>JAZFAV010000022.1:13735000-16235000 GCA_037954035.1 Rosalia funebris
AGACAGCCGAAGAATATGTTACTATATCCATTCACACAAAATGACAGATACTTCTTATTCCTATGCATTGAAGGTATCCTCTAACCAAGCATGATTCTTCTACGAGAATTTACGTTCAGTTAATCTTAACAATCCGACGCACCCTTATTAGGGCGTCTCGGCGCCCCGCCGCATATTTTACTAATTTCTCTGCGGAAACGTAATGGCTCTCTTACCGCCTTACTTCGGCAAATCTGCGTAAACTTGTTTTTCTTTTGGAAACGGATACAGGCCGAGATCTTATCCGCGCCGGCGGGCGGAGACCGCAGGAAACTTTTCCGAGACCATTAAGATAAGATCATCCCTGCGCCGCAAATTTTATCTGGGCGCGGTCAAGTATCATCTCGGGGGATTAAAAATTACCCCCGCCGGAGCGAGAGGCACGAAATCGCCACCGGGAGCTCCTAATGAAATACGGCGTGAAGAATAGAGCCACTTCCCGCCTTACTTCGGAGATAAATGTAGGTGGATGGTAGTTTGTTCTAAAATAATAAACAACGAATTTACTAAAATTCATTGAAGTAATTTCGGTTTTCCCAATAGACGACTTTAAAGTGCCATATCTCTAGGAAGACTTATTGAATGCAGCCATACTATAGTCAGTGTGAAAGGTAACAGTCCACAGAACAGTCTAGATATAAAGGTAGCATCATTCGTTTACGCAGTCAAAAGTTATTGCGCGCTGAAAATGGAGATTCCAGAAGGTTATTTTCGGCATATTTTGCTTTTTTACTTCCCAAAAGGGAAAAATGGCGCATACGCTCATCGAAAATTGTGTGTGTGTGTGTTTATGGTGATGAGTACTTAAGTGAACGCTATTGTCAGAATTGGATTGCTCGTTTTCGTTCCGAAAATTTCGATGTTAAGATGAACCTCGCCCTGGCCGACCAATCGTTGAAACACTCGATGAAAATTTGGAAAAAATCGAGGTAGACCGACATATTTCATCTTCCGACATCGCTACGGAACTAAACATCGACCATAAAACAGTTTTAATCCATTTACATAAGGCTAGATATCGAAAGAGGCGCGATACTTTGGTTCCAAATGATTTAACAGAGAAACATTTAATGGAACGAGTTTCCATTTGTGAATCGCTGCTGAAACGAAACGAAATCGAGCCATTTTTGAAACGAATGATTACAAACGATAAAAAGTGGATCACGTACGACAATAACGTGTGAAAAAGATCGTGATCGAAGCCCGGAGAAGCTTCACAAATGGTTGCAAAACCCGTATTGACGCCAAGGAAGGTAATGCTGAGTTTGTAGTGGGATTGGAAAGGAATTGTTCATCATGAGCTGCTCGAAACTAGCCAAATAATTAATTCGACTCTCTACTGTCAACAACTCATATGATTGAAGCAGGCGATTAAAAAGACGACCAAAATTGATCAATATTAAAGGCGTTGTCTTCCATCATGACAACCAACGCTAGACCACACATATCTTTAGAGAGTGGGCAAGAATTGAGAGACCTTGGCTGGGAAGTTTTAATGCATCCACCGTATAGCCCGGACCATGTTCCGTTCGACTACCATTTGTTTCGGTCTCTGCAGAACTCTTTTAATGGTGTCAAGCCGGCTTCAAAAGAGGCTTGTGAAAATCACTTGGTTCAGGTCTTCGCCCAGAAATCTCGGAAGTTCTACAGGAACGGAATTGTGGTTTTACCAGAAAAGTGGCAAAAAGGTCATCGATCAAAACGGCACATATATCAGTGATTAGTGTGTGAAATTTATATGAATAAATTCCCTTTGAAAAACATGAAACTAACCGAAATTACTTTTTCCTCAACTATAGTTGAAGTTAATATCAAGGAGGTAAAACCACTGTAGACGTCTCAAATAAAGCGTCTTTTCTAGATTTCTTTTTCGATGGAAGGAAAAGTAAAAGGATAATAATATTCAAGGATGTTATTAACTGTATTCAGTTTCAAGTATTTACAAAAAAAGAACTATTCAAAAATAATACAAAACGGCGACGTTGCAGCCATTCCACCAAGACACGTTTCAGCTGACGCGCTCTGCGGCACGCAGTATAACTACCGAAAAATTAGAATTTAGAAAAAAAAATCTTCTTTTCTTAATCTACATGGGTCTAGCTAGAGAAGTACGTAGGGGTGAAAATATTGATTTTTGTGTGACTGGCGAGCATTTGAATTAGGCTGTTCGATTTTCAACAAAAGAACGACAATCTTTTGTTAATAAATAATGTTAGAATTAACTTTTCGAAAATCCCCTACGTGTCTCTCTTCGGATTGTTACTATAAAGATATGGTGAAAGTGTGGAGTGAATAGAATGAAAATTGTTGGACTTATGCTGCGTGCCGTTTTCGAAAAGTGTGTTTCCAGGAAAACGCTTTTAAAGTATTGATATGTGTTATAAACATGGAAAAACTGAAAAACTCGAGCGCCTTATTCGTTCTCCATTTCTTTTCTGGGCGATTTTATACTGGTGCGCGCCTCCTTTGCTGCGTCTGTCAATGACTGCTCGGCGTGTTTTATCCGCAGAGTATTGGCTTCGAGGCAAAAATTGTAAGGTTGAAGGCCAATGTTCATCTCGAAAACTTTCATTATTCGCAAGGTGTTGGTAAAACCGTCGTTGAAATTACAGACAGCAATATCGGTCGCTACTTGTAATATTTTCTTGCCACTCCAATACGCCTTAGGAGCCAAGTTTCAAACTAGCTCTTCTTCTTCAAAGTACTTCTTCAGAAACGAAACTGGCACTGCCATAACCGTCAACGGCAAGCGCTATAGATCGATGCAGCAACTTCCTGTGGCCTAAACTGGATGATATGGATACCGGCGACATGTGGTTCCAACAGGACGGCGCTACGTACCACAATGGACATTCTGAATAAGCGATTTGAGGACATGGTTATCTCGAGCAGCGGCGACATTAACTGGCCACCGAGATCATGCGATTAAACGTTTTAGACTTCTTCCTTTGAGGCTATCTTATATCGCAGGTCTATGCGAATAAGCGGCAAACAATTGATGTCCTCAAAGTCAACATAACGAACTCCATCCAGCAAATTCAGCCAGATATATGCGACAAAGTGATCGAAAATTGGATCTCCCGAATACGTGCCACCAAGCAAAACCACAGCGGATATTTGAACGATGTTATATTTCATATGTAATGCCATAAGACATTCTTTTAAATAAAAAAAAATGAGTGGATATCTCATACACAACTTATTTTATTTACATTTAAAAATTGAGCGTCTTTATTGAAATATCCTTTATATATACAATTATACTACTATTTTTCTTTTTATTGACGTGTGTTTACATGAGATGCCATAGAATTAGTAAATTTGAGTGACTAGTTGCATATGACCAAGGTAGAGTTAACAGGTGTATGTTAGTAACAATTTTTTTTGTGTGTGTGTAACAAGTTTTTTAACCTGGCCTGTAGATGATACGTAACATTTCAGTTTATTTTATTAGGAGAGCGGAAAAATAAAAAACACAAAACAAATTGAACAAAATTAATGCCATTGTAGCGAAGACCGAGCCGCGTCAGCGCTATCATCAAAGACCATTGTTTCCGATCTCTTTACATCCAAAAACATAATGGAGCCCAAATTATCTTTTTGATGTCACCCTTTTTTCCTTGTACACCTCTAACGAAGCGGCGCCACCAAAGGGCGATACTTCTTTGGACTCATTACGGGCAGATCATAAATTTATAACAAAAATGAGATGCGATTTAACGGTGTTGCTCCCGTGCCGAGCTGACGGGCGACTTTTTTAATTTAACCGAGACTGTCACCCGGTGGCCGTCTTTAAATCATCAAAATGCTGAATTGCCGCAGCGCGCCAGGTCTGCCAGGACCTCTGCCAGTCCTTCGGCCGGATTAACATCGCAAAGAGGATATATGGGGATGATTCCGAGTCGAGTTTAAAAGAAGATAAATGTTGCGTTTTATCTAGGTGAATTTATGAGGATTCCCGGCATAATTGTGGACTGTTTATACGCTTGGATGGGAGTAATGAATTTTTCTGGAAGTTGATGTATATGCGCGGTTCGTTACTGCCTCCCGTACTCGGCCTGAGACAGAGACGAATAAACGCAACATACGGCGACATGTTACGTTTGCCTGTAGTTAACCCTGTATTGCCCGAATTTTGACAAAAATGTTTAATATTTTGTTTTTTTCGATTGTGCATATAAAATGTTTGAAAATAATATTTTTCATAGAAATTACTAGTAATTTATCCCCTCACTTTTTTGGGGGGTATGTGACTTTCAAGTAACATTGGACATCAAAGATTCTCAGTATTTTATTCAGTATGAAATTTTGTATCGTCATTATCGTTGAAATGTAGTTTGGCTTTTATTTCTTTTCAACGATTTCTGCTCATAGTTTCTGAAACCTTTGATACCTGGGTGTCCCTTTGTCAATTGGTTTCCCTTGTAATTCCTCGATTCTTAGGTAGAGAGGTTTATTCACATCACACTAAAGAGCATAGAGGTTATTTAGCTTTGCAATAACACTAATTTAGTTTTCCACAAGACACCAAAACACTATACACTACACTCTAAAAAGTTGGCATCATCTGAATGAAGGTGATTAAGACTCTACATGTTCCAATGAGTTTTTATCATCTCTAGATGATGCCAACTTTGTTGCCGAAACACGCGTGGAGTGTACTGTATAGTGTTTTGTGAAAAACTAAGTTAGTGTTATCTTCACATCAGAGGTTCCAACCTACTCCAGTATACAGCTCTGCAATGTTTTCTAGTACAGTTCTATCTACTATCTTCTTAAACTTAGAGGGCTACCTAGTGTGTTTGGTTGAGTTTCTGACAAGCTATTTTTCCAAGCAAAAACTGATATTATCAGCCGAGTACTAGTCTTCCAATTTAGGTCAGGTTTTACTTTCTTTCTCTTTGATGGGTTCATTTAATTTTTGTGAATTTTTGTTTTATTAATTTCGCCATGGATAAATTGGGCTAGAGGGATGTCGTCCTCTGGGTCTCAAAGAGTCTCACTGTTCTGAGGATAATTCTATTTATTTTCTGATACAAGCACATCTTCAAATTCTACTTCTGTGTTCTACTTCTACTTCTGAATGTTCTTGACTGTGCTGCTTTGAATCTCTAACTTCAGCAACTCTGTATTATTGCTAACCACATTACACAAATTTGTTAATAACTCCCCCTCATCTTCACTAATATCACTTAAAGCCGAATATTCAGAATCTTCAAAATTTTTTTATTATTCTGGTAAATATATCAGGATATTTCTGCTCGGTCTTTCTCCCATAAAATGTACGACAATTCATTTTTATGGCTGCAATTCAATATCATTTTTATACACCTTATAGCCCACCGTAACTTAGAAGTAACATACCTGTTTGCTAAAGTAAATGTCTTTATATTTACAATTTCTATAGAAGTGAAGTACAATATTTAAAGTCTGTAAACCTTACACAACCCAATAACAATTTTGTTTACACAATATTTTAAGTTTTTACACAAAACAAAATTCAAATAAGTCACATTTATATGTTGTGCGCCATCTTGGTAGCCAACAAATCTAGAAATGAGATTATTTTCAACATAAATCTTCAGATGGCGCTGGAATACTATTAAATGCAGTTCCATATTATTACTTGCAAGCAACAGTGGGCTATAAAGGGGGAATGTACTTATAATTTCAATATTTTAAGTAAAATGTATTATGTTACTTTGAAGTTACATACGACCATAGAGGGTTAGTTATAACTTTTTTATAGTTTTTCACGAATAATCTTAGATTAGTTCAGTTAACAATTGATCAGATATAATTTCGAAGTTCAACAGTCAATGAGAAAATTGTTGAGTTTTTACTTTTTCTCGATACATCGAGATAATTGTCTTAATTTATAAACAGTTATAACCAGTTTTAACGTAGTGGTGCGATGATAATGCTGAAATGAGGTAAATGGCGGAGGGGGATCATCAATACGCATTTCACGGCTATAAGGCCATAGTTGACCTTGATTTATCGATAGAGGTACACGTACGGTCTCCGCTGTGTTAGTTGAAACATTTTAAATTAATAATAAAGTATATCGCACATGCGAAAGTCTACCAAACATTTATATGTTCACAAAGTGAAAAAGTTTATTGGTGAATTTGATGATTTATTCTGCGATGGAGCGAAAGTAATGTGTAAAGTATGCGATAAACCGTTTAATGTGTAAGTTCGACTGCATACGTTACGTAAATTATGTGCAACGTCAACATAGAAAGCAGGGCGTGCCCTTACAAACTCAATTTAGGTTTTATTTTTGAATTACTGTTGATGTCGATATCCTATAATATTTCGCTTCACATACTAGAAAGAATCATTAATTAATAGTGAGTACAAAAAAGGTGTTTCTAAAATTTCCAAACGTCTTCGCAAGTTTCACAGAAAATGTCCTGGAATTCTTGAACCAGCAGAACCGATATACGTTGGGGAACATGGTTGAAGGCATTTTTTATTATGCTAAAAATTTCCGATAAATAAAACCTGTAATACTACAGTTCAATCCTGAAGAGGCTGCAGCTATTAAGGAAAGTCAGCTGTTGCCGTTAGTGGAGTCCCTGTAAATAGTGAACCAAGTAAATTCACAGCTACATGCTATAGATGATCTAAAATCTGAGCACGTCAAACAAAAGCCGGAAAGTGTGTTAAAGGAAGACACCCATATTAATAGATTAAGACAAGTTTGTGATGTTACTACTAATAGTGAGAGTGCATCTACAGATCCGTTAAGTGAGTACAAATAGTATTTTACGTATGCCTGTATTACATCAATAGATGTCGATCGGCTTTGGATCGTTCTCCAAATGTAAGAGAATGACGATGTCAAGTTGATTGACGAAATGGGCGCCGAGGAACATATAATCTTTCGGTGTTTATGGAAAACTCGGTGCCTGTGTGTTTACTACTTTACACTTGTAAGGTGGTTTTCACTAATTGGATTGAAAAATAATTTCGGAATGCAAAAATGATAGTTACAAAAAATTATTTTCAGAGATTTTCTCAAGAAATAAACCACCCAGTAAATATATCGTTAGTCTACGTTTTCAATAGGTTACAATCGAAAGTATTATGTGCGACAGGCACAGTCTAGGCAAGCGAACGTTTAATATGTTATGGATAAAAATATATCAACTGCCTTCCCCGCACTCCACAATGGCGTCAGATAGGTAATAAACATAATAAAATAAAATAGTTTTCATGTGTTCGAAACATAATAACCGAGATGAAGTAGTCACGCGAGCGTTCAGCTAAATAACTTAAAGCTGGAAAACAAATAAAAAAGCAATTCAATAACGCCGCTGAAAATTATATTATGAATTCAGTTATAAATTTTTATCTGGATGAATTTGCATAGAAACCGAAGTGCACAAGCTACAATTTTATTAGAATACAGAAATGATATTGCGAACATAACGCCCAGCTGGTAATAAACTTTACATCTTGTGAATTGTGTGTGGTGTCCTGTTCACGCCAGGCACGTAGCCAGGACATCGTTTTTTCAGGAGATAATCGAGAACTGTGCTTCGTGCGAGTGGCAGCGGTTTGTCTCGGTCTTTTTTTTGTTTTTCTTTTTGAAAACCAACCGCGCGGAGTGACTTCAATTAGTATGATTATAAAGAAGTCATAAAACATCCTCCCAGATACTTAATCAGGTTAACATTTTGGGACAGTGGTTACCTTTCAGGGGCGTGAGGTCCATCGAAGCGATGGAAGGGGTGCCTCTTGCAAAGCAATATAAATCTCAAAATTTTTGTTTTGTTTTTTAGGATTAAAATTGGGACTTGCACCAGCGATCAGAATTATGCACTACATCAGTAAGAGGGCAATCTGGGAATGGCTGGAGACTGAAAAACTCATCGCTGGCGGAACACTCAGGGATGTAGGCAGGCTAAGCTACTGCAGGATTTGACTCCTAGTAGCAACTGGACGGCAACGTTAATGAGAGATGATAGGGAGAGTGTCCGGGAACTCACGAGGTTGTTAACAGGATATTGTCATCTGAATTAGCATCTTAGCAACAGTAACATGAGTGATAAAATTAAAATTCGGTCCTGAACCAGAGTGCAGTCTGGTAATGCCTGGAGTTTAAAAGATTCAGTCACTGGCGAAACACCCAGGGGAGTGATAGAGGAACTTGTAAGGGAAACAGCCCGAAATCTCACCGGGACACTATCATCTTAACTATCACCTTAGTTAAGATTTCCATCAGTTTATGGCAGTGGGTTTATTAGGGTTACAGTAAATAGTTTGGGTTCCTTGAAATTGTACTTATTATAGAAACGAACGGTCGGCTATTTTTATATCAGAATCATACCTTGTTGCGAGACACTATCTTGAATTCTTACTTCCCTTGACTGTGAATTTCTAATAGCCTGTTCCAGAGGATTTCATGGTCAAGAAAGTGATACAAGAATCAACTACCATTGCGTCACACACAGATGTTAGCGACAGGCTATAAAAGGGAAAACTGACAACCGACCTGGATGCATTGCTACGTAATCCACTGCCTTGTACTGCCTCCACTGCACATACCTTAGGTATTAGCACCGAATAGAAATTAGAACTAGAAGGTTCACTCTAAGCTCCGCCCGCTAAATTTTCCTCCTTACCCTGTCACGTCTTCCAGCGAGAATTAGCTAACTGCCACGTGGCGCATGTATATAATCGTACGAAGTATCCCCCATATACTGAAGAAGGTCACCGTTCAACAGCTGCATGCCCTTGTAAGCGTAAGGTAAAAGTACCGCCTCTCGACGGAGAGTGAAACTTCTAGTTGTAATATCTATTCGGTGTTATACTCAATTTTATAACTACTTTAGAACGTTTTGCTTAACGTTTTATTTAAGCGTTCACCGTGTTTGCTTATTTTCAATAAATCTATGTGTTGAAGTAAACACCTATGTTTATTTTACAACCCTTAAGGCAATAACAACAGATGTGGTACAACAGTACGCCATAGTGACGAAACAAGATGGCAATTAAAGACACCTTAGTAAGATTGGCTTGAGTGCCAACAAGGAATCCAGGTAGAGTGGCGAGGAGAGGTGGAGACCACTGAACATGTGCTATGCCAGTGCCCGGCTCTGGCATGGCGTAACATTTCGGCTCTTTTCCTTGGACCCAAGCGAGCTAAGAACCCAACAGCGCTCCCCAGACCACTAAACCTAAACGTAGGATTAAAATTCATTTAAGTTTCGTCTTCACAATGCCCATTTAAAACCCTCATCTGGCCTTGCGACATTAGAAAACCTTCACGATTGGTCAGCGATCCTTGCCAATGCCTTCCATGAGATTGATTTCAGAGTTTTCGTTCAGAGGTTTTGGTATACGTTCTTTGGTAAATTTATGGATTTTATTTACTTTGGATGATGTCCGGTGGTCAAGAAGAAGATTTCGTGACACCAAATTATTAACTAATTTTCTATAAACTAAATTAAATGATGTAGGCTTTTGCGTTAAACATAATAACACATTTGAGAAAATAGATAAATTAAAAAGAAATCAATTTCAATACTTTTGTAAGGAGAAATTCTTGTTCTTTCGGTCAGTACCCATGAATTCAAGACAGCCACACCGGCACAAAGAACGCAAAAAGTAAATGAAGTAATAACATATTTAGTGCTTTCTCAGATATAATTCTCACCGCATACTGCTGAGTATAATTGTAGGTTTTGTTCACTCAGTATGTAGGATCTGGTACTGGAAACCATCGTGGTGTTGTTGACGGTTCCGACGACGAGTGGATCTTCTAGTTTTAGTTTATTTTCAATGCTGTTAGTATGCAAATATAATCTGTTATATATAGAGAACCAAAGAACAAAACTATCTACAAATTCCACCACGGATCTACATGAGTACTTGCGGATCAATCAAGTACAGAATATTACTCTCTTCGGCACAACCTGTACCACATAGATGGAATTGGCTGAGATAAAGTGGTTAAATCTATCCACATTTTTGAGTGGCCAGCTAGATCTCCAGATCTAGCTCTGCCTGACTACATATAAATATACGGAGACTAAGAAATGCCCATATAAAAAATTAAACAGGTCTGTCAGAGCATTTTTATAATATCTTGTAATGTAATAATTTTATCAGATTCGTTTCAACCTTTACATGCTCACTGTATCTCCTGATACAGTGATTTTATGATGTTTTTCTATTCACCATTGTGAAATAAAACGGGAAACGTTTAGGAAGCCTGTCAGAGTTTTTTTTTATATCGCCCACACAATGACAGGGTATGTTTAATAAAATATACTTTTTCGGCTATAGTCCGGGAAAAAAACCCGATTTTCCCGAATAGCACATATCTGACTTTTTATTGGTACACTCGGCGTAAAAAGCTGACCCCGACGCGCCCCTACTGCTGCGCTGTATGCAAAGTTTCTGACCTTCCTCCAAATCTGGCGATAATTTTCGGTTTTAGATTAAATTCTAACTGCCGGTCGTGAGATAGTGCCCGGCCCGGACGCCATGAATCATAGAGAGAGTGGGCGCCGGGTGGCGGTGATTCGCGCGTCGCGGCGCCGCCACATCGTCCCTGCGAAGGGGACATTTATTTGGATACGCATTAGACTGTTTGTTGTCCGGCCGGGCAACAGCGCTTGGCAAAATGACATATTTATGGTTCTTGGATCCGCAGAGGTTGAGCTCCATAGCGACGACAATCCACGTTTCACCATAATATTTTCCTTATTGCAAAATATCGTGGTCGTATTTCTTACTCTTACTCTACTAACTCTGAAATATGAAACTCGATTTATTTTGTACCTACTAGGGCAATGATGGGTAAACTTTTTAAGGGGAGGGCCAGATAAAATAAAAAATTATCTAGGCGGGCCGAAAAAAAATTGAACAAAACAGATTTTTATAAGTGATAAACTTTATTTTTGATTTTTACATCACACACAACTTATATTATCTATAATCTATAAGCCATAATCTATATTATATAGATTATACTTATATTATTAGGAAAAAAAGTTACAAAAATTGATTATTCTTTAGAAGAGTATGGCTTATGTGACAGATGAAACAGTGACTGTGCTTCTAAAAATTGTTCATAATCTGGTAGAAACTGGGATGAGCTGATTCGTAGTAGTGAAGCTAAATGGTGGCCAGTCAATCGGTTTATAACGCTGTTTTTGTGAAGCTTCATAGTAGAAAACATCTGTTCATAGATGTAGGAAGATGCAAACATCGCAATTATCTTCTGAGCGTGAGATTTCAGGCTTGGGAAACTTGATTTTGACGGGGCCTTGTAGAACTCAATTTTAGAAACGTTGAGAAATAGTTGCTTCAATTCAGTGTTACATTGCAACTCATTCAGTTCGAGCTGCAATTCTGGTTTGACTGATTCACAATCCATATTAAATGAAATGTTAAAAATATCCAGGTCCTGTTCAATAACTTTGTGAAGTCTTGGAATCTTCGTTCAAATTCTTCATGAAGACATTTCAGTCTTTTCTCATAGCTCCTAAGTTTGTGTTTCCTAACTGCAATAGTTTTTAGTCTTGGATAATGAGTAAAGACTTTCTTGACTAGTTGTTTGGAAAATAGATTCAACTGCATTTTGAAACCCCTGATATGACTCCAAATATCATGGACCCGTCCTGCACTGAGCCACCTTACTTTAGCGTAATAAAGTACATTAGAATATTCAAACTGCAATGAGTCAAGAAACTCTCGAAATTGTCTATGATTGAGTGCCCGTGAACGAATGTTATTAACAAGCTTAATAACAACATCAAGCACATGTTTCATGTCTAGAGCAGGTTTACACAGAACTTCTTGATGTATGACGCAACGAAGAAACATAACTTCGTTCCCAGGAAATGATTCCTTAAATATGCCTACAAAACCAGATTTCGTCCCTGTCATATTTGGTGCTCCATCTGTAGTAATGTTACAAATATTGGTGAAAGGTACTTTCAAAGACGTGATAATTTCTTGAAATTCTTGAAAAATATCTAACCCTTTTGTCGTTCCCTTCAATGAACGCATGCAAGCTAATTCTTCCTTAACACAAAAGTTGTCATCAATACCTCTTATAAATATCAGTAACTGAGCTGTGTCAGTTATGTCCGTACTTTCATCAAACGCAAAAGAACAGAATTTAAACTCGCTTATCTTTGACTCTAGTTGTGAGACAAACTGCTTATCAATTACTTCAATTCTAGAAGTAATTGTTTTTCGAGACAAACTTACTGTCTCAAAATCCTTTGTTTTGTCAGGACACAAAATGTCACATACTTGAAGCATACAACTTTTTACAAATTCGCCATCAGAAAATGCTTTGTTACTTTTTGCAATATTGTATGCCATAACGTAACTGGTATGTGTAGCTAGCTTTTGAGAACAGCTTTGTTAAAAAAAAAAAATTGCTGACCTGACAGTTTTTTACGTAAAGCTTCTGCTTTTTGCTTCTGTTCTTCTTCGGTCATAGTTTCATAAGTGGCGTTGTTATGTTTTGTCATGAAGTGTCGTGAGAGGTTGAATTCCGTGAATACGGCTACAGCTTCATTGCAAATGAGGCACACAGGTTTATTCATAATAGGCGTGAAAAAGTATTTCCAAGTCCACTCATCTTTAAAAACACGACATTCTGAATCAACTTTACGTTTTTTACTTGCCATTGTAATGACAAAAAATGTCAAAAAACACTACCAATAAAGCAAAACTATAGAAACACAAGCCAGACACACAGCCGCAGAGGTGACTTGACACTGGCTACGTGACTGTCCGAACTACACTAACCTTCAGAACAGACGAAACGAAAATGGTAGAGCCCGATTCGTTCCGAACTTAGCCGAGCAACACACGTATTGCACAACGCCTACGCGAGGTTGCGTGCAAACTCAGATAATACCGTACTTAAAACGCGATGAGAAGGAAACCATTATTCTATTCTAGCTACGCAGAAAATACATTTTGTAATAACCTAGGTGTAATTCTAGGGGTTATTCGAAACCATGTCGCGAGCCGACTTGACTACCCCGAAGGGCCGCACTTGGCCCGCGGGTCATACTTTGCCCATGACTGTACTATGGAGTATGAAGCTGGATATAATACGCGGTTTAAAAAATAATAAAACTCCGTATATATGAGCCCGGACTCATAATAGTTCGCCCAGGCATAATTTTACAACTAATATATTTAAATAAAAGTAAGTAATAATTATTTTATTAAAAAAATATTGGTAATAGAAACAAAGTATACTTTTAACTTAAATACGATGAAATATTGCTACGTTATGATGTGTCAAGACAAGTTTGTTAATAAAAACATTAAGATTCGCGGTTCAGAATAATTCGGTCAGTTTGCTGAAATGCAAAGTAGGCTAAACGTTAGTAGCGTTTTAATACATAATAAAATCTCAATTGTTGCCAAAGTGGAATGGATATAATAATATGTGTTTTGGACGCGTCTACTAAAATTTTCTAAAAAAAAAAAAAAATGACATGTGGCGTGGCATTAAGTAACGATATACGAAAATAAATTGTTAATGCTCATAATCAGGGAACCTCGGCTGGGAAATTATCTGGTATGAATTCGCTGCCTAAATTTACATTGCAAGGCATTATCAACGAAATTTCACACTTAAATTAACATGCTCTGAAGAGGACTGTAACAACAAACCGATGCTCCAGTGCAAAAGAAATTATGGTATTATGGGGGCAAGTCATTAGAAAAAATATTTCTGTATCCACAACTAAACGTTCGATAAAGAAATCATCATCATGAGGTCATCAGTCCTAAGACTGGTTGGACGCTAACCTAGCTTCTCCTATCTTGTGTTAACCTACGCATTTCGCTATTTGTGCTACAACCTACATCCCTTACTATTTGCGAGTAGTAGTCTAATCTAAGCCTACCCTGCCTTTCTTCACTCCTATTTCTGCCTCCAAAATATCGCGCACTATTCCCCCATGTCTCAGCAAGTGGCCTACCATTCTATCTCTTCTCTTCTTTATGTTTTTCCACATACTCCTTTTCTCGCCGACTTTCTCTATTCTTCGTTTCTAATCCTATCAGTCCACGGTATTCTGTTCGGTAACACCACATCTCAAAAGCTTCTAATTTCTTCTTAACTTTCTTCTCCTACCGTCCAGGTTTCGCAACCGTATAGTGCCGTGTTCCATACACACGTTTTCAAAAATCTCTTCCTTGTTTCTAAGTTTATTACTCCCGAGCATAAAAGTGCTTTCTTTTTGTTAAAAGCTACTCGACCCTGCGCTATTCTTTGTTTTATATCTTTATCGCTTCTTCCATTCCAATTTATTTTACTTCCTAAATAATTGAAGTCTTTAACTTCCTCCAATCTTTCATTATTAATTTGTACTTTCGTTTTTGCTCTGCTCTCGCGCCCTCTGCACACTAACACTTTTGTTTTGTTTTTATTCACCCTCACTCCGTATTCCTCTGTCAACGCTGCCTCCATTTCGTTCAAGGCTGATTCCAGTTCCTCCTTACTAGATGCTAATACTACTATATCATCCGCGAATCTCAGCATTTTTAGTTTCTGTTCCTGTACTTTAATCCCAAAATCCACTCTATCTTTTACCACATTAATCGCCTCTTCTATGTACAGATTAAAAATTAGTGGTGATACATACCTTGTCTTACTACTTTCCTAATACCTACTTCCCTTCTATCCCCTTCTACTTCTATAACAGCAGTTTGCTCTTTGTATAGATTGTGTATTATTCTCCTATCTCTATACTTCATTCCCGCGCTCTTGAGTATCTCGAACATTTTTTCCCATCTTACATTATTAAAAGCTTTTTCTAAATCTACAAATCCTATATAAGCGTTCTTCCCTTTTCCTATTGTTTTCTTTAACTTTACTCTTAGCGCCAGAATAGCTTCGTGAGTTCCCCTATTTCGCCTAAACCCGAATTGGTCTTCTCCTAGTATTTCCTCCGCTCTATTTTCCATCCTCTTCTGCACTATTCTGGTTAAGATTTTTGACGCGTGGGAAGTTAGGCTAATCGTTCTAAAGTTCCCGATAAAGAAAAGAAAATATACATTCTACAAGGTACAGTTTGATTCTTTACATTCTACGTCTGAACTTACCGGTTTCTCCTTCAGGCAAAAGAAAGGCCTATTAACTAAACGATAGAAAATCAATCTGTTACGGTGGGCCAGAGAATATAGGGACTGGACTTTACAACAATGGTAACAGGTAATTTGGAGTCAAGAATTCCAATTTGAAATTTATTTCAGTGATACCAGAAAACACGTACTAAGAACCTCGCAGAAAACTTATCATTGTGATTCTTTGGTTAGGAAAGTGAAGTTCCCTGCATCTCTTATGATCTGGGGGTGTATGAGCGGTGTGGGCGTAGGAAAATTGCATTTCGTAGATTATACTGTGACAGCAGAAAAATATAAACAAATTTTAACAGACAGTTTATTGCCGTCAATACCAATATGTCAAGGCACTGACGCGCAATACATGTTCCAGCAGAATGGTCCTACGTGTCACACCTCAAAAACTGCCAAAGTTTGGTTTACTGAATACGATGTCCCTGTTATCGAATGACTCTCTAGCAGTTCAAATCCTTCGGCAATAGAAACATTGCGGCATAAAGTGAAAAAAGAGTTGTGCAAGCATCTACCCCGTTCAGTCAACGATCTACGCACTCAATTGCAAGAAATTTGGGACAGCACGCTTCCTGAAGAGTGTGCTAAATAGGCAGATACAATGCCTGCTGGAATTAAAGCTGTTATTGTTAATGAAGGTGATCTAACACAGTTTCGATGAAGCGGCCGAACTATTCTAAACTGCTAATTTTAATGTATTTTATTAACTATCTTGTCCCTGACACATCATAACAAAGTAATGTTTTTGTATCGTATCGTATTTAAGTTAAAAGTTTATACTTTGTTTCTGTTTTGAGAGTGTTATTACTTTTATATAAATATATTAGTTGTAAAATAATAGTTGTCGTATTCCACAAGGTACAGTTCTTGGACTTTGATCAATTAATAATAGTGTATAATTTTGAATAATTGATAGGAGAACATTAAAAGGTATTAGATGTTCCCGTTAGATGGTACTACAATTTAAAACTTTTGGTAAAAAATACTATTCCATTTGTCTTAATTGAAACGTATTAATATGCTTCTCCATTCTCTATATTTATTACACAAAATGGATTTGTTCTAAGGTATAGAATTCATGTTGAAACTTCAAATAGTCCTCGCTTTACTCAAGATTAGAAACTTGCAGGTTACAAGTTCGCATTAAAAAAAAAACAACAACCTATTTTGCTGACGACGATAGCATTCTTATCAAAATTTGCATACACAGATGCATTAGAATATTAGTAAGGGGATATAATAAATATGTTGCGTTTATGAAAACCACAGACACATTGTGAGTGCTTTTACCACTTACTAGTTACCTAAAGGATTCTTTTAAACCTAATTTAATAACCTGATAATATGTAAATGACAGCTGAATTTCGTTGGTCATCTTTAAAGGGAGGACAACATAAATATAGTAACGTAAAATCGAAAACCTAAATTTATCTTCGGCGTCAAAGTAGTGCGGCTTTTATCATAAAAAAATAAGCTAGTGTATTTTATGTTAAAACCCAGTGGCGAAGTATCGACTTAAGCTGAAGGTAGGCTGTCCTGAATTAGACCAGCGAGGGGGTCTGTTAATTTTTAATGCAATATATAGATATTGAATAGTTGAATCGCAAAAACAACTTACCTATATGTTTTTTATATCAATTCCATTTGCCGCGTTTTCTCTTCTGCAAAAACATTTATAATTCTTGAAATAAAGTGGTAGATTCTGCCGCTTTAATTTTTCAGTTTATCTTCTAAAGGTAAATTATTAAAATAACCAGTTTTATTAATTAAAAAGTCTACTAAATCGGCAGTGTCTGGGGCCGCCATTATCCTTAAAAATAATACTAACCACTACGACTAACGACAGGTCAATATTATAGCCACTGTGTTACGCAAAGAGATCGATCAGGCTAGCTAAATTGCATTTCGCGTACTCCCCTCTCCCCCCGCGCACCGCGGATCTCTATAAAATCCAAAGCAGTAGAGAGTCAGCCTAGATTCCCAGTGCGCAGGCCTGCCAAAGCCTGCGCACTGCCGGTATCATTCTGGCAAAGCCAAGTGGCAATATAAAAACGGAGTCTACCATCTAAAATATATAGGGTAGGCTGCGCCTTACAGCCTTAATGGACGCTTCGCCACTGTTTATACCTACAGTTAATTAAATCCTGTATTCAATCAACAATACGTTAAATAATTCGTTTAATAATAGTTTATTGTTTCGAAGAAAATAAAGGATTTCTAAAATTGTATTGTCATAACGATTGTACTAGAGCAATTGCAAAAGATTGCTCCTTCTGAACGTTCCATTAGTAAATAAAGCTGGTTAATGTCACAGGCAAATAAAATCCAAATGAGCTCATGTTTGATTGTACTCGAAAAGAACCCCAAAATGTGATTTATAAAATCTGTTTCTCAGATGACAGTACATTTTCTTTGATGGAAGTTATCAACAAACACAAGTACATGTATTAGTCTGATGAAAGCCTTATCTTTCGAGGGAGACAGCATGTTTAGATATGTGTGGGTGATTGGGAGCAAAATGGACATCCACCCCCCGCGATCCAAGGTTCCATTTACGTCGAGCCACAACTTTCCTCTTCCTGCCTACTTGTCGCATTTGTCAACAGATGATCCACGTGCCTATATCCGCACAGCCTCCTGTTGATGGAGTTTGCTGAAAAAACAGACGAACATCAAATTCTCATTACTTAGTGAGTTTTTAACGACCTGCGTTATCAAGGCGGCCCGTACACGAGACAAGTTGTTGGCTGAGTGACAGTAAAAAGTTCCTTCAGCTTTTTTAATTTCGCCCCGGTGCCGCGTCTAGCTCTTTTTGCCGGGGGCCTAAGGGAAGAATGGCTCTATTTTTTATGTAAATTTTTCGTTGCCGAGTGAGGAGATTTGAATGACATGATTTATTCTTCTATAAGGGTCTCTCGGTTATTTTTTTGCTGCAGCAGAAAATCTAGATTGGAAATTATGATAGAAAAGCGACGGGGAAGAGAAAAATAATGTAAACACTTTTTACAGCCACTATCGAAAATAGAATTTGTTTCAATAAAATCTTAATATATCATGTTATTCGACAATCTGCTTGGTAAATTTTATGCTGCAAAGTTATAAACGTTTAACAATTTTTCGTTTATTATTTACATATTAATTTTCCAATTTTAGAATATACAATGGGAATTAAAAGTTGAGGAATTAATCTATTATTTTTAACACGATTATATTTCATGAAATTTCGAACACGCCGACTTGGATTTTTAAAAATACACTTTTTTTACCCATGTATTTTATTTGTTACAATACATACAATGTTCATTTGTTTTCACGTTATGACGTCATCGGTTTCTCGATTTCCGAAGAAAGAAAATAAAAATCTCTTAGATATTTTTTCTTTTCTTTTCTTGGAATAAAATCTATAAAAGTTTTTCATTAACTTTGGTTATTTTATATTTATATGTGAAGTATGTAATTAATACTGGAGTAGGTCGGAATCTTTGGTGTGAAGATGACACTAACTTAGTTTTCCATAAAACAGGAAAGCACTATACAGTACACTCAACGCGTGTTACACCAACAAAGTTGGCATCATCTGGGGATGGTTAAAACGGAATGAGTTTTAGAGTGAATGAGTCTCTAAATGAATTTCTGAGTTTTAATTATCTCCAGATGATGCCCACCTTGTTGATGAAACGCGCGTCGAGTGTAGTGTATGGTATTTTGGTGCTTTGTGGAAAACTAAGTTACTGTTAAGTATGAAATTAAAACACAGTTAGCGATTAAACGTAAATGAAATTTTAAACTTATTTTCTTAAGATTGTTCAAATCAAAAGTAATTAGGAGACTGTTCAAAACAAAACACAACTAATAAATATACAAGTGAATAAATCTTATGTTAGGTGAAAAACGAACGAACAGAAATTGTATTTATATTTGGGTGCAATTATAGAAGTGGAACACGGCAAGAAGTTTGTTATTTATTTAATGCCAAATATTTATCTTAACTTCCACTTACACAGTTACCAGTAAAATAGATGAATTGGTTAATGTGGGCCGATGGAGTGGGCGGCTAGACCACTAGACCTGACTCGCCCTGACTTTTTTTGTGTAGCAATAATTCGAAATATTTTATAAGAATTTTACCAACATCTTGGTCAAGGACAGTTTGAGAATGGTATTTAGTTAGCGCGGCAGCTATGATGAGTATCTAATATAAATGTTACGCCCCTGTTTCTTCCCATATGCAAGTTACAACATTAATTAGTACAATCACATATTCTCGATGTCTTATTAGATTTTATATTAAATAGAAATATCATAAACTACAACCTAATATCGCTCATAGATAATAAAAACATGTTAATGTTTTAAAAATATATTAAAAAGGTGGTATATTATTATCCTAATTTGCAATTACCTCATACATATACGTATATTAATAATTTATGTATTAGACATTCTCTTCCTGGATTATATTCAATTCCACCTATTATTAATTATATTTACATAAACTATGTTATAATATCTATAAAACTAATAATTTAAATTAGATTAACCTACACTTATTGGTAATAATTCCCGAAACTTTATTATTTATGTATAGCAGGTCATGTTAACCAACAATCAAACTTTAATGACCCTTATAAAAAATTCCATGAATGATTCAAGGTAAACGGATATATTAACGAAAAACTGACATTTGTTAGTCTACTTTTATTTAGTTATTGTGACATATGGCTTTTTAATAAAATTATTATTGTGGACAGATTAATTTGATTTTGGTTTCAATTAATCTTAATAAGATAATACATATTTTATATAAAACTACGATAATACAACTAAGATAGTACAAGCAAGACTACTAAATATATATTCTCCCAAAAAACTATGTATGTTTGTACTATATAGGGAGTTACAAAAGTAATTTAAAAAAATAATTTAACATTTTTTGTACTTGATTAAGAAGTAGCAACAGATTCACAATTAAAATTATCACTTCGCACCTTATGTAAATTCACTGTAAATTTATGAAAACCATAAAATGATAAAGAAAATAATTGACTTAACAAATATCAACCATGTCAGACCTTGGTTGGTGATAGAGGATAAGAGAGAAGAATCAGATTAGAAAACAAAAAAGTCGAAAACTCTTCATATTCACTCTAACGGAATTATGAAAATTTTACAAAGCAAATATGACATAGAAAATAGGACAATCTACTTTATTTAATAGCTTGCTTAAAATGACATAGAAAATAGGACAATCTACTTTATTTAATAGCTTGCTTAAAAGTGAACTACATCAAGTTTAGATATAACATGAATAGTATAAGTATAATAGTTAAATTATTGTTTGAATCAGAAAAAGAAAACCCGCCAAGGGTAGGATTCGACATCTGTCCCAGATGGAAACCAACAACTATTTCGAACTCATCAGTTCTCATCAGTGCCGTACACGGTACGCCGAACCGGGACAAATGCCTAATCAAATCCGTGGGGTATTCATCTAAAGCGATATGATCAATGACAGCAACTTTTAAGTTGAGAAAAGAGCCAGAAAATGGTTCCGATGGAAACCGAATTTCGGTTTCCATCAGAGACAGATGTCAAATTCTACCCGTGGCGGGTTTTGTTTTTCTGAAACCTGCCTGGTCGTGTAGAAACACGAAAAACAGATCGAGGATCGCTGTTAGGTGTAATTCAATGCCTGGCGGGGATTTAGCCCGAGGAGTAGTTGTTGCCTATAGCGATTGCGTAATATTCGGGAAATACTTTGATAACCGCTTTGCAGTTTGGTGGTTCTTTTCTCGATTTCCGACTTATAAGTTGATATTGCTTGATTATTAGTAAAGCTTCTAAGTTTCTATTAATGAAACACATTTTTTTTAACAGTGTGTATCACCATATTATTACAGTTATCAGTAAATGGCAGTAAATGATAACTCTAGATCAAATAAAATTGATATGTAACTCAAATTATTTATTTAATAAATAAGTTGACTTTCGTTTGTATTTGTTCTAGTTCCTAGTATTTTTATGTAATTGATGTCTATATATCTTCAGACAGTAAACATGAGCAAGATAGATCTCCTAACGCAGTTAAGAGCCATAAGCAGTTTTAAATTGTCTGCATGGAAAAGTTACTTTACATTAATGATGTAGGTGAAATAATTTACTAATATATATAAAATGGGGTCCTAGGTTATAACCTTGCTCCTCACTAACTCCTCACGATAGGCCGAATTTGGGGTGAAACTCATTCAGAGTTTATTTCAACATCAGGTCCTCAACAGTGGCCACATTATGTTGGACCATCCGTATGCAGTTTTCAATGACAGTAAAATTTATTTTGTTTCCAAAGCCTGCTATGCCTTTTTAATTGTTTTAAAACTACAGATTACAGCATTTCAGATACACATAACCACCACGACCCCTCTGAGGTATATTCTGTGTACTCTTTCTGCCTCTTGTTAGAACGACTTATCTACATTTATTTTTTGGGTTTGATTTTAGCTTTGATAACAGCATCTTTCAGCAGCTGTTGACCATTTTTCTTGACCAAATTGTTGAAACATCAAATGTGCTTCGGACTCACATTAGCATAGCACTTGTGCTGAGGTGCAAGTGTCATTTTTCCTCTTCTTTTTAGGAAAATCTATTTGTTATCCCCATAAAAAACCCACATCTATTTCTCTATGAATTGATTTGCCTGTATCTGTGGTCGAAAGCTTCTTTCAGGAGAATTATTGTCTGTAATAAGTTTTTTGGACATCTTGGTGCCTGACTTAGTCATGACATAGCATGGTTTGATACCTAGTAAGGCCATAGATGCACCTTCTCTCGGCGCTAATCTGTTGGTATTCCATCATCCATGTCGTCCTGGTATCCATGCTAGGATCACCTGATTCAGATTTTCTGCTTTTGCGAAAAAGAGGCTTATTGACCTTTGCGTTACTCAAATATGTCACTCGTATGCTATTCATGTCCTGATACCCATACCAGGGTTACTTTATTCTTACTTTGATACTAGTTGTGAGACAACTTGTGTGTAATTGATTGCCTTTAGCGTGCTTGCTGTTAAGGAAAATACCTATAGACTGATTAACAATTCTTTGGCTTATTATTTAATTTATACATCTATTGGCATTTGCCCAGAAATACTTGCTCCCTTATTGACGTTATCCGTATATTAGTTTCTTTGAGGAGTTACAAATGACTATTTTATTTTTCCCCTGTTATGTATTCCAGACTTCCCTGTTATGTATTATTATGTTGTAATTATTGTAACGAATTTACTAGAAAGTTATTTATTTCGAACACTTATTTACAACTCAACTATCTATAAGTCCAACTAACTAACTTTCTTTCTACTTTAACTTTATAAACTAATTTTCGCACTGTATTACACAATGTCACTTTCTTCGCACCGTATCACTTACTATCGCGGTCCAGATTCAACTAACTCCTCGCTGGACGACACAATTCTTATATAGGCAGTAGGACGTCTCTCCAGACGTTTCTAGATAAGGAACTTTGGCGAACCTTCCAGTATAGAACGCACTGGAAGTCAACTCCACACGCTCTTGATGGTTTCGAATATTCCCGGCGTTCGGGACCGCTCGAGGCGTTCGTGACATTATGGAAACTATGGAAGCTATATCAAATCTGCTTTTAGCTCTGTTTTATCAGGTAGCTGCATGTTCCCTAAGCACCTATGTTTTTATTTTTAGGAAAAAAAGTTCAGAGTATATTTATTCCTACTCTATATCTCTACTACTTATCCATACTATTTTACAATCAATGGTAAAACCTTCCCATTGAGATATCCTATTCGTTTGTTTGCTCTTTGTTAAAATCAGTCATTTAAATTGCGATTATGTGAAAGGCGATAAATATCGTGAGCGGACAAAAGTCTTGTGTGTAACTAATACATCCGATGCAATATTTATCACATCACTACATATCTCAACAGACACATCACGAGAATTGTCACAGATACGTGGCGGATAAATTTGAAGCAAACCTTATAAAATCCTTCAATAGAAGAGGCGAAACACGGAGCAAAAGAGACTGGGCATAAAAGACGAACAAGGGAAATGAATCGGTAACTGAATTTTTTAATCCCATATCAAACTAGTGCCCGTCTAACAAGAATCGGAAATGACGGCTATCGCTACACCAACCGGAAATCGTGGTATTTCCTTTCGAATTCGTCGGTGTCTGTTTTTATAAACGGTTGTACAGCCGTTTTAGTCGCTCGCCGGCAAATCAAGATGAATGTTTCATTTCTCTATCGATTTGTAACTCAAGGAAAGCTAAACTGTGAGGATTATGGTACGGGGTGTACCAAAATTAAACGAAGTGGCGTGATGGAGAAGGATATTCCAGTTAAGATAATCAAATTGGAATTTAGGATATTGAGGTTTTATTTCCATAAGTGTTTGTGTAGACTGAGGAATAAACATGGAAAGGAAATTGGTTATCAATACAATGCAAGGTTTTCAGATAGTAATGATTAATCTTTACTTCGATTTAATTACTAAGCTTTACTTCAGATGTATTAATGATTAAGCTTTACTTCGATTTGGATTGTTTTAGAAACTATCGAGAAATGAGGGTTACGTTCTACTACGGTAGAACGTAACGACGTCTACAAGATGCGAGCCTCATTTGTCAAAGGTATACTCTCTTACACTGCACTGACGAGACCCATGACGAGATAAAGTCGAAACGGGTCTGCAGTTAGTGATATCCTGAGATAGACGACACTTTGCATCTTTCTTGTGGTCTTAGAGCAATCCCGATCTGTACTGTATTTTAATGCAAAGAAAATCGTTAGACGAAATACGTCAAATTTCACCATATAATTCAGCGCTCGTCGTCGGTATGTAGCCGGAAGGATAGCTGTTTTGGCCAAATTTATTTTAGTCCTTATTGTATAAGGCACTTACAGATGGAGTGGAGTAAAATAATTGGTTATCAGTTACACATTTTGTCGACAGTGCTAGTTCCTGTGTATGCTTTGGTAACTTGCTATAAGTTTGGGACTATGTACATACAAGTACATAGTAAATATAGTATTGTGCATTATAGTTAACAATAAAGAGTTTCTCAAGCTAATATATGTATTAGCTCGTATATGTATTTTACCAGTTGAAACATCCTATTTACTACTTTCTGTCCCGCACATTTTAAAATTTCCGCCTGTATTTCCCATGATTCTAATTTCTAATTTCTAATGATTTCCCACTTTATTGACTTATAAGTTTTCAGTCCTTCCTCGTCTCGTCTGTTTTTGTAGCCTCGTCTCTTTTGAATTAAGTTTAAGATTTCGTCCGTTATCCAGGGCTTCCTTGCTTCCCTTTTATCGTGTCCTAAAACGTCCGTAGCCGCGGAATCTAGACTATTCTTGATACCCTCCCACTCAGTTTCTGCGTTCTTGATTTCGTCCTTACTCGCTTTATTTATTAATTGATCTGTTTTCTCCTGGAAATTATCTTTCATATCCTGATCCCTCGATATGTCTACATTTATATGTTTCTTATCCTTCCGGGTTTTCAGATTTTTGAACTTTAATCTAGCTTTAATGACTACCAAGTTGTGGTCGCTGTCTACATCTGCTCCTGGATAACTCTTACAGTCTTTTACTTGATTTCTAAATCTCTTCCTAACCAGAATATAGTCTATCTGATACCTGTCTATCCCTCCTGGCATTTTCCAGGTGTACCGCCTCCTAACGTGATTCTTGAACAATGTGTTCGTGACTACCATCTTATGCTTCTCACAGAAGTATATCAGTCTGCTACCTCTCTCATTTCTGTTTCCTAATCCATAAGGACCTACAAATTCTCCTTCTTTCCCCTCACCTACGATTGCGTTAAATTCTCCCACTATTTTTTGAGTATCGGACTTAAAAGTCTCATCCAAGCAAAAACTCAGTAATCCTAACGAAACTGCGTTCATTAAGGAGAATTATTTCTGTATATATTTAGGAGTATAATTAATCTGGGAGTATAACTAATCGCGTATATGTTCACCTACAAAAAAGATTCTACACCTACACTGTATTTGATCTGAATTGATCATTTCCAGACTCCACTAAGCCCTTGTATTATAATGACGTCTTATCACCGAACTCACTTCGGTAATAAGTGAGAATTCAGTGAGAATAACAAGTACAACTGAACTTTTCATATTATTCTCACTGTTTCAGGTTTGAACGAATTGATTTAGATTTAGAATCGATTTACTGTGATTTATGATTTTTGAATTATGATTTAAATGAATTTAAATTCATCTTTTATTCGTATAAATCCAGAATATTAATTTCTACATATTTTCAACATTTATGATTTCTTTTACCGAGTTGTTTCTCTTACATATTGAAATTTTAATATTTCATGTTTATTTACTAAGAATATTATTTACGGAGATTATTCATATCCCTTCAATACTGGTCTACTAGTCTTTATAGGTCACAATAAAAAAATGCGTTTCTCCGCTAGTCATTTTAACCGAAATCCAATAGATGTCGACGACAGCTAATCACAAATTTGGGGTTCACTTATTCAACTATTAGCGATTCATTCTAGTAACCTTTATTTATATGCGCTTTAAATAGATGGACGATCCTTAGCTTAAATTTTTAAAAAATATTGCTGTTTAGGTATTTGTGAGCTTTTAATGTACTATCAATTTTAATGCATTTTCTAAAATGTTAATATTGGATCTATTATAAATGCAGCCCATATTTCAGGTCTTTTTTAAGACAAGCTATCTGCAACAAAATTAATTTTTGGACACTTATTTTTCAACTGAATTACAAAAATGTAAGATGGAGATTTGGCAATAGTGGACACTGTACGTCAGATCTAACTTATATCATGGATAAACTGTATCCAATAAATCAGTGGTTCTCAAAATTTTGAGCAAATATTTTTTAATATTAAACATTCAATAATTCCGTTAATAATGATGATACTGAAGGAAATGAATGAGACTCTCGCTCGTTAGAAATAAAACTTCTTGGGTTCTAGGAACGGTTGATTTTATTCGTTGCTTTCTTCGCATTTGTTGCCGATTTTATTATTTCAGGATTAGAAAATGGTTATGTGGAATATAATTGAAGAAAATCTTTCTTAATTAAACGAAACATTTCTATTCATCAATTTTCATTAATTCGTACTCAAAGAAAGAAATTATAGGTTTATGATAGCTGAAGTATGATACAAATAATTTAGACTGAACATTTTCTAAATAATCAGAGAATAGGTACTGTGTCGATGGTAGTGTCTGATCTTGTTGTAGACTGACCCCACCAATACTTATCGGCAGGCGTAATGGCCTTTGATGGGTTTCTTGGCCAGCTGAGCGAGATTACCGCTCCTTACTCGTCCATCGTGTAAACCGGGACCATCGTACGAAGGTGGACCGAGCTCTGATTCCACTTTCACGAGTCTCTACGTGGGAGACAAGATGCCACCCGCAAACAAGACCCGCGCGACTGGCAGCGATTCGCTCCCCTCGGCCTCCTTTGGTCCTAATGCCTATAAGTCCCGATGGCAGGGACTTGTTCTCAACTTTTTCCTTACTTTTGGTTGCCTTGTTTTGTAGCATCGCTTCGCCAGCGTCATCCCCCCGGGGGGTGTCTTTGTCGTGGGCGCCGCAACCAGCACGACGCCCGGGAATTGGATCTTTATCAGGCGATCTTCCGCAACAAGGCGGACGATTGGATCGCCGTTGGGAGAGTGAGTATTGTTACTCCGGGGGGTGCCCTTTTCAAATTAGAAAAGGATCCCGAGGTTTGAAGTTAGGTATGTGTGGGAGGGAAGTCGTGTATCTTTCCTGTAAAGGAAAATGGTTAAGGGGCCTTAGGGCCCCGTGATATAGAAATAGTCAGTAGAGCAATAGGGCTCAGCTGAAGTAAAAAGTTATGTGTGACCTGTAAAGGGGGTCTATAAGGTTATACTACCTGGATCTTGGGTCTCTTGTGTCTTCCTGGTTCTCCTGGGTCGTAGTCCGAAGCTGCTCATAGAAGTGATCATAGAGATTCCGAGCCCTAGCTTGAATTTTCTCCGTCACGGTAGTGAATTCTAGGTCTCGCCGGGTGTCGATGTTCCTTACGTACCACGGGGAGTACACGGCACGGTGGAGGGCGACGTTTTCGACGGCACGAATCCTCTTTATGTGGGTTTGAGTAGCATAGAACCAGGCTGTCGATGTGTACATCAGTTGGGGCTAAAGGACTTGCCGGATGAGGAACAGCTCGCTTCTGAGGTTCAGCTGGCTGTTGTTTCCCGTCATCGTCCAGAGTCTGGCCGCGGTAGCTTTGGCGCGCCCCTTCGCTTGGTGGATGTGGTCTTTCCATGTCAACGACTTTTGCATGACGACTCCAAGGTACTTGATCTTGTCCCGCCATTGGATGTTCTCGCCGCTGAAGTCACGTGTCCTTCCAGGGTTTCCCGCGTCTTCTTGAATATCACCGCCGTGCTTTTCTCTGCGTTGATGGCTATTTTTCACTTGTTACACCAGTCTGCCAGTTCGTCCGCAGCATGTCCGCAACATGTACATCATTGCCATGGGCGCCTTCCTCGACTTCGCGTCTTCGAATTCGGCGTACAGCGCAGTGGCTGTTCGCTCTGTCTTCGGTAGATCCGACATAAAGATTTTGAAGAGGTGAGGCGATAGCAACGCACCCTGTGGTACTTCGGCCTCGATGGTCTTGTAGTCTATACAAGGTTACAATATAGGATACAGAGGTCCTTACTATGGCTCGGAATCGCCTCCTCTTCAGTAGGACTTGATCAGTTTCACTAGTATCATCGGATATCCCAACTCCAAGATCTTTATTAGAAGCCCGTCGTAGTAGACACTGCCG
Organism: Rosalia funebris; assembly: GCA_037954035.1. Lineage (NCBI taxonomy): Eukaryota > Metazoa > Arthropoda > Insecta > Coleoptera > Cerambycidae > Rosalia > Rosalia funebris. The sequence goes on from JAZFAV010000022.1 coordinate 13,763,037, forward strand.
AAGGCCTTGGAGATGTCTAGGAATATCGCCGTAGTGACGTTCAGCTCTGTCGAGTGTTGAGGTATATAGGCGAACTGCTCTTCGGGGATGGACTGACCCTTGTTAATAGTCAATGCGCGTAGATTATCTATGACGTGTGCCACGGAGTAGAAATAATTCTCCCTCCCTTTCTTCCCAACTGACGGTTGGAGCCGGAGAAGACAAACTACAATCTCGTCTCGAGCAGGCCAACTCATGCTACCGTGGCTAGATAAAGTGTGTACGTAAATACATGCAATATGCACTGCTCATGCGTGTAGATTGGGTATGACGCATTTGGCAGACCGAGAGAGAGAGAGAGAGAGAGAGAGAGAGAGAGAGAGAGAGAGAGGGAGAGAGAGGGAGAGAGTACAAACGATTCTTTCAACTGCCAGTTGAAGTCGGAAAAGAAGGGGAAATATTTCACTTTTCGTCTGATTCATGCCAATTTGCTCTATTACACCTAAAGAATATGTACTAGGTGTAGACATATACTTATGTTGTGTTGTTATTATGTTGTTATTTTGTATTCATTTATGTGGCATTCTTGATATATATTTATGATTTGGTTGTATTTATATTCTTTTTTTTTGTACCCCTACAAATATCTTTATTTGCATCCAATTCTTATATATGTTGAGAAATAGTAGTATTACTCGAAATTTTCATAACATCTATATATAATCATGTAATTGTGAGATTGATGTTAAATTAAATAAATAAATTATTATTATTATTATTATACATAAATACTCACCATGTATAACTATAAAGCAACATCTAGACACATCTATCCATATATAACTTCTTCTTGATATTTATAAAGGAAGAACGAATCAACTTAGTACCCTAATTATGATCACTAATGCGAAACAACATGATGTGAAAATTAACAGGGCATGCGTAAAAGAAAATTGCACGCCACTGTCCATAAACCTCGCAAATTCCTATTTTACGATTATTCGTTTACCGAGACGCTCTCATCGTATATATCTCAACATAACTCGATCAAATTCTTGACGTACTGGTAGTAACATGTATATTTTTCCTTTCACTGTGCTTTTCTTAGCTGAACTGGGGTCGTTACCGAAGTTAAGGGTTTTTTCTAAACACACGCTGCTGTACCGTGCGGTCCCCCGGAGGCATTAAGTATATAGTCAAATTTTTTTATTACCTTTTATTTAGGTAACACGGTAAAGTATATATTTATGTTGGTTCTTTTTGCGAATTTACGGAAAGGAAATTATGAGACTGGATTTATTGTTTCCTTGTGTACTGTGTCGCCGAATGGGAAAGTAACTGATGAGTTTGTTAGATCAAAATAAAGAGGCAATAAATATAATACATTTATTATATTGCCTATAAACGTAAACTACATTTTAATGTCCCTCTATCCAGGGTGTATATATGTACGTGCGTTAAAATGTAGCATCGAAAAATAGCATTGTGCGCGCGAGTTTTCCCTTTTTTATCAGAAAAACACTGGCAAGATTGAGTTTTAATAAAGACACGTTTATTTTCCTTTAGGTATATATTAAAGTAAAAAGATGACAAGTGAAAGAGTATAATACATGTGAGAAACTGACTAAAACTATTATCTACTCTGGGCTTAAGTATAAATCTTATCTAAACGACGAGGGTTGTTTATGCATTCCGATGTAAGGGCCACGTGCGTGTTCCCATATCGATGTGAAACGTCCTGAGTTGATGCTGATATAATTATATATACACTATAACCTACCACAATAAGTTCGTTAGTACTAAAAATGGACCGTTGCGGCTGAAGTTGATGACTAGGCTTTGTTTTGAATTTAACAATTTATTGATCTAACGGCTGCTCTAAATCCAACGGTCAATGATATTAGGTGACATTAATAAGCAATAGCATAAAAAATACGTTGAGGATTGCACAAGCATACATATAGTTTAACAAAAGTTTCTATACACAGAAATCGAAAGCCTTAGGCTGAAGGGATGAAGGTACGTACAGTGGTGGCTCGCGGGTTAGAAAATAGGTGAAGAGTTAGGATGTGTAAACAGTTAGAAAAAAGTAGACTGATTTTTCTGAAGACTTACCTATAGCCAAGCTTATAGCTATCTACTTTTTGTACACCAAATCAATTATTCGATCTTTTAGTGAGGCGTAGTTATCTATTATATCTTCATAAAATGCCTGATCCTTCTTTAGTTCTAGCAACAATTCTTTTTCGATAGAAATAGTTGCTAAAGACTTCTTCTTGGGAAATGGTATTTCTTGAATACATCTTTATACGTTTAAGATACTAAAAGCCTCTTTCTACTGACGCACTTGTTGATGGAATAGATAAAATTATACGAAACAGTTGGTAAGCTTCTGTAAAAATGTCTTTGTATTCCGTTGTTTGGGCAGTTGATGCAGCGGTGTAGTTCTGTAACTTTCATCACTATATAACAGATAAAGTTCGTTTTTTAAGTCGTTGATGTTTGGTAAATATATTTCCATAAAATTGTTTCAAATTTTTAAAACAATTAGAAGGGAAGTACGAGCTATATTGTTCAAATTTTGTAGTATCAGCGAGACAAACAAATTTCAATTTTTCATGTTCCTGAAACCTGACGTATATTTCCATTAAAATATGGTCCAATATTTCATAAAAAGGTGCTTTATATCTTGTACTAATGGCTTCATTAGAAAGACCAGCGTATTGTCGTTTTGTAATTTCTAATTCCATCATTCTACTTGCTTTATTAAAAATTGTCTTAAAAAAGTCGTCATTTCTCTTTTTGTTCAATATTTCACGTGTCTGTTTTATTTGATGCACGCAAAAACTAATATCCAATGATTATTTTTGTAGGATATCATGTAGAATATCTGGGCAGAATCGGTATGTTTATATAATGCCCTCGTAATATTTAAAATTTATACAAATCCATTCATGTTCCAAACCAATTGTTTATTTATTAGAAAATAGTAAACATGGCCAGCAATATAGTTTTTTAACATTGGGCTGCTACATAACCATTTATAATTTGTGAACCAAGCAGGCTTGAAATTTGCGTTATAAAATTTACCAGATATCATAATCTCCTTTTTGGCGAATATTGATAAAACAGTCATAGGTGTTCCTTCCAGTAAAACGTTTCTTTTATCTCTATCGTCTTTCCAGCGACAGAACGGTTTTTCCAACAAATTACAAATAATATCGTTAACTGGATTCATTATAAATAATGTAAATTATTGTTTCATTTAATATTGTCACTATCAAAGTTGAAAAATCACTAATTATACGATCACTCAGTTGGTCAATCAACACATTAAAATCAAGAAAGCAAGTCTAAAAATGATGAAAACACAACGCTAATTCAGTAAATCGCTAAAAATTCAAAAACAGACCGCGTTTCAGTACATTAAATAGATGCAAGTCTAATGTAAAGATACCCTATAAAATCTCGGGAAACTCTTCACTTAGGTGGAGGGAGAAGACGGACTAAACGGACGTAGGCTATTGCGTGACGACACGTTACCATGGTAACCCGCTGTAGCAGTGCATATTTGAGGGCACTTGATTTTCATCTCTGCGCCAGCAAGTTATTTATATAATAGATAACGCGAGCATGGACTATTAAAAATTTAAAGGACATTCCAATGTAAATACAGTGTCTTATTAGCACAGCGGCATATTATGCTTGACATAAAGATGTAATAGGTTTTTCATAAAAAAATTTGAATGTACATATTAAAGACATGATTGTATATCCCAAATATATATAAAAAAACAGAAATCCCAGTCTCAATTTCTTTGGTGAAGGTACTTCACCTACTTCACCTGAATAGCCGCCATTGACCCACACCCACGTCATAAACATTTTGGACATAGGGGTGGTATGTTGTTATTATTAATGGGTAAGTCGTAGAATACTAATATTTTTCGCTTTACGCTGTTTATAAATGCACAGTAAAATGAAGGATTCTTGTTTACACAAGTGTCCGAGTCCCTGCACTAGGATTAGCTTACCTCGTTGTCCTATTATTACATTTAGGTTGTTTCTACAGTATTCACGTATCGATTTTCATTAACAGCGGGCGTTTTTAAGACAGAAAATATATTTCCTACTCATTATTAGAATCTATGTGTACTCTACATATAGAATCAATTTAACAATATCTAAATTTATGCTCATATTCAATACAGAAAAACTTCACCACCAAGAGCTACCAAGGATTTTTCTAATGACTTGCTTCTCCAAACCTTTTGAATTCTAAATGTTCCACAGATTTCTTGCAAATTTTTGCATTTTGGATGATATAGCACTATAACTGCTGTTGTTTGAGAAAGGGCCGATGATAAAACCAGACCTCCAATTAACAATGCCGCAACCGAAAAACCGCAGGCATATAATAATTAAGACTCGGCGATAAATCGCATCTAAATAATAGGCCTGTCCACGAAAATTTTTTTTCAATTGAAAATGATAGATTTATGGGTATTATAAACCTATAAAAAGTTAAAAAAAATAGTCAATTACTTTCTGCGTTATTCGTAATAGCAATTACCGAAACGCGTCGAGGCCAGAAAACGCTCCCGAGACCGAGGCTAGGTGGGTGACGTCACATACTAGACACTAGACTATGCGCCGGACTGGACGTCGTAAGTTTTGTCTTTTATGAGCTACGCCCCGCGTCCGGACGATTATTTGTGCCAATATTTATTGTAGGTGAATTCCTCTGTGTAAATGTTAATTTCAAGAAATTAATATGGTGGCAAGAAAGTGGTGTTTTGTGCCTGGATGCACTAATACATCAGTAAGGACGCCTACGAAAGTATTTCTTAGCATTCCAAGGGAAATAAAGAGAAGGAAAAAATGGTTTACCGCAGTAAGAAGGCAGATCAAATAAGTTTCCTTGACATCAAGCTTGTTTTGTTGCGAGGATCATTTTAATGTAAGTTAAAATATCTACTGTATGTATGTACTATGTACCTTCTGTTGAATATAAATAAATATTACCTACCTACCTACTGGTGGTTTTTAAAACACTTTTATTAGTTTCATCTGTAACTTAGTAGATATGTAAGTATGTACCTATATATGCATGTAACGCAATATTGAAAATCGAATTTAACTAATGGAATTAGCTGCATCGTCATAAAATTTTGCAGTTTTGTGTAGTTTTAGTTGGTTTTTTATTTTTTGCTTTTTAGTGTAGTATTGTACAGGCTGTTTCAGATTTTAATCGGGAAAAGTTATCAGTCGATGGAACTCAAAAATAATACAAATTTGGGGTGTAACATTTTTTTGAAACGCCCATGATGTGTGCTACCAAACTACCATTCACTGTTTTGCAAGCAGCAGCTTCGTATAATTTTGAAGCGGTTAGACGACCATAACGAAGCTCAAACCACAGCGAGTCCTCACTTTGACTATGGCTAAGTTTGCTGGCATTTTCAATTTTCTCTTTGGTTAAAGTAGATTTACAAAAATTAATAAATTCCTCTGCCGTTTGGTTAAGACCACTTTTTATAAAATGTTCTAGTAAGTGATGAATGGACAACTAACTTCTTGCTATCACTTACTGGACTGTTATGTAAAAGTAATGCACATACATAATTTTTTTCTACTGCAGTCATTTCTAAAACTTCATTAAGAAAACCGTCGGTATTTGGAATGTTGAGACGAGTTTTTTTTAAGGCTCTTCCAATATTTTCGGATTTAATTAGTTTAACTGCAGACCCTATCAGCGATAAAACTGATTTCTTCCAGTAGCAAACTACCGTGGTAGGTGCTGGTTCTTCTGATCGACGGTGTAACCACATCAGGAAAGCCATTGCATGCTTGCATTCCCCAGCGCCTGCAGCACAATCAAGGCATCTCACCTCTTCAACCATTTCCATCTCTTCATCAATGATGGCACTAATAGAGTAAGGCTTCATTCTGAGCTTGTGCTCTGGATAAATTCTTGCTTTTACTAGACATCTGTTACCCTCGCGTTTAACTTGAACGTAACCTACAGCTGAATCTCCATAGCTTTCCCTCCCAGAGCTACAAAAAATATGTAGGAACTAAGTGTGTGAAAATATTACTTTAAATGCAGTAAACATTATATATAAGGTGTTTTTACTAAAACTAAAAAAATTCAGCAATGGAATATTCAGATAAAAACAACTACAATAGCAATAACTAAGTAGTTATATATTGTTAATATTAAAAAAAAATAATGTTTTTATTTTGTGAATATCTCCGAAAATAAGCTTTAAATCAAAATGGAATATGTAATATCCAAATATATTCCTTGTTAACGAAAAAAAGTAATGACAATTCATTATTTAAAATTAGAATGGAACCTCAACATCCTGTATCATCACTTAAGAGATGAGTTAAAAAACCTTGAATGGGTATATCATGAAATTATCTAAACATTCTATTGCTAAAATTTTTGGCGCCAGTTAAGAACACCCTATATACCTAAGTATATGACATAAAAAAACTAATGATTGATGTTTGTCCAATATTAAGCCGTTCCGTACTTTACTTTATGTGTATAAGTACACGTCCTCGATTAATACATTTTAATACTTATTTATTATATGTTTTTTATTATTCCGTGTTATCATATTATACTTACAATAAATTACAAAACAAAAATTAATTAAATACATGATAAAGAAAACGACTATATATTATACGAACTTACCGAACTAGCTTTGGATTGTGGCTGGTTAAAATCAGTATTTGACGCGAGAAAATTTGATACCATAATCACGTCTACTTTTGGCAAATTATGTGAATCTCCTTTCTGGAAACCCTCCTCCATATTTGACAACAATGTACTTACTATACGTAAACTACGAATAACGCAGACTTTGCTCTAACGAGAACGACCTGGAATAAACCTAACGCAGAAATCGCAGTATACAGCATATGATCTAATTCGGCACTTGCCGGACTCTCTAGTATGTGACGTCGCATCAATGACACAGCGTTTACCCGATTCAAATAAAGCATGCAATTTCTACGGCCGCTGTTGTGCTTACGATTGAGTTTTTTTCGCGCGCAGAGTTCGATGATTGTTATTATTAGGTCGAAAGCTTCATTCCTCACTACTTTTAATGAATTTATTTTTTTTTGTGGACAGACCTATTCTCCCACCGGGAGGGAAACCTCGCTACATTTATAACAAATTTGGCAACATCGCAGAACGTAAATCCGGGATCCGCTTAATCAAGGATATCTACGAGGACAGCAGGCCAGTTCTATTAAACCTTTTTAAGTTTCCCAATGCCGAGGCTCGCTATCTGATGGCTCATTTAACCAGTTGCTAGTTGCTGGACTGAATAAAACGCGAACGCAAGTTTCTGCGAACTAATTTAACTCGGCCGAAGATCTGGAATATTATGTACAGCGCCTAACATGATAAGAACCCCCATTTCAGTCTGGAGCACACATCCCGAATATTGTTCGAATGAGAAAAGTTAATGCACTATAAGAACCCTTGGATAAATAACAACAGATAACCGGACCCTCTTCGTGATCCACCCATAAATTCCGGTCCCTTTAAAAGTCGCAATCAACATGCGGCCATTAGCGTGCTGTGGACGCGCATATATCAAGTTGGCATCGGTGGGAGCACAGCATTATCTATTGCAGGCGTATCGCGTGTCCTGCTCTGTGACCTTCAGGATGTGGACGGGCCAAAGAATTAGGAAATTAATGCGAAAGTAGCGGAGAAACAGAAGTTCTTTTTGGTTTTCAATTTCCCCCTGGGAATCAATTTGCCCCTAATTTCTCCCTCAGGACATTGGTAATTATCCATCAAAGAACTTTTGTAGTCTTTTAAACAGTTATTTGATTAAATTTTCTTTCTATTTCTGGCCGAATATGGTCAGTAATAGTTTCAATATAGTTGTGAAGCTGTCATTTATATTAGGCATTGTGTTCAGGAGCACTTAGTTCAGCCACGTTTAGAAAATGTTAAGCCCCACCATAAAGGTGACTAACCCCAAGCTAAATTATTTCGAAGAACTCCATCTAGTATCTTTTAGTCTTCTGTGTATAGAAACCTAACCTAACCTTACCTAACCTAACCTAATCTAAACTAACCTAACCTAATCCCAAGCTAAATTATTTTGAAGTACTCCATCTAGCATCTTCTAGTCTTCTTAACTGATCACATATTTCTATATAACCGAATCATATTTAGTTACTTGATGTAATTAACAGTTTCTTAACATCAAAATTAGTCCAGATAGCTCAGATTAGTCCTAAATATCAATTCGAGATAGCCACTTATATATGCATGTTTGAGTCGTGGCTGATTATATGTGTAAGTCCGCCACCTTCTCGAATTTTGAGGTTAAAAATAAACTCAAAATACTATTAATTTCCAAAAATTAGTCTACTATATAAAAATATTCCTAAGAGTCAAGTAGTTGCCGCCATACGTGAAATCAAATATGAATCAAAAGTACTAAAATTTTGATATAGTCAGAATACTTCACTCAAAATACTATACTTAGTCGCGACTCAACTAATTATAATAACCAAAATTTCTTTTTTCTTCCCCAGGTGAAATAAATACTATTGAAACTGTTGAAATAAATATTTTATAGGTTAATATTGTGATACCCCACTTTTTACAGTTTACACATACAGAAATTCAGCTTCTTCCACTAAAGCCTCAGACTGCGGAGAGGAAGGCTACACATTAAGGACGAGGACCAGGGAGCTAACCTTCAGACATGAAATTTAGTCTCCAAAATTAAATTTTATACCCATTAAGATTATCAGTCTTCCTTGATATACTATTGAAAAAGAAGTGATTGAGACACTTTTGATGGATTTCTCTGAAATATGGGCAATGATAAATTAATTTGACAAATAATAATGCTCTTCATCTCAGAATCACTATGTCTTCGTTTTACTAAGAGCATAGTTAACCTAAAAATCAATTTAATACTGTCTATATTTCATAGGCACCTATTGAAAGTATCATCACTTTTCTCCTCAATGGCACAGGTGTTTGGTTACACTGTGATGTCTCGTGAGAAACCCCGCTGTGATTTTTCAATTGTTACGAAATTAAAGCAGTCGTTAGTCAGTCTGGTGCAAGGTGTAGTTGTAACTATTTTTGATTGCCTGCAGTGTCTGCCTGTTGAAGGCAGTGGATTGCTTGCACTGTTGGCACATACATATATCTTTGTGGCATATAATCTTCTATCATTAGCTACCAATATGCAATGCAACAATTATTTTTATTACATGTTAACGTAATTTATTTATTTCAAAAAATAAAACCCGCAACGGGTAAGATTCGACATCTTTCCCGGATGGGAACGAACCGAACGACAGACAACTGTTTCGAACTTATTAGTTCTTATCAGTGCCAGTACGCTGATCCTGGACAAACTCCGAATGAAATCCGTGGGGTATACATCTACATCGATACGATCTATGACAGTAACATATAAGTCGGGAATCGAGAAAGGAACTACCAAACCGCCAAGCGGTTATCAAGTAGTTCCCAAATAGCAAGGCTATTACATAATCGCTATAGGAAATAACTACTAATAGGTTTTATTTTTTGAAACCTTGTCTGATCGTGCAGAAATACGAGAAAGGGGCCGAGGATCGCTTTTAGGTATAATTCAATGCCTGGCGGGGCATTAGCCCGAGGAGTAGTTGTTTTCTGAAGCGATTATATTATCCCTTGCTATTCGGGAACGACTTGATAACCGCGTGGCAGTTTGGCGGTATATACATATGTTACTGAGTAATTTATTTAGTTTATAGACTTATATGTACTACATAATTGTGAAATATCTTTATACATAAATATCTTTACGCATATCATAAATATATATTTTGCTAATATTTGACGCTTAAAAGTTAAAAATAACTTTTATAAGCAAATAAAGGATATCCATAAGCTATCCATCTGACCTAATTGTAGATAATTTATTTATTCGCATTTCAGAATATATCTTCCAAAGGCATTGTATTTCGATCACAATAAACAATAAATCTGCAGTCATTAAACAAAACTTCATTTTTTAACATCTAACAATATAATACCACGAAATTATTTAATATCACTTAGAAGAAAATATATTAGGGAGCAAACTAGAATTGATATCAAAAATATTCAGCTGATACCAGCTTTTTCCAACAAGCCAGACACACCAGAGAAAAATAAGCAAAAATGTATAACCCGTTTTTTGAATCGTTGTAATAACATACTTTGTTATTACACATTGCTTTGTTTATTTTCTAATTCACTACTTTAATAAATACTATATTTTGGGTTTTTGTAATGCAAACCGTTAATGAAATGTATTATAGATTTTTATTTATTTCCACCATTATTTTAAAAAGTTTTTTCATATAACAAATAACTCAAAATTTAAACAAAAAGAATTTTTTTTCTTTCATAATAAAACGTTCAGTTTACTGGCATAGCTACTTAATTATTTCTAAACGAAATTTTTTGCATTGTATCTGTCTTCTTGCAAATGAGGGATACATTTTGACTGATAAAACAATAGTTTGATATTGTAACGAATTTACTAGAAAGTTCTGTATTTCGAACACTTATTTACAACTCAACTATTTACAAGTCCAACTAACTTTCTTTTTACTTTAACTTTATAAACTTTCGCACTGTATGTCACTTTCTTCGTACCGTATCGCTCACTATCGCTGTCCAGACTCAACTAGATCCTCGCTGGACGACACAACTCTTATATAGGCAGTAAGACGTCTCTCCAGTCATTTCTAGACAAAGAACTTTGTCTAGAATAGCGAACCTTCTAGTATAGAACGCACTGAAAGTCAACTCCACACGCTCTCGATGGTTTCGAATATTCCCGGCGTTCGGGATCGCTCGAGGCGTTCGTGACAATATTTTTTATATAATAAAAAGTTACGAATTTTTTTGATTTATATCACCTACTCTCCCACCGTGGCAAGGAATTACATCGCACTGCCCAAATGGATTATAAATCACTTCTCACTTCACTCTCGGCATTTTCTAATGACAATAACGTTCGACATGAATGACACTTCAAGTTCTGCTGCAATTCATCTCAATAGATGATCCGAGTTCCAAGTTGAATTTTTTTCGCTGTTAGATTTGAAGATTTTCCTCGCGTTATTCATTTCTTTCACCGTTTTCAGACGTCGTTTAACATTTTTTTCCCGCGTCTAAATTCCTTTGTGTTTTCTATTTGACATATTCAATGCGATATTGAAGAACAACACGATCGAAAAAGCATAAATTCAGTAAATGAATGAATGGGTTCTGCGCCTGCAGCCTTGCCACGTTGAAAACACAGCTGTGACGTTAAGAAAATCGCTACAGTCACAGCTAAAATATGTAGTGAACTGCAATGCAGCGACTTATGTAAAAGTCAGCACACAGCGGTCACACTTTTGTAATCGAAATACAATACTACCTTAAAGTTTCACCTTGTATAGTAATGTAGTATGCAGTACAATATATATATATATATATATATATATATATATATATATATATATATATATATATATATATATATATATATATATATATATATATATATATATATATATTCACATTTGCCTATCCATCTATTTATTCAAATAACTATAGACCAATATATAACCCTTCCTATACATTCCTACTTCGATGATCCTCATACGTCCCCAAGCATACAAGACTCGACAGTTGCGCCTCTCGTAGGTCTTATCTCGTCGGAGGCTCCACTCTCTAAGCTCTCACTTGTGAGATTTAGGGATTAGAGTCCTAATATATCGCTCAATTACGACTGCTCTGATGTCCCCCATTCACTGTAATATGATCTTGTTTTTTGCATCTGTTTTATTTGCTTGTTGCTCCAACAATGGCCGGCTCGCCGTCTAATGAAATGGCTTTGTTTTCGTGGCATAAACAACTGTTGGGCATTCCCTAAATTTATATGATAAAAGCGAGTTTACTAACTTTGGTATATGTTTAGTACAGCTTTTGCTTAGGAGACAAAAAGAAACCAGTAATTTCGCAAACATCTCAAATATACAACAATCATAAATTTGTTAAGAACAATTGAATAAAAAATGTAACGTTATATTTAAAATATTGAAGTTAATGGTAATTTCACATTTTTTTCAAAAAATGAAACCCGCCACAGGTAGGATTCGACATTTGTCCCGGATGGGAACCGAACGACACACAGCTGTTTCGAACTTATTATTTCTCATCAGTGTCGTACACTGATGTGTAGTTATTTATGCGAAGGTATATGTTTTTTAGTGTTTAGGGTAGTAAACACAGAACTTATTTTAGCAGAAATGTGTAGAGGAAGTCATTGTACCGAGGTTGAAAGAAATCTTAGTAAAAACCTCCGAAAGCAAGGCAAAACGTATCAACACATACAAAATATCTTAAGATATTTAGCTAAAATGATTACTAATGCATTACAATGGAAGAATTCACCCGAGACACGGTGTAGAAAATGGAAAACATCTCAAGACTGACTGCCAAATAGTAAGATTAGTTAAAAAAGACCCATTCCTAACGTCAAATGAAATAGTAAAGGCATTAAATGTTCCTATTGCCTCCTCTAGGGTAAGAAAACGATTAACAGAAGCGAATTTTCAGGAAAGAAGACCACGAAAAATTCCACTATTACAACCACGACATATACGGGCACGCATGGTTTTTGCCAAGGACCATATCGAATGGTCAGTCTCGAGGTGGAAAACTGTACTGTGCAGTGATGAAACAAAAAATGTGTTATTTGGTAATGGCAGTGGCAAGCAGTTTGTACGAAGATCGCCACAGCGTGAATTTGCCACAGTACACTAAAAAAACGGTGAAGTATGGAGATATGAAACACTAATTTGGGGATGTTTTTCATGGCATGGTGTAGGTCCATTTTACCTGATTTTGGAAACAATGACAGCTGATGGGTATTTAAATATTTTATGTACTGTTATGCTACCCTTTGCATAAGAAAATATGCCTTTGGATAAAATGGATTTATCAACCTGATATTGATCCAAAACATGCCTCAACGAGGGTAAAACCGTGGCTTCATGACAATAAGGCGGCTGTGATGCAATTGTCGACACAGTCACCGGATCTTAACTCTCTGGAAAACCTTTTGGGTTGACTTGAAAAATACTGTTGCCAGAACAAAACCTAGAAATCGTAGCGAACTTTGGAAATAGGTGGTTAGCATGGCACCCTATACCAGTAGAGAAATGTCAGCACTTAGTGGAATCAATGCATCAATGTACACTATCAGTTGAACTAAGTGCATAACAAACGTTATGTGCATCTAGGACTGTTATTTTTTGGAACAGCATTTGTATTATGTTGTAAATTTTATTTTTAATTTTCGTTTTATCCCATATTCCAATTTTCTGTTGAATGTTGTAAATTATATCCACAGTGTGTGTTATAAATAGTATACACTTTATTTCTGAACATTTTACTTATTTGGTAACATATAAGTCGGAAATCGAGAAAGGAACCACCAAGCCGCCAAGCGGCTATCAAAGTAGTTCCCAAATAGCAAAGCTATTACATAATCGCTCTAGGAAACAACTACTCCTCGGGCTAAAGCCCCGCCAGGCATTGAATTATACCCAGAAGCGATCCTCGACCCCTTTCTCGTGTTTCTGCGCGATCAGATAGGTTTCAAAAAATAAAACCCGCCACAGGTAGGATTCGACATTTGTCCCGGATCGGAACCGAACGACATACAGCTGTTTCGAACTTGTTAGTTCTCATCAGTGCCGTACACGGTACGTCGATTCAGGACAAATGCCGAATGAACTTTATGGCGTATACATCTTTATCGATACGATCTCTGTCAGTAACATATAAGTCGGAAATCGAGAAAGGAGCCACCAAGCCGCCAAGCGGCTATCAAAGTAGTTCCCGAATAGCAAAGCTATTACATAATCGCTCTAGGAAACAACTACTTTTTGAAATTGTACTTATTTCATAATTAATTAGAGACATTTTTATGTAGTTACACCCTTACTGCTATTATTGCGAACGGGACTGTAAGTCGGAAATCGAGAAAGGAACTACAAATTTCACATATGGTAATTTCACATGTGGTTGAAAATATTCCATTTAAAAAGATAATAGTTAACTACTTCCTATAAAAAACTTTCAAAATTTTATCTTAATGGGAATATGGACAAACTTTTGATAAAATATATACCTTCAAGGTCGTTCAATATATAGCAAGTTCTTATGGATTATGCCTTGGATGTCTTCCAATTCGTCTTAACTCTCGACTTCTAGCGAGATCATCCTATCGACTTCTACAAAAGAAATCCAAATGCCTATACCAATACAGTGATTGAATTTCCTCTGAAGAAGCTATTTACATCAACGCCAAAAGAATTCACTTGAGTAAAAACTTGTAATGAATTCTATTTTAGATTATAACGAAGCACAAGAATATTCATCAAATTATAACGTAAGAAACAGTAATAGAACATTCAGTTTGTAATTTATTTAGCCCCAATTTATTTTTATATACTCCGTTTTTATTTCTATTCACAGTTTGGTATTCTTCATGCACTTCATTCCATAGTAATCACGTCCCCATTCTTCACTAATTTTATTGCACTTAACTAAGATTATGACGAAGAAGGGCAATACATTGGAGACCAGCACACGTACCACCTCGGGTCGATGCCAAAAAAAGTTGTGCAAGCCATAAAGTCTTATCCTGTTCTCAGCCTCTTAAGACTTTAAGCTCGAGGCTTCGAATTTTGTAATAAATTGTAACTATGCTGTCGAGCGATACGTTCTTTCGAGCTTTGTGTAATAACAGGCGAGAAATATGTTTTACCTTCTCACAAAAATAAACACTCCGGTGCATGTTCAAGAGGAAGAAATATGGAACGGTCCTTATGAAAATCTCGTAAATTTTGTCAGATGTTCGTATGCCGTTTTAAATGACTCTATTTCTACGTCGATTTATTGTACACGGTGGGCTACGTAAACTTAATGTGGGCTAATGGTTTGTCACTTCTTCACTCGATATTCGGAAACATCCTTGACGAAGGATTACTATTAATGCCATTTTACTGTCAGTTATAATAATGAGCGTATTGCGGAATCTCAATACGCTCTCCACTAATTTCCAACTCAACTAATTTCCCCTCAGGAGGAGATTAGTTGAGTTAGTTATTTGAAATCTAAGTTATATACGGACACTGGAAGAAGTGTGTTCCAAGGTTTCTGTCATATTTAAGTGGGACATGGTACATATTTCGCTGGAATTTATAGTGTATAATATATCGTTATATGAAAACCGTATATACTAATTATGCCACCATTAATTGAGAAATAATTCTTATTATGTAGGTGTGCATGTGAAATTTTAGGTGAAGTTGAAGGTTGAGGGAATAGAAATAGAAGATTCTTTTAGAGTCAATTTATTACAGTCCAATTTAAACAAGAAACTTTTATATTTATTACATAAAAGGTTTTTATTTGCCTTCAGACTTCCCAAAGAGATATTTTCCAATTGTTCTGAACATTCACAGCCTACAAAAAAGGAAACATGTTTAACCCAGTTATATCTGGAATCAGCATCGTTGTATACATTTTTTAGCCTATAATAGCAGAGTATAGGATACCTACTATCGATTATTGATAGGAGTTTCAATAATTAGTTAATACCTAACTTAAAAATTGCTAGAGAAGAACATCGATAGTTGTAAAGACTTTTTACCCTATTTTTTGTCAGGTTTTTCTTTTCTCTCGAGGGAAAAATCTTCAAAAGACACCTGGCCTCTTGTGTTCTGTTATTGTTTGGCCAGGTAGTGTCGGATTTGTATACGCCTACCGACTAAAAAAACCCCCGCTATCTTATCAGTGTAATGCCGAAGAGAAACCGCTCTCGCTTTACTTCTCTTCGGCATATCAATCAGGATACTTATTCATTCCCCACTTCCCTTTCCTCCTTCTCCTTTTCTGTCATGATGGCCGTTACCATCTGCTCCACCACTGTCTATCTTTCCCTGCTCTCGACCATGATTGAGATCATGTTATCTACAATGATAGCATGTCCTCTTTCTTCGCTTTCTTGGCAATCTTTTGCTCTGCAGCTCTCCTTTCTCCTATCCACCTTTTGCAGCTGAACACTGTGTGGCCGGCATCGTCGACTTCTCCACAGGACCAGCATTCTCTGCTCTCGCGTTTGCCTATATCCAATAGGTAGTCCGCGAAACAGCCGTGCCCAGTAAGGACCTGAGATAAATAATACCCGACATCGCCATGTGCCCTTTCGCACCATGGCCTTACGTTCGGGATTAGTACCCTCGCCCATCTCCCTCGAGGCCAGTCCGGATACCGTCCGGACCAGGTGCCTTGTCATTTTTGATCTTGACACAAGCCTTTAACAGTTTCTCCTCCGTAAGGGGTCAAAAACTGCTCCTGGTTGGCGTTCCCATTCTTCCACCGGTTTCTAGGGAAAGAGCGCGTCCACCGCCTCTCTCATCTTTTCTAGAGGAATATCCTGCTGGCGACTGTTCGTTCTCTTCACCATAAGTTTGTACCCGTTACCCCAGATATTTCTATCTAGGTCGGCGCACAACTCATCCCACTATTTTGTCAGGTTAGTTGAGAGCAAAAGTATATTTTAATCGGCCTGATTGGATCGAGGATTTAAAAGAAGGAATATGCGAAATAGCTGAATCATAACTGAAAAATAAATCAACTCGTAAGTTGTAATTTATTAGAGGTTTAACAGTCAATTGAATGAGCTGGATATTGAATTGAAAGTGAATTGAAATAAACCAATTAAATAGATTATTGAAATTGTTGTAGGTAAAATGAAGTGAAATACGAATATATAATAATTTTAACGGTTTATTAAAATTATATTATTATTTTTCTATTATTGCGTGCGTTTATCCTGATCCTGGTTAAGTTAAATAAACCTGATTCCTGCTGTCTGTTTACATAATATTAAATGCAGTTTGCGCGATATTGATCCGGGGGCACTTGCTTGTGTTTGCATTTCATTATCAAATGAAAACAAATATATCAGAAGGCTTTCTCCCTTTTATTAATGCCACGCTGTAGACGTTGGAGTTTGCGGTTAGTCTCGTATTCTAAATTGGCATTCACAGAACCGCTAGAGGAAAAACTGGAGCAAATAATTTAATAATGGAATCTAACATTTCGGATGGAAGCAGTTGCGATATCGCACGTCGGGGTACGTTTTGTAGAATATTCCGGAAGGACTGAGGAATCAATTATATCCCTGTGTCATTTTTTAATGAATATTTTGTCGCTGAGCTAGTAATCTGTTGAACTGTCATTGAAAATGCATTTTGTAGACCATTGAATATGTTTATCATCGTCGAGTAAGCTTAACCTAAGTTAAATATGTAGAGCATTTGAGTGACTTTATATAAGTGAATTATTATAAACAATGTTTGGGGGTTTCTTACATACATGGAAATAATTGAAAGAGTTCAAGTGGGATTTTTCCAAGAGGTTGTTTCTTCTTTCCAAAAATAATCTTGATTTTGTTTCTACGTTTAGAAATAAAATCTGTGTCTTGACTATAAATTACTTTCATTGGTTTAAAAAATTAGTTCTATGTATTCTAGAATACTGCCCGAGGTATTATGTGCTAGCTTATTTTAATGAAACGAATAATAACTATTGACTTCTGGCAGAAATTGGACGCACTTTACGAATGACAGCAACCAAACTCGTTGTTGTATCATGTAGCGCTTCATGTTTACTAGCTCCTATTAACCTGTCACAATTATTGACCTATCGAATCATGACAGTCAATATGGCGCGCATTTAAAATTACATTCTTCAATAGTTGCTTATTCCAGTTTGTGATAATTCCCAACAGGAGTTGTGCATACTCTATTTATTAACAAAGGGAACAAACATTAATCTATAATGATCAAACGGGACTCGAGACTTTGGAGAAAATCCGTATAAGGTGAAAGTTTTTTCGTATATTTTCAATATGGAACGAGAAGCAAGAATTTTATACTACTACATTCTACTATTTCTATTGATTAGAAGCGAGAACAGAACAGAAATTAAATTTCCCAAAAATCCGCTCCACAAATATCTGAAATATATTATATGCTACGCCTGAAATTTACAGCGCAACAGCGACGAGAGTGGCTGTTCGCAGCTCAACAATTTGTCAACAAGTCAATTTACCATATTTTCCTGCCCCATATTATGCTGCAGGACCAAGTCAATCATAATTAATTGGTGTTTGCTTACACTAAACAACATAATTAATCTTATTAATTTGAAAGGTTTGAACAAGGGGGATAAGCTGGAGAGCGAGAGCCAGAGAGTCGTTTAGACTCCAGCTGTTGCTGATAAATAGCAATTAGCGAAAATAGAAAGATTTTTTAAAGCAGGACCTGATACACCGTGTCACAGTGATCGATTCTTGTTCATTAATAATGGACCCTTTGAGGAAAAAATAGGATAAGTAATTAATTGATTAATGATAATTTAATTAGTTATAGGAGGTGGATGATGAAAATTGGGTTTTAGTATGAAATATTTTTCGTTAGGAAGAAACCATTTTGAATATTTACGACACCAGTTTAACAATGTTCTATGAAACAAATATAATTAATTGTAAGCATAATGAACAACAAAGAAGTAATATATCATGTACCAAAGTCGTGGTTATGCAAAAGACATTAGTAAGACATCAGATTAATAATATAATAATAAACAACACAGAGTTTTTCAAGAAGAGGAACTTTCAGTTTACCTGTTAACAAAGCAGATTAAAAAAACAATAGTATAAATAGATGCGAAGGTTGTAGAATAGTATGGACAAAGTAATATTGAAAATTTGCCATGGTAAAATTTTATCATTTTGTAGTGCTGTAAAAATAATAAATTTCACTATGTCTGGTAATTGATAAAATTTTACATTACTATAATTGTAAATTTTTACATATTTTAGGTATAACACTGATATAAACACACCACAATATAGTAACACTTTACTTCTGATGGGGTAGATTATAATCCCTGCGTGATAACTATTCTAGAGTACGCATACATGTACCCTTCGCGTTGATACCGTCGAGACGTGAGGCAACAAAGCTGTCCGTAATTTATTATTAACTAACTTATCCTTAAACGCTTTTATTTGGTCTCAAGCAGCAAACATTAATGTGCTGGCTAAGTCTATTAAAATTTCTTACCCAGATAACTGAAAATTTGTTAAAGTTTATGAGTTGCTGGATGATTTCACCATAAGAGATGTTATGTGTATGTACCTAACCTATTTGTTTCTCGACGATAAAGTAAATAAGACAATATAAATACATATTTTATATCTAGCATTTCTCATTTATTGTTTGTCAATTTTTTAATAATAACAATATACAAATTTTACCAAGAATATTACCAATTCTTTTTGTTTCGGTGAAAACTAAATCCTAATGATAATTATTAACTATTGTTAAAACATGAAGCATTTATGCATAGTTAGAAGCATCTTTATGAATAGCCGATTATTCCCAAATGGTATGTCTCTCCTGAGAAGCAAATGTAGCCATTGTCATGGCCAAGTTTATTATAACTATGAGGTTTTAGATGTCTGAAAAATATGTTAAATATTGACAAATTCTATATATTAAGTTTGATATTTTATATTTGCCATTTTTATTGTGCACTTACTAATAATAACACAATAATCTGATCAAGAATGTGCCAAATTATTAATTTAATAATTGGGTATATTCTTGATTGTGTACCACATTATTTTTTAGAAATGACAGTTGGGCTTAAACTAACTTAAACACAACAGTTGAAATTAAGATTCTTAATATTAAAATTCTTTAATAAAATATTATAAACTATTATAAAATATTTTACTTAGTTTTTTATAGTACTTCCAAAAATGTTTTATGACTGAACGGTTATAAGATGGGAGATAAAAAATAATAAAAAAAATATAGAAGCAATTAAGATGGTTTACCTATTCTTGCCCACCATTTACTTTGTGCATGTTTACTTTAAACACATGAATTAGCAAAGTTTAGCTTATATTTATAGTTATATTATATTTCTATGTATGTGTAAGTATTAATATTGTAATCTCTGGAAAAGGATGGAACCTTCGATGCAGCAAAAAAAAAGAGAAGATTAATTTTCCACGAACGCCAAACGGAAACACGTTTCTCGCCGCGTGTCTCACGAACCAGGTTGTCATTATTGGAAGAGGATTGAAACTCAGAAACGACTAAATATTTAATTACCTCCCGAAGATGCCAATTTGGTTGGCGAAACGCGCGTCGAAAAATATGTAATATTTCGGTGTTTGTGGAAAACTGGTTTCCTGTTTTTATCAATATTTTAGACATGTTCAAATATATTTAAGTAAAATATCCACGTAAAAGCATTTTATGTGAAACACTGTATTGTATTGTAATATTTTTATACACAAATAAAAATTATTAATATTATTGACGTTGTTTAAACTGCTCTTTTCGGTACAGCTATTTTCTTTTATCCATTCTAGAAGAAAGTATAATAGTTATTTACATTATTAGTGGGATAAGGGCATCATTATGTGTCTTAGCCCACGTGTGATGTACATTTTATCTACGACCGCTTGGATAAGAAAAAAAGTAAAAAACCGATTTTTGTAAAAAACCGATTTTTTACATAAAAATTCAGATTTGACATTTAAATAATTCTGACATCCGCTAAAAGTCACTTAAACATTTTCATATCAAATCAGAGTAACATGATGCATAAAATTTGTTAAAACCATAGTAACAATCCAGTTGCGTTGTGCGTTATCTACGTCGAAAATCTTACTAAAATCTGGCGAAAATAATATTAATATTTATAATAACAAATAATTATTGTATTGTTTTTAGTTTCAATAAATTTTTACTTCTTCGTTTATCATTTTTGAAAATCTAAATGAGTCATGGAATGATTTCATTACATAACAGTTATTTAATGAGTTAATTACATAACGGTGATGTAATAGAGCTGATTACATAACTGAAAATAGTCCAATGAACCCCATATTATAGCACGGTAGTAGATAAATATTTTTCCCGATTTAAATAAATATTACCAATTTATTAGAACCAGTTGGATAGTGAAAGAACTGTGGGTTTAAGTTCTGTCTTAATATGGCCTACTTACTCACAACTTTATTTTGTTAATTCAACAATTTGTTTTGAGATATTTATTTTGATTTAAAAGAAGCTGGCGAAGTTAGTTGGTTAATTTTTTTGACATCTTTTATTTGGCAATAATAATGAATGAGTAAGCAACCCGCAATAATATTGCAGCGCCCCCTCGCTCATATCGAAAAGTACTTCCGGAGCATGCCTTTAGAGAATAAAAAAACAAAAGTTAACACGTTGTTCTCAAGGGTCGATTTACTATATTGATTTGGTCAAAATTTCGAAATTCGAACAAGAGACATTTCGTACATCGACCTAAAAATATCGTGACACACACACACATACACACACACACACACACACACACACACACACACACACACACACACACACACACACACACACACACACACACACACACACACACACACACACACACACACACACACACACACGAAAACAACCGCTTAGTAAATATAAATTGAAATTTTTAACCCAGTTGTGATGCCCTCTGACAGTACGGGTGTCCACTTCCTGTTTGACAAGAAATATAAAATATAAGATCACCCTCACCAGTAAGACCGACTGGATGGAGGGTCGAGTTGGATTGCCGCTCAATGGAGACATCTGGTACACGGATGAAGCCAAGAGTGGGAACAGAGCGGGTGCGGGGGTGTATAGGCGACGCGACAGGTTAGGTAAAACCTTCCCCTTGGGCAAATACACTACCGCACTCCAGACCGAGCTAGTTGGAATTACATACGGTGTTCTGGGGGCCGACCAAAATCGGACCCAGGAGAAGGTATGTATCTGCTCGGATAGCAGGGCGGCGTTGGCAGGCCTGAATTCAGCAACGACAAAGTCGAAGCTGGTCTATAATTACTATGAAGCATTCAACCACTTGGCAGGGAAGGGACCGGTGGAACTCTTATGGATACCTGGGCATAACGGCATTAAGGGAAATCTAATTGCAGATAACCTTGCCAGACTAGGGACCAGGGAAAACCTCTATGGACCAGAACCTGCAGTGGGAATAAGTCGGAATCTGATCAGAGACCGCATCAATGGCTGGGCAAGAGACCAGTACAATAAAAGATGGAGAGGAGTAATGGGTTGTCGAATAACCAAACTCTTCATCGAATACTCAGAGATTGAGAAATGGGCTCAAGAATTCATTAAGTTGAACAGACACAAAGCCAGAACCCTGGTGGGAATCATAACGGGCCACCATAGTAGCCTGAATGCATATAAGCACAAGCTGAGGCTGACTGATAGCCCGGCCTGTAGATACTATAAAGAAGACGTGGAAACCTCAATTCATCTTCTTTACACCTGCCCCGCACTGGAGGAGGTATCTTATATTAGGGACCTCTGTTATCCTAAAGAAGGCGAGGCTTAAGGCGGAGGACGTGCCTAAATTGCTTCTTTTGTGAGATAGCATTTTTGGATAATAACCCGGATAAGAGGGGATAGCCAAGGGACTACCCATGCGATCAGTGGCTGATGAGGCCCAAACCTATATAATATAATAATAATAACCCAGTTGTAATTAGCAATTTATATTTTTGCAAATACAGTTTTACCACGTGGTGTAGTATATAAAAAATAAATGAAATTGATTTTCAGTAATATCGCTGAACTCACAAAAAATGTAAAAGAAAATTGTGTGAACTTCCTTTTATGGTTTCTTAATATCTCCACATTTTATAATTTTTTTTAAATAAATAATTTAAAGTAAAATACTTCACAAAAGCAACAAACGACCAACCAAGCGTTGATTGATCTCCATCGGTACAAGTGAACTGTTCCGAGTGCATTATTTATGCCGGAAACATTAAATTTCCTAGCGGGCCTCATTAAAAATAGTTTTGCGGGTGAAAAACAAAGTCATGAGGCATCGCGTGCGCAAACCCATTCTCAAACACAGAATAAATAACGGAAACAAAAAGAAGGAACAGTCGTGAGAAATTGTTTGTCACCTTTTTTAAATGAGTTAAGATTTTAATAAGCTGCCGGCTACCGGGGAAATTACTGGAAATTGCTAAATTTATTTTCACGAAGTATTTCCGGATAAGAATTATTTAACTATAATAAACCGCATACGAGTATGTTGGCTTTATTATTGGCTTTGACTTTTCTGTGATTATCGCTCAATGAATTGCATGTAAATATTTTATGACTTATTTTTTCATTATTTTACCGGCTTTATTATCCATATTGCTTGTAAAGGCGATTACTGATTTGGATCTAGACGAATATACTAAGGATATAAATCGTATACCTAATTTCCTATGTATTTTCCTCTTTAGGACTTCAATTACGACCACTCCTGCTCTGATTTAGTTTCCTTACGATTCACAATTTTCAAATTCATTGCGCTTCGGTGTTATAAAATACTCAGAATTTTGCGATTCTTCAACTGTAGTTTCCTTTTGTTCTTTCTTCTGTTCCTCTGCATGTATTTCTTCAATACCTTCTATATATTTTGTTTTCAACCATGCTCTTCCATTTATAGTGTCTTATTTCCAGTATCCCCATGGATATGAAAGCTCAGATTATCACCTTAGTTCATTAGTATGAATTTAGTTTAGCTTAGTATAGATCCAATTCATTCCTTCAGTCTGTTATCTACCATCGGTTATGGTGGGACAGAGAATATAGGCACTGGACTTTGCAAGCAATGGTACCGAATAATTTGAAGTCACGAATTCCAATTTGAAATTACGGCACTGATGAGAACTAATAACTTCGAAACAGCTGTCTCTCGTTTGGTTCCCATCCGGGACAGATGTCGAATCTTACCTGTGGCGGGTTTTATTTTTTTAAAACAGCAAAAACTGTCAAAGCTCAGATCAAGGGTTACAGAACATAATGTCCTGGTTATGGAATAACCATCTAGCAGTCCACACCTCCCGCCTATAGAGACATTGTGACATAAAATGAAAGAACAGCTGCACAAACATCCAGTCCGTTCAATTAACGATCTACGCACCAAATTGCAAGCAATTTGGGACAGCATGCTTCCTGAAGAGTACGCTAAGCTGGTAGATACAATGCCTGCCAGAATTAAAGCTATTATTGTTAATACAGGTGATGTAACGTAGTTTTGAAGAAACGGCCTAGGCTCGTATACATGTGTGAATGTAGTTCACACGGAATACGAGGGCGAAGGTATGTATTATTGTTCACTCTATTTTTATGTAGAGCAGCAAAGTTCTGCGCCCTACATGGCTGTGAGTAAAGCAAAATCATAGAAAGAAACCATAGAGTGAACTTATAAGGAGATGAGTTCAATAATGACAATTAACAGTGAGAATATGTTTACAAAGAAGAAATGTAGAAACGGATAAACGTAGAGTATTAACAACCAGACAAAAATAAACCATGATTCTATCAGTCTACGACCAAATAGATATATAGACTCTAAACTAATTCAATAGTTATCATGCTTCTGCGTCATAATGATCTAATGGTCGCGAGATAAGCTTCGTCAGACGTTTTCCGGACAAACAATTTTGATGGCGAAATGCCCTAATCAAATTTTATTAATGCAAATTGAGGACAAAAGGGGCGGTTAGGGAGAAACGGAAAGAATATAAGGCGAAACTTGGACAACCATAATTCAAGAAAATTACCCGGGCAACTCAGAAACCGTTTTATCCCTAATCTTAAATGCAATCTTTTATTTTGTTTTGTTTGCCGCTCTTGGGACGGCGATCGCGGATCCGACTCAATCCGGACTCCTTCCCATTCAGACGTTCTTATTTCAGTCTCAGCTCTTGCGCTTTCCGATGAGCACATTAGCCGGCCGATAGCGTAAATTCCCCTCAGCGCCAGCGATCCGCGGAGAGGATGCAACGTTGTGAACGATCTAACGTTGGCAGTGAGACCTAATTTCAGGTTATTGTTAATTTGATTTAATAATAATTCTATTATTGTACTAAGATCCGTAGAATCACATGTATCTAAGAGGGTGTGTGAAGTGAAGTTAGCACCCCCCAAATTGGATTTTTCAACTTTATTTTCATTCATCATTTTGATCAAATTTTGACCAATTTTGACCAGTAAACAGTTTATTTTGACCACCTTTTGTTTGAAAACGCGGAACGAAACTAATTTTTGAGGTATGTGAAGTTAGCACCCCCAACTGGATTTTTGAACTTTTTTTTCGTTCAGCATTTTGACCAAGTTTTGACCAGTAAGCAGTTTATTTTGACCAGCTTTTGTCTGAATATGCTGAGCAAAAACAGTTTTTCGAGCTTTGTTTTTAGCCCACACACTCAAATTGGAGTTTTTTAAGTCTCTTTTGAGCTAATTTAATTGACCAAGTTTTGACCAGTAAATAGTTTATATTGACTATCTACTGATTGAAAGTGCGGAACGAAACTAATTTTTTGAGCTTTTATTTAACATGCATTCCCAAATTGGAATTTCGAGTCGATTTGGGGCTCAATTTCTTGACCAAATTTAGACCAGCTAACGGTTAATTTTGAAAACAATTTTGTAAAACAATTACTATCTCCAAATTTTGAAAACATGACATGCCCCTCCCCTCCCCCAATTGGGACTTTTAGTCGATTTTAGGCTAATTTTTTTTACCAAGTTATTACCAGTTTAGACCAGTTAATGGTTAATTTTGAACACCTCTGTGTTGCTGCAAAATTACTATTTAAAAATTTCGAAATCATGACATCCCATTCTCCCCCAAATTCGAATGTTGAGTCGATTTTGGGCTCATTTTTTTGACCAAGTTTTAATCAACAACCCTGTATTGTTAAAAAATTACAATCTACAAATTTCGAAAACATGACATGCACTTCTTTTAAATTTTTATAAACGAGCGTTCATTAAATGAACTATTCATATAAATCTGGTCAAATAAATGAGTCCCAAATCGGCTCAAAATTCCAATTTGGGGGTGCGGGCTAAAAAAAGCTGAAGAGACTAGTTTCGTTTCGCATTCTCAAACAAAAGGCGATCAAAATAAACCGCTTACTGGTCAAAACTGGTCAAAACTGGTCAAAACTGGTCAAAACTTAGTCAAAATGATGAACGAAAAAAAAATTGAAAAATCCAATTTGGGGTAATTTCACACACCTTATCTAAGACGCTTTGTAGAGTTTGGATGACAATCAGTATATCACAGATCAAAATTATTCAGTGAGAATAAGAAGACGAAGAAGACTAACAACTTATTTACTATTTAGATTAACTGTAACCTTTGGTTAGAAAATAACATTCTTTATATAGGGTATCGCAGTTGGAACTATATGATTTGAAATGCGCGCGGTTTTTTTCCGTCAAAGATATAGAGTCAATACTCATATATAACGACTGCCATCTACAACCCATATGAACTCAATATGTCGTGATTAACAGTTCAACAGCGAATATTTTGTGTACAACTGTTTTATGAAAGTGAGCGATCATTTACAGTTGCACGAAGAAAAATTTACACGAAATTAGAATAAAATGAAGCGCCTACAGAATTAACAGTTTGTAACTTAATCAAGAAATTTGAAGAGACGTGTTCTGCTATTGATAAGCCAACACCAATACGTCCTCGTCGTAGTCGGTCAGATGGAAGTATTGCTGCAGTGAAAAAAATTATACGGGATTATCCAAACACATCGATTTGATGTCGTCCAAAACAATTGAATCAAGAGCCACCTTGCATCAGCTTTTAAAGAAAGATCTGCATCTGTCAGCATATGAAATTCAATTGATACAACAGTTAAAAGTCACAGACCATTTACAACGTTGTACATTTGTTAATTGGGTGTTAGAAAATAAAGTAGATTATGCCAATTTATAGAAACGATTAGTTGTTGAACTGTTAATCGAGACATGCTGGCGTCATATGGTTTGTAGATGACAGTCATTACATATTGACATCCTCATCTTTGAGCGCAATTCAAGTCATATAGTTCCGACTGAGACACCCTACCATATAGATAAGTCACTTAATTCAACCATGGGCATGAAAAAAGGTGACCTGTCTTTTAAGTATGCATTATACCATCGACGCTGGTTTGGATAGTGATACGAGCCTTTTACTTTATAGTAGATAGTGCATTATCGTTTAGTTCTATCTTATCGATACTATCGATTACTATCTTATCGATAGTGCATTATGCGTTTTAGGACACGAGAAAAGGGAAGCTAGGAAGCCCTGGATAACGGACGAAATCTTAAACTTAATACAGAAGAGACGAGGTTACAAAAACAGACGAGACGAGGAAGGACTGAAAACTTATAAGTCAATAAAGTGAGAAATCATTAGAAAGTGTAGAAAAGCGAAAGAACAATGGATAGAGGATAAATGCAAAGAAGTAGAAGATAAGCTCCAAGTAGGTAAGACCGATGAGGCTTACAAAGTAATTAAGAGGAACTTCAGGGATATAGGACCAATAAGTAGAAACGTTAGGAGTCAATCGGGGGACATACTGATCGGAAGAGAGGAGAAAGCGGATAGATGGAAGCAGTACTTAGGAAATTTATACGAGGGTCAGGAATTAGGAGAGATATTAGAGGAAGAATCTAGCATCGATAGAGAAGATATAGGAAAACCTATATTGAGCAGAAATAGGAGTGAAGAAAGGCAGAGGTAGGCCTAGATTAGACTACTGCTCGCAAATAGTAAGGGATGTAGGTTGTAGCACAATTAGCGAAATGCGTAGGTTAGCACAAGATAGGAGAAGCTGGAGGTTAGCATCCAACCAGTCTTAGGATTGATGACCTCATGATGATGAGTGCATTATCTCAAGTGTATCAATATGAGTTTCGAAATGCAGTTAGTAATAATGGTCAACACAATTATGTAACAAAGTGTATGCTTAGTAAGGGTACGTATAATATGCAGATAATATTGAAAAAAAGCTTTGGCGCATTTGCAAAACGCAAAAATTATCAACATAAGCTTTGCGCTTCTGTCCTGTGTATAACAAAAGAGAAACACGACGAGTAATGAATGGAGTTATAAGTTCTAATATATTCCCCTGTATTATTTATTAATTACCTCCATTCTATCTTTCAATTCTAATCTTCGAAGCTGAGGCTCTCAATAGGTCCCGGTAGGCCCACCCACATGACTGCCTCAGGTTGCATAATCATTATATACTTCTTCGTTTTATACTTCTTGTTCCTTGGGTATTACCCTACATTATTGATTTTAGCTTGGTATTGTTCAAGTTTCTCCTCTCGTGGTACATCCAGAATGTCCATCGTGGCACTCACTATGTGGCACGTAGCGCGACTTGTGGAACCACATGTCGTCGGTATCCATAACAACCAGGTTGTTTATCATGGATCTGTAGCGCTCGCCGTTGACGGTTATGGCAATGCCAGTTTCGCTTTGGAAGAAGTACGGACCGAAGATTCCGTGAGACCAAAAAAATCCGCACCAAACAGTGACTTTCTCGGGATGCATTTGGTGTTAGTGTATCTCATGTAGATTTGTATGGTCCAAAATCCGACAGTTCTCCTTCTTTACATATCCGTTCATCCAAAAATGGTCCTAGTTGCTAAAGATGATTTTTTCGGGGAAATTTGGGTCTACTTTCAATTGCTCCAGAGCCCAATTAGCGAACACACGGCGTTGTCTGTGGTCTCGTTTACCTTAAGTTTCTAGGTCAGTTGAGTTTTAGGGATACAGACCCAAATAATGAAGCAAAATTCGCCAAGTTGAAATCGCAGAAAGGCCAAATTCTTGTGAACAACAAGAAATTGAGAGCCTCGGGTTTTCTCCTACACTCCTGTTTACACTCCTACGGACAGCAGCGGTGTTCTCAGAAGACCTTGGGATTCGGTGACGTACTGGTGTTGGCCGATTATTTATCAAACCGGTTGACTTAAGTTTGGCCACCAAACGTCGAATAGACGACTCGGCGGAACGGTTGTAGCGAGGATAAAAATCACGTAATGCCCGGAACATTTCTCGAACACTGACTTTAAAAAAATAAAATTTCATGATATGCATACGTTCTTGAATACTATAACTTTCCAGGGTTATTAGCCATATACTACTGAACAATTCACAATAAATGTGACAGATATTGCTTTAACAACATGGCCGCTATAACCTAACAAATTTCGAGCGTCCCTATTGGGATACCCTATACTTTTTGATAAGAACTGAGAGGAGGAATGGTCGTCAGACAACCCTACCCGGATCGGGCGAATTGACGGATCCCTCCTCAATTCAGACGTCCTTATTCCGGTGCTCGCGCGTTCCGATGAACACATTAACAGCTCTAGACAAGGGCCGTGAAGAAGAGGCGATCTCCTTATGCTAATCAAGCCGGAGCCCGGCTTATTCTTAAGACGAAGCGGGCGCGCTGCGTCGCTCTCTATATTTTATTGCTCCGCTCGCTCCTCTCGCCTGGAACGCATTCGTCCGATGGGATCGGGATCAGAAGCGGGATAGAATATTTTACGGCGCTAACTTGTTCAAGCTTAACTTTGAGACGCTGACCCCAAACAGGTTCTGTTGTTTTAAGTAAACGCCGCTCGGGACGGAGATTTTGTTGTTTTAAGATCTTGGAGTTATATGGAGGGGGGGTTGCAAGTTTGGAGAGGGAGGGCGTAAGAGGGTGGCATGTCGGTATTAGAGGTGTTTAATTTACGTAGTTATGATAATATAAATTCAGGGGGGTTAGAAGATTATTTGAAAATATTGTAAAGTATATAACCGACCGACCGAGAGAATATATACTACAAGCCCAGGTTCATAATAGTTCAGCCAGGCCTAATTTTACAATTATGCACTATATGTATATAAAAGTAATAACACCCTCAAAACTATTTTATTAAAGAAAAATATTGGTAACAGAACTAAAGTATAAACTTTTAACTTAAATACTATGAAATATTACTACATTAAGACGTGTCAATGACAAGTTTATTAACCCTAGAATACTAAACTTATTTTACTCTTACATAATCACTAAACATTCGTAAATTTTACGACTCTCTGAAATATGGCTGTTTTCAGACTACCAATTGATAAAGTGAATAAAAAAAATAACAAAAAGTATAAAAAATACATTTATTTCAAAAAACTTTCGAAACAATTTTAAGAAAAAAAAATCAGTTAACATTCTTTGCACACCAATAATAAACCAATAATAAAACCAGTAATAAACCAATCCACAGATTGGTTTATTACTGGTAAGAGCTCCACAGGAAACTTTTCATCCTGACTGTTTACGTTTCCTAATCATTTTTTCAACTATACCAACAGAATATTCATTACACTCAGCTATATCCTGGTTCAGTGCTTTTTCTTTTTCAAACTTATCTTTATTGAGAGAGAAACTTAGTAGGCGATAGACTAGAAAATTGGGGTTCACAATTTTGTGTTAAATACAATAGTGGGAATCATTAGGGATATATTTATTTATTTATTCATTACAACTACTCTGCAGGAAAACTCGCTTACAGAGCAGGAAAGTACAGTGAGTATTCAGAGTGAGTGAGAATTCTAATTAGATTAATAAATTTCACAAACATAACAATCAAATTTAATACAAATACGAATATGCATATTTAATACCTTGGTATATGAAATGATATATGAAAAACAAGAAAAAACGAAGATGAGGATCAAGCATAACAATGTTTAATAAACATAAGAGTGCAGTTAAATATATCGAATTTATCACAGTTGTTGTTGTATTTAGTACACATTGAAAGCAGGGGTGAGAATTTTAGAATATTAGTACGCGGAATAGAGAGTTAAAAGCTTTTGGATGTTCGAGCATGCAATTGAGGTACATAAAAATTCAGGTTACCTATTAGGTTCTGACAGCCAATCATATTGTGTATAAGCTTATATAGAAATATTTGAGAACAACCTTCCCGCCTCGCGTCAAGTGCTGTTATCGCAAATCTTGCCAAAAGACCATTTTGAGAGAAACCAATAGCTGGATAGACAGTATCTAATTTGAACCATAGTAGTTTCAGAAACCTTCTTTGAACCATTTCCAAGCTGTTAATATAGCATTGATAATAAGGATTCTGTACTAAAGATCCGTATTCAAGTTTAGATCGGACAAAAGCAAAGTATAGAATTTTCAATGTATCGGTGTTTGAGAAATCCTTGCTAGTCCTTATTGAGAAACCCAGTATATGCAACACTTCAGACACTGCTTTAGTTACGTGAGCGATAAAAGACAGATCTTTTTCAAAAATTATGCCGAAGTCTCTGAATGTGCCAGATCTTTGAAGAATAGAGCCGCCAAACCTATAATCGTAAATTATTGGAGATAATTTAGTGGAATAGGACATAACATTGCACTTAGATACGTTTAGATGTAGTTTGTTATTAGAACAGCAATTATGAATATTAGAGAGGTTGTTCTGCAGAAGAGCACAATCATCCAGGGAAGTAATAACCTTAAATAATTTAAAGTCGTCAGCATATAGCAGACAATTAACAGATATTACAGTGACTATGTCATCAATAAACATATTAAACAGCAAGTGGTGGAGAATAGAGTCTTGAGGCACACCTGACGTCTCACCAGGGACCTGAAACCGTTGATTTCAACGTACTGTTTTCTGTTAGACAGATAGGACTTTATAAGGCTTAATAAATTTGTTGAAAAATCGAATATTGTAAGTTTACTCAGTAGTATATTGTGATCGGGCCTATCAAAAGCTTTGACGAAGTCGGTGTAAATGACGTCCATTTGCTTGCGTTGGTCGAGAGTTTCAGCTTTGCTTTGGGTGATACAAATTAAGTTAGATGTTGTAGATCGTCCTTGCATAAAGCCATGTTGATACTCTGAAATATATTTGAAAGTATTGGTATATTTTCTGTATATATTAAATCCTATCTTTAGTATTATTAATTACATTATTTTTAATAACTAGTACATCTAAAAATGGTAGTTACTCATTGGTTTCCACTTAATATGTGAATTTTACTGACACAAAACGGTTATTTAATTTGGAAACGAAGTTATCATTATCAGTGTTCATGGCTTTTATGTCAAATTCTGCGAACACATCATCCACGTACCTAAGCCAAACTAAATTATGAAGAATGAAGAATCTCAGTATGGAGAATGTTTTATCGTATTTTTTTATTTTTGCGGAATAAAGAGAGAATAATAATACATTTCAATTTGCCGCAATCAAACTGATCATCATGCCATGCATGTTCTTCTGTTACGATAGATCTAGGATTTTCAGGAGAACCTCATTTTGTCTCAGTTGTCTAATTGCAAAATCCAGTTCATTTTTTAATGAAAGCATTTATAAATCCATTCACACCCACAGAAAAACGCCATTACTTTTCCTATGTGTTGCCTTGCATGTTAACATAAATTTACGGGTAATAATTTTTCATGTGTTAGACTAATTAATTAAATTACACCTTTCTCTAACTCCTGACATTTGACTAATTCCTTGCCGGGTACTGGTATTTAAAATAAGTGCCAGGATAATTTATCTGACAGCGAACAATTCGACGGTGAGGCAATTTTTAGATTCGCATTAGCATAATTAATGGGGGAAATACAAACAAGAATACATATTGCATTTGAAGTGTTATGAATGTCTAAAAAAAAAAGATTTTAAACAATGCAACTATTAAATCCTAGAAATATACTTTACATTTTACTTTTCCGCATTCCACTATACACGGAAAATTAACGAAACCGTGTAATTTTTTTTTCTAGAGTTTATTTTTCTTTTTTGGACTGGAAATAAAAAACATGTGATTTTTAAACCATTTTGTGTATGTGTGGTGTGCGTGTGTCGTTGTCATTGTCATCGGAATTTATTCTTGTTAGCACGATAACTCAACTAAATCGTGTCAGATCGATCGGGTTTTGACTCATTCTGATCGGGGACGTCTCCCAGACGACATCTATTAATTTTGAGGTGGATGGGATACACACCACCCTGTCCAAGGGTCATAATAAAGCACGAGGGTGGACTAATTGAGAATTTTTTTTGTTAACACGATAACTCAACTAAAGCGTGTCGTATCGATCGGGTTTTGACTGATTCTGATCGGGGACGTCTCCCAGAGGTGACTTTGAATTGATTTTGAGGTGGATAAAACACACTCTACCATGTTCATGGGCCATGAGAAGAGAGCACAATGGTGGGCTATTTGAGAAATTGTTTTTGTTATCACGATCACTCCATTATATCTTGTCGGATCGATCGGGTTACGACTAATTCTGATTAGGGACGTCTACCAGACGACATATATTGATTTTGAGGTGTATAGGATACACCCCACCCTGTCCATGGGTCATGAGAAAGCACGATGGTGGACTATTTGAGAAAAATTGAAAAAGTAAAACTGTCCTATAAAACACATATTCTGCATTTATGTGTTGGTTTATTTCTTCTCGGCCACTTAATTTCAAGATAGAGATGTTCTACGTGCGGAAAAGTTCGCTATAAGGTTTTAAAACTGTTTATTTTCACTTGCATCTTAATTATTTACAAGTAATTAATTTCATTCATTTATTACTTAACCCTCAACTGGTATCGTGGGGTATATTGACATCCCAGTGACTAAATTGTTGTAAAAATAGTATATTCATGTATGATATTTTTTTTTCTGTTTCAGGTATTCTCCTAACTTCAGGTTGTCTATAGTGTAGTGGCAGTAGCTATTGGTGAAAAGTGACTGTTTGTGAAAAAACAGGGATGGGGGTGTGCAAGTACCCCACTATACCAGTTAAAGCAGTGAATTGTATTTCAAGGCAAAATGTCGCGTCGACCTTTGACGGAAAGTGAGCTGAAAAAACTCGCTGAAAACTTTTATGAAAGTGATGGGGATGAAGTTCCAGAAAACCCACTCTTTACAGAGGAAGATAATGATGATCACTTGAGTGATGGTGTTAGTGAACACAGTGAACATTTATTGGAATCAGAACAGGAGGCAGATTCGTCAGATGAAAATGAAGAAATGCAAATGGATGATGTACCTGATTCGACCCATTACTTTTATGGTCGTAACAGGTACAAGTGGTCTAAAAATCCACCAGCACCGTCCCGTACAATATAGCATAATATTATACACCTACCTAGTACTAAGGGAACGGCAATGGTAGCGAAACCTTCGACTCCTTATGAAGCTTGGTCGCTTTTATTTGACAATAATCTTTTGGATCTGATAGTTGAACATACCAATTAAAAAACAAGCGATTTGAGTGTTAACTATGGAGACACAGCAACTTTTGTTGACCACGTAGATAAAATAGAATTGAAAGCACTACTCGGATTATTGTTTTTGGCAGGTGTATTCAAATCTGGACATGAAGATGTTGAAAGCCTTTTTGCAACCGATTGCACTGGGCGAGATATCTTTAGAGGGACGATGAGTAAGAAACGATATTTATTTTTATTGTCCGCTCTCCGGTTCGATAATCAAGACACAAGAGAAGCCCGAAAAAACGGTGGAGACAAGCTTGCACCAATATCTGAGATTTACGGAATTTTTAACGAGAACAGCAAAAAAACATATACATGCCGTCAGTATGCAGTTGTTGACGAAATGTTAGTTGGCTTTCGTGGATGGTGCTCGTTTAGAGGATATATAAAAAGCAAACCCAAAAAATACGGACTGAAGATAATGTGCATATGTGATGCAAAAACTCACTATTTGTTCAACTCTTTTCTTTATTGCGGAAAAACTAACGAGCCCAACCCACGAGAATTATCAATACCAATACTCAGTGTTTTGTAATTGGTAGAGCCCATTATAAACTCAACCCGAAATGTTACTGGAGACAATTGGGTTTCTTCAATACAAATTGTTGATGAGTAAAAATGGTCTTACGTACGTAGGAACAATGCGGAAAAAATAAGGCGGGAATAAGGGTTGATGCGATAGATCAAAAGTGTGCACTGTTTTCCTGCCAGAGGCGTACAAGACGATGGCCTATGGCAATTTTGTATGCCCTGATGGACATATCTAGAGTAAACAGCTATGTGTTGCTAAAAGCTTCATAAATAAATATGAAAATGAATCGACGGCAATTCACCATACAATTAGGGAGGTTCCTTATCTTTGATCATCTTGAAAGAAGAGTTGAAATCCAGGGATTGTCAAGAGACTTTCGTAATATTATCCGAAAGGTATTGGGTGAGGGGGACGCTAGAAAATATCAGAGGTGTTCTTTGTGCCCACGAAAGAAAGACAGAAAAGTCAAAACGCAATGTACAACTTGCAAGAAACCTGTCTGCAAAGAGCATTTTCAGCCAGCGGTGAAACGTGTAAACTGTAAAGACAAGTAAAAAGACACCTATGTCAGTTATTTTATAAAGAGGAATAATATCTATTTTTTGTTGCAGGCAGTAAGAATGGACACTAATGGTAAACCATGTATAGAAGATTTATTTTTATTTCCATTTTTTTTTATTTGTTTTAATGCTTAACAAGAACTGGTGTTATTTTACTTGTAGCTTGTGCAATATTCGCACAATTTTGTTTTTAATGTTTTGCGAAGAAATAAAACTGCTGTTCCTTATCTTTATCTGTTTTCTTAATGTATAGCCATGGACATACAGTGGAAACATTTATAGAAAAACAATTCTTTGTATTTTTTCCTTATTAATATATGTATGGGGTGTTGAAATACCCTACTATACCAGTTACGTTTCGGGAAAACACGATACCAGTTGAGAGTTAAGAAGATATAAGTAATTTTATTAACAGTTAGATGTAATATTTTATAAAAAAAATAATCAGAACATTTAATATAGTAGCAAAAAATACCCCTAATTTATTTCAAATGGAGATACGATAATTGTATATCGCGATTTTATCTTTATAAGCAATCCGCAGTGCCATGCACTTGATGCCTATTGTCCTGCGAAAAATTATATAGCTCTACTACTACTTACGACGTGAACATGTATATAAAATAGTACTACGGTCATCTATCCGCAAAATAGGAAAGTTACTCTCTCTATGTCGGCGCCAAGTATGACAATTGGTGCTTGAATACGAGCCCAGGCTCGTAATAATTCAGCCAGGCATAATTTTTCAACTAATACATTTAAATAAAAGTAATAGTACTCTCAAAACTATTTTATTAATGAAAAATATTGGTAATAGAAATAAAGTATAAACGTTTAACTTAAATACCATGAAATATTACTACGTTACCATATGCCAGTGAAAAGTTTGTTAATAAAAAACTCAAGATTTGTGGTTCGGAATATTTCATTCTGGACTGCTAGAAGGCCGTTCCATAACAGGGATATTATGTTCTGTAAACCAAGCTTTGACAGTATTTGCTGTGTAACACGCAGCACAATCCTGCTGGAAAATGTACCGCGCATCAGTGCC
This sequence comes from Rosalia funebris, assembly GCA_037954035.1. Classification (NCBI taxonomy): domain Eukaryota; kingdom Metazoa; phylum Arthropoda; class Insecta; order Coleoptera; family Cerambycidae; genus Rosalia; species Rosalia funebris. The sequence goes on from JAZFAV010000022.1 coordinate 13,799,524, forward strand.
TCGACATATTGGTATTGACAATAAATTTTCTGTCAAAATTTGTTTATATTTTTCTGATGTCACAGTAGCATCTACGAAATGCAATTTTCCCATATCCATACCATTCATACGTCTCGCATATACACGCAGGAACTTCACATTCCTAACCAAACAGTCAGGATGATAAGCTTCCTGCGGGGTTCTGAACACACATTTTCTGGTATCACCCAAACAAATTTCAAATTTGGATTCATCACTTCATATTACCTGATGCCATTGGTAAAGTGCAGTGGCTATATTCTTTAGTCCACCGTAAGCGACATTTAGATAATAACGGATTTTCTTTTGCCTGAAGGAAAAACCGGTAAGCGCAAAAGTAAAATGTAAATAATAAAACTTTACCTTATATCATTTGTATCCTATTTTCTTTATTGAACGTTAAGTTGTAGATACAGAAATATTTTTCCCAATAGCTTGCCTCCATAGTACCATAATTTATTTTGGACTGGATTATCCATTTGTTGTTACAATCCTCTTCAGAGCATGTTGATTTAAGCGTGAAATTTGGGCTGGTCGATCAGTTTTGTTCTATTGCTTTTTCTACCTTTCTGATATGATATACATAAATATATTAAAGGTATTTTAATAAATATACGTATGTTAAAACATTGTACAATAGTTTATGAACTTTACTATATTGATAATAAAATAATTTTAAAGAAACTATCTCCATATAAAATAGTATATCACGCGTAATAGTTATATAAAATAGTACATCATATATAAATAAATAGTTTGAAATCTTAAAACGCACTTTTCCGCACATAGAGTATCTCTATCTCGAAATTGAATGGCTGAGAAAATATAAACCAACACATAAATGCAGAATAGGTGTTATATGTGACAGGTTTATTTTTTTCAAATAGTTCACCCTCGTGCATTCTTATGACCCATGAACAGGGTGGGGTGTATCCTATCCATGTCAAAGTCAATAGATGTCGTCTGGGAGACGTCCCTAATCAAAATCAGTCGAAACTCGATCAATCCGACACGATTTAATTGAGTGATCGTGCTAACAAAAAAATTTCTCAAATAGTCCTCCATTGTGCTTTCTCATGACCCATGAAGATGGTAGAGTGTGTTCTATTCACCTCAAAATCAATAGCTGTCGTCTGGGAGACGTCCCCGATCAGAATCAGTCAAAACCCAATCGATCCGACATGGCTTAGTTGAGTTATCGTGTTTACAAAGAAATTTCTCAAATAGTCCACCGTTGTGCTTTCTCATGATCCATGAACAGGGTGGGGTGTATCCTATCCACCTCAAAATCAATAGATGTCATCTGGGAGATGTCCTTAATCAGAATCAGTCGAAACTCGATACGATTTAATTGAGTGAAAACATTTCTCAGATAGTCCAACATTGTGCTTTCTCATGATCCATGAACATGGTAGAGTGTGTTCTATACACCGCAAAGTCAATAGGTGTCGTCTGGGAGACGTCCCCGATCAGAATTAGTCAAAACCCGATCGATCCGACACGATTTAGTTGAGTTATCGTGCTAACAAAAAACATTTCTCAAATAGACCCAAGAGAGGGAGTGGTGTGTGCTATACACTTCAAAATCAATAGATGTCATCTGGGAGACGTTCCCGATCAGAATCTGTCAAAACCCGATCGATCCGACACGATTTAGTTGAGTTATCGTTATTATTATTAAGTGCTTTAAGTCCTACACGGAACATAGGGCATGAGTTATCGTGCTAACAGAGAAATTTTATTGCCGACGACAACGACAATGACGACACACACACAGACAAAATTTTTTAAAAACCATTTTCTTTTGGTATTTAGACCGAAAATCGAAAAATAAACGAAGAATATTTTTTCCATTTTTCTTTACACGATTACATTACTTTTCCGCTAGTATAGTTGAGTGCGGAAAAGTAAAATGCGCAAATAAAAATAAAATTCGTCTGGTCCAAGAGGTTGTCCCAAATCTTATTCCTTGGATTTTTTTAAAAAGTATTCCATACTTTACGAAAATGCTGCATATTTAAATCTACTTAGAATGTATTAAACTATGTAGTTCAAATAGATAGTGGGAAAAAAATTACATATTTACTATAACGATCATGTGCTATATGATACTATCGAACGACGCCTCAGTTGGTGCAACTTAAATGCTAATGGGGGTACATTTGTATAAATATACAAATATATGGAGGTATAAATTGGAAAATGCGTGTCTTTATGTATTTTACCTTATATATTACTACAATACTATGTTTTCTGGAAACCTGCAGAACAAAAAGGAATCGCGAGAGTGAAATTGCCCTTCCGCAATATTTCGGAAATATTAATGCCATTAAACCGGGCGAGAATATTCGTTTTCCATTAAATTTTAAGAATAAAGCGTCCCCATAAAACGCCGAAATTTCTCGCCCGGCGACTTCCGAAATAAAATGAACCCGCACCCTATCTGTAATCGCTGTATCCCGAGCCCTAATTAAGAACGCAAATTAGAAACTCCACACAATAGGTACAGACTTGCAATAAGTTTTATGATTCATTCCCCCAATAAAATTTCCAGCAGATAAGACAAATTTCGCCGTCTACAATGAACGAATTAAAATTATTACAATCGGGCACCGGCTTACCTTATCTGTCTGGTTTTAATACATGCCGAAAGAGTGGAATTATGTGGGATAATGTTTTTCTTTAAACGCGGTTGTTTCGAGGACGAAAAGGAAAAATTAGAAGTCGTAACTTACGTTTTACAACCCGACAAGTTGTACGGCTGTAACAAAGGAGTTTATGCAAAAGTGTTACATTACATTGTAAGAAGGTACGTACACGTTAAAAATCGGAATTGTGATATAAAAATAATATTATCAACGACATTAAATTATAAGTGAAGAGTGGAAAATTAATATCGAATTTGGTTAGAGATGTGTGTCCTACACGAGGGAAACATGCATACTACAGGGTATTTTAATAATTAAATGTTGTTAAAGTGCCATCTATAAAATTTATTGTGAATTGTGTAACAGTGTATGGCAAATCACCACGGAAGGTTATAACGTTCAACAACGTGTGCGAATCATCAAATTTTATTTTTAAAATCAGTGCTCCATTCGAGAAACGTTCAGCGTATTACGTAATTTTTACGTGATTTTTATCCTACGTGATTTTTATCCTCGCCACAACCGTCCCGCCGAGTCGACTATTCGACGTTTGGTGGCCACATTCGAGTCAACCGGTTTAATAAATAAGGAGCCAACACCCGTACGTCACCGAAACGCAAGGTCTGCTGAAAACATCGCTGCTGTGCACAAGACTGTACGCGAAAACCTGAGGCAGAGAATTTCTCGTCGTTCACAATAACTTGGCCTTTCTGCGACATTAACTTGGCGAATTTTGCATCGGGACTTGAGTCTGCACCCGTACAAGATCCAACTGATCCAGGAACTTAAGGTAAACGACTACAGACAACCCGGTGTGTTCACTGATTGGGCTCTGGAGCAGTTGGAAGTTAACCCAAATTTAGTCAATAAAATCATCTTTAGCGACAAGGCCCATTCTTGGACGAATGGATACGCGAAGAAACAAAATTGTCGGATTTGGACGATACCAGTCTACACGAGATACACCAGCAGCAAATGTTCCCGAGAAGGTCACTGTTTGGTACGGATTTTGGTCTAGCGGAATCATTGGGCAGTACTTCTTCCAAAACGAAACTGTCATTGCTATAATCGTCAATGGCGAGCGCTACAGATCGATGATAAACAACTTCTTGTGTCCTAAACTGTATTATATAGATACCAATGATATGTTTTTTCAATAGGATGGCACACAGCTCTACGTGCCATACAGCGCATGCCACAATGGATATTCTTCACGAGCGATTTGAGAGCATGGCTATCTCGCTCAGCGTCGACGTGAAGTGGCCACCGAGATTGTGCGATTTGACGCCTTTACACTTATTCCTTTGGGGCTATCTTAAATCACAGGTCTATGTGAATACATCGCAAACAATTGATGACCTCAAAGTCAACACAACGAACGCCATCCAGCAAATTCAGCCAGATTTATGCGGCAAAGTCATTGAAAATTGGACCTCCCGAATATGTCCTACCAAGAAAAGTCACAGAGGATATCTGAACAACGGTATATTCCATAGTTGGTGCCATAAAATGTTCTTGCAATGAGTAAAGACCAGGTTATATACTCGTGGGCGGTCCGATATTGCAGTTTGGCGACTTGTTCTTATTTTTGACGAGCTGTACATAAGGTTCGGTCACTTATATTGTACAGTATACGCGGGGTATTCAAATATAAACGAGGATTTCATGCAGGCTGTCTTGGATGACGCAGGGTTGGGTTGGGTACTGGTGGTAACTGTAGGAAGGGGTAATGGGAGGTGAGAATTATTATCGACGCGGCCCTGAGAATGTTAGCATGACAGTAACAAAGATTAGCGAGAGCAATGTACACCCGTCTGCTGCGCAACGCATCCTCAAATTTCTAACTCGGGAGGGGGTTCGTTCAGCTAAAATTTATCAAAGATTGCAAGAACCGTTTGGTGTAAACACCCTTTCACAGCCACGAAACATTCTCTAAATGGTAAGAGAGAGAGAGAGAGAGAGAGAGAGAGGGAGAGAGAGAGAGAGAGAGAGTCGACAATGACCTCACGATCGCTGGGCCAGGCCCAATTTAATCGAAAAATTCAATCAAGCGGTTCATGACATCAGTATTGAAAGTATCCATTTGATCATCATGATGAGTTCGGTTTAGGAAAACGTTATATAAACGTTTGCCACGTTATGCCTTCTTTCAGAGGAACAAAAAAACGTTCGTCTTGACATCTGTCAACAACTTCTCGATCGTGATAGGTCTGAGGGAAATCCTTTCTTTGGTCACATTTTGTGACCTATGATGAGAGGTAGTAGGTTCATCATTATCCTCCCAAGAACAAGTAGGCGACCAAAGAAAACGAAAACAAGGAAAATTCGTCTCGAAAAAGGTTAAAACGCGGCTGCCAGCGAGGCAACTTATCGGAATGGTTTTCTTAGATTTAAAAGACGTTCATTACTTTATTTCCCCCATGGCTAGAGAACAATTAATGCTCCCTTTTACTGTACTTTCTTGGACCAAGTGAATGTCGCTTATTGGAGCTCAGAGACCACAGCAGCCCATCAGGAACGTCATTTTACTTAACGACAATTCCAGACCCCATACGATAAAGCAAACACGTCAGAAATTGGCGAAAATCTTCTGGGAGACCATTGAGCACCCACCATACAATCCAGACCTATCGCCGTGTGAATTTCACATATTTGGACAATTAAAAGAGGCTTTAGGAGAGTAGACAGGGATGATACTGTGGCAACCTGTTAGTTCCTTCTTCTTTCCATTTTAGTTTCTTGGTTGAAAATAATTGTTTGTTTTGCATTATATGTGTTTCATTGTTTTTCAGAATATTTCATTACATAACTGCGAAACTTTATCTTCTTTTCTTCTTCTTTCTAGTCTTTATTTCAGTTTATTTGGGGTTGGTTCTCCTAGTACTACAGCGCCATATGATACGGTTGTGGGATGTTTCAGTTGTATTTGTGATGTTCAGGTCGTTTATTATAGTTTGCGTCCAGGTTACTGGGGATCGTCTACGGCCTCGCTTTCCCTCGTCTATGGAAAGCACTTGTTTACTCATGTAATCATCCTCGCGTCTCATAACATGAGCGTACCAATGCAGGCGGGCGTCTCTCATCTTGTCGGAAATGGAACCTTAAAAGTTCCCCGCATGCATTCATGTTTTATTTTGCCTAAACGCGTTACACCGCCAGACCAGCGAAGCATCTTCATTTCAGTAACATGCATTTTCTGTTCGTCCATCTTTCTTGTCGGCCAGCATTCGGAACCATAGAGAAGAGCGGGCCTTACTATTATTTTATAAACATTTCCTTTTATTATTATTGGTAAATGGGCTCGCATAAGACACCTGTATGTGATCTCCATTTTAGCCGTCCGTTCTGAATTTTGTATTGCATCCTTTTCCGCACAGGTTCTTAATGTAATGATGGATACGAGATATTTAAAATCTTCAGCTATTTTCAGTGGTATGCTTGAGATTGAAGGACATGGAGTTTCCTGCACTGCTCCCGGAAAAATTGCAATACATATTCTCGATCTTTTGTCTGTTGACTCTTAACCTTTTTTTATAGAGATTCTTGCCATGTAATGAGGTTTTCTGCACATTTGCTAGCAATTCTGCTATCAGAGCTAAGTCGTCAGCTAGACTGTTGACCACAGTGTTGGTTTCTGGATATTTTTTGTAACGAGATCCATTACTAAGTTGAATAGAATTGGGCTGAGAGTCGTACCTTGGTGGGCACCCACTTTGATCTCGAATCTTCGCTTTTTCCCGCTGAATTGACAACACATGTGATTATATTGTGATGTAGATCTTTTAGGAGTTCAATGTAGAGTTTCGGTACAAATTGCGCTCTAAGTGTTTGCCATATATGTAAGTTATCGTGGTACGCAGTCAAAGACTTTCTCGATATCAATAAACACAATATGAAGGTGCCTATTGCACAGCTTATACTTTTCCATGAGTATTTTCACTGAATGTCATATGAATGGCATCTACGGTATTTACTCCACTAGTGAAACCGCACTGATTTGGGGTGACTTCTGTTATTCTTATGATCCTTTTTACAAGAACACTTTCCCAGATTTTTAAAATGTGTGAGGTTAGCTTAACACCTCTATTGTCTCACAGTCAGAGACATCTCCCTTATTTTTGTGAGAGGATATCAGGTTACTGGTTCTCCACGCCACACGAAACTTTATCACTACATCGTACCGTAAAACGGGGTTACTTTGAATTAACGGGGTAACTTTATAAAATCAGGTTTTTTGAATCCAAATTGTTCTGGCGGGCTTAGTTTTAATGCCAGCCACCTCCCACTAGTTCCATTATTTCAATGGTTACTAGTAGAGTGTAATGCAATCACTGTATTTTTTCCAAGTGGCTAATTTGGCAAACCTCGCGCCATTTTTCTGTACATGTGATAAAATCTGTCTTTAAAACTTCTTCCAAACCTCTTCTGGCAAGAAAATACTTTTAGAGTCATCGTTTCAAGTAAGTTATTTTCGAATCATAAAACTATCTGGGAACATTTTCCGTTTTTTATCATTCCTGTAAGTCAATTCTAGGAGAATTGACTTTTAGGAATGATTCTCTACAAATTAGTAAGTGAAGTTTGTGCAGTTCACAGGGTAACTGTCTTTACTGAAAAGAAGAAAACTGGGAATTATCAGAAAGCAAATAATGTGAAGCCAAGAAAAAATAAAAGCAGCCAGGTGTGCCTCTTATGACTCTCAATCCTCCACAAACTCAAACTTGAGTAGTGAAGACGTGTCATATGCTGAAAGTGAGTTTGCCAAATTTTGAATCATCAGACAATGAGGACCATCAGCTCACAATGGACCAAGTCTGCCAACCAGGTCTAACAAGTCAAGGACTCTATGAACCGCAATAACATCAACTGAAGAAAATCTTACTACCTACATTAGAAGAAGAAGCTGACTTGGGAAGGATTTTTCAATTAAAAAAAAATCAGAGCCAAGTTTGAGAAAAGTTCGATACAACTGGACTTTCTTTTTAATGTTACACCTAGGCTGGTATTTTAACGGGATAACATTGATATAAGCACCTAAACAAGAGTTTTTTATGAGGAAAACCTTTGTTCAAAGTTACCCCAGATTGAGGGGTAACATTAATGCAAAAATAAAAGCCGCCTGCTTCCTATTGAGGTTAACGAAATCGTTCATATTCCAACTTACTTGAGCTTAGGTGTAGAGCTTTTGTTTGATCCAAGATTTTTTAAAATATCTCTAAAATTAAGAAATATACAGTCGACAATATGATAACCTTACCAAAGTAACTTCGGTTTACGGTATATAAAAATACGACAGCATCTCAAACACGCAGTGAGATGTAAAACTATTTTTTTGAAAATTTGTTTATTTACTTTATTACTTTTGCTTTTACATATTTTACGGATTACCCTTTTTCATTATAGTTTAATTAAAAATGTACGTTTATATCAATGTAAATAAACAACAGTGATTTTAGTATAATAGATATTTCTCCATAGCATAGACTTTATATTATACTTCCTCTCAACATCCCCTATTTATTGGTAAAAATTCCAGGAAATAAGAATTTGGCGTTTCTGAAATGTTTCTCGTAAGGTGGGTAACAAGCACTCGATGCGAGCGCAACAAAACAAAACAAATTTGTCTTTCCCTCGAGTCCAAATTTGTTGGGGCCGTCAGAGCGGGGAATCAAAGGCAAGACGCGCCATTTCGTAGAATGAAAAATATTTGATTTAATCTGTTGTGTAGACAAAGTAATCTACAGCGATAAAAGCACACAAGAAGTCTCGCCTTTCGCTAAATGAACCAATATGTCATCCCTTTATTCCTACACGGAACTGAACTGCGAAAGAAAATAAAATGTTTGACAAATAGCGAGCCCGTAGGCAAACATCAAGTCGGCTGTTTGCTCTGTAGATGACAAGTGGCACCGTTTCCAGAGGGGCCGCAGCTTCTCCAGACCCGCGACGATCCATTAGCATAGACGAAGCGGGCGTTTTATGGGGGTGAATTATGGATTTTAGAACTTGTACGGCTGCTTTACTTTACTTTACTATTACTCAATTACTGACGTTTTACGGCTTTTCTCGTGTACTTGCCAGAATCCACCCTTGTTCCAGCTTAAAGGCTGCGTCGACTTCCCGCGTCAAGTGCACATGTTTTATAAATGCATTTTTTATTTTCACTTACCCTTTGTCTCCTTACTCCACCTATTTGCGAGGGTAAATAACTTCGTTATTGCCGTTCCACGAAATGTCGTAATGCATGGATGTATTGCCAAAATAATTCTAAAAGAGCAAATAATAAAATGTGCGAAACAGTATTGCATATAAAAATAAATACTTTTATTTATGTATTTGTTACTCAGATCATTAGTAAGCATACAGATCAGGTTGACTAAAAAATTTGGACGCACAGAAATAGACCTCGTTTGCTAAAACCTCACGCTGAGGACAGGAAGGTTACACATAGAGATCAGGACAAATTATCCTGTCCTCCATTGAGACTCAAGATCCCCAATACTGCGCACAGCTCACCACCCTGGACCACAACTAATCGTAACTGTAAACCTGTTCTACCAATGTTCTACCTATGCAAATACCTGTTATGCCTATGCAAATACCTCTATAGAAGAATGCGGTATGTTATAAGCATCCAAGTTGTATACGCTAATTGTCGTTTATTCTATTCACAAAATAGATAAAAAAAAATAGAAACTACTCTTAATGATAGAATAAAAGAGCAACCTATTCTATTAGTAGCCAAAATAATAATAAAAGAAGTGAAGATAAAGGTACTGGATGTAGAAATATCTAAGAGTATTCTTTGATGAGAGATCATCAATAAAAGATCATGTAGTACAAGTATATGAAACAGCAGAAAAACCAGGTTTGGCATTTTGTAGACTGATCCCAAATATACAACAGCCCACAGGTAGTAAAAGACGTATATTTAGTGAAATTCTACATTCAGTGATGTTAGATACAGCACCCACATAGCATAAAGTAAAAAATGTACACGCAAGCAAAATGAGGAAGATACAGAAGAAGTTGGCAGTAAGAATATGTGGGGCATAACGTACAATATTGACAGATGTTGTACTTGTTCTTGTCAATAATATCACCAATAAGACGCGATGTGAACGAAAGATGTATGAAATATGGCAAAGATGAAGTGAAAAAAATATAAGGGAAGCAAAGCATCTCTTGGAAAGAGAAGGTGACGGGAAAGAAACGTCGATTGAAAATGGTAAAGTATGTTTGGTACAATATAATCATAAGTGTTTGAAAATGGACCAAAAGACTAACACCGGCCATTAGAATTCAGATTAAAAAAAACATGAGAGAGCTAACACAGCTTGTAAGCAATCGCGGTTGTTTTGAATATCATCCATATAAATTAAAGATCAGAGACTCTTCTACGACCAGGGGATGTGAGAAAGAAGACGACGCTCAACGATACTAAAATACGCAAAATAGACAGACGAGAGAAGAAAGGCAAAAATAGATATGGAGGAAGCACTGAGTGTTGGAAATAACAAAATACATGACAACGTCAAGAAGGAAGTGTAAGATAATAACAAATATTTTATTAAATATAGTAAAAGGTATTACAATAAGAATGAAAAATGTCAATTTTAAATAATGCATGGTTTTCTGTAGCACATTATTGAAATATTTATTGATTTATAATGTAGATGTTTGGAAATTATATATAGAATAATACATCTAAATGGCCGCCACGGCTTTGGTGGCACACGAGCAATCTTCTTGCAAAATTTTCAATAATGGTTTTGCATAACTGTGGCGTTATTTCGGTGATACATCATTCAATTTCGCCCTTCTTAGCTTGAGTGGTCGTGGGTTTGTTGGCGTAAAACTGAGACTGAGGAAATCCAACAGAAAAAAGTCAGTAATATATAAGTCGGAAATCGAGAAAGGAACTACCAAATTGCCGAGGGGTTATCAAAGTAGTTCCCGAATAGTAAGGCTATTACATAATCGCTATAGGAAACAACTACTCCTCGGGCTAAAGCTCCGCCAGGCATTGAATTATACCTAAAAGCGATCCTCGATCCCCTTTCTCGTATTTCTGCACGATCAGATAAGGTTTCAAAAAATAAAACCCGTCACGGTAGGATTCGACATTTGTCCCGGATTGGAACCCAACAACATACAGCTGTTTCGAACTTACTAGTTCTCATCAGTGCCGTACACGGTACGCCGATCCAGGACAAATGCCGAATTAAATTTGTGGGGTATACATCTTTATCGATACGATCTATATAAATGGCACGATAAATGGCGCAATTCAAATCCTATCGTTTCAACTTAGACTCCCTATATAGATAAAGTGTTTTATCTATAATGCTCGTCATATTCATTTTATTAGATTTTAATAAATTAGGAAATTCCAGTTGAATTTATTGGTCTGTATTTGTTTCACCGATTAGATTTTGTATTTTTATTAATTCATACCGATTTTAAATGACGACATTTTGTCCTTTCATTCTTAAAGATCAACCCTCTCTCCCAACTACGAACCGTAACACTTAAACCACCCGGTTACTATGGAGAAGTGGCAACATTAACGAATAGGTAAAGTTCGAGAGTGGCGAAGGCTCCGACTGATACTATTAATCACCCCCGTTATTATCATATTACAACGCCTGTGACACCTATCTGGCGACAAACAATATCTAAGTGCCAGTAGAGTCCTCTCTGCCGATGGCGAATGGCCTCTTCGTACTTCAAAGCCGCCGCAAGATTCTGGCACAATTATCGACATTGTTGCCGATGTATCACGGAGTACTGGATGTTCGAGACTGTGTAATAGAATAAACTAGTGGGTATGGGCGATATCTGTGGACTTGTATCGAAATATTTTAATAGGTCAAGAAAAAAACACTAAAATGACACATTTTCCAGCTGGCCAGTAATCTAAAGCTTGACCGAAATGTATGTTATATTAAAAAGTGTCAAGATTTGGTGTTGTTCGTTGTACCACCATATTTATGGCGACATAAGTGTAAATGAAATAAACAGATTTAAAACTTTGAAACGGACTTTTCCGCACGTAGAACATCTCTATCTCGAAATTGAGTGGCCGAAAAAAAATAAACCAACACATAAATGCAGAATATGTGTTTTATGCGACAGTTTTAATTTCTTCAATTTTTCTCAAATAGTCCACCACCGTGCTTTCTCATGACCCATGGACAGTGTGGGGTGTGTCCTATCCACCTCAAAATCAATAGATATCGTCTAATAGACGTCTCTAATCAAAATCAGTCGAAACCCGATCGATCCGATACGATTTAATTGAGTGATCGTGCTAACAAAAAAATGTCTCAAATAGTCCACCATTGTGCTTTCTCCTGACCCATGAACACGATCGTGTTTATTCTATCCACCTCAAAATCAATAGGTGTCATTTGGGAGACGTCCCCGATCAGAATCAGTAAAAACCCGATCCATCCGACACGATTTAGTTGAGTTATCGTGTTAACAAAAGAAATTTCTCAAATAGACCCATGGACAGGGTGAGGTGTGTCCTATCCACCTCAAAATCAATAGGTGTCATCTGGGAGATGTCCCCGATCAGAATCAGTCAAAACCCGATCGATCCGATACGATTTAGTTGAGTTATCGGGCTAACAATAAATTTTAACAACGACACACACACACAGACAAAATTTTTAAAAACCATTTTTGTTACTTTTTAGGCAAAATAAACAAAAAAAATTTTGTTTTCCATTCTTCTTTACATGATTACGTTACTCTTCCGCTAATATAGAGTGCGGAAAAGTAAAAAAAGACAATATCAATAAACCATCTGAAAGAATTAAATGTTTTTGAAATTTAATACTAATGTTGATGAATTAAAAATTATTTTGATCAAACGTATAGGTAGTTATTGAACAAATTCATGAAGGTTAAGAAAAAACTGTCAATTAGATACACGTTCATTAGATTATTATCTCAGTAGCAATATAAAATACGTTGGAGATGGTTGCTGATAAAAGGTCTTGATATGATTCTATTTTATATGGATGTATGTCCATATTTGTATTCATAATCATTTGATATGTTCCATAATAATGTGCAATTTTTTTATACAGATGATTCAAGGGTTTTGCAAGCCCATGTTCCATATCTTCACGGGTGTCATTAACAACCCCTGTTGGTCTACCATCTTTTTTCGTTACACCTGTTGTGGGAGTAATAAAGCCAGCTTCACAAAACATACGAAATAATTTTCAAGTTAATTATAAGATAATTATCTCGTATTAGTGCTAACGAGAATTGTTCAAATATAAATTCTCTTAACTATATTTCAGTTACAGCTAAATTCCACTAACTAGTACACCAGTTGACAAATAGGATTCAATTTTGCAGACTTGGGATCTGCGGAGAAAACCGTAAGATAGACGCTGCTTAAAATTACAATCACAAAAGAACTATCAGAACTGTTTGATAGATGTTGACAAAATATTTTAAAATCCAGGACTACCTTTAAGGAGGACAGTTCCAGGATAAATATCGGGATATACCAGGATAGATATCGGGATATACATATCGGTTGAGCTGGATATATATCGGTATATATAGTACGCGTTTAAATTCCCCCTCCCCCTTTTAATTTTGGAATTGAAAGATCTAGAGCAGTCTCCAAACTTTTTAGTCTAAGGGCCACACTTATTCCTGCTACGTCCCAAGGGTCAAGCCCTAGCTAGTTCGTTATACCAACATACTGTAGTTTTGAATTATGTGCAAATTTGAATAGTTGATTGACGAAATGGTTGATTTGCAGTGTAGCGATACTTCTACATCTAAAGTCGTCATTGCTGGAATTTTATAAGAGTCTATCTACTCACACAGTTTCATTAGTTGCATAAATTTGTTCGTGGCTTTATTTTCGCTTTCGGCATTACTTATCTGTGTGAAAAGAAACATTCTCAAAAATGAAGTATACAAAAAAATATTTATAGATCCAAATTAACTAATGAGCATTTGAAGTTGCTGCTGATAATTTCCACTAGTAAAATTGATCCATAACTATAAACATTATAAATTGTCAGTGGAAAGTTACAGTTACATAAATCTCATTAATCATAATTATAACTTTTAATTTCATTATTTGAATTACCTATTATGTCACTTATAGTAAGTTTTTAGTATAAATCTTCTATCACTAATTACAGTTAAAATGCTCAATTTCATTATGTATGACAGTTATTATATTTTTTAATTGGTCGTTAAATAAAAACATCTGATTACTATTTCGTATGATTCACTTACATTGTAAATTGGCATTGTTAAAATGTCATCAAAATAAACTATGGCGGGCTGGATACTGGACATGTCTGGCCTGCTACGGCGGGCCGGATTGGTGGTGCTCGCAGGCCGTTGGTGGCCCAGGGGCCGTAGTTTGGAGGCCCCTCATCTAGAGAATTAAATAGTGATAAATCTAAGGACGTTCAATATGGGCACTCTTCATTATTGTACCCTACATATTAGGTTACCGTTCAGTGAGATAAACTCTTATTGTACCATAATAGCGTGGAAGAGGACCACCTTGGTGCAAATTTATTTCCAGATCTCAACGTTTATCAGGATTTTACTCTGGAATCTCCAAAATTATGAGCTAAAGAGTACTCTGCAAGAGGTCGATATATATCAGCTCCTATTAAATTTCAGTTTAAATCACAGGTCCAACTATGTGATTACCCAAGATTTCTGCCCACATGTTCACTGTTTTTGGAAATTATGTATGCCCCTTACGAAGAACTTGTACTCTAATCATTCTAGTACCTTATCTTCTAAGTATATACATTATTTATCGTTTAGGAAAAACGTGGATTCATCGATAAAACAAATTTCCTTTGAATATCCAATTTCGCGGACTGTTTCTTTTCTGATATCATTTGCCGCAAATGCCACAAAATTGAAGTCTACGATCAAGATTATCTTCTGTGAGCTGGTGAACCATATGTAATTTGTAGGGGAGATTTTTTTTGTTTAATATCCTTTGCACTAATTTTGCAGATATTCCAAAAAATTTAAAGTACGTGCTGCCATGTTACTGGAAATCAAAAATATGCTAAAGGATACCACAAAGGAACCACACCTACACATTTTGATATTACGCCAATATTAAAATGGAGTCAGTTAAATCAAAAATAAAAAAAGCAATGTCGAAACAAAAACAAAACTTAAATATACTTTTGAAAGGGTTGTACTGTTGCCACTTAAAAATAAGTGTTGTCATGTCGCACACTGTTGCCATTTTTTATGATTATATCACTATTTGTTAACTAAAACATTATTTTTATTATAAATAGCTCTAGTTACTTTTTGATTATGAATAAAAAATGTTTTGTTACACAATAACTTACCTTTTTCGCCTTCAAGGATGTGGTGTCCTTATATAAAGGTCCAGGTATTAGTCTTAGTCATTTTAAACTGTTGCCGAACTTTGCCATAGGTGTTCTGAAAATTTGATTATTTATTTTAATGAGTAATGAATATAACTCCCCTTTATGCTGTTACTGAAGTTGAAAGTTTTTAATGTCTATGAAGGTATATGTAGTATCATTATACATGTATATATAAGAGCATATTTTCTGATCTGTTATGTTGATATTATATAAAGAATTTTTGAACTGTAACTACTTCGGAGAAAGGTCCGGAACCTTCGATGCAGCAACAGAACAGGAGACCAATTTAACACGATCACAAAAAGATTACACGTTTCTCGATGCTCGTTTCGCCAACCAAGTTGGCATAATCGAGATATGATTAAAATCATATCCCAATGACTTTAATCATCTCTCGATTATGCCAACTTTGTTTTGCGAAACGCGCTTCGAGAAACGTGTAATCTATCTGTATCCATGGAAAACTGGTCCCCTGCTTTATTGTAACTACTGTTTTGTTGTTTTCTTCATTCTCTCTATTAACTATTGTTACAATAATATTTGTCCAGCTATGTAAATATTAGTATAGGGTGTCTCAGTTAAAACTAGAGGATTTGAATTACGCGCCATTTGCGGTATTATCACAGACAGAGCGTCAGTATTTAACGACTATCATCTACAAACCACGCGACGTCAATATGCCCCGAGTAATAGTTCAACAACGAGTACTTTGTGTACAACTGTTTTATGAATGTGAGCGATTATTTACAGTTGCATTACGAAGAATTCGCACAAAATTAGGGCAAAATGAAGCATCAATACGTCCTCGTCGTGGTTAATCAAATGAAAATATTGCTTCAGTGAAAGAAAGTGTATGGAAGTATCCAAACCTATCAAATCGACGCCGTGCACAATTGAATCTATCAGGAGCCACCACGCATCCAATTTTAAAGAAATCCAATCCAATTAAGTTGACACAATAATTCAAAGTTACAGACCATTTACATCGTCGTACACTTACTAATTGGGTACTAGAAAAGAAAAAGGTGATGCTGATTTTTGCGACAAAATTTGGTTCAGCGATGAAGTGCATTTTTATCTTGACGGATATAGCAGAAAACAAGATTGTCGAATTTGGGGTGCTGGAAATCCACATGCTGTTGACGCATGTCCACGTAAAAAAGGAATGCATCCACTGAGATGCACAGTTTGGTGCGCATTGTGGAGTGGTGGCTACATCTTTAAAAATGAAGCCGGTAATGCACAGCAAATGAGGGACACTATAGTTTTTAGATAACAGTCGTATGGTAATTAGATAATAGTCGTATGGCTTTTAGATAACAGTCGTTTAATAGTGACGCTTTATCTTTAACAGAACAAAAATTGTGAGAAATTCAAATCGTTTAGACATCCAACTGAGATATCCTATATTTCCAATTTCTGCTAACAAGGATATATGGAATTTGACGTCTTCTGACAAGTAGCTAGTAGATTGTAAATGGGAGACTATGGAGATCGAACCACTGAAGCTGTTGATATACTTCAGTACTTTAGTAAAATTTATATTAGGGTCCTTTACAGAATTCCTTTACAGCATTGTTTCGTTTTCATTAACGCGATTGTCATGAAAATATTCCGCCAAGAGACGCCACATAGTTCGCGTCATCCCAACAGGATTTGAAATGAAAATATGAAGAAACCGGAGCTGGATAGCGTCTGGATTCTCAAGTTTCATAATGATATTAACTTTATTGACACCTTATTTTCGCAAATCTTAAAAGTATTCCACGGAGAACCGCGCCGCGCCGGCCGAGGGGTGGAATTGTTTTCGAATATCCACCGAATTATAAGAAAACTTCCAGGAAACGGGGAAGGGCGAATCTCCTTATTTACGTCTCATTCCTATGGGGGAAAACAATTTGGTGATTTATTCGGGAGATCCCTCGATTGCTTTGCTAATTCCTAGGTGGCGTAATTGAGTTAGATCACAAAGTTCTTCTCGGCGATCGTTATTGGTTATAGCAGTAGGTAGGTATGAGCGCGCTCCGGATTAGGAGCTGGGAGAATAGGGGAGACTTGAGTTTCGGTAATCCGTCGTAAAAGGACCTTTTGAAAAAGAGCAATAACTATAAAAAGTTTATACAAAATCGAAAATACCTTAAGTGGGAATCTCGCCCTCCCTGCAGCGCCATTGCAGGGGGGTAGATGATCCGCCTTTATATCCGACAGGGGTTCAAGATGTATATAAAATAAAAACCTCCTAATAGTCTCTTAATTCAACAGAGAATTCGCCAATTTTAAATATTCATGAATTAGTGTTTAGCTACCAAGCCTCGAATGATTATACAGGGTGACCACAGGGAACCGGATGTTTTTAAAACGCGTAGTGCGGAGCTTAGCGCAGTTAAAATGGGGAAAATATGGTGTTACCAACTGCGTAATGTTGTGCCATTTCAATAACCATGGAGAAATGAACAGCAGTGCATCGCGTGTTTACATACGACACGTTTATTCGCAATGGCGAGTCAGTATAATAACTGCACAGCGGCTTTTTCGCATCCACTTCAATATTGGTCGGCGGGGAGCTGTTCCGTCTCGCAACACCATCCTAAGATGGGTCAACAATTTGAGAACAATTGGCAGCATAATGAAGAGGAAGTTACAAGGTTTACAGAGGACCGTTAGAACCCCTGAAAACATCGAGCGAGTGAGAGAGGTGCTCATTAGAAGTCCTACACGGTCCGACCGAAAACATTCAATGGCATTGAACCTGCATCGCGAATCGGTTGGGAAAATCTTGCATAAGGACTTAAAATTCCACCCCTACAAGCTACAGATTGTTCAGCAGTTAAAGCAAAGAGACTTTGAAACTCGTGAGGATTTCGCTACCAGAATGCGAGTGATTTTGGAAGATTTAGGTCTACAGCTTTTAATGAGCGACGAAGCTCATTTTCATTTAGATGGAACGGTTAATAAACAGAACTTCAGGTACTGAGCTCCTGAAAATCCACGAACTATCCATCAACGACCCCTTCATTTCGAAAAAGTTACAGTGTGGTGTGCCATTGGCTCTACTTGCATTATTGGTCTCTATTTTTTTGTTGAAATTTTGTTGAAAGGTCTCCAGACCTTTCAATCTGTGATTTTTTTCTGTGGGAGTACTTGAAGAGTCGGGTATATGCTAACAAACCGTAGAATTTGATCGTCTTGAAGAATACCATTCGTGAGGAAATTATGAGTATCGATCGAGCGATGTTAGAGCGTGTCATGCACGATTTCGTGAAGAGGGTCGAAAACTACATTAGACGTGATGGACACCATCTCGATGACATAATCTTCCACACATGATTCACATCGTAAACATTGTGTACGCTTCATTCTCATGTTAATAAAACCTTATTATCTTGCAAATTCTTTGTGTAACAGTTATTTCAAAATCGTCCGGTTCCCAGTGGTCACTCACCCGGTATATTTTGCGGCTAGAATGGATACTTAGTTAGTTTTAAAGTTAATCAGCTAGTTTATAAGCTAACTATGGATACGCTGTCATTTTGAAGGAATCGGGAACTGAACTATTTACGCTGTTTCAAAAAATAAAATAAAAGCTAATAAAAAAAAAATAAAACCTGCCACGGGCAGGATTCGACATCTGTTCTGGATGGGAACCGAACAACAAACAGCTGTTTATAACTTATTAGTTCCCATCAGTGCCGTACACGGTACGCCGATCCAGGATAAATTCCGAATAATATCCGAATATAAATTTATAGATATTAAAAATAAATAAATATAGAAAACTCGGATAAATAAACCAATACATTAAATATCTATGGGTTTATTAGACCAATTAATTAAATTGAAAAATTATTTAAATTGATAAATTTATATAAAAGAATAAAACAATACTAAAATTTTAATTTACCTCTACGTTATACTCATCATTTAATAAACTGGTTGACTATAAACAAATACCTCTGTCAGCTGCTTCGTGATAATGTAAAGTCATACGTGATGGAGGAAATTCAACAAAACACGGTACGCCGATCCAGGATAAATGCCGAATGAAATCTATGGGGTATACATCTATATCAATACGATCTATATCAGTAACATATAACAAGTAAAATTTCTCGATTTCCGACTTATATGTTACTCAAACGTTAGATCAAATAATCCCGTTTCACTGCTGGACCTTGTATATTATAGCGTTGTTGAGCAATTGTTTAATAACAGCACTTGTTATTAAGTCATATCCTCGTACCTTGTTTAGATTCAATTCTTTAGTTATCGCATCTATTTCAGAAAGATTTACTGCTTTTGCGGGAGGACCTTGCTGATATGGGGTTTCCAATATTTCGAGAATTTCAGCTTCTTCTGGAGTCATCTGTGATGTTTGAAAATTTGCAAAACCTGGTTTAGGTGTTCTGCGAAGGCATGTGCTTTTTTTCTATCGTCCTTTGCTCAATTATGATCAATTTTTCTTATAGGAGGATTGTATTATTGGGATGCGTTGAATTTGCGCTTAAGTCATTCGATAATGAGTATTTAGTGGCTTGTGTGCGAGATAACTATTCTATATATTGATTAAAGTTTTGATTATTTTTTCAGAAATAATTTTTTTCCGGTTTTTAGTAGCTTTAGTCAGATTTCTTGTGTCACGGGGAAATTTTTTTTTTCATCCAAAAGACGAAAGTTTCTGCTTATTTTAATATACAGCTACTGACGTTCCGGGTAAAAGGCATTGCTGATTTGCCCTGTTGCTGGGTCAATATTGTAGATATAGGTGGCGAAACAATTTTATTAATTAATACTCCGTTGGTCGCTCCGGATCTCTGAGATCCACGTAGTAGTGTTCTATAAACATCTAAGTAGAGCTGGGTAGTGGGAAGTCCTCCCTCTACCTATCCTCCTGACTAGTGAAGCCACATAATTCAGTGTGATTATGACCTTGAAAATGACTGCGCTGTTTGACTGAGAACCACTTGGATGTATCAAATCCCACGCGACCTAATTTGTATTCATTTTTTATATAATTATTTCCATTTTCATATATGTTTTTACATTTCGTGTATAATTAACCGTAGAAGAACCATTTTCTTTGATACAAGGTATTTCAGTGTTATATGGATCTGTTAGATTCAATGCGACCGTTCACGTTGTTTTCTTCTAATTTGTACTTTTTCAAAAAACTTCTTTTACTTTATGAACAATTTTCTCCTTTTTTTCCCCAGAGATAATGGCGTCAGAAAATATATTTTTTCTTCACAATGCACAGGACATTTTGAAAATCCATGCACTTCTATTGGACGACAGTGATGATGATGCACCTACACAAAACACTTCGTCATTCAATCTGAAGACCCTCGTCACGATATAGATGAAGAAGCTTCTGATATGGATGAAACTGAAGAAATAGAGTGATGCAAATTCGCGTTCTGAAAATGAATAAAGTGACGACTCATTTTATATTTGCAAAAGGAAAATCGGAAAGAAAGTTGTTGAGACCATAAGCTGGAAAAAACTCCATTCACCAACAGAAAGAAAACTGAGAAAATTAATTTGCTTACAAGACTTCCTGGTGTAATAGGGAAGGCAAAATATATAAATACCCTATTGGATACATGGCTGTGCTGGTTCGACCACACTATGTCGCATATGATTGTTAATTATATTAATCAGTACATCGCCACAATTCGTGACAATTTTTCGCAGGCTCGGGATGCTTTACCAATAAAACGGAACTACCAATAAAACCGAAATTAAGGCTGCTTTTATCGGCTTACTGTATATTACTGGAGAGAATAAAGCTGGAAGAAATAACTTTGAAGATCTTTGGAGCACCGATGGTTTCAAAGATTCAAATTTTTGTTAGGAAAAATTCGATTTGATGATCGTGATACTCATCAAGAACGGAAGACAGTAGACCGTTTGGCTCCAATTCGGGACCTAACATTTTTAGTCTTGTTTTTAGTAAAAGTTTTAATAAAAGTAATAAAAACACGATTTGCATTTTTTTGTGACCTAAAGAAAAAAAATATTTTTATTTTTTTTCCGTAAATATCAAAACTTCGTCAATGGATCTCATAGATCTAGTGGGACCGTTCACGAGACTCCAAGATGTGGAGACTCCAAGTATAAGAACTAAAGTGTTCTAAATTTATCTTTCTGACATTATATTAATTATACTTAATAAATACTAACACCCTGTATAACATTTACTGTGACAGACTTTACCCCAAGAGACAATTGTTCGACACTTTGCACCCCCACCCAGTAGATGGAAAGGCGACGATATCCACAAAAGGACATTAATTCCCGCACATACACGCTGCGATTTCCTACTATTGTTTTCTCACCCTCCCCGGAGCATTATAATCCCGTCCCTCTCCGGCGCCGCCGCCACTTGCTGCGTCCCCGCCAGCGCGAGGCTCTGTTGAATGCGATAACCGTCGTGTGATCGAGTCAGACATCGCATCGGCCGCTTATATAGCGTCCGATCGCAATCTCTATCATTACTCATTTGTTCCGGTAGCGGCTGGACCGTGTCGACACACGCAAAACGTCAGCCCGAAATACGATTTATACGGTCCAACAATGGCATTTGTCAATACCAAGTCTCTGTAGCGGGTGGGACCGGTTGATATGTAGCCTCGACGCGTGACGATGACACGGTGGGTGGCCCGGACCGCGGTCAGGCCTCTGCTGCAGGAAGGGCCAGGAGAAGCTCTGTCGTTTACGGTATAGGCTTTGTAAGTTTGGGTATACGTCATTAATATATGATGTAATCAGAGACACTCCTGAAGATGTATGTAATAATAATAATAAAACATATCATGTGCAGCACAGTACACGTGATAGAAGTGAATACTTCTTTAGAATAGAGAATGAGAGAGATTAAGAGTGAGAGATTGAAAGAGAGATAGAGAGAGAGAGAGAGAGAGAAAGGGAGAGGGATAATTTCAAAAGAAATATAACAATATAAAATTTGTGTAAAAAATATTCGGTTTATTCATTATCTACACTATCATCGGCTGGTGGTTCAATTGGTAATACTGATATGATTGGTTTGTGATAACTAAAATATGAAATATATGTTCGTGATTCGATATTTTCTAGATAACGTGTAAAAATTGCATCTATCGTTGTTCCGGATTTTGTTGTTGTTTCTTTGGGATTGTTATTTATAAGCAGACCAAATGTTTCTCGAAGAAAGTTAATCAACGTCAAAGAATTATTGGATCCGAAATTTACATTGAAATCTCCCCCGAGAATCAAAGGGATTTTATCTTCGCCTCTTCCAAGTGCATTTGCACCTGTGTGGCTGTAAGCCAGTAGGGAGCGGTGAATGAAATATATTATATCTTCTAGATTTTAACAAGTTAAACGGTTCAAAGGATATTATCAAGTAATTATAGAACACATATGTAAGTAACGTAAATAATTACAAAACACAATGATAAATATTCGGTACATACTCGTGCTACTTCAGCTGTTAATATATAGCGTCTGGGCGCGTACATCTATAAAGCGCGCATGCGCGACAATCTATCTATCCTACTCTATCGCTTCGTACTGAGTTTATATCGGTCTCTCTTGCTCCACTCTCGTGTGGCGTCAGAGTTGTACCTACTCGCGCGCATGCGCGTCATATTTTTCACATTTAGACTATATTTTCTTCTATTGCCTAGTATTCAATGAATACGTGGCTGTCTTTCTTGTTCGTACGATGCTCTCTTTCTTTTTGTCTCTATGTTATATATCTATGTACTCTGTCTTGTAACGAAGCCTGTGTTTTAGGTATACCAAATGTATATCTCTCTTTCTCCTTCTCTTTACGTTATATCTTTTTTCTCTCTCGTGTAACGAAATCTCGAAATGTTACATTTTTTCCAATTCACTCTCCATTCTCGTCAAATATCAGAACGCCGCCAAAGAAGTATTCACTTCAATAATAATTGAACTTGTTTGCATATAAACCTTCACAGTTTGTTGCCAGATAAGTAGCTAATAGTTCAAATAAAAAAAAATAACATATACATATCATGAACAATATATGAAATATAAATAAAGTAAATTTACAAGTAATATCGGGTGTCTCAGTTGGAACTATGGGATTGAATTGCGCGCCATTTAGCTCTGTCAAATATAGGGGTCAATATTTAAGGATCTACAAATAATACAACGTCAAAATATCACGATAGCGTTCCCCATTTACTGCGATTGCATTTCGAGATTCATTTTCAAAGAAGTATTGTTCAGTTACTCCACAACTTCAAAATGTGCCCCAAAGCGTGCATCTCAGTCAATGCATTTATTTTTCGTATACAGCGCGTGGATTTCCAACACCTCAAATTCGACAATTTTGTTTGCTGACGTATCCATCAAGATGAGAATGTATTTTAACGCTGGACACAATTTTGTTGCAAAAATTGTGTTGCATCACATTCTTTCATTTCTAGCACCCAGTACACAAATGCACGACGTTTTAAATAGTCTCTAACTTTTAGTTGTTGTTTTAACTGACTATTGTATGCTGACAGTTGCAGATCTTTCTATAAAATCCTATGCGCTGTTGCTCTTGACAGATTCAATTGGTGTGTACGACGTCGAATTGATTTGTTTTAATACTTCAGTGCACTTTCTGTCGTTGCAGCAACATTTTCGTCTGACCGAAGATAAGGACGTATGTGTGTTGTTGCCTTATCAATAATAGAACCCGTCGTTTCATATTTATTGATTATGTTACGAACTATTGACATTGCCGGTGCTTCATATTGAATGCTCGCTCACTTTCATAAAACAGTTGTACACAATCTATTCTTTGTTGAACAGTCAATCGAACTGTGTTAACGTCGTATGGTTTGTCTAATGACAGTCGTTAAATATTGATCTCAGACAATGCCTGGCAAAGAAAATAATACACCATCAACAAAGATTTTCAAAAGGGGGTCCTACTTGAGGGCTCATATCTCATAATCTTATTACAAAACTACTTTGTATATGTGTAAAATAAAAATTATTTTATATATTTCTTTGCAAAAAAAAATTATTTTTATATCTATTTTTACGAGCACCAAGATGATGTAACCAGCGGCGGCTCGTAATGAAAACTTTGGGGGGTTCACAAAGTTCTTTTTACTTGTGTTACATACAAGTACAAAATATTCAAATTTCAAAATGATAATAAATATACTTAATTTTGATTTTGTTGGTAATGTTTACATACCATTTTGCAGGATATTTGTTGAATGTATATCTAACAAAACACGGGTATAGAGTATAATAAAGTACCTAGTTTAAATTAACTTGATAATAACCAATATGTTAGTTCCTTTAAAATGTTTTAATTCGTTTTAATGTCGAAAAATTTATTTCTGCTTCTGCAGTTGACATCGGAATTGTTACTAAAATTTGGAGCATGGGTTGCTGAAAAAACTTTCTGTAGATTATTTTCGATAATGAGTTTCAGGCAGTGTATACCTCCAGATAGATTTCTAAAATTTCGTCTTTGATAAATTATTTCTAATTCAGTTTGAAGTCTATACCAATCCACTATACCAATTTTCAACCAACAGGATTCTAGTTTCCAGAGCAAACAGTATACACGGAAAATAAAACAAACTATTTCTTATTTCACAACCGCACAGCTAATCATATTTCTCATATAGTTCTATTTTAAATAGTTTCTTAAAAAATTTCTTTTTGTCCCTTTTGTAATTTGTGCTAAGTTGTCGGTATTGGGCCGCCGTTGTATTATCGATTTGGGCCGCCCGATATTTTTATCCTGAATTTTTTCTTCCAGTGTTAATTTTCTAAAAGAGTCTCTTAAAAAGTTCACATTATATTTACGCTTTTCTTTAGAATAATGTTCAGAAGAACATCCCGCTACCGTTTTCATTTTTCAGTATTATTTATAAATGTTCTAAATATCCCTTTAGCGCATGGTGTGCCATATTTGGCACAAACCTAAAAAGTTCAAAATTCGCTTACAACGAACACTTAAATATCTTTTCTGCATGTTATACCATATGCGACACATTCCCACTAATGATACTATAGCCACATCTTTTGATCACAATTTTTAAAATTGCCGCGTCTCGGTACAGTTGACAGTTGGCGCTCTCACAACTTATAAGTGTCAGTATATGGTGACTTTTGTTGAAGTGTTTTTATTAGAATTATAATCAGTTTATATTTTATAAAATTACGTGCCTATTCTACACAGGTTAGACAATCTACAAAGGTAAGATTATATATTTACTACAAATATTTAGCAGTTATAAAGCAAACAAATTGTTTGTTCCACATATGGGACATCATGCGACTATAAGTACATAACTATATTTTTAGTTATGGAAACTAAGCGGTTTTATGGCACATTGAAGTACACAGCAGATATACAGGGGGATCAAAGTGGTGATTCAGATCTCTCCGATGATGAAGGTGTAGATACATCACCTTTGCCGCAAATTGTAGTTGACGATGTGGAAGGCTGCGAATCGGAGCCAGACTCAGAAGACGATTTGCCCCTGTCAGATATTCAGAGACGAATAAGTAACAACACTAAGTGGTCTATTGGAAAACTGAGAAAGACAAACGATGAATTACAGTTTATTGGTAATCAAGATTTGCCAGCATTGATAAAGGACCTAGAGACTCCCATACAATTTTTTGAATTTCTCTTTCCCAAAGATATTATATCATATATTACTGAGCAAAGTAATCTATATGCAATTCAGTGTCAACCTAATAAACCAGTAAACATCAAATACTACGAAATTGAACAATTCATTGGCATATGTCGTTATATGTCAGTAATACAGTTACCTTCTACAAGAGATTATTGGAGTGTATCATTAGGTCATCCAGCAATATCTGAGGTAATGAGTTGCAACCGATATGAAACCATAAAACGCTTTATACACTTTGCTGATAATACGTCTATGAAAGAAAAGGGTCAACCGGGTCATGACAGGTTATTCAAAATCAGACCTTTCCTTACAAAAATCAGAGAAAGGCTTCTTTTGGTGCCTCGTGAAGAATATTTAGCCATTGATGAGCAGATAATTCCAACGAAAGCTAGAAGTCAACTAAAACAGTACAACCCCAAAAAGCCACACAAGTGGGGATATAAAAATTTTGTCCTCAGCGGAGTATCAGGTTTCAGTTACGATTTCGATATTTTTGCCGGTTCACAAAGTAACAGAATTCCGGAAGGTTGTCCTGATTTAGGGATGAATAGCAATAGGAACAAAATAGGTGATAAGGCTATCCGAATCAATTGTAAAGAACCAAAGACACAAATTGTTTTTTGATAACTGGTTTACCAGTGTGCCCCTGATGGCCTATTTACACAAACATGCCGGTATTTTGCCCTTAGGAACTGTTAGAACTAATCGCATTCCACAGTGTGATTTTCCTTCAATAAAAGAAATGAATAAATCAGGACGCGGTTCTATGGTGGAAAAGACTGCCCGTGTAGATGGTGTAGATATGTCAGTAGTGTCATGGTTTGATAACAAAATTGTAACAACCTTGTCCACTTATGTCGGCTCTGAACCAGTAGGAGAGAAGAAAAGATTCTGTAGGAAAGACAACACCCATAGACAAATCCAGTGTCCCAGGTTTATTTTGGTATACAATGACTTTATGGGAGAGGTCGACCTTTTAGATTCAATGCTAGGTTTTTATTGCATAAGAATAAGGTCCAAAAAATGGTATCACCGCATATTTTTCCATTTCCTGGATTTGTGTAGTGTAAATAGTTGGTTATTATATAGGCGTACCGAAAAAGAACTTGAGTTTTCTCTAAAAATTTTCAAATTATCACTGGCTGATGCGTTATGTAATGCTGGCAAGCCCAAGAAGAGGAAAGTTGGAAGACCTTCTAGTGACTTGGAGGCTTGTTATGATTTGAAAAGGAAGAGAGATTTATACCTCATTGCATAATGTTCCATATATGGCACATACCTAATTTTTTAAAATAAATAAAGTTTTTGAAAAACAAAATTTTTTCAATATTTTTACATAATTGTACAACTTTTCCCTACAACTGTGAATTTTTTCGAGCAAATTAAAAAAGTCATGCGGTAAAGGGATAACATATTGAAATGGTTGAAAACTCACACGCACAAAATCGTCAATACTGTTCACGAGACGTAAACATTGCATTATTCAACCTGTTAAACCCATGTCTGGTAAGACCCACAAACGTGTACAGTGCACTAACAAAATCATATCGGCACATAAAATGTGTGCTATATGGGATAGAAAAGGAGCGATTTTTAGCACCAATTAGCTGGACAGAGACGTATATAGAACAGCATGCCTTTATCGATGGCACATTCGACTAAACCACAGACCTATTGAAATAGGTACATTGTCGCCTGTTGCATGATATCATTAAGAGAAGGAATTTTGGTTTTGCCAAATTGCTCGTGAAATCTGCAATTCTGGGGCTTTATTATTACTTAAAAAATTGAAAGGAGCATATTCGTGAGACGTTAATTAAATATTTAGTTTATAAATCAATGAATAGGAAGTAAATCATTATTAGGTGCGATTTTTTATTTTCTTAGTTTTCTTTAGGGGGACACGTGCTCGTGTGCTTTTATATAGGAGCCGCCCCACTGGATGTAACCCCTTAAATAAAAGTTTTTGAGAAGTAAAAAGCACATTAAAACGTTATGCCTGGTATATGCGTCTTTTATTTGCACTATGATTAACGTTCGTTAACGTTAACATCTATTACAAACGCCTATTCCGGCCCGATATGTTGATAAAGCTTAATGTATTATTCATCGCGTACTCCATTAGAAATCAAAATAATTACGGCCCATTCGTTAGCCGGCCTCGCATGGCCAAATACCCTCGTAAATCAGCTTTTATCAAGTTGGCTGTGCGTGCATGTGTACGCATCTCTTCAACCACGCACTAGAACCTTCGCCAAACCGCACTTCTAATTGATTTCGAGATAGCGGCGCGGGCTGACGCCCCCCAAAATCCCATCCAATCTCCCGAACTTTCTGTCTGTGGCACACACTCGTAAGTTTTACTCAATGCGGAGCTGCACTCGCTCAACCTCGAACTCAATCTTATCATCCTAATGATATAATCTCCTTAGGAAACTTCTCGTGCCTAATAGTTTCGAGCCACATAGTGTGGGAGTGCTGTTTGTTTTGAAAGGAAACGACGGCAACATTAGTTTCGAAACTTTTATCAATTATGTATGTTATAGAAATTAGAAATAGGCTCTCTCTTCGACTGTAATTGGCGTTTCCGTTTGTGGAACAATGCCATATAAAATATTCAGATCGGAAGTTAGCTGTACAGGGTGGGTGACAAAAATATGAAAATGTTAATGCGTCATTTGTTCGATGAGAATTAAATACACAGTAATGAATACTTGATAAATAAATTTAACTTTAATTTCCATAAGGAATCTCATTGCTGTGAAATTTTTCAAAGGTCTTCGAGACGGCGCTGTACAATGTGCTATATGCTTCCACTAAGCAGCTTCTATCATCACACCAACATGGATCCATGCAAGGGAGGTTGACTATATCAAATTTGGCTCTGTTCTCGCAATACGTTTCTGAAATCCTGGACAGAGAAGGACAAGTCGACACCATTTATACAGATTTTCAAAAGGCTTTTGACCAGATTAATCACAATATCTTGCTCCTTAAACTCAGAAGTTTTGGTTTTTCAGATTCATTGTTGGACTTGTTTAGGTCCTATTTGTCCAATAGAAGTTTCACGGTCAGATACCAAAACTTTACTTCTAATTATTTCTCTCCTTCATCGGGCGTACCTCAAGGGTCGAATTTGGGGCCTCTTCTGTTCCTGTTCTTTATCAATAATCCTGAAGTTATATCGTGCCAACAGATATTGTTTGCAGATGATTATAAACTTTTTACTGAAATATCTTCACCTTCGGATTGCTTTCATCTCCAACAATGTATAAATAATATGGCGTCATGGTGTGAGCTACATCATTTATCACTAAATTTATCAAAATGTAAGGTAATGACTTTTACCAGGAAAATCAATTTTATTTCTCATGATTATGCGATTAACGACCACATTATTGGTCGAGTTGAGTTGTTTAAGGACCTAGGCATAATATTTGACGCCAAATTTACTTTTGTGGAACATATCAATGATATTGTTTCTGCTGCATTTAGAACTTATGGCTTCATTTACCGTAATTGTAGGGAGTTTTCCGAGGTACGTGCCCTTAAAGCCTTATTTTTTTCTCTAGTGAGATCTCGCTTTGAGTATGGTTCTACTATATGGTTTCCTTTATACAATGTCCATTGCCAAAGGCTGGAGGTAATTCAAAAGAGGTTTCTTAAATTTTTGTCTTTTTTACTGGATGACGTATATCCGCCTCGAGACTGTTGCCACATACAACTATTGGACAGATTTAAAATTCAATCATTATCTATTCGACGCAATATTTCACTAATTAAATATTTATTTAACCTTCTAAATGATAAGGTTGGCTGTTCTGAATTGCTTAGTAAGATTAATTTTAGGGTCCCACGTGGTAATGTCAGACATCAGGCGCTTTTATATTGTACTACTTCTAGAACGAATATATTAGCGAAGGCTCCTGTATTTCTTATGTGCTCACTGTACAACAAAATTGCAGTGAATTGCGATATATTTAATGATAGTTTAAAGTGTGTTTGCAATTACGTAGCTAATATAAGTTAAGATGTTCTATGTGGTATATTGCATATGTACGTAAATTGGCGCTGTAACTATCTTTTACCGTATTGCT
Organism: Rosalia funebris; assembly: GCA_037954035.1. NCBI lineage: Eukaryota > Metazoa > Arthropoda > Insecta > Coleoptera > Cerambycidae > Rosalia > Rosalia funebris. The sequence continues at coordinate 13,829,376 of JAZFAV010000022.1, forward strand.
TAGGTTCATTAATTGTACTATTTGACATTCTTTCTCTTTTTTGTTATTTTACTTAGTTATTGTATATTTAGTTTATTCCTGTAATTGGGATTTTTTCCTGTTGGAATAATAATAATAATAAAAATAAAATAAAAATAATTATGATGTGAGCAAGGGGTAATGGCTAACAAGTTCAAATTAAATTAAACAAGATGAGTCTTTAAGTAGTTTTTACCACTTAATCCTTAGTTGGTGTACCAGGGTCATATTGACCCAGGCAAAATTTTAATTGGTAACTCCATTGCGCATTTACGATATAGCGCGCCAGCGATCTCGGTACCTTCAAGTTACTTGAGACTGCACTCTGAAGTATGTCGATCGCTTGTTTGCTGCCATGGCTTATATCAGTAGTAAATATCGTAGGGTAAAATTGACCCTGGTTCACTAAATGCGTTATAATTCTGAGAGTACATCGCGGACTAATGCTTCAGGATAAAACTAAAATTGCGACTAAAAGTACACGTTTTGGCGATTCTTTAATTGAAACTACTCTATTAGAATGGTTGGCCGAAGATGGTGATGCAAATAGTTATGTGAGCACTAATGCAGAAGGTGAGAATGTCAATGGGAAAACCAATTTGTAATGAATGCAGCGAGCACATTTGCAAGGAATTTTAATAATTAAGAATGCATTATCCACATTAAGTTTTACCTTATGTTAGAGTTGCACGTTTTTTGCAGAAATAAATTTCGTTCATGTTTTCATTTTCTTAAAATTATGTCTTTATTGTTATTATTAAGATTTTCAGGAGGTCAATTAATAAATAATTAATTTGTTATTGTAAAACACTAATTAAACGAATGTGTCAAAATTAATCAATAATTTATATTTCTTTTTGTATCAGAAGCTGTGTTTATTTTCTCATAATGTCATTTGATTATTTTTATTTTAAAATATACTACTCAGCCATATAAATGCGCTATTTATTTAGAAATTATCACATTTTGTCAAAATTCGCATTTTAAATGACAGGGTCATTTTGACCAGGGTTCACTAGGTATGTTGCTAGAAACGGGCTCACCAACTAAGAGTTAATCTCAGAAAAGAAAAAGATCTATACGGCACTATTTCTAGATGTGACCCAGGCATTCAAAGTGTGGCATCAAGGCCTGGAATACAGGCTACAAAAATATTTGACAGCAAATAATCCAAATTTTTCGCTCATATATCACTGAACTCACTTCAGAGTTAAACATCGCTTTCTTGACTCTGACTTCAAGAAGATTGGTACTAGAGTACCTCAGGATATTGACCTTGTGCCTGTTCTTTAGCTGTTGTACACTAAAGACATCCCACGAGGCTTGAATGATACTCTCGTGTCACAGAATCTTAGACGATGTATCTAGAAGAGTACATCACAGTTAAATAAACTTCTAAGTGGAATTATAATCGGTTTTTACAGTAAATAAATAAGGCCAATGTAAAAATATATACAGCTTATCAAGAATAGGAGAAAGTGCGAGATTTCTCTATGTATGTGTAGAAGAAAGCGTGAGACAGCATTCGGAGGTAAAAGAATTCACTTTGCGCGCTACGAGATCGAACTCTATGTACATTCATGCTACTCCTTTCATCGCTATTTGCCAAATAAAAAACTCTCTTATCTTGCCGATAAACGGAATAGTCTAGCCATAGAAACAAGCCACGGTATGAGATAAGAGCCGTTTGGGATTTCCTATTTGGCAAATAGAGATGAAATAAACTATACGTACTCAATATTCACTCTGAAAATGTCTCAATACGACTGAGTAAAGACCAGATTATTATTTACTGCTTACCTCGCGGTTGGACCAGCATTGCAGTTTTGATACTTTCTACTCTTGACAAGCTGTAGTAGTAATGCTAATAAAAGTATTTCTAACAGAATAGCTGATAGTACCCCTGTACTATTAACGTTCTGCAAAATATCACAGATATTTCACTGATATTAAAGATGTCAGTCAACTGAGTATATAGTTTTTATATTATTTTTTACTGTAGATATTTTATGAACATGGCGACATATTAGCTATTTTAACACGTATTTGTATATTGTATAATATCCACTTCAGGTCCACAAATACACAGAGAAATTAAAGAGGTTGTAATAAGCGCGAGTAGAATTAGGAATATATTTGTATGTCTCTAGAACCTGAGACTGTGGGAAATGCAAGGCCAGAATCGGCATGAAGAACGCGTTGAGCAGTTTGGTCTATCTGGTTAGATTGCAGACAGTATTATTGCTATGAGCTGGCGCGGTCAGTTTTAGTCTGAAACTAAATATTATATTATTTAAAACTAGGATCCCCAAAACTACAGTGTTGTCTTTTTATTTATTGTGTCCTTTTAATCTACAGAAATAAGGAGTTTATACTCCAACCCATCTGCAAATGCCTTATATAATAAGGACTAAACAAATTAGGTCAAAACAGCTATTCTCCTGGCTATATGCCAAACGCCGAGCGCTGAATTACATGACAAAATTTGCCGTATTCTTGTCTAACAGAGTTAGCACTAAAATACAGTTATTGTTCCAAACCACAAGAAAGATGCAAAGTGTCACCTATCTCAGGATATCGTTAACTGCAGACCGGTTTCGATTTTTCCATCTTGGGTCTGGTCCTTGGTCCTTTTAATCGGTTGCGAAATAAATATGCAAGGATGTAAAATAATGTATTAATTTCATAATATATTACAATTTTAGTGAAAATCACCCTAAGAGATTTAAAAAAATATATAATGGTATGTTTCCATATTACTATGATGATATTACAAAAATGTATGAATACTACACATCAAATATTTTATTTTTTGAAACCCCCTGTAGTTGTCGCCATATATCTCGCAATTTTTATGTTGAATCCTCTTTAGTACGTTAATTATATAATTTTTTTTAAATCACAAAATAATTCAATTTTCAGAACAAATAATTCAATCCTATCACCCTGCTCATTTTTGATACTGGCTTGTATTGAAAACTCCATAATATCTTGTAAACATATTTACAAGTTCCTTCTTTCCACTTGAAGATCAGGCTCATAGTTCCTTCAATATCTAACTCCTCTTTATCTGGCTATATCCTTCGTTAAAGCATAAATTCAAGACATTACGAGGCATTATTAAAGCACAAATAACTGATGCTGATACACTAAATATTTACCATCAATTCAGCAAAACTTTAAGAGTGATCTTAGCGGTGTTTGATCTTATGTTCAGAGTAAAGAAAGTTGTATTCCGTCAACAGTTTTCTGCTCATTCAAGATAGATTCATATTTAGAGCATCAATAATTTGATGCTCTAAATAACATTGCAAATGGATTTGCTAGCTATTTTTCCAGTACACTATCCATCGACGACACATCTGTATTGTTGTAGTAAAACTTACAGAAATGGACAGTTCGTCATCCTAATATTACAAGGTTGTATGCTACTATTTGTATTTCTTGAGAAAAAAGTTTTAAAATTTTAATTGTATTTTAACGAGTATAAAAATTAGAAATACACAAATCTTATATCGATAATCTGTATTGAATTATAGTAAATGTATTAAAAAATTGGTCTTTTTTAATGATATTTAGAGAAAATATAACATTTTCTTCAAAAAAACGTACAAGTTTAAAACTTTTCATTTTTTAGTTTATTTTCAATTTTGAAACATACAACTTTATTTCACAAAACTAAGAAATACTTATTCTATATTTTATAAGGAAAAATGCGAAATACAATGCGGAATTAAAAATAATTCTTAACAAATTAAAAACATACTAATTGGGTTTCTGTAGTTTTCGATTTTTCTCAGTGCTATTTTATGCGGTGTCCGAAAATACGGCTTCATAAAATTCCCTGTCAACTGTAGGCATCCATTGGACTTTAGTGTTTTCACTTTTTGCTTAGGTAAAGAGGTTCTTTTCTTGCATTCTTTTAGTTTATAGGGTTTGGCGCTTAGTAAATTTCTTAGTTTAAGCTATCTTACATTTGCGATCTGGTAACTTTTTAAGAGCAATGATGTTTTATACTTTACTTTATATACATTTTTGGATATTTCTAGAGATACTACCCTAGAAAACGGAATACTACTATAGTTATAACTTTTAGTGGCACCCTGATAGTTTTTGAAATTGTTTGTTGGCATTTGTATAACTCTGTACGCGTTACGCCCCCTTTTTATATTTTTAAAATTCTCATTAATTAAATAGGAGAGTAGTACTCAGCTACTCGCAGAACCCTCACAATGCAGCTATGTACCGCATGTACCTCCTAAATTGCTGAAGGTCCAGGTACACAAAACTTCATGTATATTTTCTCAAGAGTATCATGTTCCTGAAGAAAATGACTGATGGTCAAAGTGATAATGCTACTGCGGCTTTGTGCGATCCTTCCAAAATATCAACGTTCTAATTTCTACTGGAGTAGCACTGACTTAGTTTTCCACAAAACACCAAAACACTACACTCGACACGCGTTTCGCCAACAAAGTTGACATTATCTGTAGATGATTAAAACTCAAATTTTGTGTACTAATTTCTGGATTATCTGTTAGAACTTGCGACAGAATTTTATAAATGGCTATATAATTTTATAAATGGTACTTTTCTTGGGACATATTCTTTCTCCCTGTCCGAATCGTATCCATCCCAAAACATCGAGTCCTCATTACAATCTAAAGAGTCACACTTTTTTTTTTACTTAAACGTGGGCACAAAACAAACTAACAGCGTATGTGACAATTATAACAGTAGTATTATACAGTTATATGTTCATACATACAACCTTGTTGCTAAAACTAAACGCTAAATGACACACCTATGTAATTTTTTCATATATCCGTTAATATCGATACCTGCCATCAACTCTTTGATGGTAAAATGGGCCAGGAATACATACATAACTTTGTTGGATTAATAAGTCGAGAAATGAAAAAAATGCCACATACAACCTTATAATTTTAGGGTGACAATTTATCAATCATTATCAATACTTAATAAACTTTTTTATTAACAATTAATCACGGCCATTTCTCAGTTTGTTTAATACTCTCTAATTTATTTAATACTCTCTATATTTCCTGAGGCGTGAAAAGTAACAAGAATCTGTCCTATATTAAAAAGTGCTCATCCATCTGGTTATCGCCCAAAATAAAAAATTATCGCCCAATCACTACTTCGAAAGTCTTACAAAAGTCTTATAAATGTCATTGTACACCCACATTTATTTTGGTGTATAACCCGTTCTATCTCCTAATCAATATAACTTCGTAGCAAAACACTCCGCAGTTACAAATTTAGCAGAATTTACCCAGGTAAAGAATCGCAAATCACATAGATAATAAAGATCACGTGGATGTGGTGTATACTGATTTTTCAAAGATCTTTGATAAGGTGAATCATAACATACTAATTTCAAATTAGAATTATATGGATTCAGTAGTAATCTTCTTCACTTACTTGAGTCTTATATATCCAGACCTACACTACTTATTTCATAAACTGGCTTTAAATCCGAAACCTCCTTAGCACCCTCTGGAGTACCTCAAGGCTCCAATTTGGGACCATTGTTTTTATCTTGATTATTAATTATTTGTCCCTAATGCTTACCCCGCATAGTCTTATTTTTGCCTATTGCTTAAAATTATTTTTAAATATAACCTGCTTAGGCGACCATTTAAGATCGCCTTTAAGATGCAAAAACTCATCGACTTTGTTATGTCGCGGTGGTCGGAGAGTAAACTATCAGCAAATATAGATAAATGTTGCTCGTATACCTTAAAGAACCAACCTCTAATATATGATTATTCTCTTGGTGGCAGGGTTTTATCACATTCCGAAAATATTACGGAGCTTGGTGTGTACTTTGATGATAAACTGTATTTCTCTGGGCATATCAACCATGTGATTCTTAATGCATACAAAACTCTTCGTTTCCTGATTAGAAAATTACCTTAAAATGTTTATATTTTGTGTTACTTCGCTCGAGATTATAATTTTGTAGCCTTTTTTAATTTCTCTTTTAGTTATTTACTGTACACATATATGTATATGTATTTATTTGTATTGTATAGTTTTGTCCTGTAAACGGATTTGTTCTATTGCTCAATAAAGCCATTATTATTATTATTATAAAGGGACTAAAACAAATTCAAATTCCAAATTGTATTGCGCTAATGAATTACGTCAGTACTTCCGTCAAGGCTAAATTCATCGAGACAGTAAGTTTCTTTATTGCCGACGAAGAATAAAGAATTCCTTATACTTTATCACCGCAAAGCTTTTATGTTGCATAGGCGTGACGTATCAATAGAGATATGTATTCCGGAACACGTGCCCGTCTGCAAAGCCCTGGGAAGTGCCAGCCACAAAGGGGGATGCATCTCGCGGATGTGGGAAGCGTAAACCTTCTTACTGCCAAATTGATAAAAAGATAGTGATTATGTGCAGTTTAGAATAAAAAGAAAGGGCTCATAGGATTTGGCCGGGCCCAAAAAAAGTTAAAAAGTGTTTGAAATGAAGCGTGCCTAATAAAATATTCAAGAGAAGGTTTTCTTTTATTTAGCGCGGAATCCTATAATGCGAATTGAGACCGAAGAAGACTGCACCATAGGCGTCTCGGATTGGATTGTAGATTTTGTTAACAGGAAACGATTTATAGAAGGACGTCGAGAGCAGTGAAGGGATATTCAAACTAATCGGGATAAAATGCTACTTCAGAAGAACAGTTCCAAATTATTATTGCCTCGCAATGTTTTTAACCGTAAACTTAATCATCGAAGTTAAAAGTTTATTAATACAATGCCTTGTAATAATTATTATTAATAGTTCTTGAAGCTGAAATAGAACTTCCTCAAATGTTACTGAATAGTCTATAATAATTAATTAATATGAACCTCGTCAGTTATTATAGATATTTGAAATAATAAAACTAATTTTATACTACTCTCAATTTTATTTATACTCAACTATACGCGGAAAAGTATACATTACTTTTACGCGTACTTTTTTATTACCTTTTAATCGTGTACGATTTTTTTTCTATTTTTTGTTTTTCGGCCTTAAAACAAAAAAAAAAGGTTTTTAAACAATTTTGTGTGTCTGTGTTGTTGTCGTTGTCGTCGGAATTAATAAAATTTCTTGTTAGCACGATAACTCAACTAAATCGTGTCGGATCGATCGAGTTTTGACTGATTCTAATCGGGAACGTCTCCCAGACGACATCCATTGATTTTGAGGTGGATAGAACACACTCTACCATATTCATGGGTCATGAGAAAGCACAATGGTGGACTATTTGAGAAATTCTTGTTGTTAGCACGATCACTCAATTAAATCGTGTCAGATCGATTTGGTTTCTAAGTCAATAGATGACGTCTACCAGACGACATCTATTGACTTTGAGGTGGATACGATACACCACACCCTGTTCATGGGTCATGAGAAAGCACGATGGTGGAATATTTGAAAAACGTAAAACTGTCGCATAAAACACATAATATTCTGCATTTATGTGTTGGTTTATTTTTTCTCCGCTACTAAATTTAGAGATGTTCTACGTGCGGAAAAGTCCGTTTTAATCTAATTAATCTAATTTAATTTAATCTAATTTTTTTTAATTCCCTTTTCTCTGCAATATATTATGAGTTAATCTTTGTCTACTTTTGTTCAAAATCGGATAATTATCAATGACATTTGGTGCAATCATTTCCAATAAGCCAAACCTTATTTATTCGAAATAGAGGTTGGGTTGTGTTTTCTCAGATTGGGATTTCTTACTATAGGATGTCTCAGTCGAAAATATAGGATTTGAATTATGCGCAATTTGTATTCTGCCAAAGATAGTACGATAATATTTAACGACTATCGCCTACAAACCATGCGACGTCAATATGCCGCAATTAACAGTTCAACAGCGAATAGTTTGTGTACAACTGTTTTATGAAGTTGAGAAATTAATTTTAATGATAAAAGCGAGGGAATTTTTCTTAATGCAACTAGCATTAAGACAAATTGGCACAAAATTAAGAGAAAATAAAGCGAAGAAGTTCATAACTTAATCAAGAAATTTTAAGAAATGCGTTATGTTATTGATAAGGCAACACCAATACGTCCTCGTCATGGTCAGTTAGATGAAAATATTGCTGCAGTGAGAGAAAATGTGCGGGAATATTAAAACACTTTATCAATCAACAATCAATTCGACGTATTACACAACAACTGAATCTGTCAAGAGCCACCACGCATCGGACTTTGAAGAAATATTTGCATCTATTAACATACAAAATTCAGTTGACACAACAATTAACAGTTACATACCACTTCACAAAAAAGAAATGCATCTACTGAGATGCACAGCTTGGTGTGCATGTTGGAGTAATTGGACCATACTTCTTTGAAAATGAAGCTGATAACACTAACACAATTAACGCTGATATGGACATGACGGCGCATGATTTGTTGGTAACAGTTATTAAATATTGATGTTCTATCTTAGACAGAACTCAAATGGGGTGCAATTTAAATCTCATAGTTTCAACTGAGACACCCTATAGAAACAAAAGTCTCAATTTTTAGGTACATTAGGCATTATATAGAGAAAAACTACAATAATATTTTACTGGTATGGTCTGTTCGTATGTTAAAAATTTCAAGGTATTTGTGACTTACAACAATTTAATTAATTGATGACTGAATTAAAATATCAGAAGAATATTGGGAATGTTAGTTTTAAATAAATCATAATTAAAAGTTAGATAATTCTTCTTTCGTTAACCATGGGATTTATATTCTTCATGTATAATAACACATTTTATAATAATGTTTGAAGCTGTATGTATATAGTATTTTCTTGTACTAATTAATGACTAGTAATATATTCTAATAAATTCTGAAAAAAAAACACTTTATGAACGACTGTTATAGTTAACAACTACAACCTTTGTAGTTCAATTCAATTAATTGAGTCCAAAAATGATAATGAGTAATTGTCTATGTTTTCCATTTCAACAGTACTTGAAACGGAAAAGATGGGATCTTCTTTTTTCTTGAAATAAATAATTTCAGTATCATCACTAGCGTTACCAAAAATCCCATGTACCAAGCCTGTTTCTTGATTAACTGATCTCTAATCTCTCATAGATACTGATTCACAAGCACTGACTTTCTTTCATGATTCACATACAAAAAATTATATCCCAAATACTTTTCTCTATTTTTTCTGAGTCACTGATGAGTAATGGTTGATAGAGTAATAATATATTTTAATATGTAATATAACAACTAAAGCAATTGGGTGCGATGGTTTCCGGGTAATATAGTTGATAAAAATATTCGGTTCCGTGTATAATTCCGGATTCCTACTTATTCCTTCTATGAATTACTTTTTAAAATTTGTAACACGTATGCATTGCGTTGAAAAGAATCAATAATAAATCCAATCTCCAAAATTTGATCCAACTGAGTTGAAAGACCTCAGGTCCTTCGCAATACTCTCAGCCTAATCTAAAGTTTTGGAAAAGATAATTGAATATCAATTTGGAGAATATATAAATAGCAATCAATCCATTAAACAATATGAATTTATAAAAAAAACTATAGTTGCTTAACGGCCTTGTTAAATACCTCTGATGATATTGATGGTCAAGCAGATAGAGGCAAAGTCGTAACACTAATTATTTTAGATTTTAGTAATCTGGAAAAAAATATAGTTCCTTAACGACCTTGTTGAATATTACTGATGATATTGTTGGTCAAGCGGATGGAAACAAAGTCGTAACATTAATTCTTTTAGATTTTAGTAATTTAGAAAAAGAACTATAGTTGCTTAACGACCTTGTTGAATATCACTGATGACGTTGCTGATCAAGTAGGTGGAGGTAAAGTCGTGGCACTAATTCTTTTAAATTTTAGTAATTCAAAAAAAAAAAACTGTAGCTGTGTAATGGCCAGGTTGAATATCATTGATGATATTGTTGCACAATTCCTTGTGCCCTAAATTAAGCAGTGCACTTTCTCATCTTGTACTTGGAAATTCCTCCTGTTCTGATACTGATAAGGTTAATATCGATAATAAATCCTTGACTAGGTCGTGAGTATGCTAATATTGGCAAATAACTTCGGTATTGTCAACGCGGGTTGGTATTTTGTCTGCAGAATATCTAATTCTTCATTTCATCGGAGAGTCGTTGCTTTTTTGACTTTATTCCGACAGCTGCGTGAAACACCTCCATGTATGTTGACATGAAGTACTACCATCCTAGGTAAGTGATTTAATGTTTGTCGAGTTATGATGATCGATCTAAATATTTTGATATTCAGAAGGGTCTCGTAACTATCTTTAATGTCATCGACATCGCCTATTGTTTCTATAATATCAATGAGCACTTCATTCTCGAAGTAATTTTCTATCCAATAAATCTAAATGTTGCAACTATTTTGGTCTTCTTGGTTGCCATTTAATTTACTTGTTCGTTTAGTTTAATCATGTTATATTCGTACGTTCTTCTTGAATATACAATTTCGTTCATGGCATCTTCTATTGTTTCTTCTTGCACTCTAAGTTCTAATCGTTTTTATATATTGCCTTGATATTTATATTCTCTTGACTATTTTCTACTTCATATAATTGTATCTGGATGCCATATTTCATTGCTTTCATTATAACTCTTTCAAAATTTTTCCATTCTTGCAGTTTTAGATCTGGTCCATATAACCTGTTTTCTTCTACTTTAGGTTGTTACAAATATTCCACTTCAATACAAATTTCACTAACACAAATGAAGAGTACAGGAGGAAAATGATCAGAGTCCATTTTTTATTAAAATTTATACAATATCGCTTAGCTCTACCACTAAACTGTTTCTAAGTATATTCGTCCTAGTCAAAACCAAGCACAGTGGCATTAGATGAATTAAAACTTAAAAGCTATGCAATGCAAAACCGATCACAGTCCAAGCGTTCCCACATAGAAACGGCCAGAGTCCATTTCATTGAATCTGGAAAACAGTCCGTACGCGAAAGTGGTTGTAAACTGTCACTAGTGTCAGTGATTATCAGTTTCACTTATCCAGTACATTCAGTGTCTTTTTCTTGTCTTGTTAAAAGTAAAAGAGCAGGTCATCTATTTGAAAATGGAATGTAAAGAAGATAGTGATACTGAGTTCATGTGGACAAGGAACATATCAACTAAAAACGACAAATAACTGGCCGCGTAACAGACGTTTCTAAACTAAGAGTAATGGGACATACTATAGGTAACAGCACTTGAAACAGTACTGTTTAATAAATATACAGCAATTTTTTTGACACTATTTGGTTCACCTAATGTTAGGTCTGAAGATCCTGATGAGCTACTCCCCATAGTAGAACCTCAACAGGCTTTTAGGCAGACAGAGGAAGAGGACAATGATTCACTTCCATTTTGTATCCACATATTTAGTTTTAAAATTTGTTAAATGACATTCCATTATATTTTAAAATATGTTTCTTTTTTTCAATAAAATATGAGAAATCTACTTTATTATTTCTCCTGTTAAAAAAACATTATCTAAACATTCACATTCAATAACGACCACAGTCCTTAACTGTGATCGTTTTTACGACAAAGTAAGATTTGTAGTTAAAAGCGGTCTTCTTACTGTAAATTTAATGTACCCTATAAAAACACTAATGCATTAATAATAGTGTTTGAAAACACTAATACTATCGGATAAATAAGCGAATAACAATCTGGTACTGAAATGGGTGCCCGTCAGTACATAAAGTCATGGAAATTACTCTGTAAACTTTATTTTGTTTATTCTGTAAAATTTAGTGCATGTGACTATGATCATTCTTCCCCTGCACTCTTCAAATGTTACATGTGTTTCTTTACCACAGCAAATCGTTTCTTAACTCTCAGGCAACACTTTTTATACTACACTCTTACGTCATCAGTACTTCATATAACTAATATTATATTTACATAAAAATCTATCAATATATCGAATGTTTACAGTTTGTACGGAGAAAGTAAGTAGGTCTAAAGTAACAGAGAACTAGTAGGTATTAGTAAAAGTTCTAAAGTAACGAATAACTTCGTACTTTGCAATACGATTTTTAATTTTCGTGTGATAAAGTGGTGATTTGAACAAATAAAGATACACTTCTTTCTTCTTCTTCTTGTAGCTCATAACCCTTGGTGGGTTTTGGCTTGCTCTATTATGTTCCCCCATCTGGTTCTATCTACCGCCATTCTCCTCCAGTTTCCTAATCTTAGAGTTTTTAGGTCTTCCTCCACATCGTCTATCCACCTTTTCATGAGTCGCCCTTCTGGTCTTGTATTTTGAGGTTTCCATTGAAGGATTTTCTTCACAGTTCTCTCGCCCTCCATCTTATATACATGTCCTAACCACCTTATCCTTTGACTTTTTATGCATCTTACTATATCCTCTCCTTTTATAAGTGCATCAATTTTGTGATTCATTCTTATTCTCCACATACCGTTTTCATGCACTGGGCCGTATATTCTTCTAATGATCTTTCTCTCAAATATTCTTAATTGATTTTCATCGCTGTTTGTTTCCAGTGTCCATGTTTCACATCCATAGGTTACTACGGGTCTTATAGATTGTGATCTTAGATCTTCTATTTAGTATGCTGTTCCTTAATAATTTTAAATAAGCATACTAGCATTTATTTTCTATTAGAATTCTTGCGCTTATTTCACCTTGGACGTTACCATTATTGGCAATTTTGGTGCCAAGGAAATTGAACGTCTTGACGCTTTTAATCTGACAGCAGTTTATATTAATATTTGGTAGTTGTATTGGGGGATTCCTGCAGCAATACATATATTTCGTTTTGTCTTTGTTCACTTGTAGGCCTCCTTTATTTACCTGTGGCTCAAAATCTATGGCAGTTTGATTCAGGGAGGCAAGGTCACGTGCAATTATCGTAATATCGTCCGCATACCCAAGTATTTGTGTGGATTTATTTATGATGCTTCCAGCTCTAATCACTTTTCTGATAGCTGCTTCTAGTACTAAGTTGAAAAGCACTGCCGAGAGAGCTTCTCCTTGTCTTACCCCGGCTTTCACCTTAAATTCTTCGCTGAGCTGCTGCTGTACCCTTATAGTTGCTGTCGAGTCTGCCATGGTGACTTCTACCATTTTTACTAATTTTCGGGGTATTCCTAGGAGGGTTAAACTTTGTAGCATTTTCTTCCTATGTACTTTGTCGAATGCCTGTTTGTTCTATGTTATATGCATAGCATTTCTCCTGTATTTGTCTTAACGTACACAGGTGGTCTGTGGTTGATCTATTTTTCCTGAATCCACATTGGTATTCGCCTAGTATTTCTTCTGAGTAGGGTGTCATTCGATTATGGATCACCCCTGATAGTATTTTATAAGGGACACTAAGCAGTGTTATTCCTCTATAATTACTACAATTCGTCTTATCACCTTTTTTGTGTATCGGGAGGATAATTCCTAGTTTCCAGTCCTCTGGCATCTCTTCTTGCTCCCAGATATGTAGTATTAGTTTGCGCATTTGTCTCCATAGTCTCTCTCCTCCGTTCTTTATTAAGTACGCTACTATTCCATCAGCACCTGGTGTTTTCCTGTTTTTCAGATATTTTATTACTTTAGTTACCTCTTCATACGATGGTGGTTCTACTTCCGGTTCTGCACTATAGTATGTTATTTCATTCTACTTAATCTTAATAAAAATACACTACAAATCTTAATTTTGTCATATTACTTGAAAACTCGCCTTCAAATACATTATGAAAAGAGCATATGAAAACTATATCCAAGACAATATTTATATATCCAGCTTTTGTGCTGCTTACAAATTATTTACACCCTCCTTCGCGAACGCCACTGGGGGCCTTATGTAAGCGGCACTACTTTACGGGACTCGCTTCTCTTTAAAGAAACTCCTCTCTCGCGCTAAGCCTCGAGATGCCTTATTCTCTTTCTATTTTTTCGTGGAGTTCGTGTGTGAAGGAGCTGGTGTCAACATGGGATTTTCTCGCGAAGCATCGCTACCCTCTGCCGGGGGCGAAAGCGCCATTCATTTTTATAAGCGAAAACAGCCGCGGGCCAACCCACGACATAATTGCTTTTTTATTTTTTCGCAGCGCAGGTGGTTTTGTGTGAGTTTGTCACGCGACAGATATTAAATGGTGCCGAACAGGCAACAGGAGAGTCTACTTGCCATTTAACCAACCAACTAAAGCGTAATACCTACAGGGAGCGTTTAAAATCGACAACTTTTTTTTCAGTCAGGAATCACGCAAACATATTATTTCGTTATATTAAAAATAAATTCTACGATTTTATTATTATTATATTATATAGATTTGGGCCTCATCAGCCACTGATCGCATGGGTAATCCCTTGGCGATCCCCTCTTATCCGGGTCATTATCCAAAAATGCTATCCCATAAAAGGAGCAATTTAGGCACGTCCCTCGCATTAAGCCTCGCCTCCTCTAGGATAAAGGGGTCCCTAATATAAGATACCTCTTCTCCTCCAGTGCGGGGCAGGTGTAAAGAAGATGAATCGAGGTTTCCTCGTCTTCTTTACAGTATCTGCAGGCCGGGCTATCAGTCAGCCTCAGCTTGTGTTTATATGCATTCAGGAGGCTACTATGGTGGCCCGTTATGATTCCCACCAGGGTTCTGGCTTTGTGCCTATTCAATTTAATGAATTCTTGGGCCCATGTCTCAATCTCTGAGTATTCGATGAAGAGTTTGGTTATTCGACAACCCGTTACTCCTCTCCATCTTTTATTGTGCTGGTCTCTTGTCCAGCCACTGATGCGGTCTCTGATCAGATTTCGACTTATTCCCACTGCAGGTTCTGGTCCATAGAGGTTTTCCCTGGTCCCTAGTCTGGCAAGGTCATCTGAAATTAGATTTCCCTTAATGCCATTATGCCCAGGTATCCATAAGAGTTCCACCGGTCCCTTCCCTGCCAAGTGGTTCAATGCTTCATAGCAATTATAGACCAGCTTCGACATTGTCGTTGCTGAATTCAGGGTTGCCAACGCCGCCCTGCTATCCGAGCAGATACATACCTTCTGGGTCCGATTTTGGTCGGTCTCCAGAACACCGCATGTAATTCCAACTAGCTCGGCCTGGAGTGCGGTAGTGTATTTGCCCAAGGGGAAAGTTTTACCTATCCCGTCAATTCTACGATAATGCAAAAGAATAAATTTAATTCAGATACGAGGGTAGATCAAATATAAACGGGATTTTTGTTCCTCAGCGTCTACGGTTGTTAGGACTGGGCTCGAGGTTCTAGTATGTTTAGATGGAGTTATTATGCTAGATAGTTACGAATGGGAAGAGCCGTCCATTACCCACTCTCAACCAGTTCGTCAGTAGCGCTCACGATGTCGAAGCGAGAGGTGAACCCCGCTTTGCGCAACGCATTATTATAAAATGTCTTGTTCATGAAGGAGTTTAAATAGCGGAAATTTTCCGTAGATTGACACACACTGATTAGCACAGTTCAGGGACCAAATACTGTCAAGGACTCGTGTGTTTGCCTGGCATAAATGGCACTGATATTTTCATTTGTTTGGGCCTCTTAAAAAGGCTCTAGGAGGGCAACGATTTAAAGCTGACCAGGACGTAGAGGGAGTCGTGCGCAATTGGCTCCTGACGCTACCAGCTTCATTCTACGATACTGGAATAAAAAACCTCTCTGCTCGCTGGTAAAAATGTATTTGTAAAGCAGGAGACTACGTAGAAAAATAAAATATTTGCCTTTTGTTTCTCAATAAATATATTTTCTTTTAATAATGTCCCGTTTATATTTGATCCGCCCTCGCATTTTTAAAGAATTTTAAAATAAATTCTCAAAATGTACTGCTCTCTCTCGTTGGCAGTACAATGTCCTGGTATAAAAGCGTTTCTCTCACCGTTTCACATGGTTTTGCGGAAAGTAATCTAAATTCTTCAGTAATTATCTGTTTCAAGACGTCCATGTTAGCAGACCGCGTAGCGCTTACCTTAGATTTTAAGTAGCCCCATAAAAATGTATCTAAGGGAGTTAGATCTGGAGACCGAGCAGGCCACATTATTGTATGCCGACGTCCAATCGAATCTATTAGGATACTGTTTAGTGAGAATAACTTTTACTGAGCAATAGTAGTGCGGAACTGTAGAAATGTCATTTCCACATGTCATGTCAGATCTCAAAGTTCAGATGTTAGATCTCAAAATTCTTCAGGATTATCCTCTAGAAAAGAGTCTTCTGCAGAATACTATTGATTTGCGACTAAATAACATTCTGCAATGTGCCCAAATATACCTATCGCGTTAAAGTTTTATTTAAAAGCATAGGTCCCCAATTAGCGTTTACTCTGAATCCCTGCCTATACCTTGATTTTTTCTGGAAATTGTCTAGGGCTTCCACGAAAGATGCGAGGAATTGCATCATTCCAATATTTTACATTAAAAGTATTCACATTACCATTTAGGAAAAAGGTGTATTCATCGGTAATACAAATTGTTGTTCAATATTGAAGTTCGTGAGCTTATTTTTAAATAGATATTATTTCACATAATTGAGGTTTGTGATAGGGACCATCTTTTACGTCCCCATTCAGTGGTGAATGGGGAAATTTATTTATTGGTTTTCTACAATGCCTGGGTATTCAGATCTTTTTCATCCTGGGTATTACTTGTTCTCTGGAATTTCTGCAATATATATTACTCGTATAAGCATGTTTTAAAGACATAATGATTCGGATATATCTCATTGAAAATTCTTTCAGCTGCATGTAGATTTCTTCCAGTCTCGCCAATAACTAGAATCGGATTAATTTTTTCTTCTAGAGTACGTACTATACTACATGAATCAATCAAATAGCCTCTTCCACAAAAACAAACGAAGATGAGTTGAAAAGTGACGATGCGCAAATTATTTGAAAAAGTTTACTATCATCTTAATCTCGAAATTATAAAAAAGTGTTGGAGAAATATTTTAGATGAAGTTTTTTTAAAGGTTTGATGATGAATAAGATGTGGGATATTGGGAAATGCCACTGAGATAATAATAACAGGAACCCACTACATGGATGTCTAGGACTTCTACATCCCAGGTAAGTTATTTCCCCCTGTATATGTGTCTCTATCGATACTAGTCTGTGTATGTTACTTTTCCGCACTCCACTATACTAGCGAAAAAGTAATGTAATCGTGTAAAGAAAAGTGAAAAAACAAAATTTTTTTTGGGTTTATTTTTCGCTTTTCGGCCTAAAAACAAAAAAAAATGGTTTTTAAAGATTATTGCTGTATATGTGTCGTCGTTGTCGTCGGCATTAAAATTTCTTGTTAGCACGATAACTCGACTAAATCGTATCGGATCGATCGGGTCTTGACTGATCCTGATCGGGGATGTCTCCGAGATGACACCTATTGATTTTGAGGTGGATAGCACACACCACCCCCTCAATTGGGTGTATTTGAGAATTTTTTTTGTTAGCACGATAACTCAACTAAATCGTGTCGGATCGATCGGGTTTTGACTAATTCTGATTCGGAACGTCTCCCAGATGACATCTATTGATTTTGAGGTGGATGGAACACACTCCACTATGTTCATGGGTCATGAATAAGCACAATAGTGGATTATTTGAGAATGTCTTTTGTTAGCACGATCACTCAATTAAATCGTGTCGGATCGATCGGGTTTCAACAGAATCTTATTAGGGACGTCTGTCTACCAGACGACATCTATTGATTTTGAGGTAGATAGGGCACACCCCACCCTGTTCAGTGGTCATGAGAAAGCACGAGGGTGGACAATTTGAAAAAAGTAAAACTGTTGCATAAAACAGATATTCTGCATTTATGTGTTGGTTTATCTTTTCTCGGTCACTCAATTTCGAGATAGAGATATCCTACGTGCGGAAAAGTCCATTTTAAGGTTTTAAAACTGTTTATTTATTTATAAGATACATTTGAAGAATTTTGTATGTACTAGAGTGGAATGAATCAATGTGACAAAGAATGAGGAGATTATTGATGAATGGTAAACTGATGAGGTGGAAGAAAGAAATTTTTAAACTGAGAAACTAAGAGAAAAATCTCTTATGAATTAAAGACAAATACAAAAACTTCGTGTGTGTGTGTCGTTGTCGTTATCGTTGTCGTCGGCATTAAAATTTCTTAATGGCACGATAACTCAACTAAATCGTTTCGCATAGATCGGCTTTTGACTAATTCTGATTGGGGACGTCTTTCAGATGACACCCATTGATTTTGAGGTGGTTAGGATATACCCCACCCTGTCCATGGGTCATGAGAAAGCACGATGGTGGACTATTTGAGAATTTTTATTTTGTTAGCACAATAACTCAAGTAAATCGTGTCGGATCAATAGGGTTTTGACTGATTCTGATCGGAGACATCTCCCAGATGACACCTATTGATTTTGAGGTAGATAGGATACACCCCACTCTATCCATGGGTCATGAGATAGCACGATGGTGGACTATTTGAGAATTTTGTTTTTAATACGAGAACTCAACTATATCGTGTCGGATTGATTGGGTTTTGATTTATTTTGATCGGAACGCCTACCAAACGACACCTACTGATTTTGAAGTAGATAGGATACACCCCACACAAAAATGTAATACTGTCGCATAAAACACATATTCTGCATTTATGTATTGGTTTATTTTTTCTCGGCCACTCAATTTCGAGATATAGATGTTCTACGTGCGGAAAAGTTCGTTTTAAGGTTTTAAAACTGTTTATTCTATTAGTTATTTTTTTAGTGTTAGTATAATATGAATTTATTTTGTTATTTATAACTGTTTATTAAATATTAACTACAGGATTTCAGGATAGTTTCTGGCACCAATTTTATATGTACATACCTCATATACAAAACAAAAAAAAGCTCTCCATAAAGTAAAAACATAAATTTGCCTTTCTTGTACGCCAATGGTAATATTCATAGCAACATACTAAACATCACATCACATACGAGTATAAAAATACAAGCCCTTAACAAATTTTAAACTTGCCAGAAATTCGAAGTCTTTGAATCTTCTGAAATGTAAGATGAAGTGATTTTTCCTTTTCATAAAAATATTTATGCTCTGTATGTACTCGTGAATTTTGTTCTAACGTGGCTATTTTAACTGGGTAAGTACTATCAAAGAAGATACTAGCCTAAAATTATATTTCCCACAAGCCAATAAAAGCTGTTGCGATTAGTGAAAGAGGGAGGTTAGTATACTGTAAAGGAATAGTCGACAGGACATGGAATATCAACTTCAACGGTGCTAACTGTGTTCACTCTGAACGCGAATAGTGCTTCTTTGTCAATAGAGGACATGAAGTCTTTTTATTTTTTATTGAATTGCCTTGCAACTTAAGTTTTAGATCTCTGGTAGTGGGGTCACTACCCTGCTAAGGTTGTGCTAGAAACTATCGTGAAACCCGGCATAAACTTAATTAATGTCAATAAATCGATAATATAAACAATACTTTTTGTCTTGGGTTCACGGTACCGAGTGTTTCTTATATCGAATAGAACATAGTATTCCGTTTGAATTGAGTAAATTATATACCGGGTGTATCAAGAAAAACGCCCCAGCCTATAACTTTTTTATTTTAAATGAAACACCCTGTATATTTTTACGGTATCAGATGGCACACTTTATTCTGAATCCATTGATATAACATTGTTTGTGCTTACTGCCAACGGTTAGCAAAATACATAGCTTTATGTACTATACTGCGGTAATAAGAACTGGATCACTGAAGAAAATTAAAAAAGAAAATCCAACAATAGCAAACGAAATGAAACAGTTGGATATTTTACTGGCAATTAAGGAAAATGCTCAAACTTCAACTCGGCAAATTGGAAATAATTCAAATATGTCGCATTCAATGGTGCACAGAATATTAAGAAAACATAAAATGCGGCCTTTCAAATCTAATTTAGTTCAACATCTACAGGAAGTTGATGCTCCTAGAAGAATTTATTTTTGTAATACTTTTCTGCAAAGAGTAAATGACGATTATTTATTTTTAAATAACATACTATGGTTGGATGAAAGTACTTTTTTTAACAATGGTATTTTTAATTGGAATGTTCATTACTACTGGAGTGATGAGAATCCCAGACACGCTTGAACTACAAATTTTCAGCAGCGTTTCAGTGTAAATGTTTGGTGCGGGATGAAAGGCAATAAAATAATAGGGCCTCACTTTTTTAAGACTTTTTAAGAAACTATTTGGAGAATTATTTAGAACAATTGCCTCTCAATGAATACGCGAATGTGATTTTCCATCAAGATGGGGCCCCTAGCCATAATGTCCGTAATAAATGTAAACTATTTAAATGGGCGATTTGAAGAAAACTGTATCGGAACGAATGGCCCAACAAGATGACCAGCTAGATCACCTGATCTCAACGCATTAGATTTCTTCTTATGGGGCTATTTAAAGGATCAGGTGTCCCTAACAATTCCGCAAAACCTTGAAGACCTAAAGCAAAGGATAGAGTGGCTGTTGACAACATATCATCTCAATTTGTCACCAATACGGAGGTGTCAGTTATGCATTGAAAATGAAGGTTGGCAATTTGAACAATATTTAAAATGATAAATTAATAAATACTAACAGATTTTGAACTACCTGGTACATTATTATTCGTTAGTTTTCTTAATGAAACGTTTTATTTGTTTTTTCTAGATTCCTTAGATTATTTTTGTTATTGATTTGTTGGTTTTGCTGCTGTTTTTCATTAAATAGTTTTGTTTATACTTAGAAATTCGTATTTTATTTACCGTCATTCTCAAACTATTAATACACATTCCTCTAAAAAAAAAATGTGGTATTATAATGATATTCGTTATTCAAGATATGTCTCACAGCTCCCTAGTGCTACAATGTAATGCAATGTACAAAGGTCTGTATTTTGCTAACCGTTGACAGTAAGCACAAACAATATTATATCAATAGATTCAGAATAAAGTGTGCCATGTAATACCGTAGAAATATACAGGGTGTTCCATTTAAAATAGAGAAGTTGATATAACTTCCGGTCACTTCCGGAAGCGACATGTTATATATTATATGCAGAGCATGTAAAAAACCTACTTTAACACCGAAGTCCAAAATATGGCGTTTCTAGCGTCGATAATTAAAAAGTTATAGACTGGGGCATTTTTCTTGATACACCCGGTATAAAATTAAATAAACTCGGCTTATCTTAACATTTTACTAAAAAAAGTGTGCCTCACCGTTATAAGCACATAATTGAAGTGAAACTTCTGAAGAAGATATTAGGAATTGAGTTTCACAGTAATTATTAGTTGTGTTTTATAATATTACTGATTTATTGGATCATTTTCTTTTACAAATATCTTAAGTGGTTTGGTGATTTATGATAACTAAAATGCGATACAGATATTAGCATAGAAATGCGAATATGTGTAGATATCGACTAAATATAGTGTCTATTGTTATTCCATGTTTCGTTGTTGATGTCGCAGGATGACTCGACATTAACACTGGTAGGAAGATCACTCGGTATATTACGATATTTTAACCCATTAAATATTGATAATGTGGGTATAGTTTTATTCAACAATGCTCTTTTACACGTAAAGCATACTGCAGTATTATTAATATCAACATCTGGTAGTATGTTATTAACAATGTCGTCATATTCGGAAGAAGTAGCAAATAAATCATTTTTAAACCACAACTGATCACAAACAGAGTATGCATACCCAAATGCATACTCTTCCACGAATTTTTTGAAGATTTTTCTGGCATCCTCGTGGGAATGAAAATCTTCATACTGCTCAATTTCAGAAGGTTCTTGGTGTTCTGACACATCAGCAGTAGAATTATTTCTATCTGAAAAGTATTTATAACTACAGATTAGTTTATATAATATATATGACAATATATAAACAACAATGAATATAAATAATTCAAAATTTACTAACCATCTATTTAATTTTCCATATTTGCTCTATGCATTTCGACAGCACGTTCTCGATTCTTTCGCTGGCGCTGTCGATAATCACCAAGACGATCATCTGTTGCCCGGTTATCTCGTGGTCGCCCTGCATTTTGCCTATAGCTGCCACGTGGTCGTTGTCCTAGCTCTTCTCGATGGTTTGCTCTAAATTCGCGAACATGTCTCGTTGATGATTATTTGGACATTTTGAATTATTAAGTGTGAGATAAATATCGTATCGGTACATATGCGTTTCATTTTAAAATAAATTAGTACATATAGATTCACGTATAGCAATAGCATACTTACTTTGATAGTATTTTCGTATAGAATAAGGTTTTAAATTATTTTTTCAATCACTTTAAAAGGGCAAACTCCTTTAAACGCATGTTTTTTTGATAATTTATTACAAAAAATTGGCTACAGGTATCGAAATGAAATAAAGTAGGTATTAAAATATACGTTTCTAAGTATTATTAAAAAATTTTTTGCATAAAAATATTTCAAAATAGCGGCGCCACAGATGCTGGAAGTTGGGACTTCGGTTTTGTGCCGTGCAGCCTACAGATCTCAATTTTCATCCAAAATCAAGAAACCAAAATTCTATCGTTAAAATACGTAAAAACACTTTGCACGACGAAGACACATTTTTTTTTTTGAAAACTCAGGACCATTTTGAAAAAAGATACCATGTCTTTTATAAACAATTGATAAAAAACAACGTAAAAAAATTTACATACTTTTTTTTAAAGGAGCTCATGGCAATGGCCAATAAGCTAAAGAATATGTCTGTAAATTTTCATGCAAATCCGTTGAAAACTCTATGAGCTGCATTGCATGGCGCGCTAAAAAACGCGTTTCACAAAAAAACGCCTTTAAAGTTTTAGATAAGAAAAAATAGTATTTAAGTGGACTTATACACTGCACGCTGCCTCTCAACAGTAGGCCTCGAAGACGCTGTATTTGTGAAACTAACCGTTACAACAACATAATATATATATATATATATATATATATATATATATATATATATATATATATATATATATATATATATATATATATTACTTTCACTTGCTAGTAGAGCACCCTACTGCCCAATGAGTGAAATATTAATACCGAGAGAGCAAAATAAGGGCGCACTTGCGCGCGTCATTTAAACTGCGTTCGGTACGGCTTTAGGCGCTTTACTAATATGTACTGTAGAGATATTTATACTTCGATATAGGGTGTAGAATTTCAGGAGTATATTCTACAGATGTTAAACTAATTTTTTAAGTAATAAAAACAAAATGCAAAAAAATTTCGATTTACAGGAGTTTTCCCCCTTATCACTTCAATAACAAATAATTTAGACACTTTAATATGAACTATATAGAAATTATATCTCGATATAAACCACAGTTTACACAGAGTCTGATGGACTAGTTATGCACAGCCACTCATTCCTTACACTACGGACGTACAAGCCTATACGTATGTATCCCCTCTACACTCCTCACGCGTCCCCACTCTTATTGATGCGCATGCACTAATCGTATTCCCTCCATCAAAGTGTTTCACTTTGAATTTCGTTTCAGTTTGTCGGACTCACTACCTCGCCATAATAAAGCTGAACCCTGTCCACCATGGGCGTAGCCAGGATTTTGAACAGGGGGGGGCAGTGGCGATTTTATAATTTGGTCTTGGGAGGGGGGCGTGTGCAAATCAAGGGCGCCGTCAGATGTGAAGTTATAGCGCCGCAGGCGAAATTTTTCACCTCACTCACTGTCACGCGTTTTCCTGACACTTCAGAATTTCAATGATAAATTCATTTTTACAAAAATATTGACTTTTACAGTAATACTTTTTGAAATTTATTATCTCATTGAAATAATAATAATATTTAATTTTAATGATAGTAAGAATTAGAAGCTCCTTAATTGATGTAACCACTGACCGTAATAGTTAAGCTGACTTTACATTAGCAGCGCAATAATGCAAACTGCAGAAGCAGGAAGAAGCAAATGCTTCTGTGCTTTTAGAAATAAATGACTGATAGTCAATTGCGTGCATTTTCTGCTGCTGCGGTTTGTATTATTGCTGCTCATGTAAAGTCAGAAGTCTGCGCCCTACATTTGCAACTGCTGCAAATGTATCACACACGCGGGAAATTCGAAGCGTGACGCCTGGCCAGGGGGGGCACGTACCCCCCTGCCCTCCCCTGGCTACGCCCTTGCTGTCCACCTTCCAATACCTCCACACGACTGACATCCTTGCGTTCGATTCGATTCGTCCTCGCCTTAAAGTCAAAGATGAGGTTATTTGCGGGCCTTGGCTTTGTTTTTCTTTTTATTTAATTCCCTCCGAATTTGAATGTCATAAATAATGTATAAGAATTCTCCTCTTCATCATATAGTTATATGGTAATGCGTGCTTCTACAAGCATGTCGGGGAGGCAAAAACCAAATGTTAATGATCGAACGTTTGCGTCCCTAATTTCTCGTGTTTTGCGTTCGGATTCGAAGGATATTTTTGTTGCTTGTTCTTGGCCCGAAATTGGCTGACAAGCGGTCGTTTATTTTCTATGGAAAGTTACTCAATACATAATAAAGTTCTTATTCACAATGCGATTTATGTGGTTCTTACATTTTTATTCGCAGTATCTGATACTAAGAATTAAGGTTACGTAAATAATATGCCACGAATTTCGTTGATTTTAACTTTGAACTGTAACTAACCTCAGTATAACTAAAAAACATACATACAGGTTATAAACCATGTAATATAGCATTACTTTTGGCTTTATTTTACAGATTTACGAGAAATATTTAGATAGGTCAATTTATAATATAAAAGAAACGTAAAAGGAGGCCAAGTTTTTCGCGAACGCTAAAAGGTTATACGTTTTTTGACCCAACTTTCGCCAACCAACTTGGCATCATCAGGAGATGATTAAAATTGTCATTAGTTTTAATAGTAGAAATCTGGTCTATGCTGCATGGAAGGTTCCAGACCCTTTTCAAAATAGAAGGTCTTTTAAACAAAATTTTATATATACACAGTGATTCGTGTAAGTAAAGTACAAGATAAATGTTTCATTATTAAGGTTGTGGGCGAGCGCTGCATACCAATTGGTGCTTCATGTGGGGGCATGAATATATTTACTGCAACAATTACATTGTAATCGATGGTATGGTAATTCATAGAGATAACTGTATTTTACGTTCTAAACGGTTTTAACGTAACAGTAAGCGACGATAAGGCTAAAATGAGGTAAGTGGTCGACAAACCGCGGTGGAGGGGACGAGCAATGTACTTTTCACGCCTATAGGAGCGTAGTTGATCTTGATTTATCGATCGAGGTACGTACGGTGTCCGCTGTGTTAGTTGAAAGTTTTAATTGAATAATAAAGTATGTCGGACGTGCGGAAGCACAGAAAACTTATATGCTCTCCAAGTGAAGAAGTTTATTAGTGAATGTTATGATTTACATATTTTATGATGGGGCGAACGTAATGTGTAAAGTATACGATAAACCCTTAATGTCATCATCATATGTTTATAACGTCCTTCGCCGTCTTCCTATTCCTAATCTCCATTCCTCTCTATTTCTCCACATGTCCTCGTCCAGACCTCTCTCCCGAATTTCATTATCAATGCCCTCTCTCCAGCTTTTTCGTGGTCTTCCTCGCCTTCTTCTTTCTTGTGGTTTCCAGTTTAGAATGTTCTTGGGTATTCTGTCATTTGGCATTCTCTGAACATGCCCGTACCATACGAGTTGTTTAGTTCTCATATCATCTACAATGTCATGTGTTATTTCCATCATATTTCTTATTCTCTCATTTGTTACCCTCTCCCTCTTTGATTTTCCAACTGACCTCCTCCAGAAGTCCATTTCTGTGGTTCTTATCATTCTTTCTGTTCTTTCTTTTATTGGCCATACTTCACAACTATAGGTTACTATACTTTTAATTATTGAATTATATCTTCTTCTTTTATTTTGTTTGTTTATCCCATAGAATGATGTTCAACATTGTAATTGCTCTCCTTCCTTGAGTGTTTCTTTCCGAAATCGCTTCATCAAGTGTCCCGTCGTTTGATATTTTCATGCCTAGATACTTATATTCATTGCAGTGTTTGATGTTTTGCCCGGTTGACAGAAGTAGATCTTGTTGTTGTCCTCCAATACACATGTGTTCCGTTTTCTTCACATTAACTTCTAAACCCCATTTTTCATACTCCTCGATAAGTTTGCGTATCATATATTCCATATCATCGATATCTTGCTCAATAACAAATTGGTCATCCGCAAAGGATAATGTGTATAGTGTTGATGTATCATCGATTGGTATGCCCATATTGTGACATTTTCTTTTCCAAGTCATCAATGCGCGTTCTAGATATATCTGAAATACTGTAGGAGATAGCAGCATCCTTGTTTAAGTCCCTTAGTTACTATAAATCCCGTTGTTATATTGTGTCCTATTTTTATTCTAGATCTGGTATTATCATATAGAGACTTTACAGCCTTTATTAATTGTACATTTATATTAGTGTTTTGTATAGTTTCCCAGAGTTTTACCAGAGTAATACTATCATATGCTTTTCTTAAATCCACATATAGTAGATGTACTTCTTGGTTAAATGCTATCTTCTTCTCTAAGATTTGTGTGACTGTATATGAGTGATCGATTGTGGATCTTCCTGCTCTGAAGCCGGCCTGTTCTTCTGCCTCCATTTCACAATGTTCGTTCTCCATACGGGTTTTTAATATATGCCCATATATTCTGCTGGTGGAATTTGTAATAGATATTATGGAATTTGTAACAGTAGATTGTAACCCTTAATGTGCTGGTCCAAATTCGACAGTACACGCCACGTGAGTTCTGTGCAACATAAACATAGAAAACAGGGCGTGCCCTTGCAACTAAATTTGGGTTTGATTTATTGTTGATGTTGATAGCCTGTAACATTCCACTTCGCATACTAAATAATGAACCATTTCGAAAGTTTTGGCTCAATTACAATACACGGTTCAAGCTATCAATTCGCATAACATTATGGAGCGATATATCAACTGCACAATTTTTAGTTTAATCAGTTTCCTGAGGAAATAGTAAATTCGAAATTAATGAGGAACTGAAGGAAATCACAATTTCCTGAGGTATGTAAGTTCACCCGTTGAATAACATTAAAAACTATACACCAATTATACTTATTTGTAATATTTCTAAGGGTCTCACAACTCGTTTCCATCGGTTGTTATATGATCATGTGTTAAGTATGATATCTCTCAGCCAGCACGGTTTCATGTAACGTCGTTCAACTCGTTCGTTATTTTACATAATATGTTTTTATATAAGTTGTATACAATATAAGTTTTAAATAATGCAAAATGTTATTTTGTATTACATAATGTATTTCTAAGAATGAGAACCACAGAAACCAAGTGGATGTCATTAATATGGCATTTTCTAAAACCGTTGATAGTTAGAGCATTCAAGTTGATAAGTCGATAAAGAAATTAAATTCTTTCGGTCTTTCCAAGAATTGCTTACTGGTGTTTCAGACTTATCTGCTAAATAGAGTTCAGTATATCCAATACTATTGTTTTCAATAAAAGAAAAATTGTAAACGAATATTAGGTGTTCCCCAAGGTTGTATATTGTGGCCACTCGTTGGCGAAATTTTTACTAAGGGTATAATTGCTTAGTTTTTGATATATGCAGATGATATAAAATTGTTTCCATGGGTATATAAGTCGAAAAATTGCTTGAGAAAGTACTAGAAAACATCAATGAGTATAGTTGTCTGTAAATAGTCTGCTACTAAATTTAAGTAAATGCAATATAATGACATAGTAAGAGAAACTAAACTGTTATCTATGACTAATGCAATTCTAAGCAGACATGGGTTTTATTACTAGAGATTTTAGAAGATTTAATATCCAACACAATATTCAATTACTATTATGTTAGTTTTGTTGGATACAAATTAGAATATGCTTCGGTTGTCTGGAATCTAATATACCAACTGCATGAAGATAGAATAAAAAAGTTTATACGCTTAATGGTGAATGACGAACATCCGTATTAGGGGATTTCCCATGGAGTATTCTTGTCCAGATTCGAGTTTTTTGCTATTGAAAAAGCTGATGTATTCAGTGAGTTATTATACTACATAAATTAATCTATAATATAATTGGTTACCCTGATACACTTGGTCTAATATACTTATATCCGAATGCCCTGACCTGATCAGTGATGTTACTATTTATTGAAATTTCTCCTAGCTAATACAAATCTAATAACTGGAGAACAACTTGAACATATTTGTAATACCATTGACCGAGTAAAGAAATCTAGAAATCTCATGTAAATTTATTTATTTGTTTCTCATAATACTAGTCTTAATTTTATATGTACACCTATTCATTGTTTGTATTGCCGGGCTTTAGCCCGAGGAGTAGTTGTTTCCTAGAGCGATTATGTAATAGCTTTGCCATTCGGGAACTACTTTGATAGCCGCTTGGCGGCTTGGTGGTTCCTTTCTCGATTTCCGACTTATAAGTTACTGACAGAGATCGTATCGATAAAGATGTATAGGCCATAAAGTTCATTCGGCATTTGTCCTGAATCGGCGTACCGTATGCGGCACTGATGAGAACTAACAAGTTCGAAACAGCTGTATGTCGTTCGGTTCCAATCCGGGACATATGTCGAATCCTACCTGTGGCTGGTTTTATTTTTTGAAACCTTATCTGATCGTGCAGAAACACGAGAAAGGGGTCGAGGATCGCTTCTGGGTATAATTCAATGCCTGCCGGGCTTTAGCCCGAGGAGTAGTTGTTTCCTAGAGCGATTATGGAATAGCTTTGCTATTCGGGAACTACTTTGATAGCCGCTTGGCGGCTTGGTGGTTCCTTTCTCGATTTCCGACTTATAAGTTACTGATTGTTTGTATTACCATTTTTATTCATATATGTATATATGTATGTATGTATGTATTAGTTATTTGTCACTGTAATAAGTTATTTGTCAATGTATATGTGTAGTTATTAAATAGTTTCTTTTTATAATGTACTATTTTAATTTTAATAGAGATATGAGAGTAGTACACAATCTATACAAAGAGCAAACTGCTGTTTTAGAAGTAGAAGGGGAAAAAGGGAAGTAGATATTAGGAAAGGAGTAAGACAAGGATGTACGCTATCACTACTAATTTTTAATCTGTACATCGAAGAGGCGATTAATGTGGTAAAAGATAAAGTGGATTTCGGGATTAAAGTACAGGGACAGAAACTAAAAATGTTGAGATTCGCGGATGATATAGCAGTATTAGCATCTAGTAAGGAGGAATTAGAATCGGCATTGAACGAAATGGAGGCAGTGTTGACAGAGAAATACGGAATGAGGGCGAATAAAAACAAAACTAAAGTGTTAGTGTACAGAGGGCGCGAGAGCAGAGCAAAAACGAAAGTACAAATTAATAATGAAAGATTGGAGGAAGTTAAAAACTTCACTTATTTAGGAAGTAAAATAAATTGGGATGGAAGAAAAGACATAAAACAAAGAATAGCGCAGGGTCGAATAGCTTTTAACAAAAAGAAAGCACTTTTATGCTCGGGGGTAATAAACTTAGAAACAAGGAAGAGATTTTTGAAAACATATGTATGGAGCACGGCACTATACGGTTGCGAAACCTGGACGGTAGGGGAAGCAAGTAGGAAGAATTTAGAAGCTTTTGAGATGTGGTGTTACCGAAGAATGATGAAAATACCATGGACTGATAGGGTTAGAAACGAAGAAGTATTGGAGAAAGTCGGCGAGAAAAGAAGTATGTGGAAAAACATAAGGATGAGAAGAGATAGAATGGTAGGCCACTTGCTGAGACGTGGGGGAATAGTCCGCGATATTTTGGAGGCAGAAATAGGAGTGAAGAAAGGCAGAGGTAGGCCTAGATTAGACTACTGCTCACAAATAGTAAGGGATGTAGGTTGTAGCACAATTAGCGAAATGCGTAGATTAGCACAAGATAGGAGAAGCTGGAGGTTAGCGTCCAACCAGTCTTAGGACTGATGACCTAATGATGATGATGATTTTAATTTTGTGTATGCAATAATGTTTGTGTTTATTTTCAGTTTTTACCATGCTATAATTGGGGTTAACTGCAGAGCAGTATGTATGAATAAATACATAAATAAGAATTTTGAATTTTGTTACATCTTTACCAAAGAACTGAAATGTTAAAGTATCCTGACTATCGCATTTTTCAGTTTCAGTTTATCAGAAGTTAACAAAAATTTTAAGTATTACAAATATCTCCCTTTAAAGTCGGATATATTAGTACAAGGGTGAGTTAAATATAAACGGGAATTTTGATTAAATAAATTTATTGTCACAGTAAGAACATTTTTTAAATACATTTACTTTTCTACATAGCCTACTCTTGTCAATACATTTTTCCAACGATTGAAAGTTTTTTAATACCGTTATCAAAAAATGAAGTTGGTCGTATTTCTAATCAATTGCGAACAAACGTTTTCGCGTCTTGGTCGTCATCAAAACGGCGTCCTCCGAGTTCTTCTTTGGGTGGCCCAAACATGTGATTGTCACATGGTGACAAATCTGGACTATAGGGCGGACGCTTGTTTCGCAATGGATTATTTCCAATTTTTCTCGGGTCAAAGCAGTTGTATGTAGCCGAGCGTTGTCGGAAAGAAGAATTACACTTCGGATAGGCATATCTTGTCTTTTCCGCCGAACACCCAGTTGTGTTTCATCAAGGAACTGGCAGTAGTAGGCGGCGTTAACAGTACGTTGCTAATGAAGGAAATGAATGAGCAATACTTCTCTGCAATCCTAAAAAACAGTGGCAAGAACTTTGCCTGCAGAAAGACGATTCCTTGGCTTTTCAAGGTGGGTCCTTTTCAGGGTATGCCACATTTGTTATCTCAGTCATAGACTTAGGTCTTTAAAGGGGTTTTACCGGCAAACTATGCAGTTAATCGACGCAAAATTTTAGCCAATTTCATGTAATCCTGCGTCAAAATTTGATAACAATGTGTTGCTCAACGGACGTATGTACCTCTTGCTTAGAAATGATGCTACTGACTAGAGACGCATCAAGTCAAGTAACTTGATGTTTTTATAAATTAATTGACTTGACTTGAAAACCAAGCTTTTCAAAAATCCGCTACTTGACTTGACTTGATGTTTCATCGTTAATGCTTGACTTGATATCAAGTAATTTCAAGCTACTTGATATTACTTGATAACCAAATAACCATTCAATTATGTACGAGAACGCACGAATTACGATTGCAAGATCTTGCTTGCCTTAGCAATAGGTCGCGGGATTCCCCGAGCCGACTGTAACGATTGCGTAGTTGCGTAATCTTCAAGTTCAATTGCGTTCAAGTATAATAATTCGTGTAGATGATAGGGACGTAGTGCAGCATATCCCTAGTGTGTGTAAATGTGATGTTTTCTTAGCAATACTTGTACGCTGCGAATAATGAGCGATTCACTGGAAATGGAATCTGAACCATTTTAGAGCAGTGGATCAGAATACGTGATAAAGGAAAACACATTCGAAAACTCCGAAATGGAATTCGTCCAGGAATCGATACCAAAACAAAATAAGGGCTATGAAAAGAAAAAAATTACAGATTATGTCATAGTTGAGCAAAATCCAAAAAGCAGGAAAAAGACTGACAAACAAGGAAAATGCATCCTATGCACTACGAAACTCACCATTTTAAAAATGAAAATTTGCGGAACATCTTCATTAAGGCGGAATTCGCAGACCAAACATACGAAAGACCAAACATACAAAGTGTACGAAATATTTCTTGGAAAGACAGAACCATCAACTTCTCGAGCAATTTCTTCCGTAAGCACCACCAGTATATTCAGTAAAGGTAGTTGGCTTTTTAAGTTGGCTTAGTGACAGTGAAAAGGTAAATAATTCATAAAAAACAATTCAATCAAATAAAAACATACAGAGTATCCCATTAAAAAAACATAATAATTAATATTCAAAAGTGAGAACGGAAGCATTAAGAAAAAAAAATTACTAATACGTAAAATACTATATACTACGAGTCTTTTTTAATAGAACAACAAAAAGTATTTTAGGTGCAATTCACTGCTCATATCATCTTCAAAACCAGATGAAAATAGTGAGTGCGGTGAATTTAACATCGATCTACTTCAGTTCGAAGTTTATTTCAGAAATCTCCTGTCAACCCAAAAGATGAAATGGCTTGGCGCTATGAAATAGACAAATATCTGCCTCATTCACGAGCTGTCAGTTGTGAAAATATTTTAGAATGGTGGATAGGACACGAAAATGTTTTTCCAAACTTGGACATAATGGCCAAAGATTTTTTATCAACACCTGCATCTTCAGCTCCTGTTGAAAGGCAGTTTTCCAGGGCTGCTCTAACTGTTACAAAAACCCGTAATCGATTAGGCGACAACTCTATTAGAAGCCTATGTACCTTAGATTGTGGATGGCAAAGGATGATATTAAAGACTTCTTTTAAATTTTGCTATTACTACTATGTTATTGAGGAAGAAGACGGCATACATTGGAAAATCATTTTCATCGTTATCAGTTTTATTATATTGTTTAATATTTTAGAATAATATGTTATATTATTAATATGCCCAATAAATGGTTTATTATTAGTATTTTTTATATTTATAATTATATATTTATTATATAGATTATAATTTAAGATTTAGTTTTGGAAATTAAAGGCTTTATTGCAAGGTTTCTTTTATTATTATTTCTTGATAATATTAAATAATTAATGAAAGATCAAGTAGTCTTGAAAACATCAAGTAGTCCTCGAGAATTACTTGATTTTTCAAGTACTTGAAATATAACTACTTGACATGAACTTGACTTGATTTCAAGTCAAGTCAAGTCAAACCGTGCATCCCTACTACTGACAGTTAATCGGCCTTGACAAGCCGCGCCGATGGACTCCTCTTCACATCCCCACCTAATATCAAGACAGCGTGCCAGCCCCTTTAGCCAACGAGCGTTAGAATAAATATTTCGGTTTATATTCGACTCACTCTCGTATATATTAAAGAGAATAACGTAAAAATACAAGACGAGTTGCTGCCGATAATGATAATACTGTAAGATAATGTTCCGTTAAAGAAAAAGATCACCCAAGTTCTTTTAATATTTCAATATAGTAGTTACATCAGTACAGACAATTTTTATATTAATAACAGCCAACTCACATGCAGAAAGTTAATTTCTTTATGCACGAAAATGGTGCTTCTTGCTCCTTAGATTGAAATCAATCAAAGTGTACGTTTCATTTATCCACCTGAGGGCAACACATAATACGGAAGAGAAAGTATTCAACAAGTCTGGCAGTATTTCGAGCGACTGCTTTCTGAAGATTGATACGCGTTCAATCAAACGTCACCCTCGACATCCGGCTCCAGTTAAAAATACGAAATTTCTTTTGATATAAAAAGGGGAAAAGACCGAAAGGGCAACAGGAGTCCTGAGGGGACTGTGTATATTAATTTGAGTGGCGCCGCTTGATTTGGGATCCCTGGCACTTGCCATCCTGATGAGGCTCCGGATTATTGCCTGACGAGCTTGCTTGAGGTGATGCATAGGAGACAATGTGCAATAAAGAAAATGCATTGATGCCACAGGGCATATTCTTATAGATGGCACGTTGTATTTTGTTACTTTAGATTCAAGGCTTTTACTGTGTTCAGTTTTATATGAGATAAAAAGGAAAAATACGGTACTCTGGAAATTTATGGACAGTAATTCATAATCAATCCAAACTTTTATGTTTCCAAATTCATTTTGCATCTCATTTCACCCTCTCCTCATATCTATCCAGTTTCTGTTTTCATATAATATGGCTGTATCATCTAGAAAACTTATAATGAATGGTACCTTTCGTGTATATGTTAAATATTCATTATTGTGATAAATAATAAATAGTATTGATCCTTTTCTTTTAAAAAAATAAAACCCGCCAAGGGTAGCATTCGACATTTGTCCCGGATGGAAACCGAACGGCAGACAGCTGTTTCGAATATATTAATTGTCATCAGTGCCGTACACGGTACAGCGATCCAGGACAAATGCCGAATGAATATGAATGATAGGTGTGATTTAGATCGATACGATCTATGTCAGTAACATCGATACCTACAGCGATTATGTAATAGCCTTGCTATTCGGAATCTACTTGATAACCGCTTGGCGGTTTGGTAGTTCCTTTCTCGATTCCCGACTTATATGTTACTGAGTTCCTAAAATGGTACCTTGGGGCACTCCAAGCATTTTATGTTAATAATTACCTTTTGAATTTTTCCTATTTCACATATTATTTCCTATCTATTACATAACTATGGACCAGTCTATTTGCAGTACAGCTGATACAAATCTTTTCTAGGTTATTTAAAAATAAAGCATAGTGTCAAAAGCTTTTGCTGAATCTAAGAAGATATATACGTGTTTAAAGTGACATCCTTTAGAACAGCGGTCGGCAACCAGTGGTTCGTGACACAATTTTAATGGTTTGCGAAGAAATTCAGATTTTATTTAAAATCGCTGAGAACGCTTCATAAAATTTTTAAGTAAAAAATAAATTTTTTAGTAAAAAATTATTATTTTAAATTTTATCAAAGTCGAAATAAATCGTTTAAAGAAAAAGTGAAAAAACAAAACTTTCTTTTTGGTTTATTTTTCGTTTTTCGGCCTAAAATCCAAAAAAAAATGGTTTTTAAAAATTTTTTGCTGTGTGTGTGTCATCGTTGTCGTTGTCGTTGTCGTTGTCGTTGTCGTCGGCATTTATTCGTGTTAGCACGATAACTCAACTACATCGTGTCGGATCGGGCGGGTTTTGACTGATTCTGATTGGGGACATCTCCCAGACGACACCTATTGATTTTGAGGTGGATAGCACAGAGCACCCCCTCCCTTGGGGCTATTTGAGAATTTTTTTTGTTAGCATGATAACTCAACTAAATCGATCGGCTTTTGACTAATTCTGATCGGGGACGTCTCCCAGACGATACCTATTAGGTAGATAAAATACACTCTACCATGTACATGGGTCATGATAAAGTACAATGGTGGACTCAATTCCATGTCTCATGAGAAAGTACGACGGTGGACTATTTGAGATTTTTTTAATACGATAACTCAACTAAGTCATATCGGATCGATCGGGTTTTGACTGATTTGGATCGGGTACATCTCCCAGACGACACTTATTGATATTGAGGTGGATAGAATACATTCTACCATGTTCATGGGTCATGAGAAAGTACAATGGTGGAATATTTGAGAAATTTGTTTGTTAGCACGATCACTCAATTAAATTACATTACTTTTCCGCGTATAGTGGAGTACGGAAAAGTAATATCAAATTTAAACTTTATAGTCTATTGTTTGCCGAGTTCTTATCTTAGTGATGACATTTGAAAAACAGAAGACGGTAACTTAGGAAGATAATTAAGAAGTAGTCGATATCCAATGCACAGAGTAGATAAATTAATTAGAGAAAATAGATTTATAGCAACTCTTCGTAACTCCATGACCCTTTGTAATTATAACTATCCATTGCCTACTTAAAGTATGGACGACTAGAAAAATCTAGTACTCAACATTATATGTTATACCTGGGAAGGGCTTGGAATCTTCGACGTATCAATAAAAAGTGGAGATCAGTTTTTCACAAACACCTAAAAGATGATACGCTTCTCGGCGTGCATTTCTCCAACCAAGTTGGCATTATCGGAATATGACTAAGTTTTTAATGATCTCCCGATTATGTCAGTTTTGGTTGGCAAATTACGCGTATCGAGAAACATATAATATTTTGGTGTTTATAAAAACTGGTCTCCTATTTTATTACACGTTACAGTTAATTAAAAGTATAACCAATGTTAATTAAAGGTGACTGTTGGAAGCTTTTGAATGTATAAATATAGCTAAAAGATCTAGAATACTATAGTTAGATGATATAGTATTATAATAGGTGCTCAAATTAGTTGTCCGACGCAATAAGCTGAGCACTCATCGTATTCTAAACCACTTCAGCTATATTGATATAGGCAATCCAATATAAATCCAGTCCTCATACGAACTCAACCAGATGAGGATCTTTTAATTGAAAAACGTTTCTTAGTAGCTTTAAGAAAGACTATTTTTCAAAACGTGTTGTAGGAAAATGAGAAAAATTTGTCTTGCTGTGAATAAATATCATATTAAAATACTGACATGGCGCCATCTATCAATCACTAGCGGTATGAAAATTTCCAGATTTTTTATTCTTGTTTTTGGATTCTTGTAATTCCGGCTGTCACCAATAGATGGCGGTTTGCATCTTACCGAAGGAGTTCTGTTGCGAATAAATATAAGTGCAGGACCTACAAGGGCGGGGAAAGGTTGGAATCCCATACGAACTCAACGAGATAAGGATCTATATATCTGAGAATCTATAAAAGTCATACTACTCTGCAGTCACCACCATGGATGGACAACCTATCGTATTCTTCTATAGAATTGCCTGTAACAATTTCATTGTTACTGTGGCCCAGTATTAAGATGTCATTGTATGCTTGAGTTCCAATGAAGGGAGTTTGACATCTTTCCCTGAGCTTGGGAGTGTTTGCCCTTGTCTTTATGTGTTACTTTCCCTTCTACAGTATGAGGCTTTAGGGGAAAGAAGTCGATTTCTGTGTCGAAATTTTTTTTTAAATATAATTATAGCATGAACCAAGATGTCTCATATCTAAACTTACAAAAAAATATTTCAATAGGAAAACTATTTTCAAAGAAAGGTGGAATATCCACAAGGTTTATTATACCGCGGGTTAGAATACGACAGGGATTAATTTCTATAAACTAGTTGTTATTTTAAATATATTTTTTATTTAATTTCTGCTTTCATCAAATCTCGAAATGTTACTAGTGAACAAATAAATATTGTTATCCAGTTCCAAATAAATATTAACCGATTAACTTTCCACACGCAACCCCAACAAGGACTCCCCCTATCCACGGGGGACCTCTAATTATATTAAACTCGTCCGGCTTGTCCATTTCGCCCCTTATTAAAGTTGATACGAATCCAAGCCGAAATTTCTGAAATTATCATCCCCGTAACGAGCACCCGGGTCACCCGAATAACCTGGGGCTTTATTGCGGCGCGAATGTAGCGGAGAATCGTAATACGAACATTAATATCGGTACACACACTTGGCAGACCGTTTATAATATACGTGCTAATTACAATTGGAGATAAGCAAACACTGCCAGATAAATCACAATTACAAGGGTTGTTTCATTGTTTATACTCGCCATTACTGTAGATTGGCGCGGATTTACATCGGAACATGTACGTATCATGTGTGTTGTTAGCTATCGCGTGGAGAGATTTACGGTAACCGATGAAAACGGGGGAGAATCTTGGAATATGGACCGGCGGACCAAATCTGGATAATATTCGAACAACTAAGTTTGCGTTAATCAACAGATCAGAAAGTTTTAGATCGAACTTGACACGTGGAAACAATTGATTTCAATACTAAATAGATTAACCTTCCGTCGGGCGCAGTATGAATCCAAACACATCCGGGCGCAATGCATCTGAGAGATCCCATAATCAAATCGTACACAATTTAGATATTAGTGAGGTAGAGACTTAATTAAACAATTACTTTAATTAATATAATAGCTTTTAATCGCAATAATTAAATTTACATAAAGGAACTGTGGTATGTGTAACTGTAAAGGAACTGTTTATGTTGTAAAACAATAAATTTTGAAGATTTTTATATGAGATTCAGCTACAGTGGCGGCTGATAGGTTAGAATATAAGTGAAGAGTTAGGATGTGTAGACAGTTAGAAAAAAGTAGATTGATTTTTTAAGACTTGCCTACAGCCGAGTTTATAGATATTTATGTAATTTTTGTACACCAAATCAATTCTTCGATCTCTTAGAGAGGCGTAGTTGTCTATTACATCTTCTTAGAATGGCTGATTCTTCTTTAGTTCCAGCAACAATTCTTTCTCGATAGAAATAGTTGCTAAATATGAAAGTCTTTCTTGGGAAATGGGTATTTCTTGAATACGTCTTTATACGTTTAAGAAAAAAACAACGCTTCATTAATATCTTTATTTATATATTCATTCATATAATCAAATATGCAACTAATGATTTCATTTTGAGTGATTCTTGAAAATCCACTGAAAACATTTTTAATTTTTTAATATGATTTCTGAAAGACACCTTAGTAACAGAAATTCTAAGAGTTCTTTGATGAAATTTCCACGGTTCAGGGAGTCTGTGCTTTCATCGTGGCCGCGAAATCCTAATTCTTGCTTGCCAAGATACAAAACTGTGTTAATAACCGTCATTAAGAAAACTCTGTTTAAACGAACGTTTTCATTCAACTGTAGCTTATAAAATCTAACGTTCTCTTTTAAAGCGTCGGCTATAGTGTTCCGTTTTCTTTTTCGAAACTATTTAACAGTACTTCACATTTCAAATACTCGGTAGAATCGGTATGTTTTTGTAATGACCTCGTAATATTTAATATATCTACAAATTCATCCCTGCTCCGAACCAATTGTTTATTAGAAAATAGTAAACAGGGCCAGCAATATAGTTTTTGTAGCATAGTGCCGCTAAATAACCATTTATAATTTGTGAACCAAGCAGACTTGAAATTTACGTTATAAGATTTACTAGATTTCTTAATCTCTTTTTTGGCGAATATAGTCGTAGGTCTTCCTTCCCGTAAAACGTCTCTTTTATCTTGGTCTTTCTAGCAACAGAATGGTGTTTCCAACAAATTACAAATAATATCGTTAACTGGATTCATTATAAATAATGTAAATTATTCTTTCATGTAATATTGCCACTACCAAAATTGAAAAATCACTAATTATACGATCACTCAGTTGCTCAATCAATACATTAAAATCATAAAGGCAAGTCTAAAGATGATGAAAACACAACGCAAATTCAATAAAACGTTCAAATTCAAAAACAGATTGCGCTCTAGTACGTTAAATAGATACAAATACACTGTGCAGATAGCCGATAAAATCTCGCAAAACTCTTCACCGATGTGGTGGGAGAAGACGGACTAAACGGACGTAGCTATTGCGTGACGTCACATTACCATGGCAACCCGCTGTGATAGTGCATACTTGAGGGCTCTCGATTTTTATCACTGCACCTGAGGGTTATTTATATGATAGACAACGCGTGCATGGACTATTGAAGATTTAAAGGACATTTCAATGTAAACACAGTGTTTTTAGTAGCATAGAAGCATATTATGCTTGACATAAAAATATAATAGGTTTTTCATAACAAAATTTATTTAAATGTACATATTAAAGACATGACTAAATATCCAATCATCATGAGGTCATCAGTGATAAGACTAGTTGGACGCTAACCTCCAGCTTCTCCTATCTTGTTCTAACCTACGCATTTCGTTAATTGTGCTACAACCTAGATCCCTTACTATTTGCGAGCAGTAGTCTAATCTAGGCCTACCTCTGCGTGTCTTCACTCCTATCTCTGCCTCCAAAATATCGCGGACTATTCCCCCATGTCTCAGCAAGTGGCCTACCATTCTATCTCTTCTCTTCTTTATGTTTTTCCACATATTTCTTTTCTCGCCGACTTTCTCTACTACTTCTTCGCTTCTAACCCTATCAGTCCACAGTATTTTTATCATTCTTCGGTAACACCACATTTCAAAAGCTTCTAATTTCTTCCTACTTGCTTCCCCTACCATCCAGGCTTTGCAACCGTATAGTACCTTGCTTCATACATACGTTTTCAAAAATCTCTTCCTTGTTTCCAAGTTTATTACCCCCGAGCATAAAGGTGCTTTCTTTTTGTTAAAAGCTACTAGACCCTGCGCTATTCTTTGTTTTATATCTTTATCGCTTCTTCCATCCCAATTTATTTTACTTCCTAAATAAGTGAAGTTTTTAACTTCCTCCAATCTTTCATTATTAATTTGTACTTTCGTTTTTGCTCTGCTCTCGCACCCTCTGCACACTAACACTTTAGTTTTGTTTTTATTCACACTCATTCCGTACTCCTCTGTCAACACTGCCTCCATTTAGTTCAACGCTGATTCCAATTCCTCTTTACTAGATGCTAATACTGCTGTATCATCCGCGAATATCAGCATTTTTAGTTTCTGTCCCTGTACTTTAATCCCGAAATCCACTCTACCGTTTACCACATTAATCGCCTCTTCGAGATTAAAAATTAGTGGTGATAGCATATATCCTTGTCTTACTCCTTTCCTAATACCTACTTCCCTTCTTTCCCCTTCTACTTCTATAACAGCAGTTTGCTCTTTGTATAGATTGTGTATTACTCTCTTATCTCTATACTTCATTCCCGCGCTCTTTAGTATCTTGAACATTTTTTCCCATCTTACATTATCAAAAGCTTTTTCTAAATCTACAAATCCTATATAAGCGTTCTTTCCTTTTTCTATTGCTTTCTCTAACATTACTCTTAGCGCCAGAATAGCTTCGCGAGTTCCCCTATTTCGCCTAAACCCGAGTTGGTCTTCTCCTAGTATTTCCTTCGCCCTATTTTCCATCCTCTTCTGCACTATTCTGGTTAAGATTTTTGACGCGTGGGAAGTTAGGCTAATCGTTCTAAAGTAAAATCCTCCGGCATCTCGCCCGTTTCGTATATGTATTTTACCAGTTTAAACATCCTATTTACTACTTTTTGTCCCGCACATTTCAAAATTTCCACCTGTATTTTATCTACACCCGGCGCTCTATTGTTCTTTAGCCCCCTTAGTGCTATTTGAAATTCCTCTCTCAATATATGTTTTCCTACATTTTCCCTATCGATGCTAGATTCTTCCTCTAATATCTCTCCTAATTTTTGACCCTTGTAGTATAAATTTATTAAGTACTGCTTCCATCTATCCGCTATCTCCTCTCTTCCGGTCAGTATGTCCCCCGATTGACTCCTAACGTTTCTACTTATTGGTTCTATATCCCTGAAGCTCCTCTTAATTATTTTGTAAGCCTCATCCGTCTTACCTACTTGGTGCTTATCTTCTACTTCTTTGCATTTATCCTCTATCAATTATTCTTTCGCTTTTCTACATTTTCTAATGACATCCCACTTTATTGATTTATAAGTTTTCAGTCCTTCCTCGTCTCGTCTGTTTTTGTAGCCTCCCTTTTGTATTAATTTAAGATTTCGTCCGTTATCCAGGGCTTCCTAGCTTCTTTTCTTTCGTGTCCTAAAACGTCCGTAGCCGCGGAATCTAGACTATTCTTGATACCCTCGCACTCAGTTTCTGCGTTGTCAATTTCGTCATTACTCGCTTTATTTATTAATTGATCTGTTTTCTCCTGGAACTTATCTTTCACATTCTGATCCCTCAATATGTCTACATTTATACGTTTTTTATCCTTCCGGGGTTTCAGATTTTTGAACTTTAATCTAGCTTTCATGACTACCAAGTTGAGGTCGCTGTCTACATCTGCTCCTGGATAACTCTTACAG
The DNA here is from genome assembly GCA_037954035.1 of Rosalia funebris. Classification (NCBI taxonomy): domain Eukaryota; kingdom Metazoa; phylum Arthropoda; class Insecta; order Coleoptera; family Cerambycidae; genus Rosalia; species Rosalia funebris. The sequence continues at coordinate 13,870,933 of JAZFAV010000022.1, forward strand.
CCTTTTACTTGCTTTTTAATCTTTTTCTAACCAGAATTTGGTCTATCTGATACCTGTCTATCCCTCCTGGCATTTTCCAGGTACCGCCTCCTAACGTGATTCTTGAACAATGTATTCGCGACTACCATCTTGTGCTTCTCACAGAATTCTATCAGTCTGCTGCCTCTCTCGTTTCTGTTTCCTAATCCATAAGGACCTACAAATTCTCCTTCTTTCCCCTCACCTACGACTGCGTTAAAATCTCCCACTATTATTAAATTTTCATGACCCTTCACAAATCCTATTACCTGCTCTATATCCGAATAAACGGCTTCTAACTATACTTGCACTATTACTGTCTTCACTGGCTTCGAATCTAACCTGACTATCATTACTCTCTCGCTGTATTGTAGGTAGCTATCTACACACTGTCCTGCGTTCTTCCGCATAACGATTCCTACTCCCGCGTTTCCATTTACCGATCCTGTGTGTATTACTCTATAGTCACCGCTCCAAAAATCTCATACTTCCGGCCAGCGTATCTCACGTATACCTACTATATCTAATCCTAACCTATCCATTTCTATCTTCAGATTCTCTAGCTTCCCTGCCTGTATCATGCTTCTGACATTCCACGCTCCGACTCGTGAAATGCTAATTCGTCCGACTTGTGAAAATTAAATATCCCAAAAAATATAAAAAAAATCTCAGTCTCAATTCTTTTGGTGAAGAGGCACTTCACCTACTTCACCTGAATAGCCACCACTGACCAGCAATTGGAAAGTTTTTTTCTATTTTAAGGACAAAACACAAACATAAATTAGTATTGAACAATATTTTGTATACAAAAAACAAACCACCTATTTTTTCATGTAAAAGTCATAAAATTATGTATAAAAATATATATTGGACGTAAATTACAAAGAAAAGTTATAAGTAACTGCCTATTCTAAAGTGTAAAGAATTATAAATCCTCTTCATCGCATTAGCATGTTGAAAATAAAAATAAAAGTCACACTGCTAGTAACGATATTTAGTATAAACCAATAATTTAACACTCAAATGTGTTAATTTTATATAATAATACCATAAAACGCCAAAATAAGTAAGAGTTCTAGATATCCCAAAAAATATTACTAATTTAAATAATAAAAGAAATCTAACAAAAAAATAAACGTGAAAATAATGTCGTAATCAGGGGCAATCCATCTGACAGATCCTGGGGGCCCATACATGTCCAGAGAATGCACTAAAAAAATCGACGCCATGTCGAGACGAGTGGTTTAGAGCTAGGAAGCTATAAGGGAGTTCGAGTCAATATTCGTAATACATGCGAAAGGGCAAAGAAAAAAGTGACTGACAGATCTTACAAATCAGCTGCACCCGACGGAGGGTTAAATCAGTTTGTAGAATCTTAGTTAAGTAAGTTAATTAACACAAAACATTAAACTTAGAGTTCCAAAGAACTATGTTGTTAGTAAACAAAGGCAGAAGACCAATTTTCTACGACAATGAGCATTATAAACAAATCGTTAATAAATTAGATAAAGAATAATAGTCCTAAAGTAGAGCCTTGAGGTATTCCAGAGGACGATAAGAAGGTCTCTGATCATATGAAACAAATAATGTACTTGATGTCTTGATAAATACTTAAATAAGTCAATATACACTGAATATAGTAATTTTGTTGACAACCCATTCTTGTAGCGTTATACAAGAGTTGCACAAAATTGCATTCCTACTTCTTTAGTACTCCTATGCTCACCCAAAACAAACAAGATATCTTTTAACGCAGCCAGGATGGCACTCACGGTGCAGTATTCGTGAGGATAATTACATTATTTGAGATCACGCAGGCCTCGGTGGGTTCTTACTGCGGTGGTATTGATTGACGATTGTTCGTCTGCTCGTTAGTCTAATTCCCGCGCGTCCTCGTCGCAACCACAGCCTAAGCCCCTGACGTTCTCCCCGATGTGCCCTCTCAATGCACAAGAAAAAGAGTGCGTAATAGATGATGTGTCAAAGGAGGTGAAAGGAGCTTTTGGTTGGTGTCACGAATTGAAGTCGTATGCGCATAGAGGTAAGTATACAGTACGCATAAAAAGTAAAAGTATGGACACTTATAGAATTTTTGGAACGTCTTGATTGGGTAATATAAATATGTGGAAGGGAAGCCTTCGAACTTAATAGCTGTTCAATCAGTGATGATGCCAATATTATTTGAGTTTCTTATTGTTAATTCATTGACACCATATCATCATCGGATTGGACAATAATGGAAACCAGGATTTCTTCTTAATCTTCATCTAGATCCCATGTCAATATACCATGCCAATTATCTTCGTTTCCCAATGTCATCTATCCATGTACAGTAAATGACGAAAAGTTAGAAGTTTGACAGGAGATTTATTGGGAAACCAAGAGGAAATCAATGATATCCTATTTGCAGAAATAGTGACAGAGGTAATGAAAGTTGTAGACTAATACGTCTCAGGGTTTCAGGAACTGTGCTTCTTTAAACGTTTCGTTATTCATTACTGACGACATTTTCAATGGTGACGTATTTGAAACTGATCAGCTAATCAGCTGCGGCACTACTGAAGATACAGTCAGTGATGTGTGACGAAACGTTTGCGGTAATAGAGCTCTTTGCACTGCGCCGAATCGTCTTGAAAATATTGGTCTACAATTGAACGATACCGGTTGTGGAAACTTAAGAACGACAGTATACCAAGGACATAGTTAACGCGTAGTTATTTTCTAAATACTGTAGGTCTCCATGGAGAAAAAGTTTATGGTATTGAACTAGGAATTTGTAATGCTAGTTTTGTGGATGCAGAACACTAACATAAGATGCAATTTATGAACTGTTTAATAACACATACGAAAATATAACATTATTTTGTCTAGTACTGTTTCTAAAATTGTGCACAAATCTATTTAAAACCTTGAAATTGAAGTTCATCAGCAGTTTGCAGAGAGAATTACCTCACTAAATATATGTTTTCATAAATATTTCAAAAAGGAAAATGGGCTAAAATTTCAAGGTAAATTTAGACTAAGAATTGAACGACTGAATGCAATCGAAACGTTCAACGCTATATAACTGAGTGGCATTCATTGTCCCCAATGATGTACAACGTAATAGATTACCAGTGATAAATTCCAAGAAATTCAATAGATACGTATATACCTTTCATTTTAAGGCAAATTTTTAATCTTACGTTTCGACTTTAATGGCCATCGTCAGAGAAACAGTTTATTACCAACAAGGATGTTACGCCAAAGCATTTCAGTAGAAAGCATGAAAATAAAATAATAATATAACATCCATGTAAATAATAAAACTGTTTTTGTTTCTCTAATGATGGCAATTAAAATCGAAACGTAAGACTAAAACATTATTATTAAGTCATTTATTATTTACGATAGCCCAAGGACCCAAGATAAAAGTAAATAGAATGTTATGAATAAATTATGGACTCTTCTGGAAAAATAATAATTTATATAACTTAGTTTTGTCTTGGTAAACATGTATATAGTCTTGATGTTGACTGAGCATCTTTTCATTTTGGAACCTTCGCAGATGGTAAGGGTATAAGTACATCAATAATTTACGTAGGATGGTCAACATAATAAATAACACGTTAGGAATTATTTCTCTCCACCTCTAGCCTCCTAGTATTGCTTTTTGGATAACCTGCACTTTTATTTAGAATTACTTCTTTGACTTCTAAGGTTCGGGTAGTACAAGATCTACAATAAGTTTTCTACACCTGAGGCTGCCAATTTCTTACAGCTTTTGGTGGATTCCAACAAAAGATTCTGCATCTGAAAAGAAATTTTGAATTTGAATATGTCTGTCAGTAAACTACGAAAGTGCGTGAGCTGCAAAATAAAATCTACATCTGCCATTTTCATTAGGTTGAACTAGAATAGTCACCAGTCATTACTGACAATTGTAAGTGATTTGATGTGTGAATTTGAAGTACAAGTGGTACATGAAGTACAAGTTGAACTACAATTTTACAGAATGGAGACTTTTTTATCCTTGAATCAAAATCAAACGATCTTCTGTGTATATGTAACATTTACTCATAGGTATTGGTAAATAATTACTATTTCAAACGGTATACAGAACACTTTTCAGTTTCTTCAATTTTCTATGCATATATTTCCAGTACTTTTTGACACTTTACATGTATGGACAACGAAAAATAAATGGTTAGTTTAAAATTTTCTAAATTTAAATAATCTTCCCAATATATTAAACAATTAATATCGTCATTTAAATATATTAACTAAACTAATAAACTACGTATTGATTGCTCAAATGATCATGGAATGGCTTAAGTAATCTACTTGAAGCCTCTGGTAAATTCTGGCTTACAAGGTATTAAAGCAAATTTGGAATCCTTATTGTAATAGTTAAATTGCACCTAGATAAAAAGTACGAGGTGATGTTTTGAAGTAATGTGCCTAAGTGCGAAGGAAAGCAGTTATAGATAAATAAAATTATCTTTTCTATACAGATTTCATTAATATCCATACATGAGTCATCAATTCATTCAATTTACCAACATTTTGTAGGATTACAACTTTATGTCATGGTATCATGTTATGTCATGGGATATTGGTCTGTTTAGAAGGATGGTGCCAACTTCCTGATGAGTTTATTACAATGGATTGGTGTTTTGTCTACTTGTTTATTGTTAAGTTACTTGTTCTTTCCGGGTCTTGTCACGGATGGTCAACGTGTCTTGACGCTTCGCTGATCATGCTGCCAACTTCTTCAAAAAATTTCCCAAATAGTGCCTTCTCAAACCTTCTGTAGAAGGTCACATGATTAACGAAACGTCACGGTAAGTTGACCAACTGTGGGAAGATCTTGAAGAAATCAGTACATTACAAGACATGTAGGCCGTGAAAGCCTGCACCTAAGAGGTAATTATAATTTACTTGTTGGCATCGAATCATCGAAGGATCCAGCTAAGTTCGAGGAACTGAAAGTTGCCAATATTAATCTTTTCCCTTATTTTATAAGTTCATACTTGTCCATACCAATTTAAATTTTCCATATCAATCAAATCGACCTCCTCCACCCCTTCGGTTCCTATTTCTCTGGCAACATCAAATAAAAATCCCCCACAATCGCAGCCATCTCTGTTGTTGTTAGCGCGTGAGAGAGCAACAGGCCGATCGACGCCGATAGACGCTTAGCGTCGCATACACTCACACACTGTTGCGTCCCGACGGCAGCCACCTGCGTACCCGCGGGACGGACTACATCAGTACATTCTTGACGCGGTTGATTGCCTGGGGATCCCCTATTCCCATGGCGGGACTTTGTTTATGCAATCGAAATTGCTGTATGGCAGATAATTGATGATGTTAGCTATTTTTACATTCGTTCGCTCCCGTTGTCTTCGCAACCCCTCGAACGCTTCGGCTCGGTTTTCGTTTTGATTGAGGGATTTTTGTATCTTTTTCGTCTGTATTTCCGTTTCGATTGGGCCTGACTTTTTGTCTTTTGTTGGTTTTTGCGGTTTCTATCGTTCGAAGTGGATTTCGCATTGACTGAACTGAGAGGGATGTAATCGGATTTATTTCGTGTCGATCTACATACGTGTAGTCATGATTTACCACACTATACCTGCGATGGGATTTTACACTGCTTCGAATTATTAGAAGAACAAAAAACTGCACAAGGTGTTTCTAATTAGCAACTAACGAAAACAATGGATATACTTCGATTAAAGTCTTAATAAAAACAGAAGACTAAACATATTTAGAAATGCATATTATGGAACAATTTAAATAAAAATGAAAGGCTATTCTTATATCTTTAAGCACCCTTAAAGTTCAATGACCATATGTAAAATATTTGTAAAAGCAGAATATGGCCGTAACCCTTTACTGGATAATAACTGTCTATGATAAATAACAATTACTTTAAGAAAATCGTTGAATATTTTTAAGTTGAGCCATATGACTTAGATACCGGGGATACCAAAAATATTGCAATATTCTAATTTGGAACGAACTAACGCAAAATATGAGCTATCAGTGTTATTAAATGATGCCAGGCTTCCAGTCATGAAACAAAGGGTTTCATATACAATAAGAGCCACATGGTTGATATTATCTCAGAGAACGATTTATCATCAAAGTACACACCAATAACCTTAGTATTTTCAGAACGTGTTAAAACTGTATCATCAGTAGAATACTCATATATTAGTAGTTGCTTATTTACAGAAGACGAGTAAGCTTTGTATCTTTTCTATTTATTGATGATTTTATTCTGTGAATGCCACCACACAATATGGTCGCTGAATTTTTGCAACTTTATATGATCGTCTAAGCAGGTTAAATTTAAAAATAATAAAACAAAGATGATGCGACGTTAGCATTAAAGACAAATAGTTAATAAATAAGATAAAAAATATTGGTCCCAAATTTGAGCCTTGGGGTATTCTAGACTAGAAGACGCTAAGGAGGTCTCGATAAGTATTTTGATCTGACCTTGACTTTGATTAAATGTGACATCATGTATAGTTGTTTCTAATGGCATTTAGAGAAATGACCAACATGTTTAGAATATCTTAATTATATATCTACACAAACACCAAGATTCTTACAATATTCGTCGGGTTTTAGATTTTTACTATTCTAGATCTATATTTCTCAAATTTAAAGAATTAAAAAACATTCTTGATATACCTAACATGGAAGCGATTCATTTTTTTTTGTATTTTTTGAATTATTCCTCTAATATTAAATTTTAAATAAATTTGATTATTATTAACTTGACTAAAACTGTTTGTACTTTCGTACACTTTAAATGTTTATGCTTGTTGTTACATTTTATTTTAAATAAGTAAGGAGACTTCTTTTAATTGTTTCATGGGAAATATTTAAAGATAGTTTACAATATATCTGCCTTCAAGGAGTTCAGTGGATCCTCTTTATTTATTTCTTTAATTAGCCTTACCTTTAATCTGTTTTATGTTGGTTATCTTACTATTTTGGAAATAAGCAATTCATGTAAATTCTGTCAATGCTTATTTATAGCTATGTTTTGTATAATGATTCTTTGCGTGTGCGTTACAGCTAACAAACGTATGAATCAATCAAGTTACAGTTTTGAACAGTGTCGTTCCAAAAACATATTTTAGGATAACAGTTTGTACAATGCAAATCCGTCGATTTATGACAGAGCAATGAAAATGTTCTCCACAAAAACATTCAATGGAAGTGATATTTCCATCAAAATAAATAAAATAAATTCAACAAAAATTAAAATAAATGAAACAAAAATGAAATAAATTTTACAGAAATATTTAGACGCCAATGAATCAAATTATACAATAAAGCTAAGACGTGACTTCATAATTGCATTTTGTTCGGCAAATTATTAACTGTCTCTGCTGTACGTAGTTGATTGAAACATATGTCGCTAGACATACGTGCTGGTATTTGGGAGATTTTAGTAACAATTGCGAGTGGTGTAGCATATGATCCGTGCGTCGTCACTAAATTGATACACGCGCAAAGATCCATTATACAAATTATAGTTTGAACTATATAAATTATTTCTATAGTCAGCATACTAAATAAAACAAATTTTGTTTAAAAGAGCTGTAATTAATTCTGTAGCAGACTACATATTTATCAACACCCCAGTAGCGGATGGTACTAGGTGGCACAGAGGAACGTAGTCAAGTGTTTATATAAGTGTTTTCTAAAAAACAACTCGTTTTCTATAAATTTTGTATTACATTAATTATAAACTTTCTAAAAAATATAATAATATTTTATGTATAAACTTTATTTATACCTCCATATTATAAAATATTTTTATAATCTCAATTCTATACGCTAGACTATTCATCTGGCCACCGTAGTTTGAAATTTTAGGTTCTGGAATTTTGTATCGGGACAGCAGCTACGATCAGACATTTAGATCGCCCACGGAATGTTAATCGTGCCCATTCGTACTGTCTCGTTGAATGGGTAATGTATGTTTCATTGACTGTTGGACAGAAAAGGCGTTTAATTTAGTTCGTCGAGATTGCGTTGAAAATGGTCACATTTTAATAGGTGACCAGTTGATGAACAGTAATGTAATTAAGTTGATTTTCTTTTTTACTAATAATACAACAACTTACGAACAAAGGACATAATGTAAAAGGTGAGTCAGGCTAACGATCGATATAAATATTTCAAAAATCGGCGTTGAAAAATCTCGTAAATTGCAACTTTAAAACGTGTTATAACATTTTTGAGTAATACATAAATCAAGACAGATTGTAATATTGACCATGTTGTCCATCGAGAAGAAAATGGTTAATCAACTTGCGGACATTAATGAAAAGCGGATTTGCCACCCCCACATGCCCATTCATATAAAACACTCACGATCCGCCACTGTAATATCCCTTCTACTTTAAGGCAGATGCTCGTCAACAGTGTCAAAATTCCCCATTAAAATTCGCTGATTCTCCTTCCTGGCTTACCATTTACGGGACTCACAAAGGCGAAGGGACTCAAGAAACAAACGCAAATTTCATCAAGCAAAAATTAGCAAATTTATTAATTTTAATGAATTCTTTTTCGTCAAGTTCCGGAACAATGCACGGCTAGCTGCAAAGAGATAAACGCCTCGAAAGCATTTACGTACAAGAATTTCCTTATTATGCTACGTAAATTAAGTTCCACTTGTTAGGTAGAACGTTTCCCTTAGAATGAAAATTTAAAGAACGTTTTAGGCGTTCCTTTGTTTTGGAACAGTGGAATAACGACAATTAGTCATCTCGTATATTGTATCGCGTCTACTTGGGATAACATTTAAATGTGAAAGACGCTTCTAGAAAATAGGAGAATAATTTAATAATATCAGTTGGAGAGTATTTGCAATCCATTTAACGTCGGCGTATTTCGAAGCGCATTTGTAATTCCGTCGGGCTGTGAGTTCTTGCTTAGCTGACAATTGAATTAATATTATTTTGAGAGCAGTTGAAAGGCGGCCGACTTAGTTGCGCTGTTGCTACATGCTACATTGTTTAATTTATTAATGTGTTTACTTGTAACTGACGGAAAACGTGAATAGAGCATTTTATTATATTATTCCGCGTCGTGCGAAGGTTGATATACAAGTTCTTGAAGGGTGGAATGTTTACTATGATCCATTATCGTTTCTCTTCCACCGTTCTGAAAACGTATTACGACTGAATAGCAAATGGTAGTAGATCTCTGGATATGCGGAGATGACATTTATTTTTGTATTTCTGTCGAAGTAAGTAATAATTCATTTAATTTAAACTCTTTCTTACGAGAATAAAATGATTTCTGCAACGATTAATCCAGATAACTAAACTGTTAAAATTCTGTTAAACTATTTCCACCCAAGTAACTAATTTAGAAAATTTCTATTGTACACTGTTGAAAATCTACTGTCGGAAAAAGTCGCAAAGACTTTATCACTGTTAATAATGTGAAACTGTTGGAAAATTTCACTATTTTAGGTATTAAACTTGTTACTATAATATCACTATAATTGTAACCCTTTATACGCTTTAAGTATAAAACTAATATAAGTACACCACAATTGTTGGTTGTTGGCCATTGGCAACTTCTGATTAACCAACTTATGCTCAATGGCTGTTACGTGTATCAAGAGGCAAAAGTTCATTGTATTGGTTAAGTTTTATTAAATTTTTTGCCAATAGGACTGAATAATATGTTGAATTTTATAAGCCGCTGGATGATTTCACCGAATAGATATTATGTATATGTACGCAACCCATCTGTTGGGTAATGGACGAATTGTTATTACAGTACCGAAATAGGCTAAGGACCGCCTGTGTAACAGGAAGATAATAATTGGTAGTAAGATAAAATTGACTTACTGGGTATAATGATGACGATGCATTTACTTCGGTACCGTCATATTTTCTTTACGTGTACGATGTGTTTCTGTCAATGTTTCTACCATACACTTCCGCGGCGCTACTACTCGCGCATAGGCGACTCTGATACAAGGGCATAGGGGCATAGGAAAGGACACGACAGGGATTTGGATTGCTGACAGGAAAAGGAAAGCCGATTGGTATGGAACACTATCTGTATTTCGCAACGATGAAGTAAACAAGGCAGTAAACTGCAAATTTTGTATCTGTCATTTATTGTCTGCATATATATATTAATAAAAATATTAATAATACATATATATATATATATATATATATATATATATATATATATATATATATATATATATATATATATATATACCACTAGACTGTTTAAACCAATTTTAACCAAAACTTTTTCATTAATATAACTCTAATAGTATGTTTAACCAAGTTATCAACCCAAAATTTAAAATTAAATAATTCAGGTCATAATGGGTTAGTTTTTGGTGAACTAAAGTTTCCGTATCTAAAATTAAAAAATCTTTCGGGTAATTAATTCCGGAATTCTTTATATCTAGATACTTAAGTTTCATACAAAGCATTTGAAGTTAAAATTCATTTGAGCTTCGTAAATCTGCGAGGATAAGAAGGTTCACGGAGTTATTATATCTATAAAAATAAATACAAAGGATGTTCGTTAAATTAAAAAGAAATTATATTTCTCCTTTATCTGGTTTCCATCGGTGTGGGTATTTTTTTTAAGAATTGAAGCGCCAATCTTGATATTGTAATATTCCAGGTGCTTATTTTCAGTAGCGTGTAGTAATATCGCGACCAATCCACACTGGGAGACTGTTCCAATCTTTACAGGGTATAAATGTTTAGATTACATTTAACTCTCCGTCCGGGCGCATGCGATCTGTCAGATCCGGTAGTCACTTTTTTCTTTGCCCTTTCGTGTATTACGAATAATAACTCTCTCACAGCTTCCTAGCCCGAAGCCACTATTTTCGATATGGTGTCGATTTTTTTAAATGCATTCTCTGATCTTGTATGAGCCTCCTAGATCTGTCAGATGTATTGCGCCTGATGACGTCATTATTTTCACTTTTATATTTTGTTAGATTTATTTTATTATTTAAATTGATAATATTTTTTGGGATCTCTACACTTACTTATTCTGGCTTTCCATGGTATTATTATTCAAAATTAACACGGTTGGTTGTTACATTATTGATTTATACTAAATATCGTTAGCAACAATGTCACGTTTACTTTTGTTTGGAACATGTTAAAATGATGAAGAGGATTTATAATTCTTTACACTTAAGATAGGCAGTTACTTAAAACTTTTCTTTGTAGTTCACGTTCAATATTTTTTTATATATAACTATGAGTCTTATATGAAAATATAGGTGGTTTGTTTTTTGTATAAAATATTGTTCAGTACTAATTTATGTTTCTATGTTGTCCTTAAAATAGGAAAAAACTTGTCAATAGCTGATTCTTCTATAAAAATCTTCCAAATTTATTGTTTTACAACATTAGATGAGTTCCTTTATGTAAGTTTAATTATTGCGATTAAGAACTAGTGTGAAATATTTATTATTGTAGTGTATTAATTAAAATAAGCGTTTAATTAAGTCTCCACCTCATTAAAATCTAATTTGCGTAAGATTTTATTATGGGATCTCTCAGATGCGTTGCGCCCGAATGTGTTCGGATTCATACTGCGCCCGATGGAAGGTTAATCTAAAGATTTATATCTTGTAAAGTTAAAGGGAACAGGCACCCAGGGTGGATCGTTCGGCTGCATCACTGCCCCGCTTCATGTAGCAATTCCCCTTTAACCTTTGGAACCCGCGCACGGAAAGCACAACTCGTGGGCACACAATTTTAAAACTTTTATACAAATTGATCTTATTTTTTTTAACAACCCATCGCTGTGTGGAACATAACATCCATAAATCAAAAGTTATAAATCAGTAAAGTAGGCCGCGCTCGTCCGCGTTCCCCGATGATCGATATTTTTTACCACAGACCGAGGGAACAGAAGTGGAATGCGTAATTTTGACCTTTTGCGAACGAGCCGGGCCGCCAGAATTGCCAATGGAGTTATTATTAAAGATGGAAAGCCGCCGCGTCGCTACGTTCCGTGATTTTCTGCTGAATCGTTTCATTCGTTAATTGCTCGATCGTTACAAACGTAATTATCTCGAGCCGGGGCTTTATATTTACTGAATAAATACAGTGGCAATCGGTGTCGGCCATGAGCAACAGTTTCCCTCTATGCTTTATGTCGATCCGACGCTCGGATGGCTTTTGCAAACTGTTGTCGATTCGCTCCGATGATGTTTGCAAAATAATTTTAATTCAATTGCCAGCTAAGCAGGAAGCTACAATGCCGCTAAAATTACAAACGGAATAAGCTGACGCCGTTTAAATGGATTTCCGAACGCTCTCCAACGATGGCGTATTATCGCTGGGAGTGCTGCTGGCACGGGAAAGGGGGAGAGAGCTGGGTTATTTCTTGTGTACGCTCTGGCTATTTGTGACTAATGCTTTTTGTACACTTTGCCCGATTCTGACTAATCCCCTTCAATTTCCCACGCCACAGTTTGTGTACCTTTTTATAGGTCAATGATAAAAAATTCCAATAAAAAGAAAGACATTTTGAAAGCCTTATTATCAAGGTTGTGGACGAGCGATAAATATCATTGCCGCTTCATGTGAGGACATGAATATTTTTCCTGAAACATTTCGTTTATCAAATTTACAAATCTCAGCTATTCTAAAATAATAATGTTCATAGAATTTCATTATAAAATTTCGTCATACAATTCCTATTAGTTTCTAAACGATATATGGCAATTCGTCTTTTAATTTCCAAACAGTTTGTGTGATGATAATGTCGACGAATCGTAGCGGAAGGGGACCAGTAATGCACTTTTCACGATAGTAGGGCCGTAGTTGATCTTGATTTATCGATTGAGGTGCACGTACGGTCTCCGCTGTATTAGTTGAAACGTTTTAATTTAATAATGAAGTATGGTGCACGTGTGCGAGCTCAGAAAACGTTTACATGTTCACCAAGTGAAAAGGTTTATTGATGAATTTAACGATTAATTTTACGAAGAAGCGAAAGTAATGTGTAAAGTATGCTGTAAACCCTTAATATGCTGGTTCAAGCCCGTCTGTACACATCACGTGAATTCTGTATATTAACATAGAAAACAGGGTGTGCCCTTGCAAACGAAATTTAAGATTAGTTTATTGTTAATATTAATAGCATGTAATATTCCGCTCGAAACACTAAAGAAAAAACCATTTCGAAAGTTTTAGCGCAAATACAATACACAGTTTCAGTTACCAGAACATTATTTAGCGATATATCACCTGTATGCGACAACTCTATAAAGAAGATTACATGTAAACTATAAAATAGACGACTGTGGTTATGTGTTGATGAGACGATCGATCGTAAAAAATTCTATTGTAAATATTATAGTACGCATACTAGACCCTCGGTAATCGATATTTCCATTGCTAATAGCTATCACAAGACTTACTGAGTGTACTGGTAATGCGATTACCACACAGGTGGTGCTGGAGACATTAAGAAAAATTTCAGTATCAACGAGTCAAATGTTGATGTTTATGACCGATGGTGCCGCGACAATAGTAGTTCAGTAAACCGTTCTCTTTTGCTACACGGTTGTAGATTGTTACGTGTAAAGTGCATGTTTTATATCTTGTGGCAGAAACTATTCAACAATGTTTTCTCAAGATAGATGTATTCATAGAGAGTGCAAGAAAGTGCTTATAAATCTCCTAAACTTCTTCGCGAATTTCACAGAAAGTGTCCTTGAATTCTGGAACCACCAGAGCCGCCCCTTACACGTTTGGAAGCATGGCTGAAAATTTTCAGCAAATAAAACCTGCCATACTACAGTTAAAACCTGCCGAGTCTGCAGCTATTATGGGAATCCAGACACAATTTTACCAGATCAGTACAAGTTTATGATGATACTGCTAATAGTGATAGTGTATCTACAGATCTGTTAAGTGAATGTAAAGAGTATTTTACGAATTCCTGTATTACATCAGTAGATGTCGACCGGTCGATCGCCAAATATAATAACACATTTTCATATCAGTGAATATCATTGTCTGAGACAAATATGGAAACGTGCCTGATGCTGCAAAGTATTTACGGATCGTCTCCAGTTCGTGACGATGAAGATGATCCTTGTTTATCACGCTAGCTAAGAGGATAAGTACATACACATCCAGTGTTATATTTACTTGTAATAGTTTAGTGCGTTTGTTACTAGTTACTTTGTATTATCATTTTATTACCCTTGTTAGGATGCGTACGTCTATGGTGTTCAGCACATTTCCTATAGCCTTATTTATAAAACATATTGATTGAGGATTTATGAACGCATTTAGGATTTTATGAACCCTTTAAAAACTCAATCAGAAGTTTTAAGTCTACTTAAAACTATTATATTCAAACAATTTTAATATTGGGAAGAACCTTTGTTGTGAAAATTTAGTATTACTCACTTTTGATTATTGTGATTATTTTCCATGTTTAGATCAATTTATAAAAAGGCGAAGCCAGAAAATAAAAAATACATGTTGTCGTTTTATATTTGTTTTGAAGAAGTCTAACAATATTTCTGACAAAATAAAAAAGCCTAAGTTGCTTAATATGGCCAATTAGTAGATAAAACAACGTTATTTAGTTTGTGTCCATAAATTATTAAATACTGGAATACCTATCGATCTGTCGGAAAAACTGCAACTCAGACGAGCATCGCACAATGCTTATATTACAAATGAAAATGCCTTAAATATGCCTAAACACTCGACGAATATGTTTCGCAGATCATTTACACATAATGCAATTATACTATAATTCCCTTGAAAAAAATTACAATTATTTGTCACCTTCACTGTTTAAGAAAAAAATTAAGGCCCTGCTTTTAAGTAATTGGTAGTTTTTATGTACATTTACATCTTTCTTGTGTTATGTATATCTGTATCTTCATATGTATCCAATATTTCAAGTATTAGTGTCATTCATTTAAATAAATATCAAACTAACTCTGCATCGATTAATTAATCCAGTGGCATATAACAGCTGTATTTAGATACTTAGTAGCAGATACTTAGTACAAGCACAATTATTAGTAAACTGTTGTGATTCAATTTAACTGTTTACGTAATATACCTGTATGCAGTTTATTTGGGAGTTATGTGTAAGGGTAGCCTTATGGCTAAACATCGCCCCTTGTATTAGAACAATTATTGTTGTATTTTCTTAACCCTAATTCAATAAAGATATATACTACTATTAGTACTAACAAAAAAAAATCAACAGCATGAAAAATGAAAAGTTCAATATTCAACAATAATCTTTAAACTTTTGTAAACTATTAGATTGCTATATTTACTTAATTAAGTAAAGACAGTCGCGTGCCAAAATATACTTTACAGTAAAAGAAGTGTTTGTTTAAGGTACAAGATTTTATTTTATTTTATTTTATTTGCCATAATTGTGCTGAATAAACATTGTCAAGTTAACAATTTTGTAAGAAATGGTGAATGCGCCAGTGCGATTTGAAAGTAATGGAACTATTTTTCAAGTCATTTTAGAGATTTAGAGTTTATATGAATGGAATCAAAAGCTACCTTATTCCATGTCCGTTTTCTTCATTATTTTTCGCAGAAATAAGCTGTAGAGTCGGAATCGTCTTCTATGACTTACCGCGCAAGTGTTATATTTAAAACACACTATTTTCTAAGGAAATTCAACATAAATTTAACAACGAACTATCTTGAACATTTGATAGAGAAAGTTAAAACATGTTGAAACTTAAACTTGAGTTCTATATATATATATATATATATATATATATATATATATATATATATATATATATATATATATATATATATATATATATATATATATATATATATATATATATATATATATATATACTAGAGTTCTATATACATAAAACAGCGAATAATTTCTTGTATATGCTTTGGCTATATGTGACTTGTGGCCACGTCTGACTAATCCTCTTCAATCTTTCAGGGTATAATTTTTATACCTCTCTATAGGCAGTAATAAAAAAATCTGCAGCATAAATGAAAAAAGTTGCGGCATTCCTCAGACTTTTGTAAATCATTACATTACTTTGCCTAATTAATAATTTTTACACGGTTATGCTCTAAAACATACATTACACTGAGTTTTTTATAATGATTTAATACATCCAAGTTCACAGAACTGTAATTAAAAACGCTAACAACATTTTCCTGACTTTTACGCACATCCTTATAACCAAGAATTATTATCCAAATTTCTGTTCGAGAAATGCATTTTTAAGTATCACATAATTTATTTCTGATAAAATGGTTTTCATGAGGCGATTTACTAAAATGTCACTGGCTAACTCTGTAGACTTACTGACCTTCTTCATTGTTTGTTGTTGTCTTCATCTATGTTGTTTTCATTTCGGGATAAAGAGTTTTCGCAAAAACGTAATGGATAATCAACTCGATGGATCGGCGATAATTGTGAAAGATTCAATTTATTGAATTGGTATGTATCTACTTCAATAGAACGACAGATATTGTAGAAAAATCATCATGGATTTAGCAATTGTCTGGAAAACTACCCTGAGGAAACATGGACACTAAGTGCGAGGTTGATGGGAGACCTCTCTGGTATATCAAGAGAAATCTTTCAACCATATTAAAGCTTCTTGTCAAGTACATCGAAAAATGGGCTGTTCTAGAACATACTAAGTAGCATAATAGTATTATGTAAATCTCAAAATGTGTCACGAAGAATATAGAAAATATATAAAAGTTTTTTTGACTTTTATGATATTTTTTTGGCTTGTTTTGTTTCCTTACACAACAATTTTATATACATCTTATATAAAAATCCTACTCTATTGTTTTTTTAATTTGACTTCAATAATTTCACATTATTTAAATTATAATCAGGCCATTCTCATGTAAAATAATACGCCAATAAAAAATCCATAAACTCATTATAATTATCAAGTAATCAAATCCTTTTGTGCCTTACCTCAAATCGTAACTAAATTATAATCATGTTCATAATGACTTGTAAAAATTTGTTAAAGAAAAACAATTCTTAGAATCTTTTTCTACCTTTAACATTAATGAGGTTATATATATGATAAACACAAAAAGTAATAAAAGTAAAAGTACTTACTTCTGGACAAGTTAATTAAAAATGTGTTAATTACATAAAATTGTTTTTTAAAAAGTTAAATAATAATGAAATATAAAATACATTTTTATCACCTATATTGCAAATTTCTTAAATAAAAATTAATATTATTATTGTCATCGCACTCTTGTGGCCAATTTTAACTATAAACAAAATGGTGAACTTAGAGTTAATTTTATTACAACTTTTCACCTTATTGCGCAAGAATTCAGATTTACCTTATATCAATATACATACATACATCTAAACTTTTATCATTGTAAGTATGCTCTGAATATAACAATGAATTGCACATAAAATCAATATTTTATGTTTCTGTATATACGTATATAAATAAAATGTTTGCTATTACATCGCTTGTTTACTTTAGTGCATTGTAAATATTTATAAACGTCTATAAAATAAAATAACGAATAAACAGTGCGGATAAAACGGCTTTATTTCCCATAATGAATAATAATAAGTTGTTATTTCAAATGAAATACCATTGAAGCTGAGATAAGTATCTATAATTAGCTATTAAATAACTAAACTCTCCATAACTAAATTATTACAGAGAGTTATGGAGAAAATACGTTCTAACATAATTTTTTCAATTCATATTCACTATAAGAATATATGTGCACATCATCAGTACATAAAATATAATTTCCCAGATAGATTAATATCCAATTGAGAGCAGAAAAAACATGTATTGCTGATACAAAATAAAAGCCACACACGCCAAGAGAGAGAGAGAGAGAGAGACAGAGAGAAAGAGAGGGAACATATTTCGTGTAAAGTTAAGAATTCAAAGTAAGAAGCTAAAAGAATATAATGTAATACACCGGGTGTTTTTTAAGAAGAAAAACCTCTCTAACCTGTTAAAGTGTCTTTACAATATACTATATAAATTGATTTAGAACTTTTCTTATAATGGCATACTCATATAAGCTAGTGAAAGGCGAAGAAATATGTTTTATATCGCCTCATCGGATGTGGCATGAACTTTCGACTTTTAAACGTTATACACTGGATGTTTTATGCAATTCTGTAGAACGATAAACTGTAAATAATTTTTCAAATAGAACAATACCTCTAAAATCAAAGACAACTCGGCTAGTCAAACTTATACAATTTAATAAAATCAAGACGCCTCACAGTGGACGAAAACGCCGAAAACTGGCCAAAATGACCAAAACTCACGTAATCCAATCAGAAATTGGTACTCATGGGTTTTCGAGGTCACGAATTGAGATTACGAATATGGTAATGGTTTATCAAAAAATAAAATGTCGGCTCCAATATGGCGACCAAAATTATTCAAAAACTTATTACTCTTAGTGAAAATTGATACCCCAGGGTATCAATTTTCGACTTCGCTGACTACGAACTTGATAACGGTTTTTTAGAAAACAAAATGGCGGCTTCAATATGGCGACCGAAGTTATTAAGAAGTTTATTATTCTTATTGAAAATTAATTTACGGAGGTTCTCGAGGTCGCTAAGTACGAATTTGATAATGGCTTTTCAAGAAAACAAAACCTAAATTATTCAAAAGCTAATTATTCTTAGTAAAAATTGGTACCTGGGAGTTCTTGAGGCCGCTGAGTACGAATTTGGCAACTGTTATTCAAAAAACAAAATTGCGACTCCAATATGGAGACCACAAAATCAAATAATTGATCGTTATTACTGACAATTTGTTATCGAAGGTATAGTGGGAGAAAAGTAAAATAGTATTCATTAAAGTCTACATTTTATTACATACAATTATAAAAATACAGAAAATATACAATATTGAAGGCAGAAACAATTTTTAATCGGCCTAAAACTCATTATTATGATATTATGTCTGTTGTAATTTGAAAATCATCATTCAAATGTGTTTTCAATAAGAAAAACAGTTCCTTTCTCGTTATAGAAATTGATTCTCCACTGCTCACAACATCTGAAACAGAGGAAATATGTAGGAACACATTATTTTTCGAATAATATGAATGTCGATAAAAGCAAAAATAAAAATCATCGTTATTTACTTGCAATAAATATCATAAAAAAATGTATTTTATTTCATGGAAAAATTCATTGTTTTATGTAAAAATTATTAATAATAAAAGAAAATTGTTTATTTGTATAATGCAATGGAATTTAATAATGAATATGTGTGAAAGTAATGTTATAAATTGAATTTTACGGGTTGCTACATTTGACACCGCGTAACAATAAGCATCATTACAGGCACAGCCACAGATGGCCGCAGCCAATTCTTCAATTTTTTGTAAGATAAACATTCAGGGTATATCACAAAATAAAAATTATTAAGCAAGTGTGAACGAGTGCTAAACTTTTTTCACCATATAATAAAGAAAACAGTTTTTTTTTCAAAACAACCATCCCCATTGCATTGTTAATAATTTTTTTCATATTAAGAATTAACAAATTTGGCTTTCACCTGTTAATTATACATACCTTGCGGAGGAGAATACATTTTGCAAAACTGTTCTAGCGCTTATAGCTCACTTTTTATCGTATTTTTCACAAAGCCTTACGAAACGTGCGATGCGAAATACACGAAGCGCTTGCTGCAACGGTCAAATTCAGAATAATGCCCTTACAAAGTGTAGAGCCATCGGCGACCCCTCGGAACCGGTTTTTATTACACCTAGGATACCCTACTAAACATTGCGAGAAAAAATTCCTAAACTGGAACCTTCATTTTCTGAATTTTGGCCAGCTCTTCGGCGTTTACGTCCACTGTGAGCTTGCGCCTTTTAAAAATGACATAAAAATATATAAAACATACAAACAGAATACATTAAACGCGATTTTCCCCCAATTTTTATAGAGGCAAGCATCTAAATTAAATCTGCCATTTAGGGCAGCCCCACAGAAAATAGTCTAGGAGATTTATGTAGAGAACCGTACGGGCCACGAAAATGGACAATTATTTGTAATCCATTTATCTAATCCAAGTTCTTCTACACTGTGGTAGCTGTTCTCCCTTTTTGGTACTTTAAATATTCTATTCATTTCCAAATTATTGCAGAGAAATTTAAGAGTTTCCAAATCTCTCTGCAATCCATCTATCAAATTCAATTTCTTCTGTCATTATTGTAGTTGGTCTTCTTTTTGATACTTTTAAATTTTCCACTCGTTTCCAAACTGTTGTAGAGATATTCGGAAGTTTTATAATAAAGTCTCTTCTTCTGGGGGTATTTTAAATTATTTTCTGCACGTTTCTCTGCAATTTTTATTATATTCTCTAAATACAACTATAATTTCGAACATGTCTCCATTACTATAGTTTTCCTGAATTATTTCCACTTTCAAACGATATTCTACAAAATAGGTAGCTATTTATTCAACAGGAACCACTTTGTTAAAATTATTGTCGTTGACAGACGTAGTCACAGTATGTCAAGGACGTATTTATTTTGTTATTATAAGATCGATCAAATACATTAAAAAGTATTTTTGCTCATAGCCGACTTGTTTTTGATTTTATAAAATGGTTCCGTTTTAAAAGTTGTTTACAATTGCTAAACTCTCTACAAAAGTGAACAAAAAAATACATGATGTCCCAATTAAAATTCTGAATCAAATTAAAAATCCCTTTAAATTCAAAGTCAAAATTAAAAAGTTCCTGTGAAACCGGAAGCAATGTACAGTATTTCTGTTGGAATTTCAGTAGCTTATATGGCAATAAAAAATCTGTGTTATAAATCCACCTTTCATAAAAATACAGAGATATACAATAATGTCTTTAAAAGATCACTCGGTACCAAAAATTACAGTATAATAAAAAAAAGATTAAGTACCAAAATATGTTATTAATACTATAAATTAAAATATTTAAATCTTACTAATGACTATAATGCCAAGGAAATATAATGCCAACACACATTATGAATGCGCACCAATATATTCAGGCAGTCCGTCGTGACTAATAAGACTATTGCTCATTACTAAGGCTGTGGGCCAACGCTTCATACTATTAGCCCTTCATATGGAGACATGAATATTTACTGTACCGAACGTTTCGTTTATCGAATCCACAAATCTTAGCTATTTGAAAATAATAGTATTCATAAAATTTAATTACAAAATTTCATTGTAAAATTTCTACTAGGTTATAAACGATATATGGTAATTCACCGAAATATCTGTCTACAAAATATAATAACGTCCTTATCGATCAAGGGGTACGCACGGTCTCCGCTGTGTTAGATGAAACGGTTTAATTTAATAATAAATTATGTTGCACACACGGAAGCCCAGAAAACTTCCAACAGCCCAAAAAATAATGAGATAAGCCCTTAATGTGTTGGTCTAAATCCAACTATACACGTCACGTTTATTCTGTGCAACATCAAACTAGAAAACAGGGTATGCTCTTGCAAAGTCAATTTAGGTTTGATTTACTGTTTATATGAGGAGCCTGTAATATTTCGTTTCACACACTAGATATACAACTATTTCTAAAGTTTTGGTACAAATGCAATACACAGTTCCAGTTACCAAGTCGCAAAACATTATGGAGTGATATATTAATTGTAAGCGGTGACGTTATAGAGAAAAAATATGAAATAAACTGGTTATGTATCGACGAGAAGACCGATCGAAAAAATTTCTATTGAAAGTATTATAGTACGTGTACTGAATTCTCGGAAATTGACATTTCCATTGCTATTAGCCACCGAAAGACTCACTAAGTATACTGGCAATACAATTACGCAAGTTGGGCTGAGACCACCTAAAAAATTTAATGTGTCAACAGGTCAAATATTGCTGTTTGTGACCAATGGTGCGGCAACAATGCGTTCAGTACACCGCTGTCTATCACAACACGGTTGTAGATTGTTATATGTTACCTGTAAAGTGCATGCTTTACAGCTTGTAGTAGAACTTATTCGACAATGTTTTCCCAAAGTAGATGCATTAATAGCGAGTACAAAAAAGGTGTTTCTAAAATTTCCTAAACGTGTTCGCAAGTTTCACATAAAGTGTCCTGGAATTCCCGAACTAGCAGAGCAGATCCTTACACATTGAGGAACATGGCTGAAAGCAGCTTTTTATTATGCTGAAAATTTGCAGCAAATAAAACCTGTAACACTACAGTTTAATCTTGCCGAGGCTGCAGCTATTAAGGAAAGTTAAACACAATTTCTAGATATCTCCATTGAAATTGATTTAAAAACTGCAATATCATATCAAATATAAAGAAGTGCATGACGCAATGGATAAATTACAAAATAGTGCGTTGGCGTTAGCAGAGTCCCTGCAATAGTGAATCAAGTCACTGTTACATGCTATAGGTGACGCAAAAAGTGGGCGCCTCAAACAAAAGTTCGAAAGTGTGTTAAATAGAGACACCAATTTTAATAGATTAGAGTGCAAGGAGTATTTTCTGTATGCCTGTACATCAGTAGATGTCGAATAGCCGTTCTCCAAATATAAGAACATATGAAAGAATACACTTGGTACGTTTCACAAAATTTGTTTTGTGAAAACTACTATCAAGTGTTTTCTTTCATTTACTAATAAAAAATGTTTCACCAAATGCCCAGCGACCTTTCTACCATAAGAACATATTTTCAATACAGCTTTGGCGATAGCAAGGATAAATGTGCATTTTGCCTCGACCGGGAATCGAACCCCGCTCTCCCAATTTCCGGTTAGTTGCTCTGACCGCTGAGCTATCGAGGCACACTCATTATCCTTGCTAATGCGCCAGTTTAATGCGTCACTACAGTACTCCCTCCCTAGAGACATGGTTTGTCTCGATACAATTTAATGGAATGTGACCGCATTCGCCATTCTTACGAACCGTTATTCGGTAACCCCCGGGACTACAGGGCGATGGATAGGACGGGAATCGAATCCGCGAATTTGAGATGTAAGGGAGGTTGCATATACTGAAACGAATCACATCACGTCGGGGTCACCACTTTGGCGATAGCAAGGATAAAAGTGCATCATGCCTTGACCGGGAATCGAACCCGGCTCTCCCAATTTCCGGTTAGTTGCTCTGACCGCTGAGCTATCGAGGCACACTCATTATCCCCGCTAATGCGCCAGTTTAATGCGTCACTACAGTACTCCCTCCCTAGAGACATGGTTTGTCTCGATACAATAACATCTTCCTTTGAGACAAATATGGAAACATACCTGTTGCTGCAAAGTATTTAAGGATTGTCTCCAGTTCAACTCCACCCCAATCGTCACGAAGATGGCGGTAGTTCATCAAGCTAGTTAAGGGGTAGCTACATACAGTGTTATATTTATTTGTAACAGTTTAGTGCGTTTGTTACTAATTACTTTATATTATTATATTTCTACTTTTGTTACGATGCATACGTTTATGGCACAGTCATAGCAGAAAGAAGTATATTTGTCACTTGCTTTTGCGTCGTCCTATAACTAACTGAAACTTGTTTACACTCTATATTGTGCAAATAGGTATTTGATATCAACATATATGATAATTTGCAATGTATCAGCTATACCACTTTATAGAAGAGTTATGTGAAAATTACCTCATCTAATGGAATTGTTGATGAAAATAATTGATGTTGAGACTTGTTAATGCAAACGTGTATCATGAAATTTTCGCTAAGTATCACATTCACAAACCGCACCATGCCCCTTTTAACATATACGACAGCTCAAAATCTATTGAAACGTAAAGTAGCCTCAAGCATCTAAGCCACCAATTTATCACTCTGCAGTAGATTTATAGCCCCCCGACATTTTTAAAGTGTATATCGCTTTCGTTATTTGACAAGCACATGCACAATTGCAATCGATAAACCGAAATTAGAACGATTTCCCCAATAACAGTAGCTCGAACCGGGACGGCGGTAAGTCAACACAAATGTTGGCGTTGCCGCTTACCGGCTCGTTTAAACTTGGTTTAAACCGATGCATCGTGTAACCACTGTCAATTGCAGGCGATTAGTGATCACAACCCGGCCGCCTTTCACCTGGGGGACTTACTGATAGATCAGGTGTTCGATCGACCAGTAGCTGGCCGCAGTCGCCGTCAGACGGAATTATTGTGCTTAATTAATAAGTTGTAGTTTGAATTATGAAATGTACGAAATAATTGAATCGAATTGAGAGTGAAATGTATGAAGAAATGAGGATTGTAGAACATTTTGTGTCCACTGTTTCAGTGTGTTTCAATAAAATACATGCCATTTTACAGGAAATTATGTGGCCATCACCTACATTAGATGTACAATAGAGGTGGCAAACGGTATCCTCCGTCACTACTGATGAATAGTTGCATTTGTTTGACAGATATAAAGTAACAGTTTGTTTGTTAATAATACATCTAATGCTATTTAAAGTGATTTGTAAAAGTTGTCTTTTACAAATCACTTTCAACAACGTTAAATGTATTATTAATTTATTTACGCTAGTGATTTTTTTTTAATTTGATGTCAACGCGTGACTGAAACCTTGTCCAGTACACTTCAGCATCATGAGGTCATCAGTCCTGGTTGGACGCTAACCTCCAGTTTCTCCTATCTTGTGCTAACCTACGCATTTCGCTAATTGTGCTACAACCTACATCCCTTACTATTTGTGAGCAGTAGTCTAATCTAGGCCTACCTCTGCCTTTCTTCACTCCTATTTCTGCCTCCAAAATATCGCGGACTATTTCCCCATGTCTCAGCAAGTGGCCTACCATTCTATGTCTTCTCTTTTTATGTTTTCCCACATACTTCTTTTCTCGCCAACTTTCTCTAATACTTCTTCGTTTCTAACCCTATCAGTCCACGGTATTTTCATCATTCCTCGGTAACACCACATCTCAAAAGTTTCTAATTTCTTCCTACTTGCTTCCCCTACCGTCCAGGTTTCGCAACCGTATAGTGCCGTGCTCCATACATACGTTTTCAAAAATCTCTTTCTTGTTTCTAAGTTTATTACCCCCGAGCATAAAAGTGCTTTCTTTTTGTAAAAACCTACTCGACCCTGCGCTATTCTTTGTTTCATATCTTTATCGCTTCTTCCATCTCAATTTATTTTATTTGCTAAATAAGTGAAGTCTTTAACTTCCTCCAATCTTTCATTATTAATTTGTACTTTAGTTTTTGCTCTGTTCTCGCGCCCTCTGCACACTAACACTTTAGTTTTGTTTTTATTCACCCTCATTCCGCATTCCTCTGTCAACACTGCCTCCATTTCGTTCAACGCTGATTCTAATTCCTCTTCACTAGATGCTAATACTGCTATATCATCCGCGAATCTCAGCATTTTTAGTTTCTGTCCCTGTACTTTAATCCCGAAATCCACTCTATCTTTTACCACATTAATCGCCTCTTCGATGTACAGATTAAAAATTAGTTTTAATAGCGTACATCCTTGTATTACTCCTTTCCTGATACCTACTTCCCTTCTTTCCCCTTTTACTTCTATAACAGCAGTTTTCTCTTTGTATAGATTGTGTACTACTCTCCTGTCTCTATACTTCATTCCCGCGCTCTTTAGTATCTCGAACATTTTTTCCCATCTTACATTATCAAAAGCTTTTTCTAAATCTACAAATCCTACATAAGCGTTCTTTCCTTTTTTTATTGTTTTCTCTAACATTACTCTTAGCGCCAGAATAGCTTCGCGAGTTCCCCTATTTCGCCTAAACCCGAACTGATCTTCTCCTAGTATTTCCTCCGCTCTATTTTCCATCCTCTTCTGCACTATTCTGGTTAAGATTTTTGACGCGTGGGAAGTTAGGCTAATCGTTCCAAAGTTCTCGCATTTGTTAGCTCCTCTCTTTTTCGGTATAGTAACGATAATGTTCCTTTTATAATCCTCCGGCATCTCGCCCCTTTCGTATATGTATATTACCAGTTCAAACATCCTATTTACTACTTTCTGTCCCGCACTTCAAAATTTGCGCCTGTATTTTATCTACACCCGGCGGTTTATTGTTCTTTAGTCCCCTTAGTGCTATTTCAAATTCCTCCCTCAATATAGGTTTTCCTACATCTTCCCCATCGATGCTAGATTCTACCTCTAATATTTCTCCTAATTCCTGACTCTCGTATAAATTTCCTAAGTACTGCTTCCATCTATCCGCTTTCTCCTCTCTTCCGATCAGTATGTCTCCCGATTGACTCCTAACGTTTCTACTTATTGGTCCTATATCCCTGAAGTTCCTCTTAATTATTTTGTAAGCCTCATCGGTAAGCCTCAGTACACTTAGAATAGAAGAAATAAATCGTCCACGCAACTTAAGAGAAGACTACTTAAAGACTTAAAGGACAACTAAAAGAAGACAGTGAAAGGGGTAATTTTGGTTAAAGAGGGACTTAATTTGTTAGGAGAGACGGTCAATACTTAATCGAACAGTAAAATGTTTCAGTGAACTTGAATGTTACTATATAACCCCAGGAAAAGATCGTAAGAAGTCTACAGATTCAAGAGATGAGCGATATAATTGCAAGTCGCCTTCAGAAATAGGCATTATCCCAATTTAGAGCTAATCAGAGCCCTAACAGCAGCTCGAAATGTAAAAATTTATGGACGAATGGTCAGGAGAAGGCTTAACGAAGAATAATTGACAGTAGAAGATCAGTTATAGCACCACTGGTCACCAAAGTACACAGTTACTAGACTTCGTCTTGCAAGACAGCTCATAAATTGAACTATTGACGACTGGAAAAGAATTTTATTCTCAGGCGAAATTAGAGTAAATCTCAATTCACCAGATGGACGTCAACAAATCCGGCGGAGGGCCGGGAGAAAGGTTTGCTGCTTGCAGTATCTCTCTGATGATGCCATTTTTTGGTGGATCAATAATGTTTCGATGGCCACACAGATTGGGCTCCTATACGGGGGAGATCCATTAATACGCATTTCTAGGTATAAAATATTGTAGAGATAGATACATGTGATGGTATTTCTCCTGTTTGTTGGGAACAATTTCACTTTTATACAGGATACTACTTGGTCCCATGTTGCTAGAGAGGTACTGGATTATCTTCGATTTGTGAATATTCCAAAGACGGACTAGTCACAAAGAAGCCCAGATACGAAGCCAGGAAGCCCAGATGCACCAAAATGATCAGTTGGGCGCCACATAACTATTAATGAACTGAAACAAGTCATTCTTGTTCAGTGAGAGAATATTCCTCAGAAAATCATTCACTTCATTAATAGCATTCCCAGAAGAATAGAAGCAGTGATAAGAGTTATAGGATGATCTATGCGATACGGAGTTTACAATCTTACGATTTAATTTCACATCCATTTTTTTTACTTTTAAGAAACACCGTTTTCATTGCATTTGCCATTATTGTTCTTTTCTGTTATTTATTCATGTTCTTCCCCGATAATATTATTCTAATTTGTTAAACATTGGATGAAATCGTTTAATTATAATGTCATGTTTGCTCTAACAAACGATTCTAATAAAATAAAATATACAATTAGAAACTGACAATAAAACACAGCAAAACATATTTAAGACATTATTAAATTATGAAATTTCATGTTGTTAATGAAAACAAAATTAATATTGTATCAATAATAATATATTCTCCTATGCGTCGTTTAGAGGGAATCGGTAAGCTCGCAATTACCTACGGTAAGAACTAATGTGTCAGTAGTTTCATACCTTCATTGTAAGATGTAACGAGTGCTTGCTGACGTATACTTTATTGTAAATTTAATTAGTATGATTATTAGACTTGAAAATGTCGCATAACCTTTCTTGGCATGCATAAACTTTCTTGGCAGTGGAAAAGTGGGTGAGTGATTTTCCCGAACTGAATTTTGACGGTACCGAACTATGGTATAATGTAGGCGGTACCCCCTCTACCGCTTACATTTCGGGATGAACGAGATAACCCCAATGTGACCGTTAATTGCTTTAAAAGTGTTAGATGCGACAAATTCAGAGAGTAGCTGAATTTATAAACAATAAATTAATCGAGGAAGCCGTTACTCTGTGGTAGTTCATAATTTACAACGGAAATGAGGAAAATAACTACTAAGTTTTATATCACTATACTTTCACAGAAACGTGACTGCAGTTTCGACAATTTTTATGTAATTTTCAAACGATGATTCAACTAAGAATTCTTAGTTGAATCGTCGTTTGAAAATGACATAAAAATTATCAAAACTGCAGTCACGTTTCTGTGGAAAGATAGTGGTATAAAACTTAGTAGTTGTTTTACTCATTTCCGTTGTTATAGACAATAGTCAGAAAAATATGGGGTGAAGATTTGGTGAATAAGTGCTCTATACAACCGATGCAGCAGTCTGGATATAAATTTTACATCTCTAGATGCCGAATGGTTGTCTTTTTTCTATGAGAATAATATTTTTTTGCCGCACCGGACATCGCTGATAGAAACACGTATACAGATTTTTAATGCTAACTGGGTGGTATGTGAATATATTATATAAATTAATATAACCTATCGTTATTATAATAAGATTGTAGTTGCTTGTATACGACGCCGCCACTGATGGCAAAGTGGGCAGCCCTAATTGTTAGAGTGATCTACAAATCTGAGTACGGTTCTGAGATATAACCTAAAATGCTTCACTCTAAATCGCATTCCACAAATTGCAGTTAATGTCTTGGTAGTTATTACATCATATCATATTTTAAAATGTAGAGTGTAATTTTCCTGATCCCCATGTTCAACGACACGCCAAAGAGGATACCGGCGAGAGGGCGTCGATTTTGCAGCTCACCGCCTGATCTAGGGTAGGTCTGCCTCTAATCAGCGTCCACCAGCTTACTAACGAGCTTCACTCTACTACATTTAACGATGAGGGAAATTAATTACGCCATCAGAATCGGGATTATGTCGCCCTATTCCAATTTATACCGGCAAATATTCAGAATTACAACATGATTATTAATTGAAAGTTTGTTTAATGTGTTTAATCGTTTAATTATTTTGCGGGGATTAAAGTTATCTACCTGTGTCTCGGGACGGGCTGCTCCGGTGGAATCGGACGTGTTTCGCAAATGCCGTGAATTATTGTCGAGGAAAGGGACGCCGCGCGATTTATGGGAAATCGCATAATTTTACGTGCGACTTGGAAGCGTGCATTTTCATCCCCTTACATCAGGAGATCGTATGCAAAATGTGTCCAGTGATGCCTTGCTCTCTTAATGATTACGAGAAGTTTACAATTTTAACTCCAGTGGAGAGGTTTTAATTCCGTTTATGTGAAGGAACTATTGATAAAATACAGTTCGTTTTTAACTAATATCAGAAACAGTAATTCATACCAACAACTAAGGAAAACACTATTATCACATTATATATATATATATATATATATATATATATATATATATATATATATATATATATATATATATATATATATATATATATATATATATATATATATATATATATATATATATATATATATATATATATGTGAAAAATCTCGGTGTAAAACCATGAATGCCACAACATTTACGAAAATTAATTAGGCCACAATATCTACAAATATTGTAGATCTGGCAAGTACCATCGAGTTACCATTCAGTTATGGATACCACATATTCTATTAATAACATCAAATAACATTCAATTGCAATAAGGCGAAATTTTGGTATCCTTTGATGTTAGTTAATTATTTCCAAGTGTTCCTATTCCACAAATTTTGACCTATCCCAGGGAACTATTCGAACTTACAGGTTTTACACAAGGAATAATCGACAAGTATATTAATTTAACTAATATTTTACGGGTTAAAATTGTTTCACATTCAATAATAAATATTTTGAATAACATGAAGGTACTGTGATAGGTAACTTCTTGTACCTTTTCTATTGCAAATCTTTTTATCAGTAGGTTCGAGACAGAAGCGAAATAACAATTCGAATACTTCCCTAGAGTGTGATCCAGATATGTGCATGATAGTCTTTCGGTTTCTATACTACAAACACAGACTTACACAGTTTTATTTCAAAATTAAATAACCGTTACCCGTATAAAACTGTAAATAACGAACAATTAACCTTTTCCTTATGTATTAATAATTACAAATGGAGAATATAGAGTAGAATTTGATGTATATAAAAATGTATAGAAGAACTCTTAGATAAATTCTTAATCACTCCCATTATTGTTATGAATATAAACTGGCCTGGCTTATTTTTGCTTTATTGATCTATTTAAGTTTATTTATGTAAGTTTTCCGCGTAGTATATTTCCCTCATAGTAGATAAATAAATTAGAAAATATGGATTTAGCGCAACTCTTTTTGACTTAATTAGAAAACCTTGGTTTTATGGAAATATAATTTATAAACTAAAGTTAAATAATAAACTGTTTAACAAATGTAATACATCCATGAGGAATGAAGGCCATGAAAAGTTTAAAAAATTAAAATCTGAGCTTAATCCCTTGTCAAATTATCCCGTAAAGGATACTTAGAATCTACTGAAGAAGAACTTCATAAACCCAAATGGATTTTGAACATACATTAATTCTATCAAATTCTACATCTATAGCTTTGAATGTGAATTATAATGAAATCACTTGAAGTAATCTAGCTGATATTAGGAATGCTTTCGCACAGTATTTATCCGGTTCATTTTTACCTAGGACTGACTTCAACTTGGATTATAACCAGAAAACTTTCAATATACCTAAAATTCTTGAATATTCTCTCCTCCCCTACCTCTGGCACGACGTTATTTCTCATTAGAAGGAAATTATCGTCAACAAGATGAATAATCTGAAGTCCATCTATAACATTCAATTACGAGGTGTAAATTAAGTAATGAGACTGATTTTTTCGATTTTTTTATTCTAATAGAATTAGTATTAAATGTTGTCTCCATTAAAATGATTTCTTTGGGAAGCCACACAGCACTGGCAATGGTTTTTCTAATCGATATAGTAGTACTGGAACTCGGATACTAGAATAGTCTTCAACTGGTCGGTTATAGCCGCTTGAATGCTTTCAAGTGTCTCAAAATGACGTTCCTTGAGATTTTTTAATCTCGAGAAACAATTAGGACTCAAATCGAGCCAATAAGGAGGTTGAGGAGCGACAGGAATGTTTTTACTGGCAAAAAACTTGTTTATTGAAACTGGTGACAAGATGCGTTATCGTGATGCAACACCCAGTTATTTCTGATGTTTAGTCTCATCTGCATGACGCTTTTTCGAAGTTATTCAAGAACCTCTCGGTAAAAGTATTGATTAACAGACACAACCTCTTTGTGAACGATCCTTGGCTATTAAAAAAGAGTTGCTCATTATTGCTTTTTTGGGGCTTAGAGAGATGTGTCATCCCATGCTCTGGCGCCGGGTCTCGGTCTCCGAGTCGTATTCAAATAGTCAAGACTCGCCATCAGTAATGACACATTCCAGAAAATCGAGATAATTTTAAATCGATATCAAAAAGTCGTGGAACCTTTCCCTTCTTTTGTCCTTTTGGACTTGTGAAAGGCTTTTTAGGAACCATTTTTTCGCAGATTTTTCTCATTTAAATATTTTACATCTGATGAACTGTTTTATGAGTCAAATTCAACTCTTCCTCGATCATTCTGTCTGTCAACCGACGATCTGAACGCACAAGATTCCGGATTCTGTCAACAGTTTCATCAGTTATTGAAGATAGAGATGACGCTGAGAAGGCAGTTCGTTGTGAGGTTCGCGGTGAGATTTCTTCTAAAAGTGCCTTAAATCACAGAAGAAACTGGGCCCTTTAGGAAATACTGTCTCCGTAGGCCTGCTGAAGATTTGCAAAAGTTTCTGTTGCACTGTGCCCAAGTCGAATTCAAAACCTAACCTAGATAGCAAACCGTTGGCGTTGTTCGAAATTGATATCACTCATCTTTAGAACACACTATAAAAAACTGTTTTACGAAAAAGATCGCTATGGACAACCACATGACTAACGAGTCCAAATACGTTCTGAAGGCGTACTACATGTTC
This sequence comes from Rosalia funebris, assembly GCA_037954035.1. Classification (NCBI taxonomy): domain Eukaryota; kingdom Metazoa; phylum Arthropoda; class Insecta; order Coleoptera; family Cerambycidae; genus Rosalia; species Rosalia funebris. The sequence goes on from JAZFAV010000022.1 coordinate 13,903,035, forward strand.
TCCTGCCGCCCCTCCAAGTCCCACATCTCAATTGTTGCCAGATCGAACGCACCGTTGCCAGTCTCGTTACTTAGTTTACACACCTCATACATCAGAACCAAATGTTATACTTTTGGAAGTATTTAAGCTATATAATGTAATAGAGCGTAAGAAACAATTTTAATTGCTTCCCTTATTGCTTTTCTTTTTTGTTTAAAGTTTGGTCTCACAAAAGTTCCATGCCTTTGCCGTAACTCCTCAGGCTGCACAGAGCAAGATTAAATATAGAGACGTAGTCAAATCCATAATCAGGGAGGCGTGTCAAACTCCCTTTTTAGGACACGATTAGTGGACCCAGTCTATTCCTTTCCACAACGCAGTGCAAAGGCGTTGCCGCAGACACCTCTATAATACGATAAAACACCCACCCATATTGTGGATGTGGACCAAAATGCTGCACTTTTCCAGTAATTAAAACTTATATAACAAATTGTATTCCATGTTGTTTTTCTAATAAAAAACATTGAATATGATTCATTGAAAAGTTGTGTCGTATATATCTCTTTATTAAAACTTACACAGATACAGAGCATCGAATTAAATAAATACCCCTCATGCATTCAAGTCATTCAGTTTTCCATAATGCAATTTGCATAGCTTTTATGAAAAACACAAAACAACCGGAATTAAGAAATAACAGCTAGCGAACGGTTTAGCAATGCAAAGCGCGTAATATTTAATTTACATATCATAGTTAATGCCGGAGAATTCTTTAAATATGAATTTCCTGCCGCGATTTATTTTACCCCCCCCCCCCCCACCCATCTCCTTTCACCGGAGGAAATGAAATCTATTTAAGGGTTTTTTTTATATAGGTGCCTAAGTACCGCTTGAACTTCTAATTTGTAAAATGTAAATTTAAAAGAGTCTTTAACGCTTTACATTAGCAAAAATAAGGACCTTTTAAATTTTAATCACCGCCTCAATTTAAAACAGATGCCCCGCATTCTTCCGGCGCCGTTAAATATGCTCTAATTTATGTATTTCACAAATTATGGACGGGATCGTATCGCGGTGAGTTTTAGAGGGTGGACCAGTGGCGTGCGATACTTTACAGTCAATATATTTGGGGTGGTATGATAATGCGATAGTTAGTTCATTAATTTTTACTTTGTAACTGATTGCTTCGTGATATTTTCTACGAAATACCTTCGAAATATACGGATTTATTTCAGTTGAGTCGCCTAGATACAAAACCGGGAAAATGCTATATTGTGGGCTAATGACATTTTAACTGCCATCCGTTAGGGAAAATTCATATCTATAAGATGGTCATAAAGTTAGGTAACAATTTTGACCAAATACCATAGAAATATAGCGTTAAAAAGTAGATCCTGTAACAAAACCGGGTAAATTATCTCGTTACTGGGTTTCAAATTCCACCAAATACACGAATTGTTGCTGTATTGTCAGTACCACAATCGGTTAAATCATATACTACTGCTTCATTTTAATTTAGGGTGTAGCAAATCCGACTAAATCCGAACATTATTCTATAACCCAACGTTTCGTTTTTAAGCTCACTGACTTCAGTACAATATTACTTAATTTGTTTTATTATAAAAACTGTATTTTGTAATTTCTGTATACGAATAGTCAACACAAAATTTAATATTGGATTTTCGAGTCCTCGGGTAGACGCTTGCTCAAGACGTTTGGAGCTTAGTAGCAGAATAAAACATGAGTCTAATCCAGATATCAAGAGTAACCCAATGATAGAACACAGAATACACAAATTAAAGGCCAAGGCTTTTTTGCACTAGTAAAAGAGATGTGAGATGATCTATTAATTTTTTCTTATAACTGCCAAAAAAATTTGGTTCTTCCGAGAATTCCTGATCAGATGTTATTATGAAAGGCAACTTTACCTTTACAATTTTACAATAGTAAGGGGTTCGTCAACGTCAAGAATAATGTTTTTATTCACACTTGGCTGGAAAATGATAGACAAAAATCATCAAACGAAATAGCCTCAGATATATACGACACATTAAACAAAATCGGCATAGGAGACAATATTAAAGATATAAATCTAGTAGCTGACGGTTGTGGAGGCCAAGACAAAAATAGCTGTGTTATAATAATGTGCGATAAATGGTTTTCAGAAGCACCTCCAAATGTAGAAACTATTAATTTGGTATTCCCCGTCACAGGACATTCGATCATCCCCCCAGACAGAATTCTTGGCTGCATCGAGAAGAAAATTAACAAAGAAGATAGATACTATACTTCAACTTGAGGAGTACTATGCATTTTTTAAGGAGGAAGGCATTGAAGCGTTATTTAGTTTAGTGTTTCAGTATTAATTAGTTTACTTTTTTCCGAGTTTTATTTTTAGTGTTTTAAACTTTAAGAATATCTGGTTTATTAAAATATACACAATATCGGGTGGCCCACGTAGTTTTGGCCAGTCGATATCTCGAAACCTATATGAACGATAATTTTAAAAATTGGCGATGTTAAACAGCGGAGAGCGTTGCCCATTTTTGGCACAAAAAGACTCTAGTTCACCTGCACATTTCCGGTCACGTGACATCAACTTTAAAATTTTATATGAGACGCCCTGTATATTATTACAATTTTGTGATGGTCTGTCTAATACCAAACCAATAATACCATGTTTGTCAAGTTTTTGCGGCACTACAGTAATGATAATCAACTGTTTATGAACGTTTCTTTATTTTTATTAAAAAGAAACGTAGGTAGCTTAGAAAGATAAAGTTGCCCTAGCAACAGAAAGACATCATTACTAATCAAGAGCTGTCAAGTGGTATCAGTAGATTTGGGTTTATAAAAATAGTAATAAGATTATTATGCCTTTACATTTTACAATATAAATGGTACAATATCTTGGCTGGCTCGCTCCTCAGATATAACACATTTTGATTTCTTTCTATGGGGATACTTAAAAGGTTTGGTTTAAAATACACAGCCTAGAAATTTAGACGATTTGCAAAACAACATCAGACCAGCGTGCCAAATTGTTACACCAGAAATGATTAGAGAGCAGCATGCTACACAATTATTTTAAAATTATTTGAATATTATTTGAAATTTCTATTGCGTTAATGAAGGTGGACATCAATTTGAGCTTGAACTGTAATGATTTTTATAATTATTGTATTTTGCTGTGTAATTATTTATTTTCTTTAATAAAAGTTAAAAAAAACAATTCATTCATTTAACAGCTCAGCTTATCACTGTTTTACATAAACGTGCTAATAAATATGGTATCTCTGGATTGATATTAGATATACCATCATAAAATTGTAATAACATACAGAGCGTCTTATTTAAAGAGTTGCAGTTGATGTCACGTGACCGTAAATGTGCAGGTGAAATAAAGTTCTTTTATACCAAAAATAGGCAATGCTTTCTACTGTTTAACATCGTCGATTTTCAAAATTATTGTTCAAATAGGTTTCGAGATATCGACTGGCTAAAACTTCATGGGCCACCCGGTATACACAATACACAAAACATACACAATATGCGTCCATGCAAGTTAAATTCCACTTTAAGAGCCACCTCGCGATTCGATAGCTTCTCTTTTACCCAAGCGAGGGAGTTCTAAGTAAAAGTATGTGCTATTATAACAATTGTAAATAATTTCCGTCAATGGAAAATTATGCTATAACTGTTGTACAGTTTTTCAATAATAGGAAGAAGTCTCAAAAGTACGATATCGGACCGCCCACGAGGTGCGTAGTAAATAGCCTGGTCTTTACTTAGTTGCATTGAGGCCTTTGCAGAGTGAATATCGAGTATGTATGAAAATATACATATTTCGATCTGGCCGCGAGTAAAGTGCATCCTTTTACCTTCGAATGCTGCCTCATTCTCTCTTCTACGCATGCACAGAGAATTTCACACTTTTTCCTATTCTTGGCAATCTGTACCAATAATCCCTACTCAAACGTTGACTTTCTTTGGAAACTGCGGGTGCCTTCTACCATTTAATGAAAGTTGTTATGCACCTAATACCTCAAATTCTGTGTATTCACTCAGTTACATAAAAAGTGAACTCGAAACATTCTATACTGCTGCCGAAATTCTCTTTCCAAAGCTCGTGAACCAAATGAAAAGGAATAAGTGCCACTCATTCCTTTTCATTCCATTTCAAAACAGATGACAGACACATTCGCGAATTATTTGATAATGATTTTCTTGTATTATGTACAAGATGTAATATATTTAACCCTATATGTATATGTAACATATTTAACCTGTATATTCTGAAACGGGAGGACGACCCGAATTGGTATAATTGTCTCTCATAGTATAAACATTTCTAAATTTTCATTCTAGTTCAAAACAGTTGAGGATGTAATAGGTTGTTCGGGATATGTATTATTACTCACAAATATCAGCTTGAGTACCGGACCTACCTTTATAGCTAGATCATCATAAAAGTTGCAATTTGTTGCCTTTCACTTCGATGCGTCATGTTTTGAAAACTTTTGACAGTAAATAAGTAAACAAAGGGAAGGAACCAAGTAACGTAAAAGCGAGGTCAAATCTTAGAAGGAGTAGAACAATTTAAAAGTAGGAGAGTCAAGTAACCTAAAAACAAACGTAACAAGAAACTGAAACAACAGAAAGTTAGATTCAGTAAAATGGAACTGCAAAGAGCGTCAGAACGCAAGATTGGAAACTCGTGGTATTAAAAATTATATTAATAAATTTAGCGAAATAGTTGTTATGTAATCTGACAAAAGAATAGTCACGCCATACGTAAAAAAATGTGCTCTCTTAAATGGAAATATCAGATAAGATTATTGCCATTTACAAGAACTGTTGATGACATCATAACTCCAACAATAATGACGTCAAAAAGATACCTTTATACTAAAAAATGCATCTCTTATAAAATTAATTTTCTATGAGAAAAAATCGATCTTTAAAGTCATATATTTCCTTCGAGTGCGGTAACGACTTTATCAAACTCATTCCAACCTTTATCTGCATTTATTGTATAGCAAATTTAATGTTTTAATTTAATGTTTAAATCTCCACGTTTATTTTTATGTTTTATTACTTTTCCGCACTCACCTATACCAGAGCGGAAAAGTAATGTAATCGTGTAAAGAAAAATGGAAAAAAATTTGTAGCGTTTATTTTTCGTTTTTCGGCCTAAAAACAAAAAAAAAATGGTTTTTACAAAAATTTGTCTGTATGTGTCATTGTCGTTGTCGTTGTCGTCGGCACTAAAATTTCTTGTTAGCACGATAACTCAACTAAATCGTGTAGGATCGATCGGGTTTTGACTGATTCTGATCGCAGACGTCTCCCAGACGACACCTATTGATTTTGAGGTGGATAGTAGAAAACACTCTACCATGTTCATGGGTCATGAGAAAGCACAATGGTGGATTATTTTTGTTAGCATGATCACTCAATTAAATCGTGTCGGATCGATCGGGTTTCGACTGATTCTGATTAGGGACATCTACCAAACGACATCTATTGACTTTGAGGTGGATAGGACACACCCCACCCTGTCCATGGGTCATGAGAAAGCGCGATATAAATGTTTCTGTTCATTCTGAGATTTTCAACATAAACATTTAACGCGTTGCTGATTGTGTATTGAACGAAAAAATATATATTCGGCCTGTATCATATACGAATGAATGAGAAAAAAATATTTCGTTCGATCACAAACGTATTGATACGGCACTGAAGTAGTTACGAATGAAAAAAGTAAAACTGTCGCGAAAACACATATTCTGCATTTATGTGTTGGTTTATTTTTTCTCGGCCACTCAAGTTCGAGATACTGTAAGCTACGTCGCCCCCTGAGTGCCGCCCGTGTGTCAAGAAGATGCTGACACAAGCAGGACCACGACGGCAACGGCATCGCGGACTAAGAGGAGGCAGTCAGGGGACATACGAAACGGAACAGTCACAAAGTGGTGCCCGATTGATGTTCGTGGTCTGATGGCTATTTTTAGCGTTGTGTGTACATATACATATATCATATCTACCCGTATTAAACGTATATGTTGAATTGAAGCCACCGTGTGTCTTTTAATATAGATGTTCTACGTGCGGAAAAGTCCGTTTTAAGGTTTTAAAACTGTTTATTTTTTAATTTGATTGCTGCCTTGAGAAACGTATACAAATCTTTTGGAAATTGTTACCCGCCACTGACGTAACTCAAAGAAAATTACAGTCAATAGCGCGACCGTTAAAATTAAGTACTTTAGTTTCATTTCGCCCGCCCTCTCCCCTCCACCCGATTAGCTAATGAGTTTGCGTATGTCAGTCACGTAGATCGTAGCAGGCGGGATTACATTAGCGATTAGATAAATATCACTCAATGTACACTACATTAACATGCCGCGACTAACGCTTAAGCGGCATTGCGATAATCATTTATGAGGTTGTACGGAATATCAAATGCGTACGTGATTTTCGTTTATTATACTAAATATTTACGCCATTAAGGGGACCGGTGTTTATTGTTATGATGATGATAATGGTAATTGTCGAGGATACGGCTTCCGAATCCATCCGATGGGTGTTTTAAATGTCGGTGAAGTTCGATTCTGGTCTGTGGTGGTTCTTTTTCTGTTTACTTATTACCTGTTATTAAATTTTATGATAATAGCTGGAATTTATAATAAGTGTAAAGCCCTTAGTACACGCTAGATTTTTTTTTTGTCAGAGTTCTATCATCAGAGCTGCCAGAGACGTGTAAACGCATGACAGAGCAGTGACAGAGGTGATGCCGGAGTGCTCTACTGGCAGAGCTGTCAAAGTTTTTCATCTAGCTTGTAAACACTGTTAAAATTAATCTTGTGCAGTTTATTTAGTTCTCTGTCACTCTGGATGTCGTCGTACCATATTTTTGTCTCTAGGTATAGAGTTATTGAGCGGGTGTATAGGCGACGCGACGGGATAGGTAAAACCTTCCCCTTGGGCAAATAAACTACCGCACTTCAGGTCGAGCTAGTTGGAATTACGGTGTTCTGGGGGCCGACCAAAATCGGAACCAGGAGAAGGTATGTATCTGCTCGGATAGCAGGGCGGCGTTGGCAACGACAAAGTCGAAGCTGGTCTATAATTGCTATGAAGCATTGAACCACTTGGCAGGGAAGGAACCGGTGAAACTCTTATGGATACCTGGGCATAATGGCATTAAGGGAAATCTAATTGCAGATGACCTTGCCAGACTAGGGACTAGGGAAAACCTCTATGGACCAGAACCTGCAGTGGGAATAAGTCGGAATCTGATCAGAGACCGCATTAATAACTGGGCAAGAGACCAGCACAATAAAAGATGGAGAGGAGTAACGGGTTGTCGAATAACCAAACTCTTCATCGAATACTCAGAGATTGAGAAATGGGCCCAAGAATTCATTAAATTGAACAGGCACAAAGCCAGAACTCTGGTGGGAATCATAATGGGCCACCATAGTAGCCTGAATGCATATAAGCACAAGCTGAGGCTGACTGATAGCCCGGCCTGCAGATACTGTAAAGAAGACGAGGAAACCTCGATTCATCTTCTTTACACCTGCCCCGCACTGGAGGAGAAGAGGTATCTTATATTAGGGACCCCTGTTATCCTAGAGGAGGCGAGGCTTAAGGCGGGGGACGTGCCTAAATTGCTCCTTTTATGGGATAGCATTTTTGGATAATGACCCGGATAAGAGGGGATCGCCAAGGGACTACCCATGCGATCAGCGGCTGATGAGGCCCAAATCTGTATAATATAATAAAATAAAAAAATTAAAAATACAGAGTTATTTGTTTTTCGAACACAATGGCTAATTTGAATGATGCCAATAACACAAAGATGATAGTAATTAGTTGAAAGTCTAGCAATATTTTCGGACCATGGTCAAAAGACGAAACTAAACTGTTAACACAACTTTATGAAATACACTCAGTGCTATGGGACAATCACTTTACAGGATTATAGGAATATGCATAAAAAATACGATTATTGCGGATATTGCAACTGAACTGGGAAAGAAACCTCTAGATGTCAAAATGGTAAACCTTAAAGTGTCAACTTAGTGTAAATAGTGAAAAATTTGAAGTTGGTACATACTAGGTTCACTATTTCTCAGTTGCAAGTTCATTTTATTATAAAAACCACTTTTTGGTCTTCTTGCAAAATAATCTTTAGTCCGCACAATTCTATTCACTTGCTTCCTATTTTCTTTTTCTTTCTCCTCATCCAATAATAAATAAACTACAACTGGTGCCGCTGTTCTGACTGTTGCTGCCATGTTGTGAAGAATATGAAGTATATATTTATTTTGCTTCTTCTCATCTAAACATAAATCTCAGGTGTAAATACACGCAGAGTTTATGACAGAGACTTGCAAGAACTCTCTGGCACTGTGCCTGCCAGAGAAAAAGTGCCAGGTTTTTGTCTACGTGTAAATGCCGATGACAGAGCTCTGGCAGCTCTGATATCAGAGATCTAGCAAAACAATTCTAGCGTGTACCAAGGCCTTCAGAAGGATAACATAAACGCTGTCCCTAATAATTGACTGGAAAAGATTGTGTCATACACAAATCTTTTACAAGATATAAGATTGATGTTAAACATCAAACAATGACCCTGTAGCAACCATTGTAGAGACAAGACGTATAAATAGAGGACCCTTGTCTATTATATAGGATGAAAACCATTCATGGAATAGAATCATTTTTGCCATTATTTTAGAAACTTATGAAACGATCTAATCCTATATTTAAAGTGTCTCAATAAGGACGCTCGATTTTTATACGTAAATAATACAAGTTGTATATGAGATATCCACTCCATTTTCTTATTTGAAAAAACATTTTATGCCATTAAGTATGGAATATAACGTAGTTCAAATGTCCGCCGCGGCTTTGCTTGGTGACACGTATTCGAGAGGTCCAATTTTCGATAACTTTGTCGCATAAATCTGGCGTAATTTGCTGGATGGCGTTCGCTATGTTGATTTTGAGGGCATCAATTATATACGATTTATTCGCATAGCCCTGCGATTTAAAATAGCCCCAAAAGAAGAAGTCTAAAAGCGTTAAATAGCACGATTTCAGTGGCCAGTTCATGTCGCTGCTGTGCGAAAAAATCATGCTCTCAAATCGCTCGTGTAGAATATCCATCGTGGCATGCGCTGTGTGACACGTAGCGCCGTCCTGTTGGAATCACATGTCGTCGGTATCCATATCATCCAGTTTAGGCCACAAGAAGCTGCTTATCATCGATCTGTAGCGCTCACCGTTAACTGTTATGGCAATGCCAGTTCAGTTTTGGAAGAAGTACGGACCGATGATTTCGCCAGACAAGAACCCGCACCAAACAGTGACTTTCTCGGGATGCACTTGGTGCTGGTGTATCTTGTGTGGATTGGTATCGTCCCAACTCCGACAATTTTGCTTGTTTACATACCATTCAACCCAAAATGTGCCTCGTCGCTAAAGATAATTTTTTTTGCGAAATTTGGGTCAACTTCCGACTGCTCCAAAGCCCAATCAGAGAATACACGGTCTGTGTATCGTTGTTTACCTTAAGTTCCTGGGTTAGTTGGATTTTATACGGGTGCAGACCTAAGCCCCGGCGCAAAATTCGTCAACTTGAAGTCGCAGAAAGGCCTACTTCTTGTAAGCGACGAGAAATTGACTGTCTCGAGCTTTACCGTACACTCTCATGCACAGAAGAGATGTTTTCAGCAGATTTTGCATTTCGGTGACCTACGAGTATTGGCTGATTATTTATCAAACCGGTTGACTCGAATTTGGCCACCAGACTTCGAATAGTCGATTCGACGGGACGGTTGTGGCGAGGATGACAATCACATAATGCGCGGAACATTTCTCAAACTGAGCACTGATTTTGAAAATAACATTTGGTGATTTTCACACGTTATTGAACGCTATAGCCCTCCATGGTGATTTGCTATACACTATTGAACAATTCACAATAAATTTGACAGATGTTGCTTTAACAACATGGCAGCTATAACCTAACAAATTTCAAGCGTCCCTTGATTGAAAGACCCTATGTTTTGGCCAGTCAATATCATTAGGAGATGAGTAGAATAAGCTTTATGTACGAATATTTGTAATCTATAAGATTAATTAAACACAACAGTAATTTTTTGTGTTTGTTCCACCACTGCTACAATATATATCGCATCCTTATTATAATTCTGAAACTTTCTCTTAGAAAAACGAATCTCGACCAATTACGAATAGCCTCTCAGGTGTTTTAGTTCTAACACAAGTTTTTTCTGTAAGCAACCTGCTGAATTTGATTCCGTTCTTAGGATAACTAATGTGCAATGTATTAGAGTGTATCAGTACTATTTCAGAAGGAAACCCTCTACATGGAAACTTGCTAGGCGGTTACGATGTTGGAATGTTAATTAGATTAATGGTTCTTAAAGCATCAAGAGAAAGTGGAAAGGATGGTTTCATGAGGACACCAAAAACATGCTGCTATGATTCCCTGCAATATTCATAGTAGTTTTAAGTTGTTTAGGATGTAATTAAAGAGCTGTAGCATTAAATTATGCAATGCAAACTAATTGTTTGGCCATATCATCTCATGTATCACTGAAGATACCTCGAATAGGTATTACTAGTCCTCAGAAGTGTGCCTAAAATCTACTTTTAGGCTTCTTTTCCTTTATTGACTCTCTTATCTCATCATAAAGTAGATCTTTCGTCGGTATTGATGTTAGTATAGAACAGAACAATGTCAAGAAGGAGAAAATGGTCTTATCTAATATACGATAATAAAAGACACGCATATGATGCATTAGAGATATGAATAGATTGTCATATTTTTAAATTCAGCGATGACAAGTATACCCATACATTTCTAATATAAACACAAGAAACCAGTTTTTCACAAACACAGTGTACAATTATATGTTGTTCGATGCACATTCCGCCTAGCAAATTGGCATCATCAGGAGATGATTGAAACTGATTTCCTGTTTCTCTTGCTCTATCACAGATTACAACCCTCTCCCAGGAGTAACAGAATCTTTATGGCTTAGAACAATATAATTTATTTTTGAGAATTTAAAAATCCCTGTGTTATCTATTAATACCCTCCGTGATAGACCGCCGCACCTCTAGGGCGTGAAGATTCATCCTCAAGTAGCAGTAACTTCAGCAAATAGAGTAGCTCTAGTTCTAGCTCTAGAGAGTGGAAAACAAGGACTGAGCACTTTCTTAAATAAAGAAGGAGCAATATGAGATGCCAAAATGATGGGTATTGCAGGTAAATATTTGGGCCACTTTAACTTCTGCATATTATTGAAAATAGTAGTTTGTGATAGAAAGCATATGCAAGATGACAAATATCAAAATCTTGGGCTAAAATATGTAAATATATTTGGTAGGCCTTCATATTTACAGTTGATGCCACCACTGTCTATATTTTGGACATCTAAAAAGAGCTAATTTTTCTGAACAAATTTGGTAAAGAAAAAAATTTGCTATCTTTTCCGTTAAAAAGTTATAAACACATTTGTAAAAAAAGTATTATCAAAAATTTGCAATCGTCACGATTTAAACAAGTAGCCTTTGGAAACAAATATCAAAGTCGCATCTGTCAATAATTAAACATTATTAATTAGTATTAATTTAACATTACAGAACACATAATATGTTACAAGTATTACCACAGAAAGAAACAAAGTATGTAGGCAATCACTACAACAAATTTTCAATGTGACCACCTCCTATTTCTAAATACTTATCCAATCTCCACCTACCTTACTTTTCGCACTGAAGCCTTACGAGACATTTCTCTAGATAGTTAATCGCAAGCATTTCTGATTTTTTCTTTTAAATATTCCGAGTTAAACTGTTTTGTAAACTTTATTTTTCAAAGTTCTCCACAAGAAGAAATCTAGTGGGGTCAAGTTCGGGGTGATTTAGGCGCCCACTGTATCGGCCCATTTATACCTATCCAATTTTCTCCATAAGTTTCATTTAAATATTGTTGGAGGACTCTTGCTTTATGCCATGGAGCTCCGTCATGCTGGAAATACATGTTTGCTCGCAGCTGTAGTGGCACATTTTCGAGAAGCACAGGAAGTTGTCCTTGAAGAAATTGCAAATATCCCTTACTATTTAAAAGTCCTTCGTAAAAATATGGACCAATCAAATGCCCATTAATAATACCACACCAAACGTTAATTTCGAAGTGTCCATGGTATTCAATCGGATTGACAAAATGTGGATCTTCAGTAGCCCAATAATGTTAATTTTTTTATTGGGCTTACCGTTACTAACAAAACGGCTTTCATCCGGCCACAACACATGCTGAAAAAACCGATTGTCATCGATCTCTATGTTTACCATCACTTGGGCAACATAATTAATTCTTCGTTGTTGATGTTGATCTGACAAGTGTTCTAAGTTATGAATTTTATAATCATGATAACTATTTTCTTTCAAAATTTTTCGTACTGAACTATATTTTAAATTTAACTTACGACAGGCTTGCCGAATCGAGTTCCTTCAAGATACTGCAAAACAGTGGCAATAGTACTGTCAGAATTGACCCTTTTAACAATTTTTCTTTCCTTTCGAGAAGAAAATGTCTCGTTATTTGCACGTAAATTACATTCCAATCTTATAAATATTTTTAAGCTTGGAATAACACGTTCGGGGTATCTCTCGGCGTATAACTGAACTGCTCTTCTAGAATTCTTTTGAGATTCCTCATGAACTAATAACATATCGACTTTTTCATTGTGCGTGAATATTTTTCAAAGTCAAATGACAACAAAACAATATTTGTCAACCATCAAATTAATTGTTGACAGATGCAGACTTTGCTATTTGTTTCCAAAGGCTACTTTTTTAAATTGTGACAATTGCGAATTTTTGATAATACCCTTTTTTTTACAAATTTGCATAATTTTGTAACGGAAAAAATAGCAAATATTTTTCTTTACAAAATATCTTCACAAATATTAGCTCTTTTTGAGTATGCCAAAATATAGGTATGTTTCTGGGGGAAAAAAAAATCGATGACGTCATTACTTCAGTATCCAAATATGGAAAAATATGAAAATTCGGCTTAAAATGGACCTTGCTCAATCTAATTTAAGAACCCCTTTTCATATTTTTTCTTCTATCGTTTTTCCTTTTCTTATAATAGAGCTGAGACATCGAGTTTTGCTCACCCTGTATAAGAAAATGGTCCTAATATATTTGGACAAACCTAAACTCTTATCAGTTCGGCAGACAAATAAATTAGATCAGTTTCGCCTTCAGGACACACTTATTCAACGAAAGTAAGTAAAATCTTAAAATCATTTTATCGATTATTTTAGTTTGGAAATTTCATATTCTGTCAATTTCATCCTACTCTGGCCTCCTTCAAAGTGACATGTCGAATTTTATTCGTAAATGTTAATCTTTTCTTCTTCTCTTTATTCTCCTTTTCCTTCCTTGTATCTTCTAAAGTAGAAAATACATATTTATTGTTATTTTGATATATTATTTTTGTTGAATAATTCATCATATTAATGATCTCGTTAATCATTATTCATTAATATCGTGTCTATTATTTCTTTCTGTGTGGCTGCATATCCAATAACAATATCGATTTCACTTACTTACCATCGTTAAAAACCATATATTCCATGTATTCCGGAACTAATTCTGCAGACGAGGCATCCTCTATTTTTACGTAATTTTATATCTTTGGCAGTGGCATTATTTCCAGAGCTCTATATTGGAATTATTGATTGCTTTTATTACGTTCCCGTATATTACGGCGAAAAAGGCTCGATAAATCATGGTTTCCTGTTGCTTGCTTGCATGTATTACGACTCCTTTCCACCCCATAAATATCGGAAGGAGGAACAAATTATACAACGAGATGATAAGATAAAATGTAATAAGGCGCATTGCTCATTAATCAATTTTGACGTTAAGTAAAATACCGAAAGCACCTGTAATACAAATTTTTCAGCTAAGCTTTTAATCTTTTTCTTGCCTTATTAACTTTGATGAAAGTGTAGTAATTAAACTGGCGCATAATTAATAACTAATTAAAATAAATGTTGGCAGCTCAGATCGCGCGAGTTTTACAGTTTTTCATTTTACCTTTAAGCTTAATAATTTCAGGTATTTATCCAAAAAATATATGAACAATTGTTTCGCTAACACAGTGGCTTCTTCAGATGTTGAGTACATAAACTGTATATTGTCACGAACACCTCGAACGATCCCGAACGCCGGGAATATTCGAAACCATCAAGAGTGTGTGGAGTTGACTTCCAGTGTGTTCTATACTAGAAGGTTCGCCAAAGTTCTTTATCTAGAAACGTCTGGAGAGACGTTCTACTGCCTATATAAGAATTGTGTCGTCCGAGTTAGTTGAATCTGGACCGGGATAGTGTTAGATACGGTGCGAAGAAAGTGACATTGTGTAATACAGTGCGAGAAATTAGTTTATAAAGTTAAAGTAGAAAGAAAGTTAGTTAGTTAGTTGGACTTGTAAATAGTTGAGTTGTAAATAAGTATTCGAAATAAAGAATTTTCTAGTAAATTCGTTACAATATGTACTCAACATCTAAAGAAGCCACTGTGTTGGCGAAACAATTGGTACTTTAACAATTGTTAAATAAATAAAAAGAGAAAATCTAACCAGCGAAGGTTTTAAATTTGTATAGTTTGTCGATCATCATCTTTTAAATAAACGCAATTCGGAAATTCATCTTGAAATAATTTGATTTGAGGCGTGCTTTTAAAAATGTTAAATTGTGTTTGTAATTTTACAAAACATTCCGATCATCACTTAAAAAGCAATTTTATGTTTCTCAGTCGCGACATGTTCTGTAAGGCGCGTTTTTAAAATCCATGACAACTGTATTGCATATAATATATCGTAGTTCAGTGCCATTAGAATGCAGTTCACATCCATTTGTCCACTTTAGCACGCGAAAGAAGTTTACGCGACACATTTAGGTCTAATAATAATATTAATTGAATGTACGATAAAGGATACGTTACCGAGCACTCATTACATCTCATCTTACAGTGACTATTGATACACAGCCTCTCCTCTCACCGTATGTAGTCGCTGGGTTACAGACCGTTTCCGGTGTCGAAGTGGACGGTATTTTTAATCATATCGATACAAATGCGAGTTTCATATTTTTATTAATAATGTGAAATTTGGCAACGGCCAAACTACGTTAAACATCGATCCTCGTTCGATCACCGATGTCGAGCAACCTCGGGCGCAGTTAACACTTAGATGGTTTACCGCTTGAAAACATCGCGTGTCGTTGCCGTTATCAGCCTGCAGTGCTGCTGGGTGGATTGAGCAGCCCAGTAGTATTGTTGCCGATCCCAAGCCCGGAAGAAAGAGGAGGGTTAGAGGGCCAGGTTAGCTGCCTACCCTCTGTGAAAACAGATAAAAAGCTCATAATATCGATGATATTCATCGAAGAGAAACAGGTCCTAGACCTACTTAGAAGAAGAAAGAAGAAGGAGAAATATGAAATTTTATTATTTAATTTCATATCTCCTTTTGTACACATAAGTCTGAACCTGGAATGTACGATTTATGTCGGATTACTTATTACCTACGATTTACTAAACTGACTTATGTTCCTTTATGAATATGAATATAGCATGGATATAACATGAGGACAATATGGATATAATGTGGATATAACGTGGGTATAACTTGTTAATTAATTTGGTATATTATTTACTTTATTAGTAAAAATTTTTACTTATATAATATTTTATTTATATAATACTTATATAATATTTTTAGTGTAGTGTGACATACCTTTAGGTTTTATATATTTTATCATATTGTTTACGTCCAGTATTCGGGCGTAATGCATCTGAGAGATCCCATAATCAAATCTTAGACAATTTAGATTTTAATGAGGTGGAGACTTAATTAAATGCTTATTTTAATTAATACAATACAATATTTCATAAATTCAATAAATGTTTCACATTCTTTTTAATCGAAATTAAATTTACATAGAGGAACTCATTTAATGTTGTACAATAATAAAGATTTTTATAGGAGAACGAGCTATTGACAAGTCTTTTTCTGTTTTAAGACATAAACATAAATTAGTATTGGACAATATTTTGCATACAGTAAACAAAACACCTATTTTTTCATGTAAGTCATAAAGTTATATATAAAAAAATATTGGACGTAAATTACAAAGAAAATTTATAAGTAACTTCCCATTTTAAGTATAAAGAATTATAAATCCTCTTCATCGCATTAGCATGTTGAAAATAAAAATAAACGTCACATTGTTGGTAAAAATGTGTTAATTTTGAATAATAATACCAAAAAAGCCAGAATAAGTAAGTGTATAGATCTAAAAAAAATATTACTAATTTATTTATTTATTTATTTATTATTATTCTTCAAACAGGAAAAAATCCTAATTACAGGAATAAACTAAATATACAGTAAATAAATAAAATAACAAAAAAGAGAAAGAATGTCAAATAGTACAATTAATAAACCTAAGCAATACGGTAAAAGGTAGTTACAGCGCCAATTTACGTACATATGCAATATACCACATAGAACATCTTAACCTATATTAGCTACGTAATTACAAACACACTTTAAACTATCGTTAAATATATCGCAATTCGCTGCAATTTTGTTGTACAGTGAGCACATAAGAAATACAGGAGCTCTCGCTAATATATTCGTTCTACGAGTAGTACAATATAAAAGCGCCTGATGTCTGACATTACCACGTGGGATCCTAAAGTTAATCTTACTAAGCAATTCAGAATAGTCAATCTTATCATTTAGAAGGTTAAACAAATATTTAATTAGTGAAATATTGCGTCGAACAGATGATTGAATATTAAATCTGTCCAATAGTTGTAAGTGGCAACAGCCTCGAGGCGGATATACGTTATCCAGTAAAAAAGACAAAAATTTAAGAAACCTCTTTTGAATTGCCTCCAGCCTTTGGCAATGGATATTGTATAAAGGAAACCATATAATAGGACCATACTATAAGCGAGATCTCATTAGAGAAAAAAATAACGCTTTAAGGGCATGTACCTCGGAAAACTTCCTACAATTACAGTAAATGAAGCCATAAGTTCTAAACGAAGCAGAAAAAATATCATTGATATGTTCCACAAAAGTAAATTTGGCGTCAAATATTATGCCTAGGTCCTTAAACAACCCAACACGATGAATAATGTGGTCGTTAATCGCATAATCATGAGAAATAAAGATGTCTTTCCTGGTAAAAGTCATTACCTTGCATTTTGATAAATTTAGTGATAAACGATGTAGCTCACACCATGACGCCATATTACTTATACATTGTTGGAGGTGAAAGCAATCCGAAGGTGAAGATATTTCAGTAAAAAGTTTATAATCATCTGCAAATAATAACTGTTGGCACGATATAACTTCAGGAAGATTATTGATGAAGAACAGGAACAGAAAAGGCCCCAAATTCGACCCTTGAGGTACACCCGATGAAGGAGAGAAATAATTAGAAGTAAAGTTTTGGTATCTGACCGTGAAACTTCTATTGGACAAATAGGACCTAAACAAGTCCAACAATGAATCTGAGAAACCAAAACTTCTGAGTTTAAAGAGCAAGATATTGTGATCAATCTGGTCGAAAGCTTTTGAAAATCTGTATAAATGGTGTCGACTTGTCCTCCCTTATCCAGGATTTCGGAAACTTATTGCGAGAATAGAGCCAAATTTGATATAGTCGACCTCCCTTGCATGAATTTAAATAATAAAAGAAATCTAACAAAATATAAAATTGAAAATAATGACGTAATCAGGTGCAATCCATCTGACAGATCCGGGCGGCCCATACAAGGCAAGGGATGCACTAAAAAAATCGACGCCATGTCGAGAAGAGTGGCTTGGATCTAGAAAGTTATAGGGGAGTTCTAGTTAATATTCGTAATACACACGAAAGGGTAAAGAAAAAAGTAACTGACGAATCTCATCGATCGGCTGCGCCTGACGGAGGGTGAAATCAGTTTTCAGAATCTTACTTAAGTAACATCAAACATTAAACATTAAACTTTGACTTCCAAAGAACTATGTTGTTAGTAAAAAAAAGCAGAAGACCAGTTTTCCACGACAATAAACATTAGCGAAAAATCGTTAATAAATCATAAATAAATAAAGGGCAAAGAAAAAAGTGACTTCCGGATCTCACAGATCGGCTACGCCCGATGGAGGGTTAAATGGATAATGTACATTATTATTAATACGGCCTGGCTCGGCCATTAAAACAACCCCACGCAGAAAAAAAATCCAAACGGTCCTAACTTAGGAACGCGATATAATTCCAACAATCCGCTCCCCACAATGGCGCGGATTAACAGGATCATCGCCATGACGTACTGCATTTGGGTATAAATGAATGTCTAAAGCGAAGCCCGAATACGATTATTTGATTTAAATGCGTTTATTCACCAGTTAATTGAGTATTGGTATATTTGACAGGTGGTCACTTCAACCTGACAGTAGACTTATTATAGCCGGCGGCCTGAATCGGAACGACATATCATTTCCTCTATTTGCTTAGGATCGGGCGTGGCAGACCCATAAAGGATTTCGAGGGGGCAGGACGCGCCATGGCAGGGGAATAGATCAGTGCTGTTATCCTGGCGTTCATTGTGTTCAATTTCGGCTATTACCATTATTATGAGCAGAATAATAGAATAAGAGATGGACTCCACTAGCGTGGAGTTTATCGAGTTATTTATAGTTTTCAAATTAATAAATTAGATAGAGCGAGAATACAAAAAGAAATACACAACATCGACATAATAATTTCGACTTTGTTACGGCCTTCAACAATATAATAAAAATTACAGAAATAAGGAGATTATAATATAATAATGACTAAACAAATTAGGTCAAAACAGCTATCCTCTTGGCTATATGCCAAACGCCGAGCGCTGAATTACGTGACAAAATTTTCCGTATTTTGTATAACAGAGTTAGCACTAAATTACAGTGATTCAGATTGTTCCAAAACCACAAGGAAGATGCAAAGTGTCACCTATCTCAGGATATCGCTAACTGCAGACCGGTTTCGACCTTATCTTGGGTCTCGTCAGTGCAGTGTAAGCGAGTATACCTTCGACAGATGAGGCTCACATCTAGTATATGTTGCTACGTTCTACCGCAGTAGAACGTACCAAACGCCATCTCTTGGTAGTTTCTAGAACAATCTAAATCAGAGTAAAAACTTGAGATCATCAATAAATACATAATACAATGCAAAGTTTTACTCTCCAGAGGGTAACTGCAGATGGGGTGGAGTATAATCTCCTTATTTCTGCGGTTTGAAAATAATTACCCTCTGTGGAGTAAAACTTTGCATTATATTTGTAGTGACGCATTAAACTGGCGCATTAACAGGGATAATGAGTGTGCCTCGATAGCTCAGCGGTCAGAGCAACCAACCGGAAATTGGGAGAGCCGGGTTCGATTCCCGGTCGAGGCAAAATGCACTTTTATCCGTGCTATCGCCAAATTGGTGACCCCGACGTGATGTGATTCGTCATTCCAGTATATGCAACCTCCCTTACATCTCAAATTCGCGGATTCGATTCCCGTCCTATCCATCGCCCTATAGTCCCGGGGGTTACCGAACAACGGTTCGTAAGAATGGCGAACGCGGTCACATTACGTTAAATTGTATCGAGACAAAACCATGTCTCTAGGGAGGGAGTACTGTAGTGACGCATTAAACTGGCGCATTAGCAGGGATAATCAGTGTGCCTCGATAGCTCAGCGGTAAGAGCAACCAACCGGAAATTGGGAGAGCCGGGTTCGATTCCCGGTCAAGGCATAAGCACTTTTATCCTTGCTATCGCCAAATATTGATTATCTCAAGTTTTTACTCCGATTTACATTGTTCTGGAAACTACCAAAAGATGGCGTTTGGTAGGTTCTACAGCGCTGAAATGTAGCAACGTCTACTAGATGTGAGCTTCATCTGTCAAAGGTATACTCGTTTATACTTCACTGACGAGACCCAATATAAAGTCGAAACTGGTTTGCAGTTAGCGATATCCTGAGATAAGTGACACTTTGCATCTTCCTTGTAGTTTTGAAACAATCTGAATCACTGTATTTTAGTGCTAACTCTGTTAGATAAAATTCGGCAAATTTTGTCATGTAATTCAGCGCTCGGCGTTTGGCATATAGCCAGAGGAGTAGCTGTTTTGGCCTAATTTGTTTAGTCTTTATTATATAAGGCATTTGCAGATGGGGTGGAGTATAATCTCCTTATTTCTATAGTTTGAAAATTACCCTCTGCGGAGTAGACTTTGCATTATATTAATAAAAATTGGTTACAGTTAGTATTTTACGATATTCACTTATAAAATATGTGAGCCTTATAAAGATGTGTTATATATATTTTTGGGTATATCTACTGCGGCTGATTACACGTTTTTGGAAAAATACAAATAATATCAAATTAGTCAAAAGAGATTATCACTAAAGCGTCTGTTACGCCGCCGAACCGCCACAGAGTTAAACTCAGGTAATTATTATTACAGCTCGTAAAGAATAGGAAGAAGTGTGAGATTCTCTGTGTTGCGTAGAAGAAAGAGTGAGGCAGAATTTGGAGAGAAAAGGATGCAATTTACTCGCGGCCAGATCGAACTCTGTGTACGTTAATGCATACTCGATAATCACTCTGCAAAGGTCCCAGTGTGACTGAGTAAAGACCAGGCTATTTACTGCACACCTCGTGGGCGGTCTAATATCGCAGTTTTGAGACTTGTTTTTATTCTTGACAATCTGTACACAATGATAGTTCATAGAAAATACATCATAACACATGTCGCAGTCAGTTTCAATTTATGACTCACGCATAGACATGTACCGATAATGAGACTGTATCACTATATGTTTTTCTAAATTTCTGCAGTAAAACATTGACTTCAATCACTCGATGAGACGAAAACAAACGATAACAGGCCTCTGTGTAACATGCGGTGACAATGTCGTTACTATAGAAACAGATATCGGCAATGTATCAATTGTTAGTCCATCTCTGCTGCGACTTACCCGAAATAGACGCTTTAGATAACTTTTAAATTATAATTTAATTAATAACTGACTAAGGATAGGCATAAGCTAGGACACCAACTCTCCTATTGAATATTGGTGAAATATACTTTTATAAATAAAACGGGGAACGAGGCTGGCTGGCTTAACCAACCGTGGGGATTAACCATCCCTTCTAATCATCCCTGCTTCGTCATCTCCAACTTTTTGAGGCGAAACTTCTATAACGAGGTAGAGAGTTCGGAAAGTGAAACGGAATTCAAAGTGAAACACTTTGGTGGAGGGCATACAAGCAGAGCATGCAGATGAACGAGAATGGGGACACGTGAGGAGCGTAGAGGGGATAGGCATAGGCTTGTGCGTTCCTTAGTGTAAGGAATTAATGGCTATGTATAAGTAGTGCATCAGTCTCTGTATGAATTGTGGTTTATATTGAGATATAACATCTATATAGTTAATATTAAAGTGTCTAAATTAGTCTCATCGTTACTGAAGTGAATTATTGGAGAAGTGATCGAAAAAATAATTTAAAACCTTGTTTTATACGAAAATTCTATCAACGTAAGTGTGCTATACGTGGATCTATATGTACTAATTTATTTTAAAATGAAACGCAAATGTACCGATACGATACTTGTCTTGCACGTAATAATTCAGAATGCCAAAGGAATCATCAAGGAGACGCGTTCGCGAATTTAGAACAAGACAGCGACAGGAGCTAGAGCAACGACGACGTGGCGGCTATAGACAAAATGCAGGACGACCACGAGGTAACCGGACAGAAGCTGATCGTCTTCATCATTTTCGGCAGCACTAGCGAGAGAATCGTCGAAGGTGCTGTCGATATACATAGAGCAAATATGGAAAATGACAGATGGTTAGTAAATTTTGAATTACTTATATTCATTGTTGTTCATATATTGTCATATATATTATATAAACTAATATGGATTTATAAATACTTTTCAGATGGAAATAATTGTACTGCTGATGTGTCAGAACACCAAGAGCCTTCTGAAATTGAGCAGCATGAAGACTGTCATTCTCACGAAGGTGCCAGAAGTCTTCAAAAAGTTTATAGATAGTCCATTTGGGTGTGCATGCTCTGTTTGTGATCGGTTGTGGCTTAAAAACGATTTATCTGCTACTCCTTCTAAATATCATGACATTATTAATAACATACTACCAGATGTTGTACTGTACCAGTACGAAGACATAGGTATATCCAACATCTGGTCGTTTGTATTTTACTATACAGTTGAAGTTCGGTATAGATCGAACTTCAACTGTATAGTAAAATACAAACGACCAGATGTTGGATCTGGTGGCGTTGCCATCTATCATAATACCTTCGATGGAAATAATAAATCACCATCGGCTATCATTTGGAGTTCAAGTAGGTGAAGTGGGAGAAATATATTCTGCAAAATGTAGCACAGAGCACGGTCAAGAGGGATTGCTGGTAGCCGTATTATACATATATCTCCAAACCAATCTTTAAAAAAATATCATGTGCAGCACAGTACACGTGATAGAAGTGAATACTTCTTTAGAATAGAGAATGAGAGAGATTAAGAGTGACAGATTGAAAGAGAGAGAGAGAGAGAGAAAGGGATTTTCCTCATTTAAATCCGGGCCTCAACATTAGTTGCAGATGCAGCCGCGGCTACATTCTGGAGGGCTCTTATTCGCGCTCTGTATGCACGAATGCGCTCTGCTCCCGTTTTGACTATTTTCTTCACTTTGGCAACTTTTTTTCCTCCTTCAGTCCCTTGTGAATATTCGTCATTTTTATTTGGCATGGTGCAATCTGTGAAATAGAAAAATCCATGTAAAGTACACTTGTTTCATTAGATGTTGTATATGGTGAACAGTTTTGTTGAAAAGAGCAATTAGTATATTGGTATAATTGGTATATATTACTTACATGTATCACAGCGATGTATAGATATATTTCTTGATTGCTGAAAAGTAATGCCTCTCTCACGAACTGATGCGTTGTAGATACGGACTGTAGTTATGCGTTGTAGTTATCTGTGATGAAACACGTGGCGTAAATCAACTATTTTTAATTTTCTGGCCCAGTATAGGCTTAGAAATATAATTTTTGATAATATTTTAGATATTTAAATATACTTACATTATAACAGTTCAAGGATATTATCAAATAATCACAGAACAGAGATGCAAATAACGCAAATAATTACAAAACACAATGATAAATATTCAGTACACACGAGTGCTGCTTCAGCTGTTAATATATAGCGTCCGGAGGCGTACATCTATAACGCGCGCATGTGCTACAATCTATATATACTATTATATTGCTTCGTAGTGAGTTTATATCGCTCTCTCTTGCTCCACTCCCGTGTGGCGTCAGAGTTGTACGTACTCGCGCGCATGCGCGTCATACTATATTTTCATCTATTGCCTAGTATTCAATGAATACGTGGCTCTCTCTCTTGCTTGTACGATGCTTCCTAAACTATTCTTCCTTCAAGCAACTTAGACCTCGGACTTAGAGCGTATAAGCGGGCGTTAAAGACGAAGGACCGCACAAAAGGGAGACGCGGATAGCCTAAACTGATATATATATATATATATATATATATATATATATATATATATATATATATATGATGTATAGCTCTCTTTCTCCTTCTCTCTACGTTATATCTTTTTTCTCTCTCGTGTAACGAAATCTCGAAACGTTACATTTTTTCCAACTCACTCTCCATTCTCGTCAAATATCAAAACGCCGCCAAAGAAGTATTCACTTCAAAAATAATTTCGTTTCTCCACTCAAAGCTACTTTCATATTCATCAGAAGTAGCTACAATCCTTAATTTAGGTTTTGAGAAAACTCCGATGTTTCTTGGTGAAGACTTCAATATAAATTTTGCCGCAGAATCATCAGCACCTCTTGTAACTTTTTTAAGAGGAAAATTTTATATGATAATGTCAAGTGATTCTGCGACATCATGAACGAATGAAACAACAATAGAGGCTATTTTTAGTCGATATTTACACATAGTAGAAAGGCGAACATTTGTATCGCATTTTAGTTACCATAAGCCACTTGTGATATTTATAAAAGAAAATGATCCAATAAATCAATAATATTATAAAACACAACTCTAATAATTACTTCGAAACACAATTACTAATATCATCTTTAGAAGTTCTACTTATAAATGTGAGACACACTATTTTTTTTATTTAAACACACTTTATTTACCCAGCAACAAGGACACAAATCCCTGCCTTGGCCGAGCTGTTTATACATACAACCCTGGCTGCGAAGTTTCGGCGGGGAAGGGGATCGATTGGGGCGCAACCGAACCCACGAAATGAACGATTTTATTCCGGTCAGCTTCTTACAGTTCGAAAACGACAAGCAGCAGCTAGATTGTAATTTGAGGATCACAACACCTAAGGGACAGGGAGGCACTAGGAGATCACGGCCTTACCGCCGGCTTCGGAATACCCAAACAGCGTCTGACAGTAACGACGACATAAATTCTCCCTCGAGACAGCCCGGGGCGAATTGCATTCCCTTATTCCGCGCCGCCCCCGTCCCCCAGTGGCGTTCGCCAGCAGCCAGCGCTCCCCGACTAAATTCGTTGTCGTTATTGTAGCTCGAGATGAGATTAATTATTGTATAACTACCTGTTGTGTTGGAGGCGATCGTCGTTCTGCTCTGTGTTAAATAAACTCGTGGCGAAAGTGAGGGAAGGAAGGCAGATTCAATTTGGAAAGTAGGGACGTCGACTGCTATTTGGCATTAATTGCGATACGACTGAACTTTGTTCTGCTTTGAGTGAATGTGAAGTTGCCAAATACACCTAATTGAGAGAATGTAGATCTGGTGTTTTCTTTCTTCATCTATGTTTGTAGGAATGACGTATACTCAATGTACAAAAGCCAAACAATCCATTAAAACTATATACTCCCTCTTCTAAATAAATTTAAGTTCACAAAAAAGTTCTAAATAATGACAAGTCCTAAAATAAATTCATGGGAGTTAAGAATCGAACTGGATCAGTCGATAATTATTTATAGCATTACACAGTGTGTAACATTAGGGATTAAATGACAAGTTTATCTGAGACGTTAGTGTGGTATTTATATACCATTTTCATGCAATTTTGAGCTATAGTATTTTTATAAATATGTATTTTACACAGTTATTTATTTCGGAAGATTCAGGATAAGTAAGAGGTACATAAGTCCGTTGAGCAACGCATTGTTATCAAATTTTTGACGCGGGAGGGCGAAAAACCGGTTGAAATTCTACATCGATTGATTGCACAGTTTGTCGACAAAACCCCTTTAAAGCCCTATGTCTATGACTGGTATAACAAATTTGGCATACCCTGAAAAAGATCCACCGCGAAAATTCGAAACTCTTCTTTCTGCAGACAAAGTTCTTGCCACTGCTGTTTGGGATTGCAGAGAGGTACTGTTCATTGATTTCCTTCATGAGCAACGTACTGTTAACGCCGCCTACTACTGCCAGTTCCTTGATGAAGAAAATCTGGGTTTTCGGCGGAAAAGATGAGATATGCCTATCCGAAGTGTGACTCCTCTTCGCGACAACGCACGGCCACATGCAGTTGCTTTGACCCAAGAAAAACAGGAAAGAATCCATTGGGAAACACTTAAACATATACATCCACCCTATAGCCCGGATTTGTCATCATGTGACAATCACATGTTTGGGCCGCTTGAAGAGGAACTCGGAGGACGCCGTTTACCAAGACCTGACAGCGTTTTTGCGCAATTGATTAGGGGCACGACCAACTTTATTTTTCAATATCGACATTAAAAAATTGTCAATCGTTGGAAAAATGTATTGATAAAAGGGAAGACTATGTAGAAAAATAAAATGTATTCAAAAATGTTCTTACTATGACAATAAATTTACTTAAACCGAATTCCGATATATATTTGATTTACCCTCGTATCATTGTCACGAATGCCTCAAGCGATTCCGAACGCCGGGAATATTCGAAACCATCAAGAGCGTGTGGAGTTGACTTCCAGTGCGTTCTATACTAGAAGGTTCGCCAAAGTTATTTATCTAGGAACGTCTGGAGAGACGCCCTACTGCCTATATAAGAATTGTGTCGTTCAAGCAGGAGTTAGTTGAATCTGGACCGCGATAGTGAGTGATGCGGTGCGAAAAATGTGACATTGTGTAATACAGTGAGAAAGTTAGTTTATAAAGTTAAAGTAGCAAGAAAGTTAGTTAGTTAGTTGGACTTGTAAATAAGTGTTCGAAATAAAGAACTTTCTAGTAAATTCGTTATAATATTAAAGGGGTTTCAATTATGCCCCTTGTAAATGTTTCCAGTAGTCGGAGTCTTGACTGACCAGTATTTAAGCTATAAACAATCGATTGAAAATCGAATTTTTACAGAGGATTTGGTATTCAGATTGGATAAATAATTGGTAGATATATTACAAAACTAAAGCAACAACAAATTCCTTAATTCATGTTAGGTACGGTACCCATCACAATAGCTGAGTTGAATATAGCGCGTTAAGTAGCAAATGCGACTAGCGACTGTCGTAATCTTGGTTTTTCTAAGTGATTATAAGCACCGGCACTGGCAATGCCAATGGTAATGGGTGCTGCACGCTTTGCTTGATTATGTATTTCCCTATCAAAATCGCTTCGGCTTTGGATTTGTATTCAAATCGGTATTGTCTACATATGTTTTATGCTTATGTCAATTTTCATTACTCGAAATGCACTCACGCACTCACCCCCATCAACACCACCCTGTGATACCTCAATAAAATGGTAATTCAATAGTATGTTATATTAATTGAACACTTCAACACTTGAAGATATTGACAGAATTGTATTTTACAAATCATCATAACATGATTATTTTAACTGAATTACACTTAAAATTATTATCATTAAGCTGAGATATCATAATGTGAACCATTCCATTTTTGGTTTCTAAGGGGTGAAAGGGTGAGTTGGAACAGCACCTCAAAATTACTGAGAATTTATGTATTTTAATGAATTTTATTGTAGCTTTATTTTTCGAGATTTATTTTCCAAAATTAGTCAGTCTAGGCCACAACTGTTGGATATCTTTATAATGAGAATTAAAATCTCTTTAGTATGAGCAATAGCTCACACTAAAGAGATTTTAATAGAGGGATCGAGTAACAGACCCCTGTTGCCTGTAACAATTTGTGGAAGGGAAGACATTTTGAGCATGTGCCTATCGAAACAAAAATTTACCTATTTCAAAAATTTGTTCTTAAGAAACAAAATCCGAGTTATTCATGGTGGGTCCTAAAAAAATCACCGTGTATATCTCAAGATATTTTTTTTTTTACTTCATATAAACACGTGGACAAAATTAAAGCACCAGTAGAACTTCACATTATCACTTTCATTTTTTCGGAGGTTTAAATCATAGTATAGTGTAGATCATAGAGTGTAGATCTTCCTATAGCTCCTATCACTGTTTCCATTCATCTGGGTGTATTATTGATTAAATACAAATGGTGAATTATCTCCTGAGAAATATTCTCTCATTCGATAAAAACGACTTGTTCGAGTCCTCTATTAATTATAGATGTAGGTATGTGAGGCTTAACTGATCGTTTTAATGCATCACATAGATTCTCTATGGGGTTCATTTCTGGACTTGATGGCCATGAATATTCCATAGTGGGAATATTCACAAATCGAAATTAGTCCAGTACCCTCTAGAAATGTGGGGCCGAAAGTTGTCATGCATAAAAATAAAATTGTTCCCGACAAACTGGGCAAATGGCATCACGTGTTCTTTTACTATATTTTCTACGTAGAAATGTGCATTAATTTATCTCCTCCGTATAGGAACTGGTAACGGACATACCACGTTGAACATCGATCCTCGTCCGATCACCGAAGTTAAGCAACGTCAGGCGCAGTTAGCACTTGGATGGGTTACCGCTTGAAAACACCGCGTGCCGTTGCCGATTTCAGCCTGCAGTGCTGCTGAGTGGATTGAGTAGCCCAGTAGTACTGTTGCCGGCCCCAAGCCCGGAAGAAAGAGGAGTGTTAGAGGGCCAGGTTAACTGCCTACCCTGTGTAAAAACAGATAAACAGCTCATAGTACCGATGATATTCATCGGTAGGAACAGGTCATAGACCTACTTAGAAGAAGAAGAAGAAGAAGTATAGGAACTAACTCCAACAAAAAGTAAGATTTTCAGAGAAATATTGGAGTCAGCAAACTAGCTCTGTCCTGACTTCCTACAGACTCGTTGATGCCAATTTGGTGAACTAAGACTTCTTCCTGTTTCGTCTGAAAACAAAAATCGGTTCCAGTCGTAAATGGTCCAATTTACGTCTTCTCTTGAAAAGCGCAGTCTAGGAACTCTCTATGTTGTCTGATGAGCAGTGCTGCAATAGCTGGTCTTCTACTGTCCAATTCATTAAGCCTTGTTCTGACCATTCGTCAAGGAATTGCCACATTTGGAGCTGCTGCTAGGACTCTGCTTAGCTCTAAACTGGTAGAATACCTGTTTCTTAAGGTGACTTGCATAGGAAATCGTTCATCTTTTGCATCTGTAGGCTTCTTACGACCTTGTTCTGGGGTTCCATAGTAGTCTTAAATTCATTGACACGTTTAACTGTTCGACTAATTATTGATTGTCCACCAGCGTAACTGAATCTATTGCCTTTTAAATACCACTTTATACAGCGTTAACTGTATTATTAACAAACAATTACAAAATGTCATTTTACATCTGTCAACCAATTGCAATTGTTTATCTTATTGTATTACTGCAACTACGAAGACTAGAGAACAGGTAAAATAACTCGAGTGGTGGAGGTAGGACGAAAAACGTCCGCACCATGGCAGTCCTTGCGTAGAACTGAGCGAGGTTATGTTTATTTTTGTTTACTGTATTTTGAAGGTTTTGAGCGTTTCCAGTTTTTCCGTTAAATATGTCAAAAGCGTCGAGATATTGTTGCGTTACGAATTGTTCCAGCAAAAGCCCTGATTGTGTCATAAATAAACGAACAATTTTTAAAGTTCCTGAGGTAAGTCTTTCGATAAACGAGTATTGTAATGTTTGTATACACCGATAGTAACGCTTACTTTGTAGTAAATAGTAAAAGTGCAGTGTAATGTAGAAGTAAATTATCAAATAGTAATTTACAACTCAATTTCGTTTAAGGACTGTGAGAGACGAGAAAAATGGTTGGAGGTGCTGTCACCGTATTACCTTAATATTATGAAGCTCAAGGAAAGAATACTTTATAATAGTAGAAAAAGAAAACTCAAAATACCAGTTTTCCTTCACTTAACGATAATGAATTTGAACTTCCCACAGAACGTTTTCGTAATAAGATTTTTGGTTATCATAGTTTTTTAGTAAGAGGTAACAACCTATATTATTTATTTTATATTATTATTATGGCCTTTTAGTTAAATTGAAAAAGTTTAACTACAGTTAGTTAGTTAAAGTTAGTTAGGTAATTTAGTTTAGTTCTTTAGTTCAAAACATTAGTTTAGTTCTTTTCACTGCAATGTTATTTCTTCGCTTACATTAGAATGCAACTTATAATTTCAATTTTCTTGAATAAATAGTTTTGTGACATTTCTTGTTTTATTCCTGTACTCTTCAATTTATGTCTAATTACTAACGTTAATTCTGAAAAATTAATTGATTTTACATCACACACTGTATTGCCTTCATAGTACACTGATTTGAATAAATTGTACTCTTATTGAATGCTTTGTTTTTACTGAAGCAACATACAAAAAGGTCGGTAAATATGTAATGTTATTACCACAAAATCGCAAGTTTTAAATTAACCGAATATATACAATTGATTAGTAATTGTTTAAAAACAACTTCACATTTCATACAATAATAGCTCACAAGCTAATTTCACAGGAAAACTATCGGTTACTTCTTGGATGTTTGAAATATCTTGTACAGACTTCGGCACATCCCATTCCATCCATTCCAAATATTCACTGTGTAAATACACATTCACATTCAACTTCTTATCAATGCATATGTTTAAATTGGTATCCAAACCAGACTCAGCATACCATTTTTCGCTTGGCAATTCAATGGAGTGTCCATTGCTTTGTAAACTTTCAAACAAAATATTTCCTTCCGAGATCGAACATTTATTCATTTCCCCATGCCAAAGTGACCGCAGTTCGACATTTTCAATTCCACTTGTGGCCATGGTTAAAATATGTAATCTTCCTGTGGATGATTAAAACTCGTTAGACTAAAAGCTCATTATGTTATTTCATTTCCACAAAGCTAAATTATCATCGATATCCTACTCGTGGCAGACATAAAAGAAAATTATAATTGGCAGATGAAAAAATGCAATAACATTTCTTGCTCCAAAAGAAAAGCATTCAGAACTATCATTTTTTGTACATACTATGTATTTGGGACTGAAAATACTGTATCCCAATTTTCATAGCGTGTTTTCACCAAACAATTCGGAAACAACAATTGTAAAGAAATGCACGCGAAAATTGTTTACTGTTTACATAAAGAGCACAATAGAACCCTAACCCTACATTTAAATAGTGAAGACCCGCGATAGACGAGGATAAACGGCATGCACACATGCGCAGATCCCGCGCGATTCTACGCGAGGCTGCCATATTGGCGCCGTTTTTCGTCTTACCCCCACCACTGATTTTTCGAGGAGCTATGTCTCCTTACTCTCTAGTCTTCTTGACTGCAACATTACAGTAGTGACAGAGGATATCCTTGGCCACCTAAATAAAATGTTTAAGGATATAAAACTTAAACTCGAGAAATTATAAGAAATAATGAAGAGTTTTGCTGATGCGTTAATTTCACTCAGGAGTGTATTTTGCGTCTTAAATAAATCTCTTGATCCAGTCTCTGTATGCACACTATTTTGTTTTTAATTGGTTTGATTTCTTGGAGTTCTTTAATTATTTGATTTACACTTTATATTTATATCTATATTTTGTATACCTATAACAGTTAATATAAATGGCACATTTTTATGGAACCGACCCTTCCAAAGGCGATGTAATAAACATGACACAGATAATCCCGACTGCAAAGTGGATGTCCAATATGTCTAAACTGTCTTTATTCTACGTTAACGAAACTGTATTCAGGACTTTGCGTCCCTTGTAGAGACTACCTGACAGAAGGATCGGGAGAGGATTTTCTCGTCAGGTTCTCTCAAGTTTCCCTGGATTTTAACTAAACACGTGTATATTGCTACGGATCGGGCTATGGAGATAGCTGATGTGATCTCGGTTACAGGCCGGAGCATAGAGTTCGTAATTTTATAATATCGTTCTCTTGGCGAGAAAAACAGACTATTCATTTCACCACTACTTGCCAAATAAAAAGCTCTCTTATCTTGCCGATAAACGGAACAGTCTACCTGAGTCTAGCTTTAAAAACAAGCCACGGTATGTTTTGAGATTTTTTATTTGGCAAATAGCGATGAAATAAACTATAATTGATATACGCAAAAACTTCTATTACCAGGCCATTTTCAATATCAAAATGGCCATCTTGATGGCATGTTTGATTATGGAAAACTTTGAGCTACAGAATATGCATGAAATACAGTAAATCAGAAACATGAATATTACTATCAATTTATATCTCATCAAAAATCGCGAAGGAAATGATAATTAATGAAAACAAAACCTACAATGTAGAGCTTATAAAAGTACACTAAGAATCTATACAATAAATAGAGAAATTATTTTGCATAGACAAACTTTGATTTTAAGTCAATTAAGTAATATAGAAAAATGAGTCTCTTGTTTGTGATACGCTTCAAATTTTTCTATTATTCCAGGGAGAGGGCTGGAATCTGCGATGTAGCGCCAGAAATAGGAGACACCGAAAGAATATACGTAATTCGACACGCGTTTCTCCAATTAAGTTGGAATCATTAGGAGGTGAATAAAGCTGAGTTTTAATAACCTTCTGATCATACCAATCTTCGTAGTGAAATGCACTCGAGTAATGTGCAATTCTGTGGTGTTAGTATCATTAGTATCATGATGAGATTATTAATATTGAGTTTTAACCATCTTTTAATGATGCCAGATTGGATGACGAAGCATGTGTCAAGTTAAACGTTACTCCACGTTTTCTTGCCTCTATTACAATAGTAAAGATTAGTATTCCATTATTTTAATGATTCTAGAGTAGTCATAAGATAACTGGTCCGGTACTAATTCTAGACTACAATTACACTTTTAAAATTGGATAAAAAAATAACTCACTGTATTTTTTTTAATCCTCAATTTTTGAAATAAAACGACAGTTACTATTGTTTTCCTTTTAGAGATAAAAATTTTTTTTTTTTAACTTCAAGTTGTCACAAAAAATAAAACCCGCCACAGGTAGGATTCGACATTTGTCCCGGATCGGAACCGAACGACAGACAGCTGTTTCGAACTTGTTAGTTCTCATCAGTGCCGCACACGGTACGCCGATTCAGGACAAATGCCGAATGAACTTTATGGCCTATACATATTTATCGATACGATCTCTGTCAGTAACTTATAAGTCGGAAATCGAGAAAGGAAACACCAAGCCGCCAAGCGGTTGTCAAAGTAGTTCCCGAATAGCAAAGCTATTACATAATCGCTCTAGGAAACAACTACTCCTCGGGCTAAAGCCCCGCCAGGCATTGAATTATACCCAGAAGCGACCTCTTTCTCGTGTTTCTGCACGATCAGATAAGGTTTCAAAAAATAAGTTTAAAAAAAAAATAAAAATGGGTTTTATTTTTTTAAATAGTAGCCTCAACAACTATATTAAAATAAATAATACTATAGAATTATTAGTCAATCTTCATAGTTTTAAGTCAATCTTCAGATAATTAAAGCATCCAATTCGGAAACACTCTGTATTATTATATCACATCATTCCGGCCTGGAAGCAGAGACAACCCCGCTGTAACTGTTGCGTCAACATAAAACGTCAGCCGCAGCGCTCTTGTCAATGTCTACCTTAAATATGACATGTAACTCGTGATAGCATACGGTCTAATTGACTTTGTAGTTTGGGTATTCAATTTCGAACTTTTGGCAGTTATAGAATCGTAATTTAACAACTATCGGCCTGGATAAGGGCTTTCAATTTCATTCAGGTTCTACTTCAGCCGAAGCTTAATATAACTTTTGCTAACGAAGTAGGTATGTTCAGATTGTACTTATCGCCACAGTCGGTGTTGTGACAGTAGAACTTGGGAACTGAAATGAGATTCCGAATAGACTGAATGTCTATTTGGTCCAGAATGCATGTTGGTAAAAGGATTTATAATTGTTTAGTCATTTTGTCAGATGGTGTTACATATCTGGTTTTATTCTTCTTCGACAGTGCTCTTCGGTTAGTGTTTTTGACCAGGTGGTAAACATTATTTCTTATATACTGTTTGTCAAGAATAGGAAAAAGTGTGAAATCCATGTATGCGTAGAAGAAAGAGTGAGGCCGTATTCTGAGGGAAAATGATGTGTTTTACGCTTGACCAGATCGAACTAAATGTACATTGTGTACACTCGATATTCGCTTTGCAAAAGTCTCAATTCGACTGAGTAAAGACCAGGCTATTTACTGCGCACCTCGTGGGCGGTCCGATATCGTACCTTTAAGACTTATTTCTATTCTTGACCAGCATTACGCGGGATTGCAATGGTCCATTCAAAGAATAATATTAGCAAAAATGTCCTTCCTGCTGACACTATTGATGATGTTAATGTGTGTAAATGATTTGGTTAGTAATATGATGTAAATTAGGGTCACTGATGTGTGATACCATGTTGATTGTTTTTTGTAAGCCTTGTTTACCAATGGTTCTACCTGTACAAATGCATAGTTACCCACACTCACATTGTGGCGCGAGTTATGTGCTCAAAGAATATATCCACGTGGAACTGGTGGAAGATTCGATAACAATTACGATTATTTTGTATTTCGATTGAGATTGCAGTCAGTCTACGTTCAATCTACGTTCAAATTGTAATTCGTTGAATAATGTCGTTTGTTGCATTTTAAAAAGTGACTGTCGAAAGAAATTCATTTAACTAACGCAGCCGCTAGGATCATCCGAAAACGTTACATCGCGTATTCGTTTGTGAGTTTTAACTCTTAACGGTCAGAAATCCAGTAGAAGAAAGTTCTATTTTCGAGTGTTGCATCGTGCAGTCCGGTGAAACGGAACCCAAGAAAACTTCAGGAACTCAACAATGGATCGAGGAGAAATTGCCACCAAGCAAACACTGGTAAGAGCCATTCCTTTCTCTTTCCAATTACATGAACAAACGTAGATTCCCTAAAAGTTCTGTGTATACGATTCTTTTAGGTTGGACTCATTGTAAGTAGAAATTTTAAAAAATTGAAGGCATATAAATTTTTAAAATTATAGATAAGAAAGTGGTCGAAAAGATTTCTAAATTGAATATAATTTAGCAAAATCTTGAGATACGTTTTAAAATTAACCAGCTTAATTTAAAAACATAAAATTAATAAAAGAAAAGAGATAAATCAAAGAATTTTCAAAGGAATCCAATCTTGTTCCACAATTATTGTAAAAAGAAATATATTGAAATAATTTGCCGTAGTGTTGATGATAGATAGTTTAATAAATAGTTTTAATAGATTAAATTTAAATATGACGGAAAGACAAATTAATTACCAATTACTTAGACTCTATGTATATTCAATTCCACATTTTAACGGAGATCCTGGTACTCTAGAAATATTTTTAGAACATTGTGCTTATTTAATAAATACTTATAAAAATAATGAAAATAAAAATAACCCAATCGATGGTTATTTAATTCGTGCAGTTATTGGCAAACTCACAGGCAACCACTTATCTTTAATAGGTAGCTGCCCTGAAATTAGAAATTGGGATGGTTTAAGAGATTTATTACGTGTAAGTTTTGGCGATCATAGAAATATATATTGTTTAGTTCAGGAAATGTTAATGGCTAATCCCTTTCGAAATGAAACTAATTTGCAATTTGGTCAAAGAATACAGAAAACTTAGGAGTTCAATAGCATCCAAATTAATATCTCTAAATTTACCAAGAGACGAACGTTATTTTAAAATAAGAAATTATGACGAATTATGTTTAAAAACATTTATCAGAGGGTTAAATGGTAGAATACAGGATTAGATTAAGAAATATGATTAGATTAATATGATTAGATTAAGAAATCTAGATAGTTTAGAATTAGCTATATCACTCGTTTTAGAGGAGGAAAATTCTTGCACTTTATCAAAAAAATAATGTTTAACCAATATCGAATACATTATAATAAACCACCTGTTCAAAATATACAGCAAAATATGTCACAAAATTTTATAAGATTAATTTTATAATTTTTACCAAAATTACAATCAACAAAAAAGTCAATCTCCATCGCAACCTATCGAAATTCAACCTAAACCGAATTTACCCGCTCAAAGATTTTTGACAAACAAACAAGTATTCGGCCCCCCAAAAAATGTTTTTAAACCTACAGGAAATATACCTCTTAGGCAGTAT
Organism: Rosalia funebris; assembly: GCA_037954035.1. NCBI lineage: Eukaryota > Metazoa > Arthropoda > Insecta > Coleoptera > Cerambycidae > Rosalia > Rosalia funebris. Next base: position 13,938,711 of record JAZFAV010000022.1, read on the forward strand.
GAACCAATGTCGACAACCTATCGAAATCCAACAGTTCAAAAAACACTTAATTTGTTAATTTGTTTTAGTTTATTTACAATATGGAAATAAATTCCAGTTAGAATAGTAGCAAAACCTGCTTATTACAACTGTCAAGATTTCAATAAGCTGTTTATCAACTAAATTAATAGAAAGTGGAAGTAGAAACCCTAAATATGTACATGTACAGTACATTGCTAAGGTAATATGATAATTGTCTCAAGGCTATGGAACAGGTATGTAGTAAATTTTTTCTAAATTCTTTTTTCCAGTTTCGGAGATGTTGCGGCTTCATTCGAGTCTTCTAAATTTTTATCTTATTTACGTAGACGTCTTAAAGCTTATGTATAGGTTTTCAAATGCACCCATAAAAGATAATGAACAGAAAATAGATCTGAGAACGTAGTTGGTCATTCCATTGATCATATTTGTCTTATTCATCCATGCCAAAAGTTGACCAAATAAATCCATGGACTAATAAATAGTTGCTCCAAATTGCGAACAGACTTACGATTTTTGATATGGATCATAACATATTTGGTTATAGTCGATTCATGGTGGGCAGCAGATATATTTACTAATATGTTTTATATATTGTAATATATATATATATATATATATATATATATATATATATATATATATATATATATATATATATATATATATATATATATATATATATATACGGTAAAGTAGCCTAATATGAGTCCTCTCCTAATATGAGACACCAGCTTATTTCCGATAAAAACCTCTTAAATATAGCAGAGAGCAGTTGTCTGCGATGTCAATTGTGTAATTCTTCTACTGTGTACACGATGGCACTGCAGTCGTTTAACGAACGGATGAAACCAAAAGTTTGAGAATTTTGTAGTGAAAATTTTTTCACGTAGTGTTGTTAAACTACAAATATCTCGAATATGGTAAGTTGATAATTACTTTCATTGACATGGGTATATAGTATAAATACAGCAGATCATGACCTACTATGTTTATTTCAAAATTAATTGACCACTAACCTCGAAATATTTTTTGTGCTTGTCAATTCAGTGCGGCCTATTATGAGACCCCTAAGAGGTGGCAATATGAGAGAGGTCTCATATTAGGCATCCTAATTCTGTGCATATTGTAAACAATTTTTCTGGTTTAGGCGGATTCACCTAACAATAAGAGGCGAAAACAGTGGAACAAACAGCAGATGGTTTTAGCAGTTAAGGCGGTTAGACAACATACTATGGGGTATAAGAGAGCGGCAAAACAGTTTGGTGTTCAAAAAGAAAGTCTCGAACGTTATGGGAAAAACATCAACTTTTCGCCTGAACAGCTGGTTATAGAGTCTCTTGGCAGAAAACCTGCATTAGGCAAAGAACTAGACGACGAGCTGGTTCAGTACTGTTTTGCTATGGATAAAAGATATTTTGGTTTGCGAAGGTCGGACGTAAAACGAATGGCGTTTGAGTTAGCCATTTCTAATAATCTTCGCCATCCATTTTCAGAAGGAGCCGCTGAAAAAAGTGGCTTCGATGTTTTTTGAAACGGCACCCAGAACTGTCCGTTAGATCTCTTCAAGCTATTTCCAATCCACGCATACGAGGTTTTAATCAAGAGAGCGTGCAGCGTTTTTTGAAATATATGAACAAGAATTCCGAAAAATAGGCACAAAACCACATAGATTATTCAACGTTGATGAAACGGGAATTACCGTGGTACAACATAAAAGAAGTAAAGTAATATCTGCTAAAGGTAAGAATCAAGTAGCCGCACTTACATCAGCAGAAAGAGGTGGTCTTATTACTGTTGTTACTTGCATGAATGCTGTTGGAACGTACGTACCTCCTTTAATAGTGTGGCCCAGAAAGAACATGAAGGCTGAATTAATGGATGGTGCCCCATCTGGATCTATCTACGCCTGTCATCCTTCCGGGTGGATTCAGACAGACGTGAAGTGTCAGTCCGTCAAGGGATTTCAAAGAATCAGGTCAACGGCAGTAAAGAGTCTTGCTCACGGAACCCAGAAAGAGAAGCCCCAAGAGGTTCCATATCGACTAAACAGTTTTATTCAAAGGCTTCTATGGCTTGTCAAGAGATTTCAAAGGACCAGGTCAATAGCAGCAAAGATTCTTGCTCACAGAACACAGAAAGAGAAGTCCCAAGAGGTTCCATATCGACTAAACGGTTTTATTCAAAGGCTCCTACTGAACTGAGCCTTGTAAGTCCTCAGCAAATCAAACCATTTCCAAAGATATCTATTAAAAAGGTTGGTACACGTTCTGGTAGTTCAGCTGTAATCACCTCTTCGCCTTATAAAATTGAGTTAGAGGAAAGTTTGGATAAGAAAAAGTTCTGTTCTGTTCTTTAACCAAATTGGTTAAAGAACAGAACAGAGCAAGAGTTACTAAGAATGTTATTGTTACGTGTGAGCCCAAGAGAAAAAACAGTTCTAAAAAGTCCAATAAGAAAAAACGTGTGGAGTTGGAAAGTGACAGCTCATGTGACAGCCAAGATATGATTCTCGATTATGACAGTGATGGCGAAGAAAATTATGACGCAGAATGCTTGTTTTGCACCAATCCCTATTCTTCAGATACACAGGGCGAGCAATGGGTTAAGTGCACAAAGTGTTATCGATGGGCCCACGAAGACTGCGGTGCTGAAGATGCGAATTTCGTCTGTCCAACGTGTTTAAAGAAACAACATTAGAAAATACAACAGGGTCTCATTTTAGGAACCCATTTTTTTATTGAATATTTACATTATTTGCTTTTTTGTATTATAAAAACAAATGTTATATTTTTTTATAATAAGATCCAACAGATACCAGAAGTATACTTATCCGGCTTTAAGAAAATGATTTGAAATTTAATAAATGTGTTTCTAATTCAAAATTATGATTTTATTATATTTATTATAATTATAGTTTTTATAAATGGGTCTCATATTAGGCTACTTTACCCTATATATGTGTATGTGTATTTATGGCCAGACTTTATGAATGTAAATTAACCCATAATTATATTGTAAGAAGGCCTTCAAGTTCCTTGAATTGACCTGCGGTGACGTCGTCAATCGGTTGAAGCTAGCTTATATTACCGGCTCGGGATAATCCGTGAATAGGTTTCATTCCCATATCAATCGGCTGTGTGTGTGCCGTTGTGAATGTCGATTGTCTAAACAAGTCAATCATACTTCTGAACTGCTTGACTTCTTGAGTTCTTCTCATAGAAATAGAGAACCACAAGGATATTTTCACTTGCTTATTATATTTATTATACATTAATGGTGTAAATAAATACCATGTAACTGATCGTATGAATAACTGAAAATGATAGTTTTGCGAAATTCGATTCTAGCGTAAAAATACATGTTGCAGCATAATATTAGCCGATTCCGCATATAGATTTGGCGCATTCTGTTCTCTATTGATACACAATGGGCGAGGAATTGAAAGCTTATACAAACAACTTGGAAGTTCAGCATGTTCTGCAAGTCTGAAAGTAAAATATTTACGGAGACATTGTCTGCCTGTAAACCAATAGATATAATCTGACGTTCTGTTTGAACTACACAACATCATAAATTTCAGCTTTAATCTTTGGCAAAGTCGGGGACAATTCGGCGTTTTGATTTATGGCAATTTTAAAGTTTTACAGTGATGGATATTGTCAAATAACAGATCGAACCAGTATAAGAACTCGATATGATGTTATCGTAGATCATATGGTAGGTAGAGATAGGCGATATATTATATATTTTGTAATTATTGATCGATTCGAATTTTCGATTATCGTTGTCCAGACCAATCCCGAAAATTCCGAGATTGGAGGTAATTAATTAGGTATCAATACTTAACCTTCCATCCAGCGCAGTATGGATCCCAACACATTCGGGCGCAATGCATCTGAGAGATCCCACAATCAAATTTTACACAATTTATATTTAATTAAACTGTTTTAATTAAATGCAATACAATAATAAATATTTCACACTAGCTTTTAATCACAATAATTAAATTTACATAAAGGAACTCATTTAATGTTAAAGACAATAAATTTTGAAGGTTTTTACAGGAAAACCAGACATTGACAAGCTTTTTTTCTGTTTTAAGGACAAATCACAAACATAAATTGCTGGATCTATCTACGCTTGTCATCCTTCCGAGTGGATTCAGACAGACATTTTTACACAGTGGTTTGATCATTTTGTAAACTTTACAAAACCAATAGCATCCGATCTTTTACTATTAGTGCTGGATGGGCATTATTCGCATATGCGAAATATGGCGGTAATCGAGAAGGCGAGAGAAAATCACGTATCTATTGTTTGCCTTCCTCCACATAGTACATCGAATGCAGCCTCTAGATGTAGGCTTCATGAATCCGTTCAAGACATATTATGCCAAAGAAATTGAAACGTGGCTTAGGAATCATCCGGATAGTAACCCCTTTTATAATTGCCCGGATCTTTGCTGCTGCTTACAACCGAGCAGCCACAATGGAGGTATCAGTCAATGCATTCAAGAAAACTGGTTTGTTCCCACTTGACAAAGATATTTTTCGGGAGCATGATTTCGACATATTCGAAAATGAAGCAGTCACTTCAAACATCACACCTACCTTCGAGTATTCGGAATCGCGGTTGTCCAATTATTTATGTGCTGATATTGGGCATTCTCAGTCAGGAAATTCGAACGATTCCAATGAAGTGTCAGTCCGTCAAAGGATTTCAAAGGATCAGGTCAACGGCAGTAAAGAGTCTTGCTCACGGAACTTAGAAACTACAGCTCCAAAAGGTTCCATTTCGACTGAATAGTTTTATTCAAAGGCTTATATGGCAAAATTATGATAGTTTTTATAAATGAGTCTCATATTAGGCTACTTTACCCTATATACCACGTCCAATATTTTTTTAAATATTGGACGTGAATTATAAAGAAAAGTTATAAGTAACTGCCTATTTTAAATGTAAAGAATTATATATCCTCTTCATCATTTTAGTGTTTACTATTTCGAAATCAAAAATACAAAGAATGATAAGAAAGTATAGTTCTTCGCACAATACAATAAAACAATACAATAATACAATAAAAAGTTTTCCAAAATAGGTTAAAGAAATATAAAATTTTCTGAAAATTTCCTCTTTCAAGTAGGTTACACTGTAGGTGTTTATTGCTCACAACTAGAATGTACTCCAAAACAAGTATTTCATATTTTCTAGTGGATTAAAATATTCCATAGTAATCTTTCCCCTAAAAGTATAGATCTTTATATGTCCGCTTATAAAATCAACACAGTTTTCTACAGACGTACGCATTTTGCTCGTCGCCAGCAACAATTAATTTTAGGATATTTTATGAATTCCCTTGCATGGCGAACGTCATTTTTAAATAACATTATCACGTAAAGCATTTAAGCATTCAACAAGCTTTAGGGTTTCGTGTCGCGTGTGCGTGTCTTAAAAATACAATACATATATAAAAATACGCAACCTTTGTACCAACCGACCACCTGTATCGATAAGGCCACGGCGACGGGTAATGTATGGCTGGCGGGGTGTGGGAGGCAGGCCATTTTTTTAGTTTTTATCCATGTGGGGAACTAAATTTAGGGATAAAGTTATTGGATTCGGCGGGAGCAAGGTTACGTAGATATGCTGTTATTTTGTAGAAATATAACAGTAAATAACATGCGCGGAATGTCTCTAGATATACGATACAGATAAATAGTTATGTAAATAAAATTATATTCATTTAAGAAAACTGTTTTAAAAAACTACTGACTTAAAAATATTTAATTACCTAAAAATAAATACTTACAAAATCAACTTATATCCATCAATGAAGGACTTAAAGAGAAAGTATGAAGAAGACTACTATAACAAGTAATAACAATAATAATTATAAGATTACTCTCCCGAACTCCACTATAAGCGAAAAGTAATGTAATCGTGTAAAGAAAAATTGAAAAAACAAAATATTTTCTTGGGTTTATTTTTCGTTTTTCGGCCTAAAAACAAAACAAAAATGGCTTTTAAAAATTTGTTACTGTGCGTGTAGTCGGCATTACTTGTTAGCACGATAACTCAACTAAATCGTGTCGGATCGATCAGGTTTTGACTGATTTTGATCGGGGACGTCTCCCAGACGACACCTATTGATTTTGAGGTGGATAGGACACACTCCGCCCTGTCCATGGGTTATGAGAAAGCGACGGTGGACTATTTGATAAAATTTTTTGTTAACACGATAACTCAACTAAGTCTTGTTGGATTGATCGGGTTTTGACTGATTCTGATCAGGAACGTCTCCCAAACGACACCTATTGATTTTGAGTTGAATAGAACACACTCTATCCTGTTCATGCGTCATGAGAAAGCACAATGGTGGACTATTTGAGAAATATGTTTTTTAGCACGATCACTCAATTAAATCGTCTCGGATCGATCGGGTTTCGACTGATTCTGATTAGGGACGCCTACCAGACGACAGCTGTTGATTTTGAGGTGTATGGAATACACCCCACCCTGTCCATGGCTCATGAGAAAGCACAAGGGTAAACTATTTGAAAAAAGTAAGACTGACGTATAAAACACATATTCTGCATTTATGTGTTGGTTTATCTTTTCTCGGCGACTGAATTTCGAGATAGAGATGTTCTACGTGTGGAAAAGTCCGCTTTAAGGTTTTAAAACTGCTTATTTGTATACATTGTTTTTAATTGTGATCTTGTTTCGTATCACTATGGCGTACTGTTATACCACATCTGTTGTTATTGCCTTAAGGGTTGTGGAATAAACACTGGTGTTTACTTCAACACATACATAGATTTATTAATAAGCAACAACGGTGAACACTTTAACTAAAACGGTCTAAAATAATGATAAAAAACTAACTAATACCTTTAGTTTAACTTTTAATAAGTTATGTATAAGGCAGTGGATTTTGTACCAATGCATGTCGGTCGGCTATCGGTTTTCTATTTTATAGCCTGTCCCAAACATCTGGTTGTGATGCGATGGTGGTGGTTTTTGTGTCACTTTTTTGACCATAGAATCTGCTGGAACAGGTTATTATTAAAAATACACAATTAAAGAATGTGAAAATTTAACACAGTTCCTCACAGTACAATATGATTGAAAAATAAATACAGCCGACCGTTCCAATAATAAGTACATTTTTAAGCGAACGAAACTATTTAGTGTGACCCTATTAAACCCACTGCCATAAACTAACAGAAATCTTAACATATACGTTTAATATTATTAAAAATACGGTCTTAGGAATAATTTAATTAACATTCAAATGTATTAAAATTTATATACCCATAATTTATTATAAACTCCTACAATATTAACGCATTAGTGAAACTTCACATAAATTAATTTTTTTCAGAAATTTAAATCATAATATCTACGTGAGAAAAAACATGAATAAAAACCAGAAAGGAACAATAATATCAAATGAAAAAGATGTTAATGAAAATCTGTAAAAGAAATTGGAAGTGAAATTAAATGGTAAGAATTGGAATGCAGTAACACGTACAGATCCTCCTCTAGTTCGTATCACTGCTTCCATTTATCTGGGTATGCTATTAATCAGGTGATGAGTGGTTTCCTGAGGAATATTCTCCCATTCGACAAGAGCGACTCGATCAAGTTCCCTGTGAGTCGTAGAAGCAGATATGTGGAGCCTATCTGATGGTTCTAGTGCATCTCGTGGATGTTTTATGGTGTTCATATCTGGGCTTCTTGATGGCCAATCCATAGTTGGAATATTCGCAAATCGAAGGTACTCCAGTACCTCTCTAGCAGCGTGGGGCCGAGCGTTATCTATCTATCTATCTAAAGGGTGGTCCAACCATAATGCACGATGTTAATTGTGAGTCACACCTTAACGTCTCACACCTTAAAGTTTTTTCCCAACTTAATTTGACATTTCTTTGTTTCAGTGTTTGATAAATTCAACCATGGAGAGGTACACAATTGAGCAGCGCATTAAGATTGTTGAAGCCTTTTACGAAAATGGGCGTTCAAATCAAAATGCATTTCGTGCACTTCGTGACTTTTTTGGTCAGCATAATCGACCAAATGTGTCCACAATCGGGAGAATTGTGCGCAAATTTCAGCAAACCGGGTCTGTAGGAAATGTGAAAACACCTGTGCATGCTCGCCCAGTTCGTTCTGCGGAAAACATTGCTGTTGTTCGCGATAGTGTAGCAGAAGAGCCGTCAACCTTGACTCGTCGTCGTGCCCAACAATTGAACATCTCACGAACATCACTGATGCGAATTTTGAATAAAGATTTGAATTTACACGCTTACAAGGTTCAATTGACTCAAGAGCTGAAGCCTACTGATCATTTCAAGCGTCGTTAATACGCCGATTGGTTGGTTGAACAGACAGAAGTGAATGGTGGGTTTACAAAGAAAATCGTCTTCAGCGACGAGGCACACTTTCTCCTCAGTGGATTCGTTAATAAGCAGAATTGCCGCATTTGGGCAAATGAGAATCCAGGAGTGATTGTTGAAAAGCCGATGCATCCACAAAGAGTGACTGTTTGGTGCGGTTTATGGGCTGGCGGCGTCATCGGGCCGTACTTCTTCGAAAAAGAGGTCGGCCAAGCAGTTACCGTGAATGGCGTTCGCTATCGCGAGATGATAACGGACTTCTTGTGGCCAGAAATTGAGGATATGGACCTGGACGATATGTGGCTCCAACAGGATGGTGCCATTTGTCACACAGCCAACGAAACAATGGCACATTTGCGCGAGAAATTCAATGGCCATGTTATTTCACGTCGTGGCGATGTTAATTGGCCGCCACGATCATGTGATTTGACACCGTTGAACTTCTTTCTTTGGGGATATTTAAAAGAAAAAGTGTACGTCAGTAAGCCAAGAACAATTCAAGAGCTAAAGGATGAGATAATTCGGCACATTAACGACATTGAACCTCAATTATGTCTCAGAGTCATTGAAAATATGGACCATCGGATAGAGGTATGCCACCGAAGCCGTGACGAGCATTTGGCCGATATTTTGTTTCACACATAATTGTCATAGATCCTTCTATCATAATAAAAAATATTAAGATAATTCTCTGAATACTTTTTGTTGTATTTACAGTTAACGTCGTACGTTTTGGTTGGACCACCTTATATATAAAAATGAATGTTTGTCTGTATGTCTCTTATGCCTTCCTAAACTGTTCATTTGATTGCGATGAAACTTTGGGGAATGGTTGGACGCATGCCGTGAAGGTTTCTGAGTTAGTAAAACTATCTTCCGATATACGAGGTATATCAGAACATTGATATACACAATAAAGAAATTATTAGTATCTTTAAATTTAGTAAACGGCACAGCAAGACGTGACGGGTATGACTAGTCCTGCATAAAAATGTAATTGTCCTCGACAAATGGGGAAAATGGTAGCATATGTTCTTCTACGATGTTCTCTATGTAGAAATGTGCATTCGTGAATCTCTCCAAGATAACCACCAAATCCGTGCGATCATCGAAATAAATTCCTTCCTAGAACATTATTTATCCACGAAAAGATGGTATCCTGGGAGAGATATTGCAGACAGAAAATCTCTCTCCTAGCCTCCGCCAGATACCCATATCGTCTTAGTCTTGTTTCCTCTGAAAATAAAACTCGCATCCAGTCATAGATGGTCCAATTTACGTGTTATCTTGCAAAACGCAGTCCAGTAACTCTATCTTCTCTGGTGAGCACTAGTGCGATAGCTGGTCTTCTACTGTCAGTCTTAAACGTATTATAAACAAACAATTACAAAACGTTACTTTACAATCTATCAGACAATTGCAATTATTTATCAGTAGTGACAAAAGATATCCTAGGCCATCTACATAAAATGTTTAAGGATTTAGAACTTCGAAAAATTATAAGAAATAATGAAAAGTTTTGCTGATGCGTTAATTTTATCCAGAAGTATACTTGAATGAAAAAAGGTGAAATGTATTGCAGAAGTAGATACAGCAAGTCTTTGTGGAGGAAGTAATCCATTTCTAGTAAGAACTGTTTCTGTCTCTTAGACGCTTCTGGGAAACTACAATAAAGTATGTTTTGACTAATGCTGTCATTGTATAATTTCTTCAAAAACATGCGAATTTATGCATTTAACACGTTTACTAATTTTTATTTATATTTATAATAAATCATTTCAAAAAATAAAACCCGCCACGGGTATGATTTGACATCTATCCCGGATGGGAACCTAACGACAGGTAGCTGTATCGAACTTATTACTATTAGTTCTCATCAGTACCGTATACGGTACGTCAATCCAGGACAAATGCCGAATGAAATCCGTGAGGTATACATCTACACCGATACGATATATGTCAGTAACATAGATCGTATCGGTAATCGAATTTTTTGAAACCTTGTCTGATCGTGCAGAAACACGAGAAAGGAGTCGAGGATCGCTTTTAGGTGTAATTCAATGTCTAGCGGGGTTTTAGCCCGAGGAGTAATTGTTTCCTATAGCGATAATGTAATAGCTTTGCTAACTACTTCCCATCCTATCCATCGCCCTATTGTCCGGGGGTTACCGAACAATGGTTCGTAAGAATGGCGAACGCGGTCACATTCCGTTAAACTGTATCGAGACAAACCATGTCTCTAGGGAGGGAGTACTGTAGCGACGCGTTAAACTGGCGCATTAGCAAGGATAATGAGTGTGCCTCGATAGCTCAGCGATCAGAGCAACCAACCGGAAATTGGGAGAGCCGGGTTCGATTCCCGGTCAAGGCATATGCACTTTTATCCTTGCTAATGCGCCAGTTTAACGCGTCGCTACAACCGCTTGGCGGTTTGGCAGTTCCTCTCTAGATTCCCGACTTATATGTTACTGAGAATAAATCATTCTTCACTAAAAGCTACACACATTTAACAATTATACCTACTCGGATACACATGTCTAAAAATTTAATTGAGAAATATTTTAAGAAATATTTTATAGTAAACAGAATATCTTAATATTTTTGTCAATTAAGAATTTGGCTGGAATATATAGTTGGCTGTAAAACGTAAAAATAAAAAAAATACATATCACAGTTTTCATATCGATATGAAAGATAAAGGACAGTATGTAGAACTGCTGGATAGTATTAACTATTTCTCACTAACTTCTAATTACTAATTAACTGTTTCTCATTACACTAGTGTCGTTTAGTTTTGTGATAAAAATGCATTTTGTTACTTCACAGTTCTCTGCAAAGTGTAATAAGTGTACTATATCCCACGCTATTTTCTGCGCTCGAATAAAATAAATATAAAGAAGGAGATATTTAAAATTCTTGGATAAGACTATTAAACTTGGCAACCTTGCTGTAAAAAAACATGAAACAGGACCCAGGAGGAATCAGGATGAACTGAGTTCACTATATCAGCACTTCTCAAACGGATTTGAGTAATTAAAAACATTTTTTATACCATATCTAAACGATTATTATTAAGGTCAATTTTTGTTAATCGATGCATTTTACCAATACTTACGTCTTAATAAAAGTACTTCGATTAAACCATAAACATAATTAACATTCACCTTAACCCTTTCCAGCTCAGTGATTCCATTTAGCATCATACAACTTTTACTAGTGTGTAAGTCTGGTTGCATGAAAATAATGTTATAATTTTATATAATACTGCACCTTAGAACTTCTAGATGCCGCCACAATGAGATATTATACAGATATTATTAGTACTTGGCGGGATTACTCAGTGATCTTGTTTACTTGGGTGTGTCATCCAGTGTACAGTGCTGTTATTGTGTACGAATTTATTTAGAAAATTGTGGAAATTGTTAATAATTTTATAAACTTTTTGTTTAAAAGTAAGTACAATCATTGTATATTTGTGACTATATACTAAAATATAGATTATGCTACAATATGTTGTAAAAAATTGTTGTCCAGTTGTTATGATTCCATTTGGCGTCAACGGGCATTTGTAACGAAATTGAAGCTTATAATATATATTTGAGAGAAAACATGTTTTGTACAACTTATTATTTTTTTTTATGAAAACGTAATTTATGATTATTTGCGGACAAAATATTGAAAATTTTATAGCATATATTTTTCAGTACAGAATAATGACTCGGCAAGGTCTTACGGAACAAGAAGAAAGGCACCTGCTTCTTCTTTTAGAAGGGGAAGTTTCTGATGTCGATATTGAGGAATCTGATGGTGAAATTGACTTAGAGACTCCAGATATATCCAATATACCTGATTACACTCTACCATTCGAACAAAATATCGGTGTTGCATATGAAGTAAATGAAGAAAGTAATGATGAAGAACATTACGATTATGAGGATGATATATCATTGTCGCTGCTTTTTGAAAAGGAAATTAGTTTGCCCCAAGATAAGTTGGCCAAAAATAAAAAGAAAAAAGAAAAGAAAAAGAAAATTGTGCACAGATGGCGTCACAAGAATATTGATTCAGCAGTTTATGATTGCACTATCAATTTTTCAGACCCACCTGATCCAGAAATAACGCCGTTAGCGTATTTCAAGTATTCTTTTGACGACCCCTTGATTTGTTTCATTGCTCTACGAACAAATTTATATTCAGTTGAAAAAACAGGAATTTCAATCAGTACCAACGAAGATGAAATAGAGCAATTTTTAGGCATACACATCCTAAGTGGTATTGTAAAAATGCCCAGCTATCGGATGTATTGGGCTGTAGCAACTCGCTATGCTCCTATTGCTGAGACAATGTCACGCAACAGATTTGATAAACTGCGCAATTTCTTACACCTGAATGATAACTCTAAAATGAGACCAGGCAGCAGTTCAGAATATGACAAGTTATTCAAAATTCGTCTTGTAATAGAAAGTGTTTTTTCAATTTTGCAACAATTGAAGCAGAAGAGCATAATTCTGTTGATGAATTTATCATTCCCTTCAAAGGAAGGAGTTCCTTGAAATAATATATAAAGAATAAGCCTCATAAATGGGGCATAAAAGTGTTTGCTCGAGCAGGATCAAGTGGTATTATATATGATTTTGAGATTTACATCGGAAAGGGAACAGTAAACGAGATATTTGAACTTGACATTAGCGGCGATATAGTGATGAGACTATGCGAAAATATTCCAAAAAATCAGAATTATAAATTATATTGTGACAATTGGTTCACATCGCCAAAACTTTTTCTCAAACTGAAGGAACTTGATATACTTGCTGCAGGAACTGTGAGAAGCAACATGCTATCAAAGTGCAAGCTAGAAACTGATAAGGCTCTGAAAAAGAAGGGGAGAAGGTTCTTTTGATTACCTTACTGACGTGAAAAAACATTTAATTGCCGTAAAATGGCATGACAATAAGGTTGTTCATCTACTGTCAACATATAAGGGAACGAAACCTGTTGATGCTGTAAAACTGTGGAGCGTTGCAGAAAAATGTTATATTGAGTTGAAACGTCCGAATATTGTAAAGCAATACAATACCTACATGGGAGGAGTGGACTTGCACGATATGTGTGTATCGCTTTACAGAATTAATTTTGTGGTGAGAAGATACTATTTGCGAATTTTTTTCAATATTGTTGACATGTGTATAGTCAATGCGTGGCTCTTGTATAGACGCTATATGAGTCAAAGAGATCAAAAGTGCAAACAACTAATTGAATTTCGATCCGATATTGCACATGGACTTCTCAAAGCAGGAAAAGAAAATAGACGTAAACGAGGAACACCATCATCAGCTGTGTCTTCTCCAGTGTCAACACCGCCACTTAGAAAAAAGGCAAAAACTTATGTTCCGGTAAATGATGTTAGATATGATGGACTTGGATACTGGCCTATTCACATCGAACCTAAACAAAAGTGCAGACTTTGCATTCATACTTACTCGCAAGTGAAGTGTGAAAAGTGTGAAATGGCTTTGTACTTCACGAAGAACAAAAATTGTTTTAAGTTGTTCTATTCTAAATAGAACTGTAAAATAACTATAACACATTCTATTTTATATTACTAAATGAATAAATGTTTTTGTAAGTTTACAAAGTTCTGTAATCATCATTAATGTTCTAGGACAAAATCTGTATATACATAATATCTGTTCATATACAATTACCCCAATGATGTCATATGGCTTCATTCATTTTTGGACATTTGGGAGGGGACTTTTTTTAGTTTTTCTCTTAAAATCCAATCCTAAGTACATATTGGTGATTTCTATTAACTTAGAATATTTTTCCTGCTATTTCAATTAATTTGGGCTAGAAAGGGTTAATAACAACGCACTGAAAATTTTCTCAGCGGATATGTCTTAATACTATCCACAAAGGCTTTCCTATAACAATAACTTGGAGGAAAAAAAAGTTCCACCCTGTTGATATCATAATCTAACAAACATCTAAAATGGACCTTGAACACAAAACGGCTGAGTTTTCCCTTATTATTTTCTTTTTATTAAGCAATGTGGACCCCAGGCCAGAGCTTCGCCAACCGCCAATTATAATTGCTAATTTATTTTAAATATTTGAACGTTCCTCCCAATTTTCGATCCAATTAAGTAAGCCGCATTAGGGCATAAACTTTCAGATTGCATGCGGCTGCCAAATTAATATTTCAATAACCCCTTTGTGACGTTGAATTGCAGAGAGATGATTCTACTGGAACGCCGATAAGAATAAAGGACGTGACATTTTCCTTAGGTAAACCTCCCTGATTAAAGCCAAACTAAGAGTAAGAGTACACTACAAAAATAGTTAAAACATAGATGTAAAATTTTTATAATGGATCTTTGCGCGTGTATCAATTTAGTGATGATGCACGGATCACATGCTACTCGCAATTGTTATTAATATGCTACAATTACCAGCACGTATATCTAGCGACATATGTTTCAATCAACTACGTACGGCATAGACAGTTAACAATTTGTCGAACAAAATGCAATTATGAAGTTAACTTACGTCTTAGCTTTATTGTATAATTTGATTCATCGGTGTCTCAATATTTCTGTGAATTTTATTATCAGGTTGTATCGAGGAAATTCGGCGGATTAAAATTTATTGTGCCTTTCCGCGCCGGAGAAAAAAATCCATATCCAGCTGTTGCTGAAAGACACCGTATATGCGGTGATAAATGTTAGGCGGCAATAAAAAAGCACGCCATTTTACAACACGAAAAAATGTGTTCGCAAGATTCCCGAAGAGCGTGTGTATAATCCCGCGATTGCGGCTGGCAGAGCGCCGTTATGTCGATGATCCGCCCGACCTCGTCCTGCAAATCTCGACAAAAAGTGATAGATGATCCCTCTGGAACACTGGAGATTTTTTCCCGCCCGTCCCTCTCCTGTCCCCTAAACGGAACGCATTTTTCTCCCGTGGAATTATTCCCGTCCTAAGCACACATTTCTTACCGAGTTTAGTATTCTGCGGCGCGAAGTTCGCACCCCGAATGCCCGCATTTCTATTCTCTTCGCATTTCCACCAGCATTTGCTCCTGACGTGATTTGTGCATCCCACTGTTCCCGATGTCACTTGATATCGTCTTCTTCGTTCTCACGACGCTTTAATGCGAGACAAGTACTTATATAAATTGTGTCATCGTGTTATTCTCGAGATAATTCCTTGTCTCGCACTTGTTCTTATTTCTTACTCCTTTATCTTGATTTACTCTCCGCGGCAGAAAAGGGAGCGGGGACTGCCGCCGCTGCCGCGTTCGCGGCCGCCGACGAGTGCCCGGAAAATATCGGGCGGCAATTAAATTTATCGCGCTCTCTCTTTACGGTTTGTTTCGCTTATTTTTTTTTGTTTTAGAGATAATTTGCAGAAGAAAAGGTCATTTATTTTGTGAGTGGTGTCAGATATACCTACGTGTCTTGTACAAGGTGTATCAGAATCTCAACGATATATTATTATAGCAAAATATGTTATAAATGCCCTACAAAATAGACATCAGCAACTACAACTCACCAATTATAGGGAATTTTATATACAGGTACACGGAGAGAAAGATTTATTTATTGTTAACGGATTACGTTTATGACAATAGCTGTGGGCGAGGCTGCATATAAGCATTCAATGTGGGGGCATGAATATTTTTACTACAACGAATGTTTCGTTTATCAAATCCACAAATCTTAGCTATTCTAAAACAATAATACTTATAAAATTTCATTATAAAATTTAGTCATAAAATTTCCATTAGTTTGTAAACGATGTATGATAATTTACCGAGATAAATGTCTTTTAATGTCTAAACAGTTTTAACGGTATGATGATAACGTTGAAATGAGGTATCTGGTCGACGAACCGTAGTGGATAGGAATTAGCAATGGACTTTTCACGGCCATAGGGTCGTAGTTGATCTTGATTTATCGATCGAAGTGTACGTACGGTCTCCGATGTGTTAGTTGAAACATTTTAATTTAATAATAAAATATGTCGCACGGTTACAAGCCCAAAGAACGTTTATATGATCACCAATGGAGCGAAAGTAATGCGTAAAGTATACGATAAATCCTTAATATATTGGTCCAAATCCAACTGTACACGTCACGTGAATTCTCTGCAACATTAACATAGAAAACAGGGAGTGCCCTTGCAAACTCAATTTAAGTTTCATTTATTCTTGATGTTGATAGCCTGTAATATTTCGCTTCACATACTATGTAGAGAAAGAACCATTTCGTAACTTCTGACACAAATACAATACACAGTTCCAGTTACCAAACCGCAGCATATTATGGAGCGATATATCAACTGTACGTGGCGACATTATAGAGAGGATTATAGATAAATTACAAAATAGACGACTGTGGTTATGTGCCGACGAGCTGACAGATCATAAACAAATCTATTGTAAATATATTATAGTACGTGTACTGGATCCTCGGTAATTGACATTTCCATTACTATTAGCTAGCAAAAGACGTACTTTGTACTAAGACGTACAAATATTGATTGTTTATGACCGATGGTGCCATGCAAATCGTTCAATAGGCCATTCTCTTTCACAACACTGTTGTAGATTGTTAAATGTTACATGTAAAGTGGCAGACACTATTCGAAAATGTTTTCCCAAGGGAGATGTACTAATAGCTACAACAAAAAAATCTTTCTAAAATCTCGTAAACAAAATCTCGTGAATTCCACAGAAAGTGTTCCGGAATTCTTGAACCACCATAGCCTTAGACATTGGGGAATATTGTTGAAGATAGCTTTTTGTTATGCTAATTTCCAGCTAATAAAATCTGCAATACTACAGTTCAACCCTGTCAAGGTTGCAGCTATTAAACAAAGCCTGACACAATTTTTAGATGTTTTCATTGAAACTGATTTAAAAACTATTCATACCAAATATAAAGGAGTGCATGACGCAATAGAGAATTTATAAAATAGTGCCTTGGGGTTAACGGAGTCCCTGCAAATTGTGAACCATAAATTCGCTGCTACACTCTATAGATGTAAAAAATGAGCACGCCAAACAAAAATTCGAAAGCGTATTAAAGAGAGACACCGATTTTAACAGATTCAGACAAGTTCTTGATGATACTGGTAATAGTGATAGTGCATCTACAGATCCGCTAAGTGAGTGCAAAGAGCATTTTACGTATGCCTGCCTGTATTACGTCAATAGATGTCGAATGGTCGTTCTCCAAATATAAGAAAATATTTTCACCACAGCGAACATCACTTTCAGTCGAAAATCGAGAAAGGAACCACCAAGCCGCCAAGCGGCTATCAATTCTCGATTTCCGACTTATAAGTTACTGACAGAGATCGTATCGATAAAGATGTATAGGCCATAAAGTTCATTCGGCATTTGTCCTGAATCGGCGTACCGTATGCGGCACTGATGAGAACTAACAAGTTCGAAACAGCTGCATGTCGTTCGGTTCCGATCCGGGACAAATGTCGAATCCTACCTGTGGCTGGTTTTATTTTTTGATACCGTGTTATATTTATTTGTAACAGTTTAGTGCAGTTGTTATTAATTACTTTGTATTATTATTTTGTTACCCTTGACCACTAATATATGACTATACTCTTGGTTGCACAGTTTTAGTACGTTATGAAAATGTTAAGAACCTTTGTGTGTACTTTGATGATAAATTATCGTTCTCTGGGCAAATCAACCATGTGGCTTTTAACGCATATACAAGTAAAGATTGTGGTTTCATGATTAAAATTCGGTCAACTTAAAAATATTTAACGGCGTTTCTATTTATTAGTATTTGTATTTGTTAACTACTGTTTATTAATTTTTTTGGCATTTCGCAGGTCATTACTTGCACGTATTTTATTAGCCAGTAGGGCATAATAATTATATTTGCGAATTAATAATATAATTATTAAGATTTTCCATCAACAAACAACGATTATTAAAACTGAGTCAGATTTAATTATATTCCGATGATGCTAACTTGGCTAACGAAGCGCGCGTCAAGAAATATATAATCTTTCAGTGTTCATGGAAACCTAATGTCCTGTATTCTGGTAATTATACAGAAGTGATAAAGTCTTGAAAATGCTTACAAAATTTTTCCTATCCCTACATTTTCGAGGGTGCTGAATACGAATCTCGTTTCAGTTTCATCTGCTAGAACACAGTTTTCGAGAAAATGGATCTTCCACTTTTCCGCAATACGTGCCGTGCCGCTTTCCTTATCAAATAATTTTCACTTCGCATTACGTAGATAGCTCATATTAATACGAGTAGATGTTACAACACTTCCTTTGTACATATCAGATATTAAACTGTCATAGAACCTACTCTTTGTTACGATTTTCTTAATTTCCTTCAAACGTTTACAGTTCCGATACAATTGTCGTCCAGTGTAATATTTTTAATCGTGCGCCCTTTATATGAAATCACATGTACTGATCAGTATACGAGGGGCTCTGAACTAAATACGCTGTTATTTTGAAGGAATCTAACCATAATAAGTAGACAGTTAGGTTAGGCTAGGTTAGGTTAGATTCCTTCAAAATAACAGCGTATTTAGTTGTTAATATTCATAGTTAACTTTTGGAGCCTCCATATACTGACTAGTACATGTAGAGGGCGCACTATTACAAATATTACAATGGACGACAATTTCATGACAATTGTAAACATTTGAAGGAATCGTAAGGAATAAGAACATCGTAATGAATAATAGGTTTTATGACGGTTTAATATATGGTATGTATAAAGGAAATGTTATAGCATATATTCGCATTAATATTAGTCATCTACGTAGTGTGGAGTGAAAGTTATTTGAGGCTCTCGTGCGGAAAGTGGAAAATCCATTTTCTCGAAAACTGTATCCAAGCGGATGAAACTGAAACCAGCACCCTTACATGCTGCTGCTGCATTCGTGTTCAGCACCCTCGAGAATAGGGAGGTAGGAAAAATTTGGTAAGCATTTTCAAGACTTTATCACTTCTGTATAATTACCTGTTTTCTTATTGATTTGATTAACACAGACTATTATCACTTATAGATCTGGAAACCCTGTCTATTTTGAAATCATTAGTATATCACTATTGTGTACTAATTTCCAAGAGAAACATTGTGAGAACTAACTTTCAGATACACGGCAATGAATACCCATTGAATGAATTTCTCTCCCCATCGTCAGTCACACCTTACACATTTGCAAGATGCCGGTACATCCATGATATTTTATGGCAAAGAGTGGACGGAATCGATTGGTAAAAAATAGGAAAACGTACTTCAATTAATTTTAAAGATACGTTGGTCAAAATCAAGACAAATA
Organism: Rosalia funebris; assembly: GCA_037954035.1. Classification (NCBI taxonomy): domain Eukaryota; kingdom Metazoa; phylum Arthropoda; class Insecta; order Coleoptera; family Cerambycidae; genus Rosalia; species Rosalia funebris. The sequence continues at coordinate 13,958,476 of JAZFAV010000022.1, forward strand.
AGAATCTGTAATATCGTGACTGCAAGAATAATATATCTCGAAAACCAACCAGTTTCCGTCAAAAATTGTTTTATCATAATATTCTCCGTTGTTTCCTACATAACACATGTAATTAAAAAAAACATTTCTATGAAAATTGGTCTAAGGAACACTGGAAGTAGAAACTGTTGGTTGTAGGGTTATTCACATAATATTCTACCCCCCTTAACTCTTTTATTTTTTGAAATACAAAAAAATGGTAAATACGAAAGTTATTGGAAATTGTATTGCGATCCTCGGACATGTATTTATAAAAACAATCGAATCTCCCCATTCGTAGATCTGGACCAAACTTATATTGTTTTAAATGGAACACTATTTATTTTTCGATTTTTGAAATTTGCGTTCTCTCCCGATTACAATAATATATAAATGTTATATCTTTGCTCTAGTAGTTTGCACAGTATTGGCCTTTGAAATATCGAATATCAAACAAAATCAAGATCGCCATGGAAAACTTTAAACAATAATTAAGAGAATTGTTATAAACAGAGTTTGATAGTTTAAATTAAGATTAACTTTTCGGTATTGAGGAATAAGAAGAGCACATAAGAATAGGAGAAGCAGATTTTAGAAATGTTTCTACAATCCTAAGACGTAAATCATATTTCTTTTTATTGCTTTTACTTTACAATTCGAAACATAACCAAGCGGCGTATCCCTTGTAAAACACCGGTTATAGCTGACGATTCCGTATGCAGACAATTGCGCAATATTGAAAAATAAAAACGAATTTATCGTTAAGCGTTCGCCTGCATCTCGTTGTCCGAACAGTTTGCAGGAAATGGGTTTCCAACGTTGTCAAAGTTTATGACAAATTGTTGGAATAAATTTTTAGTTTTCCACCGTTAATCCAGCGTTACAACCACTAGAATCATTTCCACTATTGTTATGCCAGAAATCATAAATTACGTTTTTTAATTGAGCACAAATAACGTGCAAGGAGATTAGGGATGCCTAATCTCCTTGTAAGGGAGACTTGGATGCATAAATAAACAGTTTTAAAACCTTAAATTGGACTTTTCCTGACGTAGAAAATCTCTATCTCGAAATTGGCCGAGAGATAATAAACCAACACATAAATGCAGAATATCTGTTTTATGCGACAGTTTTACTTTTTTCAAATTTTCTCAAGTAGTCCACCATCGTGCTTTCTCATGACCCATGGACAGGGTGGGGTGTGTCTAATCCACCTCAAAATCAATAAATGTCGTTTGGCAGACGTTCCTAATCAGAATTAGTCGAAACCCGATCGATTCGACACGATTTAATTGAGTGATCGTGCTAACACAAACAATTTCTCAAATAGTCTACCATTGTGCTTTCTCATGACCCATTAAAATGGTAAAGTGTGTTCTATCCACATCAAAATCAATAGGTGTCGTCTGGAAGACATCCCCGATCAGAATCAGTCAAAATACAATCGATCCGACACGATTTAATTGAGTGATCGTGCTAACACAAACAATTTCTCAAATAGTCCAGCATTGTGCTTTCTCCATGACCCATGAACATGATAAAGTGTGCTCTATCCACCTCAAAATCAATTGGTGTCATCTGTGAGACGTCCCCAATCAGAATCAGTTAAAACCCGATCGATACGACACGATTTAGTTGAGTTAACGTGTTAACAAAAAAAATTTCTCAAATAGTCTACCATCGTGCTTTATCATGACCCATAGACAGGGTGGAGTGTGCCATATCCACCTTAAAATTAGTAGGTGTCATCTGGAAGACGTCCCCGATCAGAATCAGTCAAAATCCGATGGATCCGACAAGATTTAGTTGAGTTGTCGTGCTAACAAGAATAAATACCAACGACAACAACGACGATGACAACGACACACACATATACTAAATGATTTAAAAACCATATTTTTTTTTGGTTTTTGCGCCGAAAAACGAAAAATAAACCTTAGAAGAAAATTTGTTGACACGATTACATTACTTTTCCGCATATAGTGGAGTGCGGAAAAGTAAAAACAGGGAATCACATTACATAACAAAAAATTATACGTCACTCAACTCGCGTTTTGCCAGCCATGTTGTCATCACCAAGCAGCAATGCCCATTAATCACAGTATCCAGTAGATGCCAAGTAATCATGAAAGTTTACTTTCTTACGGTTTACCTTTCTTTACCATTAGAGAAAAATGGTTATCAGAAATGATGTATTTGAAGTAGTGTGGCAGCAAAGCAGAATATATTATTTTCTCACATTTTATACTAGGAAGAAAAGCAGCCACAGGCTATTATTGAAAAATTGTTCATAACTATTTACATATAGTTTATAAAGAACCATTTCTATGAGAACTATTTTAAGGAACATCGGGAAATAGAAAACATCATCACACCTTACGCATTTGCAAGATTCGGATATTTTTATGATATTTTCTAGAAGAGAGTACAGGTAATCCGATGGGTAAAGACCAGAAAAATGTGCTTTAGTTAATTTCAAGAGTATAATGATGTCATTTTATAATTTGACTCTAAATAGAGTGAAATTATATTATAACAAGTATATTACCTATTAAAATTATTCTGCTTGTTCTATTACATATGCTGTACTTTAGACTTTTTTCAGATATTGAGAGAAACTTAAGTTAAATGTAACATAAACGAAGGATATCCCAAAGATGTGATAGCGGTTTAGATAAGTACAAACGGCTAAGGAACAGATGATACAGATAATAAAGGGTTGTTTGAAGTATGAGAAAAACATAACTTGAACAAATAAACAATAAAGATATGAAAAAATGAATCATATCGTAAAATATTTATGTATAAATACAAGTTGTTTTTGAAAATGATATTAATTATTATAAAACCAATAAAATGGTAGATGGGAATGAAAAATGTATGAAGAGATAAATGGTGGTAAATTCTATGATACTACGAAAAATCAAGTAAGCATAACTCAACTTAACTCAAGTAAAAAAGACAAAAACAAATGTTTTGCGGAAATATACAACAATATAAGAAGGTACCAAAGAGGAAAACATAAGAAGATCGGTACCGTTATTCACAGAAACGGTACTGTATCTAGGTAAAAAAATTAAGCAATAATACTACCCAAGAATGTAAAGTTCTTGAGAAAATTTTGTTAATTCTAATTTAGCGAAATATTATTTATGGTTGAAGGAAGACACTCTAATTTAGTAATTATTGCAAACGATATTTCGAAAAATTATTCCATATTTCATCAAGCTGTATAAATGTCTAATTGTTGAAATAATAGTCATGTTTTCAGCACGTAAATCTCTGTAATTAAATTAACATAAAGATCTATATCGAGTCTATCCTGTAAATAACTTATTGGAGCAGATCGGCAAAGCTTCCAAATCTTAAAGACAGCTTCTATAAAAAAATCACAAATACAATATAACGAAACTAATATTACGAAGCATAGACATAAGGAATTTTTTTTCAATTTATGAATTATCCTTAGGGCATTCACGGACATTACAATTTGATTATAGAAATCAATAAGTAATTTTTTTCTAACTTATAATGCTCCTTAAAAAACTTAGAACTAAGGCTGTACTCAACAGTGTCCATAGATTTCTCATAAACTAGGTACACTAAAAGAACTACCGTATACACTAAGGCATACAACGCTCTGCTTTGTCACATCACTGACCTAACTCAAAGGGTTTGATTCTCTTGAGTTTTCTTGCCAATCCTGTGTTGTCAGGGAGCTAGATCGCCTCGACGTTGACATGTTGGAGGAGCCGTTGTCCACGACTGATGGCAATTTTGGATCTTGCTTGTTCAAAAATATTCATACCCAGGTCCCGATGGAGGTTACTGTTTCGGATGTACCAAAGTGCATCTGCGATGTTCCTTAACAGATTCTGAAACTATTGAATGGTTTGTACATTGGTCTGACTTTCACAGCCCAAGGCATAAGGGTTATGAGAACTTATTTGATAACCCCAAGAACTAATTCTACAATGGCCTTAGGTTTCTTAATAAGTTATGGCATCCATACGACTAACTTTCTTACATTTAGCAAGTTACATTAAAACCTTTCTGAACCAAAGCTGGTCTAAACTAGAGCTTTTCTCTAGAGATATTAATTACTTAAATACTAAATATCGTATACAAAATCAAAACCTTTGCTGGTTGGAGTTTCACTTTTTATTTGTTAAACATAACAATAGTTTCGCCAACACAGTGGCTTCTTCAGATGTTGAGTGTATGGACTATGTACTCAGCATGTATGTACTCAACATGTACTCAACATGTAGTCTATGTACTCAACATCTGAAGAAGCCACTGTGTTGGCGAAACAATTATTATGTTTAACAAATAAAAAGTGAAAATCTAACCAGCAAAGGTTTTAATTTTGTATAAATATGGAGTTTCATCAAGTAACGGCCCAATCAATTCAGAATACTCAATATCAATGAATTTACTCCGTCTTGTTGCCACCCCGTGTAAGGATATTATTTGAGTTATCAAGTTGCCTGTTCCATTCATTGCAAGTGTAAAATGGTCGTTTTTCGTATTGGCTGTTGCAATACTTCACAATTCTGGCAGAAAAGAAAATATCTTCTTACTATTGAGATATTCAAATTGTGGTCTTCAGCAAGGTTTTTCAAAAACCCACACCGTATTTATATAGTTTTGCAAACCTATTTACTCGGCCAACCACAGCTGGAATTTTTATTAAATAAATCTGAATATTTTTAATTAAAACCTAAAAATGAAATTCCTCTGAAAACACCGCTAAACCGTCCCATCCACGATGTAGCATTCCTGTTTCCAATAAAAACAACTGAACCGCGATATATCACTCATCCCGGGATCATTAACGATTGGCGCGTTATTTTCAACAAAAACTTCAGGATATCAAACTTGTGCACTGGGTATTTTTGTAAACAATATCGCTGTAATCGCTAGCGGTTTTATTGTAGCCACGGTCGCTAAACCAGTCGATTTCGGATTATTGATATGATAGGGCAGGGCCCGTCGCGTTGAAGTTCGAAATTTATTTTTAGGGAACGTCCGGACGAAGGTTAAATGAAAATGACTAGTTGTTGATAAATTTTTAATTCAATTATACAATTTTATTCTATCAATTGCGATCCAATCGAAAAATTAGTTTACAGTGAATGGCATAGGAAATGTTAATTTAAACTGTTATTCATTACGAAGTTGTTTTTACTGTATATAATTAAAAAATAAATTTAATGTAGCAGTATATTTATTGGACGTACTCTATAATGGCCTACACATATAATGCATGTGATGTACGAGAAACGGCCTTTGCTATACAAAGTGAGCACTACGAAGTCAACCAAATACATGTTACATTAAAATATATCATCAAAAATATGAAGGTTTCTTTTTAATTATGTAACCACTAAAATTAATGGCAACTAAAATCATGCTATCCTAGGCACTGGACTACTGAAAAGTAATTATGCATATTACTGCTTATCAAGAATAGGCACAAGTCTCAAAACCGCGGTATCGCACCGCCAACGAGATGCGCAGTAAAAAGCCTGGCCCTTACTCAGTCGGATTGAGACCCTTGCAAGGTGCATATCGAGCTTACACACTACCTAGATTTCAACTTGGTCGCACGTAAAGTGCATCTTTGTCCCTCTGATTGCTGTCTCATTCTTCTACGCATACACTAGAATTTCACACTTCTTCCTATTCTTGACGAGCAGTATATGATAGTAATTACAAATTGAAATTAACATAAATTGGACAATTCTGCAATATAACACTTGTTAATAAGATTTCTGTACCAAGTACGAAAATACTTGTTTCATATATATTTCTGCATGCTGAAATGTTCTTGTGTTCCACTATATTCACTTGTCACCATTATAGGGTGTCTCAGTTGGAACTATAGAATTTGAATAACGCGCCATTTATGTTCTGTCTAAGATAGGGCGTCGATATTTAATGATTGTTATCTACAAACCACACGATTTATGTGATCATACGATTTAGTATTACCAATTTCATTTTCAAAGAAGTATGGTTCAATTACTCCACTACTCTAAAATTCGCACTAAACCATGCATCTATATGGATGTATTTCTTTTTCGTGAACAGTAGGTATGTGTATTTTCAACTCCCCACATTCGACAGCTTTGTTTGCGGACCCGCCCGCTTTACTTGATTTTTTTTTGTTTTGTATCTCTTGAAAGATTCAATTGTTCTGCACGACGTCAAACTAATATGTTTGGATATTCCAGTACACATTCTCTCACAGCAGTAATATTTTCGTCTGATCGACCGCGACCAGGACGTATTGGTGTTGCCTTATCAATAATAGAAACCGTCTCTTCAAATGTCTTGATTAAGTTACGAATTGTTAACTCTGTAGTTGTGTCAGTTTGTCCCGAATTTGTGCCAATCGTTTGAGTCGTCTGAATGGATCTAATCGCAAATGCAAATGTTACTTCGGAAGTATTTTTATTTCCATAGTACCACTTAATAATCTTCCCTCTTTTCTTTCATGATAATTTTTAGTGTCATATAAATATAAAACAATATGTCTTGAATTCCCATAACTTTACCCATTTCCTTGACCGCCACTTTTGAGTTCTCAAGAGGTATAGTCAGATGTATGGTAGGCTATATGAAAATGGAAAAAATAATAAAAGACACTAACCTAAAATGATTATGCCGAGGTATACCTATATCCTAATTTTTAAAATAAAGATCAATTCATCAGATTTTCTTTGTCCAGCGAAAACGTCTATCACTGTTTCTTCAAATGTTGGAGATGATCTCATATCTTCTAACAAGGCACTTTCAATATTTATTAATGTTAAAGCTGACAGTCTTTCTCGCGTTTGAGAATTTCGCAGATAAGTTTATTCTCTTTAAACATGACAATGATCTTTCCGTGGAACTGCTTGTGGCAGGAATAGTTAAAATTAAATGACACAATTTTGATGACTCCGGGAAAACAGAAGATAATTGAAGGGACATAATATATTGGTGAAGCTCAAACACAGTGCTCTTTTTCATATCGGGATCACTATAAAAAACTGAAAGTTCACTTTTTCAACGATTTGCGCCAAAAAATGTTCCATATGTATCTACTAAAGAAGAAAAAAGTTCGTCAGGAAAACGTTTCACGAATGAAGTAAATTGTGTGGAATCTAGATTTAAGAATTTCAGTTTAGAAATTTCACTAAACGCATTCACTAATGTCCAAAGTAATAACGTCCAAAATTTCATAAAACAATCGTGCATAGGTGCTTTTCTTATCTTCTTCAGGAATTAAATACAAACGTATTCTTTTACTTGGTGGTTGATTTTCTAACACAAATCTGTTCTTACGGTCTCAAATGTCACTAAACTCGTCTCTCATTTTTTGAAAATATGATTTGAAACCTCGATCTTTTTATTGCAGTAACTAATATCTGATATTATTGTCTGTAGAATATTAAACACACTTGGAATGTGGGAATATTGCAAAAACACTGCTAAGAAAAAATTAAAATCAAAGTCGCCCAATAAAGTTAAAAGATCTCTAGCACAAATAACGGTTTCTCGATCCCATTCCTCATTTTAATTTTCCACAATTACCTGAAACAGCGCTTCCAAATCTTCCTTATGTTATAGCGACAGTAACCAAGATGCATTCACATAATCGCATAACTGATTATTTAAATAACGACAACACAAACTCGAGGTTCCACTGTTGACTGTGTAAACACTGATCACTGATCTTTTCGCGGATCTAACGCGTAGCTTGGATGTAACGTGGACCATCGCATTTAAGCACGGCAGCAAGTAACGCGGGAGTCCAATAATTTCGGGCTCCTTCACGGCCGATTTGAAATAAAAAAGTTGATGGTAGCGCTTAAAGTAAATAATGCATGTTTGCGGTCGGTTTAAAATAATTAAAAAATTGTAATAATTGAATAAATCGATTGAACTTTTAAATAACACTAATTTGTCAATTAAGGGATGCGACGCGTCACTCACATCCATGTACGCTACGCCCCTGTGAATTAGATATCTTTAACTGTGATCTATGTGAATTCCAACACTATATAATATGTTTAAAATGTCCGTTAAGGAGATCCGAAAACTTATAAACAAAACGTTCTGTAATGACCTGCCCTTGTCTGGCAGATCTATATGGATGTACCTCGCGTAGTCCCTCGCGTAAAGCGCATTGATCAAACTCCTTGAAACTCCGTAAGTAAAGCTAAATAAATATTTCAAACTGAGACTAAGTACTTACTTGTTGCAGGGAAGTCTTGATCTAACTCACTCTAAAAGTTGGGGCAAGTGCAATGTATTACATCTCGAGAAATGTATTCGAAAGTTATTGCACTTTTGAAAGATTCGCCTAGAGCCGGAAAACTTTCTAATGCTATGTGGAAGTTATAAGGCAATGTCTTGTCTTAATAATACGTAACGTTCGTCAATATTTACTTGAGGTGGAAGTAGGAGAATAGCAAGGAACTAATGGTTTCTGTCGTGCCTTTGTCGTTCTCAGGATCAAAAGCAAATGTTTTCCGCTAGACTATTGAACGGCGACGTAAGGAAATTTGTTAATGTATAAGGAAATGTAGGATGTTCCAGATTACTTTTCAACAGATTTCTAACAGAAAGACTGATAAATCCAGCGGTAAATTCGTATTTGACCTAAATCCAGAGAGACTCTAGGTATGTCTGAATATCAAAGTTGTTACTGGGTCTACATTTATTTTTCAGAACTTATTAGTTCTCATCAGTGCCGTACGCGGTACGCCGATTCAGGACAAATGCCAAATGAAATCCGTGGGATATACATTATATCGATACGATCTATGTCAGTAACATATAAGTCGGGAGTCGAGAAAGGAACTTCCAAACCGCAAAGCGGTTATCAAGTAGTTCCCGAACAGCGAGGCTATTACATAATTGCTATAGGAAATAACTACTCCTCGGGCTAAAGCCCCGCCAGGCATTGAATTATACCTAGAAGCGATCCTCGACTCCTTTCTCGTGTTTCTGCACGATCAGACAAAGTTTCAAAAAATAAAACCCGCCACGGATAGGATCCGATATCTATCCCGGATGGGAACCAAACGACAGACAGCTGTTTCGAACTTATTAGGTCTCATCAGTGCCGTACATAGTTCGCTGATTCAGGACAAATGCCGAATGAAATGCGTAGGGTATACATCTATATCGATACGATCTGTCAGTAAAATATAAGTCAGGAATCGAGAAAGGAACTACCAAACCGCCAAGCGGTTATCTAGTAGTTCTCGAATTGCAAGGCTATTATATACTCGCTATTGGTTTGAGTCTACAGTTTCAAAAAAAAAACCTTTCACTTTTGCGAGAAAACTTCGTAAGAGAAGATAGCTATAATATTCAGGAGGTCGATTTATGTTGTATTCAATGAAGTTAGTGTAGGTTTTGAGACTTTCGTATTTTTTATAAAATATCCGTACAGTTCATCGATGTTCTTCCGTAAAAGAAGTTTTCTCGACAAAAAATCTGAAAAGAAAATCACATACTCGAAAGAAAGACGGATACTTTCGACAGTGTTTTCGGATTTGCCAGAAATCAAAAGATTGTCTGGGTAGGTATGAATTTAGAAGTTGTTATTTTTAACCTACAGTTCTAAGAAAACTTTCACTTTAATGCGAAAACTGGATTTTCATATTTGTTACAACATTTTTTACCAAACTATTGATTTCCTTCCGTACAAAAACATTTTCTCGAGAAAAAATCTGAAAAAGCCTTGTAGATTATTTTATTTAAGAAACACAATACAAACACTGTTAGTATTAAACGCCACTTACCTTGATCGGATTGGTTGGTTCTGAAAAGCCACGATGAATAAATTTACAGTATTTTGGACGGAATTGCAGGCAAATTACCACTAAAAATTTATTAAAAAACTACACGAATTATTCGTTTACGAGTGTATAGGATGTGAAGAATAGGAACAAATCTCAAAACTGCAATATCGGATCGCCTATGAGGTGTGCAGTAAATAGCCTTTACTTAGTCACATTGAAATCCTTGCGGAGAGTATGTACAGCGTGAACGAAACTCGATGTCTCAGCTCTATTATAAGAAAAGGAAAAACGATAGAAAAAATCTGAAAAGAGATCCTTAAATGGGATTGAGTAAGGTCCATTTTAAGCGGAATTTACATATTTTTCCATATTTGGAAACTGAAGTCATACATTTTTTTTTCCAGAAACATATCTATATTTCGGTATATTTAAAATGAGCTATTTTTTCTGAATAAATTTTGTAAATAAAACATTTGCTATCTTCCGTTAAAAAATTATAAGCAAATTTGTAAAATAAAAGTATTATCAAAAATTCGCAATCGTCACGACTTAAACAAGTAGCCTTTTGAAACAAATAGCAAAGCCGCATCTGTCGCTGTCCCATAATCTATTCAAGATCTATAACCTACTAACTGCCCATACTATCAACAATACCGGAGAGAATTGTATATAGGAATATAAATTCATATCTTTTTAACAATAATACAGTAATGGTATAGTACTAGTACCCTTTGTAACAGTAGAGTACATTTTATGGTCTGGCTTGTATTTTATCCATGTTACACCTACAGCACTGCTTAATAAATCTGATGCTACTATAAGATTTAGTAATCCAAATCAGGATTCAATTTTAGTTTCGCTAGACATTTCGAAATCATTTGACACTATCGATCGAAAACTTATGCGCGTAAAATTAATTTCTTCTGGAGTTTCACAAGGGTCAATATTAGAATATTAGGCCTTCTTGTTTCATGGATAATATAGCAGATATATTTTATATCTCAAAATGCACATGGAGATGATACTCAAATATTGTATCACAATATTTTGAAAGTCTTATTAAACATTCAGATTGAAGGTAACCTTAAACATCTTAAAAACAGACAAAGTGTAAACTTTAATATTAGTAAACAACTTAGTGAAACTTTAATAAAGGGTCAATAAGGATGCTCGATAAGATAAGGATTTTGAAACGTAAATAAAACAAGTTGCATGTGAGATACCCACTATTTTTTTTTATTTGAAAGAATATTTTATGGCATTAAATAATTTAAGGAATATAACGTCATTCAAATGTCCGCCGCGGCTTTTCTTAGTGATACATACTCGGAAGGTCCAATTTTCGATGACTTTGTCGCATAAATTTGCTGGATGGCGTTCGTTATGTTGACTTTGAAGGCATTAACTGTTTGTGGTTTATTCGCATAGACCTGCGATTTAAAATAGACCTGCAATTTAAGAAGTAAGGAAGAAGTGGAGAGGCGTTAAATCGCATGATCTCGGTGGCCAGTTCAGGTCGCCGCTGCGCGAGATAATCATGCCTTCAAATTGGTCATGAAGAAAGCCCATCATGACGTGCACTGTGTGACCCGTAGCGCCGTCCTGTTGGAACCACATGTCGTTGGTATCCATATCATAGAGTTTAGGCCACAAGAACTTGCTTGTCATCGATCTGTAGCGCTCACCGTTGATTGTTATGGCAATGTCATTTTCGCTTTGGAAGAAGTACGGACCGATGAATCCACTATATCAAAATCCGCACCAAACAGTGACTTTCTCGGGATGAATTTGGTGCTGGTGTATCTTGTGTAGATTGGCATCGCTCCAAATCTGACAATTTTGCTTGTTCATATATCAATTCATTAAAAAATAGGCCTCGTCGCTAAATATGATTTTTTTGGCGAAATTGAAACTGTTTCAGAGCCCAATCAGCGAACACACGGCGTTGCCTATGGTCGTTTGCCTTATCGGCGTTGCCTTAAGTTCCTGGGTCAGTTGGATTTCATACGGATGCAGACCTAAGTCTCGACACAAAATTCGTTAAGTTGATGTCGCAGAAAGGCCAAGTTCTTGTGAATAACGAGAAATGATTGCACCGGGTTTTCCCGTACACTCTCACGCACAGCAGTATGTTTTTAGAAAACCTTGCGTTTGGCCACCAAATATCGAATAGTCGACTCGGCGGGACGGTTGTGGTGAGGATAAAAATCACGTAATGCGCGGATATTTTCTTGAACGGAGCACTGACTTTGAAAATAAAATTTGATGTTTTACACACGTTTTTGAACACTATAACCTTCCATGGTGATTTGCCATATACTATTGAATAATTCGCAATAAACTTGACAGATGTTGCTTTAACAACATGGCCACTATAACCTAACACATTTCGAGTGCCCTATTGAATTTATCTATTTTTAATTATTGTGATTTAGTATATTTTTCATGTCCAAACTTTTCCATGTTAACGTATTATGCAAAATTCTAGAACTGCCTCATCCCTATAGGATGAGGTAGTGTACTCCGTTCATTGTCGAACCTGCGCAATTCGAAGTCAAGCAAGAAATGCTCGATGGCGATTTGGATGTGTGATACATGATCTCATTCTCATGCCGCGGTGGTGCTGACTTGGTATTTGGTAACAGGGTGACAACTGGGCCAAATACTGTGCACATTCTCTGCGTGAGTTCGATTCTCACCAGAGGGAACTTGGCACTTCCCTCAGGGCTGGATGTCTGTCCACATCTATATGTGTAACCTTCCCCTACTCAAGCTGTAGGCTTTCTGGGGAAGGAAGTCTACTTTCTGTGTGTGTGTCCTAAGTTGGTTTAATTTAATAAAATAACATTATTTAGTTTTTGTTCATAAATTATTAAATACTGCAATACCTTGTCCACCTGTAAGAAAAAATACAACTAAGATTAGGAGAAATACTTTATATTCTTATATATAATAGTTTTGAAAACAATTACAAATAAATACCTGCCACTTTCACTATCTACAAAAAAAAATTTAAGGACTTCTGTCATTTAATTTCTGCAGTTTATTTATTCCAGTATCTAAATGAATAGTTAAATTAAAATACAGTGAAATATATTTAAAAAAAGCAAATAGAAGTTTAATTTTTTTTAGTCTGTGCAACATACCGCAAAATAAAATAAAGAGTTTTAAAACCTTAAAACGGACATTTATGCACGTAGAACATCTATATCTCGAAATAGGGTGGCCGAGAAAAAATAAATCAACACATAAATGCAGAATATGTGTTTTATGCGACAGTTTTAATTTTTTCAAATAGTTCACTATCGTATTTTCTCATGACCCATGGACAGGGTGGGGTGTGTCCTATCCACCTCAAAAGCAATAGATGTCGTCTGATAGATGTCTCTAATCAGAATTAGTCGATACTCGATCAATCCGACACAATTTAATTGAGTGATCGTGCTAACAAAAAAATATCTCAAATAGTCCACCATTGTGCTTTCTCATGACCCATTTACATGGTAGAGTGTGTTTTATCCACCTCAAAATCAATAGATGTCATCTGGGAGACGTCCCCAATCAGAATCAGTAAAAACTCGATCGATTCGACACAATTTAGTTGAGTTATCGTGCTATCAAGAGTAAATGCCGACGACAATGACACACCCACAGCAAAAAATTTTTAAAAACCATTTCTTTTGTTTTTAGGTCGAAAAACGAAAAATAACCCAAAAGAAATTTTCTTTTTCTTTACACGATTGCATTACTTTTTCCCGTATAGTGGAGTGCGGAAAAGTAAAACTTCTAGCGAATTTATATAGTACATTTCTCTGCGAAACTACCCGAAATTTACTACAATTACAAATTATAATTCAACTATTTAATTTGCCTCATATAATTTAACATTCTGATTGTATTGTTCGGCGCAATCGCGAAACCCCATAAATACAACTATAAATTGGAGTGAACAATAAGGTCCGGCATCCATTGTACGGAGTGAACGAATAAATCACCGACTTCCACTCCACAAAAAAAGTAACGTAATCCCATTTAAAACCGTCACATTTACAGAAGGCGGCCAGTTTTATAATTAAATTTGTTCTGTGGACTACATAAAAATGTCATGACATTACACCGGCATCCTAGCGAGACGACGCTAAATATGCTGGGGGTAGAACGGATTGGTTTCCTATTGGCGCCTTCGAGATTCGTGTAAACGCATGATATTTTTCTACGGGGTATCCATTGAAACCTGCCGATATATTCATGCCCAAGCCAATTTACTTCGGAAGAATCGTTTGGAAGGCTATTATGATAGAAGGCCGTGTATCGGGTACTCAAGAATATCAAGGCCGTAACCAGGTTGTATGCTTACATATAACTATACAGACCAGCCAAGTACAAATCTTGAATAGGCTACTTATGTGTGTCAGAAAAGAAGAGAAATAGAAACCTATCTACGCGATACGAGCCGATCATATGACAATGACGCTAAGTTTATTGTATTTATACAAATTTATAAATATACTGATCATTTATCTAAAATATCACTAGATAAATGCATATTTGAGATTACTAGGTATGCTTTCACTTAATATCGAAAATGCTATCGCGGAATGTGTTTTCTAAAAACACTAACTTGTATCCCTCTCCATGACAATCCAGGTTGTTCCTGAGAATCTTCTTGCTGATTCCAAATGTCTAAATAATGTCTAGTGTCATACAAATACAAAACTACTCATATTAAGTTGCGGCCACTCCCATAACTTGATAGCCACTCCCACGGCTACCATGTACATCCCCCCTGGATTGTTTAAATATTAGCTTCCCCGTAGCATCTATGTCAAAGCTGTCAGTGACAATAACGCAGATAACACTGTTTCTTTTTAAAACATGAATTTTTATAATTTTCTTCTTTTCTATCACACACAAGTAGTTCATTCAAGGTTTGTACTTGTCAGATCTGTATTTACATTCTAACGCTTCGTTGTAAATTTCATTCATACATTCTAAGAATATTTGTTGGACAATTTGGCGTTAACCCATTAAAGCAAATCATCAAGGAAAAGGCTGAGGTGTAAATATTATAGTGCAAGTGGCTCTAGACGAAGAAACTTAGTGAATATATGTCTCCATGGAATTCATTTAATGACAGCTTCGAATCTACCTGGTCATTTCTTTCGAGATACCTGCAAATACTGTCAAATAGGTAGAGTATTGCATATAATTTTCTAGTATATCCTTTAACATCTTTATTCACATATTGACTTAGTTATAGTAAGACTTAGATCTTCTCAATAGGTATAATGGTCCTAGTGCTGTTGACCTTTTATTCGCTATGTGCGCGACAGCAGCGCTGCGTAGCTTGTAGGCTGTCATGTATCTGCCAGAAATTCTGATTAAATTGGTAATATTAAAATTGTACGTAAAATCGCATTAAATTTACTATTATTTTATTAAATACTGCTGCTGGTAGCAATAATGTGACACCCAAAAAACAATGTTTCAGTTGAAAAGATGTAGGCCATTTAATATAGATTTTATGTAATATATAAATAAGAATAAATATAAATAAATAAGAACAAATGTTTATAAATAATTATAATAATTAATATTGACTATTCATAATAAATATTTATTTTTTATTATTTCTTTAATTGCATTTTATTGCAATTTTGCTGATGTTACCAAATCGTGTCAGGGAATATATGGCCATCCCCAAAAAGTGAAATCACTTTGGCGAAATTTTATTTCACCATAGTGGAAACGAATAATTTCTTTCCAGGATATAGCTGAGTACTATACTTCACCACTTCGAAGTCATCCACGTGATAGTGCTCCGAATTATCTCCCCAAACTACATACATGGTGTCTAAGCCAACCTACCTTTAAGTTGAGATGCCAACTTGCCCCAACAGGACCTTTTATGTAGACAATATGGATGCATCACTACTCCACAAAAGTTTTAAGAAGCGATTCAGCATTTGAATACAATTGCTATTGATTCTTCTATCCTCATCGCATCATCACAACTATTTAAAACATCTAGATATATTCTAGAGCTTCACAGAATAACAGAAACGTTGAGTGAAAAAGAAATTACTGCAGTAAGGAGATTGTTATATCGTCATTGTTTTCGAAACTACCGAGAGATGGCGCTGGGTACGTTTTACTGCAGTAGAACGTAACGGAGTCTACAAGATATAAGCCTCATCTATCAAAGGTATACTCGCTTACACTGTACTGACGAGACCCAAGATAAGATCGAAACCGGTCTGCAGTTAGCGGTATCCTAAGATAGGCGATATTTTGCATCTTCCGTGTCGTTTTCGATCAATCTGAATCACTGCATTTTAGTGCTAACTCTGTTAGACAAAATAGGTACGGCAAATTTCGCCATTTAATTCAGCGCTCGTCGATGGCATATAGACAGGGGAATGGTTGTTTTGGCCTAATTTGCTTAGTCCTTATTATCTCCAGCATTCGCAGATGGGACGGAGTATAATAATCTTCTTACCTCAGTAGTTTGAAAATTACCCTCTGCCAAGTAAAACTTTACATTATATTGATGAAAAAGAAATATCTAGCTGGAAGTCAGGAAACTTACAGTCATTCCCTTCGGGTAGTTCTCATCACACTGAAACTACAACTCAAGATGTAAAGTCTTTAGATAGTTTGACTGTGGCAATACTAGCGCTCAGTGTTCACAGTTGTAGAAGAAAGAAGGTGTATGCCAACTAACCCATCTCCCCTACTTTACTATTGTTAACAATATATAAATTGTTGATTTCGATGTAACTAAAGTTTTCTAGGAAAAGAATGCGGCTACGGTGTGTCGCGTATATTAGAAAATCATCCTGTACATGCAAGACCCACGTGACCCACGATTCATGAGTCGTGTACGAGGGTGTTCTCAAGTTCTCCCCTTGTCCTGAAATATGGGACACTAATTTAAAATCTTACAACTACGACGTATAACGCTCCTCCTAGGCGAAGCGGCATATATCGGATGCTTTCCAGCCTACCGGGGGGACCGAATAAAAGCTATCAAACTAGTTTGAAAAGAATATATAAACCCTCCCGCGAGCGGTATCCGAAATCATTAATTTTGTACAAAGAATGTCATCCGCACATTTTGGAAGTGTGTCGTTTTCATAATTAATGTGGTGAAATTACGGTGCCGTTCACAATGCGAATTCTCCGGAAAGTCATCGGAAAGTTGGCAACTTCCAAGTATTTTCGGTGTTTCAGCAAAGTAATCGTTAGCTAATGACGAGCGGTAGTCCTCGCCTGGAAGATGTACGACGCAAAAACAATTCGCCTTCACTTGCGACTTGAAGTACACGTAAAAACGTGTAGCTAGTAATATAATATTCAGACACTCAATACAGTTTACACAAGTCAGCATGAATTTTGTTCCTGAGATTAAAGTATATATGTAATCGAATGAGATTAAAGATAGCTGTAATTGAATTGACACCGATTTTGGTGCTCTTTCATGTTAATAATTTTGAACTGATATAAATAGTGAAAAACTGTAAATTAAAATATAAATTTCCACATAAACCCAAGAGTTAAGTAGTGCAAGTGTAGATTCTTGTAAATGATAGTAAGTGCATAGAACTCCAGTTGATAAGTTCATGCAGGTATTAGGTTATAATCCTAGAAATCTAGTAAGATCATAATAATTCAAATCTACAAGGATGAGTACGAGCAATAAAGTAAAAATACAAAGTGAACTTTCGATTGAAAACCTAATAATAAAAGTTTGTACAGAATTCATGAAAAGAATAAAAAAGTACCATGGACAAAATGTTTTTTATATTCCATGATAAGTTAAATGATCTTAGTAATTCCATTAAAATGTAAGTAAAACAGAAGCTGACAATGAGAACAGTATCCTAATTCTAAATAAAAAAAATTGATACACTAGAACAAACCGTCAAAATCAACTCTCTAAGAATATGCGGATTAGCTGAGGAAGGAGAAAATAATGCGGTTTCTGAAAATGTGATTAATTTCTATTGGTCTCAACTTGGAATTAACTGTAGTAAAGAGGACTTTATTAGTAATTATCGTATTGGTAAATTCAATGGCACCAAGAATAAACCACGCACAATTGTAATACATTTTATTAACATAAACAGTTTTAAAACCTTAAAACGGACTTTTCCGCACGAAGAACATTCGAAATTGAGTGTCCCAAAAAAAATAAACCAACACATAAATGCAGAATATCTGCTTTATGCGACAGTTTTACTTTTTTCAAATAGTCAACCCTCGTGCATTCTCATGACCCATGAACAGAGTGGGATGTGTCATATCCACCTCAAAATCAATAGATCTCGTCTGGTGGACGTTCCTAATGAGTATCAGTCGAAATCCGATCAATCCGACACGATTTATTGAGTGATCGTGCTAACAAAAAAATGTCTCAAATAGTCCACAATTGTACTTTATCATGACCCATGTACATGGTAGAGTGTATTCTATCCACCTCAAAATCAATAGGTGTCGTCTGGGAGACGTCCC
Source organism: Rosalia funebris (assembly GCA_037954035.1). Taxonomy (NCBI): domain Eukaryota; kingdom Metazoa; phylum Arthropoda; class Insecta; order Coleoptera; family Cerambycidae; genus Rosalia; species Rosalia funebris. The sequence goes on from JAZFAV010000022.1 coordinate 13,976,814, forward strand.
CGATCAGAATTAGTTAAAGCCTGATCGAACCGACATGATTTACTTGAGTTATCGTGTTAACAAGAAATATGTCTCACAAGTCCACCGTCGTGCTCTGTCATGACCCATGGACAGGGTGGAGTGTATCCTATCCACCTCAAAATTAATAGGTGTCGTCTGGGAGACCTTCCTGATCAGAATCAGTCAAAACCCGATCGATCCGACACGATTTAGTTGAGTTATCGTATTAACAAAACAAATAGTCCACCATCGTGCTCTCTCATGACCCATGGACAGGGTGGAGTGTGTCCTATCCACTCCAAAAACAATAGGTGTCATCTGAGAGACGTTCCCGATCAGAATTGGTCAAGAACCGATCGATTCGACACGATTTAGTTGAGTTATCGTGCTAATAACAAACATTCCTCAAATAGACCCAATGGAGGGGGTTGTCTGTTTCTCTTCCTCTTTCAAAACAATGTTACCGTCACCGGGTGCCCAGAACTCGATGACGAACATTGTCCTGAGTTGATGGTCGAGGAGCACTACGTCAGGCTTATTGTCTTGTAATATTAAGGATATGCCTGGTAAAGCTTTCCACCTATATTTAAAGAAATTTTTACTTGCCAATTGCTTCTACATCATTGAAAATTTTTTATACAATGTATGTTTGGTTCAATGTTTATATTTTTGACCACTCTTATTTGTGATTATTTATACTTACTTTATGTTTTTTTATATATTGTGACTTTAACTGTACCAATGTATTTATGATTGTCAATAAATTAATTCTATTCTATGCCGATGAGCATATTAAGGAAACCCTTAATACGCCAAAAAGTTAAACTCATTTCCTCCATTACCCAGACGCTAGATGGAAAATCATATCTGCGCGCACATTTTCCAGCAAAAACATTTCAGAAATGCTAATGTATTAAAGTGCATCCGGAATCCAATGCAATAAAAAGCGCAGCGCATTATGTCTTGTGCAGCGAAATCTGCATTTCTCATCAAAACGAAAAAGCTGGAAAAGCTCGGGGTATCAGCGAGTTAAGTGTAAAATCGATCCGATCCATGCTATTCACAAACTGCTGATTACACAGCCTCGGCGTCGAGATATGTGAATCGACCGAGCGAAAAATAAATAGGTACATCGGATTTACTGGATGTGCATTTAGTTTTTTTTAAGTTTCGGCCGTGTCCCTTATTTTTATTACTAATTGGGTAGTGGAAAATTACACTGAATGGCGTTACATTTAAACCAAAAGGCGGCAGATTGAGTTAATTGATTTGGATAATTTACTAAACGTTAAAAACTTTGTGCCTACTACAAAATGTTTTCTACTAAACTTTTCATATAAGATTACGATCTAGTCATCTTGAAATAATACGACTAGTGTTCAAATATTTTAATTACATAAGAGATATTTGAGAGGCTGAGTACACATCGTGTTTAAATGTTAAAAAAAATAGTCAAAGATAAATGGATTTAAAAATATTTTCATGAATATCTCAAACGAATGAGAATGTATGAGTATGCTAATACAACTTCAGGTTTAATAGAATACTTAAATGAGTTTAGGATACTTTCAATAGATTACCTCAATATATTGGGACAAATTTGCTGTATCTATCTTCATATTGTAACAATATGAATTTCCACAACTCTTATAATTATTTTCTAAATTAAATATGCAATTATGAATACAACAAATGTGTATATATTTTCTACTTTATATTAGCAAAAGTGGTATACAGCAACAGATATAAGAGCCATGAGAAGGCGCCAGGGTTCTGTAATCTTAGTCATTATTTTACAAATACATATTCCAAATCAGATACGTATTAAGGCGAATATGAGATATTTCTAGAGTCCACTTATAAGAGTTGATTGAGACCATATGGGTCGAGCTGGACTGCATATTGGCTTTGCAGGTACCTGGCCCAGAGTCGAACTTAGGTGTCAAAGCTAGCCACAGAGTTCGGGAAATTAATTAATTGACACAAAGGAATGGCTCAATTAGGTAATTTATGTAATTATTATAAACCATGTTTTAGAAAACAAGGAAGTCCGAACTTGTCTTATAAGACTGTGGTTTCGTGGGGTTTCTGGTCAGGTCGATGAAATTGATAGGACAAGTAGCCGCTAAAAGCGGACGGCTCACGTGCGTACTTCACGGGGAATATACTAATCCCAACGACTAGTTTGTCATGTACCTGTACGTATATTTCACCATAAAATCGTGCTCGGACCCACCTCAATCAAATAAATCAGCTTCCTTTCGATCAATGGTTACCGCTCGCCAATTTGATTAAATACCTGGACGTATCGTGAAGGTCGCCGTCACAAAGACTCTTTACGGTACTTCCCCTGCTACAATATGATGTCATCAAATTTCAATACTAGTATTGAGACATACACGGTTTCTAGACAGTTACTGGCATCATTTTAGTTGAGTAGACACCCCATTATCAGAGACTTAAAACTTAACTTGTAAGATAATCTAATACAAAATAAGAAACCTCATCTCCCCGATGACAGAGCGCTACTGGTTAGATTTAGGGCGAATACAGTTATCGCAGTTGACGTTGACATTCCGTGTTCTGTAGCCTATTGTTTTACACTAATCCCCCTATCCGCCTCTTTCACTAATTGTGACAGCTTTTTTGGCATGTAGCAAGTGAAATTTTAAGTTAGAGTCTTAGCTTGGCAGTATTTTCGCAGTTAGAGCAGCTACATTAGAACTAAGTACGTTTTTTTGTGAAAACTAAATTTCAATTCCTATTACCTTTTGAAACACAATAGACTACATCTTGCTTTCTCCTGCTTCAAGCTGTCTGTGAATATGTTAATTGTGATCTAGAAGATCTACTAATGTCTACCTGTAAAAGAGTCATCGTATTGATAGTCTCATTCCATCAGTGGATCCATTCATTCCCATGTCCGTCATTTGATCAAACGCCAACAAGTTTGAGGCATACCACAGTAACTAGAGCCACCTCTCTTTGATAAATATAAAATAATAGTCAAAGAAGATCAAAGGAAGAAGTATAATTCTTTTCAGATAATGTAATTTCTGACTAAAATAAGAAACATGTACAAACATTTTATTTGTCTTAAATCACATATAAAATTAATTTAAACACTATTGTGGACTACATGTTCTCTAAAGAGTATAATAGAGCGGCATTAATGCAGAAGTTGCATTCACTTATGTGAAGGAAACACCTTTGATGGTTTTGTTGTGTATTTGGTTATCCACTGTAGTAAATGAAAGAAAAACACTTGGTAGGTTTCACAAAAATTATAAACTATATTTCTAACAATTGTTTCGGCTTTTATGCAATTCTCAAAGAGTAACAAACTCTTAAAAAGTTTGTCTCAACTTTTGTTTGTCTTTAAAGAGTTTGAGAGTCTCAAAGAGTAAAAGTTTGTTACTCTTTCAAGTTAAGTCTTTTCAACATCAAAAATGTTTCACCAAGTGTTCAGCGCTCTCTCCATTTCTATAATCCACTGTAGTTACTACAAAATAGAGCATGATAATATAAGGCTCAATTTGTAGACAAATCTGGACCCAATAGCACAGCCCCAAATATTAGGATTTTCGCAGATAATACAATTTGTACTTTCCTCATTCAAGTACATGAAAAACTCCAGAGCTAGTATGAAATTATATATTAAACAAAGCCCATCCTGTTAACCCCATAAAATGGTCTGATCTTCGGAGAATGCACTCAAAAAATAAATTAAATCTGCCTAAATCGCCTCGGCCGATCCATACCGAAGGCAGTCGGGGGAACCCCGAGATGAGGGGCAGCCGAGCGGCCCTAGGTAGACGTGGGACAAATGGACGCAGAGGATGGATTGACACGCAACAGAGCAGCGAAATTGGCTTCGTTTCTCGGTCATTCATCAGCCGCTAATGGACGTTCATTCCGAGGCCCGACAGGTGGTGTTGGTCCGGAGCAACAGCGTAATTTCGGGGGCGAGAAGAGTGCCGTAAGTGCATGCTAATGGGGCTCTCCGCCACCCTTCGGTTAGAGGTTTTTTTTATGATTTTTCGCTATAACTACCCGCATCTGTGAAAATGTACCGGACAGGATGAATTCACCTGTTGTTAGATTGATGTTTGTTGATTGTTTCTGGAATTTGCTAGTCAATTCATATCTCAGCCTAATGCTTCTTGAATTTCCGTTTGGGCCAGTGACTGTCATCCACAATAAGTTAAATTTCTTTTGTATAATTCTAAACCGCTATGAAAGTGTAATTGATTGAATAGACAGTTGATCAGTCAGAAAATGGAAATCCTCCATCTCATCCCTTTGAAATAATTCTGGAAACGTTTCTCAAGATACGTCCTATACTAACATTATGAAAAGCACTTAGTACCATTTCTAGCATTATGGTTACATATTCTTCAACAATTCTGTGTACCAGTTCATGAAAGTTAAATCTCACCAAAAACATAAATGTGAAAAGGGAGTGAAGTTTGGTATTAAAAGACGTTCAGGATTTTCGGCTTCGGTGATAAAGAGTTGAGATCTAACCGGGTGCCAAGTTCCATAGGATCTTACAACACGAACTTACAATAGGAATGTACAACGGTTTTCAATTGATTTAAAAGTTGAGTTTTTCTTACTTTTCAATGAATGGTAAGCCCCATTTCCTGTGTAGTCACCTCGATGAGTTCCTAGAGAACCTTGGGGCTGTACATGACGAAAATGGGGAGTGTTCCAACAAGACCTCTTAACAATGGAAGAACGCTACCAAGGGCGTTGGGAGAAGCATATGATGGCATACTACTGCTAGAGCATGAAACGAGACTAGCCTGAGAAGGTTACAGACGCAAGAGCTGCAAGTATAAATTTTTACCCAAGTAGGAGTATCTAAATTTTCATCGATATCAACTTGGGATTCTAGGCATACAAAAGATCCTTATTAGACCCCTTAGATTAGAAAATTGTGTTTATTTAATAGTTTTTCAGTTATAGGGGGGTCCAGCCTCCTGGCACTGCGGTAGTTCGCTGGTAAATTACTGTACAAGGGGCGCTAGTTGTCTTGCAGGTCTTACAGCGCGAAATTTGCAGTAAATTTGAACATAAATGTTTTTAAATTGTATATTATACAAGTACGCAACGGATGATGTAAAATTTATAACAAAATGAATTTATTGGAAAATTATCTGAGCCACAATGTATTACGTAACGTTTATTATTTTTTACCGTATAGATGAAATTAAATTAGGTTAATTTGCAATTATAAAAAATATGTTTTCTTGTGTTCCTGCAATAATTTTTTATTTACACGTGATATGTACACAGACGTATATAATATGTCTGAAAAGTGCTGAACTTATTCTATGAATATTTCTGTTACAAATACGAGAAATCATTTCAAAATATTAATTCACAGAGGCAAATAATATAAGTTTATAGTATATACTACAAATTATAATATTGTAAATTGCGAGTAATCAAAGTATCGTTGAAGGGAAAATGAAGCTATCTATTTCACTGCACTTTACCGAAAACAGAACACGCCACAATATTTCTAAGAGAGTCTTTTCTCCCCTCTTAATCGGACTATTTTATATGGCCCTGTGCAAAGGAAAAGGCGTATTTAGACTAATGCAATTATATTCATTACTTCCATTGAAATAACAATACAAAACTTTGAATAATGTCGAATCATAATAATCTTTCAATGAAGAAAATTTTTTAAAACACTAAATTATTCATTAGTTAGTTACATGTCATTAAAGTACACTTAAAGGTAACTTACATCTCCGATGACAGCTCCTGACGAATCACGAAATTCTCTTCGCATAAGAATAGCACATTTATCCAAATGATTTTCACAAAAATAATGATTTTCGGTCAGAGTTAAATCATTCCGAACAGCACTTTGCCACAATTCTCTTTTTTCTTCGTTTGAGGGTACACTGAAATAATGTACTTTTCGCCTTCAACGGAACGTTCTATTTCGTAATTGCATGCGGGCACTATGCAACGTCGTTTCACACGACGTATTTTTTTAATTTTCGGTGGATCCTCCATTTTACACTATTATATTTATACAAAGCAGATTGATTACAACTCGCGATTACGCGTTTGTTTACAAGTACGCGAGGTTATGTTTACTGTTACTGTAGGTGAGGGACGTAAGAAAAGGGGGAAACGAGACTGCAAGACCTGCAAGACCACTAGCACCCCTGGCGGCCGTTGTACGCGTAATTGCAAGATCGCACTACGTGACATATAGGGAGTGCCATCCCCCTGGGGGGGGGGTCAAAAGTAACTCGAAATGGTTCGTGTAATATTACAGACTGCCGGTGCGTCGCCCTATTCTTTTCCGAATTTGGCTGACACAGTGCTGCGTGTGTAGATCCAGGAGAAAAGGCTATTTTGTAGTATACATCCTATCTTATCAGAAATGGGCTATGCTGAGGTTCATCCTCATGTAGTTGTTGAAGGCATTCAGTAGTGGATTGTAACCTATATTAACATTTAACGATAACAATGATGTCTAGGAGAAATAGTAAATATCGTCTTCAGTGGGTTATCTCCAAATTGACCAGTGAAGAGACTTTTGCGGTATTATCCCTGAAGTAGATACACAACTTCTGGTTTTGGAGTTATAAAATTTTAAATATTATCAACTAAATGTTGGTGAATAACTAAATGAAAATGTGAAAGCTAGAAAACACCTGGCGTGGAAGCGGCGAGTAGCTAGTGGACTGTTGATTTTGTATTCTTATTGTTGTTGTTGTTAATTCGCTACCATAGGTGAAAAACCATTCCACGTCACAATTAGCTCAGGGTTGAAGAATTGAAGGACCAGTTAATAAAACTCGGTATTACCAACAGAGTATATTAACAAAAAAGAGTTCGTGGTACAGGTGCTACACGAGAGAACGAGGCGTAAATTCGTTCCAGAAATTCGTGCGACACTGTGTCTAGGTTGTATGAGAAACCGAATTAAAGTTTAGTTGTATTACACTTGAAATGAACGACACTGACGTAATTATCAGATTGACTCGTTGAAAAGTAGAATGTTTGAAAGAAATGAATTTGCAACAGCTTCTGGTTGCACACAATAAATTGAAGAAATAATTGTTCACGGTGAATAAAAGACAGCTTATACACTCGCGAACTTGAAAGAAAATCACTGTACTTTGTACTAGAAAATTGAAATATAGGAATTAAGCACACTGCGTTAATTTCCTTACTAAATACGTCCGCGTACGGAGCTACAAAAATAATGTTTTTTTTTCTTTTTCTGTCGTTAACTGCTATGCGCACTTGACTCGACTATACTGATGACTGATACATACTGATGGAATAACTGTTGTTTCTACGTCGTATATTGCAACGGTTCGCCACATGCTAAAGACAGAGAGGGTGACGTGCTTGTTGCTACAAGAAATTATTTCAAGCGGGACAGGACCGGCTTTTAGAATTTGTTGACGTACTCTTGTTGGAATGTGAAATTCCAACATACTGCCCCCGCGGCTGAAGCATCCTGCTTCAGCTGGAAATAACAGTATTAGAAGAATGTAGGGAAAACTACGAGACAATGGGAGAACCATGTAGGTAGAATTTCTTTTTTTTTAAATTTCCTCTGGAAAGGTAATCTGAAGGGTTGTTGGAAGATTTGACGTACCTCCACTGGTAGTCAAAAGTGAGTTCTTGTATTTGAGCCACCCTGTTAAACACAAAGGTTGTCCACCTGCTCGGATGGCCTTTGCACCAACAAAGCGCTATTTGGGAATCTGTCCACAAGTTTATGGATTTGAAATTGAATTTGTTTTCGAAAATTGATTTGATTTTTTTTGTTAACTTAGAAAGAAGTAGCATGGCACACAGTTCCAATTTCGGAATAGTAGTTGATTTAAGGGGAGCTACACGGGACTTAGCAGACACTAAACAACAGGAAACAGATTTGTCCACATAAATCACACGAAGGTATACACAAGCACCGTAAGCGAGGACACTTGCGTCCGAGAAGCCATGTAACTCTATCTCTGAAACTGGTTTGTTAATGAAAAATTGCCTGGGAATTGCAAAATCCCTTAATTGTGAAATGATTTCTAGGAAATTGTCATATTCGGAAATTAGAGAAGAATCTGATATACTGGTGTCCCAGTCTAACTTCTGAAGCCAGAGCTTCTGCATTAATATTTTGCCTTGGACTATGACTGGATTTACTAATCCAAGAGGATCTAAACATTGAGATAGTGTAGAAAGAATTTTTCGCTTTGTGACCGAAGTGTCATTTGGAAGAATGTCAGGTGTGGAAATTTGAAAATTATCTGAGATCGGGTTCCATTTTATGCCCAGAACCTTGCAAGGAGCTTTGTCTAGATTAATATCAAATTCGGAAGTAGAAGAAGAAGAAATTTTGTTTAGAAATTGTTCAGAATTTGAACACCATTTATGAAGGGGAAAACCTGATGGTTCTAGCAGAGATTTTAACTGCGAATGAAGATTCTCTAAATCTTGAAAATTGTCACAACCAGTCAGAATGTCGTCAACATATGTTTGTTCAAGAATAGCTTCCGAAGCCAATGGAAATTCCTTGGTGGATTGCGCTATTTCATTTAGAACTCGAGGGGCAATGTATGGGGCGAAATTTGTTCCATACGTGACTGTCCTAAGCTCGATACATTTTAGTGGCTCTTGAGGTGACTGTCTCCACAGAATGTTTTGAAGAAACGTTTGATCTGGGTTGATTTTAATCTGCCTGTACATTTTCTCAATGTCGGCAATCAACACGAAACGAAAATATCTAAAGCGGCATAAAATGTCATACAGGTCAGGCTGTACCTGATAACCTTTGAAAGTAATGTCGTTTAAAGAAATGCCGGAAGAAGTCCTGCAGGAAGCGTCAAATACCACCCTCAGCTTGGTAGTACTGCTTGCTTCTCTGATGACAGGAAGGTGTGGTATGAAATATTTGGGTTCCGAATTAGAATTTGTGATGGAAAGTGGAACATAATCTGCATGCTGCAGAGAAACATATTCATCTATGAATTTTGCATAATCAGCTTTGAGTTTCTGATCTTTTTCAAACCTTTCTTCCAATGTAAAGAACCTTTTTTGAGCAATAGAAAACGAATCTCCAAGTTTCAAGTGCTCATCTGAACTTTTCAGTGGCATATTCACTTGGTATGAACCATCCTGTAACACTTTAGTTGATAATTTGAAGATTTGTTCGACTATCTGCTTTTCTGAAGAAAGAACTTCTTTTTCTGGAACTTGCTCTAGTTTCCAGAAGTTCGTGAGAAGGGAATTCAGATCATTATCTGAAGTGTCCGAAGAAGAAGATCCATAATCATCTGTTATGCTATGAAGGGAATTTGAAATTGCATCACCATCTAACACAGTATGCGAATGAGGCACTGTGCCTGAAATTACCCATCCTAAGTGAGTATTGAGAAGAGTTGGAAGACCTTTGCCTAGTTTGTAAATGCCCCTAGATAATAGGTCGTAATAAATGTCTGCTCCTGCCAGAATGTCAATCTCTGCAGGACAGGCGAAATCTGGGTCAGCAAGATTGCGACGAATGTTTTGTGGAATGTTGAACTTATTTGTATCTAAGCGAGTTTGAGGAATATGCAGTGTGATTCGATCCAACACAGCACAAGAAATTCTGAAATCTTTGGATATATCTACATTTGAAAGAAAACGAATATTTGTCCTCTTGTTAGAAAGAGTGGTGCTTTGAGAAATACCTGAAATATTCAAAGTTTTGTTATAAGTAGGAAGATTTAGCTTTTCAACTAATGATTTCGTGATAAATGAATTTTGACTACCATTGTCTAAGAGAATGCGAACTGGAAAGGTTTTACCTTGATTTGTAACTAGCATAGCCTTTGCTGTTGCTAGCTGCACATGTGAATTTTGTCTAGAAAGAGTTGAAAAATTTGCAATAGTTGTGGGAACATTAGCCGAACTTGAACTTGATGAAGATGCGCTGTTTGAGGCGGTGACGTTGCTAGAATTTTGAGAATTTGAAGTCTGAAATTTTGAAGAATTTTATGAATCACCCTGTATACTAAATTTTTCACGACGATGGGAATTTTGAGAGTTCGAAGTATTTGATGAGTTATACGAATTATTGTGTAACAGAGTGTGATGTTTTTTTTGACACTCTGTACACTTGCGTTTTGAAGAACAGTCGTTTATCATATGTTTACCTCCAAGACAATTAAAACATATATTTTTGTCACGTGCAATTTTACTTCTCTCTGAAGGAGATAAAGCTGTGAATTTTTTACAAAAATAAATCTTGTGATTTTCGTTACAGTAAAAGCAAAGTGATTTTGATGTTGATTGATTATTATTACTTACGTTAGAAGAATGTAAATTAATTTTACTATGTTTTTTATCTGGACGCTGTTCATAATCTGACACTCTATCAAGTATTTTCCATTTGTTATTTAAGAAATCAAGAAATTCTTTTATATTTGGTAACACTGTTTGCTGTCTATTCTGTTCGAATTCTTTTCTTGTCGAGTAATCTACTTGATTTTGACAAATATACACTATTAAAGCTTCATAAAGTTCGCTATTTGAGAAATTTAAATTTTGAAGAGCCTCAACGTTACGTTTAATTTCTAGAAAATAAGTTCGCAAAATTTCTGGATTACATTTGGAGATATTTTTAGCATTTATTATATGATGGAAATATGAATACACCATTTTTAATTTGTTGTCATACCTATCCTTAAGTAATGCAATGGCAGTTTGGAAATTGTCATTTGTTACTTGAATTGTTTCAATTAATTTGGCAGGTTCGCCTCGAAGCAAAGTTTTTAGATAATAGAATTTTTCTGCATTAGACTTTAATTTATTGCTTTGAATAATCAGTGAATCAAAAAGTTCGAAAAACTGTGGCCATTGCTCAGTTTGGCCTGTAAAAGGTTCGATTGAAATATCTGGCAATTTTATATTTACAAGATCTGTTTGGTTTACAGTTTGAATTGGACCACTTGACAACTGATGTGTCTGTGAAGCATTTATATTTTCAATACATTGATTTATTTTAGCAATTGTATTAGCATATTGAATCTCTATTTTATGTCTATAATCATTTTCCATTTCCAAAGCTTCGTTATCTGTGTCATCACACAGAATATCTATATTATCTTGAATTGACTCGTATTTCGAAAAGGCATTATTTAATAATGTAAGTTTTGCTTGCCAACTAAATTTATTTTGTTCATCTATATTTGTATCTGCCCAATTTGACACTCTAGTTAAGGAAGCCTTGGCAATCGTTCTTTGTTTTTTCAAAGCTGAAATATCTGATGACATAATTTAGAAATGAATTATTATAATGCAATGAATTTAATTTAATGTAAACAATTCGGAATATGAACTTAATAAAGAAGCTTTAAGAATGTGCATGCATGAAAGGCAGAAATACACATAAGTTGCGCAATCACTTTCACTGCACTGCACTTGTTGTTGAACTGGAAATGGGGAAACTGCCGAAGACTGGACAGCTCGAAAATAACTAGATTGTTGTGAGATTTACTTACAGTTTTCGTAGAAGGACGGGACTTTTGTGGTACGCCACTGTGGCTCGTAATTACCAATCTTGAGGGTCTTACCAACTTGCGTAGAAAAATCCATAGGTCGCTGGTTCAAATTGGGCTTGAAGGACCAATATGGCGTGGAAGCGGCGAGTAGCTAGTGGACTGTTGATTTTGTATTTTTATTGTTGTTGTTGTTAATTCGCTACCATAGGTGAAAAACCATTCCACGTCACAATTAGCTCAGGGTTGAAGAATTGAAGGACCAGTTAATAAAACTCGGTATTAACAACAGAGTATATTAACAAAAAAGAGTTCGTGGTACAGGTGCTACACGAGAGAACGAGGCGTAAATTCGTTCCAGAAATTCGTGCGACACTGTGTCTAGGTTGTATGAGAAACCGAATTAAAGTTTAGTTGTATTACACTTGAAATGAACGACACTGACGTAATTATCAGATTGACTCGTTGAAAAGTAGAATGTTTGAATGAAATGAATTCGCAACAGCTTCTGGTTGCACACAATAAATTGAAGAAATAATTGTTCACGGTGAATAAAAGACAGCTTATACACTCGCGAACTTGAAAGAAAATCACTGTACTTTGTACTAGAAAATTGAAATATAGGAATTAAGCACACTGCGTTAATTTCCTTAATAAATACGTCCGCGTACGGAGCTACAAAAAGAATGTTTTTTTTTTTTTTCTGTCGTTAACTGCTATGCGCACTTGACTCGACTATACTGATGACTGATACATACTGATGGAATAACTGTTGTTTCTACGTCGTATATTGCAACGGTTCGCCACGTGCTAAAGACAAAGAGGGTGACGTGCTTGTTGCTACAAGAAATTATTTCAAGCGGGACAGGACCGGCTTTTAGAATTTGTTGACGTACTCTTGTTGGAATGTGAAATTCCAACAACACCTATGTAATCATCGCCACCGAAATAAGTTTTAAAAAAATGGCTTTCACATACGCTCAGGAAAATGCTATACATTAAATAATGAGTTAAATAATAATGTATAGTTATAAAAACTAATTACTGCATATTAACAAAGGAAGAAGTTACTAGTCAGATATATACGGTGTATAGTTTATTTCACCTCTATTTGCCAAATAAAAAATCCCAAACGGCTCCTATCTCATACCATGGCTTGTTTTTATGGCTCAGCTCAGGTAGGCTGTTCCATTTATCGGCTAGATGGGAGAGTTTTTTATTTGGCAAATAGCGATGAAATGAATAGTACATATAAAATCTGTTGAGTAGTTTTGTTTCTACAATAGCCTCGCAGTAAGCCTCGTCGTGTTAATGAAGATCAAAGTCCCGAAATGTCATTGTTTAGGTATACTTTAATTATATATTTCGCATCGCAGGTAAGTCAACACACTGGGGATAATTGATCAATAACAAACCATCGTCTATAAGGGCGATTATCTGACTCTCACTTTACATGGTTATAGATTTAATATATATGCTGACATTTGACATTTAAGAGTACCGAATTCCAAGCTTATCGTTTTTGTAGGCACGATATTATTTTTTCAATCGCTCCAAATGAATGTCTTTAAAGTGGGATAATTTAATTTTCGCTTAAAACACGGTCGAAACATTTTTAATCATTATTATGTGAATCCGAAAAGTGTTGAACAATTTCAGTAGTATTTACGAATTTGGCTTTGTTAGTTAACGAGCAAATAGCTCAATGAGTTTATAGTTCATACGATGTCATAGGGATTCAATTATACTGCAGTATTGGAAGACTGGATAATAGTTAAAGAAATAAAAATATAGTTAAAGGTGTTTATAAACATGTTAAGTCGTCTATTATTACAATAATGTTATATTGAATTAAATAAATTACAATATAATTATAAATAATGAAATATGTGAATTTTATATAAAACATGATTTTTTGTAGCAAAGTATTGAAGTACGAGTATCTATTGATTTGTAATCTGTATTTGGGAATTATATATGAAGCAACACATCTAGTAAATGGCCACCACGACTTTGGTGGCACACAAGTTCTTCAGGCGAAATTTTCAATAACGGTTTTGCATAAAGGAGGAGGTATTTTGTTAATGCAGCGTTAAATGTCGGCCCTCGATGCTTGAATGATCGTCGGCCTATTGGTGTAAACCTGAAATTTTAGAAAACCCCACAGAAGAAAGTCCATAGGTATTAAATCGCAAGATCCTGGCGGCTAATTCTGGCCACCAAAACGGGAGATGACACGATCAGGAACAAGACTCGTGCAAGACAGTCAATGTTTCACGGGTGCTGAAGTCTTGCTGAAAACATGTCACAATAACGTACCGTATACAATTGTAAATAAACAATTCAACCTCACTAAAGTGGTTATTGTACATAAATGGGATTTTAAATAAATACACGGCTTAATTACAAAATGCTTCTATGAGTTATATTTTAAGAAATTCCGAACTACTAGATCAAATACGTGCGTGACTAAAGGTACATCACAGCTGTTGTAGTTACATCACAGCTGGGTTTTAGTTGTCTGGTTCAAACTGTTAAGAACCCTGATTCTGTTATATCAACTTAATGGTCTTAAGTATAGTCCTCATATACGTGGGAAATGCTGCACTGTAATATAGCTGTACAGGGTGTCTTTGAAACGATATGACATAAAAAGAAGCGACAAATACGAAAGTTATTGTATTTAAAAATATACTTTTAATAATTTTATTTTCAAATGCACCAGGTACTTAAGAAGTGGAAGGTTATACAAATTAATTTTTTTTTAAATTGAACACCTTACACCTCCATTTTCGAGTTTCCCTAGTATATCCGAAAATTGGGCTAGAACGCACTCTAACAAGTAACAGAAATGTAACTATATACAGAATGTTTCGTTTAAAATAAGAATGATAGTTGATACTTTGTACATAACCTGAGTTACAATGACCATGAAAATTAAGTCAGTGTTTCAGATCCTTATATACTGGTGAGTTGCATGGTTGGCTATGTATACCTTTCTAGAAAGCGCCAAAAAGCACCCCTACTGGATTATGCTTCTCTGATTTTCATAAATCACCACATTTATAATATGCCCTTTAACCACAACTGATATTTTAATGCACTGTAGATGCATATTTTGATAACGTCTAACGTAATGCGGACTTGAAGGAAGTTTTATCTATCTTAAGTTTCTGTTAAAATATTGCGTTGATTTAAATAAAAAAATAATTTTTCTATGTACAACGTTTTCTATGATCTTAGAGATAAGAGTTAAAACTGAAATTAGTGTATAATTTTCAACATTATTCATGTCACTAAACATTGACAGACGCAACTTGTAAAAACAATGAAAAAATGTATCACAAAATAATCACATTTGTGTAGCATGCTAAAGAGTGTTACAATAAGAGTGCAAGGTCATGATTCCATAGCTCAAGAATTGTAATATGTTGATAGGAGTCAGATAGGAGTTATTAAACATGCAGTACACGATATAATAACGCGTCATAATTGTTAAAAATTACTATAAAAATAGTGTGCATCCCATTTTCGATAGAAATAATATTCCAAATTTATCAACTCTGAAAAAACTAATTGAAAAATTCCAATGTACTCGAATTCGAATGTTCAGTTGTTGATGTAAAACACACGACACGAGCTTGTAGTGCTTGCTCAGAACAAAATATCGCGGCAGTATGACCGAGGGTCCAGGGACCTCGATTCCTCATTGTGCACAAGAATTGGATATTTCAACGGCCATTCTTCACCGTATTCTCACTATGTATTCAGTCCAATTGACTGAACAACTTTTGCCAACAGACCATGCACAGCGAAGAGAGTTGACCAATTGGATAATTGAACGAAAAAATGTGAACGTCGATTTTATGGACAAAATCATCTTCAGCGATGAGGCCTAGTTTCATCTTTCATGATTTTGTTAGTAGCCACAATTGCCGCATGTTGAGCTCAGACAATCTACGAATGATTCATAAGAGCAAATACATCCCCAACTTGTCACTGTCACTGTTACACTGTTGTTGTCACTAGTATGCATTGTGGTCTGAAGGAGTCATTGGACCATTTTGCTTTAAAAATGAGGCATTAATGGTAAATGGCGAACGTTATCGTGACATACCCCAGTTCCTTGTGCATCACGTAAAAGTTATATTTTTCCTAGACTAATTTAATTACATTTTTATGAGAAACGGCATATTTCATTTCTGTAAATAATCGTAAGAGCAGAGCTGATATCTATGTTTATTTTAGGCCGGCATTCAAATATAATTTATTGTTTGTGGTTATGTCAACACAGGCGAAAAGTTAAAGTCGCATCGAAGAAGACAGTCAGTCAGTAAGTGGCGATATTACTAAAAAGGCCAGTGTGCGAGTGTGTGTGTGAGAAAGAATTAAGTTCACCCCCGTGCACAGTTGCCCGGCTCTAGGTCGTGAGTCCTTCGAGTGTGTGCTACTCGTGGTTTGGGGGTGTCGCGGGCCACTCGAGTGACATGACACAGGTAGTGTGGGTAGATCTATATGGTTGCCCCCGAGCCGATCATTGGGATGCTTCATCGATGGGCATCCGGGGGAGCCTTTACTCATTTCAGGGCGACGTCTAGCTAGTCGCTGAAGAATGTATGGTTTGTGAGTATATGTATGATAATATTAATCCAGTAAGCCAATGTCTTAGTTATGTTTGAATCTATTGAAATATATATATATATATATATATATATATATATATATATATATATATATATATATATATATATATATATATATATAACGATGTGTTGTCAATAGCGGACATCAATAGCAGGGGGCAGAGAACCCCCGGTGAGTACTCTCTCGATGTATTTATGCACAGAACAGTAATTATTGTTTTCTTGATTTATTGTCCTGCCACTGGCCTGCCAAGTTATTGTTTTCACATAAACAGAAGAACTGCATTGTGATCACCCGCGTGTGGTACCTACAGAGGTATGTTTACTTTAATAATACTTATTCAGTAATTTTATATTTTCACAATCAATTCGAAGATATTGCTCTTGAAGACAAGTAGTTTCAGCAGGATGGTGCCACTTGTCATATCACCCATGACACATTGACGGTCTTGCACTAGTCTTTTCCTACTCGTATCATCTCTCGTCTTGGTGACCAGAATTCGCCGTTACGATCTTGCAATTTAACACCTATGGACTTTTTTCTCTGGGAGTTTCTAAGTTAGACCAACAAACCCACGACCACCCAAGTATTGAGGAACGCTGTATCAACGAAATGCATTTGCGTAAAACCGTTATTGAAAATTTCACCAAAACAATACTCGTGAGCCACCAAAGTCGTGGCGGCTATTTACCGGGTGAGTTGTTCCATACACATTTATCAAATATTTACATTATAAATCAATAAATATTTCAATACTTTGCTACAAAAAACCATATTTTATTTCAAATTTACATCTTGTGCACTTATATAGTATACTAGTAAAGTAGTAAAGTGAGAGCATCAGCTTCTTCAATTCGTTGATTTGAGACTATGAATAGGAGTTATTATAGTATTTAATACCATAGATAAAATAAAAAATATATTTAAATAAAGCACGTTGTTTGTACGAGACGAGATTTTGTGGGTAAATTTTATATAATGCAATATAATCACTTGCAGGCTTTTATTACCCGCTATTGAACAAATTTTAACTGTTTTAATATGTTCCAGTGTACCCGATAAACACCAAATTTTATGAAACCGTATAAAATCCCCGCTGGCCTGTTCCGAAAGCGGCCGAACGAGTAAATAATACCGGACTGAAATAAACACCGATATGTAATTATATGTGTTTCTATAAAATAATAACTCGACGAATATCCCGATAAATTTTATTATGTCATTAAATATTTTAGCTGCAATAACGCTGAGCTTTGCAACATAAACAATAAATAATAATCGTATTGTCGATCGAATTCTTTTTTATGCACGACTTCACAATCGCATCGAATGCGGCTGTGATTACGGTTACGGCGAGTCCTCGTTTTCAATGGAATCGTTACACTCATACGGCCTTAATTAAAAACATAATGAGGCATCCTGTCACCCTTTCAAAGGTTTACGCACACATTAATCAATCTCTAGTGGTTTTTTAATCATGATGTCAAAATATTATGAAAATGTTAACTTCGCGACAGTGGCAGCTATTAATCTATATCTGCCCGAAGAGGGTTATCTCATATATCAATTTTAAAAAATATTTTTTACGTATATATTGTCAATGTGGTTAATTAAAAAGTTCTAAAAATTATTTACATTGGACTGTATCGAGGTCGGTTGCCTTATTATCCTATTAAACTTATATCGAAAAGGTAACAGTTTATCAAAGAGAGTCTTGAACAGAGGTTTTCTTGGTAAATATGAATTTCTGAAGTAGTTAATTTGAACCTATAGTTTGAGCAAACTTTCCCATTAAAATGGAGACTGCTATCGCATTAAGGAGATCGATTTATACTTGCCCATCGATTTTGTTTCCCAAAAAACATTTTGTTGAGTAAACACCTCAAAAAAATCGTGTAGACCTAGGAACGATGGATAAATTCAAGGGTGCTTTCGGATTTTCCCTAAATCCAAAGGTTTCCTCGGTAGGTATTAATTTTCAGTATAGTTAATTTGAACATGAAGTTCAAGGAACCTTTCGGTTCTATACGAAAACGGACAATTTCCTAATAAAACGGAGATTGTTACAGTGTTGAGACCTGCAATTCGAGGAAACTTTTGGTTTTACGAGAAAACCGACAGTTTCCCATTAAAATAGAAATTGCTTTCGTGCTCATAATGTTATACTGTATTCGATCCAATTCCCGTTAATTTTTGTGCAAAATATTTTCGACAAAATTGTCTTGTTTATAATAGCCCATTAATTTTATTTCCCAATAAACATTTTGTTGGGTACATTTTTTTCCCAAAATTTCTCAAAAAACATTTTGACTTTTGTTGAGAAAACAAAAACCTCAAAAAATTCGTGTAGACCTAGGAAGGATGGACAAATTCAAGGGTGCTTTTGGATTTGCCCTAAATCCAAAGGTTTTCTCGGTAGGTATGAATTTTCGAAGTAGTTACTTTGAACATACAGTTCGAGGAATCTTTCGGTTCTATGCGAAAACTGACAGTTTCCTATTAAAACGGAGATTGCGATAGTGTTGATACCTGAAGTTCGAGGAAACTTGGAATTTTACGAGAAAACCGACAGTTTCCCATTAAAATAGAAATTGCTTTCGTGTTCAGAATGTTGATTTATACTGTATGCGACCTAATTCCCGTAAATTTTGCTGCAAAATATTTTCGACAAAATTGCCTTGCTCGACAAAATTCAGACAGCATTGCAAAATTGCCCATCGATTTTATTAAAAAAAAAAACATTTTGTTAAGTAAATACCACACAAAATTCACATAGACGTTGGAAATATTTCCATTAAAACCGAGATTGCTATCGTATTAAGGATATCTATTTATGCTGCATTTGACGTAGTTTTCGTAAATTTTGGAGCCAAATATTTTCGATAAAATTCATAAAAAAACGTTCAGTAGAGTAAACGTCTCAAAAAATTTACATAGACGTAGGCAGGATGAATGAATTCAACGGTACCTTCGAAGTACTTCTAACTACAGATTAATACCTAATACCTAAGATAATACCTACCGAGAAGGCCTCGGTAGGTATGAATTTTCGAAATTGATATTTTGAACCTACAGTTCGAGGAAACTTTCGGTTTTACGTGAAAACCGACGATTTCCCATTAAAACGGAGATTACTATCGTATTCAGGAGGTCGATTTATACTGTATTCGACGTAATTCCCATAAATTCTGGTGCGAAATACTTTCGACAAAATTGCCTAGCTACAGGCCACCGATTTTATTTCCCAAAAAAACATTTTGTCGAGTAAAAACCTCAAAAAATTGAAGTATGTACAAAAAGGACTGACGAATTTAACGGTGCCTTTGGATTTTTCCTAGATCCAAAGATTTTTTCGGTAGATGTGAATTTTGGAAGTTGTTACTTTGAACCTACAATTTAGGAAACTTTCGGTTTTACGCGATAACCGACAGCTTTGTATTAAAAGGGAGATTTATCTTTAGGAGGCCGATTTATGGTCTATTTGATGAAATTTCCATAAACTCTGGAGCCAAATAATTTCAACAAAAATTCCTTGCCACATATAGTACACAGATTTTATTTGTCAAAAAAACATTTTGGCGAGTAGAAGTCTGAAATAATTCATGTCGAGATGGGAAGGGCTAGCAAGTTCAACGGTGCCTTCAGATTTTCCCTAGATCCAAAGGTTTTCTTGGTCGGTATGCATTTTCGACATTGTTACTTTGAACCTTCAGTTCGAGGAATCCTTCAGTTCTATGCGAAAACCGATAGTTTCCCATTAAAACGGAGATTACCATCGTTCAGGAGGTCCATTTATGCTGTATTTGATGTAATTTCCGTAAATTCTGGAGCCTAATATTATTTTCGACAAAATTGCCCTGCTAGCCTTTCGATTTTATTTCACAAAAAACATCTTGTCGTGTAAGAACCTCAAAAAAATGTATACAGACGTAAAAAGGACCTGCGAATTCAACCGAGCTTTCGGATTTGCTCTAAATCCAAAGGTTTTCTCGGTAGGTATGAATTTTCGAAATAGTTACTTTTAACCTGCAGTTCGAGGAATCTTTAGGTTTTACGAGAAAACCGACAGTTTCCCATTAAAACGGAGATTGCTATCGGATTTAGCAGGTCGATTTATACTGTATTCGACGTAATTCTCGTAAAGTTTGGTGCGAAATATTTTCGACAAAATTGCCTTGCTATAATAGCCTTTCGATTTTATTTCACAAAAAAACATCTTGTCGTGTAAGAATCTCAGAAAATTCATACAGACGTAAAAAGGACCTACGAATTTAACCGTTCTTTCGGATCTGCTCTAAATCCAAAGGTTTTCTCGGTAGGTATGAATTTTCGAAGTAATTACTTTGAACCTGCAGTTCGAGGAAACTTTCGGTTTTACGAGGGAAAAGACAGTTTCCCATTAAAAGCGCGATTGCTATCGCATTCAGCAGGTCGATTTATACTGTATTCGATGCAATTCTCGTAAAGTTTGGTGTGAAATATTTTCGACAAAATTGCCTTGCTATAACCCTTCGATTTTATTTCACAAAAAAACATCTTGTCGTGTAAGAACCTCAAAAAATTCATACAGACGTAAAAAGGACCTGCAAATTCAACCGTGCTTTCGGATTTGCTCTAAATCCAAAGGTGTTCTCAGTAGGTACGAATTTTCGAAGCAGTTACTTTGAACCTGCAATTCAAGGCAACTTTCGGTTTTACGAGGAAGAAGACAGTTTCCCATTAAAACGGAGATTGCTATCGCATTCAGCAGGTCGATTTATACTGTATTCGACGTAATTCCCGTAAAGTTTGGTGCGAAATATTTTCGACAAAATTGCCTTGCTAGTCCACCGATTTTATTTTCTAGAAAAATATTTTGTCGAGTATAAACTTGATAAAATTCTTATAGACGTAGAAATGACTGACGAATTCAACAGTGCATTCGGATTTGCCCTAAATCCAATAGTTATCCCGGTAGGTATGAATTTTCGAAGTAGTTATTTCGAACCTGTATTTCAAGGAATCCTTCCAGCGATCCTCGATCCTTTTCTCGTTTTTCTGCAAGATCAGACAAGGTTTCAGAAAAAGATGAATCCTTTATCGAATTGATCCTTGTTATGGGGATTTTCAAAAATATACATCAATTGTACTAAAACTACAGAAATAAGGAGATTATACTCCAACCCATCTGCAAATGCCTTATATAATAAGAACTAGACAAATAGGTTAAAACAGCTATTCTCTTGGCTATATGCCACACGCCGAGCGCTGCTTTAGATGACAAAATTTGCCGTATTTTGTCTAACAGAGTGAGCACTAAAATACAGTGATTCAGATTGTTCCAAAACCACAAGGAAGATGCAAACTGTCACCTATCTCAGAATATCGTTAAATACAGACCGGTTTCGACATTATCTTGGATCTCGTCAGTGCAGTGTAAACGAGTATACATTTGATGGATGAAGCTCATATCTAGTAGACATTGCTACGTTCCACCGCAGTAGAACGTACCAAACGCAATCTCTTGGTAGTTTCGAAAACAATCTAAATCTAATAATAAAAATAATAATAAACAATCTAATAAGTATAATTGTTTGCATTGTACTAACGAGACCCAAGATAAGATCGAAACCGGTCTGCAGTTAACGATATTCTGAAATAGGTGACACTTTGAATCTTCCTTGCGGTTTTGGAACAATCCGAATCACAGTATTTTAGTGCTAACTCTGTTAGATAAAACACGGCAAATGTTGTAATGTAATTGAGCGCTCGGCATTTGGCATATAGCCAGGAGAATAGCTGTTTTAGTCTAATTTGTTTAGTCCTTATTATATAAGGCATTTGCAGATGGGTTCTTATTTCTGTAGTTTGAATATTACCCTCTGCGTAGTAAAAACTTATTGAATTATACATCAATTATACTACGTTTTATCCACACATGTTGTAGGAATTCATTGAGCCTAACCACTTGACTGTAAGCACCCACATTCAGACAAGCGCCAGGGCACTTTTACAACAGGATATCTTAGCCAGCTTTCTAAAGAAATTTGACAAACACAATTTTGCTTTACTATTATTGAAAAAATGTTATTTATTGTAGAAGAATAGAGAGCTTAATGGCAGCCATATGTTCACATATTTATAGATCTACCTACTAGTACACAGTTTCTATGGCTTCCATAAATATATAACATTATATGTTTATTACTACACTGTTCAATAAGTCATAAAGAATTATACCAATTAAACAACAACAGAAATGGACAAGAAGCACTTATAAACTCAGTTTTTGAAACCTTTATTCGCGATGTTTTCAATGGGAGCATTAAATATTAGTTTCCGATTGAAGAAGATGCTTAGGTCCTGAAAAGTCCTGGGTCTAGTTGAAACATTCTGTAATCTCCATAGCTAAACTACAGAGAAAGTTTTGTAAAGCATTTAAAGTATTTTTGTGGAAGAATAGCACCAGGCTTACCTGACAATGTCCTGAAGGAACGTGAGAAACTCAGCTGAAGAAGCGTCCTCATAATACGAAGATAATTATTACCACATCCTTTTGTAGAGGTTGTGAACGCAAAAATGAACAGAGAAATTGCGTATCATGCATGGTACGCCATTTATATTCACGTTCAGATTTCAGAGCTGTCACAAATACAGTAGTGAAACTATATAGAGCTTAGCAAGAGTAAGAATAAGTCTCAAAACTACGATATCGGACCACCCACGAGGTTTTCAGTAAATAGACTGATCTTTACTCTGTCTATTGAGACATTTGCAGAGTGAATATGGAGCGTTACACAGAGTTCGATCGGGCCGCGCGTACAGTGCATCCTTTTCCCTCCGAATGCTATCTCTCTCTCTCTCTCTCTCCTCTACGCATACAGAGAGAATGTTACACTCTTTCCTATTCTTACTAAGCTGTAGTATTGACTTTGTATTTGCAATAAGTTTTGTCATAGCTCTAAAGTATATAAACAATTTACATCAAAAAAGATATAAATTGTTACGTGCTTTTGTATGTTTAGATTTATTCCCAAAAACGAGCTTTAAATTAATAAAACTTATCGACTGTTCTGGAGTAATATACTTAGCGTGAGCCCCGACCACAATTCGGCGTTAAAAATTCAGTTAACCTTACTTTTAATTTCAATGCGGAAAAGTTTCTTTTCCGATAGAAAGCAGAACAGAAGTCCCAGCCGAAAGTCTAATTATGGAAGTTGTGGTTGAATGATCAGAAGCGCAATGCTTCCAAACATTGATTGGCTCGTGGAAAACTTTGGAGTGACTCTTCAACGTGAGGTATTTGCTTAAATTGGCCTCAATGCAATTTTAACTTTTTCATTTCGGTTCTTTGCTAGCCATTCTTCTAATTTTTAAGTGATTTGTCTATACTGTGGCTGGGTATTATTAAACTTTGCAGATTTACGGCGCAAAGTTTGGTTTCCTGTTAGTAGTTATCCTTACAGGAGATCTGTAAGTCGCTGTTAAATTAAACGATCATGAATACGAGTATACTAATTTCCATAGTTCTTCTAAACTAATTTTTGAGCTCATATCATTTATATGTGCATATTGTTTATATGTGTTTCTCTGTAAAAAAAAAATCGTAGTAATGCAGAAATACAAATTTAACATTCGCCAGTATAGCAGATGATCAAAAAATAGTTTTTAGTCATAATTCTGCTATTTATTTATCGATTTTTAATTTTTTACCCCGTTTGAAAGGAAAAAAATTACAGTTAAATAACTTTTGTCAGAAAGCAGACGATATATATATATATATATATATATATATATATATATATATATATATATATATATATATATATATATATATATATATATATAGATATATACTTAGCAAAACAAGTGTGTTCAAACTTCAGTAATTTTCATTAAATTTTATTGACAATTATCAATCACAAAATATATAGGGTGTCTCAGTTAGAAATATAAGATTTGAATTGCGCCTCATTTGTGTTATGTCAAAAATGGGCGTCAATATTTAATAACTCTCATCTATAGACCATACGACGTCAACATGCCGGGATTAACAGTTTAACAACCAATCATTTATGTACAACTGTTTTATGGAGGCCAGCGGTCATTTACAGTTGAATTTCGAAAAATTCGCATAAAATTAGGACAAAATGAAACGCCCGCAGTTAACAGTTCGTAACTTAATCAAGAAATTTGAAGAAGTGGGTTCGGTTATTGATAAGTAGAGCTGTATAAATGGTGCCCCGTACATGTGGCTTGCGTTTGGAAAGGTGTAGCGGGGGCCTCGAGCACGTGATGCGGAGTTCAATTCACGTTGTAAATAAACTAGGTATCACAAAATACTCGATTTGTTCTAGGCATCCAGTTACTGTTAACATCGTAATTACATACATAATTTGTACAGCGTACGTGTGTTACAAAATATGTCGATAGTGCTAAAGGCGAAGAAACGGCCGCTTGCCGACAATGTGAATAAGTTTATTCGTGACTTTCCAGATTTGATGTATGATGGGGAAAAACAGTGTGTAAACTTTGTGATAAAGATTTATTGTGTTAGGGCAAGAGAGACTGCAAAACACATATAAATAGTACGGAATATATTAATATAAAAAAGGTCCTGCCACGGAAAACGGATTTCATTTTTGATCTACTGCTCATGTTAATTACCTGTCATTACCACTTACATTACTTGACACAGCAGCATTTAATGACTTTTGGAAGATATACAATCCTAAGTACCCACTACCGAGTAGGGCCACAGTGCGCAGCTATGTACCATCTGCACGTGAAGAAGTGGAAAGTCAGATTAAATCAGCGTGAATTGAAGCTGGTGCTCGAGGCCCTCGCTACACCTTCCCATACGCATTGATAAGGCAAGAAAATATTGCTTCAGTAAGAGAAAGTGTACGGGAGTATCCAAACACATCAATTCGACGTCGCGCACAACAATTGAATCTGTCAAGAGCCACCACGCATCGGAGTTTAAAGAAATATCTGCATCTGTCAGCATACAAAATTGGTGGCGGCTGGTTGACTGACTCAGGTTGTTGTTTCACAAATTTAGAAAAGTGGTATTCATGGTGTTGAAATAGTTTTGATAAACATGCTGTCATAAATATGCTAAAGATGTACAAATGCAGTGTTGTCAAATGTACAAAATTTCTCTAGACCACCAATTTTCTGCACAATACGGCAACATCACTCAATCGATTCTGTGTACAAAGAGATTATTATTAAGTAAATTCTTGAGTAACTGTAATGTTTCAAGAACGAGTATATTGGGAAACGCTGAGCAAATATTAAAATATACCCACATTTTTTTGTTTTGTTATATCTTTCAACTTACTTACATTTTTTTATCGCGAAAATATCTTGTTGTCTAGACAAATTTTCTAATTATTTCTGTTTTCATAAATTATACATGGATAGTTTCATTTGTAACTATCAAAAAATTAAGTGATAGCCTGTATATAAGCTTGAAAATTTCCATAAATTTTCCATGAATTTATATGGGAATTTATAGTCATATTCGAAATGCATCTCCCACATAATTTTCTTTACAGCCACCAAACAGCTCCAATTTGACACCTACATACATTTTTATGGGAATTTCTGAAGAATAACAATGATAATTGTAATTACACTATTCAAATGATTACAATTGAAACAATGTACAAATTCAATCAGGAGAATGATAATACTATATCTCATCAATTTAATAAATATGAAGGGGCTTTTTCTTGTGAGAAGTATTTATGGTTTTTATAATTTATATTATAGTGAAAATGTTTCATTGGTTATTGCTAGGATCTATAAATTTGTAGGAATTTGGATCAGCAGATCGGAGATAAGGGAAGAAAATAAAAATCATGTCACTTATGTTAGCTCTTGTTTTTTTAACTGTATTTAGAAAATGTAAACGCAGTCCTATAATTTTCATATCTAATATTTGTTTAAAACTTTGACAACAAAGGCACTAAGATATCTGAAGAGTAAGAGGCAAAATGTAATAAATATTCCGATATATGCAGAAGAAAAGATTGATATTGGGATTCTCTTTTATTATAGGGATATACGATAAAATGGAACCTTCTCAGGTATATTTAATGGTAATAAAGAAGTTTGTATTTAATGCCATGGTTATTCTAGAACTCCAAGTTATACTTTTTTTTCAATGTCGACCGTATTAGCCCTGCCTCTCAGAAGTGTCCTTACGACGTGTACGTTCCTCGCTGCATGCAAAGTTGTATCTCCTCTTAATTAAGTTTTTAATGAACACTCTCGAAACTTTCGGTTTAGTTCGCTGGAAGTTTATAAGTTTTTGGAGACATTAGTCCTTTTTGTTCGCCTGTACTCATAATTACGTTATAATGCTAAAAAATTAAGCCAAACTTAAGGGCATCGGAAAGTTTTCATAGGCTTTGAGCATCAGACTTGGTGAGGAGAATCCGTAACACCTAGAAAAAAAAGTTAAACTCAGTTAATATAATAAATCTTTTTAAGTTCGTCTGGTAAGTTATTTATGTTTAAATGATTAACAAACATAAAACTTGCTTTGTTGAATGTTACACCTTTACTTAAATAATAGATGTTTGGTGTTGGTAAATAAAACCTTGAGAACCGAGATGCTATTTGTTACTGGATATAGGAAATATAGGGTGTCTCAGTTGGAACTATAGGATTTGGATTGTGCGCCATTTGTGTTATGTCAGAGATAGGGCGTTAATATTCAATGACTATCATCTACAAACTATACGATGTCAAGATACGATGATTCAATTCAACGACGAATAGTCTCTGTACAACGGTTTTATGAAGGTGAACCAACATTTACAATTGCATTAAGAAAAATGCGCCCAAAATTAGAACAACGAGGCACGTATAGTTTATTTCATCGCTATTTGCCAAATAAAAAATTTCTCAGTACGTGAGAAAAGAATATAGGGATGTGATAAAAACTATATAAGGGGAAGAAATATAGTCAGATGTATGGTACGCCATATGAAAATGATAAAAATAAAAAAAGACACTAACCTAAAATGACTACGCCGGGATATACGAGCATATCCTATTTTTCTCTCGTATATCCTAATTTTTAAAATGAAGATCAATTCTTCGGTTTTTGTTTGTCTAGCGAAAACGTCTATCACTGTTTCTTCAAATGTTGGAGACGATCTCATGTGTTCTAACAAGACACTTTCAATGTTTATTAATGCTAAGGTTGACAGTCTTTCTTGCTTTTGAGATAAGTCTTTATTTTCTTTAAACATGAAAATGATCTTTCCGCAGAACTGCTTGTGGCAGGAATAGTTAAAATTAAACGATACAATTTTGATGACTCAGGGAAAACAGAAGATAATTGAAGGGACATTATATATTGGTGAAGTTCAAACACAGTGCTCTTTTTCATATCGGGATTACTATAAATCACTGAAAGTTCACTTTTTAAACGATTTGCGTCAAAGAATGTTCCATATGTATCTACTAAAGAAGAAAAATGTTCGTCAGGAAAACGTTTCACGAATGAAGTAAATTGTGTGGATTTAGATTTAAGAATTTCAGTTTAGAAGTTTCACTAAACCGTTCACTAATGTTAAAAATAATAACGTCCAAAATTTCATAAAACAATCGTGCGTATGTGCTTTTCTTATTTTCCTCAGGAATTAAATCCAAACGCATTCTTTTACTTGGTGGTTGATTCTCTAACACAAATCTGTCCATACGGTTCCAAATGTTACTAAACTCGTTTCTCATTTTTTGAATATGTGATTTGAAATCAGCGATCTTTTATTGTAGTAACTTATATCTGATATTTTTGTCTGTAGAATGTTAAACAGACTCTCGGAATATGGGAATATTGCAGAAAACACTGTTAAGAAAAAATTAAAGTCAAAGTCGCGCAACAAAGTTAAAAGGCCTCTAGCACAAATAACGGTTTCTCGATCCTATTCCTCCTTTTCATTTTCCACAATTACCTGAAACAGCGCTTTCAAATCTTTCTTATGTTATGGTGACAGTCGCCAAGATGCGTTCACATAATCGCATAACTGAGTCCGGAAATAACGACAACACCCATTCGAGGTTTCACTGTTGACTGCGTAAGATCACTGACCTTTTCGCCCATCTAACGCTTAGCTTGGATGTAAGTAACGTGGACCATCGCATTTCAGCACTGCAGCAAGTAACGCGGGAGTCCAATAATTTCGGGTGCCCTCACGACCGATTTGAAGTAAAAAAGTTGATGGTAGCGTTTAAAGTAAATAATTTATATTTGCGGTCTGTTTAAAATAATTAAAAAATTGTAGTAATTGAATAAGTCGATTGAACTTTTAAATAACACTAATTTGACAATTTTTTAATGGATGCGACACTTCACTTGCATACATGTACGCTACGCCTTTGGTGTACATCTGATTAATTCTATTCGTACTCCTCTCTTCTATAATACCTGTATACTCTAGCCCCAGTCTTCCCCTCGACCCTGGAGCCTTCCGTGAACTATATATCCCCTTCCTATAGTCCTCATAAATATGGATAAAAGAGGATACAAATTTGGATATGATCAATACGATGTACGCAATAATTACGATATTTACAATGTCCACAACAAGGAACAAAACAAGATATTTTCTCTATAGGTAAATATTTGATTATGTTTTAATAAAACAAAAGAAAATATCTACATGTTCTCCTGCATCATCTGGCTCTTTGTCTTAAAATAATCTTTTCGTAGAACAATTTCATGTCAGAAAATACCGTAACGTAACTATACCTCACATAATAAGTCTTTCTTGAAACTATTTATTCTGAATCAAAGGCTATATTAGAGGATGCATCAATAGATCCTAGTAGATCACCAGATACTCTGCTAATGATTGCTATCTATTTCTTTAAGACAAGCGAAGTATTTCCAGATTACGAGCGAGTCGCGGGGCCGTCAAAGACTTCAACTTCCAAAGGAAATACAAACCCCTTGATGCATCACACGCTTATACGTAAACATAACAAATTGCAGAATCACTTTCGAGACTTAGTAGTAAAGTAATGAGTCTGCCTTCGAAGCAGAAGAAGGCTGATGAATATCACCAGAGGTGGAGGGGATATAACGTATCTCATATATAAATTGTTAGCACAAAATAGTAAGAGTATAGAAGGTGCAAAGTATTAAACAAAACAAATGAAAAAAAGTCTATCAAATTTGGAAGATATGTTGATTCATAAATATTAAATATTATAAATTCTACTTTCTTATGTAATATTCTGATTATAAGATAAATAATACAGAACATTAAAGAACACATTTGTTAAGAGCTTTTTAAATTCTTACATATAAATAAGAGATTACATATATTTTTCGTTCGGCGCCTGGTTGAATTCCAAGTTGGTGTAAACGTGGCGTTCTGTTTTACTTATTACCTATATCCTATATTACAATATTTTTGGACTGCATGTTGCTTTACATAGTACATAGTATAAAATATTCAGAGTTTTCCCTTCCATTAAAAAAGGAAAATCCAATTCTGATGTAATTTGTAACGTATGCAATAGGAATTGAAAGAAAAAAGCATTGAAGATCACGTGAATACTGAAAAACTTAAGAAAAATTTAAGAGGCCAAGCAGGTTAGTTAGTGAATGATTTATTTAGAATATATGAAAACAGTGATAGTATAATATTTACAATATATAGATACATCTAAGCTAGATATTTTTGTTAGGACATAAGCAATGAATGCATTGATAAACATATTAGGGCTGCAGAAGCAACTCTTGCTTATCACACAGTGAAACATTGTCAGTCATACCACTCCATGAACTGTACAAAGGTAATATTTTTAAATTATTAATTATATTGTAACACTGCAATTTTTCAGCTTCATAAAGAAATGTACCAGGACTCATTAATTGTAAAATTCCTGACTGTTGGGCATTATAAAGTTGAACCAATAGTAAATGGAATTCTTGGACCATTTTCGATGAAAACCATCAGAAATTAGATAACTGGCGTATCGTTTGTTGGAATTTCTAGTGATGCAACTAATCATAATTCTAATAAGTTGTTTCTTATATTAAAACAATATTTTGATTTGAAAAAAGGGAGAATCTAAATTGTTGGATAAAACTTCATGAGGAGTTTAACTGCTTTAAGTAGATGAACTTAAAAGACTTGAAGAAAAATAACTGGAAAAACGACATCCTGTCATGTATTAATTGTCTTTCAGAAAAGGGTCTTGATGTAGACGATGCAAAATTTTTTGACCAGTATTCTCTCTTTAAAAAAAATTAAACTTTTACTGTGGAGGTGAAATATAATTTGCCAGCTCACAAAAACTGGTCAATTTATCGTCAGCAATGTATATCAACCGAAGTTTTCTCATTGCTGAAAATATGTGAATTCTACTTTGTTATAATAAAATTGCACACAACGCAAATGTTGAGGGAGTATTTTCTTCAATTGGAGCTCAGTGGACAATAGATCGGAGTAGTCTTACTCTTGAGTCTATCAAAGGTATAATAATTAATGACCATATTTAATTTGGGCATGACCTGTGCCATGTTTTATAATTTTATTTTATTACCAGAAAATTTTTCTGCTTTGAATGAAGTTCAAAGATTAGAGATTGAGAGAAGTTCAGAAATATATCGCATACGTATATCGCATACTAAATAAATGCCAAATATGTTTGTGTTTTGTTACTAAATATATATATATATATATATATATATATATATATATATATATATATATATATATATCATCATCATTAGGTCATCAGTCCTAAGACTGGTTGGACGCTAACCTCCAGCTTCTCCTATCTTGTGTTAACCTACGCATTTCGCTAATTGTGCTACAACCTACATCCCTTACTATTTGCGAGCAGTAGTCTAATCTAGGCCTACCTCTGCCTTTCTTCACTCCTATTTCTGCCTCCAAAATATCGCGGACTATTCCCCCATGTCTCAGCAAGTGGCCTACCATTCTATCTCTTCTCTTCTTTAAGTTTTTCCACATACTCCTTTTCTCGCCGACTTTCTCCAATACTTCTTCGTTTCTAACCCTATCAGTCCATGGTATTTTCATCATTCTTCGGTAACACCACATCTCAAAAGCTTCTAATTTCTTCCTACTTGCTTCCCCTACCGTCCAGGTTTCGCAGCCGTAAAGTGCCGTGCTCCATACATATGTTTTCAAAAATCTCTTCCTTGTTTCTAAGTTTATTACCCCCGAGCATAAAAGTGCTTTCTTTTTGTTAAAAGCTACTCGACCCTGCGCTATTCTTTGTTTTATGTCTTTATCGCTTCTTCCATCCCAATTTATTTTACTTCCTAAATAAGTGAAGTCTTTAACTTCCTCCAATCTTTCATTATTAATTTGTACTTTCGTTTTTGCTCTGCTCTCGCGCCCTCTGCACACTAACACTTTAGTTTTGTTTTTATTCACCCTCATTCCGTATTCCTCTGTCATCAACACTGCCTCCATTTCGTTCAATGCTGATTCTAGTTCCTCCTTACTCTAGTAAGGAGGAACTAGCAGTATTAGCATCTAGCTAATACTGCTATATCATTACTAGCAGTATTAGCATCTAGCTAATACTGCTATATCATCCGCGAATCTCAGCATTTTTAGTTTCTGTCCCTGTACTTTAATCCCGAAATCTACTCTATCTTTTACCACATTAATCGCCTCTTCGATGTACAGATTAAAAATTAGTGGTGATAGCGTACATCCTTGTCTTACTCCTTTCCTAATACCTACTTCCCTTTCTTCCCCTTCTACTTCTATAACAGCAGTTTGCTCTATGTATAGATTGTGTACTACTCTCCTATCTCTATACTTCATTCCCGCGCTCTTTAGTATCTCGAACATTTTTTC
The DNA here is from genome assembly GCA_037954035.1 of Rosalia funebris. NCBI lineage: Eukaryota > Metazoa > Arthropoda > Insecta > Coleoptera > Cerambycidae > Rosalia > Rosalia funebris. Next base: position 14,008,831 of record JAZFAV010000022.1, read on the forward strand.
CCATCTTACGTTATCAAAAGCTTTTTCTAAATCTACAAATTCTATATAAGCGTTCTTTCCGTTCTATTTATAAGCGTTCTATTTATATATATATATATATATATATATATATATATATATATATATATATATATATATATATATATATATATATATATATATATATATATATATATATATTGTATGTGATCATTTACCTTTATGTGTATTTCATTTAAATTTGCAATGTATATTTGCATAAAATAAAACAAATGTATTAAAAATATTATTAATTTTTATTCCAACTTACCATTTGAAACGCATTTATTGCCTACTTTTCGCCAAAGTCCAGATTTTGTCCGGATTTCAAGATTCATTTGTCCTGTATTTCAAAAAAATCTATATGGAAACCCTAAACATATTATATATCGAAAATTATGTTGATAAAATGATAAATAAAATATGGTTTCCTTTTTTCTGTTACTTTACCGTTGAAATGGTTTTGGATTTATTACCACTTAATAAAATGATCATCATCATGAGGTCATCAGTCCTAAGACTGGTTGGACGCTAACCTCCAGCTTCTCCTATCTTGTGTTAACCTACGCATTTCGCTAATTGTGCTACAACCCACATCCCTTACTATTTGTGAGCAGTAGTCTAATCTAGGCCTACCTCTGCCTTTCTTCACTCCTATTTCTGCCTCCAAAATATCGCGGATTATTCCCCCATGTCTCAGCAAGTAGCCTACCATTCTATCTCTTCTCTACTTTATGTTTTTCCACATACTTCTTTTCTCGCCGACTTTCTCTAATACTTCTTCGAAATGTGATACTGATGATTTAATAAACCGAAACTTAATAGAACATAATTGATTACTAAGTGACCTCGACTTAAGAATCTATTTTATTCAATTGTGTTTATATTCTTATCTTTTCCGCATTGTCTTCATTACATCCTGTGGTTCCAACATTTTAAATAACGAGGTACCCCTTTTCACCCTACTGCACTGGCGAGCGCCGGGTTTCACACGCTCCTCATTTAAGGCTTTTAACCGTTCACGGCCTGCTTTATATGTTTAGACTTGAAATGGACTTCGATCAGCCGTCAATTTCAAATTGAGTTAAGCTTTAGACTTTATCGAAAAGTATTTACATAAAAAAGAAAAGCCGGCGATAGAGTGTACGTACGTTGGAAAAATGTCATTTCAGACCGCGAAGATTGAACGTTTATGGGTTTTTTACAACATGCGCAAAGAGTGATAGATTTGGGAGATGCGTGTAATGTATGGGTATATTGTAGGCTAGTTTTTTATGTTGTGGGCAGAAAAAGCGGTGCAATATTTTGTATAGGAGAATGTCACGGACAAAAAATCGTGTTGAGTTTTCATCAATTCTGATGGCGCATGCACTTTTTTTAGTATACAAATCAATAGCCGTTATCCGCATCACTTCAAATGATAAAGCGATGTGTTGAATATTATATTTTGCAACTTCTTTTTATTATTCTACTAAAAGGTGAGCTGAGAATATAAGTCTAAATTAGTTACATGTTTCATAATAGCCTTACTCTTTACTTTTCCGCACAAAACTATACTAGAGCGCAAAAGTAATGTAATCGTGTAAAGAAAAATAGAATTTTTTTTTCTAGTGTTCATTTTTCGTTTTTCGCCCTAAAAACAAAAAAAATGGTTTTTAAAAGTTTTTGTCTGTGTGTGTGCCGTTATCGACATTAAAATTTCTTGTTAGGGCGATAACTCAACTAAATCGTGTGGGATCGATCGGGTTTTGACTGATTCTTATCGGGGACGCCTCTCAGACGATACCTATTGATTTTGAGGTGGATAGAACACACTCTACCATGTTCATGAGTCATGAGAAAGCGCAATAGTGGATTTTTTGAGAAATTCTTTTTGTTAGCACGATCACTCAATTAAATCATGAAGAGAAATTGAAAAAACTAAATTTTTTTTAGGTATATTTTTCGCTTTTCGGCCTAAAAACCCAAAAAAATGGTTTTTAAAAATTTTTGCTGTGTGTGTGTCGCCGTTGTCGTTGGCATTTATTCTTGTTAGCACGATAACTTAATTAATCGTGGTGTCGGATCGATCGGGTTTCGACTGATTCTGATAGGGACATCTACTAGGCGACACCTATTGATTTTGAGGTGGATAGGATACACCCCACCCTGTCCATGGGTCATGAGAAAGTACGATGGTGGACTATTTGAAAAAAGTTAAACTCGGCCACTTAATTTCGAGATAGAGTGTTCTACGTGCGTAAAAGTCCGTTTTAAGGTTTTAAAACTGTTTATTTGAGAAGAATTGAAAAAAGTAAAACTGTCACATAAAACATATATTCTGCATTTATGTGTTGGTTTATTTTTTCTCGGCCACTCAATTTCAATATAGAGATGCTCTATGCGTGGACAAGTCCGTTTAAAGATTTTAAAACTGTTTATTTTATTTTGTATTTGAAGTCAGTTAGTTATCCTTGGATTTGTCAGGATTTTAAATTTTAAATTGTATTTATTATATCTACTTGCATTATTTTTGCTATTATATCAATAATGTTACATATAATACATATATACATATAATATATACGTTTATTATAAATATTTTATAATTCGAAAAAAGCAGAATTGTCGGCCTGAGCCGTTTAGAGCAAGAAGGTCTCAATTATACAGACGAGAGCCAACGCCGAATAGATCCGGAAGTATTCCGGGAGGGAGTACATTAAGAGGATTTATAACAAAAAGAATATTAAGTAAATGGTGTGCACACGAGTCGGGGCGGCAAGTTTTTCGATTCAGCCATCGGTGACAGCTTTACGACGCCATCCGTTAAGATTATCATATTTCTGCGATTTTGAATATCGAGTATAACAAGAAATATGCATCAGGCTGGCTTTTAATACCCTCAAAATAGGAGACGAGATACATGGAACGGCGAAAGATTAATAAAGCAGAAAATACAGTATTATTTCCTAGCAGTGGAACGAGTTGAATTTCGAGTCGAGCACGAAGGGTGTATTGCAGCGATATTAACGATGATAATAATCAGTGATATATCTCGATTACATGCCTTATACTACGGGAGAACAAATAAAATTTGTGTCTGCTTTTTGTGAATCATATGTATTCCTATTTGTTTATTCTCCAACGTTTATGTGGCATACACATATTTTTATTTATTAGTCTTTCTTTCATTTGCTCATCAGATGCCTTTGTTCTATAGCAATAAGTCAAAACTTGATAGTAATATATACATAATTTAAATCAACATGCAGCTATTACTATTGTGATTTACAATAATTAATATACGGGGTGTTCAGAAAGTCTGGAAACGGTCAAATATCTCGAGGAATACATATTGGATCCAAAAAACAGAAAACACTTCCTTATTAACTTTAAAAGCGCTATTTAATGATACTAAACACAACCCTCCACCCCCACCCTTTGGGGTGGAGCGCGGGACAACTTTAAAATTTTAAATTGGTACCCCTATTTTTTATTACAGCATTGAATTCTGCGGCAAAAATTATGTTAAATTTGTTTGAAACATTTTTTTCGAATCGTGACAGATGGCTCTGTAATCGGAAAAATATATATATATTTTTTTCATAATTTGCCTCGCACCATTGATCAGGGTGCTTGTTTTAAGTGAGTTCCCTTACCTCTCGCTATCAGGGTGCTTGTTTTAGGTGAGTTCCCTTGCCTTTCACCGCCGAGGCTATAACGACAAAATCCCCTACTAAATGAGATGTTCAAATTGGTGACCTTCAGCTATTCGACAGTGTTCCAATCGTGCGTACATGTTATCAATTACTTTCTGCAAAGTTTCTGATGCTATCGTATTAGAACATATTGTATTATCCTTTCCCTTAATTCATCGATGTGTGCCGGTTTTGTTTTGTACACATGGTTTTTCAAATAGCCCCAATAGTAAAAATCTAGAGGAGTTAGATCAGATGATATTAGTGGCCACTCAAACGCACACCTTCTATCAATCCAGCGCCTAGGGAAAGTGGTATTTAATACATTGCGCACAATTAACGCAATTGAGCTCCATCCTGCTGAAACCAAACATTGCTTAATGCTATACCAGCAATGTGTCGGATTTCCGGTATTATCTGATTGTTCAATAAATCGACGTACTTTTGATCTGTTAAATTGCCATCGATGAAAAACGGCTCGACAATTCGGTTGCACAAAATTCCAGCCCAAACATTCAGTTTTTATAGATATTGTGTATGGGAATCCCTCAACCAATGAGGATTCTCATCAGATCAATATCGCATATTGTGTCTATTGACCTCTCCACTCAATTGAAATGTGACTTCATCAAAAAAGCATGTTCAGAAAGAAAATTGTTCATTTTCGTCACATCGTCTCATCATTTCGTTACAAAATTCTAATCTATGATTGAAGTCGTCCCCTAGGAGCTCTTTCGTTAATTTAATTTTATAGGATCAATATGTTATGAGCACTTGATTTGCCTATGCCTATTTGTTGGGTAATCATTCTAACAGACGAACTATTAAAACTATTAGTAAAACAGTTGTAATCACCTCCAGATGATGCTAACTTTGTTGGCGAAACACGCGTCGAGTGTAGTGCACAGTGTTTTGCTGTTTTGTGGAAAACTAAGTCAGTGTTAATAAAAAGTAAGGGTTTCCATTTAGCATTTGAAAATTGCCCTCCACTTTCCCTCCCCCACGGTGGTGAGAGGGTATTACATGTAACACAATTGAATGGCTGTTTTTAAGTAAATAAACTCGTACTTTAATATTTTTCATTATTTCGTAAATTTTTTTAGAAATTACGAAACAAAATTTTTGCGATTACAGCGCCATTTGTCACAAATCGAAAAAAAGTTTCAGACAAACTTGACGTAATTCATGCCGCATAATTCGATTCTGCAATAAAGAAATAGTAGTACCCATTTAAGATATTAAAGTTTCTCTCCGCCCCATCCCAAGGGGTTGGGGTGCGGGGTCGCTATTGATGTCATTGGATAGCGCTTTTAAAATTATTAAGGTGGTATTATTCCTTTTTTGGATCCAATGTGTATTTCTAGAGATATTTGACCGTTTCCAGATTTTTTGGACACCCGGTATAAATAGTATCAATAAAGATTAATTCAAGAAGAATGATTCCTACAAGAAAATTTTATGTTAGATAATGGTTTACAAATAAAAACCTTTCTAGCAATGTTCATAATATTATTTAAGCATATCTTGGTCTATTATAGTTTTAATATTCTCCTGTGTTTTAGCCTACGCACTTCACTGATATCGTGCACATTTAACATATTGGCTAGCACATTAGGATGCACTGACACTCTTTCACTGTATTCCTCACTGAATCGTTGTATTCGTATGGCTTTCTTGATGGATTCCAAAGGGATGTCATAGTGAATTTGGAAGTTGGAAACGTAATGAGGTGCGTCGACGATGGCACGCAATACTTTGTTCTGGAACCTTTACAGGATGTTAATGTTGGATATACTAGCGGTACCTCACAGCTGAATTCCGTAAGTCCAAGCGAGGTTAAGAATGGACTTATATAGTAATAAATTGTTGCCCAAGGACAAGAACTTGTTGTCCATGTAAGGCGTCGACAGTGTAAGTGTATACAGAGATACTTGACATCTTCGACTTGAGGAAGTTGGCAGTTGTTAATCTTCAGAGGATAACATGTTTCTCTTCGTAATGTAAATGTTACATGCATAAACTTGGTTTCATTGGCATTGATGTGCCATAAGTTTGTTTGAAGGTTCTTGAGGTTGATGTTGGTTTAAAGTGGGATGCTAAGACTGCCGTGTCGTTAGAGTATATTGCACATGGTGGTTCATGTTGTCGGGACGTCAGTTGTATACAGGATGTACAATATTGGGCCAAGTACGCTACCTTGTGGAACGCCTGAGTATATTGGATGCACTTCAGTGTATTCACTACATTATTTAACCATAAAGTGTCTATCTGTTAGATAAGATTTCAATAGTTGGAAATGGGGATGAACCTTCTTTAGTTTGACCTCTAATCTCGTGTGCCACACCTTGTCGAAGGCCTTGGATATATCGAGAAAGGCGGCTGAACAATATCCTTTAGAATTAAAATTTTTGTTTATGCTGGTTGACAAGCTTATGCACTTGTTCTATCGTACCATGCTTATTGCGGAATCGAAATTGATGCTCTGGGATTATCTTTCTTTCATCTGTTATATTTTTGAGTCTTTTAACATACAGCTTCTCAAATACTTTGGATAGCATCGATAGAAGGCTTATAGGCCGATAGAAAGGTTTTTTCCTAGGTTGAAAATCATAATAATTTGGGTAACTTTACCTACTACCTACTTTAAAACTAATAACAGTTTTAAAACCTTAAAAAGGACTCTTCCTCACCTAGAACATCTCTATTTCGAAATTGAGTGGTCGATAAAGAAACAAACCAACACATAAATGCAGAATATGTGTTTTATGCGAAAGTTTTATTTTTTCATTGGCGACTGCTTCAGTGCCGTATCAGTACGTTTGTGATCGAACGAAATATTTTTTCTCATTCATTCGTATATGATACAGGTCGAATATATGTTTTTTTCGTTCAATGCAAAATCGGCACATTTTGCTCAAATACTCCACCATCTTACCCATGGACAGGGTGGGGTGTGTCTTATCCACCTCAAAATCAATAGATATCGTCTGATAGACGTACCTAATCAGAATCAGTCGAAACCTGATCGATCCGACACGATTTAATTAAGTGATCGTGCTAAAAAAATTCTCAAATAGTCCACCATTGTGCTTTCTTATGACCCATGAACATGGTAGAGTGTGTTCTATCCACCTCAAAATCAGTAGGTGTCATCTAAGAGACGTTCCCGATAAGAATCAGTCAAAACCCAGTCGATCCGACACGATGTAGTTGAGTTATCGTGCTAACGAGAAATTTTTAAAATGTCGACGACAACGACACACACAGACAAAATTTTTTAAAAACTTTTTTTTTGTTTTTAGGCCGAAAAACGAAAAATAAACGCTAGAATTTTTTTTCCATTTTTCCTTATACTATTACATTACTTTTCCGGTCTGGTATAGTTGAGTGCGGAAAATTAATAATGGTTTTATGCACTTTTCTGAGAATTCTTGCAAAATTTTGCCAGATATTAGGTCAAATCCTGGTGCTCTTTTAATATTGATTTCTTTCACTATTGTTTATTTTACTTGCTTAATCGTAAATATATAAACGGTACAATAAATAATGAATGTTAGAACATAGTTTTATGCAAACGATAACAAGTAAGAGGACATTTAAACTGAGCAACGCAAAAATCGCATTGTACAATTTTCAGCTGAAAATACACGCAGTTTGTGTCACATGGTACACTCGCACGGCCATTCCAACTGTTGAACTCCGGGCCCGAACGAAGACCAGTTGATACGGGAATCATGGAATTCCATAAAAATAAAGTTGTTACGAGTTTGACGCAACTTTACAAACGGCCTTAACTTTGCAGCTTTATCAATCGTATTTTATTTTATTCAAAAAGTTTTTTATATTAAATTTTGTATCCCCCTTGGGGGACGATTTCGGATTTAGACGCCTTTTAATAGTGTCACAACTTCGCGGAAGGCCTATATTTTCAGGAACTGTCAGTTTCTCTTTTCCTAGTAAGTTTCAGGGAGCTAGCGGATGTCCTAGAAGGTGGAAGTAATGAAAAAATATATCCGTATTTTCAGAATGGCCTCTGTTGTTCTGTGAATTTAGTTAAATGGCAGCATTTCGGACAGTTTCAACGACTATTACGAGACCCTAATACAATATCTAAACGTTAGTTTATTAGTGTTATTATTTGAGTTCGTGAAACATGCGCCGCATGTTTATTTTATTTGGGACTCGGTTTGTTACATTATGTCTCGTTGTCATGGTGACAACGACTGAGCATGTGCTACAAATGGACGTGATTTACGTAGAGTTTGCGGGCATCTTCGACTTGGCGGGTGGCGGGGGTTATACAATATTTCCGATGAAATGGAGCACAAATTTGCCGTGAACCAGAGGCTAGATTGTACTGTGAACATTAACTCGCTATTAGGCGTTCAGTGAACTACGTGTGGTTATTTTGTAGTACTCAGTATTCTTACGTTATTACGGCATTAAATAGATATCGATATAAAAATACATATATGGACCATAACTAAAATTTGATAAACATTATGGATACGTGGAACGGAAACAGTTTTACCGTACAATATTTGAAAGACAATTTTTATTCTTTGAGATGTGAGCAAAAAATTGAAATTAAAAATGCAGACAGACCAAAACCGGAACATAATTCGACGCAGACTACAAAGTCCATTTCTAGAGATTTTAACAGAAAGTTTAAAAAGGAAATGTACACTGTATTTGTTATATTATTAAGTAAAATTATTTTGGTTATTAATGTATTAGAAAATGTGTATATATAAAAATTGTGTAGCATTGATAAGAGTCTGTACTAGTTTTATCCAATTTTAGTGCTATACATTTTCAACATGAAAACTGAAAGAATTTTAAATCTTAACATATACTTGTACAGTGACTAACATAGAGTGATGACTCAAAGTTTTTTTTACTATATTTTACTTCATTATTTTGCACTATATAACCTACTAATACTTAGTTGTTGCCCACCCATGACAAATTACCACGAGCCGCCACTGAGTAAGACCGTAGCCGTACACAGGTCAACCATTTCAATCGGTTACCATGAAAGTTCGCAACACAGAAAGTAGCACGTGTAAGAAGTAGACGGATCAGTGTGATTGGGAAATATAGAATTAGGTTAGAGTTAGGTTATTCTGTGATATGTATATGCATGTAAGAACTTACTTTTCCAGACTTCCACCCGTACAACCCTGACTACGGCCCAACCCCTTACCTGGGGCGTAGTAGTGTTCTGGAATTCCCGAACAATCAGGGCCGATCCTTATACTTTCGGGAACATAGTTGATGGCAGATGTTTATTATGAAAATTTCTAGCAAATAAAACCTGTAACACTACAATTGAATCCTGCCGAAGCTGCAGCTATTAAAGAATGCCAGATACAATTCCTAGATATTTCCATTGAAACTGATTTAAAAAGTATTCATGCTAACTATAAGGATGTGCATGCCGCAATAGAGTTAGCGTTAGCGGAATCACTGCAAATAGTGAACCAAGTAAATTCACTTCTACACGCCTTAGATAATGCAAAAATGAGCATAAACTGGACACATATGTAACGGCGCCGACCATAAATCCCGAGATCCCTCGGTTCAAGCCTCAGCGCCGGATTTTTTCAGCATTCATTACAGACTGCATTTCAAACTTCCCGCTGGTCGTACATCTAGGTGGAAGCTAGCTGCAAGCTTTTACTGACCGATAAGTGGCGGACGAAGATGCGGAGGTCGTTGATGACCTCGACACTTGGCGAAATTGGCGGAAGTTACCTGCGGAGGCCACTCTAGGTGGCGCGAAGTTAGCCGCAAGTGAGGATGTATGGCCTTAAAAAGACCACGATGAGCCTTCATAAGAAATTACATGGGATTTTGCGCGTAGACTGTCATAGCATAACTACTAATAAGGGCCGCAGGTGCAGGTCTCTCTCAGTTTATCACGCAGAATCATAAATAAGCAACGCTATTGCATGCCTATGGCAGAATACGCTAGGTCACTTTCCAGATGCGAGTACAAATACTTGACATTAATTATATCTATGCCGGACTCCGAACTTAATGCATACCATACTCATACAATTACTTGTTCATTTTGTATATTCACTCAAAATTTATATTCCAGCGAACCGCCTGAAATGTAGTCGCACAAAAACGTCGCGCATGAATTTGTTCACGATTCCGGAAAGCATAACTGCATATTGTATGCGTTGTAGTAAATGTAATTATATCTCACAAAATCATACATTCAAACGTTTATACAAAACCACATTGCAGCGCAAATAAACATTATAATATTACAGGCGTGACTGATTCTGAATGCGCCGGCCCTCTCGCCGTTACAATAATTCATTAAAATGGGCCGGCCACTAAAGTTTTAATACAACAGATAGAAGCTCAGATTTCGAGAATACGTATTATGAATGCGGAATTATGTTAGATGAATGGTTAAAAGCGTTTAAATTCAGCAGTAATATTTTGGAAGTGTTGAGTTCGAACATAGTTGTCGTGTAATAGATCTTTTTTTTTCTTGATGTAAATACAGATCAACTTTCTGGACGCGCAGTGACATAAAAAGATTAACTTCCTCAACTTAGCAAGAGTCAAATTGACGAAGATTTTAATACGACGGTAGTGGAAACCAAACAGGTGTACCAACATTTAGGAAAACAAGCACAACAAATTGTTTTAAATGCATACAAAAATATGGTAACCAGCGAGGGAGAGAAAGGAGCTGTAGAGAAAACGTCATATTTGACAGATATATCCATATGTACTATTTATATATATATATATATATATATATATATATATATATATATATATATATATATATATATATATATATATATATATATATATATATATATATATATATATATATATATATTTCAATAGATTCAAACATAACTAAGACATTGGCTTACTGGATTAATATTATCATACATATACTCACAAACCATACATTCTTCAGCGACTAGCTAGACGTCGCCCTGAAATGAGTAAAGGCTCCCCCGGATGCCCATCGATGAAGCATCCCAATGACCGGCTCGGGGGCAACCATATAGATCTACCCACACTACCTGTGTCATGTCACTCGAGTGGCCCGCGACACCCCCAAACCGCGAGTAGCACACACTCGAAGGAACCACGACCTAGAGCCGGGCAACTGTGCACGGGGGTGAACTTAATTCTTTCTCACACACACACTCGCACACTGGCCTTTTTAGTAATATCTTACTTACTGACTATAATAGAAATAATAGAAATAACAATTTCATTCCTAACGTTTTATTTTCCGACGAGGCAACGTTTTATTTGAACGGGCATGTTAATCGGAGAAACACCCGTTATTGGTCTCAGGAAAATCCACAGCGGATGCAAGAATACCATACTCAACAACCACAAAACGTCAATGTGTGGGCTGATATTGTAAGAAATACAATTCTTGGACCATATTTTTTGATGAAAATTTGACAGGAGCATTGTATCTGAATTTCTTACAAAATACATTAATTCACCATATGACACGGCTTCTTTCTGATATTCAAATAGCCAATACTAGAGTATTGACAGCAGAATCTGGTTTCAACAGTATGACACGCCAACACATTTCGCTGTATACGTGAATTTTTACACAGAACCTTTCCAGATCGGTGGATAGGAAGAAGGGGAACAGTGGAATGGCCCGCTAGATCACCTGATCTTAGCCCACTAGACTTCTTTCTATAGCGTTATTTAAAATCTAAAGTTTATACTAACAGACCTGGCAATATCCGTGAGCTAAAAGATCAAATCAGGCAAGAAATGTTGAACATAACACCCGCTGTGCTACAAAATGTCAGAGACGAATGTATTGCCCTGTTAGGTCATTGTCTAGCGGTCAATGGAGAACAATTTGAACATTTATTGTAAATATTCTTTTGTGAAGTTTTTATAAAACATTTTTTGTATTGTTGCCCACCCTATACCAATTTGAAGCAACTTGTGATTTTTGGAATCAGCTCAGCAATGGACATTGGAAAGTTCGGGAAAAAATGGGGTGTTCTATTTAAAAAAACCGCTGATGACGTCATTACTCGAAAGTAGGTCACCCTGTATATTAATTTATTATTTGAAAAAACTGTAAATTAAAATCAAAAGTCGACCTGTTTCGGGAATTTTCAACAATATTGTTTATCTAGCTAATAATGAATTTATGCGTTACTTTATGGACGCACTATATATATATATATATATATATATATATATATATATATATATATATATATATATATATATATATTACTTGAAAAGGGAGCTAGGGAAATAAAAGTACGAGACGACGCAGGAATACCAAAGAAAATTGATCCATCACAGGTAAAACTACTACGAGACACAATTTATGACAAATATAAAAAAATGAAATTCCAATTGTCGATTCACTACATATGGAATTGAAGGAGAATGGTATGTTGCATATTGGTAAAACAACGCGTTGGTGATAGCTTAAAAAAGTAGGATTCAGAATTATCAATAAAAGTGCAACTATAATGAAAAGTCGTAGATGTAAAGTAGATATGTGTCCAAGTAGAGGAAAAATATTACTAATTCTACATTGTGGTACTGAGAATGGATGGGTTCCTAATTGCCTCAACCTTAGTGGAATGACATTGGAGGATTCAAGCGTAGACTATCATCAAATTACGAATGCTGACATTTTTGAGGAATGGTTTAGCGATACCTTACTTCCGAGTGTTGAAAGGCATAGCATTACTGCCTTAGACAACGCCCCATGCCACTCAAGATTTTTAGAGAAGTTTCCAAATACAAGCACTAAGAAAGGAGAAATTCAACAATTTAAAAAAAAATCACAATTTAGCATTTGAGAAAATGTTTACGAAGGTTCAACGTTTGGAAATAGGGAAAAAGATTATTTTTTCTAACAAATATGTTATCGATGAGATGGCTAAAGGTCATGGACACACTGTTCTAAGCTTACCTCCGTATTTTTGCATATTTAACCCGAATTATTTAATGTGGAGTAAATTAAAGCAAGGAATTCGAAGAAACAATAAGTTTCCTAAATTTGATAACGAAGTTATTGATCTTATAAAATCGGAGGTAGAGAAAGTATCACCAGATAACTGGAAGAAATGTATAGAGCATGTAAAAAAAATAAAATGAGTACATTGAACTTGGAAGAGCCATAAATCCTAATTAAGACTGGTTTATCATAAATGTAGGTGAATATTCTGAAGAAAGTAGTGATAATGACCTTAGTGACAATTTAACGACGAATAGGTAAATAAACTATTTGTTTTTTAACCAATCTATAATTCATTTGCATGTTTTAATGCCAATAATAATTATATTTTTGTTTTGATATCATTTTTTAATATTTTAAATTATTTATTTTTACTTTGTAAAAAAGTTCATTATAAGTTATGCAAATTTGTTATAATTTTGTATATTTTTTATTCGTAAAAGAAACATTTTACTTTATAATCCCATTGATCCTTTTACCTCACATAAGCAATGTATAGAAATGCTATTTTATTTTACTAATATTACTTTATTTTACTATATTAAAGAATATATTTTTGTTAAATTTTATACTTGTGCTTATGCTTACACGAAACACACACCCGACCCTCCCCTTTCTGGCAAGGAATATGCTCGTACCTCTCGTGGTCCTACTGTGCAACAATCATTTTTACTTAAAAATATTTGTTGGCTAAACTGAGCACATACCTATTGAATCATAGACACGGTATAAAATATTATTTTGATTTAAAATTATTGTTCCTATTACTCTGTCCACATGAAAACGCGTAAATGCGGTCCTGTATATACTCGGCGGTTCGGTATATCGTCAAGATAAGAGAGTTTTTTATACAAATAGCGATAAAACAGACAATGCGTACAATAAAGTGCTAGTGGCACCTCCACCAATTATTTAAAATGACGAAGTCGAGTACGATTTGCCTATAAATTAATTAACTCTGTGGGCATCCAGTAAGAGACGCGTAACATACGTCATCAACAGACAGTTAGGCGTAATACAAATGTCCGTAGAGCTTTTTGATTTGTCGCCGATACCGCCGACTCAATTTGTATGTATGTGAAGAACCAATTGGAATTTGCAAACATTACTTTGCCAAATGTCGAAAGGTCATTTTGCAACGAAATATTTCATCGACTATGCACACATTATTTATAGGTAATGACTAGCTATTGTGGTCCTTGTTCCTAGTATCGAAGTCGATGCTCGAATGAGGATACAAACACACATAGTGATTATGATTAGCACAACTTCAGCTTTAGTATGCACGAGACTGCTTTCTATTCAGACTGTGGTATTATTCATAAGATTTATTCTGCCATTTACTTCTATAGTCTAAATAACGTTGATGAGAAAAAAATTAATTAATCAAACCGTCAAGTTACATAATATTTGTCAATAAAAAGATAAGTAGAAACATTCAAAATTTTGTTGTGCCCACAGTCATCAACATATCAATAGTAAATACATCATTGTGAGATCCATAAAACAATACAACTTTAGATCTGCGTTTAGCTCTTAACAAACAGGTATGATAATGGGATGTCAGGTCTATTTGCTGTTCACATCTTTAGTAATGTGAAAATGTACTTTGATATGTGAATGTGATAACACTGAGTTTGTTATCTGACAATATTTGTTTATAGTTTATGCTAACCAATTAAATCCTAACCTTATCAATGCACTTTATATTAGCAGTGTTGCGCAATGTCAGGCCAGTTTTACTCAATTGATTTAATAATTTTTTTCCTGTTCCTTTATTGAAAGTAGTTCAAGATTGGATTAAAAAATAAATTCTTAAAAATAAAGAATATAAAAATATTAAAATATTTCTTAACTAAATGGTTGAAAACTACTCCTTTGACAAACGAGGCTTCATATCTCACAGACACCGTTACCATCAGACAGAAGAGACTCACATCTTGTAGACGCCGTTACGTTCTACCGCAGTAGAATGTAACAAACGCCATCTTTCGGTAGTTTTGAGATGGTAGTGTTAAAGGTATACTCGCTTACACTGCACTGACGAGACCCAAAATAATGTCGAAACCGGTCTGAAGTTAGCGGTATCCTGAGATGTGACACTTTGCATCTTCCTTATAGTTCTCGATCAATTTGAATTACTGTATTTTAGTGCTATCTCAGTTAGACAAATTACGGCAAATTTCGCCATTTAATTCAGCACTCGTCGATGGTATATAGCCAGGAGAATAGCTATATTTGCCTAATTTGTTAGTCCTTATTATATAAGGCCTTTGCAGATGCGGTGGAGTATAATAATCTCCTTAAAGTAAAACTTTGCATTATTGAGAAATTTTTGTTTTTCACTTTTACCAACTGTTTTCAAATCTGAATATATAGTTTCTCGATCTCTTAAATCGACCAAAATATTATATTAATTATATCTTAAGTCCTCCGTGATAATAATTCAATAGTTTACACCGTTTTAGTCGGTCATTTGTTTCCTTACAGTCTGTCGATCAAATAAATTTTGCATCCGAGATGATATCGACCCCTGGGCGATTCACCGTTTATCCGTTTTTATAGCGCCATCCGGGGCAGCAACAGTGTCCATTACCGCTGGAGAGAATCGCGGGATTTTCCGCAGCACCCTCTTGAAATTGATGGATAAGCTTGGAAAAGGGTCAGCAAATATTCATGTTTCATAATGGCAAGGCCGATGCGTTCTCTGAAAGGGTGTCTGTATATGTTATTTTTCGCACCCCGTTAAGTGGCTGCCAATCACGTGCATACGAAAGTGGAAGACCGACATCGATGACATATCCCCACATCAAATTGAGCTTATCTCACAATGGAAACTCAAAAGTGAAGTGGGGCCGGGGGGGGGGGGGGGTAAGGGGAAGTGGAAAGCCTTTGAATTGATTTTGTCGTAGGGCAGAAGTGGGGGGAAGAGATGTGAATTTACTAAAAAGGGGGTTAATTGCTGTGAAATTCGTGAATCGTAAAGTGGGTATTGAATATTTTCACACAAAATAATACTGTTTAATACAATTTTCCCCCTTTCCGCTTAACTTGAAGATGATCTGCATTTATTTCGTAGTACTTTCAATGTCTAGAGAAGATATATTATCTATTGTCATATGTAATATATACAAGAAGATGCAGTGTATTGGACTAATATTTAAGTATCTATTCTGCATTTTATTATTTAAGGAATTCCGCAAATATTGTACTTTTTACTTTTATTTTTGTCGCATAACGCATTTATTATACAAACAATTAGATTATTTACACGTGTCTTTCTCGTAAATGGTAGAGTTGAAGTTGCATCTATGTTGAACAATAGTTTTTCGTTTGATTAGCACAAACTATCAACTTAAAATTATGGCAGTTATAGGTTCTTACACCTTGTACACTAGTGTATAAAGTACAGACACTCTTACCTGTTGATGATTTTTTAAAAAATCAACCAAATTAAATATTCAAATTGTGTACCGTTGGCAGTTTGACAGTAACCTTAGTGACCGATAGCACAGGCCAACAAATATATTGTGATCGGCATTTTTTTGACTTAGTTACATACTATGAATTATAGAAATACTGTTATTTTTTCCATTGTTTCCATCACGCATCAGTATTTGTAAATATACATTATACAATAATTTGTAGTTTTTAAACCGAGGTTCTATAAAATTATATTTTGCCTCAATATTTGCGGTGGCCCCTGTGCTTAATCGGTTTGAAATGTACGCACACGTATGAGGGATTTACCGAAATAGAGTTGGATGGGAATATTCCGGCTTTATACTATTCGGGTATTTACATAGTCGCTGTAGTACATTTTTAATGTGTGTACGTTTACTCGTGACATCACATCGTGTGTTTTTATTTTGTTTTAAAAATGCCTAGAAGTTGTAAAAATACACCAAATACATTTTATAAACTTACACCTGGTTCAAAAAAAGGTCATTTTTGCAAATTTGGTTGATTCGCAAAAAATTTTTTGCCGCTTGTTCATATTAGATTAGGATTAATGAAGCAATATGTAAAAGCTATAGATAAAAATAGGAATTGTTTTAAGTATTGTATCAGTTCTCTCTGAATCAAAATTAAAGGAAGGCGTTTTCGTAGGACCACAAATAAGAACGTTAATTCAGGATCAATAATTTGAAGAAATAATGACAGAAATTGAAAAAGAATCTTGGATATGATTTAAAAATAGATTTATTTTAGGAAGTTATAAATATCCGCAATATGAGGAAATTGTCTACAAAATGCTGGATAAGTTTAGGCAACTTGGTTGTCATATGAGCATAAAAATTCATTTTCCGCATGCTCATCTAGACTACTTTCCATAAAATCTGAAAATGATGTTAGTGATGAGCAAGGTGAAAGGATCAAGACATAAAGGAGATAGAAAGGAGGTACCTGGGTCGATGGGATGTGGCGATGATGGCAGATTACTGCTGAATACTGAAAAGTGAACATCCAACGAATGATTACACAAGAAACACTACAAAACAAAGTTTCTCGTTAAAAAGGGAGAGATTTTCAAAGAAAGAAAAAAGAAATTAGAGACTCAAAACTATTTGTGTTGTTGCGTTTTACTATGTTTTTTAATGTTTATTAATGTAATGTTTATTAAAATGTAATTTTTCCTTTAGCTTTTATTGTGATTATTCAGTTAATCAAAAACCTTACGTGAGGGGTAAAGCGGAAGATGGATATAAAATCAGCATAAATAACTCACTTATAATCACTTATCGAACCCAAATCAACTTTCAAAATGTCAAAATTTGTAGGTCTGTGAAATGTTTTTATTACTGTCGGATAACAAGTCGTAGTTTGTTAAATAAGTTTTTTAGGAGTTATTTTTTAAGGAATACATTTCTTATCATTCGTTTAGCAAAAATAGTTTATTTAAAATGCTAATGAGTAGTTACTTTGTAATTTTGTAAAAAATTAACTGAACTAGAAAGAATTGAAATTATTTTCATGATTGAATTTGGAGACAGGATGCACATCCAAAAAGAAGGAGTTGAGTTGTTCAATGCAAGTCTTCTTGATGTTTACGAAATCATTGTATGTTATATTAGTGTTAAGGTATAGAACGATGTGAAATAATTCAGTTTAGGAGTTTATACAGGGTGTTTCATTTGGAATTTTAGGATTTGAATTGGACGTTATTTGTATTATGTCAAAGGTAGGGCGTCAAAATTTAACGACTGTCGTCTACAAACCATACGAGCATCAACATTACCAACAATCATTTTCAAAGAAATATGGTCTAATTAGTTCGCTTCTTCAAAATTCGAACCAAACCGTGTATCATTGTACACGTATTTCTGTTTGTGGATTTTCAGCATCCCAAATTCGACAATTAATGTTTGATGACGTATCCGTCAGGATGAAAATGTGGTTCATCGCTGAACATAATTTTGTTGCGAAAATCGGCATCACCTTCTTGTTTTTATAACACCAAATTAATAAATATATGACGTTGTAAATTGTCTGTAACTTTTAATTGTTGTGGCAATTGAATTTTGTAAGCTGACAGATGCACATATTTCCTTAAAATCCGATGTTCATAGATTAAATTGTTGTGCACGACGTCGAATTGATGTTTTTAGATACTCCCGTATACTTTCTCTCACTGCAACAGTATTTTCATCGGATCGATAACGATAAGGGCGAACAGAACCCGTTCAAATTTATTGATTACATTACGAACTGTTCTCACTGAACTCTGTATGTGCATCATTTTGTCTTAATTTTGCGCAAACTTTTCCTAATGAATCTGTAAATATCCACTCATACACAAGTGTGGCGCAATTCAAGTCCTACAGTTCCAATTGAGACACCCTATACAATATTATACAAATATTCATGAAATTTAAAGATTGAGGTTGTACACCATTTTCACTCCATTAAGAGGTGATTACTTACTCCCATACTTTTATGGGGGTAATTTTATTTACCCACATAAATCCGAAGTTCAACAGTATAACTTTTAAACGTACCTACGAAAATACAAATTATTTTAAAATTGAGCTTGCAGTAATTGCTGCAACTGGGATTAATCGGGTTAGCAACAAGCCGAATACAGCCATTATCTTTTTTTGCCGGTGTGGCGTCTGAAAGATAGGATTCCCAATGGCAGATTAGAATCCACTAACAAATGATTTCCTCCATGAAGTATTAATCATTGGCTTTCATGCCCACAATAAACAACGCGGCCTACGTCTAAATCTAAACAAAAAAGCAATTATCGGAAAAATCCTTAACATCATTAAAGTAACAAAGTAGGGTGAATTTTTTATCGGAATCGAGGCTGGCATTGTAAAAGGAGATAACGCAAGCTCATCCCATGTGTTGGAATCAAAGTGGGCGCATTACCAAGGTCTGTAATGTCCCTAGATTACACGTGTGGGGAAGAGTGGGACGCCATCAAATTTAATGTACTATAATATTAGAACAATATTCTATGAACAATTAATTATTGGGGAATGTATTGTTGTGAATAAAATATAATTAAAGGCTATATTATATGCCCGTATGATTTAAATATGATTATATATGATTTTATGTTAAAATATTAATATATTTGATGTAGAATAAAAAAAATACTTTATACCCTTATTTTATTGCCGCATTAATATACGAGGGGCACTATTTATACGTTGAGCAACACTAAGTGTTGTCAAACGCCATATGATGTTTCCAATGGAAAGTTTGGTATTTTTGACCAACCTTCTTCAGAACATTTTATAATTTAAGCGCAATTTGTATTATTTACAGTGATTTGAAAATTGTATATTTTCTATCGACATGGATTATCATGACAAGAGTGCATCGATCAATTTACTTCCAATTTTGGCGATAAAGCCCCATCCTTTGTTATACTACAGCCGTTATACCACTGTGAAACGCTGATATAGCCAGTTTAATTATGGCCGCCATTCGCTCACCGACAAAAGTCGTGAAGGTCATCCAAAATCAGTTGTGCCAGAAAACATGGATGCTGTGCAAAAACTGGTGATACAAGATCGTCATGTAACGCACTGTGAGATTGGGGCAACCTTAAGTATTAGTTCGTCTAGCATATATAGGGTGGTCCAACCATAATGCACGATATTAATTGTGAGTCACACCTTAACGTCAAGTTTTTGCCCAACTTAATTTGAGATTTCTCTGTTTCAGTGTTTGACAAATTCAACCATGGAGAGGTACACACCTGAGCAGCGCGTTAAGATTGTTGAAGCCTTTTACGAAAATGGGCGTTCAAATCAAAATGCATTTCGTGCACTTCGTGACTTTTTTGGTCAGCATAATCGACCAAATGTGTCCACAATCGGTAGAATTGTACGCAAATTTCAGCAAACCGGGTCTGTAGAAAATGTGAAAACACCTGTGCATGCTCGCCCAGTTCGTTCCGCGGAAAACATTGCTGTTGTTCGCGATAGTGTAGCAGAAGAGCCGTCAACCTCAACGTGTCGTCGTGCCCAACAATTGAACATCTCACGAACATCACTGATGCGAATTTTGAATAAAGATTTGAATTTACACGCTTATAAGGTTCAATTGACTAAAGAGCTGAAGCCTACTGACCATTTCAAGCATCGTGAATACGTCGAATGGTTAGTTGAACAGACCGAAGTGAATGGTGACTTTACAAAGAAAATCATCTTCAGCGACGAGGCACACTTTCACCTCAGCAGAATTGCCGCATTTGGGCAAATGAGAATCCACGAGTGATTGTTGAAAAGCCGATGCATCCACAAAGAGTGACTGTTTGGTGCGGTTTATGGGCTGGCGGCGTCATCGGGCCGTACTTCTTCGAAAATGAGGTCGGTCAAGCAGTTACCGTGAATAGTGTTCGCTATCGCGAGATGATAACGGACTTCTTGTGGCCATAAATTGAGGATATGGACCTGGACGATATGTGGTTCCAACAGGATGGTGCCACTTGCCACACAGCCAAGGAAACAATGGCACTTTTGCGCGAGAAATTCAATGGCCGTGTTCCAAACCAAATCAAACAAAAGTTGTTCGCGCTCGAAGAACTTCTAAACAAATGGTCACCTGTTTTCTCAGAAAAACTGATCATGCCGCAACAGTGTCTTTAGAGAAACGTAAAATGGTTAAATCTGAATGGTACAAAACCATTTATTTGCCGGAAGTCTTCGGTGAAATGGGGAAAACAAACAAGCGCAGTCATATAATTCTTCATCGTGTCCACGAATTTTGCTATAATATCTAATTATAATCAAAATTGAACCGATTTGACTGCCATTCAAACGCGCAGCGATTTTCACTCCGCTTTCTCCCATGCGTCCTAGATTACGCCCGTATATCGAAACCAACAGTGGTATCGCATCTCAATTCATTGGTTTCGAAGTCTTAACAGGTTTATCGCCATCTCCATTGCCCTGAAATGTCTCACTTTTCATTCTTATCGTACAGCGTTAAGGGCGCTATTAGTAGATTTTTGACCATCGAGGTTAAGTGAATTAAACCGAAATTGCTTCAGTTGCGATCGATTGCAAAATAATAATAGAAATGATCGTTTAGAAGTTATGATTTGATTGATAGTCTAAGAGACATATTTGAGCGTCTAAAAAATATATCGGACATGTTCCAATAACACAATTTTTCATTGGCATGGTAACATTCAGAAATACATAATAAAGTTTCAGAAAAATATAGCGCATGGAAACATATTCTATAATACGTACGATTCATCACATTATGTGTATTATAATAGTCTGGTCCATTTTTTACTAATATTTAAAGGAATACTTATTTAAAAGACACCACAAATAAAATGTGGAAATAAAAATTAAATATAAAACCTTTACTGTTACTGCAAAGAATACTTATCATTTCTTTTTTAATTCATTGTTTTGATATCTTGTCAATATCATTGTATTTATGTTTCTATCAATCATATAACAACCACATCAACTCTGTTCCCCTGTACTTAAAGAAAAAATACAAATCCGGAAACCATGGCCAATAATGAAGGAGTTCGATACACCTGAAAACAAAAAACTTTATAATAAAACAACTAAGAAGAATTAAGAAATAACTAATGCTTGAAATAAAAAATGCAGATATTCAAAACTGTATGGAGTAGCTGACATCCAACGAAGCGAATTATTACCAATAGGCAATTTGCATGATTTTTAATTATGTTGTCAAAACATTCTATAGGTCATTAAATCCATACAGCGTTAAATTTACCACTTTTTGTGCAATAATAGACACAAAATAAATAAATGAAATTTGAAATTATTATTGGCGCGCGTAAACACAAGAAATGCAAATGGCTGTCGCGTGACGTCACTGTATATTATTTTGTTGAGAGATAGATGGGCGTTTAGTGTAATTTCGTTAAATATTCCTTTTTCGGTGTGCGAATCTATTTATTATTATTAATATTGAACGCAGTCGTTTGCGTTTCACCCCAGTTTGTCGCTCAGGTACTGGTTCTCTCTTGCAGCTGAAAATATGAGGTAGAATGCCTTCTTTCAAACTTAACCTCTGTACATTTCCAGCCAGTCTGTATTGTCAGTAATTTTCCATGTCTTCCTCCAACTGTAAAAAAGATTCAAATGTAAATCTTATTTAAGTATCTGTATCTAATGACCTCCAAAGTAAACATTTTCCAAATATTCCACGCGGCAAGTAATATGAAAAGAGCATACAACGTGAAAGTGGGGTTATGTACAGATACATCCAAAACAAATAAATGTTATTAGGTACTCACAATAAAATGATCCTCCCAACAATATAGCGGCGTCGAACTTGATTGCTTTATATTTTTCTTTTCGTCCCTTTTCATTGCTACGCACCATTTCTTCCGCATTCTTTCCTCTTTGGGAACCAAGAAGAATATTTTTTCGGGCGTTAATACCGTAGTATTTGTACACATTGGCACGATGCAATACTTATAAAATTTGTGTTTTATCGGCTCCATACCGTTAGGCACTTTATAGAACGCACTTGTTACAGATTTTACAAACTGTTAGCACTAAACCAAATCAAAACAGTGACGAATGGGATACTTCCCCATACAGTGACGTGGACCAATCAGACTAGCGTTTTCGAACACGTGACTTTGTTTACATAAATGAGTGAATTAATTTTATTAAATATGCAAAAACTACAGATTTTCATCAAAAATTACTATAATATTATTCTTAAGTACTTATTATATGACAGAAAAAATAGAATAGAATAGAATAGGCATATAGAAGTTTCATGCAAACTGCCTATGTGAAAAGCTTGAAATTCACCAGATGTGAGGTTTCTTCAAGAAAAATTAAAGCGACCTCAGTTAGAATTCCACCAACATGAGATAATATGGTCAAAAAGTAATAAATAAAAAGCAGCTACATTTGCAGATAATTTTGTGAGATACATATCACAGGAAAGAGAAGTGAAGATATGTCAAAGTTTATGAACACCCGACCAGATGTCGCTACAAATGAGAAGAATCACTGACTTGGAATTGAATTTAGGTATGTTATCGAAAACAATATAAATCCCAAAAAGACACCAAGTTCTGGCCTGACTACAGGAAAATAATAACGAGAATTATCTAATCATGTAATTAAAGCAATTATTCAAATTTTCAATGCCGCCATGAAGATTGGATACTTTCCAGGTATATGGAAGATAGCCTAAATTATTATAACTGCAAAACATGACAAATCAATTACTGAAATTACATCTTACAGGCCTATTCGCTTATTTGTTAGGATATTAGCGGTAGAAGACAAAAAATTAATACCTGGTCAGCAATTTCTGTTCCAGCGCAGACACGGTACGGTTGAACAAGTTTACAGAATCGTAAAAAAGATAAATAAAGACATCGAGGGCAAACGATACTAGATACTTTGCTGCATTTAGACATCACCCAAGCTTTTGATAAAGTCTGGCATGATGGTATATTCTATAAGACTACAGCACTTCCCATATGCCCTGCACATACTAATAAAATCCTATTTAATAGACAGACACTTTTTGGTTGAACGTCACAATGAATACACTAATTAATATGTATCCTATTATTTCTGGTACACCACAAGATAGTGAACTGAGGCCACTTATGTATCTGTTGGTTACATATGACATGCCTAAAATCAGATTAACATCAGTTGCAACATATGCAGACGATACTGCAGTACTATCTTCGCTTCCGAATTTTCTATAAAACTGACGAAACAAACCGGTTAAGGAACTTCAAGCCAACGGATTTACCGACTAGATTTAAGCAAGACGTTATAGTTAAGTATTGGCATAAGCCTCCTTGATAAATTAGTAGATTGAAAAAATATATTCAGTGGAACATTTCCTTTCATGTCAGTGAAAAGCCAAACCAATACAATAATTGTCCTGTAAGAATAAGGATAGACTATATAATAAAGGAAGAAAAATGCAAAATTATATACACTTGATGGATTGTTAATAGTTGTGAAATTCTATCATGGCAATATTTCATAGAGATGAGCGTTAGCTCATTTTCTCATACACCTGACATTTTGATCCTCAACGATGGTTTAAGAAGACTAGAACAGCTAGGAAATATGGAATTTTCTCTTGAAAATCTAACACTTCAACTCATCGAGTAACTAGAGGTCCATGTCATAGTATTTCGGGGTGATGCTATGGAAGTACTACGGAAGAATACAGAAATAACTAATGACGGGATTTGTAGTAACGCCATCGGCATATTCATAGACAGTAAGTTCACGCCGATGGCCTTAAACAATTGGAAAACTAGCTCCACACTGATTCTACATTGTAAGGAGTCATTGAATGTTCTAGGGCTAAAAACCAGGTCACTATAATCGATTGCATTGGGATGTTCTAATTTTAAACATTTCACAGGTTTCCTTAATTCTAATATTTTTTTTTAAGATATATAGGGTGTCTCAGTTGAAACTATATAATTTAAATTGCGCACCATATTATGTTCTGTCGAATATAGGACGTCAATATTGAACGACTGTCACTATTGGTCACATATTGTTTAACATGTCACGATAGCGTTCCCCATTTACTGTATTCGCATTATTAGCTTCATTTTCAAGAAAGTATACCTACCATTCTCTGTACACTTTCTCTCATTGTAGCAATATTTTCCTCTCACGAGCCACTGGTGTGCTTTATTAATAACAGAACACGTCTCTGCAAATTTCTCGATTAAATTACGAACTGTTAACTGCTGGCGCTTCATTTTGTCCTAATTTTGTGCGAATTTTTCTTTATGCAACTGTAAATGATCGCTCACTTTCATAAAACAGTTGTACATAAACTATTAGTTATTAAACTGTTAATCGCGGCATGTTGACGTATGGTTTGCAGATGACAGTCATTAAGCACTGACGTACTATCTTTGGCAGAATGCAAGTGACGCGCAGTTCAAATCCTATAGTTCCAATTGAGACACCTTATATAAGTACAAATATTTAATACACAATTCTTCCCTTACATAGGTTTATGATAGTAAAGAAGAAATACAATAAGCAAATAGCAGAATCTAGGAAAATAGCAAAGGGTACAAGGCGTATTGATGGTACGACGCACTGCGTGCACTCTCTTATAAAATAGTGTACATATGACCAAATTTTACAGAATTTACAGTACCAAGTTACCTCACTCCCCGTCGGTACTTACAAGTTACGGAATTAAAAGCGAGCCGCCCATAAGAAGCGAGCCGCAGTGTTCACTACGACCGGTCGTTCAAACCTGGTTTATTCAAACGAGTATCAAAGTTTGTGGTGAGGTTTGAATCGTAGCGCGCGGTCCAAGGTCAGGTTTGAGGCTTGATAAGGAAATCTTCAGTCCACGAACCCATATGATAGTTCGGTCCGAATGTTTGAAAGTGTGTAGTCACCGTCATCAACACGTGGTCATTCAGTGCAGCATGTAAGTACACATAAATTTATGTATTTTTCGGTTTAATTCATTTTATTTTATATTATATAACCTATATATCATTTAACTTTATATTTCAGTGAAATGTCTTTTGAAGATAATAAACTCTTTTGGGAAGAGTTTATAGAAATTTACAGGGAGCATCCCTGCTTGTGGGATATTAAATTATAATATTAAGGAATATTTGAATAGGAATATGCGACACTCTGCATATCATCAACTTGTGGTGAAGTGCAGAGACAAATTTCCCTACGCCGACAAGCATTTTGTCACAAAAAAATAAATGCACGTCGAAATTCATTTCGCCGACAACATCGGAAAATTCATTCACACGCGCTTTTTCTTCCTTTCTCTTTCCTCATCCAGCAATATCACTATTGCCCCAGCGATGGCAAGTTTTGATTTTTTGAGCGGCATTGTAAAAACTCAAGACTGACGAGGCGATGTCCAATGACGCAGGCTTCACTCCAAACTTCGAATGGTCGCACAACCTGTTTGACAGGTGTATGAGAGATGTCAAACCTCATACGGTTTGAAGAGCAACCAGGTTTGAACGACCGGTCGTACGTCCGGTTTGATAGTGAATGGGGGCCTTAAGTTCCTCCCGCTAAGTTTCCCTCCTTACCCCGTCTCGTCATTCAGCGCATATAAGCTAACTAATACGCGGCGCATGTATAGGATCATACGAAATATGCCCCATATACTAAAGAATGCAACCGATCAGAAGCTGTATGGCGACATGCCCTTTGTAAGCGAAATATAAAAGTACCGCCGGAAAATGAACCTTCTAGTTGTGATTCCTGTTCGGTGCTACAGATACGCAGATAGTTACCGGGTGTGTGTGAATACTGCGAATCAATTTTAAAACGATTATGTATATAAAAGAGCGCGGGAATGAAATATAGAAATAGGAGAGTAGTACACAATCTATACAAAGAGCAAACTGCTGTTATAGAAGTAGAAGGGGAAAAAAGGGAAGTAGGTATTAGGAAAGGAGTAAGACAAGGATGTACGCTATCACCACTAATTTTTAATCTGTACATCGAAGAGGCGATTAATGTGGTAAAAGATAGAGTGGATTTCAGGATTAAAGTACAGGGACAGAAACTAAAAATGCTGAGATTCGCGGATGATATAGCGGTATTAGCATCTAGTAAGGAGGAATTAGAATCAGCATTGAACGAAATGGAGGCAGTGTTGACAGAGGAATACGGAATGAGGGTGAATAAAAACAAAACTAAAGTGTTAGTGTGCAGAGGGCGCGATAGCAGAGCAAAAACGAAAGTACAAATTAATGATGAAAGATTGGAGGAAGTTAAAGACTTCACTTATTTAGGAAGTAAAATAAATTGGGATGGAAGAAGCGATAAAGACATAAAACAAAGAATAGCGCAGGGTCGAGTAGCTCTTAACAAAAAGAAAGCACGGTTATGTTCGGGGGTAATAAACTTAGAAACAAGGAAGAGATTTTTGAAAACATATGTATGGAGCACGGCAATATACGGTTGCGAAACCTGGACGGTAGGGGAAGCAAGTAGGAAGAAATTAGAAGCTTTTGAGATGTGGTGTTACCGAAGAATGATGAAAATACCATGGACTGATAGGGTTAGAAACGAAGAAGTACTGGAGAAAGTTGGCGAGAAAAGAAGTATGTGGAAAAACATAAAAAAGAGAAGAGATAGAATGGTAGGCCACTTGCTGAGACATGGGGGAATAGTCCGCGATATTTTGGAGGCAGAAATAGGAGTGAAGAAAGGCAGGGGTAGGCCTAGATTAGACTACTGCTCGCAAATAGTAAGGGATGTAGGTTGTAGCACAATTAGCGAAATGCGTAGGTTAGCACAAGATAGGAGAAGCTGGAGGTTAGCGTCCAACCAGTCTTAGGACTGATGACCTCATGATGATGATGATGTATATAAAAGAGTTCTGCTGATAATAATTGAGCTATATTGATTTAAAGTAAACATCACTTGAATAACGGTTCACCAAGTATAAAATTGATTTTTGTTTCAATGTGGATACGCCTAAACATAAACTTTGACCCTTTCGCTAATCCACAACTACATATTCAATTACGCTAAATTTTTAACGGGTCCCGATCGCCGCGCACCGGCGCAAAATGTAAATAACACATAAAAAATGTATTCCCCCGTATTCCTCCACTTGCTGAACTACACTAACAAAGTGCGGAACTGAACGATTCCGAATTTCGGTCCGCATTAATAATTCAGGGAAAAGTCTCACGCCAAATGTGGCCGTGAGTGGAAAAGTTTCGTTTGATATAGGTTTAACACCTCGAAGATTTCTCCTTTAAATATTTATGCATGACCGGTTTAAATAAAATAAATTGCAGTTTTCGTGTTGCATCGAAATAAGGATAGTTCAGCGGAACGATTTTGTGGGAATACGCGACGAGGTGCTCTGCGGAGTTTCGTAAATATCCTAGTTTTGAGGAAAAGAGTTTTCCGGTAGTAAAGTTATTTTATATACAATGTAGCAATGTTGAATTTTGAAAACCAAAAGAGGTAATAACAGACTTTTTAAATGTTTCTTTTCAATTTAATCCACTTTTAAACTTAGCCCTCCCAATAAGAGTTACACTATTTTAATTTTGAACGAAATGACGCAAAATATATAGAGTTTAAGATAGTAGTGCTATCAAATGATGTCGTGTTTATAATTATGAAGCCAATTATATTATATGGATATTATTTGCATTAAAAATCACATGGTTAATATGCCCAGAGAACTGTAATTTATCATCAAAGTACACACCAATATCGTTAATATTTTCAGAACCTATTAAAGCTGTACTACCAGGAGATTATATTATTATATATTAGTTGCTGCTTCTTTAATGTATACGAGCAAACTTTACATCTATCTATATTCTCCATCTTTACATTTATCTACTGCTCGTCAATCTAGGAATAGGAAAAATTATGAGATTTCTCTGTGCATGCGTAAAAGAGAGAGCGAGGACAGAACTCGGCTATTTACTTAGACCAGGCTATTCACTGCGCACCTCGTGGGCGGTCCTATAGAAACTTGTTCCTATTCTTGAAGAGCAGTATATATACCATCTATATTTATTTATCGTTTATTGTTTATTCTCCAGACACCACACAACAAAGTTGATGAGTTTTTGTAATCTCAAGTGATCATATAAGCAGGATATTTGAAAATAATTTTAAGCCATCTGCAAAAAGACGATGTCACAAGTATTGCAGACAAATTATTAATAAATAATATAAAGAATAATTTTCCCAAATTTGAGCCTTAAAGTCGGTGCTAAGTAAAACATAAAATCATATATTACATTGCTACTATAACAACGAGTCTACATTTAAAATTGCCGAGAGCCGGCATTCGCATTAATAATATTGTATGGCACCGACTTCAAAATTATATAAAACAATTAATAATAATTACATACTAAATAATAATTTCTTAATTACTTTAAACGGAATAACAAATAAGTATTAATTTGTTGTAAAAGGTGGTCTAACCAAAACGCACGATGTTAATTGTAAATAAAACAAAACGTTTTTAGAGAATTATCTTAATATTTTTTATTATGATAGAAGGATCTATGACAATTATGTGTGAAACAAAATATCGGCGAATATGAAACAAATACTCGCGACGGCTTCGGTGGCATACCTCTATCCGATGGTCCATATTTTCAATGACTCTGAGACATAATTGAGGTTCAATGTCGTTAATGTGCCGAATTATCTCAGCCTTTAGCTCTTGAATTGTTCTTGGCTTATTGACGTATACTTTTTCTTTTAAGTATCCCCAAAGAAAGAAGTCCAACGGTGTCAAATCACATGATCGTGGCGGCCAATTAACATCGCCACGACGTGAGATAACACGGCCATTCAATTTCTCGCGCAAAAGTGCCATTGTTTCCTTGGCTGTGTGGCAAGTAGCACCATCCTGTTGGAACCACATATCATCCAGGTCCATATCCTCAATTTTTGGCCACAAGAAGTCCGTTATCATCTCGCGATAGCGAACACCATTCACGGTAACTGCTTGGCCGACCTCATTTTCGAAGAAGTACGGCCCGATGACGCCGCCAGCCCATAAACCGCACCAAACAGTCACTCTTTGTGGATGCATCGGCTTTTCAACAATCACTCGTGGATTCTCATTTGCCTAAACGCGGCAATTCTGCTTGTTAACGAATCCACTGAGGTGAAAGTGTGCCTCGTCGCTGAAGATGATTTTCTTTGTAAAGTCGCCATTCACTTCTGTCTGTTCAACCAACCATTCGGCGTATTGACGACGCTTGAAATGGTCAGTAGGCTTCAGCTCTTGAGTCAATTGAACCTTGTAAGCGTGTAGATTCAAATCTTTATTCAAAATTCGCATCAGTGATGTTCGTGAGATGTTCATTTGTTGGGCACGACGACGAGTCGAGGTTGACGGCTCATCTGCTACACTATCGCGAACAACAGCAATGTTTTCCGCAGAACGAACTGGGCGAGCATGCACAGGTGTTTTCACATTTCCTACAGACCCGGTTTGCTGAAATTTGTGCACAATTCTCCCGATTGTGGACACATTTGGTCGATTATGCTGACCAAAAAAGTCACGAAGTGCACGAAATGCATTTTGATTTAAACGCCCATTTTCGTAAAAGATTTCAACAATCTTAACGCGCTGCTCAATTGTGTACCTCTGCATGGTTGAATTTGTCAAACACTGAAACAAAAAAATGTCAAATTAAGTTGGGCAAAAAATTTGACGTTAAGGTGTGACTCACAATTAACATCGTGCATTATGGTTGGACCACCCTGTTTAGTTTAGTTAAGTTTAGTTTAGTTAAGATATTTTTTTAAGTCGGTTTTTTAACTTATTATTTTACAATTTTAAGTGATGGGTAGATCTACTAAGGAAGCATCCTTGCAAATGATAAAACAACGGCTACTTGAATAAGGAGTTCCGTTGTGCATTTTCGAAGTCCAAGGCCCAATACCAATGAAATTAAGATGGGACCACCTTGGAGTGGTCCCATGGAGTGGTTGGGTTCAGTGTAGACTGAACCCAATGCAAAAAGAATAATTAAAACGGTTCATAAACATAAAAGTTATACCTGAACATACATAAAAATATATATATATATATATATATATATATATATATATATATATATATATATATATATATATATATACAGACGAGTTCAGAATCTCCGCCTTTTTTGAAGTCGGTTAAAAACTGGCTTCATTTCTTGAATAACACGTTGACTGTTTGCTTTGAGGTCACTGATTGTTGCTGGCTAGGTGGCGTACACTTTTCCTTGACATAACCCCAAAGAAAAAAAGTTCATTGGTGTTAAATGACATGATATTGCAGGCCAATTGAAGTCAGCATTCCGCGAGAATACATAATCAGGAAATTTGATATGCAACCGAGTTATGATTGCACGTGCTGTATGACACGTTACACCGTCTTTGCTGGAACCACGTATTGTTCAAATTAAAATCATCAATTTGGTGGAAAAACAAATTGTTTAACATGTCACCATTTATTGTGTACGACGTCGAATTGCTGTATGTGGATAATCCCGTACGTTTTCTCTCATTGCAGCAAGATTTTAATTTGACCGACCACGACGAGGACGTATTGGTGTTGGTGGTGGCGACCTTCAATAACAGAACCCGTCTCCTCAAATTTCCTAATTAAGTTACGACTGTTAACTGTGTAGGCTCTTCATTTTGTCCTAATTTTGTGCGAATTTTTCTTAATGCAGCTGTAAATGATCGCTCACGTTCATAAAACAGTTGTACATAAACTACTATTGTACACAGCATGGTGACGTGGTATGATTTGTAGACGACAGTCGTTAAATATTGACGCCCTATCTTTGACAGAACACAAATGGCGCGAAATTCAAATATTATAGTTCAAACTGAGATCCTATATAAATCAAAATTATATAAACAACCGCAACAAATGACGTGATTAAACCAGATATTGCCATAGAATATGTTTCTAATATGCTGCTGTTTATCAATACAGCAATCCTTAGCTACGCTTGTTCCACTCACGTCTGATCTATAACTATTGAAAGCTAATCCCTCGACAGTATCAGGTTTAGTAAAAAGATATTATTAATGACCGTTTATTTGATAGTCTGCCGTGCATATTTTTTTAACTTCCACATAAAGTTCCTAAACACTCCGGCAAAAGAATCTTCTAAGGGCGTACATGAAAAATCGTCCAACTCAATCCCTTAGGAGCTGAAAACCATCTACCGTCCTTTTATGTGCAATTTTTTTTCAGCTACCTACTGATAAGCGCAATTTGGAGTCCACCCTCAAGCCGTATGTGACCAAGAGGGGAATATATTATCGAATATAGGGTGGCCCAACGACAGTTACATGTAACACTGGTGTCAGCATAGGGTTAAATTGTTACAAGAGTTGGTGTTTATGTCTTTCTTTAATAGCAAACTATTTACACAGTGTATCTGAAAAGTCTTAATTTGGGAAAATTTATATTTATTTACAAATAAGTGTTTTCTTATCCGTTATTGGTGTAATAGTAGGAGGTCTGTAAATTATCGTTCTATTTTCTAGAGTTTAAGTACAAAATATGAAAAGAATCACTGATTGGTTCTCGTTTAAGAGTTAGTTCGGCCGTTATATAGTTGTTATAAAAGAAAGGTGAAGTTCAATGTATCATTCAAAGCCTCCAGCAGTAACAAACCGATATACACCCGTCTGATGTATCTGGCATGGATGGTATCACAGACTATGAATCGTAGCAGACACTAAGGCTTACCAGATGGGTGAAGATCATTGAAGCTTTGGTATAAGCACTGGAAATTCGGAGAAACAGGGGAATATTGAATCAAGCTACGAGAGGATATACCTGCTAATGGAAGAGTTTGAACTACTGAAATGTTTCAAACACACAGTTTTGGATTTTACGAGGATGGTACGCAGTGAATCTTCAGTATACTTTGCAGTGGGAGAGGATATATAATGATCTGTCCAAATTTGAAGAAAAGATCCAAATTTCAATCGGTCAGAAGTTAGGAGACAAGGAAACTCTCAGAGACTACAGTAAAATAACGTCGTGATCGAAAAAGCTATTTACAAAGTAATGCAAATGTAAAGATGTTGAAGAAGAGTCCTGATTAAAGACAACGAGTGGGAATCGAAGAACTCTTCTGCAAAGCAGCGAAGAAATCAAATTTACATCAAACATGTTATGCGTTGGAATGAACAACGAAATCGACTAAATGAAAGTACATCTCGATGAGTCGATAATAGTGAAAGGTGATTGAATAGTATGCAACTCATTAACTATGGAAGAAGTCATATTGAAGTAAAAGTTTTATAGTACAATTTTTGTTTTTTTAAGGGACCTCGCCACGGGTAGGATTCGACATTTTTCCTGGATGAAATCTGAACGACAGACGGCTGTTTCGAACTTATTAATTCTCATCAGTGCCGTACACGGTACGCCGATACAGGACAAATGCCGAAACAAATCCGTGGAGTTTTCATCTAAATCGATAAGATCTATGTCTGTAACTTACAAGTCGGAAATCGAGAAAGGAACTACCAAACCGCAAAGCGTTTATCAAGTAGTTCCCGAATAGCAAGGCTACTACATAATTACTGTAGGAAACAACTACTCCTCGGGCTAAAACCCCGCCAGGCATAGAATTGTACCTAACAGCGATCCTCGACCCCTTTCTCGTGCTTCTAGACGACCACTGGTTTTTCTTAAGTAAATTACAGACATAGATCTTATTAATTTAGATGAAAACTCCACGGATTTGTTTCGGCATTTGTCCTGGATCGGCATACTGTGTACCGCACTGATGAGAACTAATAAGTTGGAAACAGATGTCTGTCGTTCGGATTCTATTCGGGACAAATGTCTAATCCTACCCGTGGCGGGGTGCCTATTAAGAAAAAAAGCTTTAGTCGTGGATAAACACGAGAAAGGGGCCGAGGATCGCTGTTAGGTATAATTCATTACTTGACGGGGCTTTAGCCCAAAAAGTAGTTGTTTCTTACAGCGATTATGTAATAGTATTTCTATTCTGGAACCACTTGATAACCGCTTTGCGGTTTGGTGGATCCTTTCTCTATTCCCGACTTGTAAGTTACTGTAATTTTTGTGTTAAGGATGAACATGTAATAATATATTTTATTGATGAAGCAAGATCTGGACCTATGTCCATAATTGAACCATTGATAGACGTGATCTCCACTGATTTGAAGAAGTATCCACCAAAATATATACGAACTGGCTCTATGACAATTAAAATTAATAGCATTTTCCTCAAAAATGCTTATCTCAATGGATATTTTCAGCTTCCAGCTGATATTAAAACAAAGATGAAACATTTATCTTCTCTTCAACGAGATGAAATACTTCTCAATTGTAAATTACCGACTAAAGTATACCTCGATGTTAAATACTCTAAGTAGATCTATTCATTAGCCAACCGATACCGTAATGCACAATAACTCACTGACTGAAAAACATAATATAAACACACGGAGTTTGTATTTTTGGTTTAGTGATAGTAGTTTAATAAAATAACAAAACATGAATAAGATTTGGAGAAAATAATAAGTGTTTCGAATAACTTTCGCTTCTCTCTGTACATATTATTTACAATCAACTTCAGATGTGGCACTGAATGTGTGAAAATTGTGCCACAATTGAGCACCATCAATGTTAATAAGGATTGGGAATATGAATAGATAGTTAGAACATAAGAGGTGTTACAATAGAAGCTCAAGATGTAAGCTTTAAATAGAGCATGGTTCTCTATAGCAAAGTATTGAAATATTTATTGATTTATAATTTTGATATTTGGAAATTGTGTATGGAACAACACATCAGGTAAATGGCCGCTGCAGCTTTGGTGGCATACGAGTACTCTTCTGGCGGAATTTTCAATAACGGTTTTGCATAAATGTGGTGGTATTTCGTTAATCAGCATTCAACTTCGACCTTTAATGCTTAGGTAGTCGTGGGCTTGTTGGTGTAACAAATGGTGTTTGGAAAATGTAATAACAGTGTATTCTTGTAAGAAATGTAACTAGACGTAAAAGTATAAAGTTAGTCTATTGCACATACTTCCGCTATAACGTCAATACGGTTTTGGGCCACCCTATAGGCTGACGGAAAGCATTCGAACTGATTTATGGAAAAGATTTAATCTAGTAGGCGCCTAGACCTCGCTGACCTGTCCAATGAAGCGGACGACTGATAAGGATTAGATTCTGGCCCAATCGGATGCCCGACAGTGACTGATGCGATCATCGGCGGTTACTTGATTAAATAAGGACTGTCACTGCTTCCTTGAAATCCCCCAGCTAAGGTGAGCCCATATTACCGCACTACTTAATACGTCATTAATCACGATTACTTGATTAATGCGTTGGACTTTTTATATCGGAGCTCCCGTGATTAGGAAATCTGGGGCGAAAAAATAGAATGGCCTATTGTGGGGCGCTAAAAATATCGCGGCCATACAACGTATGGCTATCGATTTGCCGAATATAACTTGACATTTCCTACGATTTAGTTTGTACTGGTTTCATTAGTGGTTGGCATATTTTAATTGACTTGAGTTCTACCTGCTTGCAAGGTATGGGTAGTAAAGATGAGAGGGACGTGCGTTGGTAAATATTTATAATATATTTTCAATTTAATTTCATGAAATAGGGGAATAAGGTTAAAACATATCTGCATCTAGGTCTGCCATTCTAGCCATTATAATGAAGATGCGTTGCATTTAGAAACTAAGGTGTTTAGCACGATAAACGTGATAGCTGATTGTCTTACTTAAACCGTCAAGATCTTGAATGGAATGAGAATTTCATATATGTCTTTAATGTTTTGCTAACACATCATATTGTTCTATTTTCAAGAAACTACAAATAAAATTTATGTAGGATGATGCACATAAAGACTCTGCAGCATTGCTATGAATTTAACTGCAAAGTCATGAAGTTCGATGTTTTACTTCATGACAATTTTTTGTTTGTCTTAAAATAAGACACGAAAATTTTATATCATATATTGGTTAATAGACCATATATTCAGAATGCAAGCAATCGTGATGATTTTTCAGAAAATCCATGAATATATTCTATGACTAAAATTAAGATAATTTAGTTATATAAACAGAGTTCTAATGTCGTGGCTTGCCACGAACTACAGGTTGTCTAAAATTAAGTAAAAATATTGTCTTTATTTCTAAAAATCTTGAGATAAATTTAGCATATGATTTTAGTATGTTGTAGTAAAATATTGACAGCTTTTGAAAATGAACCAGTGAGGGAGCTATGGGTACACTATCTATATCTTTTTTCGCAAAAGAATATACTATCCTATATAATCTTATAAAAAATGTGTGTTCATATGCTCCATTACCTTTTCTTCATTTTTTATTCCTTTATTTTTTTTTCTATCATTTAGCGATTAAATTTATTTCTTTAATAGGTACACTTTTTATGATTAGCTAAATATTACCTTAGTAGGTCGTGAATGGCAAATAACAGTTCAAATAAATAATGGAACAATTACGAGGAGTCCTATTTATTTACGGTTTATGTTTATGGTCTGGCCGATGAAATTTGTTATGAAAGAAGGGAATACGTGTTGAAAGATTCTCTCATCATCAAATTCGGAATCCGAAAATATTCAGAAACATTGTCAAATGCTTTTTAAAGTCAGGATCATTTAAAATAACCCAAATGCGGGACAACGACGGACGTTTAGAACAACCGAATTGGAAGAAGTACAATACATACCACACAAACACCAAAAAACTCCTAGGGAAGTTACAAATTTTTACGTAAGCAATTAATTAGTATTGTCAATCCTCAAAGAAACAATTATACCACAACTTAACACATATAATTAGTTCAAATCTTATGGCCGTACCCGCTCATTTACAATTTTGGTATTAGATTTTACAGAAAACTACACAAAATATTCGCTTCACAGTTGATATCCTGATTATCGATGCAGCTAACTTTTTCGATAGATACCATTATGAATTTCCATAGTGATCATGTTTGTTCTGATGAACAGATATCTGTGAATGTATGGCTTAGGATTATTTATAATTTTTATATTATGCCACACTTTTTACCAGGAGCCCTTTCTGGCCATTCTTATCGATATTATTTTGAAAACGACTTGGTAATTAAATTGCTTGAAAATGTTTTACTTGCAGCCAGAAAACCTCGTAGTGCACAATCGTGCTCAACAACCGTGTCAACCCTGGCCGCCTAGATCAACAGATTTTAATTCTTTAGATTTTTTTATATTTTGGAACATTTTGGAATATCTCAAAACATTAGTTTACAAGGTTATTACTGTAACTGAAAAGTAACCGGCGCGACAACGAATTACAGCTAGTTGTAATACCATAAGAACCACCTCGAATATTTTTAGCGGGTTCAAAATTCAATACAAAGAAGATGTGAAGCATGAAAACTTTAAATTACTATATTAGGACGATTTAATGATTACCGACATTCTTATAATTTAGTTTGCAATGTATGAGTACTTCCCAACCACAGAGAAAACGCCAAAATTATTAGCATTCATAAGAAAGAACATTTTGGTTATTCTGTTATATATTTTATTCTTTTTTCTATAGCGTATCCCATTTGGAACTATATAGAAATCCAAATCATCAATTTCGTGGAAAAAAAAATTGTTTAACATATCACGGTATTCCTCCATTTCCTGTCACAGCAATACCAGCTTCGTTTTCAAAGAAGTATGGTCCAATTACTCCACCACTCCAAAATGCGCATCAAACCGTGTACCTCTATGGATGTATTTATTTTTCGTGAACAGCATATAGATTAGCGTTCCGAATTCGACAATTTTGTTTGCGCTGAGGTATCCATCAAGATGAAAATATTGTTCATCGTCGTTGAAACAACGTTGAAAATGGTTTGTAACTTTTAATTATTGTATCAACTGAATTTTGTATGCTGACAGATGCAGACCATTCTTTAAAGTCCGATGCGTGGTGGCTCTTGATAGACTAAATTGTTGAGCACGATGTCGAATTGTTATGTTTGGATACTCCTGTACACTTTCTTTCACTACAGCAATATTTTCATCTGACCAGCCACCACGAGGACGGATTGGTGTTGCCTTATTAATAACAGAACCCGTATTTTAAAATTTCTCGATTAAATTACCAACTTTTAGCTCTATAATTGCTTCAGTTTGTCCTGATTTTGAGCGAAATTTTCTTAATGTAACCGTAAATGACAGCTCACTTTCATAAAACAGTTGTACACAAACTATTTTATGTTGAACTATTAATCGTGACACGTTGATGTCGTATGGTTTGTAGATGACAGTCGTTAAATAGTGACGTTCTATCTTTGACAGAACACAAATTGTACGAAATTCAAATCCTATAGTTCCAACCGAGACACCATATATATAATTCTTTAAACGGGAGAAAATGTTTTCTTTCATTAGATATCAAAAAAATTATTATTTCAAATAGTAAAATAAAATTATGTAATTTTTTTTTAATTACATAAATTTTACAATATAAGTTTATATATAAAAATAGCCGATAAAGCTAGACTTCCTTCGATTTCTCTAAAAAGCTGCTGCTGCTACAGTAGTGGTATATAATGTTTCCGGTTCCTGTAATATTATTGCTTTAATAAACGCAGCTCTTCGCTTAGAACATTTTTCACGACGGGAAAACCTCTCACACGACAATCGATAAGTACGCGATAATCCAGGACGAAATGAGCTCTTCTATTTTCTCTCGGAAACGTGATATTATATTTAATAGAAACCTATCCAATTCGAAGCCACCAGAGCAAGTGCTGACTGGGTAGTAATTGTTAAGGATGTAATGTCAGCACACCTCATTAGTGGTCGGTATTCCCGTTGCTGCCTTCCCTGCTAGACCGTCGCTCCTGCTGTGTATTACTGCAGGTCCCCGCACGACCTTTCAGAAATGTCGCCGGAATTATTTCACCGTAAACCCTGTTTTTCATTAGCGCAGCAGATGGAACGACCGCGAAGGCACGTAAGATGGGAAACTACGTTTTAAGGGATGCTCGTTGACTATCTATCGCTCTGTAAATGGCGGGAAAAATAATTTTAATACGATATTCGAGAGTTTTGGAAAATTCTTTTCGGTAATTACACAGAAGTGATAAAGTTTTGAAAACACTTACAAAATTTTTCCTACTCCCTCCATTATCGAGGGCTGAACACGAATCCGGTTTCAGTTTCATCCGCTCGGACCTAGTTTTTGAGAAAATGGATTTTCCACTTTTACGCAATACATGCCACTTTCCTAATTAAATAATTTTCACTTCACACTACGTAGGTAGCTTATATTAATAACAGCAGATGCTACAACACTTTATTTATACATATCATATATTAAACCGTCATAAAACCTATTATTTATTACGATTTTCTTAATTTCCTTCAAATGTTTACAATTCCGACACAATTGTCGTCCATTGTAATATTTTTAATCGTGCGCCATCTATATGAAACCATATGTACTGATTAGTAAACAGGGAGCTCCAAAAGTTAATTATGAATATTAACAACTAAATACTCTGTTATTCTGAAGGAACCTAACCTAACCTAGCCTAACCCAACTGTCTACTTCTTATGGTTAGCTTAGGTTGGGTTAGGTTGTGTTGGGAAAAGTGGAAATTCCATTTTCTCGGAAACTGTCCGAGCGGATCAAACTGAAACCAGATTCGTATTCAACACCCTCGAAAATAGGGGGTAGGATAAATTTGGTAAGTATTTTTAAGACTTTATCATTTCTGTATAATTACCTTCTTTTCATAGGCATTAACTACGAGTGAGGTGGGATTAGGATAACAAGTCCTGAGAAATTGATGATGTGGAGAATGATATTTGGAAGGTGGTCTGAGACGTCGATATGTGTCGAGCATTTTCGTGTATCATAATTTCGTCACAGAATAATTTTTATTCTATTTGGGTGAATAGGCACAGCCCTGATAACGGTATAAATGATTCTGACTCACTGGGATGGGACAGAGAACTGAATTGCTAACATAAACTCGCTCCAGTAAGTAAGATGTCATAGGAGAATATATACAACGTCGGTATTTGTTGCGCTGCCATTCCTCCTCTTCACTATCCATCTCACCCTCCTCTTAGCCAATTTGTATAGTGTGGCCTACTTAAAAACGAAAAACTTGAATAAAAGTTGTATATATAAAAGTATTTTTAATTGTATAGCATAAGAAAATACACATTAGGACATAGTAACATTTTTTATGATGAACAATTATAAGATTATGGTCAGATTCTTGTATTAAGTACATTTTCAGAATTAATTGAAAAACTCGTTTATAATTCAATTACTGCATTTCTAGAATCTCAGAATATTGTCTTCGGTACAATATTGCTTTAGTTGATACAGTGTACTTTAATTTCTCAATTACGAAGTTTTGGAACATCATTCGTGGTAATATTCTCAACTGGATTGAATGATTGAACCAACCCCTTTATTCTTTAGATGTTAACCTTCCAGACTATGGTTGTCTGAACTCGTTATATATCTGTTTGAACTCTTTAAAACGTTTATGAAATGGCTGTCGAACAGGCTGAATTTCTTTGTTATATGAGAAAATATTATTGAAAATGGTAATAGCCAAATAATTATGTAATGTTGCATCAGTGATGGTTCTTAGTGTTTGGGACTTAAACCTTTAGAGTATTGAGATTTCGACTCGTTAACTCTTATTCTCAATTAATCTTCGTCCACTTCTAGGAGCTATGGATAGCTTTTTGAAGTTTATTTTGGCGCTACACTGTACCCATAATCGCGATATAATCATTGGAGGTACTAGTTAAGATATCTGAAGTTGTAAGTGAATCGGTTATAAATAATATAGAACAAGTTCCAAGACGCTTCCCTCTGGAACTCCTAACTAGATATGAGTTATGGAGGATGCTAGTTAATTCTTTCTTATAATTTTACAGTGATGTATATATTACCTAGGTTTGAGAGTAGTATTTTGTAGTAATGTGTATAATTCTGATTTCAATTTATATAGTAATCCAGGATGCCATACTTCATCGAATACTGGTATTACATCTGGGAAAGCATCAGAACAATATTTTTTGTATTCGAATGTATTGTTTACAATTTCCACTACTCTGTGTATTTGTTGAGTTGTTGACTGTCTGTTGTGGAACCCAAACTGGTGTCCTGAAGCAATATTGAGTGCATCTAACAGTGGTTTCAAGCAGGATATCTTCTCAAACAGTTTTGACAAGATAGATAATGTGTGATGGGTCTATATATCGATACATCTTCTGCTGGTTACGCTGCTGCCAGGCTTAGAGATCAAAATGATTAATTCAACTTTGCATTGGGATTAGTAGTGCCCTACACAGACTTGACTAGAGCAATTAAAGCATTTTTAGGAGTTATTTGATGACTAGCCCAGTTATAAGATCTAATTCTGGACTTTTTATACGGTGAAGATTTTACTTTATCATGTTTTTAATTTTAGATGTTTGTATAGGTTTTATTGTAAGTTTGTTTCGGTGGCTGATATTAAATGCCAAGCTTCTCTATCATAACACTAGTGCTCTGTTAGTCCGATCCTATCTCTGAAGATTGAATTCTGCTTTGTTGAATTGTTTTTCTTGGCATATCCTTTTCTACCTGTCCATATTAATTTCCTTTGTGCATTACTCCCTTGCAACTTTCGAATGGCTTCCAAATTAAAACTTTTCTTGCTAGTCTACATGTTAGTATCCATTTTACGAAAATAGATAGAAAAGATCAAGTTTCTAGTTGTTCTATGATGAGCATAGGTTTGAGACTCTACAACTTCTTCGAATAAAATCCATTTGGACTGTTTCCAGTCTCTACCTATCTGTTTCTGTATAAGATAATGTAATACTTTTTGGGCTATCGTCTCATATGTGTTTCTGGGATGTTTCTTGGCCTTATAAAGAGTTTAGATTGTTTGTGACTTATCTCGCTACACTGTATATGTAATTATACCTAAATACTTTTATTTTCTTAAGTCCTTTTCCCCTTTATTTCTATATGCCATTCATTTGCTCCAACCGTTATATATTTTACTAACATGCTACATTTTCTATAACTGGAAATTCATGTTTTTACTAACAAAAAGGATCTGGAGTCTTAGGTGCATAGGGTAAGATTTAGCTTTAATCTTCGACAATTCAAGGTTCAGAGAGAAATAGTATCAAATATCGGGGACTAGTTCACCACGAAAACAGAAATATTACACTTTACTATATAGTAACCCGCATAGGACGTCCTACTCATCAAGATAAGGAAAGAGTGCGAGATTCTCTAGGCATGCATAGAAGAAAGAATGAGACAGCGTTCGGAGAAAAAAGGATGCACTTTACACGCAGCCAGATCGAACTCTGTGGACATTCAAATTCAATATATATTCATCGACATTCACCCTGCAAAGCTATCAATTCCATTGAGTAAGGACCAGGCTATTTAGTGCGTTCCTTGTGGGCGGTATAGCAGCTATTAGACTTGTTCCTATTTCTGATGAACTGTAGGTGTAAATAAAGGCTGAAGGTAGCTTAAAATACTTTTAATATCTCTTGATGATGTCAGCTTGCTTAACGAAACGCGTGTTGAGTAATGCGTATATTTCGACGTTCGAGAAAAACCGATGGCCAGCTTTTGTTGCTGTATCGAACGTTTCAGCCTCTTTCGCTTTCGATTTCAGCGGTTTCAAAAAGTAGTGTCGTTTTTCGCCATTTCCCTATATCCACACACCCACCTGATGCGGAATAACAAGCAATCACACGGAGCCGTCTCCGAGCTACCGAGGGCCGTTCCCGCTAACAAATTACATTATAAAAGGCGTAAGCACTCGGCAGGGGCGTTATTAAAATGTCCCTCATTTGAATGTGAAACAATGTACACGAGAGGAAGTGGAGGAGCACCTGTAATAAACCGGATATCAAATGAGGCTGTGGTGCAGACGTATAACTGCAAGAGTAAAGTCTCGTTAAGCTCGTTATTCGAGGGATGCATTTAAATGAGTCGGTGGCATAAGCGATCCGGCTTGATCCTATTTAAACGGCAGAAGATT
Organism: Rosalia funebris; assembly: GCA_037954035.1. NCBI lineage: Eukaryota > Metazoa > Arthropoda > Insecta > Coleoptera > Cerambycidae > Rosalia > Rosalia funebris. The sequence continues at coordinate 14,051,604 of JAZFAV010000022.1, forward strand.
GAAATCATCCGCTTCAGTGAGGGCGCCCCGACGCCTGCCTGACGGTTTTACGACGGCGGATCCGCTACTTTTTAATACGTTTTTTGAACGCCCGCGTATTGTTGCGAAGTAATTGCGGTGGCTGGTACACGGGAACGAGTGAACGCATTGGAACGGAGTAATCCGGAACATTCTGGAATTCCTAGGAAAAAAGTTGTGGGAGATAATGCATATGCAGACAATTTACCCATATCTGAGTATCATGTACTGATTAACCTAAATATATTACACTAAAGTGATGCTACTTGGTGAATATACAGGGTGTTAGAAAAATGGTTTGACAAATGGGAATTGTGAATTAGTTGGGTGATTTAGAAATTATTTAGCCCTAATCACCTCTAGCCCAAGTCGCACGGTTTTTGAGCTATTATTTTCCTTATTGTTTTTTAAAATTTCTCCAAAATCGGTGCTTTAACATGTATAACTATTGTTTTTATGGTTATAACAGAAACAAATAAGCTTTATTGTTATATATGTAGGAAATAACACCATTCCTAACCACTAATTCGGCTTTAGAAACAAGCATGCCACTTCAGATCAAATGCATAGAATTGTGAATACTACTAATAATGCTCTTGAATGTACGTAGGGACCTAAGAAAGTTGTGAGATTTACATCTAATTACCAACCGATTTTAAAATACAATACATACGCATGGCCCTCACCTTGTCACCATACTAATAGCATAATTTGAGTCATTTACGTTCAGTACCTGTATAGACATCAAGGGTGAAACATCGCAGCGCAACAATATGGCCACTATTTTGAAACGCGTTTTCGGGTGCTTATGCTTCACAATTTTAAACGTCAGCTCACGCCTGAGCAATGCGAAGAAGAAATTAGATCTGTGTTTGGGGATAACGCACCAAGTCGTAGCAGTATGTACAGATGGTACAGTCAATTCAAACGAGGCATGTGTAATATGGAGGACGACTCCCGGTCAGGACGTCCAACAACGGCAGTAACTCAAGAAAACGTAGACGCTGTGCGCAAAATGCTAGAACAAGACCAGCATATTTCATACGAAATTGTTCGGCAGAGACTAGGCATTCATGCACCTAGTGTTCATACGATTTTGCATGAACATCTTAAAATGAGGAAGATTTGCACACTCTGGGTACCACATCACTTCACTGACGAACCATGGGCTTTGCGAGTGGATTGGCGCAGAAAAATTCTCGTCGAATATCAAGACCGAAATTCTCTGGCCGTTAGCAATATCATAACCGGCGATGAAACGTGGCTGTACTATTTTGATGTACCATCGAAGTCACGTAACAAAGTGTGGCCCTTTGAAAATGAGAGTCCACCGATAAACGTGAAGAGATCACGGTCAGTCAAAAAAAAATGATAGTGGTTTTCTTTGCAAAGGATTAATTAAGACCGTGGTATTACAGAAGCAACAAACAGTTACTGCCAAATGGTACACAGAGAGATGTCTTCCCCAATTTGTCAAGGAGTTCCGAAAGTTGAGACCAAAGTCACGTTTAAACACATGGTGGCTCCATCATGATAATGCACCAGCACATCGCGCTGGCCTTACCACGGATTATTTAGGCCAAATAGGGTTACACGTGTTAGGGCATCCACCATACAGTCCAGATCTTGCTCCCTGCGATTCTGCATTATTTCCTCGGATTAAAGACCAGCTCAAAGGACGCCGATTTACCAATGATGACGTGCTAATCGGGGCCTTGGCAAGATGCATGCAGGGAACTAGAGCAGGAGCAGTGGGACGAAATTTTCATTATGTAGTTTGTTCATATGGAAAAGTGTATTGAAAGAAATGGAGACTATTTTGAAAAATAAAAAATACGAAAGCCAAATCTCAAAACTTTTTTAGGTCCCTATTAGATTATATTGTTCTGCCTCGTTCTTAGATGTTAACCAAACGTTCAATTAACGAAGATATGGGCCCCCCGCAATGGAGGATAAAAAGAAATTCCCTCCATTGTAGCATTCATATCTCAGTGAAGAGTTGTCTGAAAATAAAAAAAGAAAATGTTATCAACATCTATGCAAATGTAGCTATTGCTATGCGTAGCCGTTTTTGTTTTTTTGATTATTTACAAATTCAAATTAAATAGGATTGATTTTTTTGTTTATTTTTAAGGCCCTTTTTTTATTCAAGTTTATAAAAATAGTCTTTATTAAAATTTTGTATATCAACTACGTACAGACTTAACCACTGTGATTACAAATATTAAATTAAAATTGAAAATCGTCTCATAAGTTTTCGAGTATGTCGTTATACCACAAGGTCGAATAAAGTCGTTTCGAGAAAACCCCGTTTAAAGTTGTCGTTGCGTTTTTCTTGATATGAAGTTATGTATTTCCTGAAATATTGATACTAACATTAAACTGTCGAGACCCGGGCCATATAATAGTTCTTCATAAGTATCTTTAGTGTCGTCCTTGTCTTTTTTATTTTTATTTTTTGGTAGTCATTTTCGGCAGGGATGGTAGTGCTTCTTGCTCTCGCTAAAGGGGAGGTTTTTCCCAAGCGACGCAAAAATTACATGATTTTCTCATAGAAAGAAGTAAATAAAGTTCTCAAAATTTTTTATACATATTTATGTATAAGTATTCAGATGTACAAAAAAATTTTTTTTATTAATAAAAATTACACGGTAATTAGTTATATGCTCGGTAATGTCACCGTCCCAAAAAAAGGTGTCCAATAGGTGGAAACTCTAGCACTTGTAAAAATCATTTGAAATCAAAATTTAAAAAAAATTTATAAAACATATATTTGTTGGAGCTTATACCGATAAAAAAAAATCTAAAATCAACAAAATGGCGGATCTGCGAATTTTCGGCACCGATTTTTCACTTATTTTTCGCTATTTAAAGTGCTACAAGAAAATAACAGAGAAATCAATGTTTTCTTAGGTATAAGCTCCAATGAATTTAATTTATTTTAAAATTAAAAAAAAATCAAGACAATCCGTCAATTGGTTTTTGAGTTACAGTTCCCACCAATTTAGAAAAACATGGTTTCGAGAAAAACGTATGTTCGACTGACGCTACGCGCTATACCCATCGACATTAACATATAGAGAGGCAAACTATCTAATATTATATCATATACTCTGACATTTGGTGGCACTTGGGGTAACTATACTTACCATAGAATGTTAATATAGGCGCGCATTTCAAAAATATTAGGATAAAATATGCTCTACTGCGCGAACTCTATTTTTACGTAATTTTTCGTAAAAAGATGGGTTCCATTATTACCCAATATCTTTTTTATAAAAATGTTTTCGGCCAAATCGTTTTAGGAACATATTCTACATATAATAATCTATCAAAAAAGGCAAAAAAATCGATTTTTTGGTCGAGTTTGTGGAGAACCTCCCCTAAAGTGATTGTAACTCGGTCATTTTTAAAATTTTACCTACATATTTTTGAAAATATATACTTTAAAGAAATGCAAAAAAGTCAAAAGAAAAAGAAAATACAAAGAAAAATGCAAACAAATTTTCATAGTGGTCTTCCTCCTTAAAGAAAAATAACGATGACGTCATACTTCCTGCACAAATCACTCTGTATATATTAATTGTATTTTTAAAAATGCACAACTTAGAATATAATTTGACGGGTTTGACAGTTTTTCCCAGAAATCGTTATCTTCGGAAAAAATGTTTTAAAAGTTCCTATTTCTACATTAATAAGTGTTTAGTTTGTATTTGTTTTGCTTCCTATCCTGTAATTGGATTTTAGGACCTGAAGTAGAGCATAATAAAAAAATTAAAAAATGAAAATTAAATATACTAACCGTCAGGGCACATCGAAATCAATTTTTGGCATCGCTCCTGTGTTACTTGCAAGTTGCGATATAAAACACTAAACAAGAAAATCCCATTTATAATATCTGGTCCTTTTGTTTATCCCATTGGCTTGGCGTATTGTAAGCGAAACTCAAAAGATTATACGGTGCCGACGTGTTTTGCTTTGCTACGTTCGGTTCCGTATTGTTTTGTGCTTTGCGAAAAGCTCTCGCGGTGTTTTTCGTCTTTCGGCAGCTTTATTGTTATCACAGGATATTCCCTAAAACTGAGCAAACGAATAAAATGACTGGGTGCATGCTGTGGCGACAACAAGCGCCATTCGGGTCTGGATTAACTCCCCACTGTCAAAACAAGAGTGGAACAGAAACGGAAGCAGTTCGTTTGACTGTTTATTCTTTTTAATTACGAAACTGCACATTTGTAGATATAAATTTGGCGAGACTGCGAAATATCAAAACGTGGAGGAGAGTTTTATAAATTATAAATCTTATACACTAGACACAAAACTTAAGGGATATAAAAAAAATCCAAAATTTATAGGTAATTTTCAAAAGGCTGTAACTTGGAAAAAATAGTTGTAGAGCAATTTTAAGAAAATGAAATTGAAGCTCCAAGTTTATAGTTTTCAGATCTTTTATTCAAAATTTCTTATCTTCAGCAGTTTTTGAGTAACCATAAGAAAACCATCGGGGGAAAAAATTCCAAATTCTTGTTTATCAAGAGGTCCATGGACTTCAATAAATATTTTCAGTAATATCATTATAAAGCTTTCTTAAATAGTTTTATTATCTAAGGTGGGTAGTATAATGGCCTTGTACGATAATTTTTCGCTGAGATATCGTCATTTAAAATGCAAAAAAGTGACCTTTGACTTTGGTAATTAATAACACGGGACATCATGATCGTACAAAAAATTCAAGTAGGGTTTTAAAAATTACAAAATATTTTTTATAAGTTGCAGTTATTGGTTTTCGATAAAAATAGGCAAAACATTGTATATTTAGGGATATTCGCTTAACTTGGCATAACTTTGCAAGTACTTAATAGACTAAGGATATTGACTGTATTTCTTGAACCTCAAAGTATTCCAAAGAAACCCTCAAAATTTCAACGAGCTGTGATTTTTTTTCACTGTGTTCGGAATGATTGAACTTGTCGCTTTTGCTAAAAATTAATTTAAGGATGAATTTTGAATTTTTTATTCATTTTTAGAAGTTGGAATTTTTTTTTAGCAACAATTAATCTATTTAAATATTAATTATTATAAGAAAAGAGAATGAAAGAAAATTATTTCCCGATTAATTAATTACCAAAGTCAAAACTGACGAAGCTGCTGCTGCTGAACTGGTAAAAAATCATCGTCCAAAGCTTTTAGACCGCTCAAATTAGATAGGATAAAATTACCTAGAAAATTTGTATGACATCACTAAAAAAACCATGGACTTTTTTAAAGGCAAGCAAAAATTTGGAAAAATTTTATTTTCCGATGGTTTTCTTATGATTACTCAAAAACTGATTCATCATCATTAGGTCATCAGTCCTAAGACTGGTTGGACGCTAACCTCCAGCTTCTCCTATCTTGTGCTAACCTACGCATTTCGCTAATTGTGGTACAACCTACATCCCTTACTATTTGCGAGCAGTAGTCTAATCTAGGCCTACCTCTGCCTTTCTTCACTCCTATTTCTGCCTCCAAAATATCGCGGACTATTCCCCCATGTCTCAGCAAGTGGCCTACCATTCTATCTCTTCTCTTCTTTAAGTTTTTCCACATACTTCTTTTTTGGCCGACTTTCTCCAATACTTCTTCGTTTCTAACCCTATCAGTCCATGGTATTTTCATCATTCTTCGGTAACACCACATCTCAAAAGCTTCTAATTTCTTCCTACTTGCTTCCCCTACCGTCCAGGTTTCGCAGCCGTATAGTGCCGTGCTCCATACATATGTTTTCAAAAATCTCTTCCTTGTTTCTAAGTTTATTACCCCCAAGCATAAAAGTGCTTTCTTTTTGTTAAAACCTACTCGACCCTGCGCTATTCTTTGTTTTATGTCTTTATCGCTTCTTCCATCCCAATTTATTTTACTTCCTAAATAAGTGAAGTCTTTAACTTCCTCCAATCTTTCATTATTAATTTGTACTTTCGTTTTTGCTCTGCTCTCGCGCCCTCTGCACACTAACACTTTAGTTCTGTTTTTATTTACCCTCATTCCGTATTCCTCTGTCAACACTGCCTCCATTTCGTTCAATGCTGATTCTAGTTCCTCCTTACTAGATGCTAATACTGCTATATCATCCGCGAATCTCAGCATTTTTAGTTTCTGTCCCTTACTTTAATCCCGAAATCCACTCTATCTTTTACCACATTAATCGCCTCTTCGATGTACAGATTAAAAATTAGTGGTGATAGCGTACATCCTTGTCTTACTCCTTTCCTAATACCTACTTCCCTTTTTTCCCCTTCTACTTCTATAACAGCAGTTTGCTCTATGTATAGATTGTGTACTACTTTCCTATCTCTATACTTCATTCCCGCGCTCTTTAGTATCTCGAACATTTTTTCGCATCTTACGTTATCAAAAGCTTTTTCTAAATCTACAAATCCTATATAAGCGTTCTTTCCTTTTTCTATTGTTTTCTCTAACATTACTCTTAGCGCCAGAATAGCTTCGCGAGTTCCCCTATTTCGCCTAAACCCGAATTGGTCTTCTCCTAGTATTTCCTCCGCTCTATTTTCCATCCTCTTCTGCACTATTCTAGTTAAGATTTTTGACGCATGGGAAGTTAGGCTAATCGTTCTAAAGTTCTCGCATTTGTCGGTATAGTAACGATGATGTTCCTCTTATAATCCTCCGGCATCTCGCCCGTTTCGTATATGTATTTTACCAGTTCAAACATCCTATTTACTACTTTCCGTCCCGCACATTTCAAAATTTCCGCCTGTATTTTATCTACACCCGGCGCTCTATTATTCTTTAGCCCCCTTAGTGCTATTTCAAATTCCTCTCTCAATATAGGTTTTCCTACATCTTCCCTATCGATGCTAGATTCTTCCTCTAATATCACTCCTAATTCCTGACCCTCGTATAAATTTCCTAAGTACTGCTTCCATCTATCCGCTTTCTCCTCTCTTCCTATCAGTATGTCCCCCGATTGACTCCTAACATTTCTACTTATTGTTCCTATATCCCTGAAGTTCCTCTTAATTATTTTGTAAGCCTCATCGGTCTTACCTACTTGCAACTTATCTTCTACTTCTTTGCATTTCTCCTCTATCCATTGTTCTTTCGCTTTTCTACATTTTCTAATGATTTCCCACTTTATTGACTTATACGTTTTCAGTCCTTCTTCGTCTCGTCTGTTTTTGTAGCCTCGTCTCTTTTGCATTAAGTTTAAGATTTCGTCCGTTATCCAGGGCTTCCTAGCTTCCCTTTTATCGTGTCCTAAAACGTCCGTAGCCGCGGAAGCTAGACTATTCTTGATACCCTCCCACTCAGTTTCTGCGTTCTTGATTTCGTCCTTACTCGTTTTATTTATTAATTGATCTGTTTTCTCCTGGAACTTATCTTTCATATTCTGATCCCTCAATATGTCTACATTTATACGTTTCTTATCCTTCCGGGTTTTCAGATTTTTGAACTTTAATCTAGCTTTCATGACTACCAAGTTGTGATCGCTGTCTACATCTGCTCCTGGATAACTCTTACAGTCTTTTACTTGATTTCTAAATCTCTTCCTAACCAGAATGTAGTCTATCTGATACCTGTCTATCCCTCCTGGCATTTTCCATGTGTACCGCCTCCTAACGTGATTCTTGAACAATGTGTTCGCGACTACCATCTTGTGCTTCTCACAGAATTCTATCAGTCTGCTACCTCTCTCGTTTCTGTTTCCTAATCCATAAGGTCCTACAAATTCTTCTTCTTTTCCCTCACCTACGACTGCGTTAAAATCTCCTACTATTATTAAATTTTCATGACCCTTCACAAATCCTATTACCTGCTCTATGTCCGAATAAACGGCTTCTAACTCTTCCTCACTGTGGCTAGAAGTAGGCATGTATACTTGCAGTATTACTGTTTCCACTGGCTTCGAATCTAACCTAACCATCATTACTCTCTCGTTGTATTGTAGGTAGCTATCTACACACTGTCCTGCGTTCTTCCGCATAACGATCCCTACTCCCGCGTTTCCATTTACCGATCCTGTGTGTATTACCCTATAGTCACCGCTCCAAAATAGGCAAAAACTGATTATGGTAAAAAATATTTAACTGAAGATTTGAAAACTAGAAACTTGGAGCTTCAATTTGATTTTTTAGAATTCCTCTGCACCTATTGTTCTCCAAGTTACAGTCCTTTGAAAATCACTTAAAAATGTAGGATTTTTTTTCATCCCTTAATTTTTACGACTCAAAAGGGAGTTTGGATTCAAACAAGGACTGTTTACAGAAGATTCGATTACCAATTTGACCAATTCATATTCTAACCAAGGTCTTTGTTGTTTTCCATGTATATTAGCTGTTTACTTATTTTAAAAATGCAGTCAGATATTATATACTTTGTAGATGGTACGATATTGTACTATTCATTTCATCGCTATTTTCCGAATAAAAAACTCTCTTAATCTTGCTGATAAATGGAAGAGTCTACCTGAGCTAAGTAGCGATGAAATAAACTATACAAAGATAATAATTGTAAACAGTAAAATAAATATACAATAAAGATCAAATTTTAATTATCAATAATTGTTAAAAAACAATAGGAGACCAACTTTCCATTCAGTTTTAATTATCTCCCGATTATGTCAACTTGATTGGCGAAACTCGCTTATACGTGTATATCATCGATGCATAGCTACGCGCCAAAGTCAACGAACATTGGACCAGAATACGTGCCACTAAGCAAAGCCACGGCGGACATTTGAACGATGTAAAAAATTTAGTCGATATCTAACACACAACTTGTGTTATATACGTTTAATCAGTGACCTCTATACTACCTGGAATGGACCCGGGCGTTTTCTGTAATAGCCTGCGGTGTGTCAGGGGCAATATAAACAGAGATAGCCTTATTTACGGTAACCTGTCTTTGTCATACTCAGACAAATGAGTTAAGTTTATTTACATAATTATTTTTTAAGTAGAAATTTAGATAGTTTGGGGGTTATTTTTGTTCAAACCGTACAATATTAGTGAAGATAAACATTTATTGTGTTCTAGTATGCCATTAGTTTCGTGTCATTTGTGGTACGTGGTTTAAAAAGTACAGAATTTTGTTGGTGTAATTTGTGATTGGAGATACTTTAGTTGACATTAAATAAACAATGGTTACTTATTGTGCAGCGTTTAGATGAAAGAACGAGCAAGATTATAGACGTAGACGAATATCTGTTCATGGGTAAGTTGATAATATTTAGATTTGGATATAAAATAATAAATAATTAGCAAGAACATTAATACATTGAAAATTAATTTATTTGTTATAGTTTTCCATTCAAACGACCAGATATCCTAAAGTTATGGCTAAAGGCAGTTCGCAAAGATAATTGGACTCCATCTAAAAGTAGCAAACTTTGTGGGGAGCATTTTCTGCCAACTGATTACATAGTCAAACCAGGATGTACAGCTAAATTATTAAAACCAAATGCTGTACCTACTGTATTTTCATATCCCAAGCATTTGTCACCAAAAATTGCTGAACCTTGCAGGAAAATAAGAAAACTGGTAGGTAAAAAACTAGTATGATCTAAATGAGAGAAAAATATATTTGCACTTGTCGTCGATGAAAATTATTTTCTTTTTTTTAGGAATTATCTGTGGATGTTCATGGAATTTCAAGAAAATATATTGTTTTATATTTCTGGACATACAGTTTGTAACCTCATTAATGCCACTACATGTAACCATTGTATTGAAATATTACTACATAGAGGTAGGATATCTAGTGACCATTCCTATATCGCCCCTCCAGAAGCTTATAAATCATTCACCAATTTTGTCACTCGAGGAGGTCTTCTTTATGCTTTTGATGTGGTGTATAAAATTTTACATTTTGCGGAAAAGCAAATTCGCCTTCAATTAGAAAGTGAAAACCTTTTGAGAAGCAAAATAAACTTGAAACAAAAAATTATAAATACAGTTATAAATCATTTTGCTGTAAATATAAATCTTTTTAAACATAAGCACCCTGTAATTCAAGAATTTGTTGGCGAGGAATGTCACGAAATCAAATAATTCGGAAAACAACTGCTATATATTTAAAGTGCCGAATGTATCACCAAAGTAAACTATTAAAATTAGAGTTGCATGGAAAAAGTGCCACAATAAGACAAAAAATGACAAAACTTGTTTTATTTAGCAATTGTTAAATTAATAGCTATATAAGTAGTAGTAGCTATGTACAATGTATTGTAATATTTAAATAAAAATTGTATTTCTAATTTTGTTTTTATGTACCAACCCCATAGGAGAACAGTTGAAATTTTACTTGAACGTTGTACTGTTTGCATTATTACTTTTTCTTGATAAACTATTCCGAAAAAAGATACGTTTACTCTTAAATAAACATGAAAAATTAAAGAACATTTAAAAAAATGCACCAGTGTTCCATTAACTAACATGAGATAGAAAGAGATAGATATCAGTAACCGATGCGGGTTGCCTACACAATCGTTTTGCCTCACTTGTCGCTCAAGGCGGGTCCATTCCAGGTACGTATAGTGTAGAGTTCACTGCGTTTAATAATCGCACGTCCTTATTGACAGACCCACTACCCACTATTACACATACCCAGCCATTCAAGTGCCCACACAGTTTGATCAATGCGCTTTTACGCAAAGATTCTAATATGATCTCGATAATTTTGAATTGAATATTTTAAAACTCTGATTTTTCTCTGAAAATTAATTTAAAACGCGTCTGGTTATTTTACTAATTATTAAATAAAATGAAAACAATTTTATAAGCCAAATTACTTTAATAATGTCACGAAAATTTTAAACATACCGCGTGATCTTATAGCCCAGGGACGGAAACTTTCCGTATAAGACACATATTGGTTAGAGGACCTATTTTATTAGAACGATCGCCTTTAACGGCGAGACACATCTCCAAAATCTGCGCCGCAAGCAAAACAGCCCTCCAGCCACCACTGGAGCTCCTTTATGTAGCATTTTATTACCTTTAACTCGTGATAAAACGGCTTTTATTTGTTGCACATTGAAGTAAGGGTGTATATGACACGGGTTGAAAAAGAGCGTTTCAGCAGGTCTCTGCGAACTAGTCGAGTCACACACACATATCGAATAGCCCTAGTTTTAATGCCGCCGACTGTTACCTAGTTTATTCAGCGATCGTCAGCAAGCGAGCGGTCCGGCCACCATAAAACACAGCCCGAGAGCTCATATTATTCCGGCATCAGAGACTTAACGGCTTGCTGTGCCGCAGGGGTGGATTCCGGGGTGCGAATTTAAACGCTCTCCTGATTAGATACTAATTTTGCATTCCACTTGTAAACGTGAGTAAAATAAACTTCTTGCGGGTTATACACAGCTATAGACAGCAGTTCTATAGATAAATTAATTTGGATATGATGTTACTACCAATATGTAACGGGTGATAAATGGACAATAATCCCAAGATATTAGTTAACGATGTGGGATTTAACATTGATTTAACATATCTCGATATACATAGCCACAAAGTATATACTAAAAAATACGGAATTACCGTTGTCACTTTTTTGGTTTAAATAAATATGGTAAACCAAATTAAACGGTTTGAAATGTCATATGCCTATATCCATGAAGAGTATTATAATTCCAACATACTTACCTATGGAGCTTAGAAATGAAGTACATAATGCACATACCGTGCTTTCATTTTAAAACTGTACATAGGTTCAACCGTTCGGTCCTTCTTGGAAAATTAGCCACCGCTGAGGTGGGGAGTCCGGCCGTACGCCGGCTGTGGTGATCGACAACTTAGATTTCACATTTACCGTCGCATACGTGTTTGGCATTTAGACGAGTGAACTTCGTAGTAATACGTGTAATTTTAAATAGATTATTTTAATTCAAAACTTAGTAATTATGACGTACTCACTTGAGGAAAAAATTGATTTGATATCATGGTCTCTTCAAGGACATTTATTACGTGCAATAAGGGACCTTTTCTCAGTCAAATATGTAAATCGTCCGATCCCTGCCTTAAACACAATATCGTAGTCGAAAAGTTTAAGTCAACGGGATGCATTTTAGGTTGTAAATGCCACAAGACACCTAGAATTAATGAGGATGCTGAAATGCAGGAATTAATGGTGTGTGCAATGGTAGAAGAAGATTCAAATATTTCTATCCCAAAAATTTCCGAGGAGAATGGTTTTAGTGTGGGTAAAATTCACAAAATTTTAAAGAAAAATAAATATCATTCCTATAAATACGAAGCCCATCAAGGAATTTTCGATGAAGACCAGTACCGTAGAATGGAATTTTGTAACACGGTAATGGAACGTGCAAATGCGGATGATAATTTTATTTATAACATCGTGTTCACCGATGAATCCACGTTTCCGTTACATGGTAGGCACAATCCATCAATTCTACGGTATTGGGCTATTGAAAATCAGTATCGCCTGTTAAATACAAGGACACAATATCCCGAAAAATTGAATGTTTGGGCTGGTATTTATGGGAATGATATTATTGGATCATTCTTTATTGATGGAAATTTAAATGAGGAGACTTATTTGAATCTTCTTCAAAACCAAATTGCTCCTGCATTGACAAACATTAACCCCAATTTTGACAACGTTTGGTTCCAGCACGATGGGTGTCCGGCCCATAACTCAAGAATAGTCATTGACTATTTGAATACGATATTCCCCCAAAGAATTATATCTACGAGAGGCGTAATTCAATGGCCACCAAGATCGCCAGACTTGGCCCCTAATGATTTTTTCTTATGGGGGTATATTAAATCAAAGTTATACGGGCATCCTCATGAAAGAGCTAATAATTTAAATCAACTGAGGGCTAATATTGAAAATTTATTTCAAACTATTAGCCCTCTTATGCTGACCAACGTTGGTTCAGAATTTTACGACAGGTTGGGTTATTGTTTGGCGCAAGACGGAAGCATCTTCGAAAATTTTCTTTAGTTTTTTTTTCTTATTCAAGGGGATATTTTTTAAGTTATAAGAGTTTGTATTTTATTTTTAATTATTTTAAGAGAATCTATTTATTTTTAAATGTTTTATTAGAAGGCACTTTTTTTAATGCAAAACCAAGTATAAAAATAATGCAAAAAAGATCATAGTTTGCTGTTAAATATGGCCAAGATATTTTTTCTTTAAATACCTTGCTCATCTTTTAACAGTAAACCCATCAACATCACTTCCCACGTAAAAGTTTTTCCCCGTTACAAATACGATGTACACTCCCTCACGTGTAGAACGTGACTGTCGTAACGTCGCTAATTATCGACACTGGACAACCTGAAGCAGGGCATACCGTATCGCGTCCCCTCCCTACACATTATACGAAATCGACCGATTGACTTGCTGTCTAGTAAAAAAATGAAAGAACGGTATACGTCATTCACATATTATATCTACCCAGATTCTACCTTGTTTACTAGACCTTTTACTTATAACGGAGCTAAAATCTACAATCATATAGATAAAAATGTCACGTAGTTAGCCCTAAACAATTTTCGTATCAAAGTGAAACAGCATTTTATTCAATATTCAAATTAACTAATTTAAAAATATGGAAAATAAATTAATTTTTCCGAATTATAAATATCTTCATCTTCTTCAAGATTTCTATTTTTATATACTTTTCTATGTGAGGTTTTACTTTTAATAAAATGGCTCTGTCGTTTTTCATGCAAGCATTCAAATGTTGTTGAGTATTATAATATCTCCTTATTTGTTTCAAACAATAATATGAAATTGCATACATGATACTTTTCATAGTGCCCCAAAAGAATGATAACGGATACGTTTTCATATTTTAATTAAAACAAACATTTCCTGAGAACAATTTCACTGTGGTACTCAGAAAATCCTCAGGAAAATACAATGAACTCACAATGAGAGGGAGAGAGAACAACGACGACGAGAACTATATTTGAAATTACCTGCTGTATTAAGTAAAGAATAGCTATAACATTACTTATGTATAAGCAGAACTGCAAGTGAATACGGTTACCGCAAAGCAGATTAAAGAAGTACAAAAACCAGAGACAACTAAGGCATTAACTAAATCTGAATAAGATTACATAATAAGAAATTTAAGACTAAACCTAACATACCAATCACTATGAGAGGAATAAACATCTACAGTCAAACCATTATAACTTTACCACCACGTCACAAGCGACATTCGTATGAACTAAGATAAAAAATCAAAGTCAAATGAGTGACTCTTCACCTAATTTAAGTTTACCGCCTTTACAGTCAACTATATTACCGGCACCAAGTGAAACTAGAAAATGCCTTTCAAATAAGTTATCATGGCGACAAACCTTATAATCCATGGGTTCTAACAGATACTCGTATTAATGGGTCTCCGTTTCTTTTCTCCTGTTCAAAGTATTCCAGGAGATTCAACACTATTTGCTGTGCTTGAGAATTTAATGTTTTTCACGGCATCTAAAACAAGACGTGCATATAACTGTCATAAAAAATATTGCTTACTTACATCAACTCCAATTCTGAAACTAGTTTCGCTCTAAGAAGACTTTGCTAGAAGATTTATGACAAATATTAGTATATACGCAATGAAATAGGCTCAAAAATTTGCAGATAGCGAAACGAGCGTAGCAGTCAGATGTCAAACAACTGTCAATATCTGTCGAAAATTTATCTACTGCGTTAGTAAACAGACGAGTTTAAAATTTTTAATCTAACACGTATGTTACTATTTGCATTCTCACCGATCAGCGTGAAAATATGAAAACAGTTGTCGGTGATATATTCAGGTCATCTCCGATGACCAAAGATACACGTAACATCACCTGTCTCTTGTTTACCTATTATAGCAAATGCATTCATATGGATAGCGGGTTGTCTGTGATATTACTCTATGGTGGTGACGTAGTGGTAAACTTATAACGGTTTTAGTTTATATCGGCACCGGCACCGAACGAATATGTAATGTTAGAGATGAAACTGGTACTAATAATTTAAGACTATCGATTGAAATATACGAAAGTGTCATATCTTTAGGAAGCGAAGACCACAAATCGAGAGAAACAAACAGGCAACCAGGCCATTAAGAAATCATCAGTATATCTGAAAGAACAGCGACATTTATTATAGAGTGAAACCAGGACAAGCCTAATGACTTAATGATTGATGTACTGACATCAATCGATCAGGACATCAATATTGTGGTTCATCGATATAATAACTGATTAAATATATCGCAGACATAATATAACCTTATGTTGGGAAGACCAGCAGTAACATTGAAGTATTCGGCACAATTTACAGATATTTTGAAGCATCTGGTAATAACAAACAGTAATATAATTATATTTTTAGTATAGGTTGCCGATAACCACATAAAGTTGTGAAGTCTTTTTTTAGGATTCTTCACTTGTTTTGTTAGATTAGAGTACAGTAAATCGCTAAAGAAGAAGGAATTCTATTAAATTAGATTGACAACTTCCAAATTTTTATCTGCACACCTTCAGTGTTATTTAAAGTGATTTTGGCTTGCCTTGGTGTGAGGTAATTTGTTAAAATATATAATTTATTCATATCATAGAAGCACACTATACAACGTTTCAGTATTTGACGGTACCAATTTTATCTTGAACTAAAATTACCGTAAACTTATAACACCCCTTGTGAAACATAATATTTACAATTAACATAATATAAAAGGTGGTCGAACCACCTTTTATATTATGTTAATTGTAAATAAAACGTACGATGTGAAACGCACGAAGTTAATTGTAAATAAAACAAAAAGTTTTCAGAGAATTATCTTAATATTTTTTATTATGATAGAAGGATCTATGACAATTATGTGTGAAACAAAATATCGGCCAAATGCTCGCCACGGCTTCGGTGGCATACCTCTATCCGATGGTCTATATTTTCAATGACTCTGAGACATAATTGAGGTTCAATGTTTTTATTGTGCCGAATTATCTCATCCTTTAGCTCTTGAATTGTTCTTGGCTTATTGACGTACACTTTTTCTTTTAAATATCTCCAAATTAAGAAGTCCAACGGTGTCAAATCACATGATCGTGGCGGCCAATTAACATCGCCACGACGTGAGATAACACGGCCATTGAATTTCTCGCGCAAAAGTGCCATTGTTTCGTTGGCTGTGTGGCAAGTAGCACCATCCTGTTGGAACCACATATCGTCCAGGTCCATATCCTCAATTTCTGGCCACAAGAAGTCCGTTATCATCTCGCAATAGCGAACACCATTGGCAACACTGCTTGGCCGACCTCATTTTCGAAGAAGTACGGCCCGATGAAGCCGCCAGCCCATAAACCGCACCAAACAGTCACTCTTTGTGGATGCATCGGCTTTTCAATAATCACTCGTAGATTCTCATTTGCCCAAATGCGGCAATTCTGCTTGTTAACGAATCCACTGAGGTGAAAGTGTGCCTCGTCGCTGAAGATGATTTTCTTTGTAAAGTCACCATTCACTTCTGTCTGTTCAACCAACCATTCGGCTTATTGACGACGCTTGAAATGGTCAGTAGGCTTCAGCTCTTGAGTCAATTGAACCTTGTAAGCGTGTAAATTCAAATCTTTATTCAAAATTCGCATCAGTGATGTTGGGCACGACGACGAGTCGAGGTTGACGGCTCTTCTGCTACAGTATCGCGAACAACAGCAATGTTTTCCGCAGAACGAACTGGGCCAACATGCACAGGTGTTTTCACATTTCATACAGACCCGATTTGCTGAAATTTGCGCATAATTCTCCCGATTGTGGACACATTTGGTCGATTATGCTGACCAAAAAAGTCACGAAGTGCACGAAATGCATTTTGATTTGAACGCCCATTTTCGTAAAAGGCTTCAACAATCTTAACGCGCTGCTCAATTGTGTACCTCTCCATGGTTGAATTTGTCAAACACTGAAACAAATAAATGTCAAATTAAGTTGGGCAAAAAACTTGACGTTAAGGTGTGACTCACAATTAACATCGTGCATTATGGTTGGACCACCCTATATAATAAACGGAATTATTCCAACTAAATTTTACACTAGAACACCGATACCTCCTTTTATTTTCTAATCGTTGGTGCATAATTATTAACCTAAAGAAGTATATGTTAACGAATATTATACAGGGAACTTCACGGTGAGTGGCCTATTAGATGTTTTCGAGAAACTATAAATAATTTGGAACTGAAAATTTGTATGTGAGGGTTTTTAGTAATGCTATATTTAATGAAAATAATGCCAAGTATGTGACACTTCCGGTTACACCGGAAGTCGGCAACAACATCCTTATTTGAAATAGAATACTATATTTTTATACGAGATTCCAATTCTGATCATTATTTTGGGGTAACTATCAATATAATTCCCTATCCCTAAAGCTAATAGTTTTTTAGATATTTCGATTTTAATAAAATCTTATGTGAAAACCAATCCGTGCTAAGAAATTAATAACTCTCACTAAGGTAAATTTCATTAACCAATTATTTTCCCACATATTAAAGAGATACGTAGCTTATTTATGTATAAATTAAAAATGCTCCAAAACACACAGGGTGTCCAACAAGAAGACCTTCAATAAGTGGCTTATTTCAAATAGAACATACTATATTTCATAGGTCTATTCGCTTTTTTATTTGGTTACCTTTCGACCTATATGGGCATTTCCTATACCTAAGATATCTAAAAACCTGTTAGCTTTAGGGATAGGGAATGGTATTGAGAGTTATCCCAAAATAACGAGTAGAATTCGAATCTGGTATAAAAAATATGGTATGCCATTTAAAATAAAGATGTTCTTGCCGACCTCTGGTATGACCGGAAGTGTTACATATCTTTATTTAATAGAGCAACGCTAAAAACCGCCACATACAAATTTCCAGTTCCAAATTATTTGTAGTCTCTCGAAAACGTCTAATAGGCCACTCACCGTGAAGTACCCTGTGTACTATAATAAGCTTAAAGTTTTACTGGTAACAAGCGGCGCCGGCGTTACAGTCAATTGCGATGATAGTAGTCCACCTGGTCGATGTTCCTGATCTCCCGTGTGTATGGGTTTTATTGAGTTTCGGCCGGAGTTATGGTGAGGTTGGAGGAAATTGGGTAGTATAGGAGGGTCATAGTCTGTCCCGTTACTTTAGTTATAGAATGTCTCATGTAGATATTTGTATTTGTGTGGAATATTTTGTGTGCAATGTGGAATATTTATGTGTTGTGTTAGAGATGCAGTGTATATAATGGTTGTAAATTTTCTGTGCTATTTCTTTTATGTAGTGTTTCATTGGCGTGATGGTTTTGCATGATTGTGTATCTGTGCGTGTTTGTCAGTAGTCGTCGTAATTGTTGTTGAGCCGTTTGTAGTATTTTGTATTAGGTGTTAAAGATATTGTGTAATATAGGATATGCATACGTCAAAGTAGGTCTAAATATTGCTTAATATATTAATATTTTGTCATTGTATTAGTGGTCTCATTTTATTCTGCTACCTTCAAACCTAATTTTATTATAATATTCTCCTTCATACGCCACTGATCGAAGACTGACACCATCGAAAACTTAACGCCGGTGATGCAGTCAATTGTGTTCATTCCTGATTCTCATATATGTGTTTTATATTCCGTGCCAGCCCCATAAAAATGTTGATCGCCAGACGTGTTATGTGCGACCTTCCTCCTGCCGCTGTCACTTTTCCCTCGGAATCTTCAGCCCCACGACTATCGCAATATTCCGGGTATTACGTTATGTTTTCTTGTGGATCTTTTTATTCTGTACACACTTACAATCATCTCGAAACATATAGTGGACCGGGATATGGCATACGTTGCGAGATGGCCCAGCAGGAAATATATTTTTATGTTCTTATGAGATGTTGGATTTATGCTTTCATCGGTGGTATACAAAATGTACTTTCGCTGTTATATAAACAATCGGTAGAGGCGTTTGAAGTATAGAAATTAACTACTTTAATTGCAAGATAATATTAAGGTACTAATAAGTACATATACTATTCATTTTATAGCTATTTGCCAAATAAAAATTTGCTCTCTTATCTTGCTGATAAATGGAACAGTCCGCCTGAGCTTAGCCATAAAAACAAGCCACGGTATGTTTTGAGATTTTTTTATTTGGCAAATAGCGATGAAATAAACTATACATATAATTGTCCTTGAGGCGGAACTATTTTTAGGATAATATTTTCGTTGAATAAAGTTTTTATTAACAAACCAACATATGTATTTCATTATTTATGTATTATACCATATTCCCTGAAAATAGGAATCTACTGTTGTGAAAAATGGCATTGCGTCGTTCGTCTGTCGACCTATTTCCTGCGACTCACCTTTTGGTACCATACGATTTTTCTATATCTTCCCTGAAAAATTATTTCTTTTTAATGTAGAAACATTAATGTAGACAAAATTAATTTTTTGTTGGTCTGTTTTTGTAAATATCGATTTTTCAAAAAACGTCATTCGTTTAAACGTAAATACGCGAATTCTGACAAATTTTCATTGATTTTGCTAAAGGGTAGAAAAACCAAAGATAATATCGAAAAATTAACTTCAACATGTACTATATTGTAATTCTTACAACACTCTTATAACTAAATTTTATCGCAATAGGTCCAGTAACCTCTGAGATATTTTTGGTAACGATTTTTAAGATTTTATCCTGTATGGCAATGTTTTTAAAATTTATTAATTAGGCACTGCCTTTATAAGCTGATAAGAAATATAAAATCCTCTTCGTATAGTATTAAACCATTGTCTTGACAATACTCATCTAAATTTCATTGAAATCATCCAGTAGTTCCTCATATACTTCTAAAAGAAAGTTTGGTTGCACAGAAATGGATTTCCTTCAACTAAAGCCTCAGGCTGTCGAGGGAGGAAGTTACATATAAAAACAAAGACAAATTTCTGATACCAATTATGAAAACAATGTTTTGAGAAAAACATATGTCAAGTTTAATTAATGTCTCTAAAATAATACAATACGAAAACTCACTTACACAAGTACTGGGTTAATATTCATACAAGATGTCGTTGAACTTAATTCAGTAGCCTCTGAGATACTTCTGGTATCGATTTGGAACACCTTGAATCGAGAAATACGACTGAAATTTTTAAAATGTCATCTTTTCACCTCACTTAAAGGATGTAACATAAAATAATAATATAAGTAATAATATAATTAAAAATAAACAAAAGTTGAATTAACGTTATTTTGTATAGGAAAAAATTAACCTCATTTTATTATTATTTAGTTCTGTTAGTTATTATTTAAATTACTTTCTCTCGATGTTATGTTGTTCATATATTTATTTTTCTATTAAAAACGGTCTTATGTATCAAATACATTCTTTTATCACAAAAAATATTGCCATAATGTACGTTGCGTAAATCTACAATAAATTTCAGTAATAATATATCGATAGCGATGTGCAGTGCACTTTCTCAGGCCTTATGCATTACTTGCAAGCGTCGAGAATGCAACATTGCGTAGCATATTTAATAGAAAACCAGTAATTAACTATACTTAAATGTTTAAAAGTAAGAACTGGAAACATTTCCAACATAGGATACTATTCGCATGGCGAATGTCCAATGGAGCCAATTTCAGTTCCGGATATGTGGGTACGAGACTACTTTCTATTAAGACTATGCTGTTATTTATATGTATCGCTCTGTTACTAGACTGTGTTATATAACTACATAAATGCATCATTATAGTTTACGTAACATAATTGCAATCCGCAAAGGTCGCCGTTTTCCAGAGTTATAATTTTGATAGTATACTTACATTTCTAAAAGCACTAACTGGAGATATATGATATATTTACATTTATGTACAGTTATACGTAACTAGTTAGAATTGCAGAAAGTGTATTACACATGATTGCCAACATCATCTTAATCAAGTGTCGACATTTATGGTTGTTTGCAATCTGCATTCACATAAATAACCTATTTAATATCATATAAAAAAAGGAAAGTATGAACAACTACGCAGTATGAATAGAATGCAGTCTCATCCAGAGAGTTTGTACCCTATTAATGCAAAATGACACAATAATTGTCACGCGTTATTAACACTTCTTTAGTTTTAGAGTAAAGAACTGAAGAATTTCCCTGATGAAGATAATACTATTAAAGATAAACAGTTTTAAAACCTTAAAACGGACTTTTCCGTACGTAGAATATCTCTATCACGAAATTGAGTGGCCGAGAAAAAATAAACCAACCATTAATGCAGAATATGTGTTTTACGCGATAGTTTTACTTTTTTTAAGTAGTTCACCATCGTACTTTCTCATGACCCATGGACAGGGTAGGGTGTGTTCTATCCACCTCAAAATCAATAGATGTCGTCTGGTAGACGTCCCAAATCAGAATCAGTTGAAACCCAATCGATCCGACACGATTTCATCGAGTGATCGTGCTAACAAAACAAATTTTTCCAAATAGTCTACCATTGTGCTTTCTCATGACCCATGTACATGGTAGAGTGTATTCAATCCACCTCAAAATCAATAGGTATCGTCTGGGAGACGTCCCCGATCAGAATCAGTCAAAATCCGATCGATCCGACACGATTTAATTAAGTTATCGTGCTAACAAGAATAAATGCCGATGACAACGACACACACACAGCAAAAATTCTTTAAAAACTATTTTTTTTATTTTTAGGCTGAAAAACGAAAAATAAACCCAAAGAAATTTTTGATTTTTCAATTTTTCTTTACACGATTACATTACTTTTCAGGGGTGCGGAAAAGTAAAATTAATATAGATTACAACATTTAGTATTACCAAGATCAAACTACACCACATCTTGATGTGGAGCTAATAACTTGCCTGAGTTCAATCGAAGGCTTACTGTTACAGATTAAACAACGTCGTTCGATTCAATATTCGATGATGACATTCATATTTTAGAAGAGTTTTGACACCACCTCTATTCCTCGGAAGGGAATGGAACCTTCGATGGGGCAACAAAAACGGGAGACCAGCTTTCCACGAACACCGAAATATTACATGCGTTTCTGATGCACATTTCGCCAACTAAGTTGGTATCATCGAGAGATGATTAAAACTCTTTTAGTCATCTCTCGATGATTCCAACTTGGTTGGCGAAACGCGCGTCGATAAACGTATGATTTTTCGGTATTTGTGGAAAACTGGTCTCCTAACCTCTATTATTATTATGAAGAACCATGCGACTTCCAGTTTAAACTATTGGTTCAATTGGGCTTTCTTAAATTGTTACATTAGCACGCACGAATGTTGAATATGGAAACAATTTACCGATTACTCATGAACCCACATATATCTGATATATTTTATATAAAAGTAAATATATAATATTGACGTTAAATACCTACAAAAAATCCTAAATATAGAGCTAATTTATTAAATCTATTTGTGCGGTTATTTCCTTAATGGACGTTCTTATTTACATTCCAGATTAAGATTTATACGAAACGGAAAATAAAACCTGAAGAATTCCGACGCAAATGACATTCAATATGATGGATGCAGTTCTATTCTTAAAAATTCCTAAATTATTTGTTGCCGTCAATTTATTTTCTTATAGCAACGTCGGAGGCATATATTGTTCTTATTTCATCTCGTCAGTAGATGACTATAGGAATTTGAATTGAATACTAAGCAATTCATCATAAATATTATCAAAATTATTATTTCATAGGCAATACTGATAACATTTTCCTGACCTTACGTCAACTTCACTCTATTATTTTCGTGAACTGATGTGTTCGTTAACTATGTAATGGAATTTAGGAAAACAGTTAGAATTTACGTTTAGACAATTTTCGAGACATATATTTGACAGTAATACTAGCACAACTTTTATGCGGGTATTAAAGAATAGTATCAACGTATTTCGCGAAACTGGCATTAGAATCTGTAGTTTACTTCTTCATCGCTAAACATAAACAAGTTAGATATACATGATATATATTCGGTGAAATCGTTCAGCAACTGCAATACATCATTCAGTCACCTTGCCAAGAAATTTTAATAAACCTGGCGAACCCAGTTGGTTTTTATTCCTCGTGATACATAAAAGCATTTGGCCATAAGTTGGTTAATCAAAAATCGGGAGCAGCCATATTGCCTGACGTTGCAGCATTATCAACGTGAGACAATATGGATACCTACATATTTTATAATAGTTATCATGCAGGGATTATAACTAACTCCAAGCTGACTAAAGTGTATCATATTGTGATATACCTATATTAGTTTCATATCTAAAATGTATAAAAGTTTACAATTATAGTGGTGTACAATTTTACTAATTACTTACTTACATTGAATGGGAAAATTGGTACAAGAGATCAACAGAAAATTGCATTGAATTTGGACAGAAATCATTAACGCCGTTATTATTAGACCATCCATACTATTTTGGTAATATTTGATGTGCAATATATGTATGCGAGATGAACTGGCATAAAAAATGTCAGATGTGATGAAGTGATGTGAAATGTAAGTGACGTGCTTCAATTTTTGACAGCTGAAGTGAGTTTGTATTTATTTAACTATTCTATTTACTGTTTTATTTTGTCAGTGTTGACCTATAAGCGAACAATTCAGTTATAAAGAAATAATCAGTCAAAGAAAAATCAAAGAATATATTTTTGATATTTCAGAAACCAATCTGACTTGTAGATATTTTGTGTTAAACTCTGAGAAATCCTCGAAAAACTGGCAACATCGTATTTATTTGGTAGAATGGTACTGATAGTCGGTGCTCTTGACCAGCAGGAACAAACATGTGACGGCATTTCAAAGAACAATTTGGCAAACATTTATTTTTAATTAAAAAAATATCATAATAATGTTCTATAGGACAAAATACACTTTTGGTAAAAATATATGTATTCAACTCAAAAGCTCACACTGTATACCACTAATTAAAACATTAACGAAAACATAAAAAATATATTACGTTTAAAATTTTAAACATGAAATTTATAAACGTAAACATTTAGTTTTTCTCTTATTTATACCTGATTTACGAAACCTTTTCAATCCTTAAAATGCTTTTATTGAATAATTTCCCTTTTGAAGTTATCCTAAACACCACAGAATTCCAGAAACATTCAAAGTTTGCTTAGTTTAAAGCACACGTTTGTAGTTATATTATTGGTGAAGTAAAAGAGATTTTTGAAAGAGAAGGGTGAGATTTTTTGTGTAAATAATTATGACATGCAACACTATGCCAGAATATGGAGTATAAGTCCTTCAACAAAACAAGACGTTTATTGAAATTTTCTTAGGGCTTATTAATGTTTAAATAATATAAGTTAGAGTTGTTTCCCCGGTATAATACTATTAAGGGGCTACATTCACCTAAAATCTTCGATAATTTTTATTAGTATATGAAGTGTATGATATTTTATATGAGTGTATGAAGGCTTAAGAATATATTCTGAAAGTTTAAAGTCGATATCTTTAAAATTTACAAAGATACAAAGCGTTCAATCACGCGGTTGAGGGAGGCTAATGCTGCTACCTGCGCCCCTCAATGAGCGCCCTCGTCGGGCGTGGAACAATGATCGACTGGACGAATCAGCGACAAACTTGAGGTATCGTTGTTTCATGCACTTTTTCCTACTGTATCGTAATAATGTATACGCACAGAATTTCTCGCGCTAAGAAATATGAAGCAAGTACTCGAATTCATAATGCTAAAAAAGTCGTCCTTTGAATCGGAAACGGCTCCCGTCATATCTCGAGAACCGATTGACCGATTCTTTTAAAATATGGCATAGATACGCTTTAGGCCATTGTTAATAGAACAACGGTCGCGTTCTTCAAGAATAACGAAAATTGTTTAAACAAATTACTATAATAACTGAACTGAATTTTTTACCGAATTCTCGTACTTCAGTTCCATGTATCGTTTTTTTTTTTAAAGAACAGTTTTCGGAAACGGCGATCGTCAATATATTTCGCATGCTCTTAACTTCATGATGGCTTACTATCTTTGATTTCAGATTATGAGTTTTAGTAGGAGATGGGTGATCGCAAGCCGGGTCGCGAAATAGATGCTCCACTTCTGGCGGACATATCTCTTTCGGTTTTAAATATTCTTAAATTGTGTTCACTTCACTATATCTAATATATAAAAATCAATATTTGTTTGTTTGTCCGTATTTTATACTGCCATACCGTTCATCCCATTGCGATAAAACTTTTGTCAACTTATTGCTTGCACTTGCGCGAAGGTTATAGGCATAGTAATATTAACTTACAGTAGGTGGCAAGCGTGTCGTACCGGGAAATGTATTTGAAAGATCATTTATGCAATTCTACAATATATTCTTTCCTTTCAACATAATTTAAAAATTGATAATTGACAATCGGCAAAATACAAACAGCAAACGTCAAACGGCATATGTCATTCGCAGTTTATCGTACATATATTAAACAAAATCTAATTATTATCATCGACACCGATCAATGTGAGCGAATTAAAATCCAAATTATTTAGTGCAAGCGTTAATTTTTTTTTAGAATCTTTATCGTGTTAATGGCTTCATCAAAAAATATGCCTCCCAAACGTTCATCACTTAGTAGATCTACCAGCGCAGCACATAGAAACAAGCGAGCTTCTCAAACAAACGATGAACGACAGGCGATCAATAAAGCAGATCGTTTACGAATCGCTTATTTACGTGCATCTGAATCAGAAGAGCAACATACAGCGAAAATCGAAAGAGAACGTTCACGAGCCACCCGATTGCACGCATCAGAATTAGAAGACCAACATGCAGCGAGAACTGAAAGAGAACGTTCACGAACGATCTCGACGAACAGTATATGTTCATTTGAATCTTGTTGCATTTCAATATGATGTTAACTACGATTACAGTTTGCATCACAGTGTAAATATCAGAAAAATGAATAAGGTGTGTGGGCATTGCGGTTCACTTAAGTTCAACAATAAAACACCAGGAATGTGTTACGCGAATGACAAAGTTTTTCAAATTTCAAACGATATTACCACAATTATTTCTTCTGCGGCAGCAATGCGTCGGGTACCAGCTAGTTTATAATAAATTTATCTTCAGTTTAGAAGAAAAAATGTTTATTTATCATTAATAATTCCCGATTACGAAAATTGATTCCGAAGATCGACAATTTTTTCATGTTTCTAGGGGGATGTAGCCCTTTAAAGCCACAAATAACTAACGCAAGACAAGGTTATATGGGATTGGCAGGTACATTTTCAAAGCGTCTTATCACAACAACAATAATCTGCCACCACAGCTTTTGTAAAGAAAAACCGCTTACTTTAAAATTTATTCAAAATTTCCAGATAATTTCGCATCCTCTATAACGCCCACGGCGAAAAGGTATAAATCCTGTGTATCACCCGACGCCTTTTATAAATTATGATTAAGGTAATCCCTTCGACAATAAAAATCCAAATAAACTGAAACCGTGGGGAGTGGCTGGAGAAGGGAATCATTCACCCCTGAAATAAATACCTTTGCAGGCGGCGATACTTTTCGCGAGTCCATAAACAAGTGCAGTCATTTATGATGATCCGGCGTTCGGGGGTTGTGACCCCTGCGAACTGCGGACGCCTCTCAGCGGAACGGCCGGGAATGGATGCCAGACAGAAGCAACAAATGCCGAAGCACCCTTATTGAATGCCGCGAGGTTTTTCGTGGACTAGACGCCGCTCTATTTCAGAAGTTTGTATTTTTTAATTTGAAAAGTACTTATCCGTCATTTGTGATGGTTCGTTTTACTAACTCTTCGCTGCAGTTTCGCCGCTCGAACTTTAATGCGGAGAAAAGAAACATTCAGTTTTCATTAGTACCGAATTCGATATTAGTTGTTATTGAATGTTTAAAAGCATTACAGTAATGGTATTAAGTAAGAAATTTATTTATTTTAAGTAATTAATTGTGTATTTAAAGTGTAACTGCTCAGATATTTTTATACTCCTATATTACATGCAATATATCTAACAATAAGACTATAAACACTTCTTATGACTAGCAAGAGATAAAACATGACTTTTATAGAAAATTCCAGTGAATATTCTACCTATATAATTAATAGGTTTGTCAAATGTGTCTTATTTGACACCCTACTGAGGTTTCTTATTCTTCAACATAAAATGGAGACGATACGGCTACAAATGGAAAAGAATATCGTTCATATCGCCCACATTGATTCATCTGGCATGATGTTATTTTTTAACAAAATTATCCATAACATGGGCACATAAAGCTGACTCTATTTGTCGAATGACACGTTAAATATGTGCTTTAAGGTCACTGATTGGTGCTGGATGGGTGACATACACTTTTCCCTTGACATAACCCCAAAGAAAAAAGTCCAGTGGCGTTGAATCACATGAATCACATTCCGCGAGATAACATGATCAGCAGATTTGGTACACAACAGAATTGTGGTTGCACGTACTATATGACACGTTGAAAATTTGGTAGAACAATTAATGTTTTAATATGTCACGATAGCGTTCCTCATTTACTATGACAGCATTACTAGCTTCATTTTCAAAGAAGTATGGTTCAGTTACTCCACCACTCCAAAATACGCATCATACCGTACATCTTTGTGGATGTATTTCTTTTTCGTGAACAGCATGGGGATTTTCAGCACCCCAAATTTGACAATTTTGTTCGTTAACGAATCAGTCAAGATGAAAATGTGCTTCATCGCTGAACAAAATTTTGTTATAAAAATCAGTATCACTTTCATTCCCTTCTAACACCCAATTAACAAATGTACGTCATTGTAAATGCTGTGCAACTTTTAAATGCTGTGTCAACTGAATTTTGTATGCTGACAAATCAGATCTTTCTTTCAAATCCAATGCGTGGTGGCTCTTCACAAATTCAATTATGCATGACGTCGAATTGGTGTGTTTGGATACTCCCGTACACTTTCCCTTACTGCAGCAATATTTTCATCAGACCAACCACGACGAGGACGTTTGGTCTTATGAAGTCGACAGCCACATTGTACCCGATGTAACAATTTTCGGTTCATTTTCTCAGATTTTTTTCGTTGTTGTCCGAGTCGTTGTTCATAGGAAATGTAAGTTTATTTTAATTTTCTCAAGTTTGTAACATATAAGTCGGAAATCGAGAAAGAAACTACCAAACCGCCAAGCGGTTATCAAAGTAGTTCCCGAATAGCAAGGCTACTACATAATCGCTATAGGAAACAACTACTCCTCGGGCTAAAGCCCCGCCAGGCATTGAATTATACCTAAAAGCGATCCTCGACCCCTTTCTCGCGTTTCTGCATGATCAGATAACGTTACAAAAAATAAAACCCGCGACAGGTAGGATTCTACATTTGTCCCGGATTGGAACCGAACGACATACAGCTATTTCGAACTTAGTAGTTCTCATCAGTGCCGTACACGGTACGCCGATCCAGGATAAATGCCGAATGAAATTTGTGGGGTATACATATTTATCGATACAATCTATGTCAGTAACATATAAGCCGGAAATCAAGAAAGAAACTACCAAACCGCCAAGCGGTTATCAAAGTAGTTCCTGAATAGCAAGGCTATTACATAATCGCTATAGGAAACAACTACTCCTCGGGCTAAGTTTGGTAACCACTTGTGCATCAGAAGTGCATTTCAGTCGTCAAGCAAATGTCAGTGATATATATTTAGACGTACAGGGACCTGTTCTCCTGTTTCCTTTTCTGAGAAAAAAAGGACTATGTGTGCGTGTTCCTGAGGTTAATAGACAGAGTGTTAATAGCGAGAGTTCTCCGCACGATTTTTCTATCATTCTGAGGGCTGTCTGCTTTTTGTTACAAAGTACCCCAGTGCATTTTCACAAAATAGTAGTGACAGATAATCTGCTAATAAAATAGCGTAGAAGACTTGAGTTGAGACAACATAAGGATGTAAAAAATACGTTCCATATTCCAAAATAAACTAGCTTCTTGGGAGTATCCTCTATATTGGTACAGCTCTTTTCGAGGCCATGTTTGAAACATATCCACTAACGGCTAGGAAGTATTCCTGTCTGATTAGTGTTGGCTGGCTATTTGAGAAGATAGTTTTATCAAACGCGTCTTCTATGCCGATAAATTTGGATTCTGTTCCAGTATAGTTTATTGTATTATCGAAAGATTTCTAAATCTGTTTAGTAACCAGATGGATGGCGGAATCTGTGAAGGTCCCTGGTGCGTAACAATATGTTGTCTCGTATAATCTACCTCAGGTATGAATCACAGAATTTTCATGTTAAAATAATGGGTCAACATGTTTTAGGGACGGTGTTATATTTTTGAGGTCCTATCTATTGGGACAAACATTACTTTCACATATTTCCATACAGTCGGGATGTATTGCTGTATTAAGCATGATCTGATCGTACCAATCAGGTGTGGAAATGATTCGTCGATTCAAAATTATCGCATTTATACTGGCGCATTTTTTCTGCGAAAATTGGCATTTCGTTTATTTTTTTATAAAAATATTGGTAATTGTATTCAAGAAGTATTCCTGGGCAAATACTTATGAAATTTTTCCTACCCCCCCTATTTTCGAGGGTGCTGGAGACGAATCTGGATTCAGTTTCGTCTGCTCGGGCACAACTTTGAAGAAAATGGATTTTCCACTTTTCCGTAATACATGCCATTTTCTTTATCAAATAATTTTCACTTCACACTACGTAGGTAGCTTATATTAATACCAATAGATGCTACAACACTTCCTTTACACATATCATATATTAAACCGTCATAAAACCTATTAGAAACTTTGGATGTTTAGTTACTTCAAATGTATACAATGACTTGCAGTTGGCGTCGTCCATTGTAATGTATACGCCCTCCGTGTCATTCTATGAAACTACATACATACAGAGAGGCTCCAAAAGCTAACTCTGAATATTAACAACTAAATACGCTGTTATTTTTAAGGATACTAACCTAACCTACCCCAAGCTGACTGTCTAATTATTATGGTTAGGTTAGGTTATATTAATATCCTTCAGAATAACAACGTATTTAGTTGTTAATATGCAGAGTTAGCTTTTGGAGACTCTCTGTATATATGTAGTTTCATCGAACGACACGGAGGGCGTACGAATTATAATGGACGAAGCCAACTGCAAGTCATTGTATACATTTAAAGTAACTAAACATCAAAAGTTTCTAATAGGTTTTATGACGGTTTAATATATATGTGTAAAGGAAGTGTTCTAGCATCTATTGGTATTAATATTAGCTATCTATGTAGTGTGAAGTGAAAGTTATTTGATAGAAAAAATGGCCTCATGCGGAAAAGTGGAAAATTCATTTTCTCGAAAACTGTGTCCGAGCGGACGAAACTGAAACCAGACTCGTCTCCAGCACCCTCAAGAATAGGGGGTAGGAAAATATGCTTTCGTAAGCATTTACCCAGGAACACTTCTTATATACAATTACCAAAATATTCTCCTCCATATAGTTAATAAAAATGCGTGTCGAAACCCATACTCATATTCGATATATTGTGTTTTACCACATCGAGAAAGGATGGAAGGCAGCACAGTTATTTCGCGATATCAACGAACCTTTTGGCGAAGGAACAATCAGCTAAAGTCGATTTCGGGAATGGCTTGTCCGCTTCAAATCAAGTGATACCAGTTTGGAAGCCAAACCAGAAAGAGGTCGGCCATCGGATTTCAACAATCAGGCACTTCTAGCAGCCGTGGAAGAAGACGAAAGCATGACTTCTGGCCAAAGACTTCAATGTCGACCAATCCATCATCGTCCGTCACTTCAAAAATCTCGGAAAAGGTATGGAAATTGGCTGGATGGATCCCTCACTAACTCCCCGACATCAACAATGCCGATCGACGAAGAAAACACGCAAGAAGAACAAAATCGTGTTCCACTACGATAACGCACGTCCTCATGTTGAGCGTCTGTTGCTGAATCCATCGCCAATCTGTTCCCGTATCCGCCATACTCACCGACCGAAGCTCCCACAGACTACCACGTCAATCGCTCGTTAAAACTGACAAGCAAACAAAGTCCACAACGATTTGAATGAGTTGGTGGACGACATCAAAGCGTGAAATGGCTGTAAGAACAGCGACTTCTTTGTCCGTGGAATCGATAGTCTGCCAAGCAAATGGGAAACAGTTATTGAAGTTGAGGGTGAATATGCTACAGAATAATCATGTAAACATATTTCTGTTGAATTTTTATGTTTATTTTTTTATAATAAATATTACTCCTATTTAAAAACACCTGATAATTATGATTCAACCTAATAGTTTTCCAATGTTCCACTACAGTAGTGCTAAATATATTCCAACAGATGCATGTAGTATAAAGTATGATATAGTATATAAATGTTACCTCAAGCTACTAAGTTGTACTGAATATTTCCTTTATTTTCTACATCAATAACAATAAATTATACAGTAAATAACTAACCAGCACTAATTACTAGCCTACGCATCGAAAACATTCGTTCTTTCCCTCAACATACGCAGAGGGATTATTAATTACGTATGTTATGTACTTCACTTGAAATAATACACGGTAACTAGATCCGTAGATGCAGGTGTCCATTACGCTTAATTCCGTGTGGAAGTCCCTTGTACAGTATGGGGCGCATCTAGCAATACCCACAAATGTCGTTTCCTGTATCGAATACCCACAATAATCATAATACGATACGTATCAATTAACGCCGGTATTTTCCGGGAAGTAGCAGATAATTGGATGTTTTATTCGGACAGATGGAGTCGGTAACAAAATGTATGGGGTGAACGAAATAACAGGTTGTTTTCAAGTTAGAATATGTCTTCGCTTAAGGTACTTTTTCCGGAAACCCACTTTTCTATAGAATTTAATCGAATTTTGAGTACACATAAAGAATAAACTTCCCGAAGGAAATTGCTTGAATGAAAACTTTTTGCTCGTACAATAAAGGAAATATGCACCATCAAAGTTGAATCCTTTGCATGGGTTGAATGTCCAGTTGACTAAAAGTTACACATTTTAGATCATATCTTGAGAACTTTTTTATACATTTTTCCCAAGAAAAGCTTACCTATACACTAGTTTATTACTAATATTTTGAATTAAAAAAATCTGTATTTGCCCAATTTGTTGAAAAGATAAACATTTTTAAATATCAGTTTAAGTTTTGTTCGGTAAGTCGATGACTTGTCAATTAACGTCTGGCAACGCAGCGGAATGCATTTTCCCAGTCGCCAAACATGCATTATTTATGATGAATGTGCAGTTATTACTGCACATTCATCATAAACAATATCTAAAATTGAATTTAGTCCTAGACGACTTTCCTTTTTTATTTTTTCAAGTGAAAGATCGTTTTTGCATTCACAGCATTTTAAATTTTTGCCAAGCTCACTCAATCCAGCAATAAGTCGTCCAATGTTTAGGTTACTCTGTTTACTTTTCGCAAAATTCACTTTTGCAATACAATTTAAACGTTTCTGTATTACTTTCCACATTGCAAATTTTCCTTTGTTGTCCCGCAACTGATCACGACAAAAACTGTTTTCTAATTTTTCCATAAATTTTCATTCACCCTCCGAAAAAGTTTATAGAGTCAGGTTAAGTATAAAATATACAGAATCACAACATACTAAAATACGATACAACGCAACGTTGGCATGTCTTTAGTTTCAATTAACAAACATGTAGTTGTGTGTGTACGTATACATGCAGTGTCTGAATGTAGAGTACAGTCTCTGAACAAAAATAATGAACACTAGACTACTGATATACCAATTACATATTTTACATCTACCCGCGCATTTATTTTTGGACGCACAGTACCGGAGAAATTACCTTAATTAATTTACTTTGCATGAAGAAAACATCAAAGGTGGATATGCACTTTGGAAAAGAAGTCTGGAACACCCGAATAACCCCCCAAAATATTTTTCTCCTACAAACACGCGTGAAAAGATATTTTAAATTTTCCGTGTTTTGAAATACTTTGGTTCCACATACAGTGGCGTACATTTGCGGAGTCAATGGGGCATGTCTATCCCTGTTTTTTGTTGACAATGATGAAAATGAACATTTTTTTTAATATTCTCATTAAAATGTTATCAAGTTGCATAAAGAAAGCTTCGAAAAAAATGGTAATAAAATTTTAATTATGAAGATTTATTTATTAATAAACACCACAAAATAAAAGTAATACTTTAAGTAATAATATTGTCACGAACGTCTCGAGCGATCCCGAACGCCGGGAATATTCGAAACCTCGGGAGCGTGCGGTATTGACTTCCAGTGCGTTCTATACTAGAAGGTTCGCCAAAGTTTTTCATCTAGAAACGTCTGGAGAGACGTCCCACTGCCTATATAAGAGTTGTGTCGTCCGGCCAGGACTTGGTTGAATTTGGAGCGCGATAGTGAGCGATACAATGCGAAGAAAGTGGTATACAGTGCGAAAGTTAGTTTATAAAGTTAAAGTAGAAAGTTAGTTAGTTAGTTAGACTTGTGAATAGTTGAGTTGTAAATAAGTGTTCGAGAAATAAAGAACTTTCTAGTAAATTCGTTACAATATGTTAAAACTGTTGCCTATTAACTATTTTACAATGGGTAATAATAGTAAAAGATCAATGGGTATAAGATCTGGGATGTGAGATGGTCACTCTATAGCTCCGCGTCACCCTACTACTCATCATTGTGGAAATATGTTATTCACATAAGTGCGCACAAGAAGAGTGTAATGAGGAGGTGTATCGTCCTGTTGATACTAAAGTCTGATTTCGGGTATGTCTGATACATTTGCATTTGGGTATAAAGCTTTCAGTGTTGGAATCAACTCTTACTATAAAATTTGCAAATACATTGCTCCGATCATGTTGCCATAAAAATATAGGCCCTACATTCTGATTCTAACTATAAGATTGAGTATGTAACTCCTGCATCCATTATGGATTATATGAGGTTCAATACCTATAATCTTGTCCATTTACAGTTATGTCAAGAAATAACGTAGCTTGATCCTGAAAAATAATTTAAAATAATATTTCGCAAACATATTGTCATTATTACAACATAACTGTACTCGTATTTCCTCGTAAAATCATTTTCTGATAATTCTTAAGTCAACATAACTTTATAAGGCTGAAATTTATCTTTATGTAAAACATTAAGTACTATAGGATGATTCAAATTCATGTCCAGGCCAATCTGACGGGACAAATGAAATGGATTTTTACCAACATTTACTAAAATGTCAAGTTGTGTATTTGCATTGATTATGCTTGGTGCTCAGCTCTGTATTTATGTACCTACAATTTTACTGACTGTAGGCCGTGCTACAGGCGGACGATTTTGATGAGCCTCATTAAAGAGAGCAAAGACCATTATAGTTTTTAGAATCGTGAGTTCTCTGTGAGTAGCGTGACTCGCTACTGAGATACTTTTTGCGTGATCACAGATATCTCAGAGTTCCGAAGATATCCAATGCTCAGCAGAAGCGATCCAATCACCGAGATTATTAAACCCGATAAGTCAGGCGGGCACTTAGGAAGTTCTATCCATTTAATGATATTTTCCCCCAAAGAGGGCAGAGGACTAAGCAAATTCAATTGTCTAATTAAGAGAGGAAATACTAATACGGCATCTTATATTAGTTGATATAAGATGCCGTATTCTTCTTCTTATCTGGTCAGGAAATATGGAGATCGTAGATCTATCAAATGTAAGTAAGGTATCAGATATAACATCAAAATATTATAGGCTTATAAGCTAATCGCCTTTTCTACTAAATACCTTAGTTAAGAAGGTACCTTAGGAAGAAGAGTGAGTAAATAATCAGAAGTAGAGTTGTTATAAAGACAAAGAAATTGCAGTAGCTACAGTTCTACAGACTGTGGAAGCATCTCACAAAGTGAAGACGCATTTTATAAATAGTAAATAACATGGGAGAATAGAGAGGAATTGGAATATGTCAGTACGTTAAGGACAATTTAGCGACAAGGACGATAATATCCAATATATAAAGGCTGTCCTCCATCAGTAATATCGTAAGAAAATATCGTAAATCCATCAACAACAACTGGTTATACATTTCCTGGGAGACCATCAGAATATTCACACAAATATATGAACTCTTTAGATGCCAGCTTACTTATTTATCTAGTCACCATCTGTTTATGATAATTAAACATCTATAATGTATTCCCAGGCGTGACTGTTAACATTTTTGCAAGTTCTCCGGTCTTAATTTCAAGTTAAATCAAAGAAACTTAACGTTCACCAAGTTAAACTCAACTTTACGAAACTTTTAACGACCGTAATGAAAAGGAAACATTCTAACTCTGGGAGGCAAAATAAAGGAGCCCCTTTTATGACCTTTTTCAGAGAATTATAAAGTTGTGCATTAAAGTATATTCTTTGCGCGGAGACTGTTGCAGAATATGCAACAATGATGCTCTCTCGGATGTATTACACGGTTGTTCAGTTCCTTTTTGGTAGGAGAGATAAACCCTTCAAGTTATAAGTAGGAAATAGAAAGAGAATGGGAGAGAAGTATTTAATATTACGATATAGAAACGTTACAGTCGAATTTATTTATATGAAATATTCTCGTCAGACAAGATTTCTCCAATACTTGGTGCATAAAGAAGATTTTTTTTTTTTTTTTGAAAAGAGACTTCGCCATGGGTAGGACTCGACATTTGTCCCGGATGGAATCGGAACGACAGACAGCTGTTTCGAACTTATTAGTTATCATCAGTGACGTACACGGTACGCCGGTCCAGGACAAATTCCGAAACAAATCCGTTGGGTTTTCATCTAAATCGATAAGATCTATGTCTGTAACTTACAGCTGTCTGTATTTTTTTTTAGGTTCCCGACTTGTAAGTTACAGATATAAAGAAAAAAGCTTTTGCTATGATAATATATTATAATAATAATTACAAATTCTTGATATCCTTCTGGTGTTAGAAAGTACGAGTGTAGTATAGTAGACATTCTTATAATGTATAATTTTTAACAGACTCGAGTACCGATAAGGAATTAATTACTGTTCCTAAAATAATTTTTAGGCAAATAATTCTTACGAATGTATCCTGCGAATATGGAAAACTAAGCTGCTGAATTTAAAGCAATAAGAGCACAAGTAAATAACCAACAATATATTGAAGGTCAGTATTTGTGCTCATTCTAGATGGGTTAACGCCTTATGCCACATTTTAATATACAGGAAAATCGGGCCAAAGCGAATTCTAGAGGTATTAAGAAATTCGTATGAATCTGTTTTTTATATCACTCCTCATGATTTTGAAACAGAAAAAAAATCTGCCAAATTATGGTTACCAAGTATGAATAATAATAACTTATCTTCCTGACAACACTCTTTTCGAATACCTCTAACTATTTCAATCCTATTTTAATTATTAGAATTGTAAATGAAATATGTATCTATCATTATAATCTATGATGATAAGAGATAGGAGAATATTGATCAGGATAAAACCACATTGATTTTCTTTGAACAAAAATGGAGTACATACAAAAGTTGACAGAAAATGTTTTTGTGGCTTTTTTTCTCGGACAAGAATGTGCGTTTATGATGTGTGATTACGCCATACTATACAGAAACGGATAGAATTATCAGAAGGGTATTATTCTATATTTGTGGGTAAACTTGAGATAACTTTAGTCAAAATGATTTTAGACGAGTCAGCAAGATCTCTGAACGTGTATTTTTCTGCGAGACAATATACAGACTTTACAATCCACAATGAATCTAATGCGATAAGAATCTGTAAAAGGGCCATGAATTAATTAATTAGCCCTCTGATTTACCAGATTTAACCCCTTCAAACTTAATTGTCTAGCCTACGAATTATCTGGAGTAATGTCGTTTTTATTATAACAAAAAAGGGAACTTTAATTAAATATCGGAAATAACGAAAAGCATAAACAACTATTTGTTCCAGTTGTTGCAAATTAACCATAAGAGTATCCTACTTTTTAAGTAAAAAAAGCATAAATAGTTCCAACCAAAAGGCCACAGTTACTTCACAACTAAAGATTACTTTAGTTAGTCAACCTACTACATCTAAAAACAATTTTCCACATAGGACTCTGCTTTTTGGATTGAGTTGAATAAAAGTTGCGTTTTGTATTTTTTTAATACATTAAAAATTGTACTCATAATGAGTTACTGTCTTGAGGGAATTAACAACTAACTATATACTGTCGTGTAAGTTATATGCTACTGAAGTATTCCACTGTTTATTTATGTTAAATTTATTTAAAGATTACCTTTATTCATTTATTTTTGTCCTATGGATGGATTTTTTTCTATTGAGAATTATTACTACTCTTATTATTATTTGAAGGGTACAGGGGAATAACGGGTCAAGTAATTTTTTTATCGAATTTGAGATAGTGTCACCATCTAGTGGCATTTTAATAGACCTTTCCGCTCGATATATTAGTCAGGACAATAATGAAATAAGTCGACAGTTATCAGCTATAAATGAATACCCATACAGGGGAAAACTAAGCCAAGTCCGTGCGGTTCAGGGGAAAAACGGGCTAACGTACAAATACGTAGTAACTATGCGGCCGTTGGTTTCACAGTTTTAAAGTTTTTCATGTGCGGCGTGCATTGCTTTCATTTATTGCTTATTTAGGCAGCTAATTTAGACATAAGTAATAAATATTTCTGGATCGAAGACGATATAAGTGATTGTGAACGTGCCAACAAAATTAAAGAAGCTAAGAAAATACCAAAACACGGAAGGCTCAGGGACGTAAACAAACGACTTAGATTACAAAGCCATGAATTTGGAGAACAATGCCGTTGTAAGCGCATGCAGTGTTCCGAAAAGATTCCATCAGCAGCAAAACAACTGATACTTCGGAATTTCAATATGCTAAGATATACTGATGAACAAAATATGTTCTTGTGTGGCCTTATTAGTATTGTTCCCATTCAAAATAGGCGGCCCCGTCAGAATGAGGAAGATGCTCGTTTAAGGGACATTGCAGCTTGTTACAAAATAAGATTCTCAATTAACAATAAGGTAACAGAAATGAGCGTCTGTAGAAAAGCAAAATTCATAGCCTTACATGGAATTACCAAAAGAAGAGTTGAGTATCTACTAAATTCATTAAAAGAAACTGGAGTTTTTTCCGTAGATCAAAGAGGAAGACACCAAAACAGACCTAAAAAGCTATCAAATGAAACTATTGAGATGGTAAAAAATCACATTGCGTCATTCAAAAGAAGGGATAGCCACTACAGTATGAAGGATTCGCAGAAAACATATCTACCTGAAGAATTAAATATCAAAAAAATGTTCCAAATGTTTAAAGCCCTTTATCATGCTTGCGTAATCTCTTATGAATCTTACAGAACAATTTTCAATACTCATTTCAATATTTCATTTGACTATCCAAGAACCGATACCTGCAATACTTGCGACGAATACTTAGCAAAAATGAAGTGCTTGGAAAAACAATTAGAGAAAAGTGAGACCTCAGAAAGTAAACAAACTGTATCTGATGAAAAGAAAAAGTTATCTACTTTGCATAAGATTCACCTATGTAAAGCGAAAGCATTCTACACAAATAAGAAAAAATCGAAAATTATCAGTAGACAAAATGATGATGTAGAAGCAATTTGTATTGATTTTGGTAAAAATTTTTCTTTACTGAAAATCCCAACAAATGATGTGTATTACAAGCGATAGTTGTCCGTGTATCTTTTCAATATACATGTACTCTCTACTGGTCAGAGTGTGTTCTATATATATATATCCTGAAACAATGGGCAAAAAGGTAGTGATGATGTTTCATCTTTACTGAACGATTTTCTTTATAACCATCTTGATGCGAAAGTTCGAAACTTGAGAATTTTTTGTGATTGGTGTGGTGGGAAAAATAAAAATTTTACTTTTTTCCGTTACTTATATAACGTTGTCCACCACCAAAAAAGACTCGATTCTATTCGAGTAACGTTCCCTATAAGGGGCCATTCTTATATGGAGAACGATAAAAACATGGGTCTAATAAATCAAACAGGTAGAGTAGAAACAGTAGAAGAACTATG
The DNA here is from genome assembly GCA_037954035.1 of Rosalia funebris. Lineage (NCBI taxonomy): Eukaryota > Metazoa > Arthropoda > Insecta > Coleoptera > Cerambycidae > Rosalia > Rosalia funebris. Next base: position 14,090,751 of record JAZFAV010000022.1, read on the forward strand.
TGATCTTGTTAGTTCTGCAAGAAAGAAATCTTCGCCTTTTACTGTGGTACAGATTACCGAGCAGAATCAAAAACTGTTTTGTCGGTGGACCCAAAATTTAAGCAAGTTTTACAGAAAGAAAGCTACTTTTCCAATACAATCGATTAGAGAACTGGAAATAGTCAAAAATCATCCGAGAACAATAAGATATCGAGACTCATATAATGGACATTGGAACACTGCTGTAGTGATGGACAAAAAACCCAAAATATTGAAAGATATGGAAGCCAAAAACGAGTTTCTTCTCCCAGATTCCTCATATCAAGGTAATCTAATTTTATTAATTGCTTAAATTTTTACTATCTCAGTTTTCTGCAATTTGAAGGTTTTATTCCAATATCCACCGAGAAGTTTGCTAACCTACAATGTTTGAAATGAGTCTGTGGGCAGGAGGCTCAAGATTATTTTTCGAAAATAACCCATTCTTAGCCTCGAACTGGAGTTTTAGGTTATTTCAAAAGGTGAGGTTTCCAACCTTTTTGTTTTGAAGGACTGTTTTCACTTTCTACTTGGATTTTTTTAGACTCAATGGATCACTCTAAAGGATTTATGGCTTTCTGAACCCATTTGAGAACTCGGTACAAATATTTTGGTTTGTTTTTATATTCAAACGGTTTTGTCATCGAAATAGTATGTAGTTACATAAATAATAATAAAATATAATCATATGGTTGTATCATTATTAGAAATATTTCAGGTGAAAAACGAGTTAAGTCGCCTACAAATTGCCAGTTTTTATGTAATTTTAAGACACACATTATTTCAATACAATTTTCCTTTGGGCAATAAATAGTTAAGAACTTATTACCAAATTGGGAATAACTATATCAGTTATATCACCCATTTTTTAGTTTAGATGGATGGTCTAAACATAAAAATCCCTTTAGCACAAAACTATTAAACTTGACTTAGCTCAATCTTCCCCTGTGCCCTTCAATTGTTCAAATCGCAAGTGTTAGATTTTACATTACAATTTTGTGATATTAAAAACGCTGGCGATTTTAACAGCATCTTGACTCTTACAGCCTGGCAATAAAACACAGATTTTTCTCTAGAGCCTAGTTCAGGTATGCATATACTAAACTTGCTTAGTAATGCGAATGCATCTATACCATTATGAAACAGTTTACATAGAAATGAGAAAGGCTAGTAAACACCCTTATAGAGTTCAGTGACTGGATGTCAATTCTCTGTAGAAGCAGAGTATGATCATAATCCCTTACTGAATAATAATTATCTATATGAAATGACAAATAATTTAAGAAACAACGTCGAATATTTTCAAGTTGATTCATATGACTTAGATGCCGGGGATACTAAATAAGACTATAACATTCTACTTTTGAGCGAACTGATACAAGATATAAACATTTTAATGTAAGAGTGTTATTAGACGGTGTCGTATTTGCAATCACGAAACCGAGGGTTTTGTATGCATTAGAGCCACATGGTTGATATACCCAGTCAAAGATAATTTTTCATCAAAGTACACAACAAGGTTCTTAAGATTTTTAGAACGTATTACAACTATACCACCAAAAGGATAGTCATATATTAATGGCTGTTTTTTTAATGTACACGAACATTTACATTTGTCTGTATTTATTGGTAGCTTATTCTTAGAACACTACGACACAACAATGTCGGTAAGTTCGTATATGCTTATATATACAACATAAGCATAACAGACAAATATTTAATAAATATAAAAAAAAAATAATGTTCCCACATTTGAGCCTTGAGGTACTCCAGAGGACACCAGGTTGTCGTATTCAAAACCATTATATGAAATAAACAACGTACGTCTAAATAAATGCGATTTGACTAAGTGAAGAAGATTACTACTAAGTCCATATCATTAAAATTTGAAATAAATGTATTATTATTCACCTTTTCAAATAATGTATCTACTACACCTTTTTTTCTCTCTTTCAATAAATCATCCCTATTTAAATATACACTTGTATCTTGCAGTTGCAGGAAGAGACTGAACATCATAAAATTAAAGCAAGCAAATGGTTAAAATAACTATTTTGTGGATCATATTTTGTTTTGCTTGCTTGAAGAAATATTTCGAAGGATTAAAAATGGTTGCAAAAACGAAAAGCTTTATAAGTCCAAACTTTATATTTTGTTATTGTTGGCTATGCCATTGCATACGATGGAAGAAAGACATTAACTACTACCCAGCCCAGCTTTGATGCATACATAGAAAGCAACTCTCTTTTATATTCTGTTTCATTACATACTTTATTTATAGCTCTATTAGACAGACTACAGATAACTGAAAGCCTGGACTATAATTTTCGCGGAACACCAATATTTTCCTCCAGTGGAAAACGCTAGTATACTCAGTCCGATTCTCAATTTGTAGTAAGCCCGACGTACATCCATAATTGATGACATTTGACATGTTTTCGCAATCAGACCACCCTTTCCGGCAACCCCTGCGTGCATAAATATCGGGAGGGAGCATCTCGTCATGTTGTGATATATCTACTGAACACCCCTGCCACTGACAGCCGCCCCACTCTCCCCAGCGAAGCAACAGTGAGTCTAACAGTAACGATCTGAATAGGGATGTCTGCCACATATATCTCATAACTGAATTAACAGCCTGCATTGCTGCACACCCCTATGCCGGCCGACGGGTAAACGGGTCAATCGCAATGTTTGAAAGTTTCGGTTGGGTCGTTTTCTGTGTTCATTCTCTCGGTGTATGACGCGAAAGAATTATTACAGTTCAGTTTCATGATATTTACGATTTGTAGTTGATTGTTTTGTAGTTGTTGATTTTGTGCAACGTCGTTATTAGTTTTGATCAAAAGGTAAATTAAAATAGAAGACGAATAAAAAAATCTGGATACGAGTCACATGTCATCGTATCCCTTAAAGTATCCGTACAAAAAATATCATTAATTTTTCATCCATTAGATTGACATTTTCTACGCTTGCATTATGATTTCTAAACCTAGAGGGTGCTAATGACCAAAGGTACAGAGATATAGTAGAATTATTTTATGAAGAGCAAGTCGGCAATAAGCCGTGCGACAAAGAGCAATGTATAGCTTACTATAGCTTACCTTCTCCCACGCGAATGCAGTAAAAGAATTTTGCGCGCGCAAATGATTTATAGGCAAGTCTGTGTCTCTTATTCAGTCACACATGCATCTGTCTTTGTCGCACAATTTATTGCCGACTTGGTCTTCATAAAATAATTCTACTATATTTCATCTATTTAATCTACTATGTTCTTATATGATTGAAAACATAACTGATATTATCGTATATTCATTTTTAATAACATATATTATAAATTATTATATCATCATAGAATGAAAAATGCTAGATGCAGAAACACTTAGTGATATTTTATCATTTGAGCTTTAAAATACGAAGACAACGAAAATCATGGCAAAACTAAGAAGCCTCCAAAGTGGAGAATGGAAGAATGGAAGTTAACAGTAAATGACAGAATAAGGGAATTCCAGAAGCTGGTGCCCAAATAATTCTAAATCCCTTTAAGAACAGTTTGATGTACAGTGATACAAGGCGAAGAGATAAAATATGCACTATTGGCAGCATAATCAAATTGACAATAAAAAGAAATTATATATTAATGTCAGAAGGAAATTATCACAAAGAGCAAAGAGAAATTGGAGAGACCATGAGATATTAGAGGTCTATAAAGCAAAAAAGTTCCATAAACCAATAAAACTGTCAAGGAATAGACACGAAAGACTTATTACTTGACAAATTTAGTACCGTATACACCAAGCCTTGAGACAAACAGTAGCAATATCATTCTTACTTCGGCACGATATCTGAGATGATAATACGATAGCTGTAGACGGGACCTTTTCTCGGAAAATTATTGGGAGCATGAAAAGTGGAAGGACTAGATGACATACGACCAGAAACTATCAAAGAACATATTAAAATTGCGCCAGAATGGATGCTAATTGTAATGAATGTTCTATAAAAGAAACATGTTATTCACGGCATAAGATCAAAAATATACTGAAGTTGACAAAATTGACTCCTATACTCAAACAAGGTAAAACCTTTATGGCTCATTCACGCCTCTATGGTTCCTGAATATGATAAGAAAATAGTACGGGAAATACTAGAAGTAGACTTTTGGAAGCAACTGAAGAATTTTCCGAAAAAGTAATATGTAGAAATGCAAAAAAAAACGGGTATTCCGCATAAATTGCTATTAAGAAAGTTATGAACCTCAGAGAAAATTAAAGGATGGAGAGAGAATCAGCGCAAGTAATGGAGACAACATTTTTCTATTTTATTGATACTTTTTTACAGGAGGTAGTAAAATAATATTTTTAGAACTTTAATGATGTTAGCTAAAGATTTAGTAATATTTGACGTTTCAATGAATTTGCATTTTTTCTCATGCCATTCTTTAAACATTGTATATTTCATGGGACAAAAGTAGCATTGTACAGTTTCGAATTTACAAATCGATTTTACTTGAAAATAGTATATTATATCGTAATGATAACTACTACTAAAAAAAAAACAAAAAAATAGACGCAACATGTGCAAAAAGTGGTAAACACAAAGCCTAGTTTGCGATACATTTAACTAAAGTATCATAGTCATACGAATTTGATCATGGCAGATGAAGAAACCGAAATACAACAACTCCTAGACGCTTCAAGGTAATTAAAACTCCCAATCAAACCGTACAAAGTACTAAAGTTAAGCTAATAATAAACAGAGTACAAAGGAGAGCACAAAGAAGCACAAAATTATAACTTAATAACGGGAAGAATACTGAGAGAACTATCTGAAATTGGTATAAAGTTTATCAATCAAATTTTTAACGCTATTAATAAAGTTGGACACTTCCCAAATCTGTGAAAGGTAGCGTAAATAATAGATCTCAAAAACAGGAAAACCTGCAGAAGATGCAACATCATACAGACCTATTAGTCTACTTTCAATATTGTCAAAATTGTATGAAAATTTAATCCTAGACAAACTGAAACCTATTCATAAACGCCTCATACCTGATAATCACCTCAGATTCAGGCAGAAACACTCGACCATAGAGAAAATACACAGAATCACATCTAAAATTATACAAGCACTTGAAGACAAAAGCTACTGTACAGCAACATTTCTTGATATATGACAACCTTTCGACAAAGTTTAGCATGCATCCAAGGAGAAAGGGGTCGAGGATCGCTTTTAGGTATAATTCAATGCCTGGCGGGGCTTTAGCCCGAGGAGTAGTTGTTTGCTATAACGATTATGTAATAGCCTTGCTATTCGGGAACTACTTTGATAACTGCTTGGCGGTTTGGTACTTCCTTCCTCGATTTCCGACTTATATGTAACTGACATAGATCGAATCGATAAAGATGTATACCCTACAACTTTCACTCGGCATTTGTATTGGATCGGCGTACCGTGTACAACACTGATAAGAACTAATAAGTTCGAAACAGCTGTATGTCGTTTGGTTCCAATCCGGGACAAATGTCGAATCCTACCTGTGGCAGGATTTATTTTTTAAAACCTTATCTGATCGTGCAGAAACACGAGAAGGGGGTCGAGGATCGCTTTTAGGTATAATTCAATGCCTGGCGGGGCTTCAGCCCGAGGAGTAGTTGTTTCCTATAGCGATTATGTAGCCTTGCTATTCGGGAACTACTTTGATAACTGCTTGGCGGTTTGGTAGTTCCTTCCTCAATTTACGACTTATATGTTACTGACATCTATCTATATTATAGAATAATATCATATAAATTATTGAATGTCCGACTAGGATAGATTGTAATAAACCGGGATAACAGAAAATATTGATAATATGAAATTCCATAATTTCATAATCTACGTTTATACACATATACCCGTACCTAGGTCTGGACTTGGTATGTACGATCTACTCGTGGCCTTTAGTAATAATCCCAACCGTTTCATTGAAATTTGTAAATAGTTTGTTTTAAAAAATACTGTCTAATAGTACATTAAAATAGTGGGTCATACTGAGTTTCAAAGCAACGAGCTTTATCCGCGTTGCAGCACGAGTTGCCCGGGGAATATATTCTTTAGAGCGGCGCCATTATGAAAGCGAATTCAACAAGTACACGCCAGCAAAATCCATATAGATACAAGCCGGACATAATACGGGCGCTTTTATTAGCACGTATTTTATTTTTTTCATTACACCTTTTCATGGCGCTCGCGGGTCCTTAATAGTACATTCGCTGCAACAACGTTTCCACTACGCAAATAAACCCGGTACCTAATCCTTTATTTCGTAAGCATCTCGTGTTACATGATAACGAGTTGACTTACGCCGGGAATACGGCGCGTATAATAAACTACGCCCGTGTGTGTGCGTGCTCCTTATTCAAAAGAAACGCGCATTTACATAAAAACGCCTCGTAAAAAGTCGTTTCCTATAAAGTGAGTTACGGAAACGTCTCGAATATGTTTTGTGTTAAGAAATCAAAATATCGTTAGCGTATAATAGATACAATGGACGGAACATTACCATATTATGCGAGAAGAAAATTATCATGACTTCTATTATTATGTTTAACGAGCGCGTATTGCTAGTGATTTATAGCGATTCATGTCGTATAATACGGAGATTGTAATACTTCGTAACAATGATTGAGGATGCATTGTCGTTTATGAATAACACTTGTTAAAACAAGTTTTATAAAGTACTTACCGAACAATATACCCTAATAAAAATGCACGGTATTCGCAAATCGTAAATTATTGCCATAATAGTCCAGTCAAATAGGTTCTAACCTATTCAACCTAACCTTCAACAACAATCTAACCTTCAAATGTTATTTATGTAAATATTTATGTATTCAGAATGAAATGAGAAGGATGAGAGATGTATGAAAAAGTAGGAATGCGATTTGAAAAACTCTTAAGACTCAAGAAGATAATACCAAAGAGGACAATTGGTGTTAGATATAAAAAAAGTTATAAAAGAAAAACTTGCTCAAAAATCTTCCTTTTCTAACTTCTTCCACGAACTCTGTCACAACCGATAACTAATTACTCGCTCAGTGATATGTAAAACTCTGAAGAGATTTAGGGAGACAGATAATATAAAGGATGTTCCAAATCGTAGACCTAGAGAGTCGCAACTAATATTAAGCAAAGTTAAGATAAATCCACACCAAAGAGATACAGAGGAACATTTTGTTGCCGGTTGCCGTAACCCGTTTATGGAAACAGAAACATTACAAAATTACCATAAACATTCTGTCCATATCAAGAAACCTCATTTTAGGAACAGTATCATTGTGTTGCTGCAACAAGAGACGTCCCGTCTAGTGTCCGTGTGTTTCAATATTCCTAAACAATGTAGTGTGACGACCATTTTCAAGCAGCAGTGGTGGTCAAAAGGTGGTCAAAATAAACTGTTTACTGGTCAAAACTTGGTCAAAATGATAAACAAAAAAAAGTTGAAAAATCCAATTTGGGGGTGCTAACTTCCCACACCTTCAGACGAGGGAGTTTTACAATACGCGTCTCAATAAGATGTTACTGAATTTCCAGCTTAAATTACCAGCTTATATTCTTCTTGGACGAATAAAGCCACTACCACGTGTGTTTTTGAGTGATGATGCCTTTCCACTATCCCGTAACTTACTGAAACCTTTTCCTGGACATCAGGACAAAGGATCAAGGGCTTTCAAGGGCCAGAAGAATTTTCGAGAACGTATTTGGAATAATTTCAGCTATATTTAGATTACTCAGAAAACCGCTGCTTCTATCTCCAGTAAATGCAGAAAAAGTTGTGACCGCAATTGTATGTTTACACAATTTTTTGAAACGTAGTAAGCTTTCAAGACAAATGTATGCACCACTGGTACATTTGACGACGAATAAGAAGACACTGGTGAATTAATACCCATTACACGGAGAAACGACATAAATGGGTGTGTAGTGACGTCATCACAGAAGTAAGCTCATAAATCGCCAATTAAAGTTAAAAATGTTCGACAAGAGTATGCTGTGCATGGAGAAACGACATAAATGGGTGTGTGATGACGTCATCACAGAAGTAAGCTCATAAATCGCCAATTAAAATTAAAAATGTTCGACAAGAGTATGCTGAATATTTTTGTCTCCACAGGGATTAGTTCCGTGGCAGTTTGTCATGGAACAATACACTTTGTTATTACAAAATGTACTTCTATTAAAATAATAGGGTTATTTATATTCTTTTCAGCTATTATTGTTTGTAAACAATGACGAACGGTGTTTTTATACGAAAGAAACTCTAAGTATTTGTAGGCAAACCATGTACTAACAAAATATGCTCCAGCAGCAGAATTTTGATAGGCACGGTATTTTTATTTTCTATGTAGTACTGTGCCACTAAGTTTTTTATTTTTCTTGTAACTTCATCGACACCAGCTCGCATCGCGTTACTTATTTCCACCCAGAAATCCTGTTTTCGGTAAAGATCTTTATACGTTTCATCCTGTGGATTCCACAAACACTGGGCATTTCTATATAATTCTATTGAATTTACTAATTTTTTTTTGTCCAGTTGAACGACTTAAAGTTTTTTGTTAACAATAAACTAAATACAATCCAAACACAAGTTTACAAACGCTTGTGTTATTTACGGCACAATAGTTTCGGAAACAAGTTACAACGTGTCCACACTGCGTCTAAGGAACAAAAATGTTTACCAGTGTTTCTGAATTTACTTTGATATTTACCGCTAAATATGGAAACAAGCAGCTTGTAATATACATTGTTTTCTGCAACCATGAACAATAAGGAACATCAAGAAATTTTTAGAAATATTCAGTACCGTTCAGACACAACTTCCATTAACAAGCAACATGTATATATATATATATATATATATATATATATATATATATATATATATATATATATATATCGAATAGTTGAATCGCAAAACCAACTTAACTTAACTTATATTTTTTTTGTATATCAATTCCATTCGCCGCGTTTTCTTTTCTGCAAGAACATCTATAGTTCTTGAAATAAATTGGTAGGTTTTGCCGCTTTCATTTTCAGTTTATAATTTCAGTTTATAATTAAATATGCGTCTTTAGTTTTCAGTTTATCTTCTAAGGATAAATTATTAAAATAACCGCTCTTATTAGTTCGAAAATCTACTAAATCGGCGCTGTCTAGGGCCGCCATTATTCTTAAAAATAACACTAATCACTACGAGTAACAACAGGTCAATATTATATCCACTGTATTGCAAAAACTGATCGATCAGGCTAGCTAAATTGCATGTCATTTTTCGTGTACTCCCTCTCCTCCCCTGCACCGAGGATCTCTGTCGACAGCCCAGACAGCGGTCGGCCAAGGCTTACGCACTGACGGTTGCCGGCATGCTGGCGCTTCAGTTTAAATGGAAATAAGTATGATGATATGAATATAAAATGTTTATTATTCTGGCAAAGGCAAGTGGCAATATAAAAAAGGGATCTACCATCTAAAATATGTAGGATAGGCTGCGCCTTACAGCCTTAATGGACCCTTCTCCTTAATCTCGATTTCTTCTTATAAGAAGATAATAAGAGAATAATGCAAAGACTAACAACTTATTGCGTATCAACTAATGCGTTGATGCTATTGTATATACATGTCTGTTGTATTGTAAAATTCGCAACCCCCAATAATTAAAGAAATAATAAAAAATAAACATTTATTATGAATATCAACATTCATTCTTATAATTCTCTATACACATTTCTTCTTATTTATTTATATTTATTTTTATTTATTTGGTATTACATTATATCTACCTGTATATTAAATTGCCTACATCTTTTCCAGTGAAACTTCGTTTTTCATGTGTCTCATTATTGCTACCAGCAGTAGTATTTCCCAAATACAACTCTTCTAACTGATGTTAAAAATAAAGGATTTCATTACATAATATTGCATGTTTTATTAAACCTTCATCCGTTTATAGAAAGAAAACGCTTGCTAAGGTCCTTGTGCAGAAAAATGTATGCAGTGCAATTAAATTAAATGTGATTTTGATTTTACGTGCAATTTTAATATTACCAATTTAATTAGAATTTATAACAGACACATGATAGCCTACAAAGTTGTGTACGCTACGTGGCGCTAATGTCGCGCACATGGCGAATAGAGTATGTGTTGTTATGCACAGTGTGGCCAAGTCTGGTATATCTTGTCTTAATCCTTGGTACAAGTTGACGAATCAGGATTATCTTTTCTTCATTTGGAACATTAGTAAAGAGTGACTCTGAAGAATCTGACAGCATGATCGATGAAAAGTCGAGAGACACTGAATACACCACGACAAGACCCGGAAAACAACTAGCATAACTTTTACTTATTCAATAGGAAACAGTAATTTGGGTGTAATTACATCTAAAATTGTTGTTGGTAGACTGGGGGGAGGGGCTTATCGTAAAGAGATACAATTTTTAGTCATATCTTATCCCTTGAAGAGTGAAAAGAATCAAGTCCCTTAGGTATTAAACAGCTATTAGAACTAAGTATTACATATCACACCACCTATACTGGATGCTATAAACTAAAACGTCACATTTTGTTACAAACCCAGAGCCAATATACAAAACTACCCCGGAACTTACAATGTTTGTATATAATTTTTTATTAATAGCGTATCGCGTTGTTTCGAGGCAAAGAGTCACATCCACAGCCGAACCACTCCCGGTGGCAGCGGGGCATTACCGCAAATCCCAAACACAGCAACAGGACCGTTCCCCACAATAAGTTCGCGTAGAATGAATAAAGCCAAGATTAATGGCTTTTGTACGTTGCCGCAACAGCGCGCGATTATAATTTCCTAGCGGCGAAACTGTAACGAGAAAAACGAACCGGGGCAGAACTCGCCTCTCGTCCATTTCTTACGCGCTGTCACATTCCGCAACCCCCCGCATGTGGAATTACCAACTTGTTGTGCGTTCGGCGATCGCTTTGTCTATGTTTGGTTTTAACTATTTAGAATTATCGACCAGAATATACGAGGGTGGGGAGAAAAGTTTCCGGCCTGAGCCAGAGATAGCGCCATTAGTTCTAATTTTCGACTCGTATTCTATAGTACTATCCATGACTAGCTTGTATAATAACTTTTAGGTCGATTGTTTTGTTTGACAGCCTATTGAATAAGACGCCTCGCTTGCTTACGTGAAAATTGAAACATTGAAGAAGCATGCGGTCATCAAATACATCTATTTCAAAGGCTTAACACCACTTCAAATCAAACAATAAATGGATTCAACACTGAAGGACTTTTCTCCATCATATTCAACAGCCAAACAATGCATTTCTGAATTTATGAAGGGTCGCACGATCCTTGATGGTGAACCACGTTCAAGACGCCCCGTTGAGGTTATAACTTCAATACATGGAAGACGTAGGTGATCAATTAGAACGGAAAATATTGCAATAAGTGTTTTTGCACACGTTGCGTTGATTGAGTCTTCTCCTACTTTAAGACATGAATAATATAGGTGATCATGTAGAACTGAAGAAACTGCACTAAGTTTGTTGACATGTGTGGTCTTTCTTGGTCCTTTCCTACTTTAAAACATGAAGGATATAGATGATCAGTTAGAACTGAAGAAACTGCAATACATGTTTTTACATACGATGACATAAATCCAGAATTTTCTATTTTGAGCGGCAGCTATTTTGTATTTGTTATTAACATTATAGTTACTAGAAATTATTTTAATTAATAATGTACGTTTCTCTATTTTCAATAACTTTCTCAGTAAGCTTCATAATACCATTTCCAACTTTTTTTAAAAGATTTCTGACTTTCTCGTCATTGGCAAATGTTAAGTTTTGTAAACTGTTATACATGGAGCGGAATAGGTGAAAACCTGAGGACGCGAGGTCTGGAGAATACGATGGATAGGGTAAAACATCCCACTCTACATAATTCCAACAATTTCCTCCAGGTCTGCAGAGAAGTATGAGGTCGAGCGTTGTCGTGATGGAAGATGACCTTCTTATGATTTACAAATTTTGGGTGCTTTTCCTGCATAGTTTGGCTCAATTTTTGTTCGCAGTAAACGTCCGAATTTATTGTTTCGTTCCTCGGGAGTAGCTCATAACAAATGATTCCTTTTAAATTGCACCAAACGGACAACAAAACTTTCCTGGGGTGAAGCCTGCCCTTGATATAGAGTGAGAAGGTTCACCGGACTTTTCCCACGATCTTTTTCGACTAACGTTGTCGTAAATGATCTACTTCGCATCTCCAGTAACCATATTTCTCAAAAAGGAATCGCTACGTTGACGAAGCCTTAACATATCCATTAAATTGGATACGCTGAATTCGTGAGGAACCTAAACATCGAGTCTACTGACAAATCCAAGTTGTTTAAGGTGATTCTGTACAGTAGATTTTGACGTCCCGATTTTTTCTGCAAGCTCACGTATGGTTTGGCGAGGATTTTCATCAACTAATGCTCGGTAACGACTTCTTTAGATCGGCCTGATTTTGCGGTGTCCGTGGCGGAAAAATTACTGCGAGCTTCAGCGGTTCGTTTGCCTTTTTTAAAATAAAAAAAGCATCACATGTGTAAAATGATCGGTTTCATTCATTTTCAATTAAGTTCACACACAACAATAATAAAATAAGTTCACGAGTATAACGGCAGTAAACAACAATTAAATATCAGGGTGAAATAGGGAGGAGGGTTTCAAGGCTGCAACTGTGCGCATGACATCATAGGCCGTAACGTATGTGGTAACTCGGAAAATCGAAACGACTTTTTGGATAACCCAATATATATTTACTCAATAGTTATGTACCTAAATGAAAACTGCCTGCTCCTTCATATGTTTGGGAAATCCACTCGAATGGTTGCAGCTCAGGTTAAATTATCACAGCGCCGTTCTTCAAAGAGAGATCAGTATTACCCTTGACTGTGTATTTTCCATTAGTTCCCTCAGCGTCCGCCTTTGTAAAATTGCAGGGGTCGTAACCAGCTAGCGCATAAAATCGCAAGATAGGAAACTGAGTATTTTCCAGGTTTAACTTAACCAAGCACATAAATTACGAGGCGACTTCCTGGCAAAATAGCGGAACTTAAATGTTGTATAAATAATTTTAAAGGAAGCAGAACAAATTAATGGAATATAAACATTTCTTCTTGTGTGGGGCGGCCGAAGCAGAACAATGGGGATGACGCTGCCGCGAGTTATCTTTGTTTGTTCAAGTGAGCCGCACAAAACCTGCAACACGCCTCACAGCGACGCCTGGATATAACTGACTGTTTTTGCAGTTGCAAGTGCAAGTGACGCGGTGCCTATCCTTTGTAACTTATTAATCGTGTCCCGCAAAGCCTCCCACGGGATGAGATAAAATGCCCGAACTGTTGGTTCAAGAAATTTGCATAGAAATCATTGTTGTTATTATTACAATAAGCCTCCACTTTAAATATATTTATTAGTTATATACATTACCAATGGGCTAGAAGACTACCATTACGAATGGAGTAACTACAAGGGTTGATTTTTCTACCGAAATTTACCCCTGATATACTCAGTCCTAAGTTTAATTGTCTACTGTGGCGCATAACTCCAGTTCGAAAAATGGATGGAACTTAATGAACGTTTTAAATAGCGGAAGTAGCTATGATCTGGGAACTACAATCGCGAATGAATGAATAGTAATAGATCATCTCTCCTACGTACATAACTATATAAAATAATGTGTTATGAAAAACAGTCACCTAAAAATGATAAAACATACATATAATTACTAAGGTCGTTTTTGCTACCGAAATTCACCCCTGATGCACTCTATCTTGAATCTGAATATCTACTGAACGTTTTCGAGTCGAGAAACTATGTAGAAAATAAAAGGATTGGATCCTATGTGGAAATCAAAATACAGTTCTTCAGCAAAAATTTCTGGTATAATGCAGGGTTATTGAACACTGTGGTCATGAAAAAAGATATATCTGCATGGAGAGCGTCATTTGGATAATGACAGAACTATTAGGGTCACAGAAAGTTTGGACAGTGTAAAGTTTGGACACACGCAAATTAGACATCCTTCCCCAGAAAGCCTACAGACAGGCTTGTGTAGGGGAAGGTTACACATATAAACGCGGACAAACACTCAGCCCTGAGGGAAGTGCCAAGTTTCCTCTGGTGAGAATCGAACTCACGCAGACAATGTGCTTAGTATTTGGCCCAGTTGCCACCCTGTTACCAAATACCAAGTCAGCACCATAGCGGCACCATGAGAATAAGATCATGCGTCACTCATCCAAGTCGCAGCCATGCAATTCATTGCTTGACTTCGAACAGCACAGGTCCGACAATGAGCGGAGTACGTTGTCTCATCCTCAAACACAGACGAAAGAGAAACGATAAACAGAAGATATATTGTCAACTGGAACATAGCATTACACATGCCAGTATGCGATGTTGATATACATATTGATATCCGAAATTTGTAATGAAACGACCCAGAAATTTCAGCTTCAATTACATTAAACTGTTCCATGTTAAGTTACTTATTTTTCTTATTTTCAGCCTTGCTATTTAATTCGACATCTCAAATGTACTGTAAAAATTTCAAATTCATTATTCGCAAATTCTTTTAAAATTACTTGTCTTATCCTTCGGTTTTGTAGCTAGTTTATACCAGAAAATAAATAAATATAAGTTGTAAAATGGATTTTGTATATTCAGTAGATTGAATTAAGGTTTACACAATATAGTTTTTCGTGTAAGACCAAACGGTGGTAAAATCTGTTGAAATAGTGGTATTGACATTACCTACTAAATAAACTACTGAAATAAAAGTAAAAATTCACACTAACGGCTGGCTAAATCTACTCACATCACAATAAATTGGTGTGGCATCATTTGAAACCTATTTAGTATGAAATTTTACATCGTATTTCAGACAGTTTAATAAGATTATTTTGTTTAACTTCGGAGTTAATTTTAGGTAACATAAATGGAATTATTTTAATCCAGATTTGGAGATAATAATGAGAATAATTTACCATTTCTAACAAATATAAATTGCATAACAATATGTTTGGTTTCAAATATATATGTATATAACAGTTTAAGTTAAGAAAGTGTACTTGAATGTACATATACAAAGAAAAAAAGAGGGACAGTCACATCGGTACATAAATATGTAATTTTTTAATACCGTTCTTTAACGTCTATTTCTACTGCCGAGGAGATAAACCACCACTAATCTAGGAATTTTGAAAACCCCAATTTTTGTCATTACAAAAGTGGTAGAAATATCTCTCTTACGTCATTACGTAGATCTTTTACTCTCCTACTTTGTAATAGACAAGGAATGGCTTTATATCCTATCCGAGGGATGGTACGTCTTCAACAGAAACTTTGCCAGTTTTCGTGTAGTTTCTGTGAATCTACTGATCTACAAGATGAGTCTAATTGGTAACCCATCCAAGTGGCAATCACGACAGCTCTTGCTTATAAACTTGCTCTTGTTTTGTCGAGTATAGGATATGTTCTGTAGTCTCATCCTCTAGATTGCATTCCTTATACGCGGAAGTAATTGTGCAACCCATAAAATAGAGATTCTTGTTTAGTCCGCGTTTAGTTTGTAAGGCGCCCTCTTTATATTTATTGTAAATTGTTAGTATTAGAATATACGACCTAGTGCGTGAGTGACCGGCCGCGGTAACTAACGTTTATCATGAACAATTTTGTCTGTTTTGATTTTGATCTAAGAAGACATTGTTTACAGGCATTGTTGAAAAGAAATAAAAAAACACTTGAAAAGAATTGTTATTAGTTTTGTGCTATACTAATATATCAGTACGCCCTCGTATATTTACATTAATATCCCTAAAAACTATTACATAGGTACTGTCTAACCAATGTATATCTAAAATGTCTTCTGTGCAGTTCGGATCCTTCCATTTCCCTATTCCCTTCGATTGCAATAATTCAGGGCGCTCCACTTCACTTCCATGAAATATTAGTGTCTTCTCTAGTAACGAAGCTCCCTCCATGGGACTTGTTTGTGTGCTGTTTGGTCCCTTCCATTCTACTTTGAGCTACATCTGTCACGTCTAGGTATAATGTCTAAATCTATCCAATAATAGAGAGCGGACAGAGTTGTTAGATTTTTCTCTACCATTAAATTTCATAACAATAAATTTACGATAATATAATATATGCAGCTTGAACTTTTAAGGTTGGATATTATAAGCATTTATTATATAGAATGATAACGCGTTCTATATTTATTATATATACAGGGTGGAAGGTAAAAAATGCCGCAGGCCATAACTTCCATACTTGTTATTAATAATTTGATTTTAAAATTGAAAGCAGATAATTAAATAATTGTTTACAGATTATTATGCAGCATTCATTGAGATTTTATACAATTTCATTTCAAGGTCACGCGATAGTCAACTTTTCTGATTATGGCGGACATCAAACATCAGAGGATATTCAAAAACAATAACACATCCCGAGAAAAAATACGATAAAGTTGACGAGTTGGTATTGAGCAAGAAACATTTTATTCAAGTTCATAGAGCAATGTGAGCGTTCCATGATATTTTGCCAAATGTATCACTGTCTTTAGATCCAGTTCAGTAAAATATCTTTGAATACGCAGCGTATTCTCAAACATAACCAGGTATATTTTGACTTTAAACCCACGTGGTTCCTAAGCCATTACAACTGATCAACTTTGTGTACAAGGTGAAAATAATGGCAAATCAATTTAGTGTAGTGCTAGTACAATCGTTACTTATTAACATCTATCTTATTTTCCGCTACTTAACATACATTTTATTTTATATGTTCATTTAAGAGGCTCAAAATATGTGAATGTGAAACATTAATATTCTGCATATTTTTGTTGAATCTCCCATATACCTTCACAAAATTAGCGCTCGAATGGCAGTCTATCAGAATAATTGGACCAGTTTTGCTTTAATTCCGCCGTCAGTGCAGAGCGATACAGAAACAACTTTTTGACAGAATATTTTCAACTATAAACAATAACATATAAGTCGGAAATCCAGAAGGGAACCGCCAAGCAGTTATCAAAGTAGTTCCCGAATAGCAAAGCTATTACGTAATCGCTGTAGGTCACAACTACTCCTCGGGCTAAAGCCCCGCCAGGCATTGAATTATACCCAGAAGCGATCCTCGACCCCTTTCTCGTGTTTCTGCACGATCAGATAAGGTTTCAAAAAATAAAACCCGGCACAGGTAGGATTCGACATTTGTCCCGGATCGTGACCGAACGACATACAGCTGTTTCGAACTTATTAGTTCTAATCAGTGCCGTACACGGTACGCCGATTCAGGACAAATGCCGAATGAACTCTATGGCGTATACAACAATAAACAAGACGATGCAAAGGCACATACGACACTAGACACTATAGCTTTTACACCTATATTTTCCTATCATAGAGCTTTTTTATGATCGTGCACATGTTGACTTGTTTCCAAAATATTGTTTAACTTTCTCAGACACATCTTTAGGCAGTTTATCTCCAGTTATATGCACTTTTACTATTCACACTTTATTGTAAGAGAAGTGGAAGGAAACCAAGAAATGAAGGCAAATTCCTCAATTTGAATGTATAGTTAATATATCGGTATCACCTCAGTCTACAAAGTAGACAAAAAAAAACTTATCTCACGCAAAAAATATACAAACACAATAACAAAAATGTAGTACACCACAAAGTCTCATCATATATACAAATATTGTCAAAGTATTATTCTTGGTTTTCGGATGGATTCCAAATCAAATTTGATTAAAACTTGGATAAAACGTTTCGTCATCCATATGTTATCATCCAGATATGTTTATCTTGATAATAGATCACTTACTTAAGGCATTTTATAGTTTTTTTATAGTGGTATATGAAGGACACTGACTGACAGACTCCGAAAATGTTTTTGGCTCACTATGCTTTTAGGAAAGAATACTTTCTTGGCGGTCGATATTGTTTATCAAACATTAGGTTTTGCTCCTACATAAAAAAATAAAATTCAACATCAAAATTGTAGAAGCGGTTTATCAGATAACACATTTGTGATTGCAATAAATATATCATTTGATGAGACAGTATATAAATACATTCTCATAGACTTTATACGAGGGCGGATCAATATATACGAGACTATATTTAAAAAAAAAATTATTGAATGAAAAACAAAAGGCAAAGTTATTTTATTTTTCTACATAGTCTCCTGCTTTACAAATACATTTTTTCCATTGAAAAGGAAGGTTTTTTATCCCAGTATCGTAGAATGAAGCTGGTTGCGTTAGGAGCCAATTGAGCAAGAAGCCCTTTACGCCCTGGTCATCTTCTAATTGTTGCCCTCCTAGAGCTTCTTTTAGCGACCCCAACAAATGAAAATCGCAGGGCAATAAGTCTGGACTGTAGGGAGGATGTTCTAGTGAAGTTCAGTGCATTTATTTCAGTTTTTCGACCGGTAAAACGGTAGTATGGGGCCTGACGTTGTCGTGAAGGAGGATTGCCTCTCGAATCGGTTGGTTTCGTCTATTGCGGCGAATTTGGATTTGCAGCTCTCATAACTAATTCCGACCTTTTCTGCAATTTCGGATACGGTTACCCGTGGACCCACTTCAAGAATGTTTTGAAACGCGCGAATGTGTTCATCTGTAGCGCTGGTTGGAGGACGTCGATCGTGTTCCCGATTTTTCACCCGTTCTCGCCCTTCCTTGAACCCATGATGCCAGGCAAACACATGAGTTATTGACAGTTGTTGTTCCCTGAACTGGGCAGTCAATCTACGGAAAATTTCCGCCGCTTGAACTCCATCATGAATCAGAAATTTTATAACAATGCGTAGATGCTCAGGATCAAGAATCCCGTTTATATTTGATCTACCCTCGTATATTTCTTCTTGGAAGGGTAATTGACAATGAGAGGCTACCATTTAGCCAAAAAAACTAATGGCATTTCTATTCCCATTAAAAATAGTTGTGGAACGTTGCAGCCTAATAAGCATAAACATGCAGCCTATTGTCCTCGAGTTTCCGGCAAATCTTCTGATTATAAAAACAACTCTATCGGTGCTATTCGGTATATAAACCCTAATTAGTATTTCAACGTGGCGACAAAATTAATTTGACAACTTATTCCCAACAATTATTGTATCGTTTCTAAACTTTCTCAAATACTTTGGCTCAACCGCAAACTTCTAGAGACAATTTGTGGTTTAACAACGTTAAAGTTTGCCACCTAATGCCGACTCTTGAAAGCTATCGCACAGTTCATAAGCGGATCGAGAGAACTACGTTTATGTAAGAAGCATAAATATTTAGTTGACAATAATTTGATAGTCACGGTAATCTGTATTGATTGTTTTCTGTAATTACAAACATGTTGGACACGTTTTTAATTACAGAAATTAAATGATTTACACATTCTACAGTTTATAAGAAATTTGTTTTTGTTGTTTCTTGTGAATTTTTTAGTTCATAGATTTATAAACTACATTAGTTCTTAGTTATATCTTAGTTATATCCCTAAATTACCTAATTTTACTACTGTGGGACAAGAAAATTTTAAAGCCATTGAAAAAATATTTTTATGAAAGAAATCCAAGGGATATCAACGGGAATAGAGTTGGATATACCGTTGAGTATACAATAATGTCTGATTACTGTGCTGCCTAATCACTAGATCTCTCTATCACTGGTCTTCATATACAGCGAACAAAAATAGAGTAAAAAATGTAACATACAGAAACTGATTGTAAAGAAAATTGTAAAGAAAATGTTATATGTAAAGTGTTATATATATAGATAAGGAGTTATACCACTAGATGAAAAAATAGATCGCGGAAACAATACATAACGTATAGTCCCTTCAAATTAGGAAAATTGACAAACATTTTTCCTACAGCTAAGCGACCTATACAGAAAGTTGCGTTGGGGTTGTGTCAACATATTTTTCACCTAGCGCATGATAAAAAAAGGGTTGTTTTTTAGATATAGATATATGCGTTTTGGCCGTTTTTTAGGTTTTTTGCGTTTTTCTGAAAAACTATGCATTTTTGGGAAATCATGACTTGAATTGATATTGTAGATTTTGCGATTCTCCACAATTTTTGTTCTTTTCGTTTTTTCGAAATTCTGCTTAGTTGCGCCGCTAGAGCGCACTGAAGTGTTTTTGAGCTCTTTTTTGATTTTAAACCAAAACTATGCATTATAGAAAAAAATATCAAGAAATCAAAGTTGTAGATATAAAAATTTCCGACACATTTTGTTCCTTTTATTTTTTTTTTTGAAAGTTGCACGGTTTTGCCACTAGAGGGCGAAAACCGTTTTATTATTTTTTTGTAATGCTCTGTGCGAATGAAAAAGACATTCTAGCGCATTATTATTGATTTACAGGCAAAATTATGCATTTTTTGTAAAAAAAAGTATAAGACAATTTGTAGGAAGTTTTTTGCTCTCCAACTTTTTGTTATCGAACTGTTCTAAAAAATGCATAGTTTTGAATATAAATAAAAAATAATGCTCTAGAGTGTTTTTTCATTAGCACAAAAAAAAATTGAAAACGGTTTTCGCCCTCTAGTGGCAAAACCGTGGGACTTTGAAAAAAAAAACAAAACAACAAAATGTGTTTTACATCTACAACTTTGATCTCCAAAAAAAAAACAGCCAAAGGTACATATATGTATATATGTCTATATCTAAAAAACAACATTTTTTTATCATGCGCTAGGTGAAAAGTATGTTGACACAACCCCAACACAACTTTCTGTATAGGTCGATTAGCTGTAGGAAAAATTTCCCAAAATCGGTGATTTTTTTGTCTAATTTGAAGGGGCTAGTAGTAGAAGCAGTAATTGGAGATAAAGAAATAGGTGTGACAGAATGATTGGAAGTGAAGAAATGTGGATCTTTAAATTGAAACAAGGAAAGATATAAAAGTAAAAATCTACGAAGCAAAAAGTATAGCAGGTAAGAAGGAATTAAATATAGAGTACAATGTGATGAATATGCAAATGAAAAAGAGGAAAGATGAGAAAACATGGAATAACGAAATTGAATTAAATCTAAAAGAACCAGCAGCAACACATAATATGAGGGAATTGTATTAAAACATTAACCTTTTAACATATAAATATAAATACTAGTTAACAAATTAACAGTTCAACAACTAATAGTTTGTGTACAACTGTTTCATGAAGCAAGCGATTATTTACAGCTGCATTAACAAAAATTCGCACAAAATTAGGACAAAGTGAAGAGCCTACAGAGTTAACAGTGCGTAACTTAATCAAGAAACTCAAAGAGACGGCTACTGTTATTGATAAGGCGACACCAATACGTCCTCGTCGTAGTCGGTTAGATGAAAATATTGCTGCAGTGAGACAAAGCATACGGGAGTATCCAAACATATCACCATATCCAACACATTCGATATCGTGCACAACAATTGTTAAAAGCGTATCTGTTAAGAACTACCACGCATCGGATTTTTAAAAAACATCTGCATCTGTCAGCATACAACATGCAGTTGACACAATGATTAAAAGCTACAGACAATTTACAACATCGTACATTTGTTAATTGGATGTTAGAAAAGAATGAATGTGATGCTGCTTTTTGCAACAAAATTTTATTAAACAATGAAGCACATTTTCATCATGATGATTTGGATTTGAACAACATGTGGTTTCAGCAAGACAACGCAACGTGTTATATATCACATTCAAATATAACTCTATTGCATACCACATTACCTGATCATGTCTCGCAGAATGTTGTCATCAATTGGCCCGCAAGATCATGTGATCATGTGAACACCACTGGACTTTTTTCTTTGGGGTTATGTCAAGGAAAAAGTGTACGCCACCCAACCAGCAACGATCAAGGACCTCAAAGCAAACATTCAACATGTTATCCGGGAAACAGAACTAGTTTTATGTGCCTGTGTTATGGATAATTTTCCTAAACGAAGATAACATCATACCAGATGTCTCTTCCAGACCATACTCTTTCATCTGTAGCCGTATCGTCTCCATTTTGTGTTGAAGAATCAGAAACCTCAGTTTGTCAAATATTATTAGTTTTAGCCCTTTAGATTAAAAAATATATATACATAAGTAGATTGACGACATAGAGTGCCTGATTGATTCGCCATTTTAAGAGGGGCGTTCCATGGCGATGATTCTGCGGTAGAGGCACCCCGAGCTGAGATAATTTCCTTTTATCTGTGCCGCACCTTCCAGAATGTGCCATTACATTAATTCTATTACGACACGGCAGGCGAAAACTACACTCGATTGCCGTATAAACTGGAACGCCGGCTATAAACGCCGCCGAATTGTCCGTCTCTTGCCTGCAGCCTCGTTCGGTTTTAACCTCCTAACGAATAGTTCAATTAAACTTTGCACTAATGAAAAACATGAGTGATGGCGCCGCGAATGCTCCGTTCTTTCATTTCCGGTTTTTAATTGTGCTGCCGTTCGTGTAAGTAACAGAAGGAAAGGATAATAAGTTGCGGGTTTTTCAGCCGACGGACGCCATTGAATAACATAGTTCGGGGTTCAGTGGTAAGTCTCAGGTCAATACAACAAAATATTTGCTCTTCATCCTAATTATTATATATAGAACATATATTAGTGTATAGTACCATATATCGAACAGTATGTATAGGGTGTCTCAAATGGAACTATAGGATTTGATTTGCGAGCCATCTGTGCATTTTTGTCTGTCAAAAATTGGTCGTCAATATTTCATGATTGTCATCTACAAACCAAGTTCTGTTGACGATGATAAGCAAACTGATATAATCTGCACAGCTTTTCAAAAGCCTTCGATAGATTAGATTACAATATACTTTCACAAAAATAGATAGTTTCGCATTATCGACAAAATTAAAGTTCTATATCAAATTAAAATCTTCAAAATTTTCCATCATTTTTTTCTATATTATTATAGTACAAAGGTTTAAGAATATATTCTGAAAGTATTAAGTCGATATCTTTCAAATTTACAGAGATATAAAGCTTTCAGTCACGCGGCGGTTGAGGACGGCTAATGCTGCTATCTGCGCCCCTCAATGAGCGCCCTCGCCGGGTGCAGAATAATGATCGACTTACTTGAACTAATCAGTGACAAACTTGAGAAATCATTGTTTCATGCAGTTTTTCCTACTATATTGTAATAATGAATACGCACAAAATTTCTCGCGCTAAGATATATAGATGAAACAAGCGCGAGAATTCCTCATCATAAAAAAAAACAACGTCCTTTGAATCCGAGACGGTGTCCGTCATATCTCAAGAACCGATCGACATACTCTTTTGAAATTTGGTACAGTCTCGCTTTAGGCTATTGTTAACAGAACAACGGACGCATTTTCCAAAAATAATCAAAATCGTTGAAATAAATTACGATGATAACTGAGTTTTTTACCGAATCTTCGTACTTCAGTTCTATGTGCCGTTTTTTTTAAACAAATTTCGGAAACGGCGATCTTTAATATGTTTCGTATGAACATAACTTCATGATAGCTTACTATCTTTGATTTCAGATGATCAGTTTTAGCAGGAGATGGTCTCGCACCGCTCCACTTCCGGCGGGCATATCACTTCCGGTTTTATATATTCTTAAATTGTGTTCATTTCACCATGCTCACAATAAATTTATCTTCAACTAACATCCCGAACGTCGACTGTTTTTTATGTTTCTAGGTGGATGTAGCCCCTTCATAAACTATTGCCCCTTATTTCTTCAAAATAGAAGACAAGATGAATTATGTACACGGTGATAACAAAACCGTCCAAGTTTTACCAACATCAGGTGTTCTACAGGGGTCTAATTTTGAACCGCTCTTATTTAATATTTTTATTAATGGAGATCGTTGCTGACATTATCGTCGTTACAGCGACGTTATTAACGTCGTTGTAAATTATCTTTTACAAGCACAAAATTTAAAATTGTTTTGCACTGTTTCATGTTTTGAAGACTGTATAATTTTACAACAATCTCTGTATAGGGCTCATTCTTGTTGCATAAATGATAAATTGTCTCGTAATATCGCCAAATGTAATGTTTTGTTCATAACAACTAAGCAAAACATGACAGTTTCTGATTATAGATTTGAAAACCTCTAGATTATAGATTGGATTATTCAGTGAAACATTACAATGAAATATTCACTGATTTAGGCATGATATTTGATAAAAACTTTAATTTCTCACTTTCGCACTAATTGTATAATAAAACAAATATAACAATGTCTTGGATATCTTATTGGAAATACCCTACATTTTTCAGATCCTTGTAATTTTAAGATACCGTAAAACAGGGTTACATTGAACTAACACTGGGTAACTTTATAAAATCAGGGTTTTTGAATCCAAATCGTTCTGGCTGACTTGATTTTGATGCCAGCGACTTCCAACTAGTCTCATTATTTCAAGGGATACTAGTAGAGTGTAATGCAATCACTGCATATTTTCCACGTAGCTAACTTGACAAACCTGTGCCATTTTTCTGTATATGTGATACGATTTGTCTTTATAACTTCCAAACCTCCTCTGGAAGGAAAATGCTTTCAGAGTCATCGCTTCAAGTAAGTTATTTCCTAATCACAAAACTATCTAGGAACATTTTCCGTTTTTTATCATTCCTGTAAGTCAATTCTCCTATTTTCTACAAATTAGCAAGTGAAGTTTCTGCATTTGACGCGGTAATTTTAATACAGGTTTGTGTACATGTAGATTGACGGGGTAACTTGTGGAGCTTTGTGGATCACCTGAACGCTATTCGTTGTGAATCTGTAGCATAAAAATAATGCAAAAAAAATTTATAATACGGGCTGGAAAAGGGATCACGACTGATGATCTACTCCAAACAGCTATTCCAGCCTTTACTGCAAATAAACTGGAAATTATCAGAAAGTGAAATATGAAGCCAAGAAAAAATAAAAGCAGCCAGGTGTGCCTCTTATGACTCTCAATCCTCCACAAACTCTAGCTTGACTAGTGATGACGTGTCATATGCTGAAAGTGAGTCTGCCAAATTTTGAATGGTCAGACAATGAGAACCATCAGCTTACAATGGACCAAGTCTGCCAACCAGGTCTAATAAGTCAAGGACTCTATGAACCGCAAATGAAGAAAATCTTACTACCTACATTAGAAGCTCAACTTACTACCTACATTAGAAGCTCAAAGCTGATTTGGGAAGGATTTTTCAATTAAAAAAAAATCAGGAACCAAGTTTTATAAAAATTCGATATACCTGGACTTTCTTTTTAATTTTACACTTAGGCTGGTATTTTAACGAGGCAACATTGATATAAGCAAGTGTTTTTGAAAGGGTAAATACCTTTGTTCAAAGTTACCCCAGATTGAGGGTTAACATTAATTCAAAAATAAAAGCCCTCTGCTTCATATTGAGGTTAACGAAATCGTTCATATTCCAATTTACTTGAGCTTATGTGTAGAGCTCTCTTTTTATCCAAGATTCTTTAAAATATATCTAAAATTAAGATGGATGCAGTCGAAAATATGAAAAATTTGTAACAAAGTAACCCCAGTTTACGGTACTCTATAACTCGGTAGTGTGTCTAAATTCAGAATATGCCTCTACCTGCCTCTTCCCAACGCTACGTCTTACATACTGCAACTACCAAGATGTCCTGGATAAGTATAATCTGTGTTTGTATATATGTAATATTTCATTCTTATTTCTTGTCTTTATTAATGATTTGTCTTCAGTTTGTATTTATTTTCTTTCCTGTTCTGTAATTGGATCATAATACTTGTACAACATTTGTAATTACTAAACAAATAGTGCAAGTACTTTCCAAAACGTAGACTGCAAAGTCCAGTCAGGAAAAATTGTTAGAAACCAGGCTGATTATATTCTCATCAACCAATTGTTCTTATACCTCCTTTTATTTTAATTTTTTACTACATGAATCTTCGCTACTTACCCTTATGTAAGGAAGACCACTTTTATGTAAAAGAAAAGTTAAGACTCTCTCTCCCTGACTAGCTTGCATAATAACTTGCAGGTCGATTTCTCTGTTAGTATATATTCGACGGCCTATTGAATAAGACACCTCGCTTGCTTACGTGAAAATGGAAACATTGGAGAAGCAGGCGGTCATCAAATACATCTATTTGAAAGGCTTAACACCACTTTAAATCAAACAAGAAATGGATTTCGCCGGGCCATTTCCACGCACTGAATCGGGAAATCGTTACATCTTGGTGGCTATGGATTACTTCAGCAAATGGCCGGAAGTTTACGTCATACCTAACTAGGAGGCAACCACTGTAGCCGAGCAACTTGTCGAAAATTGGATCAGCCGCTTTGGAGTTTCATTAGAACTACATTCCGATCAAGGCAGAAACTTTTAATCGGATGTGTTCCAGAGAGTGTGTCAGTTGCTCGGAATTCGAAAGACCAGAACAACACCATTACATCCCCAATCGGACAGAATGGTCGAGAGATTCAATGGTACACTGGAGACTAATTTGAGAATGATGGTTAGCGAGCACCAAACCGACTAGGACCGACACATACCGATGTTCCTGTTGGCCTATAAAACTGCAGTCCATGAAACTACTGGGCAAACACCAGCCCGCATTATCTTTGGCAAGGAGCTAAGACTGCCGGTGGATTTAATGTTCGGAAGACCGACTGATCAAGCGATGACAACCGAAGACTACCTACAGTCCCTGGAGAAACATCTCCAGGAGGCTCATAAGGCCGTGCGAGAAAAAACCAGATATGAGAGCGACCGAATGAAGACAAGGTATGACCGAAGGACGAATACTGAAGGTTTTCAAGAAGGCGACCTAGTCGGTTATACAATCCGTCTCGCAAAAAGGGTCGATGTCCGAAGTTGCAGAAATCCTGGGAGGGTCCTTACAAGATTGTGACCAGAATAAATGACCTAGTTTACCGGATCCAGAAAGTACCACGCGCAACACTGAAAGTTGTTCACATCGACCGCTTGTCGCCATTCCGAGGGCGATTTACTGATCGGGACGATCAGTACTAGGAGGGGGGCAGTGTCACGAAGGCCTCGAACGATCCCAAACGCCGAGAATATTTGAAACCTCGAGAGCGTGCGGTGTTCGGACTTCCAGTGCGTTCTATACTAGAAGGTTCGCCAAAGTTCTTTATCTAGAAACGCCTGGAGAGACACTTTACTGCCTATATAAGAATTATGTCGTCCAGCCAGGAGTTAGTTGAATTTGGACCGCGATAGTGAGCGATACAGTGCGAATAAAGTGATATACAGTGCGAAAATTAGTTTATAAAGTTAAAGTAGAAAGAAAGTTAGTTAGTTAGTTTGACTTGTGAATAGTTGAGTTGTAAATAAGTGTTCGAAAAATAAAGAACTTTCTAGTAAATTCGTTACACTATATTAATTGCTCTGTTTTTCATGCCTGATATGCATTATTTACTTGTTTTAGCACTTTAATGTGTCTAATAAAGGGTTATTATTTCAATTACATGCCAGTAGAATAACCATGTCGATCGAGAAGTTTAGATAAAAATTCCATCCCCTTTCTATTTATAAATACGGGAAACATCGCATGCAGCTTTTTTTCAACATAATGAATTAAGTAATAAAATATTACGGAGCACCATAAAAGGTATTGGATATGAATTATACATGGTAAAAGGCAGGTTGAATTCTAGGAAAACCTCGTAACATTTCCAGCTCTCTTACATTAGAAATATTTTATGGATGTTGTATAGGGTTTAGAGTGGCTTGCTCTAATAGCGGTTTTAATTTTACCGTTCACGGTATTTGATTCTTTCAAGTAAACGTAAAAAGTAATAGTAATAATAACTCCCGAAATACTATTTATATCGTTAAGATATACATAGTATTTCGGGAGTTATTATCATCAGGAAGAAATAAAAAAGTCGCGAACGCAAATCTTTCGACGATATATTATTTGAAGGGTGTACTTTACTCTCTCCAGTATTGTAAAGACTATACAAGAGTATTATTTGAATTTCAAATAGGAAACCCCGCACGGGTAGGATTCAACAACTGTCACGGATGGGAATCGAACGAGAAACAGCTGTTTCGAACTTATTTGTTCTCATCAATGTCTTCCCTTTCTGAAACCTAACTGATCGTGCAGGAACACGAGAAATGGGTCGAGGATCGCTATTAGGTATAATTTAATGCCTGGCGAGGCTTTATCCCGAGGAGTAGTTGTTTCCTATAGCGATTATGTAATAGGCTTGCTATTCGGGAACTACTTTATAACCACTTGATTTGGTGGTTACTTTCTCGATTCCCAACTTATAAGTTACTAATTTTTGAATGTCAATTCTGTCGCCATATTTTCAAAACATCCACCGAATAACTATTCCATAGCACTATTATATCTAGAGAAGCTCATTTTGCTGCAACGTAACATAAACCAAATCAAATTAGGCTATTTGTTGATATTATTGAAAATGATAATGATATTCTCCTGAACTAATGCTGTTAAGTGTCTCCAGTGATTCTTGGGAATAAGAAAAATTACTAAATTTATCTGCAGAATTTTAAAATTTCGTATTTGTTTATAAAATTTTGTACATACCCTGGTTAAGAGGGTGCCTAGTATAGGGATGTATTCCAATCTTATACAAAAATATCGTAAATGCAATTTATTGTATTAACAATACAATAAATAGTATCGCTAGTTTAAGAAAGATCGCACGAACACTGATGGTGAACCACTTTCAAGACATCCATTGAGATCAAAACTGCCAAAATAGTCGAAGAAAGTTCATAAAATCGTTGTAGAGGACCACGGATTGAAAGGGAATGAGATATCTGAGACTACTGGGATATGAAGTGAATGTGTACGCAATACTTTATGCTAGGTGGGTGCCGCGTTTACCAACTATAGATAAAAAATTACGCCGGAGGACTATTCGACTGAGAATTTAGCACTGTATAATTGAAATCCCAGCGAACTTTTGCGTCGATTTATAGCTGTTGATGAGACTTTGGTCCACCTGTACACTCCTTAAAGTAAACAATACTCAAAACAATGAAGCAGGTAAACCAACCCCAAAGAATCATCAATGGTTCATCAATCAAAATTATTAAATCGTTTGAGTGACGAAATGAAGGAAAAATTCATTTGGTGAAGAAAAAGATCTTGTTCTACCAGGACAACGCACCTTCTCATTGGTGAGTCATTGCAATGGCTAAAATCAACGAATTGAAGTTCGAATTGTTCCTCCGTCCAGCGTTTTCATCAAATTTAGCCCCCAGCGACTACTACTTGTTTCACCTCACCTCACCTCAAAACATGACTAGGAGGTAAAATATTTGTGAGTAACGAGGAAATCATCAATGCTGTAAATGCGTTTTTCGAAGGACTCGACAAATCCTTCTAAGAAAATGGTATTATTGCATTATAGCATAGTTATGAAAAATGTATTAGACTTGATTAGAGTAGATGAAGGTTATGTTGAAAAATAAAATAACAAGAAATAAAAAAAACATTTTCTTCGTCAGGCCGTAAACTTTTCACCTCATTCTCGTATGTTCATATATTTCGGATTGCTTTATTGACCTTATCAGCAATCTTTATTTCTTTAAATCTCGAATATGTCCAGATCTTTTGTAAATAGGTCATAAGTATACCTACCAAGAATCAATAGTCAATAGATTCCCTGCAATAATTTTACGTTATAAATCGAAAAATTATTTAAATCAAAAATAATTCCGTGGCTTACTCGATTTCCAATGTCCTCTACTTCTTGCTATATGAAAATTTGGCTAAGTACCGTATTAATTCCAGGCCTATATCCTCCGTGCGATTTTAATTACATTAGGCGAGACAGTTTCATATACCATTTCACTATTTTAATTAAATTTGTAATAACTCAGATCTTTTATGCCCAGATTCATATATCCGCATTCTCGTGTATACTAAAGTGCCGTTTATTACTAATCTAATATATTTTATGCCATCTCGAATACAGCTCTATAATCTCTGGGTTTATCCATTTTTAAATTCGTGGCATGATGAAGTAGTGAATTACATTTATAATTCGAGTTTGTGAATTGCCTGCGAGAGGAGATGTTTGCAGGAATCTACAACATAACATATAAAAGATAATAAAAGATACTTAGGAAGCACTGAGGCTCTTCTCAGTGCTCTTCTTAGTACCCACGGTCAACAATGTGTCTATGGTTTTCAGAAATACAACACATTTAGTATATTTCCCTTAACAATAACTGATATTTAATGCACCTGTATACTGTATCTATATTCTGATAGCAACGCTAACTTCAGGGGAAGTTCTCATCAAACTCGACCAAAAAATCGATTTTTTTTTTGCCTATTTTGTTATTTTATTATATGTAAAATATGTTCCTAATGATTTGGCCGAAAACATTTTTATAAAAAAAATATGGTCCTGGAATTGCTGATTAGTCGCAAGGTATATTAATTAATTTTTACATACCAAAAATTGTTAAACGAATCTTTAAATGCGTATTCCTCGAAACCATGTCTTTTAAACTGGTGGAAAATGTAACTCAAAAACTAAATGACAGATTCTCTTGATTTTTTTTTATTTTAAAATAAATTGAACTTGTTGAAGCTTATACCTAAGAAAATATTGTTTTCGCTATTTTTGGAACACTTTAAAAAGCGAAAAAAGCAGTGAAAAATCGGTATCGAAAATTCGCAGGTCCGCCATTTTGTTAATTTTCTCGATATTTTTATTGGTATAAGCTTCAGCAAATATCATATACTTTATAAAGTTTTTTTAAATTTTGATTTCAGATGATTGTTACAACTGCTAGAGTTCCCACCGATTGGACACCTTTTTCGGGACGGTCACATTATCGAGCATATAACTAATTACCGTATCACTTTTTTTAATAAAAACAATTTTTGTACACCTGAATACTTGATAAATATGTATAAAAAATTTTGAGTACTTTATTTATGTACTTCCTTCTATGAAAAAAAAAAAAGATTAAGAAAATCATGTAATTTTTGGGTCGCTTGATGAGAACCTCCCCTTCATCAACTGGATATATTTATTATTCGGATACGAACTAAGACTTTATGGTCTATTTTTTACTGCCTAAGGTGCGTTCTGTTATTTAACGTGTTTTCATTTAAATCATTACGGAAAAAGTAATAGAGGTAGACATTCCGGTTTCTTGATATCTTTTGTTCTAGAGTACTAGTTTACAAATAATTTTTTTCTTTTTTTGAGAAAAAATGGGGACCACTCCATATCCACTTCATTGGAGGCCTGCAAAAAACGGTGACCATATTTTCGGCCGCCCAATTCATCTGAACAAGAACAGGTTTTTGGAAATTAATTAGTATCCAATTGGCTAACATGTCATGGGAACTTTTTCAAAAAATTGGAAAATTAACAAAATGGCGGACTCTTCTCGAAAAAAACGCGATTTTTCGCCGGCTTTTTAACTGCTTTTGTTAATAAATGTTGTACAAAATTTTCAATTAAGCTCATCACGCTATAACAAAGTGTTTAAAGAACTTGTGTACGATATTTCAGCTCAATCGCTTTAATAGCTTTAGAGAAACCTTGTTCACCATTTTTAAAATTGTCTCTTCCAGAAAAACACGTTTTCCACTTTTGAAAGCTAATTACTCAAAAGCAGATAAATTTACCGTCAATCTGCAATGCCTGGGCCATACAATTGTCCCTCTTCCTCTTCATAGCTCTCCACCGCGCTGTTATTTACTCCCTTTGTTCGCTTCTGACCCTTTTGGCAGCATTGCCAAGCGCAGAAAGTCTGCACTGGACGTCATTGATACGCTCCTTATCGTAGGTCCCACGGTAACACCCATGATATCCAACACTGTAAAAGTACTGAGGTGTCCTCAGTAAATACCATTGCAGCTAATTGAGTAGCTGTCTCAATAACAATGAACCCATAATGCTGATGTTTGGGCGCCATGCTTCAAATCATGGAACTTACTGACTCATTGCTATTTTTCATATGAGCTCCCAAGCACCTTTTGAGCAAATTTTCTGAGGATAAATCCTCGTAAATTAACTTCATTATTTTGTTCAGAGACTGTACTCTCTACTCAGACGCTGCATGTAGTATACGTATACACACAACTACATCTTTCTTAGTTGAAACTAATTATATGGCGTTGCGTTGTGTCGTATTTTAATCTGTTGTGATTGTGTATGTCTTATACTTAACCTGACTCAGTAAACCTTTTGCGGATCGTGCAAGAAAATATATAGAAAAATTAAAAACGAATTTTTATCAGTTGTTAATGATCAGTTGTGGGACAATAAAGGAAAATTTGCAAAGCGGAAAGTGAAACAGAAACGTTTAAATTGTATTGCAAAATTGAATCTTCTGAAAAATAAACAGAGTAACTAGCCTAAATATTGGACGACGTATTGTTGAATTGAGCGAGCTTGGCAGAAAATTAAGATGTGAATGTAAAAACGTTTTTTTGCTTGAAAAACTAAAAAAGGAAAGTCGTTTAGGACTAACTTGAATTTTAGATATTGTTTGTGACGAATGTGAAGTAATAACATAAGTGGCGACTGATATAATACATCAGGGGCGGCTGGTGTATAGGTGCTGCAGAGCTGCAGAACTGCCAAAAAAATTAGATATTTGTATATTTTCGCGACATAATAATTACTAAAATTTATTAATAAAATAATTTGGTTAGTTGGTGCAGCTAACCAAATTATTGCGTTAAAGTCGCATTCTGCCCGCCGTAAATGCGCGAATTTACACGGTCAGTGAGCTGTATTTTTTCCAGCTAAGGCAACATCAGTGAATGTTTACTCCTTCCTACTCCTCGGGTGGGCGTAAATCGTACCTATTTCGTATTTCGTGTTAATTTGAGATTTTAAATACTGTTTTGTGAATTTGTGTAGTGATTTATTGTACTAATTATTAATATTTATATACTGTGATAGTGACAATGGATTTAGTTTATAATTTAGTTCATGTGAAGCGATTTTTTAAATACTCTTATGAAGAAAAAATTGATTTAAAAAACAATGGTAGGCCATTGCTCAATATTGTTATTGAGACTGCAGGTGTTAGCCGTGGAAAAGCATATAAACGTCAATTTAATAGAGACGTTTATTCGAAGAACAATTGGATTTGTGGGTGAAACAAAAAATAAATGCGTTATTTTGTTCTCCTTGTTTACATTTTGGCGGTGATAAAGCATAGACGGAGGTAGGGGTGACAGATTTGGTGCACTTAACTGAAAAAATAGAAAAGCACGACAACTCCAAAAGCCATCTACATAATACAATGGAATTAGCTTTATTGGGAACAACTAATATTAAAGCGCAGCTAGATTCAGCTTATTGGATAAATGTGCAAGAGCATAATGATAATGTGACAAAACTGAGATACGTTTTGTCAAAAATTATAAACTGCATAAAGTTTTGTGGGGCCTTTGAACTGGCGCTGCGAGGAAATGACGAAGATGAAACCTCTCAAAACCCGGGGATATTTCGTGGTTTGATAAATTTTTCTGCTGAGCTTGATGTAACTTTAAGTGAGCATCTACAAAATGCTTCAGTATTTAAAGGAACCTCTAAAGAAATACAAAATGATCTTTTAGACTGTATATTAAAAGTATATCATGAAGGAATAATTAAAGAAATTAACAAATCTTCATTTTTGGCAGTTATGGCAGACGAAACAACTGATGTATCTGCAAGAACTCAGTTAGTGGTAGTTTTAAGATATACTCCCGATGGTGAACCGATTGAACGTTTTTGGACATACCTGAAACCTACAAAATGTGACGCTGAAACTCTTTCGGAAAATATTTTAAGTGTTATAAACCCTCTAGTAGAAAATTCACCTTACAAGCCTTTTCTCTTAACCAAAGAATATGACGGCAAACATGAATGTTCTTCAAAAAGGTATTACATTCCAAACATTTTTCTTGTGAAAGTCTATATTTTTGTATAAACGGATTTTACATAAAAATTCTGAAGTATCAGGAAAACGCGTGACCTTGAAAATTTTCAAAATTTTCGCCTGCGGAGCAATTTTTTTGCGGTCCCTACGGCGGCAGTAGTTTGGATACGTTTGAAATTTGCACGCAGGCGGCCAATACCCTAGGATCGGCTCTGTGCAGAACACCCGTTTCATTTCATCACGAGCCGCCACTGTAATATATGCTGCTGCGTTGCCAAACTCTAATTGACAAGTTCTCGACTTACCGAGCAAATCTTAACCTGGAATATTTTAAAATTGTCTATCTTTTTAACAAATCGGACAACAACCGATTTTTTAATTCAAAATATTCGTAATAAACTAATGTATAGATGAGTTTAGAAATGTTTTTAAGTTATGATGTAAAATGTATAACTTTTAGTCAACTGGTCAAACCATGTAAAAAGTTGGAATTTTGATGGCGAATATCTCCTTTATTCTACGGGCAAAAATTTTTCATTTAAGCAATTTCCTTCTGGATGTTTATTCTTTATATGTACCCGAAATTTGATGAAATTCTATAGAAAAGTGGGTTTCCGGAGAAACTACCTTAAAGCATAATTATTTCACCAGGCTATGTGAGATAGAAAATGGTGGTCCATATATTCAATACATAACCTCATTTTGTAGGCACCTCTAAGTTGCTTGACCTCCAAATTTAAATTGTACATTACTTCAACTTTAAATTTATTTTTGTTAAACTCCAATGCTCTTTCTATCAGTGCCATTTATGTTTGAAATTTGCCATTTGTTTTTCTTTATGAATCGCATCTAGCTCACTGGTCTGGAATGTTTTCAAAGTGTCAAATGGCAGGACAGAAGATCCACGATATGTCCTGCGATCATATAGCAGGATATGTTATGCATTCCTATTGTTCTAAATAATGGACCCTTTCTATTATATTTACAATGAAAAATAAACTGACCGCAGTTAGAACGCCTAACCCTGAATTTTAAGTTTGCATTAAAAGGGTATAAATCATAAAAAAAATAATAAATCATCGCGTCCTTCGAAAGATCGCGCGGGAAGAACGGATGCGGATACTAGAACTATCCTGAATATTTCCATCCATCCTGAAATAATCTAAATTCATTCAAATATCCGGGCGAGAAGGAGGGCCATGATATATGAGTGAAAAATGAAAATATAAATCATTGGCGCACCATGAAAAGGTCTATATCTCTCTTGTCGTCCCAAATACATACATTAAATGGTTTAATGCACATTTTCTGATGTAGACATATTTAACACGATAAAGCTGCTCTTGGGTTTGGGAATGAAGTTGTTGAGAAAAAGGATACGGAAATGGTAGAATGAGTGAAGCGAGTTAGTATAGGAATTTGAAAAATGTGACTGAATTCAATATTAGAGGAGTATATGCGAATATAACGAGTGATCCAAATTGAACTTTTCTTTTTGAATAAAAATCAAAATATTGGAAAAATCCGAATTTTATTGCTATCAGTATAAAGTACAAACTTAGAAGTTTGATATGAAGTATAATGTCAGCCAAATGCCCTCCACGGCTCCGCTGACATGACCATTCTTTCAGCGAAGTTTTTCATAACGCTTTCGCATAAATGCGGCTCTATATCAGCAATTGCACGTCTGATGTTCTCTTTTAACTCTGGAATCCTAGCAGGTCTGTTGACATAAACCCTTTCCTTCAAATAGCCCCACATAAAAAAAGTCTAATGGGATTAGATTGCAAGACCTCGGTGGCCAATCGATGTCACCCCTCTGAGAGATAACACGACCAGGATATTTGGTTTGAAGTAAAGTGACTGTTTCACGTGTTGTGTGACATGTGGCTCCATCCTGTTGAAACCACATGTCATTCAAGTTCAAATCGTTGGTTTTATTGAAAAAATAGCCGTTTACCATCTCCCGATGTACACCACTGACAGTAACGGCATTGCTACCTTCGTCCTCAAAAAAGTATGGGCCAATGATTCCTCCAGCCCATAGTGCACACCAGACACACAAAAACTCAAACAATATACGAGCTACCTGACAGACTACTACAAGACGTGGAAAATTAACATAAAAGAGATAGGTTTAATAGGTTAGGAAATAAAGAGAGGTTTGAAAAGGAAAAATCGCTAATCAAGGATATAGCTGAGTGTAATGGATATTCTTTTGGCACAGTTGAAAAAATGATTGGGAAACGTAGATATAAAGATATACTTCGAAATTCCACGACCTTTCAAACTGAGAGGGAGCACCCACAAAATATGTATCCATTCCTTACGATCCTCGATTCACTCGCGGTATTAGTATGATTTTTAAAGATATAGGAATGACGGTAGTTCATTCGTCAAAAAATAAATTAAAAGAACTTTTAGGTAATTCAAAAGATAAAATTAACACAAATGATTTTCGGGGATTTACGAAATCAGCTGTAACGACTGTAGTCAAAGGTACATTGGACAGACCAGATGATTTATTCAAACCAGGTTCAAAGAGCACAGGGCGCATCTCACATATGGTAGAATAGATAAGTCTAGTGTTGCCCAACATGCCTTCTAGAACAACCATGGGATAGATATTAGCAACTTAATATTAATTAGGAATGTAACAAATGCAAAGTAGCTAGATACATTTGAAAATTTAGAAATTGAAAAATGTAAAAATAGTATGAATAGTGACAGAGGGCCTATTCCACATAGCCCATTCTATTGGCTAGTTATTCACGACTCACTGAGCCGCAGCCGCGACGGTCGTGGTTCGATGAGCCGCAGCTGTGACGGTCGTAGTTCAATGAGTCACAACCGTGACGGTTGTAGTTAGATGAGCCGTAACCGTGACGGTCAGGATTCACTGAGCTATTGTCAATAATTTAGGTATAAGTAGGATACATTGTTAGCATAAGATTAGTTTTAATCATCTCCAGATGATTCCAACTCTATTGGCGAAACGCGCGTCGAGTGTAGAGTAAGTGTTTTGTGGAAAACTCATTTAGTGTTATCTTCAACACCAAAGGTTCCAACCTACTCCAGTATAAATGAGACAAAAATAGGGCAACTGACAACAACACGTAGATTCACAGGCTTAAATGTAACAAATAAACTACGAATAAACAATAGAGAAATTCAAAATCAATGTATTACTTGGGATAAGCGATACATATGTAGTTACCGTTCATACGGTATATAGCAAAAACAATACAGCAAATACATCATACTATGTAACTAAATTCTACCCTCTACTAAACAGACGGAGCCTACTAACACAAAACAACAAACTAATATATAAATCAATACTTAGACTTAGTCTGACATATGCCTGTCATATATGACACAATATATCCAACACCCAGTACAAAATACAACAAATGACCCAAAATAAATTACTACGACTACTAACAAACACGAACAAATGTACATATTGCTCGTCAA
Source organism: Rosalia funebris (assembly GCA_037954035.1). NCBI lineage: Eukaryota > Metazoa > Arthropoda > Insecta > Coleoptera > Cerambycidae > Rosalia > Rosalia funebris. Next base: position 14,128,208 of record JAZFAV010000022.1, read on the forward strand.
GACTAGGAACAAGTCTCAAAACTACGATATCGGACCGTCCACGAGGTACGCAGTACGAGTGAATATCAAGTATTCACAATGTACAGAGTTATCCACATAACATTCTGTCCCCCAAAACTGTTTTATTTTTTGAAATAGAAAAAAAATGGTAAATACGAAAGTTGTAGGAAATTTTACAGCAATCTCAGACATGTATTTAGAAAAACGATCGAATGTCAGGTTTCGGAGATCTAGACCAATCTTATATTTTTTAAATAGAACACCCTACTTATTTTTAGATTTTAAAAATCTACCTGCTTTTTTGATTACAACAATATAACGTATTATATCTTTGCTTTAGTGGTTTGCACAGTATCGCCCTCTAAAATATCGAATATAAAACAAATTTAAGATCGCCATGGAAAATTTTAAACAATAATTACGAGAATTATTATAAACAGAGTTTGATAGTTTAAATCATATTTTCTTTTCTTTTCATAAACTTTCGCATTTACCATTTTTTTCTATTTCAAAAAATAAAACAGTTAAAGGGGGTAGAATGTTATGTGGATAACCCTGTGACCCTACAGTAGGTGCACTTTTTCAAAAAATAAAACCCGCCACAGGTAGGATTCGACATTTGTCCCGGATCGGAACCGAACGACATACAGCTGTTTCGAACTTATTAGTTCTCATCAGTGCCGTACACGGTACGCCGATTCAGGACAAATGCCGAATGAACTTTATGGCGTATACATCTTTATCGATAGGATCTCTGTCAGTAACGGGTTTTATTTTTTGAAACCTTATCTGATCGTGCAGAAACACGAGGAAGGGGTCGAGGATCGCTTCTGGGTATAATTCAATGCCTGGCGGGGCTTTAACCCGAGAAGTAGTTGTTTCCTAGAGCGATTATGTAATAGCTTTGCTATTCGGGAACAACTTTGATAACCGCTTGGCGGTTTGGTGGTTCCTTTCTCGATTTCCTACTTATATGTAACAGTAGGTGAAGTCAAAAACTTAGTAATAGGAAAATGGCAAGAAAAGTGGAATGAGCTGAAAAGTAAGGCGCAGTGGAGTAAAAGACTTACCAAATATACCAAATATTACAAAATGGGTAGGAAGGAAACATGGAGAACTAAGCTTACACTACATTACACAAGTGCTTACGGGCCACGGTATTCTCCAAAGTTACCTTACCAGGTTTAAGATAGCGGAAAGCGAGGAATGTTTCTACTGTTGAGAGCGGGATGATGCGGAGCACACAGTTTTCTACTGCGAACGCTTTGAAGACGCAAGAAGAGAAATGAATATGAAACTGGGCAGGGAAGCTACAGTGGGCAGTTTAATTGACTACTATGCTGGTAAGCAGGAAAAACTGGAATATAGTGTAGACTTACATATACAAGATAATGAAAGAAGAGGAGGCAGAAGGAAAAAGAAGAGAGACACAATGAGGAAAAGATATATGGCAGTGTAACTGAAGTAATAGGAGGAATCCTCATCCCAGGACACTATTTCAAGAAGGAGGAGGGGTTTTAGCAGGTATACCCCACATAAATTGTGGGGGAATCCCGCACTCCCCCCCCCCCAGAAATGTGGGCCTTCTATAAAAGATTTCCCCTCCTCACAAAAAAAAACCTGTACACATAGTTCGATCTGGCCGCGCGTAAAGTATATCCGTTTCCCTCCGAAAACTGCCAGTTTCCTAAAGCAGGTTTATACCATTTCCTCTAAAGCTAAATGAAACATCCATGCCTACATACAATTAAAACGTATATTGTTTAAAGATCGAAGTATAATCAAATATACATTCTGTAACAAAACTGAGAAACAGAATCGTGCACCTAAATAATAAAACCCATACACACGAGAGGTAAGGAACATGGACCGGGCGAACCACTACCGTAGTGATGGGCTGTAACGCCACTCGTTACCCATAAAACTCTAGTTAAATTATAATAGGAGTATATAATACCCGGTACCACATAATTAAGTTAAGAATTATGTAGCAGAAATTAGAAAACAAAATAGTTTAAGTAGAATGAATTAGTTAAATATGTATACTGCATAATATTTTGAACAGTTGGTTAGTCTGAAAATTCATTCAGCCACAGATTTCCGTATACAATGTTTGGATATACCGCGGTGTACGAGCTATTAAAATAGAAGGCGACTTTTATGTACGACCGCAATTTTCATCAAGGAGTATTTTAGTACACATAGCCAGCCATCATAGTTTACATACAATTATTCGGCCCCATAAACTAACCGCACACATGTTGGAGTAGTAAAAGCCCCGAACTCGACTAACGGGGGTATAACGATTTAATATAAAGTTGAAGTGCAGGACATGACGACGACCATTAATTCTCGAGGACCCGAAGGACATTATGTCTAAATTAAGCTCTCAGGGTCACAATTAGCATAGTCGAACGGCAATCCTTCCATTAGCAGCGCCGATTCGTATTCAGAAGACGTCCCTTATACATCTGCATCTGTTTTTACCGATCGTTAGTGACAGTAACGGGAATTGGGACGCGTCGCTCACCCCCGCCCCACGAATCCGGGCAATAAACATTAGGGGACATTAATTACTGATACGTCATGTCTGCGCTGTTTTCTCGATGGATTCCGCGTTACGTATCTCGATACTATGGTAATGTTTCCACTTCTCATTGATTGACCGATATCTATGCGATGTTTTATTCCAGGACCGCCGCTGCGGATGGGGGCATAAAGGAATCGGTAATGGATTTATTTTAATGATGACGTGTAACATCTAAGAGTTTGCTCGTACTTTGGTTAATGATGATGTAGGCGTTTAAATAACAAGATTCCTGGTGTACAGTTTTACTTCAGACTTATACACTGTTGAAAATCTGCCGTGGTAAAGCTTTAGTATTTTTAATGTTATGAAAATGATTATTTCACTATTTATGGTACTAAACTTAAGACCACTATAATTGGTAAAACTTTACATCATTATAATTGAACTTTTATAAATACATCACAACATAGCACACTTTACTCCGCATGGGGTTGATTGTAATCCCTGCGTGATATAATCCATCAAGTGGCAGGGTTTATTTATAAAAAATACATTAAACAAAATTTTCAATACATACATGTATTGCGCTTGAGCAGGATAAAGGTTCAACTGAGTTAATAATGCATCCAGTCGCCGCCGTCGGCTTAAATAAAACAGGCCAACAAAGATTTTGTGATCGGACTTTTCTTGATTTTTTGGCTTAGTTACTAGAAACACTGTCTTTTTGTTTCCATCACGCACCAGTATTGGTACAGGTACATTGAACAATAATTTGTAGTTTTTAAAACCGAGCTTCTATAGAATTACACTTTACCCTAATATTTGCGACACACCTGTGTTTAATCGGTTTAAAATGTACACACAAGTATGGGGGATTTACCAAAACAGAGTTGATCGGTGAGGATATTCCAGCTTTATACTATTCGGATATTTACATAGTCGCTGTAATACGTTTTTAATGCGTGTAAGTTTACTCGTGATATCGGGTCGTGTGTTTTTACGTTGTTTTAAAAATTCTTAAAAGTTGTACACCAAATATATTTTGTTATAAACTTAATACCTGGTTGAAAAAACGTTATTTATGCAAGTTTAGTTGATCCGCAAAAATTTGTTTGCCGCCACTTCATATTAAATTAGGATTAATGAAGCAATATGTAACAGCTATAGATAAAAATGGAAATTATTTTAAGTACTCATGTGGAAAATTTCCAGCTCTTTCTGAGGCAAAATTCAAATTAATTAATGCAAAAAAATTAATGCAGGACCAACAGTTTGAAGAAACAATAACAGACATTGAAAAAGAATCTTGGATATGCTTTCAAAATGCAACAGAATTTTTTTTTAGGAAAGTATATAAACATCCGCAGTATGAGTAAATTGCCAACAAAATGCTGGATAAATTTAAGCAACTTGATTGGAATATGAGCATAAACATTTATTTTCCGCATGCTCATCTGGGCTACTGTCCAGAAAATCTTGGTGCTGTTAGTGAGGAGCAACGTGAAAGGTTCCATTAATACATAAAGGAGATGAAAGGGAGGTACCAGAGTCGATGGGATGTGGCCATGATAGCATGTTACTACTGGATGCTGAAAAGAGAACATCCAACGAACTATTACACAAGAGAAACTACAAAACGAAGTTTTTTATTAAGAAGGGAGAAATTTTCAAAGAAAAAAAGAAATTAGAGACTCAAAACTATTTGTGTTGTTGCTTTTTACTATGTTTTTTAACGTTTATTAAATATAATATTACTTAAATTTTAATTTTTCCTTTAGTTTTTTTATTTTTTCTGATTATTCAGTTGATCAAAAATGTTACATGAGAGGCGAGAACAGAAGGTACATACGAAATCAGTGTAAAAAACTCACTTGTAATCACTTATCAAACCCGAATCAAGTCTCAAAATGTTAAAATTTGTAGGCCTGTGTAGTTGCTTGGTATCTTCGAGGCATACTTTCGAACAAATTGACGGCGTATTCTAGCGTCAAGGATCTCTAAATCCGACAATTCTTATGAAATAACTGCTTTGAAGTATACGTATGTTTTATGTGGGCATACATTATTAAGCACAAAGCTTGTGCTTAATAATGTATGCCCACACATTTTCGATGCAATTTGCATCCGGTTACTGGGACGGCCAATCCAGTATAATGATGTCAGATTGCGTTTTTCACTCGATACAAATCTTCCTGCGGTGTTTGAGATTATTTTTCTCGTACAAAATTGAGTCCTCATTTTTATCGACGAACCAATATTTAGTAGATGGTGACAAAACCTTCTAGAAGATATCCCGCACTTTCTGGGCATTCGGGTTGTCAATAAACAGGTGTACAGTACCGAACCTCTGCTCTGAGAAGCAGTCTCAAAGATGCATCTTAACTCCGTATTTGACGGTCCGCTAGACAAGTCTATATTGATGGAAAGCGTGAGGATATAGCGTGTCCACATAGAACATTCGTCGGTAAAAATTAGGTTGCTAAAATCTAGATCGATGTGTTGCTTCATGTTTTTCAGTTAACAGATGTTACTTCACTGTTGCGCGCCATTTCAGGTCATGATCACGAAGAAGGGTTCGAATTGTTTCTTCCAATATATTTCACCTTTTTTTCTTCAGTTTTGGTTGACCTTGACGCAGTGTTAAGCCAGAATTTCGTGAAAACAAGTTTACAATTTTTTTCACGACATTTTGGTTCAATTTGTCTATCTAACCACGTTCTAGTAAATAATGTATACCCACACATTTTCGATGGAACTTGCATCCGGCGACTTCGATACCCAATCTAATGTAACGATATCAGATGCTGCGATGTTTAAGATCGTTGTCCTCCTGCAGGATTCAGTCGTTATTTTAATCGATGAACCAACGTTTAGCAGATAATAACAAAGTCATTTGCTGAATTTTCTGTATTTTATGGTAGGTTATCGGTAGACAGGTGCAAAGTGCCGAACTTCTGCTCTGAGAAGCAGCCCCAAAGATGAACCTTTACTCCGTGCTTGGCGGTCCATTGTCATTTGTGACGGTCCTTTAGCTATTGGTGAATGTTGACTAGGATATCGTAAGGATACAACGTGCCCATATAGAAAACTGATCGGTAAAAACCAGGTTGCTAAAATCTTCATCAATGTACTAGCTTTATGTTTTTCAGTCAACAGAGCTTTCTTCGCTGTCGTACACCATTTTAGGTAATGGTCACAGAGAGGAGTTGGGATTGTTTCATACGATATATCTAACACTTTTTTCTTCTATTTTTATTGTTCTTGATGCAGTGTTAAACCAGGATTCTGAGAAAGCAGAACTACGATTTTCTCGCGTCTTTTTGGTTCAATTTCCCTATCGAAACACATTCCGATAGATGATTCACATATTTTGCCACATTAAATCACAGCACCCACTTCTGTATGAATGATGTTGACTTTTTTGTATTTAGCAGGCGCTAGCCACAACATTTTCGGACCTTTTAGGTGCGTGTACAGGAACATAACCTCCACAGTATAGTACATTTTACTCTGCTTAAATATTTGCCAAGATGACTGAATAATGTGTTTGAGTCGCTGGATGATTTCACTGAATAAATATTATGAATATTATATGAATAGAGCTTACACCAAACGATGGTGAAATTTATACTAAACGTCGCATGATGTTGATTTCGCTTCATTCAAATTCACACCAGCCAAAGATAAAATGCTAACACAGATTTGTGGTGTTCATTTCCCACCACATTTTTGTGTTCCTATATTTCAGATAGTGTAACAAACAATAGTTTTCAAGAGTGTAATCGATTAAAGATTATGACGCCTAATATAACATCAGGTGTTTAGCGGACTCAGCATTACCAACATCGGTATTAACCTCACATTTAACCCTACAGTGCGCATTGTAGACGATCTGATACAACTAGATTTAAAAGCCACATTTAAACTAAGACAGTTAAAATTGTCTGTTCTGACTTTCGTAAACATTCTGATACACCTTTATGTACACTGTGAATACGGTTTTTCATGTAATGTAGCGCCAATGCAGACTTTGTGGTTATATTGAGTCTTCTATGATTATATCCCAAGAAATTCGACAACAGGTTATAAAATCGGTAAGTATAAAAGGCTAATATAATACTCCAAGCGTTATATTTCAACAATAGTTATTTCTTTCGTGTAAAAAAATAAGTTTGAATGAGACGTAACATATTTGATACATTGTGTTTGAGATGTACATTATCATTTTAGATAAAATATCGAGTATGGCTAACAAATGGAGTAAAAACTATCGAACTGAACAAGAACTGGAAGATATAGTTGCACATTTATCAGACAGCAAAGATGAGTTCGACAAAGGGGAAAGTGATGACGAAGAAGCTGACCTGGAACAAGAAATGAGGGAGTCTATACTAACAATGCCCACTGAATTTGAAGATGGACTACTGTTGCAAAATGATGTCAATGAGAATAACAGAGAAAATCAGAACCATCAGGAAGTATGGGAGAAGTCAGTGAGGAGCATGACGATGGAAATCAGGCAACTGGTGACAAAGAGGTTTTGGAGCAGTTTGCAAGGGATCCCGAGAAGGAGGCAAAGGAGCTGAAAGAGAGGTATAAGAATATAAGAAGGAGAGCTCATGTCGACAATAGTGGACGAATCTAATTCGTTTTCTACAGAAAAAGGCGTCGGCAGGCCTGCCAATTTAACGGAGCTGGATATCAGACAATTTATTGGAATTTATATATATATATATATATATATATATATATATATATATATATATATATATATATATATATATGTGTGTGTGTGTGTGTATGTGTGTGTGTGTCCTTGGTGAACATGCCTGATGTGAGGAGCTATTGGTCCCCCACACTTGGTTTCGACAAGGTAAGAGAAACTATGAGATCATGAGGTTACATAAATTGCGACCTGTGGCAGATAAATTGAATAATATGTTTCAATCTATTCCATTACAGCAGTATCTCTGTGTGGATGAACAACTAAGTACAACGAAGGGCAAGCATTACATAAAACAATATTTACCTAAAAACCCCATAAATGGGAATATAAACTATATGTGCTTTGTGGAACTGATGGATTTACATATAAATTTGAGATTTACACTGGTGATGAAAATAATCCCAAATATAGAAAACTAGAAGAACCTGATTTAGGATCACGTGCCAATATTGTTTTACGTTTATGTAGAAATATGTCCCATAATCAAAATTATAGGGTATATTTTGATCATTCCTACGCATCAATTCCTTTAGCTGTTTACTTGGCCAAATGTGGAATATTTTGTCTTGGAACTATAAGAATATCACGAATACCCAACTGTAAACTACTTAGTGATAAAGAAATTGCCAAAGAGAAACGTGAGACTTCTCAAGTGATTGTGGCCAATTTTGAAGGGATAGACATCTCATCTGTTGTTTGGAAGGACAACAAAATAGTCACCTTTATATTCACTTTTACTGGAGAAATACCATTTTCACATGTGAAGCGCTTTGATAAAAATCAGAAGAAAAGTATTGATATGCCATACCCTCATTTGGTGAAGGGATATAATAGACACATGGGGGGTGTCGATCGAATCGACGGATTGATTGGGCGCTATAAGATAAGAATACGTACCAAAAATGGTACTTACGATTATTTTATCATCTGGTGGACGTGACAATAATAAATTGCTGGCTACTATATAGAAAAATTAGGACGAATCGGAAGAAAATATATTTACCCTTAGCACAGTTTCGTGCTGAAATTGCATATTGTTTGTGCAATCAAGGAACTCCATCTACAAGTAAAAGAGGAAGACCAAGTGCCTTGAATAGAACATTCAGACAAAAAAGAAACGCTCTGCAACGACGGCCTATATACCACCAAAAGATGTATGTCAGGTATTCCTTCAGTCATTAGCCAAGTCATGATGAAACAAGGCAAAAATGCAAAATCTTAGGATGAAAATAATTTTTTTTCAAAACGTATTTTACGCCTCTGTCTCAATAAAAATAACAATTGTTTTGTCAAATTTCATACCGAATAATACACTTCCTTTCATTATACTACTACTGCATAATTTTGCTGATGTGATACATATATATTTTTTCGAGTAAAAATATAACCTTTTGACACAGATTTTTTTTATTATTTTTCCCATATTCACATAACTACATTAAAATTGTTTTTACAGCAACTAAAAAAAATTTCGCAGTGTAGTATTAACTTAGATATCTTTAACTCACTCAGGAATTTCATAAACAGTGTCCTGGTATTTCAGAACTTTCACAACCAATTATTATATGATGGCAAACGTAGTTAAAGGCAGCGTTTTATTATTTGCAAAATTTTCCAAAAACAAAATCATTAATTTTTCAGTTTGACAAATCACCTGACATTAAAGAACGTGAGATAAAATTTGAAGATGCTCAAGTGCCCAAAACAAGTCCGCACGCCTCTGCCCCCGTATTCTCTGCGTATTTTGAAGAATCCTTTGTCTGGTTTTGATGCTTGGCCGGCGCCGTGCCGGACTGACGGTTGTTTGGATGTGTAATATTATCATCAAACACAAGTTATTTGATGTTTTATAAAGGCAAAATTACATGGCCACTGCCAGTACGCTTCGGATATCAACAAGAAAATTTTACGTTATGAGATTTTTAAGATGTAGTATGAAATTTATTACGTATTATAGAAATTGTGCACGTACATGAATGATAAATGGAGGTAATACAAATAAATTAAATTAAAATTAAATTGATTCCCTCTTAGTGAACTGTGTTTTGTTTCCACATTTCTATTCCCAAAATTTAAAAAAATTAAAATCAACTTGACCAACTAATCTTTGGCGACATTATTTGCAGGTGTTTCCAAGTTTACCTTAAATATAGACAGTTTAATATAAAATTAATTATAGATACGGACTTATAAATAAAAGGGATCACTTCAGTAAATTCTTATTTTGCGGATTATACCATAGTCGTTATCCAACCCATCTTGACGTGTCGGTAATCATCCTATCACTTTCTCCATAGACAAAGATGAATAGTGATGTTGCTCTCTTCTGCTATTTATTATAGTATGATTCTATTCCCCTTGAAGATGATTCTCAATGAAGTAGCTAATAAAAGCTGCATTCACATTCCACCTTCATCACTTTCATCGTCTGGTTGTAATGAAGGATCACCTTCAAGTTTTCTTTGGTCATCTGAAAACTAACATTCAAATTTTGAGTTCTCAATGGAGACTGGGCAAGAAGGAATTTTACCATTATTACTGAATGCACTCTGAGCAGTAGTCGAACCCATGGAGTGTGCAGGAAGAAAATGACTTTTACCTACATACCATTTCTCATCACTACCTACAACAGAAGAATCTCTAATGAGAAACTTAGTCCATTGAGTCAAGACGATATGAGATGGGCCTGAAGCAGCCCTGGGGTATTACAGAAAGTATCAAAAAGGCTCTGGAAAGGAACATATATGAAAGAATATATATGAAAGAATAGTTGAACAATGAGAACATGAAAATTAAATGCCATGAGCAATTAATAAGCTTTGCAGAGGTACTTTTCAGAATTATTGATGAAAGGTGTTTACAATTGGAAGTATTTGTGTGAAGAATGCATATGGCCTTAGCAATACTTAGATATTAGTTTTGTCAAGCACAGCCGTAATAGGATGACATAGTCAACTGAGGATGATTAATAATAACAGAAGAGTAGAGAAGTAGAGCCATGTTATATAACAAGATTTTGCATTTTTTTTTGATTGATTGGTTTTGATTGATTCGATTTGAAAAAGTTATTTACAAATAATTTTTAAAGTGTTAGCGACTTGGGACGTTTGTTGTTTTAGTTTTTTTTATTACATCGCGCGGTAAAGAATTAAATGGTTTAGAAAAACAACGAATAATCCATTTATGGAGTTCTGGAAAATCACAGCGATAGATTGCTACAATCATTAATCGTTCTCAAAGTGTTGTAAAAAAGTTCTTAAACTTGGAGTAGAAATTTATGGTAAAAGAAAGCTCTCGGGGCGGCCGTTTACATTTTTCCCTATTCTAAGGGAATTCCTAACTACAGGAGAGTCATCTTTTTAGGTTGTCCATCGTTTTAATTTAGACTGTGATCCCAATCTCATAAAAAAATGAGCGACGAAGTCGGACGTTTTAAATACGAAAAATATTTAAATAAACCTGCACGTAACACACATAATAAAGGCTAGATTAAAATTTGCAGAGGAGTATGTTCAAAATAAAATTTTTGGGGCCATGTAATCTTTAAATTTACGAAAAAAAATTAATTTTGATGGACCGGATGGGTTTAACTATTATTGGCAGGATTTACAAAAAGAGCGAAAAAATATCTTAAGAAGACTTCAAATATTTGATTCTGTTATGATATGAGTGGCTTTCAAAGAGGGTCTGAAAGACCAATTGTCATTTGTAAGTGGCAAAAAGATGCGACTGCTTATCAAAATCTATCTGAAGATGATGATACAATATTTCAATAGGATAATGTACGTATTCATTCTGCAAGATCCACAAAAAACTGGTTTCCACAGTATGGAATTGATATTATGCCATGGCCAGCATTAAGTCCTAATCTTAACCCGATAGAAAATCTATGGAGGGTTATGACAAAAGCAGTATAAAATCCAACCAAACTTTCAAATGAAAATGTTGATGAACTGAAGCATCGAATTGTAGCTGTCTGGAACAAAATTCCAGACTCAACTTAAACAATTTAATTAATAGTATGAACATTCGTTTATTAAAGTTAATAAAAAGTAAGGGTAAAAGGACAAAATAGTAGTCAAACTAAAATATGTGTAAACATAACTGTGAGTTCAGTGAGTAGTGTTAATATAATTGTCTACTCAGGAACATAATGTCTATACAATTTTATTAACACTACAGTTATTCATGAAATATTAGTTGGTGTAAATTGAATTAAACGTGTCCCGTACATATTTATCTTTGACATTATAGCGCTCAGAATACCCGTAACAAATATTATATATCGCTCGATGCACGTTTCGCCCACCAAGTTGCCATCACCAGAAGGCGAATAAAGCTAACTCATAACTACTTCGACTCTCTATTTATGACTAAGTTTTGTTCAAGTTTTCTGATTTTACACATCGCTGATTAATCCAGAAGACTTCTATCACCAGATGATGAATAAAACTAACTCATAACTACTTCTACACTCTATTTATGACTATGTTTTGTTCAAATTTCCTGATTTTACACATCATTGTCTTGTAGTCTCACTTCTCGTAACTATTTTGTAATTACTTTCCTTCATAGTCAGTGAATAATGAAGAGACAGTAGGTTCATTTTTCTCCACCACTATTTCTAATACCTAATCTCTCATGATTAGAGAGAAAGAACAAAAGGCCCAAAAGAGACCCTTGAGGGGCGCTATACTTTATTTCTCATGTGGCTGACTTCGTTTTATTAACTTCAGTTAATTACAATTATCCAACCCGATATGCGTTTAATATATCATTAATTTAATCATTATTATACTACAAAATTGGAGTTTTTGTAATAAAATACGACTAGCGTTTATTTCAAAATCAAAATTTCCTTCTAAAAATACCTTAAAGATGATACATACACCTACAACCAGTCGAACTTTCCTAGCTCCCATTATATTCAGTTTAATGTGCAATACAGATTCAATGTTCGGCACCTCTCCCCGATAAACCCGAATAAATACGGGCATTGTGGGGCGGGATTTAAATTCCGATAGAGAGGCAACGACGAAGTCAAAATTCAATATTGAGCTTAGACTTGTTGGTAAATATCTTGCGGAGGACCTGTTGCCACTTAGAATTCGACGAGGGTCTTGCATGAACATCACGTCTGGCTTTTATTAGAGCCATCTTTGCCGGGCCGAGAGCAACCAGTCGCTCCTGCGACTGCGACGGCGGCAATCTAGAAAATAGACTACAACGTGCCGCGAGAGGAATTGCTGAAAATAAACGCTTATTTTTACCCCTGCGAATGGTCCGGACTTTATTTTTATGTCTCGCCATTATTACACAAATTGGACTTTATAACGTAAACGCTCCCAGAAATCCCCAAATTTGTTCCTGGATAACGCAAGGAATATTTATATGTATAAATTGGCGAAGGTAGTTTCGGGGGAAATGGAATTTCTCTGGAATTTGAGCGTAAATAATGAGATCTCCACTCCCTATCCGCCGCCATTTAAACGCAAACACCCCTGGTAAAAAATGGTCTGCGGATGGTATATGATTCAACTATCTTTATTTCTTCATAAAATGCGATCCAATTCTCTACCGATATTCTTAGTACCAACATTATATACTGTCTGGGGTTAGAACCTATGATGCGGTAATAAAAGATATGAAGAAAGACACCGAAAAAGTATACATTGCTAATTTCATCATTTAGGCATGAAAGATTAGAGAATTAGATCATGAATGATTATGTGCTATTTCAACTTAGTACCACTTATTCTTTTCGTCTGCCCAATATACTTTTTACTATATTCTTAATAACTGATTTTATAATCTCGAACCTTCCGTTGTTTTTAGTTTTATCTATTGGTTTTTCTAAGACTTGTTGCAATTCATATCCAGTGAAGTGCACCGATGTTATTCTCAAATATTTGAAAACTTTTTTGAGTAAATGTCATTTACATATCATGGATACAGCACGGCAGAGAAGGCCAACATTTAAACCGAACAACTTGGGATATATTTTCAGGAAACTATTTCAAGATGTGCTTATTTCTTTTGGTTTTGACAAATTTTCTTTATAGGAAGTTCAACAAAAGCTTAACCCTTACAAATAATCGCTGAGCTCTATTTTAAGAAATGACATCAGAAGAAGTAACCCGCGAATCCATGTTTTTCCTAAATGATAATATGAATACTCAGAATATCTGGTATTGAACTGACAGAATCACTTCACGGAATCAAATTAATTCATAGAGTCGAATCTTTCGTGAGGGTCATACACGATTTCCAGAAAAAGTCAGTGTGTGAGCAAATATCTTGAGTAATTACATAGTTGGAGATGTGTTTTTAAATCGAAATTTAACTGGAGAGTTAGTTGTATGTGAAAGTGTTGTAGAATAGCTCCTCTAATTTTTGAAATTCTAGAGGAAAATCTTTATGAGAGATCTGGGAAAAAATTTTCAACAAGATAGTACTCCTCAGCACTTACGGCTCTATAAGAGTTTTTGTCAATGAACAGTATTCCAATAGGTGAATTGTCGTGGTGGAATAGAGTGGTCTATTCGGTCTCCAGATCTAACGTCCTTAAGTATATTTTGATGGGGTTACTTAAAATCTGGTGAGAGGAGAGATTTATAACAGGCTGTTGTATTATCAGCAAAAGAAAGGGACACAATTTGAAGATTTATTTTAAAATTCTTTAGATATATGGTGCTACTATTTACTTTTTATTTTTATCATTTTGTAATACATATGTGAATAAAATTTATTGTTTCCATTAATCTGGAAATTATTTTTAGTGTAAACATTATAAAATAAACAGTTTTAAAACCTTAAAACGGACTTTTTCGCACGTAGAATATCTCTATATCGAAATTGAGTGGCCGAGAAAAAATAAACCAACACATAAATGCAGAATACGTGTTTTATGCGACACTTTTACTTTTTTAAATTTTTCTCAAATAGTCCACAATCGTGCTTTCTTATGATCCATGGTCAGGGATGATAGGATATGTCCTATCCACCTCAAAATCAATAGATGTCGTTTGGTAGACGTCCCTAATCAGAATCAGTCGAAACCCGATCGACCCGACACGATTTAATTGAGTGATCGTGCTAACAAAAACAATTTCTCAAATAGTCCACCATTGTGCTTTCTCATGACCCATGAACATGGTAGAGTGTATTCTATCCACCTCAAAATCAATAGATGTCATCTTGGAGATGTCCCTGATCGGAATCAGTCAAAACACGATCGATCCCACACGATTTAGTTGAGTTATCGTGTTAACAAAAAAAATTCAAAATGCAAAAAGCAACGAAATGGCTAGAAAACGAAATAAAGAGCCTATATATCAGTATACCCAAAAACAGCTCACTCTTGTACTACAAGCAATCCAACGTGATGGATTGGCAGTAGCGACAGCGAGTAATAGATTTGGACTACCTAGGACAACACTATGCGATAAACTAAGTGGAAGAACTTAATAGGAACACTATAGAACAAATAGGAAAGAAATGCATCCTAGGAAAAAAATTTAGGATAAACTTGAATGTTGCATACTGACTAATGCCGCCAATGGGTTCCCTGTAAACAAGGAAGGGTTGTGAGACGAGTTAGAGGTGGAACCCTTGGAAATAATTTCTTTGAACCTAAACGAAGCTGGAACTAGCTTCCCTTTCCCAGAGTGGAATATTTCAACTACAACGAATACAGAGATACCAAATGATGTAAAAACCGAACAAAAATGAACGGGCCGCAGCTGAAATATACATCAACAACGGAGAGAATAAAATGAATACACCTGACATTGATACAAATCCTGAAGAAATATTTGAATTCAGTGAAATTAATCAAGTCGTATGTTTCATTGTTAAAACGAATACATTGTCCGATGTAAATAACGATAAAGAAAATCGATCAATTAAAATTCATCAGAACATAGTTATTAACCCAACCAACAAAAGACACCTATAGCAAATATTTTGCAACATGTGCTTCAATATTCCGATCCTAAACCGTCATCAAAAAAGCGAAATACTGAAAAACTGCCTTGAATTTTAACCACTGATAAGTGGATTCAATTAGCACAAGCTAGTGCAGATGAATTGTTACGAAAAGAGGAGGAAAAAAGTGAAAGGAAACAAATGAGAGAAGAAGAGAAAAAAGCACAACGCAAAAAAAGGAGGCGCCTACAACAAGAAGAAAAGAGATGGATGAGTTGCTGTCTGAAACTGGCAACAAATGCCCAAAGTGCCAAGAATAAGTGAAAAGAAGGTGGTGAAGAAAACCGCTAGCAAAATCAAATCAAAAGTCGACTGGACTGTGGGTTCTCACGTTATTTTGCAATTTGATGAAAAGTTATATCCTGCCAAGGTATTGCAAATGGATGAATTAAATACACAGTGTACAGCAATGGAAAAAAGCGGGTTACACTGGAAGTGGCCAACGGTACCGGATGTTTTATGGCATCCAAATCATGATGTGATTAACGTTATATTCGAACCGAAAGATATAAGTTCACATGGATTATTCTCTGTAGAAGAAATGTAATTTCATGCAGATGTTTAAGATTTATTATTCAAAAAATATTTTATTCCTTTTTTACATTTCTTCTTACCTGAGTACTTATACATATTAATACATTTTTTTAAATATGCTATTGATTTTTATGGTTTATAGATTTGGTGGTTATATACGGTACATATGTCTGGCTACAATTGGTACCCAAGTGGCTATAATAGGAAAATAGTACTTCTTCGAATTTTTGTATTTATTGTATTTCACAGAAGTAATTCTTCATCTCTTTCTATAAATAGTAGTGAGTACAAATGTACAGGCTATCTCATAGCATCGTCGAATGTAAGAACTGTTTGATACTGGGGCGCGTCTACCCTACATTACTCCTACATGAAAATGGTTTAAATTATAATTTTTATTTTCACAAAGGACTTCATTATAAGAAGAATTACTGGTACATATCCATATGCATCCGGATATTAACGAATCATATTTATTATTTATTAACCCAAAAGAACATTCACATTAGAATAGAATAATGATATTTAATTGGAGAGCTCAATAACACAAGTACTATTTCAGATATAATCGGTAGGAGTTTGGTTACGTTGTTCACGAATATTTAAATAATTTCTAAACTTGCACTAGCTCATATAATATACATTAATATTTCATTAGTACAATAAATAAATTAGCTTTCTACATAAAAAACAAAAATATAATTAAAATCTATAAATAAATGAAAAATGTATTCTATTTCAAGGGGTTTTATTTTACTTCATTGTACGATATGAACAAGTAAAATGTGTAAAATTGAAATAAAGACTACACCAAAAGACTGTGAAGTTTACAGTCATCGGGTTGATTTTACTCCATTACTGGTATGAAAATTCTACTACGATCTTGCGGTATTCATTCATTCACAAACAGTGTATCCCTATATAGATATATCCGTCATATTTTACACTACATTTCAGACAAGGTAGGGACTACATAAACTATTGTCTCTTAATTATTCAGAGAAGTCGTACTATATTGAACATAATTTTTGAAGTATTTCGTCAGTGTATTTTAAAATCATTTTGTATAATACACACAATACACATATGGGTTTGCTGTAGCTATGAAAAATTAATGTTATTTTGTGTAAAGAGTTTTCTTCTGTTGACGAGGAGGGCGTCCTTGTTTGCAGACGAACGACAGGATTAACAATGTACATCCATTCCCGAGCGCGAGAGATGAATGTTTTTCTGGCGAATTCCCCTGCAGTTTTTCGGTCGGACGCCAGTGCGTCTGGATATATAAGCGGCGCCTGCCACTCGTTCGGGGCCATGTCGTTGCTGTTTATTTCAGGAAATGAAAGTCGTGAGAGTATTTGTTTTGTTATGTTTGTTGCCTCGATCAACTTTCTTGTATTTCGCCCATTTTTGTTGACGATGCCGAAGTTGGAATACACTTTTTAAGGCCAATTTGATTAGATAGAAAGATTTGGATTTCACATTGCGAACTTCTCTCTATTTACAACTACAATGCATTATTCTATTATAATAGTTATTGTCGAGTTTTCGTGCAGTTAAGCGGATTGGCGAATTCTCTGAGTTCAGTTCGTCTCATCGGCGCTGAATGGAGGGTAAACTATTTGAGAGCCAATCATCTGCCTTTATTAGACGATCTCGTTATTGCCGTCATTTACTTGGACATCGAAGTAATTCAATTTAGTTCAATTCAATATATAATAATAGCAATATTTACCTACTTACCCCATACAAATTGCAATTTACAGACAAAATGTAATGAGTACACACTATTGAAAATCTGGTAAAACCTTACCACTTTCAATGATGCAAAAGGGCGTTAGATTTTATCTAACTCTAGTAAAGATCACCAGTGTAATTGGTTAAATATTATGCCACTATAATTGTCAACTTTTATGCATTTTAGGTACAAAACTAATATAAATACACCACAATATAGTAAGTACCAGGTGCGTAGCATAAAAAAAAGGAATCTAGGGATATGACAAAAATTTGATAAGGGGGAGAGGTATAGTCAGATGTATGGTAGGCCATATTAAAATGGTAAAAATATAAGAAAATACACTAACCTAAAGTGATTATACCGAGGTATATATCCTAAATTTTAAAATGAAGATCAATTCTTCGGTTTTCGTTTGTCCAGTGAAAACGTCTATCACTGTTTTTTCAAATGTTGGAGACGATCTCATATCTTCTAACAAGGCACTTTCAATATTTATTAATGCTAAAGTTGACAATCTTTCTTGCTTTTGAGAACTTCGCAGATAAGTATTTATTCTCTTTAAACATAAAAATGATCTTTCCGCGGAACTGCTTGTGGCAGGAATAGTCAAAATTAAACGACACAATTTTGATGACTTCAGGAAAACAGAAGATTGACCGGACATAATATATTGGTGAAGCTCAAAACACAGTGCTTTTTTCATATCGAGATCAATACAAATCACTGAAAACACGTTTTTTAAACAATTTGCGTCAAAGAATGTTCCATATGTATCTACTACGAGAACTCGTAAGAAGAAAAAAGTTCGTCAGGAAAATGTTTCATAAAGGAAGTAAATTGTGTGGAATCTATATTTAAGAATTTCAGTTTAAAAATTTGACTAAACCTTTCAGTAATGTTCAAAGTAATAACGTCCAAAATTTCATGAAACAATCGTGCGTAAGTGCTTTTCTTATCTTCTTCAGGAATTAAATCCAATCTTAATTCTTTTACTTGGGTGGTTGATTTTCTAACACAAATCTGGACACAATACGGTGGGACCATATTGTGTCCATATTAAACTCGTTTCTCATTATTTGATTATGTGATTTGAAATCAGCGATCTTTTTATTGCAGTAACTAATATCTGATATTTTTGTCTGTAGAATTTTAAACAGACTCTCGGAATGTGGGAATATTGCAGAAAACACTGCTAAGAAAAAATTCACGCAATAAAGTCAAAAGGCCTCTAGCACAAATAACGGTTATAAAAAGATACGCCAAAACTATTGACTTTACGAAAAAAAAAAGATGATTTCATAAATTGTAGGAAATTTTTTCTAGTTTCACTTTTTGTATATAAATGTTTTTATCGTGAAATGAGTCGGAAAGGAGATATTGTCAAAAAACTGCTTTTAGACGCCATTTTTCCAATATGGCGGCGCGAGCGGCAAAGATACGAAGTGGCAAAGTTGAAATTTGGAAAGAGCATATCAAAATCTATAAAATTACCCACTTTCAAAACTCCCGCAAAAACTTTCCAGGTAAAACTACCAAATGACTATACCAGAGGACACTGAAGAAAGTTGGATTCAATTTTTATAAGGTAATTTTAGTTTTATACTTCAATGCATGCATTTAATTCTTCTCGTTATTAGGTAAAAGGAAAACTCCTACTCACTCAAAAACAGAAGAAAAACTGCTTATTACGGGCCAAAATACATAGTCTCGACTTTGGAGCAGTGGAGGTTGGTTATTTGGAGCTACGAATCAAAATTTAAGTTTTGTGTAGGAAATTCGCGGAGTAGGGTGATTCGAACGAAAACCAAGACGTACAACAAAGACTGTCTTCGGCAAGAAGTGAAATTTCCCGCTTAGATTATGTGGTGTGGAGATATATGTCCACTAATGGCCTTTGTAGTAAGGCTTCACTTTGTTGAAGGCCCCGTAAACGCAGAAAAATACATAGTCATTTTAAATTAGTGTTCTCTTCCCACAAGATGGCGCGGCTTGCCATACAGCCAAACGTGTGAAATCCTGGATGTCGGAAAACGATATTTCCGGCCTAAGTTGGCCCTCGAGTAGTCCTGATCTTTCTCCGATCGAGACATTATGGCATCGAATGAAAAAAGAATTGCGTAATCGACCGACTAAAACACTTCAATCATTGCGGCATCGTCTCCAAGAAATATGTGACTGTATTTCTTTAGAAGACTGCCAGAGGCGTATAGACACCATACCTAGGCGTATAAATGCTGTTTTGAAAAATAGAGGTGACGTAACACAGCGGTAATTGACTTTACAACTCAGTGTAAACTAGGTATTGAAAATTTGAGATTTAACTACTTCATGTTTTTATGCTTTCTTTTGTCACTAGTTTTCTTGTTATTACGAATAAATACAAGTACAAATAAAATCTGTTGTATTTATTAGAGTAGTTTATTTCTACCTTACCGTTTATACTACATGGACGTGAAAATATCTAACGGGCAAACTCGTGTGATTTTGGGCTCATATACTTAACCTGTTTGTATTTCGCGACGATGAAGTAAACAAAGTAATATAAATTCATATTTTATATCTGCCATTTCTCATTTATTGTCATATTTATGTGCCTACTTATGATTTTTGGGTAATCAACTTATACCCGAACAGTTTGTCTTTCCTAAGAAGTAAACATAGTTACTGTCATGGCCAAGTACATTAAAAGTAATAGATATTAGTTGTCTGAAAAATATGTAATATTTTGATAAATTCATTAGATTAGATTTCGTTGGGTTTGTAGTTAAGTGATATTTTATATTTGCCATTCTTATTGTGCACTTACTAATAGTAACATATTAATCTTATCAAGAATGTACGCAATACATAATGAAAAATATATAATGAGTACAACGATACAATAAATAATGAATTTAATATATGCGTACATTCTTGATTAAATTGCTACCACATTATTTATTAACCCATAAGGAAATTTATATTAGGGTAGGATTATGATATTTAATTGGAAAGCTGGATATTACAAACACAATTTCAAATATTATATAAAAGGTATAAAATTGAAATGAAAGCTTACAGTACAATGCAGTGAAGTTTACACCAGATATGACATCAGAACAGACTGTAACTAAATGATTAAGATTGGGACACACTATTAATAACATGAAGGCCAAGATGGACAGTCGACAGTACACAGAATATCAACGTCAATTGCGCTAGCTGTATTAATAACATTAACAAAATGAAGGCCAGGATGCATAGTCGACAATACACGGAATATCAATGTTAATTTCGCTATTTGTATTCACCCTAAACCTAACAATTCATTAACCTACTACCTTACAAATTAAGTTTTAGATCTCTGGCAGTGGAGTCAATGCCCTGTTAAAGTTGTGCCAGAAACCCTAAAACCCTGTATATAATTCTCAGCTGAATGTGAAGTATATTCTCCCACACTGTGCAGAATATATTACATTTAAAGCTACAAGAATCTATCAAATGAAATAACAGTATGTCTAATAATAATGAACCTAAAGTAATGTCAAAAAATTGGTAAAAGCAAATTGCTATTAAAAATATAATATCACGGCTAATTCAAGCAAATTAATTGGTAGCATTATTGACATGATTGTATACGTACCTACATAAAAATTTCTTAATAAGCTTCGATTACAAACCAAACATATTATTTGAGGCCCGTTATATTTTAAATTAGGAAAATCCTATATACATCTTAACGGCTGTATGCAAACAGTCTCGTGTTACTCCAAATTTTCGTCATATTTACTCTATATAAAAATTATAGAGACGTGATAGTTATGTAAATATGTACACTACTACAACGAACTGGATAATAAATAGCCAAATATAACGGCAAATCTGAACTGAACTACTGATTCTACTATCTCTGTGCACACGATGGCATCTCCGCTGCCGCGGAGTTAAGCGAGCGTAACATTAGGCAAGGATCTGGATGTTTTGAAGTCAGCTATGAGATCATTGCGTCATCTCACACAATTTATTTTAAAATAAGTACTGTTTTACTTACAATTAACATGCTTTAAAAATAGTGTTATCCCTATTCGTAGTAAGATTTTTGTAAGCTGCGAACTTCTCTAGTGAAATATTTTCTGTTTGACTGTTGCTCTCGATAAAGACATTTTAACGCGAAGCTGTGTGGATTCGGGTAGATTTCACGGATACCGAATGTATTCACCCTAGAAATTGAATTGCTGATATAAATTTCCACAAACTTTTCTGACGCTCTCGCTTATAGTAAAAAAAAATTGCATTATCTCTCATATAATTTAGTGGTTTTGTATTGTGAATATTATTTATTCAGTTCT
This sequence comes from Rosalia funebris, assembly GCA_037954035.1. Classification (NCBI taxonomy): domain Eukaryota; kingdom Metazoa; phylum Arthropoda; class Insecta; order Coleoptera; family Cerambycidae; genus Rosalia; species Rosalia funebris. The sequence goes on from JAZFAV010000022.1 coordinate 14,150,050, forward strand.
TAATCTTCATCCTTATTTATTAAAATTTCATCTAGTTCAATGCAAGTTCAATGTAAGCGCCTTTCGCGCATGAGAAATGATCGTATGCGAAAGCATCTGCTCTTGTAAAATGATAGTCCACACATTTAATTTATGGTGGTCTTCAGGTTACTTGTGTAGTGAAATGATACTAATGGTTATGTTGCTATGGCTACGTTTATTTAAGGATAAATAAATAGGGAGCAAGTTAGTACCGAACGAGGAGAGAATGTTTCCGGGCGAGATGCGGGAATTTACTGATTTAAACTTATCGCAAAAGCCGATGTCCTCGCGCGGTTAACCAGGCCTGAGATGATCGCATTTTTACCCCTAAGATACAGATGTGCCCTGGTTCCGAGAGGTAATATGTTGTACAATTGTTTCTAGTTTCTAATATTTACAACACTTAAAACTAATATATACAAAAAACCATCTCGGCATCCCGGCATTTCAATAGACGTATATGTAAAACATTTTCTTTTAAAAGAATGAAATCTCCTATAAATAGATCAATAGATAGGTATACGATTTATATATTTCATAATAAAAGCTTAAATGGGTATTGAACAAGTCAAATACAGGATAAAGATCTTTAAAATACTAAACAGGTAAAAAATACAAATATAATAGGTCCTGTAAATAGAAGTTATAAATTTGCATATACAGAAAAATCTGATCGAGAGACCCAGCGGTTTTCATCGTCCCATTCTCAGTTCATAACTGGTAGCGACCACCACCGAAGGCAGGATGTGACCAGAGGGTTGCAATAAGGGATACAGCGAACACTTCGCAAGACGATGGACGAGGTACAGTATCGTGTGTCGGTGCCGTACAAGAAACCAAGAGACGAGACCTACCAGAAGGAAGCAGCTCATTCGGAAGGAATTTGTAAGTACATTCCATTTTCTCTTCCCAACAACGTAGTGTTGTCCAGCGTGACCAGGAAAACCAGAGTAACAGAAGAGCACCAAGTGAGGAAGGCATGACAAAGAACACCAGCATGGACCATGAAGACCCTTGATAGCAGGAAGGCTGTCTGCTCACTGTAGGATGAGACCTCTACCTATGAAGAAAATGAAAGTCCAAAGGAAATAAAATCCAGGACCAAGCACCATTCCAAATTCCGAACTCCGAAAAAAGCCCAAACCTTCCATCCATCCGCATGACAAGGAGCCTACTCAATCCTCGATTGGATAGACAAGCCGATGTTAATCCTCTGGTGCTTCTCATCCAGATGCCCACCATGACAGATCTATCGGTGAGACAGGGGCGAAGACGGTCAAGAGGACAACCCGACGCAGTCAGAAAGACGACGTACTTCTTGATTTTCATTCAACAATCAAAGCAATGCTTAAAAGAATGTATTAGAAGCATAATTAAAGGTTGTATTCTAAAGTGTATGTTTTGTATCTAACTCTAATGTATACATACTAAACTTAAATGATTAATGCTGTTTGAAGAAAATGTGGCAAAGTTTTAATTTTATTCTTGAAGGGAAAAAATGCTATAATCCTGCTCGACAGACCAAAATACTGGTAAAATATACAGACAACTCCTCAAAAACTCATCTTGTATCACCGGACAATTACGTATACCCTTATGAATTCCAAACACACGTACACATAAAAAAGCAGATTAATGCTTACAATATATCACTACAAAAGTAGGAACACCGAAATTGAAGTGAGCCTGGCCGACCAACTCCGCCGTCTCATACTCCTCAGATTAATTCGCTTTAATTTAACAAAAGCTTCAAGTTGTACGTGTTACGAATACCTATTAGAACGGGAAAATCTAGTTAGTTTAAAACAAAAGACGGTAAATAATTGAAGAACGCGTTTTCGCAAACCCGATTTAAATCCGCAAATTAATTATTTTTAGTTGAGATTGTTCCATATAAATTATTTTCTCGTTTGCGTACCTCAGAACGTCGTCGTTATGATTTTCGTCGGAGTTTTTTTGGGAATCTTAATAACTCCTTTCTGGTAAACATGACAATGAGTACAGTAATGAGTTTCTTGACGAAGGTTTCGGTGTTTCTTAAGAGTCGGAAACTAATTCAAAGTTTCTGTTGTTCCAACGTTTATTAAAATTACAAATCGCATTCAATATTGGAAGAATAGAAAATAGTTCAGTAGAATCTGTTCGGGATAAGCCCAGAGAAATGTTTAAAATTAACTCCCATCGGGGGAATGACAGGCATTATTATTCTCGCAGTCGGTAACTTCATGTAAGGGTCTTGTCAAGTGGTTACTAATATCAGGTGTATAATACTGGCTTAGTTAGACGAACCACCAAAACACTGTACACTACACTCGACGGGCATTTCGCCAACAAAGTTGGCATCATCTGGAGATGATTAAAACTCATCAGTTTGATCTCATTGTCGGTTTTAATCATCTCCAGATGATGCCAACTTTGTTGGCGAAACGCGCATCGAGTTTACGTAATGTATAATGTTTTGGTGTTTTGTGGAAAACTAGGTCAGTGTTATCTTCACATCAAAGGTTCCGACCTATTCCAATAGTATAGGCTATGGACTGTATTCCCATCTTCAAAGCTTATGTTCAATGGATGTATTCGTAGAAAATCATAATAGTTAATTGGACAATAGCTGAAATCCTCTATTGAAACGAACATTTGCGATTGCTAGAGCCCGGTCCTATTAAGTCACTGATTACACTGTCGATGATGTTACGAGGATGAAGTTTCTAAATGAGATATTATTTATTCATCTCAAGGGATTTACATTCATCTTATTTATTTCATCGCTTTTGTCTTTTTCTATTACTCATTTGTACTATTTCAGCCTTTCGCCCTCTCCTCCCCTTTTCATCCGTCGGCTTTTCTTTTTCTTTTTGTCGCCCCTTGCTGTACTCCTTTTCTCTTCTTTGCTTGCTTTTCCATTTTCTTTTCTCTATATTTCTTATTTCCTTTCTCTTTTCTTATCTACGGTATGGCTAGAAAAGAACCGGACTGATTATTTTGTCTCTAAATGGCAACAGGGTCACGCTTCACCGATGTACGGCAATATGGCGTGATATTTCCCCCATCCACCACTAAGATTTCAAGGTCGTAGGTTGTTTTGTTTGTCCGCAACATAAAGCTGTACTACAGGGTGCATTCGCGCTTCGTCGGAAAAATGCTAAGTGTAAAAGTTGAGCAGCGTGTCAATGCGAAATTCCTAGTGAAACTTGGAAAATCGGCCACGGACGTTTATTCACTTTTAAGGAAAGTCTACAGCGATCAAAGTTTATCACGTACACAAGTGTTTGAGTGGGTGAAAAGATTTAAAGAAGGTAGGGAAACGGTTCATGACGATTTCCGCTCTGGCAGATCTTCCACATCAAAAACGGACATCAACATTGAAAAAGTCGATCAAATCATTCGAGAAAACCGTCGTTTGAGCATTCGAGCAGTAGCTGAGCTTGCGGGAATCGACAAAGAAAGCGTGAGACAAATTTTGCACGAAAGTTTCAACATGAGAAAGATTTGTGCGAAAATGATACCAAAGATCCTCACGCAGGAACAGAAAGAAGACCGAATGAACATTTGCGATGACCTTTTGAAGACCATTGAAAGGGAACCTAGGTTTCTGGAGAGAGTGATAATATGTGACGAGTCATGGTATTTTACAAACAAAGCGGCAGTCGATGCATTGGAAAAGCCCCAGTTCACCACGACAAAAAAAGGCATGCATGAGCAAGTCAAAGTTCAAAGAAATGATGATTGTTTTTTTCGAAATCAAAGGGATTGTGCATGTTGAATGGGTACCCGAAGGTCAAACTGTCAACCAAGAGTACTACAAAGAGTTGTTGAACACGCTTCGTGAACGGGTAAGAAGAAAACGGTCCGAATTATGGAAAGATCGGTCCTGGGTTCTTCATCAAGATAACGCCCCTACTCACAATGCGCTCTCCATCAAGACGTTTTTGGCCCTACTCACCTGACTTGGCCCCGTGTAATTTTGTTTTGTTCCCAAAAGTCAAATCTGCTTTAAAGGGAACAAGGTTTGCTACAGTAGAGGAGGTAAAAAAGAAAGCGACGGACGACATGAAGCAGCTTTCAGAAAATGATTTTCAACACTGCTTTGAGGAGTGGAAAAGTCGCACGGAGCGGTGTAGGGATCGAAGAGGGGAGTATATAGAGGGAGACAAAATTGTTGTGGAAAAAAATAATTAATAAAATGTCTCACAGCACCAGTCCGGTTTTTTTCTAGCCATACATTTATCATTTTCCTCTTTTTCCGTTACCATAATTTCCTTGTCCTTTTAAGAAAAATACAATTCTCTATCTTTGTGTTTATTTATTTTATATTTACACAATAGTTGTTATTAATTTAAATTTATATTTTTCATTACGTTTATTACAATATATTTAAACTAACTGAATGCTCTTGTTGAAGATCCTAGTACATATTTTTAGTACTTTGTTAATACAAAATAATAACGATCAAGGAACCAGATCAAGTAATCAAAGTAATAAATTTTCATCATTGGTGGGAACTATTTTATAAGTCTTTATGCTCATCAAAGTTGATCTGGCATATCTAATAGGTTCGTTTTGTTACTGCACACATATTATTGACTCCACTGCGCCTCACACACCATTTTTTATCTGACAAATATATGTGAAAAATGTAGCTGCGATTTACTGCAACCAATTCTTTTATATATTTACATCAATGAACTACTTGTGCTCTCCTGACCACTAGACTGCGTCTGTTTATAAGAATGTGTTTTCTGTGGAAAAGAAATATCACACGTTAAACCAGATGGCACTCTTACAGTCCAGAATCTATACATCAACAAACTGTTTTGTAATAATACAAAATTATTGTAATTACCATCGATAGATGGATGTAAGATGCTGTTAAAATCTAGTAAGAATGTAATGGATACCTATTTTTTACGAAGTTGATATTCACTATCGACCGAAATAATGGATTAAGGAATAAATCAACCCTTTATTTAATTCATTTTGAGAGATATCTCTTACATATGTGGTTAACAAGAATAATTCGCTGTTTAAACAGAACTATCCAATAAACTAATTGGATTATTCACCTTACTATTTTTATTGGTATATTAAGTTCACAATATTTTACTTTGTTATCTCCGCTATTTCAAGCTATATATGTGTATGAACAGTAGCGGTTGGTAGCATATAGACAACTCGTGCTGTAAACATCGGCAGCGCGCTTACTTCGCAATGCTTTAAATACGTAGTCAGTAATTCGTACCAGACGCAGTCCGGGCTGAAAATATCTCCGCTCCATTGACCGTTCACAAGCTCTGCACTGAGTGTGCAAGGTGGTATTTTTGGAAGCAATTCAAAATTTAGCTTTACTTGACTTGTGAATTAATTAATGTGCAGATGAAAATATAATGTAATGGTACTGTAATGTACTGTAAACAAAATATAATGTAATTAATACGAATACATAAATTAAATGGAACTACTTTTTATTTTACCTGTTAAGATATAAGAATTACTTTCCCAGGGTACTCTAAAACTAGCAAGCTGTTTTCACCAAAGCATCTAAGACTATTCGGTTTAAGAAATGTCTTAATACACATACATACGAGTATATAGTTGTATCACAGTTATTTCTATTTAATAATATATAATATTATTCAATTTACTAATATACAAATAAATACACTTTAATATATCTTTGATAAAAGAACATTCTTTAAAATCCTTCAGGCCCTATATTATCTCCCATTCTCGCAAGGTTATTTACAGCCTCTGATGTTCTATTTCTTATTTCTCGCCCGAATCTACGAAAGGGGCGTAATACATTCCATCGATGGAAATTAATTTCATCTTTTGTGATGGTGTAGTTGTTAACATCGATTACGGCATAGAAGGCTTGGTAAGGGGGAATATTGACACTTATGATTATCGTTGCAACGAAGATGAGTGCCTGAAAAAATAATTGTTAATTAAACTTAAATTCAGTGAAATGTCATGAACAAAACTCATATGAGTATATTGTTCAATGAGGAATAAAAAATGTTTTAAACATTGCTGCTATTCAGGTGAAGTAGGTGAAGTGCCTCTTCACCAAATAAATTGAGACTGAGATTTTTTTTATATTTTTGGGATATTTAATGAGGTTCTTAATATGCATATTCAAATAAATTTTGTTATGAAAAGCCTAATATATTTTTATGTCAAGCATAATATGTGGCAATGCTACTAAAAGCACTGTGTTTACATTGGAACGTCCTTTAAATCCTCAATAATCCATGCGCGCATTATCTATAATACAAATAACCATCAGGTGCAGAGATAAAATCAAGTGCCCTCAAGTATGCACTGTTACAGCGAGTTGTCATGGTAACATGACGTCACACAATAGCCTACATCCGTTTAGTCCGTCTTCTCCTATCACCTGAGTGAAGAGTTTGGCGAGATTTTATTGGCTATCTGCACATTACACTCCCATGTATTTAATGTACTGAAGCGCGGTCTGTTTTCGAATTTGAGCGATTTATTGAGTTTGCGTTGTATTTTCATCATTTTTAGACTTGCTTTTTTGATTTTAATGTGTTGATTAACCATCTGAGTGGTCATATAATTAGTGATAGTGACGATATTAAATGAAACAATAATTTACATTATTTATAATGAATCCAGTTAACGATATTATTTGTAATTTGTTGGAAACACGGTTATGTCGCTGGAAAGACGAAGATAAAAGAGACGTTTTACTGAAAGGAAGACCTACGACTGTTTTATCAATATCCGCCAAGAAAGAGATTAAGAAATCTGGTAAATCTTATAACGTAAATTTAAAGTCTGCTTGGTTCACAAATTATAAATGGTTATGTAGCAGTCCAATGTTACAAAAACTATATTACTGGCCCTGTTTACTATTTTCTAATAAACAATGGGTTTGAAATAGAGATGGATTTGTAGATATTTCAAATATTACGGGGGCATTACATAAACGTACCGATTCTGCCGAGCATTTCAAATATGAAGTACTATTACAAAATTTCGAAAAAAACCAGAACACTATAGCCGACGCTTTAAAATAGAACGTTAGACTTTCTAAACTACAATTTAATGAAAACGTTCGTTTATACAGAGTTTTCTTAATGACGGTTATTGACGCAGTTTTGTCTCTTGGCAAGCAATAATTAGGATTTCGCGGCCACAACAAAAGCACAAACTCCATAAACAGTGGAAATTTCAATCAAAGAACTATTAGAATTGCTGTTATTAAGGTGTCCCTTAGAAATCAAAAATCATTATGAAAACAATAAAAATGTTTTCAGTGGAAATTCAAAAACCACTCAAAATGAAATCATTAGTTGCATATATGATTATGTGAATGAATATATAAAAAAAGATATTAATGAAGCGTTGTTATTTTCTATACAGGTTGATGCTACTACTGATGTCACACAAACCTCTCAATGTTCCCTAATAATAAGATTTGTTAATTCTGAAGATACAATAGTAGAACGTTTTTTGGGATTTCATGATGTAAGTACCTACAGAACATCAGAGGCTTTATATACCATGTTGGATCAAATTTTATCTCAATTTGATTATAAAAATGAGTTAATAGGGCAGTGTTATGATGGTGCGAGCGTCGTGTCTGGCCACCTAAATGCACTTCAGAAAAAGTCAAAGATCAGATAGCACCGCAAGCTGTATTTGTATAAGCAAGATTGAAAGTTGCATTGTCTAGCACATCGTCTTAATCTTGTATTACAACAAAGTTTTAAAAAAATATCTAAATGTCGAAATTTGTTTGCAAGTCTCAATGGAATTCCGTCATTTTTCCATCATTCAGCGAAGCGATCCTATGCTCTTTCCCCAACATCCGCAAGACGTATACCGACTATTGCAGAAACTCGGTGGTGTTCCAATTCCAAATTAATTTATACAATAGTTCAGGACCGGGATAAACTGAAAGAAGTGTTTGAATTTATTATAACTTCTGAAGAATTGGACCAGAAATCGATTCAGCTTGCTAGAGGATTTTTAAATGATATGAGTAATTTTGATTTTACGTTTTTGGTAGTAATATTTTTTATAAAGCAAGTAGAATTACGGAAGTAGAAATTACAAAACGGCAATACGCTGGCCTTTCTAACAAAGCTATTAGTGCAAGATATAAGGCATTTTTTTATTAAATATTGGATCATATTTTAATGGAAATAGACGTCAGGTTTCAGGAATGTGAAAAGTTGCAGTTTGTTTCTCTCGCTGATCCTGCAAAATTTGAAAATTATAGCTCGTGTTTCCCTTCTAATACTTTTGAAATTTGAAACAATTTTATGGAAATATATTTACTAAACATCAAAGACATAAAAGCCAACTTTGCCTGTTATATAGTGATGAAAGTTATAGATTATAAATTATTATTATATGTTAGAATATAGAAATTTAAGACCTACATATTTTATTTACGAGCTGACAAACATGATTCACACAAATTTTATTATTTTTTTTTCAAACAAAACACCTAAATTTGTTATAGTACGAGTATAAATTAATTAGTTCTTTGCCGTTGACCGATATATCTAAATTATTCTTAATAATTATTCTGTATTCTGTTATAGAAAAACAAATGAATTTGAATTTCGATTCATTTAGTTTTTGTTACTTTCTTTCTTTTACAGATGAACATTTCAAATCAGTGTTAATATTGTTAGTTGCCACTTTTATATTATTAGAATTAAAAGTACTGTATATACATGTACATATACCAGAATAACTGTCAGAAATGTTACAAAATTCAACGTGATCGAATATATCCACTGTATAAATTAGAAATACCACTGGGCCAAGGACGGACCCTTGAGGTACTCCCGAAGTAATGTTACTAATATTGAGCAAATGATTACCTATAATTACTCTTTGGTGTCTACTATAAAAATATGACTGAGAAATGTTAACAGTTACCTAATGAAAACCATAGTATTCCAGTTTTGTAAATAACAAATTGTAGTTCAAAGTATCAAAAATCTTACAAAAATAATGTAATATTAGAACTATTAACACTCCTTTATATAAGATATATAGAATGTTATCCGTCACAGTTAGGAGCATTGTAGTGGTACTAACAGGGGCGTAGCGTGAGAAAAGAATCTAGGGATGTGATAAACATTTTATAAGGGGAAGAGGTATAGTAAGATGTGTGGTAGGCCATATGAATGATAAAAATAAAAAAGACACTAACCTAAAATGATTATGCCGAGGTATATATCCTTATTTCTAAAATGTAGATCAATTCTTGGGTTTTTGTTTGTCCAGCGAAAACGTCTATCACTGTTTCTTCAAATGTTGGAGACGATCTCATATCATCTAACGAGGCACTTTCAATATTTATTAATTCTAAAGCTGACAGTCTTTCTTGCTTTTGAGAATTTCGCAATAAGTTTATTCTCTTTAAACATGAAAGTGATCCTTCCGCGGAACTGCTTGTGGCAGGAATAGTCAAAATTAAGCGACACAATTTTGATGACTCCGGGAAAACAGAAGATAATTGAAGGGACATAATATATGGGTGAAGCTCAAACACAGTGCTCTTTTTCATATCGGGATCACTATAAATCACAGAAAGTTCACTTCTTAAACGATTTGCGTCAAAGAAAGTTCCATATGTATCTACTAAAGAAGAAAAAAGTTCGTCAGGAAAACATTTTGCGAATGGAGTAAATTGTGTGGAATCTATATTTAAGAATTTCAGTTTAGAAATATCAACTAAACCGTTCACTAATGTTTAAAGTAATAACGTCCAAAATTTCATAAAACAATCGTGCATAGGTGTTTTTCTTATCTTCTTCAGGAATTGAATCCAAACGCATTCTTTTACTTGGTGGTTGATCTTCTAACACAAATCTGTCCATATGGTCCCAAATGTCACTAAACTCGTTTCTCATTTTTAAAGTGAAACTTTTTTTCCATCGCTTCAAATTTTTTCGTCCATCTATCGCATGTCGCATTACAGTCGGCCGCGGAGTAGGGGTAAAGTGAAAGGCGCTCTGCAGAGCAGCCAAGGCCAATATGGCGGCGCCCATGGCTCGTCCATCAGCTGACCGTGTAGCATTTATATTCTCACTCATTCGTGCAAGTGCTCCGCGGTATTTGTGTGTATTGATCACTGTATTGATGTAAATATTGTTGTTCACTTGATCGTAATGGACAACGATACAGCTAGTGAGTCAAATATACCGGTCAATGAGGGAAGAACCAAGAATTGTGCGAAAATATCCGACGATGAATAAATTTTACGCCGTAAGAGACAGAATGCCGAGAGAGTTCGTGCTTGTAGGGAAAGGAAAAAGGCTCTTGGTGAGTTAATTTAATTTTTATAGTGAATTTATAAGAATTATTAGAACTTTCTGCTGGTGCATATCGTTGTTTATGTATTAATTTTAATTTTGAGTGCTTGAATTTATTTTTACTCATTTCATATGAATATTTGATGAGGTATTTTAATTTATATCCGGCTCATTCAATATCTTTAATTTTATTTAGACCTCCAGTCATTTTCATAAGCCGAACTAAATTCTGAGCCACCAGAAAAAAATAGTAGACTGATGACAGATGCCATGCCGAGTACTCGAGACCAGAGTCGAGTCTTGGATATAATACGTCTATCGTTCAAAGTGGCGAGCCTGTATCCGAAAATATTGTTGCAAAAAAACCCTGCATCAAAAGCAACTAAATGCGGAAAGATGCCGCAGGTATCGTCAAAAATGCAAGCGGCTAAAATCGGGCGCCAGTTCTAATCAAGGCACTAGCGACAGTGATACGAGTATGAATCGAGATACAAGCACGAGTCGAGATACAAGCACAAGTCGAGGATTAGTTGTTGATACAGAGGAATTCCAAAACTCGTCAAATCATACTCAAGATTTTTCCAACGATGAATCCTCGTCGCAGGCTCCTGAAAATACAGCTGACGATGCAAACGACGCAAATTCCAGCACTCCTGCGGGCGTATACTGTCGTCCAATTTCCATTTATTAAGTTAAGATTAAGAACGCGATTTTAATACCCTAAATCGAATAATTTTCCGAAAATTTTCAGTTAAATCCGAAAAAATATTTCATTTGCATCGTGGTTTGATAAAACCACACAATGTTTTTTTTTTGAATATGTAATTTTAAATCGGCGATCTTGTTATTGCAAGTAACTAATATCTGATATTTTGTCTGTAGAATTTTCAGAATGTGGGAATATTGCAGAAAACACTGCTAAGAAAAAATTAAAATCAAAATCGCGCCATAAAGTTAAAAGGCCTCTAGCACAAATGACGGTTTCTCGATCCCTCGTTCTCGATCCATTTTCATTTTCCACAATTACCTGAAACAGCACTTCCAAATCTTCCTTATGTTATGGCGACAGTCGCCAAGATGCGTTCACATAATTGCATAACTGAGTCCGGAAATAACGACAACACCCACTCGAGGTTCCACTGTTGACTGCGTAAGATCACTGACCTTTTCGTCCATCTATCGCGTAGCTTGGATGTAACGTGGACCATCGCATTTCAGCACTGCAGCAAGTAATGCGGAAGTCCAATAATTTTCCTTCACGGCCGACTTGAAATAATAAAGTTGATGGTAGCGTTTAACTACCACGTTTATTACTGATCTGAAGCCTCTAGAGGAATGCTCTGGAGGTGCTTTCGATAATATGGGCGAGGGGGCGGCGCAATATTATTGCTATTTGCTTACCTGTTACTATTAAAATGGTTAAAGTCTGGTTGCTAAGACTCGTAAAGTACAATCAATTTAGGGTAGGAATAATGTTCTAAATTTATCAACTGTGAAAAGAATAATCGAAATATTCGAAAGTGATGGTTCAGTTATTCACGTGAAATACACGATACGAGCTCGTAGTGGTCGTTCACAACAAAGATCTCGGCAGTTCGCGAGAGTGTGGCCGAGAAACCTTGATTTCTGATCGTGCACAACAATTGGACATTTCAACAACCACCTTATCCTCACTAAATATTTGCATCTTCATGTTTACAAAGTCCAATTAACTCAACAGCTTCCGTCAATAGACCATGCAAAGCGAAGACAGTTCACCGATTCGAGCATTGAACAACAAGAAGTGAATGCCGATTTTGTCGAGAAATTCATCTTCAGCGACGAGGTCCATTTTCACCTTGATGGCTTTGTTAACAAGCAAAATTGTCACATCTTGGGCTCAGAAAATCCATGAATGATTTATGAGAAACAAATACAGCCCCAACGTGTCACTGTTTGGTGTGCATTGTGATCTAAAGGAATCATTTTGCTTTGAAAAATGGCACTCTTTTTTTAAAAAGAGTGCCAAAGATCCATGAGTTTTTTCGAAAAGAACTTGATATTCAACTGTTTTTATTTACTAAGAGAGTTTTGGTTTACATGTCCTCCTAGATTTTTTTTATTTTAAGAAGATACTAACTGCAGAATGATAACATTGAGTGAAAAAGTTATACTAATTTACTACAATTAGTTTATGAACAGAAAAAACTATTGTACAAAGTTATCTGCATTGTGTATACTTATATAACATTAATATAGCAGTATGTAATTAAAAACATGGCATATCCCTTCTCCGTCGCCCCAATCTTACAAGTTGGTCGATTAATAACCGCCTGTATGGTGGCGCACCATTGCTGATAGTACAGTTATATGGATCTTTCCGTGCGTTTGCCCCATGTAGGAAAACGACCATATAAAGCAGGATTACAATAACTGAGATAAGTACCTGAAAAGGATAGTTCAGAATTAGAAGGTAGATGTTAGAACAAGAACAGATATAATGTATAAAATAATACTCCTATATTTTTTAACAATGAAGAATTCAAAACCATCACTCAATACATAAACCAAAGAATGGCAATAGAAGCTATCATAGCCGGAAATTTGATTATTATAAAATAAAGAAATACCACTTCATCTTTGATACCATTTTTTTTTTACCATAACTATTGATTTGGTACGATACTATTCCACACGAAATACATCAGCACCAAATGCATCCCGAGAAAGTCACTGTTTGGTGCGGATTTTGATCTGGCGGAATCATCGGTCCGTACTTCTTCCAAAACGAAACTGGCACTGCCATAACCGTCAACAGCGAGCGCTATAGATTGATGATAGGCAACTACTTGTGGCCTAAATTGAATAATATGTATACCGACGACATGTGATTCCAACAAGACGGCGCCACACAGCGGATGCCACGATGGACATTCTGCACAATCGATTTGAGAACATAGTTATCTCGGGCACGGGCCGGCGGCGGCGACGTGAACTGGACACTGAGATCGTGCGATTTAATGCATTTAGACTTCTTCCTTTGGGGCTATCTTAAATGACAGGTCTATGCGAATAAACTGCGAATAATTGATGATCTCAAAGTCAACATAACGAACGCCATCCAGCAAATTCAGCTAGATTTATACAAAGTCATCGAAAATTGGACTTCGAATACGTGCTACCAAGCAAAGCGACGGCATACATTTGAACGACATTATATTCCATGCTTAATGCTATAAAATATTCTTTCAAATAAAAAAAATTGGATATCTCACACACAACTTGTTCTATTTACGTTTAAAAATAGAGCGTCTTTATTTAAGGACCCTTTATTTAAAATTTTACACCATCAAATCATTTTACATTATCAAATTTTAATACTTTTGTTTTCGGAAATTTCTTATTTCTCTAATTATTTGTTGCGCAAGTAAATAATTCCATTTATTAATATAGGATGTTACCATTTTTTAGTTTAGAAACATATCGTTAATAATATGTTCCATAATATTCATTAATCTTCAGTAAATATCAATACTAACTTCTAACCCACTTGGTCAAATGTGTTGCATAGATAATACATCAACAACTTTTTACAGCGATCACAATAGTAATTAATAAAATGATCCTTCAATCAAATAACAGCATTACAATCTAAACATTTGCAGATGATACGACAATCCTGAGAGTAAACCGAAATCCTATAATAGCGACGGAAAACCTACAAAATAGCTTGAACGAAATAGAAGCAAGGAAAGAAATTGACGATTACTATAAACAAAGTCAGTACATATAACGTTCACAAATTGATATAGTGAAAAACCATAATACCATAACCATACTATAAGCAAACTCCAAAAACAGTAAAATAACTGAGATTACCCTTGGATAAACACATAATATGGAGCACTCATATTTCGAAGAAAAGGAAACAACTAGACTCTAAATAGAAAAAATACTACTGACTCCTAGGGAGAAGATCACAGCTCTTACTTCACAATAAGCTATTGGTATCCAGAGTCAATCAAATTAGTTCAGACCTAGGGGATACAACTGTGAGGGATCCAAGTAATATATTATAGAGCGGTTTCAATCAAAAGTATTGCATCACATGGTGGATGCTCCTTAGTCTATAACCAAGAAAGATATACACAATGATCTAGAAATGCCCAGGATCACCTAAGTGATCAAGTAGCTTAGCAAAAAGTATATGAACGTCTCGAACATCATCCACATAAACTAGTAAGAATTTTATTATTATTATTATTATATTATATGGGTTTGAGCCTCATCAGCCACTAATCGCATGGGTACTCCCTTGGCGATCCCCTCTTATCCAGGTCGTTATCCAAAAATGCTATCCCATAAAAGGAGCAACTAAGGCACGTCCCCCGCCTTAAACCTCGCTTCCTCTGGGATAACAGGAGTCCCCAATATAAGGTACCTCCTCTCCTCCAGTGCGGAGCAGATGTAAAAAAGATGAATCGAGGTTTCCTCGTCTTCTTTACAGTATCAGTCAGCCTCAGCTTGTATTTATATGCATTCAGGTTACTATCGTGGCCCGTCACGATTCCCACCACGGTTCTGGCTTTGTGGCTGTTCAATTTAATGAATTCTAGGGCCCATTTCTCAATCTCTGAATATTCGATGAAGAGTTTGGTTGTTCGACAACCCAACTAGCAAGAAACTCATTGGACAATACTAAGTAAACCAGAAGATTAGAAACAAGAATATCACTGGATATCTTCGAACAATAAATAATAAACCTTTCTTATACATAAAATTGAAGTGAAATAGTACGGGGTGATCACCGGGAACTGGATGTTTTTAGAACGCGTAGTGCGGAGCTTAGCGCAATTGGAGTGGGGCAAATGTGGTGTATCACCTGCATTATGTTGTGTCATTTCAATAACCATGGAGCAATGGACAGCAGTGCATCGCGTGTTTGCATACGACACGTTTATTCGCAATGGCGAGTCAGTAATAACTACACAACGGCTTTTTCGCATTCACTTCAATATTGGTCGGCGGGGAGCTGTTCCGTCTCGCAACACCATCCTGAGATGGGTCAACAATTTGAGAACAACTGGCAGCATAATGAAGAGAAAGTCACAAGCTGAACAGAGGACTGTTAGAACCCCTGAAAACATCGAGCGAGTGAGAGAGACGCTCATCAGAAGTCCTACACGGCCCGGCCGAAAACATGCAATGGCATTGAACCTGCATCGCGAATCGGTTAGGAAAATCTTGCATAAGGACTTAAAATTCAACCCCTACAAACTGCAGATTGTTCAACAGTTAAAGGAAAGAGACTTTGAAACTTGTGAGAATTTCGCTACCAGAATGCAAGTGATTTTGGAAGATAATTTAGGTTTACAGCTTCTAATGAGCGACGTAGCTCATTTTCATTTAGATGGAACAGCTAATAAAAAGAACTTCAGGTACTGGGCTCCTGAATATCCACGAACTATCCATCAACGACCCCTTCGTTGCAAAAAAGCTACAGTGTGGTGTGCCATTGGCCCTACTTGCATTATTGGCCCCTATTTTTTTAAGAGGCCGGGCGTACCGTCACCGTTAACTCTAACCGCTACGTTGAGATGCTCCAAAATTTTGTTATGCCAGAACTTCGCAGAAAACGGATAAATCTAAGGAATATGTGATTCTAGCAAGATAGTAGCGGCACATACTGCTAACGCATCAATGAATGTTGCCCGGCACATGTTCCTAGGAAGACTAATTTCACGCTTTGGAGATATGCCGTGGCCCCCAAGGTCTCCAGACCTTTCAATCTGTAATTTTTTTCTGTGGGGGTACTTGAAGAGTCGGGTATATGTTAACAAACCGCAGAATTTGATCGACTTGAAGAATGCCATTGGTGAGTAAATTATGAGTATCGATCGGGCGATGTTGGAGCGCGTCATGCACAATTTCGTGAAGAGGGTCGAAAACTGCATTCGACGTGATGGATACCATCTCGATGACATAATCTTCTACACATGATAGACATCGTAAATGGCATTGTATACGCTTCATTCTCATGTTAATGAAACTTTATTATCTTGCAAATTCTTTGTGTAACAGTTATTTCAAAATCGTCCGGTTCCCAGTGGTCACCTGGTATAATAGTGTAATATTTCATATAGAGGCTTAGCCACTGGACTATTTCTCATTTTTATTATATTTTTCCGTTAAACATGCAAGCATGCTTATTGTTATTGTAATTAACAGATTTCATAGTAAAGTCATGATATAAACTAAAATAAATTAACGCCAAATGCCCTTCCCTAACCCCACGCAGCTGAATTAAACAACTGACCGTATCTATTGTTGCCAAAGAAAAAAACAGTTTTCAGCAGATTACGTGTTGTTAAATTATTTTCTTATTAGCTAACAATTCAAATAAATGTAACATTACACATATTATAATTAAATTACTTACCCAATTCATAATTTTGCAGCAATATCAGTTAAGTAACAGCTGTTCTGCAACAAATATATTTGGTTAGATTCCATATTTATAAAAAATGGAACGTACCTAGAGTTGTTGTAGTTGTATCGTAGCTATAGTTGATACATATTTAATTTGCTTAAAACTTTAAAAAGCATTTCACCTGATTTAATTGACTTGGCTTGAATAAATGGACCCACACACATAAGTATTTATCGTTAAAATAATTTCATGGTTTTGTCTTTTTGTATTATTTTTATCATTATGTTCTTGTATTTAATATGAAATATTGATTGTGAATAATTATTAAATGTTAAATATCCCACACTCAAGTGTAATGTGGAATCAGGTAAAAGTTTATAAAAAAGATACGTAAGAGAAAATATATACTCGTATTTATTTAGTTATTTTCGGGATTATGTTAGTTATAATGAAATAATATTTCTCGCAAATTAAAATTCAAAGTTTACTACATATGCCACACATTTTATTTTTTTTTTGCAATATAGTAGTAATCAATAGGTTTTTCCCTTTTTCATTTGCCTCGATATTCAATTTTATATAAATTTAAAATAAAATGTAACATATAAGTCGGAAATCGAGAAAGGAACCACCAAAGTAGTTCCCGAATAGCAAAGCTATTAATAATCGCTCTAGGAAACAACTACTCCTCGGGCTAAATCCCCGCCAGGCATTGAATTATACCTAGAAGCGATCCTCGACCCCTTTCTCGTGTTTCTGCACGATCAGATAAGGTTTCAAAAATATAACCCGCCACAGGTAGGATTCGACATCTGTCCCGGATCGGAACCGAACGACATACGGCTGTTTCGAACTTATTAGTTCTCATCAGTGCCGTATACGGTACGCCGATCCAGGACAAATGCCGAATGAACTCTATGGGGTATA
The DNA here is from genome assembly GCA_037954035.1 of Rosalia funebris. Taxonomy (NCBI): domain Eukaryota; kingdom Metazoa; phylum Arthropoda; class Insecta; order Coleoptera; family Cerambycidae; genus Rosalia; species Rosalia funebris. The sequence goes on from JAZFAV010000022.1 coordinate 14,167,714, forward strand.
CATTTTTATCGATACTATCTCTGTCAGTAACATATAAGTCGGAAGTTAAGATAAAATAAATGCTAAGCTAAAACCGAAAATAATAAAGTGATTATCAATTGCAAACTGAAGTAAAACGATAGTAGAATCTAAAGGTATATTGTGGTTGCACGAGAAATGTTATATTTTGAATATTGTTAGAATTTTTCCATGTTTACATTTTGATTCTAGGCTTTCCAGTTATCGTGAATAAAACCCATACTATGATCCACTGTATATTGATGTGCTTATTTTTGTAATATGCCTTATTCCACTTGTGGTAGTAAAATATTAGTAGCGTTTTCAAATCATATAAAAATACATAGATGTACTAAATAAATATACCATCACCTGGGCTTACTTCGCCCACCGGTGTAACATTACCTATTTTCGAAAAAAAAGTTTGAGCGCCAAACATTAATTACTTGAATGGTCGCTGGATGCGTAGCAAATAATCAGGGCTACTAGTTGTGATGTTGGCAAGGGGGCTCTTAAGTTTTTCCATGTGGTGATAGTTTATCAGTGTAAAACTGTGAGCCGTATAAGGGGACTTCAAGACAGATAATTGGCAAGAGAAATGCCTTGCTATTCGGGAACTACTTTGATAACCGCTTGGCGGTTTGGTGGTTTCTTTCTCGATTTCCGACTTATATGTTACTGATAAATGCTTCTGTTATACACGTCTCCTTTGTCTATTAATGTTGATCACATTCTAAATATGATTACTAACGATATAATCTTTAATGACATTAAACATGTATCTGTATAGTTATATATGAGAAGATGATACGAGCGAAAGTCAACCGATAACATCCAGATAAAACAAAAAACAGTAATGAAGTCACGGGTATCCAAATTAGTTATAATAAATGCGATACATTTTACGTATTGCACACAAAATAAACAGTTTTAAAACCTTAAAACGGACTTTTCCGCACGTAGAACATTGAGTGGCCGAGAAAAATAAACCAACACATAAATGTGGACAGAATATGTGTTTTATGCGACAGCTTTACTGTTTTCAAATAGTCCACCATCGTGCTTTCTCATGACCCATGAACATGGTACGGTGTGTCCTATCCACTTCAAACTCAACAGGTGTCGCCTGGGAGACATTCCCGATTAGAATCAGTCAAAACCCGATCGATCCGACACGATTTAGTTGAGTTATCGTATTAACAAGAAAAAGTTCTCAAATAGCCCACCATCGTGCTTTCTCATGACCCATGGACAGGGTGGGGTGTGTCCTATCCACCTCAAAATCAATAGGTGTTGTCTGGGAGATGTCCCCGATCAGAATTAGTCAAAACTTGATCGATCCGACACGGTTTAATTGAGTTATCGTTCTAATAAGAAACATTTCTCGAATAGACCCATGGACAGGGTGGGGTGTGTCCTATCCACCTCAAAATCAATAGGTGTCATCTGGGAGACGTCTCCGATCAGAATCAGTCAAAACCCGATCGATCCGACACGATTTAGTTGAGTTATCGTGCTAACAAAAAATTTTAATTCCGACGACGACACACACACAGACAAAATTTTTTTTAAATCTTTTTTTTTTATGCCGAAAAACAAAAAATAAACGATTTTTTTTTCCATTTTTCTTTACACGATTACATTACTTTTCCGCTAGTATAGTTGAGTGTGGAAAAATAAAAGGTTATAAATACTAAATTTAAGAAATATATAGTGAGTACATACTCATTATATATTTCTACATACTACTCCCACTACATAGTGGGTGTAGTATGTATGGAGTATTCTTGTTTGAATGTATTGAGCTTGATGTTTAAATATAAATATATATAATAACAGGTAACATGAGATCATAAGAAAGAAAGAACTAAAAGGAAAAAAGAGTTTATGACAAGCCTATGTTTTTAAAACATTATGTAAAATATGCTTGATATATCATATATCGTAAAAGACTAATACTGTAATTATTTGAAGGTATTTAAACTTCTATTTTGTAATGAGTACATATTAGAAAATAAAATGTCAGTTTAAAGTTCAGACTGGAATAAGAAACAATATATCCAGCTGACGAAGATGGCATTGCTATCGAAATGTGTACATACAGATGCAATATAACATAGGTTGTAGTTACATAGGTATGTAGAATATAGTAATGTATTGTATTTATGAAAATCACAGAAGCAGTGTCTAGTTCAACTGCTTTTTAGTGCTTTATAGTCATTCAAAAACTCAAACTCAAAAACAGTCCTTCGTCAAGAAATATCTTTTTAAAAAATTATTAACGTCTTTATAATTTTTGAAAATTATGCGTAACATTATCACCACGCTATATAAACGGCAAACATCGGCAGATCCAGCCGACTTCCACTGGTCACTATCTGCGAAAAACGAGAAACTTAATACTTTAAAACATGTTAATTACAGTAGTAGATAGTAGAACCGTTGTAAGTTTACCACAACGTCACCACCATACGGTAATATTTTAATATCACAGACAACCCAGCATCTTCGGTCTTTGGAGATGACATGAATAGATCACTGACAACTGTCTTCATATTTTCACGCTGATCAGTGAGAATACAAATAGTAACATACGTATTAGATTAAAAATATGAAACTTTTCTATTGACCAACGCAGTAGATAATTTTCCACAGATATTGACAGAATTATCGAGTAATAGTGACAGTTGTTTGACATTTGACTGCTACGCTCGTTTCATTTTCTGCAAATTTCTTTGCGTATTTAGTGATATTTGTCACAAATCCTTCTTTCTTCTTAGAGTGAAACTAGTTTCAGAATTGAAGTTAATATAAGTAAGCAATATTTTTTGTATTACAATTATATGCACGTCTTGTTTTAGATGCCGGGAAAAACATTAAATTCTCAAGCACAGCAAATGGTGTTGAATCTCCTGGAATACTTTGAACAGGAGAAAAGGAACGGAGGCCCTTTAATATCTATTAGTGCTGTTCAAGAGGTAAAAGACATAGATTCACAAATATCTGAAGTAATGTGTGTACTTGTTAAATTTTAGAGGGTAGCGGAAGCTCTTAAAATTTCAAAGAAAACAGTATACACCATTAAAAAAGGAAAGAAAACAACCCAGTTCTTTCTTCAACTGGAAAAGACATTGCGAAAAGTCCATGACAAGAGATCTACCTGAAGGTTCAAAAATGGCAGTATGAGATACTTTGTACAATATGTATGAAAAATGTAAGTATGTTCTGGCTGTATTTATTTTGTTGTGTAAATACAGGGGCATTTGCTGTGTAGGCCAAAATGATCTGATGAAATTGTTTTTGTTTTAGGGCAACATGTAACTGTTGGTCTTTTAAACGAAGAGCTTAAAAGACGAGAAATAATTCATGTGGGAAAAACATCACTTATAGCTACATTAAAGGAGGTGGGTTTTGAATTCAAGAAGGAAGATAATTGACGAGCTTTAACCAAAAGAGTTAATATAGCAGCTAAGAGGGGCAGGTTTATTAAGAAATTATTGTGGTAACATGAATTCAAAAATAAAGATGTGGAAGGAAGCTTTAGCAGCATGCAGTGAACATGTGTGGGAAAATTGTGTTCGACATACCAAAAAAATTATTCAAGACTGGTATGAACAGGAACAAGCGTTAATTAACATCGAGGTGGAAGCACTCATTATAACATTTAATGTTGAGACTACTTCGGAATCAGAATTAGAGGACTAGATAATGTTTACATTTAGTCATATAACTATGATCTTATGGGGAACATGTGGCGAGAGCTTCACAGTCGAACCATATTCTTTGAGAAATTGAAATTATTTGTTTTATGTATTATGAAAATATTTGTTATACATATTTAACTTTTTTAATTGTATATTACCACTCCCTCATGGTAGAATAACATTTTTATCATCTTGATAATGATTGTATTAGTGAGACATAATAAAGATGTATTTAGTAAAACGTTATTCACTTGTGTTGACTTGACATATTTCTAACTACTAAACTAAAAATTAGTTTTTTTTTTTTTGTGAAGGGTGTTTATTGCCAGACGTTTTCTGTGTGTTTATTTTATTCGATACCTAAGTAAAATAACATTGCTTTAGCACATTAGAATTGGAATTTTAAGGTTAGTTGTGCTTTCTTCATATAGTTTGCGTGCAGTTTAGAAAAGAGACACTGTTGCAGAAGGTGCACAATTAAGGTCAGTGTACTGTAACAAATTAAAATGTACCCAAATAAATAATAGTAATGAATTAGGCTAATATGTGCTAGTAGTTTGTAATACTTGTAGTTTTATAACTCCCCAAGTTCCACAATAGAGCCAAAGCTCCAATCGGCGGAAAGACACAGTTATCTTGACAATCACAGAACAATTTATATGTATCTATATTTTGTTTTTCCACATAACTTTTGCAAGTATTCTTTACGTTTGAACCCCCGGATTATAAGTTTGTCGCCGTGATAATTTATTTGAAAGGCATTTCTATAAATAGTTTGTTTTGGTGCCGGTAATACAGTTGACTGTAAAGGCGGTAAATTTAAATTATGCAAATAGTCACTCATTTGACTGATTTTTCATCTTATAATTAGTTCATACGAATATCGCTTGTGATGTGGTAAAGTTACAGCGAATTCGAAACCGGAATAAATACAGGCCAACGCTGCAACGTGACCAGTCTGTCGCCAACTTCGCGCAACATGCGGATAAAAATTAATTCATTGTTAGTGGTAATTGCATTTGCCGGCAATACTTCGGCCACTGTCTCTGAAAATGACACCGCTGCTCATGATTCGGTGGACTTGTGTGGGAATAGTCCAGTCAATGACTATTATTATTACACTGCACAAAACGTAGAACTCTGCGCTTGCAGAGACACGTCTCGGTGCATTAGAAAATGCTGTCGCAGTGGTTTCTACCACCATCTCATGGAAGATATCAGGACGGGTTTGTACGCCAGCATGTGTATCAGGAACAACTCGTCGGCTAATTTCAGCGTGCCCGTCTATGACTATCAGAAGAAGCGGTACGACCTGGAAGACGGGTTCATGGTTGGGATCCCCAGCTGTGATGAAAGCGGGTCAGATCAGTACTTTCGGATGAATAAGGACGATCCCAGACAGAAATCCTTCGTGCAAGCGGATGGGAGTCTGTACTACCCATATTACTACAAGTTCTACGATAACGATAAGTATTGCGTTGACGAGGCGGATGGATTAACGGTGTACTTGTGTATAACCCTCTACACCGTCGAGGACATTAAATTCATCTTTCCTATTGCAGGTACGCTTACATTACTTTATTCGACTTTGTATTTATAGTGCAGAGATTTTGTTAGAGCTATTCTTCCATATAACCTTTCGACATTGACGTGGACACAGTCTTACCTACTTATTTTGCCTTTTAAGAAAGTAATGAATAGTTTATTTCTACTTTTCAATAAAGTATCGATAAATGTTCAAGTCCATAATGCATTATATAATAAAAATATATCATATATTGGCAATGGAATCTATAACAATGGGATCTAAATGCTAGGATACCGTAAATTTATGTTAGAACAATGCTATTTTCCAATAAATTGGCAACAATCTTTTACATAAACAATAACGACAATGTAGCAATACTTTAGGGTAACATACATAAAAATTTAGTACTTAGTACTTCCTCTTCTAACTTTAGCGATAGCCTGCATCCTTCTAGGTATGCTCCGCAGAAAATCTTTGATGGTTTATTGCGGAATATGATCTCATTTCTTCTGTCAAGCAATTCTTAATGTCGCTTCAGAATGTCCTATAGATGTTCTCTGAGATTAGTATCAGGACTCATTGGTGGGCACCCTAGTACCTCAATCCCGACATCCTCATGGTACTGGATTACGTTCTAGCAGCATGAGCCCGGGCATTATCATGCATTAGCACAAGGCTATCGTACCCAATGATGTTGGCATAAGGCAAAGTATACTCTTCAAGGATGTTGCGTATGTACCAGTCAGCATTCATTCTCAAATTTACCTCAATAAGCTCCGTGCAGCTATCTCAACCAATACCCCCTCCAAAGCATAATGGAACCTCTACCGAAGCTAACGTTTCATGCAAGATTACATGCTGCAAAATATTCTCCAGACCTTTCGTATGTCCACGTATGTATACCATGTCCATCTGTCTTCTATAATTGTAATCTTGTTTCGTCTGTAAAAACAACTTTTCCTCATTGATGTTCATGTTGAGAATGGTTCTGGAAATTGTAACCGTCTGGTTTTGTGACGTGGGAGAAGCCTAGGAATTCTAGCAGAACATTTCAGGTTTAACCCGACTTCTTTAAGTCTCATTATTACTGTTTTAACTCTTACATTGACTTATCTTTAATCTGTAATTCATTTTTCAAATGCGGAGCTGTAAGTGAGCGATTTCGCAAGGATTTAATTCTCAAATATTGGTCATCTCTGGCGTTGTGACGATCTTTCACGTCCTTGACCAGGCCGTCTTCTGTATTCTTCAGTCACATTATATCGTTTTACTATACGAGAAACAGTCGATTGATGACTATGCAATTTCTTCGCAATACCTTCTCATCTGTAACCCTCGTTGGTTAAAATAACATTTTTAACAGAAACTAACTCGCTTAAATGTGACCCCTCACCTCTCACTAACCAAAACCACTACCGAAACAATAAATAAAGCACTAGAAATATCATTCTGATAAAAAGAAACAAAACAGCAGTCGTTGTTAGTCGCCAAGACACATAATGATATATTTGTTATTTGCAACATTCAGCTATAAAGGCTATGTCTAAATATTCTTTTATCCGAAATAAATTTTAGTATATTCTGAATTGATTGGGCCGTTACTTGATGAAAATCCATATTTATGCAAAATGAAAACCTTTTCAGGTTAGATTTTCACTTTTCATTTGTTAAACATAACAATTGTTTCGCCAACACAGTGGCTTCATCAGATGTTAAGTACATAGACTAAATTTTACATTGTAGAATTGCGTTTATATAACTAGGGTAATTCTAGAATTATTAGAATTAGAATTAATTAGAATCTTTAGAAATTAATATAGCAAAGAAATCTGATATCATATTAAATGATTAAATAGAAACAAACTCGTCCCCGTTATTAAATTTATTTTAGTTCTTATTGCTATCCAAAAATCGTGTTAAAAATTTACAGATAACATCCGTTGAAATTTTATAACTTAATTCCAATAGTTTAATAGTAGGAAATCCCATAGTAATAAACCTAGAATTACCCTAGTTATATAAACGCAGTTCCACAATGTAAAATTTAGTCTATGTACTCAACATCTGAAGAATTCACTGTGTTGACGAAACAATTGTTATGTTTAACAAATAAACACTGGAAATCTAACCAGCAAAGGTTTTAATTTTGTATTATTTTAGTATACTTAAAACACTCCAGTGCATGGTTAAATAAAAAAAACACTAAAAGTTTTAATGGAAGAAAAGACAAAATAAAAATAATGACTTAAAATAAAATACGCAACATTTTTGTCTGTGAGTATGCAATACAAATAAATACATTTATGGATTTAGTGATAACCTTGTTGCCGTATAAATTTGGCGGTTTTTTTGGCACCCTCCTTTAATATTCTCAATAATAGACACTATACAATAGTTTCCGGAAAAAAAGCTGCGTATGATGTGACTGCATTGATAAAAGATCCCCAGTATTTGATATATTTAAATTTCTTTTACTTGTTATAATCCATTATATTCAATCGTTTGTCATTAAAGGGATATAGAATAGTTTGTCATTAAAAGAATAAAATTAAGTAGAATCATTTATAATTCGATAAAGCTATACCTACGTAGAATAAAAAACTTACTCCAATAAGGAAACTCCTCGTAAAATTCCTCCTTTGTACGGAACAGCGAACAGAATTTGGACACTGCTTTTTAAGAAGTTTCACAAGCTAATATACGCATCTGTAGAATACTCACTAATGATGAATACAACGAGTTGATAAACTATATAATTACACTATGATACCAGATAAAATCAAAGGTTAAATACATATTCACGTTTTCATATGTATTTACTTTATATGGTGTTAGCGGATCAAGATGAAAAATATGTTTTTAGTAGAAACAATAACAGACTAAAATATATAGTGGACCACAGATTAGGATAATCAAAACTGTGATGTTGGTAAACAAGACAAATAAACCTAGTGCTTTGTTAATTAACGCTCAAATTTGGGACCATTATTCTTTATTTTATTTATTAATGATTTATCTTATTCCATCTTATTCGGTCGAGCTGGATTACCGCTCAATGGAGACATCTGGTACACGGATGGAGCCAAGAGTGGGTGTGGGGGTGTATAGGCGACGTGATGGGATAGGTAAAACCTTCCTCCTAGGCAAATACACTACCGTACTTCAGGCCGAGCTAGTTGCAATTACATGCGGTGTTCTGGGGGCCGACCAAAATCGGACCCAGGAGAAGGTATGTATCTGCTCGAATAGTAGGGCGGCGTTGGCAGCCCTGAATTCAGCAACGGCAAAGTAGAAGCTGGTCTATAATTGTTATGAAGCATTGAACCATTTGGCAGGGAAGGGACCGGTGGAACTTTTATGGATAACTGGGCATAATGGTATTAAGGGAAATCTAATTGCAGGTGACCTTGCCAGACTAGGGACCAGGGAAAACTTCTATGGACCAGAACCTGCAGTGGGAATAAGTCGGAATCTCATTAGAGACCGCATCAATGGCTGGGCAAGAGACCAGCACAATGAAACATGGAAAGGAGTAACGGCTTGTCGAATAACCAAACTCTTCATCGAATACTTATAGATTGAGAAATGGGCCCAAGAATTCATTAAATTAACAGGCACGTAGCCAGAACTCTGGTGGGAATCATAACGGGCCATTTGAATGCATATAAGCACAAGCTGAGGCTGACTGACATGACAGCCCGGCCTGCAGATACTGTAAAAAAGGCGAGGAAACCTCGATTCATCTTCTTTACACCTGCCCCACACTGGAGGAGAAGAGGTACCTTATATTAGGGACCTCTGTTATCCTAGAAGAGACGAGGCTTAAAGCGGGGGACGTTTCTAAATTGCTCCTTTTATGGGATAACATTTTTGGATAATAACCCGTATAAGAGGGGACCACCAAGGGACTACCCATGTGATCAGTGGCTGATGAGGCCCAAACTTATATAAAATAATAATAATAATATATTATTATTTCGCATTTTTTTTGCTTAGACGATCACTTGGGGTTGCAAAAACTCATCGACCTTGTTAGGTCGTGGTGTCCAGAGAATGAACTATCAATAAACATAGATAGATGTATAGTTTACTCGTATACATTAAGGAAGCAACCACTAATATATGGCTATTCCCTTGGTGGTACAGTTTGAACGCGTTGTGAAAATATTAAGGATTTTAGTATATACTTTGATGATAAACTATCGTTCTTTGCGCATATCAATTATGTGAGCCTTAATGCATATAATACCCTTATTTTCGTTGTTAGAAACAGGACATACTTTAATGACACTGCTACTTTAAAACGTTTCTATTTGCGTTAGTTCGTACCAAATTAGAACATTGTAGCTTTATTTGTTATTCTCGGGATCTAAGGCATTAATCATTTTGAAGATATTCAACGGTGATAAAGTATTTATCGTTTCCAATAGATAAGTGTTGTCCACAAGAGGTTACGATCAGATTCTGCTTCTACAACGATTTTACATTCACTCATTGAACTCTAAAGTAGAAGAAATAAATCGTCCACACAACTTAAGGAAAGATGAAGCAGTCAAAGCAATAACTCTTGTTAACAAGGGATGTATCCAATGATATATGGTTAATTTGTGAGGGAGTTAGACAATCAACAATTAGTCAAATATATAAACATTTCAACAATCAGTCAGAAGAAGGCTAATGAAGGAGGATAGGCCAGGAGAAGATCAGCTATTGCACTACTGCTTACCAGAGAACGTAGAATTATTAGACTGCGTTTTGCAAGACAACACTTAAATTGGACTACTGATGACTGAAAGTGAGTTTTGTTTTCAGAGAAAACAACAGTAATTAAGTAAACAAGTCTTAATTCACCAGATGGGCATCGACGAGTCTGGCGGAGGCCAGGAAATAAGTTTGCCGCCTGTTTGGCACCACTTTATGTATTGTATTACTATTATCATTATTATTAATTTCCAATATAAACTGAACAAACTAAAAGTATTATAATTTAAATGGTACTCATATTTGCTCCTATTCTTCCATTTATCTTAACGAAATGTATTCTTCTTCTCGCATCCTTTGGACATAATATCCTGCCATTCCCCTCGTATCCCTGTCCACTTATCCTGTCAACTTCTCAGTTCTCTTGTCCTCTTAAACTACCGCTCTTCTATCTTCTTAAACCATCACCTTCTTGCCCTCTTCCTGCCCCCATGTCTTCTTGTCTTTTTGTATCCTCATTCAAAAAAATCCTTTTTGACACCTCCAGTAACTAGTACTAATTCATGTAATCAATTTATTTCAGCTAAACTGGTTGCTGTACCTTTCCTAGCGGCAACGTTTATAGTATATGCCCTTTTGCCAGAATCGAAATTGCATAATTGGGCCCTGATGTCACACGTTCTCTCCCTAATTCTTGGCTATTTATCTCTAGTCTCGTCCCAGTATTACACAATAGACGATAGAGATCAGTGTGAAGTCTTGGGTAAGACTAAATTTCCAAAGTTGAAACGGATAATAATTACCTGTTTACAGAACACTCCTTGAGTTAACCTATTTTCGATAACGTTTTACATCATTCTCTAGGTTGTCTCAGTTGGAAGTATAGGATTTGAATTTGCGTGTTCTGTCAAAGATAGTGCGTCGTCAATATTTAATGACTGTCATTTGTAAACCATAAGACGGCAACATGCCGCAATTCAAATCCTCCTAGTGAGACACCATATATAATGAGCTGATAGACTATTTATAGTGCTATTATTGTGATAATCATGATCGTGGATTACCTACCTTTAAATGACAAATTTTATAATTCATATACATTCGTAAATTACATTATATGAAACAATTTATCAGTAACATATAAGTCGGAAACCGAGAAAAGAACTACAAAACCTCCAAGCGGTTAACAAAGTAGTTCCCGAATAGCAAGGCTATTACATAATCGCTATAAGAAACAACTACTCCTCGGGCTAAAGCCCCGCTAGGCATTGAATTATACCTAAAAGCGATCTTCGACCCCTTTCTCGTGTTTCTGCACGATCAGACAAGGTTTCAAAAAATAAAACCCGCCAAAAGGAACTACGGGAACTACTTTGATAACCGTTTGGCGGTTTTGTAGTTTCTTTCTCGATATCCGACTTATATGTTACTGACAGAGATCGTATCGATAAATATGTATACCCCACAGATTTTATTTGGCATTTTTCCTTGATCGGCGTACCGTGTACGCCACTGATGAGAACTAATATGTTTGAAACAGCGGTATGTCGTTCGGTTACCATCCGGGACAGATGTCGAATCCTACCTGTGGCGGGTTTTAATTTTTGAAATCAAACAATTTATATTATTTTGAAATGTGAAAAAAATATATATTTAGTATTTTAAAATTTGAAAACAACGAAATCAAACCAAGGAAAATTACGACAGAATATGTTTTAGGTTTTTCCATTATATACTTCATGCTATCCTCATTTCTTTGGATGAACGTAATATGTATCGATATATGGTGCGCATTTAGGTAAGTACATGTTGATGGATCTTCAACTCCCTGTAGCGTAACCGCTATTTTGTAACTACTTCAAAATTATAAACATTTCTCCAAACTGTCAATTAATTTTTTTCCATACTATTAATTTATAATAATATAAACATTCACCTGAATATACTTTGCGCCTATATTTTAACAACAATGATAGTAATACAATTTCCGGAACAGTCATGTAGAGAGCTCTCTTTAATAACAGCAACATAGCATATTTTAAATTCAGATCTTTTGGTTTTGGATGTGGTATCGTGTCGTATGATGTGGATATGGCATCTGTAAAATTGACTTTGCAAGTACATCCAAAAACAAAAATCCAATGGGGTTAAATCTGCCTATAGAGGGAACCCTTCCAAATACCCTTCTAAATGTCTTTTTATATGCCCTATTATTATGCCTCCCCTAAAACAAAAAATATTCTATCCAGATATTCAATCTCATTTATTTGCGGTTCATATAACAAACATTGCAAACGAATGCCTTTAATTTAGTCATAATAAATGGTGTTACAATAATAGAACAGGATTTGAATTGCGCCCTATTTTGGCACTGATAATTCCATAGGCTAATGATTATGACAGGTCGATAGGAGACAGATAGAAGTTAGTAAACATGGAGCGTTACAAGATACAACAACGCGTGCTTATTGTTAACATTACTATCAAAATGGTGAAAGTTTGGTTGCAACAATTCGTAAAGTGTGTCCAATTTTCGGTAGAAACAATGTTTCAAATTTATCAACTGTGAAAAGACTAATTGAAAAATTAAAAAGTACTGGTTTAGCTATTGATGTGAAACACACGACACGAGCTCGTAGTGATCGTTCATAACAAAATATTACGGCAGTTCATGAGAGCGTGGCCGAGAGTCCACGGATCTCAATTCGTCATCGCACACAAGAACTGGACGTTTCAGCAGCCACTATTCACCGTTGCCATGTCACGCTTGAAACATTGACGGTCTTGTACGAGTCTTTTTCTGGTCGTATCATCTCCCATTTCCTTGACCAAGATTGGCCGCCACGATCTTGCGATTTAACACCTGGGGTTTTCTGAAGTCTCAGGTTTACCCAGGGCCAATAAGCCCACGACTTCCCAAGCATTGAAGGCCGAAATTGAACGCTGTGTCAACGAACTACGGCCACATTTATGCAAAACCGTTATTGAATATCTCGCCAAAACAAGTACTCGTGCACCACCAAAGACGTGGCGACCATTTACCGGATGAGTTATTGCATACATGATTCCCAAATATCTACATTATAAATCAGTAAATATTTAAATACTTTGCTACAGAAAACTATGTTTTATTTAAAATTTGCATCTTGCGCTCTTATTGTAACACCTTTTATTACTCGCTATATAATATAGCTGGCATCAGTGGTGTTACACTCGGGTAACACCGCGGCAGCTAAGATGCCGTCACACAGGCTTGATATATTTGAATCGATATAGGTACAAGCTATTAAGTTTAGCTTTGCCGTCCACCTGATGTTTTGTACACTATAACACTGTAAAGCTGTTATAATTTCTATTTGTATTTATGGTAGGCGGTGAAGCTAAACAGAGTATTAATTAAGGTTGTGAAAAAAATGCCTGTAATAATTATTTATTCTCAATTACATACGTTAGTGAGTAACATTCTGTATTCCAACATAATCCTTACTTTTATTTTAAATTTATTCCTGTACTTGTATTTCACTTATTGTGGGATAATAGATATTATTATTTTTAGTAAAAAATATAGCTTCATCAGTTAAAGTATTAAGTATCAACTACTTTTTTAAATGAAACACATAATACGAGTTGGTATATCCATTTCATAAATGATATCCACAGTTTAACGCTGTCCTTCATGAAATAAAACAGATGCCAGTTCGTAGAAATTTAGCATTGAGATAAAATAAATGAGTTATAATTCTGTTTACCACTTAATTATGAGCTTGAAAATATTATTAAATGATGTGATGTTCTTTCATCTTGTTCCGAGTTCCGATATTGAATTTATATATACCGAGTGGTATATATACTCGGTAACAAGTGGTACCGAGTGGTGCGGTAATATACTAACTCACGAATATATACGCATGTAGAAATGTTAACTACCTTTTAAGTATGTACGTATCCGTTTATTAATGGCGCTGGTGTGGGTAGTAGTGTGATTCTTTCATATTACAATAGATTGTGTAGATCATTTCGGTATGGTGACACATTCATCGAGAAGGTTTGTGTTATGTAACTGGAACTAATAGATATTGTAACACGTTTACTTAACTTAACTTAATTAGAAAATAGAATTAAGGTAAGTGGAATATTATGACTTATAAAGTCACGTCTGAAAATGATGACTTATAAAGTAAAAGTTATCAAAAAATTGATATTTATTTCAATACAACCATTTTGTCAAAATGCTTGTCGTTGACAGCAGGAGTCACAGTATTTCAAAGGCATCTTTGTGTTGTTAAATTGTAGAGTCGACCAGTATATTAAAAAGGGTTTTACTCATAGCCCAGTTGATTTTAATTCTAAAAATACGGATCCATTGGAAAAATTGTTTCCAATTGATTGTTCTATAATACTGCATAAAAAATTCATGGTGTCCCATTTAAAATTCGAAAGTTAATGTTATTTTTATTGTTTGTATTTCAGCAGTTTATACGACAATATAAAAAAGTTCTAAATAATATATACCGTAAATTGTCCATTAATAAAAATCTATTACGTTACGACGACTTGTTGAGTGTTCTGCCCAAGTTGGATTGAAAATAAATGTCGTCAAGACAAAACTTCTTCGAGTTCTGTTCTCTGAAAGCAACTTCTATTATTCGGGAAGTTATATTACAAAGTGCTGATGCAAATGTAAACAACAGAATTCAAAAGCCACGACAGGTATTTACATCGCTCAACAACGTATAGATCTCAACACAGCTATCAAGAAATCTGAAGTACTCTTTTTAAAAATCAGTTGTATTTCAGGACTACTGTATGGATTCGAGACTTGGAAGTCAACTTTGTTCATCGAAAACAAAGTACAAGTCTTCATAAACAACGACCTGAGGCTAATACTGAAATCAGATGTCCAGAAACAATAAGTAATGAAGAGCTGTGAGAATAACTGGTTGTGGGCAAATAGAAGGCCCAAATCAAACGTCGAAAATGGAAATAGATTGGCCATACCCCGAGAAAACCAAATAGCCTGCACGGCATTGTAATAGAATTCACAAGGAAATAGGAAGAGAGGTCGTCCAAAAAATACGTTGCGCAGAACGGTTATCCATGAAGCTCGAGTTGCTGGTAAAGAATGGAACAATAAGAAAGATTTTGCCTAAAATAAAATCCGATGGAGGCATTCCTTGGATGCACTATGTTCCCCCGTGAAATAAAGTTTAAGATGATGATGATGAATGGTTTAACAACAAGCCAACAATACAAAAATCAACTCTACGAACTGTACACGAATAAAGTGATTTGAATTCTTTTTCCTGAATCGAACTTTTCATTTCCTTCAAGAATCTCAATAAAGCTTCTCTATTCAGTCTTTTTTGACAGATATCACAATCCCCCGATGTCCCCTCAACAGAATATGTAGGAGATATTATTGGAGGAGCCTGTTTAATCTACCCCATCCTGCATAAATGGTAGAGACTTCTCGGCATGTCGTGCTTGTCTGACATATGGGAGATACCTTAAGAAATCATCGATTTTATTTAATACATACTTTGTTAATGTTTCTAAATTAATGAGTGTATAGACCAAGACCCAAGAGTGTATAGATTATCGAATTTTGTGTTTTAGCATAGAGTATAATACTGGGAAGAAACTGGAACTTTCGATGCAGCAACAAAAACAGCAAATTAATTTTCCACGAGCACCAAAAGATTACACGTTTCGCCCACCAAGTTGGTATCATCGAGAGATGATTAAATCTGTTATAAGTTTTAAGCATCTCTCGATAATGCCAACTTGTTTGACGTAACGCGCGTGAAGAAACGTGTAATCTTTCGGTGTTTATGGAAAACTGGTCACGCTTTTCTTTACAGACTATAACTTTACATTTTCTTCCTGTTACTACATACAGTAAGATCAATAGAATAAAACCAGGTTCTTGAAGATTCCAGACCTCCACGAACCAGGTGGCAGTTTCTATGTCACTTAGTATAGTACACCTTAGTTTAACGAAATGTATTTATAAAATTGGTTTTAGTAATTTACGACAATTTTATGGAGAGAAAAAATTAAAAAGAAAAGTGGTGATATTTTGTATATATGCTTTCGGATCACCTGGAATATTTATATTGGTTTTATTCTTGTCGAATACTTTCGGAGACCCAACCTCAAAATACTATCCAGCTGTTGGGATACAAGCATGTTTCTTAAACGGTAAGTAAAAATAGTGATATAAAATTTAGAATAGTAACGATAATACTATAATATCGATAAAAAATTACACAATAGTAGAACATCATAAATAAGGTATACATATTTTTGTTATGTGTCGGTATTTAGCTTAAGGAGTGAAACGACCGACGTCCGAAATTCCTATGACAACCACATTTTCGGCTATTCCTTTAAAACCATTTGAGATGCCGATATGAATCGAAAATCATCAGATTCTTCTCTGAGAGGACTTCTAACAAGATATATAAATAAAAACACCTCTCTCTAGAGGGATGTGGAGTGGAGGACAATTTCGTAGCCTTTCCTCCCGCCTTTAACAGTAAATTTTCATTTAAAGTAATACTTCTTATACGTACAAAAAATAAATGTTAATAGTTTTTTTGTCGCATATATTATTATGTTATGGGTTTGGACCTCATCCGCCACTGATCACATGGGTAGTTCCTTGGCGATCTGCTATTATCCGGGTCATAATCCAACAATGCTATCCCATAAAAGGAGCAATTTAGGCACGTCCCCCGCCTTAAGCCTCGCCTCGTCTAGGATAACAGGGGTCCCTAATATAAGGTACCTCTTCTCCTGCGGGGCAGGTGTAAAAAGATGAATCGAGGTTTCTTCATCTTCTTTACGGTATCTGCAGATCGGGCTGTCAGTCAGCCTCAGCTTGTGCTTATATGCATTCAGGCTACTATGGTGGCCCGTTATGATTCCCACAGTCCATAGAGGTTTTCCCTGGTCCCTAGTCTGGCAAGGTCATCTGCAATTAAATTTCCCTTAATGCCATTATGCCCAGGTATCCATAAGAGTTCCACCGGTTTCTTTCCTGCCAAGTGGTTCAATACTTCATAGCAATTATAGACCAGCTTCGACTTTGTCGTTGCTGAATTGCTGTCGTTGCGGCCTGGAGTGCGGTAGTGTATTTGCTCAGGGGGAAGATTTTACCTATCCCATCGCGTCGCATATATTCCTTTGCACCCGCTCTGTTCCCACTCTTGGCTCCATCCGTGTATCAGATGTCTCCATTGAGCGGTAATCCAGCTCGACCCTCCATTCGGTCTTACTGGTGAGGGTGACCTTACTCGTATATTTCTTGTCAAACAGGACGTGGACACCCGTACTGTCAGAGGGTATACATCCACGTCACATATAAGGAAGAAAGGATTTTTTTGAAAGTTATTGCATCATTCGCGTTTACGGAAGTGTTATCCATACAAGCATACTAGTACACTGATTGTTTTAAAATAATTTAAATTCTCATGTAAATTGATATGCTGTGTCATATTTCATCAACCTTAGAAGTAGGTATAGAAAAATAGGGGACCCGTTAGCTTCTTGTTGTTACTTAATTGAAACAACGAATTACTCATTAGTGTTGGGTAGTCAAGGATATTGTTTAGTAAAGAATGCTTTCTGTAAATTTCCTTACATGTTAAAATAAACATAAATCGGGCCGGTATAAAAAGACCGGCAGAAGAAATTTCAACATGCCCAAATATGTACAATTCAATCTGAACACTTTACTTCGATGTGGTATAAAACAATACATAATTATTGAGAATTTGTTTGTTTTCTGAATTTAATTATTTTCACAAAATGTCATGTTATTAGCTTCTTTAATTTTACATACAGCCATACCTTAGTATCCCTACTAAGTTACTCTAAAGTCAAAGCTACTCGAATATTACTTTTCCGCAGTCCACTATACGCGGAAAAGTAATGTAATCGTGTAAATAAAAAGTGAAAAAATTTTTTTTTGTGTTTATTTTTCGTTTTTCGGCCTAAAAACAAAAAAAAATGGTTTTTAAAAAATGTTTGCTGTGTGTCGTTGTCGTCGGGATTTATTCTTATTAACACGATAACTCAACTAAATCGTGTCGGATCGATCGGATTTTGACTGATTCTGATTGGAGACGTCTCCCAGACGACACCTATTGTTTTTGAGGTGAACAGAATACACTCTACCATGTACATGGGTCATGAAAAAGTACAATGGTGGACTATTTGAGAAATATTTTTTGTTAGCACAATCTCTCAATTAAATCATGTCGGATCGATCGGGTTTCGACTGATTCTGATTAGGGACGTCTACCAGACAACATCTATTGATTTTGAGGTGGATAGGACACACCCCACCCTGTCCAAGGGTAATGAGAAAGCACGCACAATGGTGGACTATTTGAAAAAAGTAAAACTGTCGCATAAAACACATATTCTGCATTTATATGTTGGTTTATTTTTTTATCGGCCAGTTAATGTTGAGATAGAGATGTTCTACGTGCGAAAGATTTAGGGAAGGTGTGGTCGTTTTAAGGTTTTCAAACTGTTTATTTTTTTTATAGATTTTACAAACATTTTAATGCAAAGAGTACAAAGTATTCAGAGCAGCATTCAGACCTAAACTGCAACGGATACTGGATTTAAATGTCATCTTCGATATCTAAATTTACTACATGTCATTTTCCTTGCCAAGAATAATAATGAGGGATGGTTTTTAAGTGAAAGCATTGTATCAACAACTTCTGTATTTATTATATTAACCCTCGCAATAACACTTTTGGTTGACTCGTTTTATTGTTCAATTAACTTCTTTTTCAGGTCATTTGGCAATTTTTCTCTACTACTTTGTGCCAGTATTGCTTATCATTCTGAGCAATTTTATTTTATTTATCCTGACCGTAATAAATATATGCACTATTAAAAGAGAAACGGCCATGCTGAATCAGTCAGAAAGTAACAGACATCCCAACAATGATGACGATGGAAAGTAAGTAGTAACTTAATTACAACGTTACGAGTGTTGACAAATATTTTGCCTTATATAGAACCAAGGCCTTACGTGCGAAAATAATCTAGGGATGAAATAAAAATTTTATAAAGGGAAGAGGTATAGTCAGATGTACTGTAGGCCATATGATAATAGTAAAAATAAAAAAGCACTAACCTAAAAAAAATGTTTATGCCGAGGTATAAATATATCCTAACTTTTAAACTGAAGATCAATTCTTCAGTTTTTGTTCTGTCCAGCGAAAACGTCTATCACTGTTTCTTCAAATGTTGGAGACGATCTCATATCTTCTAACAAGGCACTTTCCATATTTATAATGCTAAAGCTGACAGTCTTTCTTGCTTTTGAGAATTTCGCAGATAAGTCTTTATTCTCTTTAAACATGAAAATGATCTTTCCGCGGAACTGCTTGTGGCAGGAATAGTCAATATTAAACGACACAATTTTGATGACTCCGGGAAAACAGAAGATAATTAAAGGGACATAATATATTGGTGAAGCTCAAACACAGTGCTCCTTTTCATATCGGGATCACTATAAATCATTGAAAGTTCACTTTTTACACGATTTGCGTCAAAGAATGTTCCATATCTATCTACTAAAGAAGTTCGTCAGTAAAACGTTTTACGAATGAAGTAAATTGTGTGGAATCTAGAAGATTTAAGAATTTCAGTTTAAAAATTTCACTAAACCGTTGACCAACGTTTAAAGTAATAACCAAAATTTTATAAAACAATCGTGCGTATGTGTTTTTTTTATCTTCTTCAGTAATTTAATCCAACAGCATTCTTTTACTTGGTGGTTGATTTTCTAACACAAATCTGTCCATACAGTCCCAAATGTTATTAAACTCGTTTCTCATTTTTTGAATATGTGATTGAAATCGGGAATCTTTTTATTGCAGTAACTAATATCTAATATTTTTGTCTGTGGAATTTTAAAGACTCTCGGAATGCAGAAAACACTGCTAAGAAAAAATTAAAATCAAAGTCGCGCAATAAAGTTAAAAGGCCTCTAGCACAAATAACGGTTTCTCAATCCCATTCCTCATTTTCATTTTCCACAATTACCTGAAACAGCGCTTCGAAATCTTCCTTATGTTATGGCGACAGTCGCCAAGATGTGTTCACATACTCCCATAACTGAGTCCGGAAATAACGACAACACCCACTCGAGGTTCCACTGTTGACTACATAAGATCAGTTACCTTCTCAGCCGGCTGACGCGTAGCTTGGATGTAATGTGGACCATCGCATTTCAGCACTGCAGCAAGTAATGCGGAAGTCCAATAATTTCGGGCGTCTTCACGGGCGATTTGTAATAAAAAAGTTTATGGTAGTTTTTAAATAAATATAAAATAATGTATGTTTGGAGTCGGTTTAAAATAATTAAAAAATTGTAATAATTGAATAAATCGATTGAACTTTTAAATAGCACTAATTTGTCAATTTTTTAAGGGATGCGACGCATCACTCGCATCCATGTACGCTACGCCCCTGATAGGAACAATAATTCTTTTTGAAAAATGATTATTTCGCCAGATTTGGAAATAGATGATAGTTCGACTGAGCCAATTCTGGTAAATAGATGATACATTCAGTCACTTTCCGAAACATCAAGGATCTGATCTTTTGTTATGTTCCCCCAATTTATTTTTATTCAAAAATGCTATTAAAATTTTCTCAATTCAACTTAATATTAGTTAATTTTATTTGGTTGTATTTTTACATTAGGTTATTTAAATTAGTTAAGTGTTTCTATGCGAAACTATAACACCGCCCTCCCCCAACTTTGTATTATTGGTAATTTCACCCCTTCAAATTATTTTACAGCAAATATAAGAAATGATTTCATTAAACAAAATGATAAACCTCTGTCTGGTTTCGATTAGATTTATGTGATATTATTCATATTAATTTGGATATACTATATTCCCATTTACTTGGCTTTTACTCATTTATATTGTCCTTATTCCTTTTTATTTTGCATCTTCAGGTTTACTCAAATTTATCCGATTTATTCCCAAATTTCTTCGAAGTTATTTGAATGTACTCACAATAAATTTTACTAAACTCTTTATGTATTTTAGGTTCAGATTATATTGGAAGCTACTCTTTGCCATGGGCATCAACCCTGTAGTTAACACTCATCTAATCCAAACTATTTCTTGGCTGGGAGGGTTGAAACTAAAGGAAGATTTTGCGAAATATATTTTTTATACGAAAGACTTCTGTCATGCCGCGTATGGAATCGTTATCTTTATTATATTCGTGTGCAACAGGAAGATATGGATTTTGTTGAAAAGAAGGTACTGATTTTTAATTACCACTACTTTTTTCCATGTTTTGCAATAAAATCTAAGCCGTTTGCGTGAAGTTAGCCTCTTATCCTGACGAAAAATAGTAAATCGGGGAGTTGTATCAGTTTGTAATACCATTGTAATGGTTTTAATCATAAGAATTATTGTAAGATTGTTTTTGGGCGAAGCCTCTACCACTTAAAGAATGTTATGCCGCTGGAAATAAAATCGTAACTGAGACTAAAGAAAATAAACTATGAATGGAAGAATTTCTTTCTGTGCCCATTAAATTAAATTATCAGAAAACAGTGTTTCAAACAAACAATTAACCTTGCAGTTGCCCCCCCCCCTCCCCTCGATTACGATTTTTAATTAATTTATTTTTTTAGTTAAATACATTTTACTTTACTTGCCTGCCTGTATTCCTACTTGTGTGTGTGTGTGTGTGTGTGTGTGTGTGTGTGTGTTGTTTTTTTTTGGAACATCAACTAATTAAATTATAATTTTTTAAAAAAATGGTACCTAATGTTTCAATTTCGGCAGGTAAGGCTTTGTATATTTTATTTGAATATATTATACAGGTAGATGTAAAATTAACTTGTTAGTCTACTATAGTTAATTTAAAGTTAAACTATGTTAAAAGGTATCTAACACCTTATCTTCTTCACTCACTATACACTCACATTACTTTATATAAACTATCATTATCATCAATAACATAAACAAACACACACCAAACCAGAAAGAATTTTATCTTAACTCAGTTACGCCAAATCTTTACATAAACACATACAAAAATCAAATAACTACGATCCATTGTAACTAGCCATAACTTAAATAATAACTGTTTTGTAGTTGTAATCTCTCTGATGGTTCTAATTAAAACTGAAACGTTATAATACAAACTTTTTATTTTCATTTCACTGACAGTAAAAACAAGAAATACAAGACAGTAAACTAGGAGTATATATATCATACCTACGGTCAAGAAAAACCTTTACATTTTACATTTATCAATATTTTAGCAAGTTTTAAAACTGAGAAACCAACCAATGGTAATACAAATGGACACAGGTTATATGTATTATCTTTTATTAAAACCAGGACTAACGTCATTTAGTTCTGGCCTGTCAAAGGCTACTTGTTTTCTATTTCAATTAAATATATAAAAAGTAACAAAAGAAAATTGGAAGTCAGGAATGTAGTAAACACAGCTATTTCAAATTTAAATTAATTACTTGACTACTTGATCAGTCCTATAAGAAGAAACTGGCGATTTTATTTGAATGTGATATGTTTTGTTGGTTTGTCTCCTAGATTCAATACGCTCGAGAGAAGAAATCAACCTTATTCTGTGCCTCCAACTCCGTTGTCCAATATATCTACAACTCCTGATGGCGTCTCGAGTTACAGGCTAAGTGAACTGAAAACTGATGATACTTTGAATGTTGATACTCTATAGTACAAAAACTGAAAATAACTTTGTGTGTTTTCTGTCTAATGGTCATTTATAATGTCTATGTTTTTTAGTGTTTTGTTTTACAGCTTAAGTATACCAAAAGTAATGAAAAGTAGAGTGAGGTTGGTTGGAACAGTTCTAGTTATGTATTAATAAAATTTTTATGTATAATGTTTTTTATTCACCAATGTTGGCAGCCACAAATGAAACGATATTTAACATTATGTCATCTTCCAACCATACAGTAAGGGAAAGGACATACATATTTCGTGAGGGAAAGTACATACATATGTAGCAAAAATACTATCGTATGTAATTTAGTGCCGTTGGGTAAAAGATTTTTTCCTACGGTTGCTTAGAAAATAAGCAAAAGCACACTAAAAACACAATGTAAAACGGCATTTTACGCATACTGTGGGCAAAACATCGTGGAGTAGTGATAGCGTTTTTTCTTAGCATCCAGGCGACCCGTGTTCGATACTCGGCGTTTCGTAATATTGTTTTTTTCATTTATATCCACTTAAAACAAATTTTTCTTGTTCTAAATATTTTTTATCGTTTTTATTAATTTTTTAGTCATTATATGCAAAATCTGTAATTTTATAGTATTTTAAGGAAAATTTTGAACGGAAAAAGCGGATATATTTTGTAAGAGGGCCATGACTTTGATCGAGACGTGGCGCGTTACCATGGTAAACAAATGCAACAGTTGTCAATCAATCCGTTTAGTTTGCCATTTTGCGTAATTTCTGTAATCGCCTTCACCATTCCTTATTTTCCTTTGATTATTATGAGTGAGTTTTGGTTTACATAAATTGAATATCAAAATGTATGACGAATCCTTCGAATGTACGTCACCTGAAATATGTAAAAAAACCGCCAAAGTGACACAGAATCTTTTGCCATATGTGTCTAGACAGCGATATAAAGCTACCTACCAAAAATTTATAGAATGGAGGAAGGAAAAAAGAATTGCAACCTATTCCGAAAATATACTGATAGTGTATTTTGAGAGCCTTTCCAAAGTTTACAAATCATCAACATTGTGGAGCCAATACTCCATGCTAAAAAGCACAATAAATCTATAAAACATAACATCGATATATCGAAGTATCCGAAACTACAAGCCTTTCTTAAAAGACAGTCTGAGAATTACGTTCTCGCAAAATCAAAAATTCTCACTGAAGAGGACTTTTCAAAGTTTTTGAAGTCGGCGCCAGATAATATTTACTTACTAATTAAGGTAAAACTAAATAACGACGTAACCTTGATTATTTTTTTTTACCATTTATAGAGTGTGGTTGCCATTAGTCTTGCAGGAGCTTGCAGACGAATTGAGCTGTGTAATTTAGCAATCAAATATGTCACAGATTTAAATGCAGCATTCCTGGTTAGGTTGAGAAATACAAAAAATTAAATTCCAAGATCATTTACGGTCACCAATTCTTTTTACAATATTTGCAAAAAGTATATTGGCTGCCGTCCTACTGATGTTAAAAATAATGGGAGATTTTTTAAACTATAAAAACGGAAAATGCACCAAACAGCCGGTGGGAATCAACAAAATTGGAGGTGCGGCTAAAGAAATCCCAGCTTTTTTTAAACTGCAGAGCAATATACGAGATACTGTTTCCGCCGATCGTCTGCTACCTTGTTAGTTAATACAGGTGTTGATTTACTAATCCTCAAACGTCATGGTGGATGGCGCTCTAGCACTGTAGCGGAAGGCTACATAGATGAATCCATTCAAGAAAAAGTCAAAATGTCCAATAAAATTGTAAATTCGTTAAACTCCGTAGATTCAGAAGTACGTGTTGATGTTCTACCACAAAAAATGAAATGCCATATTTTTCAAAAACAAACAATAACATATCTATTGTAAAAAATGTTATCAATTAGCACAAACAAATGTCAGGAATTCATTTAGAAAATTGCAGAAATTTTACTATTAATTACAACTTCAAATAGATATTGTTTGTAACAAGATTATTATTGCCCATTATTAAAAACATTATAATTAACTGTTAATAATGATGTTTATTGCTAATACTAATAATAGTAAGTAAATGTTTATTAGAATTAAATAATTGTTGTTTTATTATGCCAAAAGATCATCGTTTTGAAAGCAAAACTTAAACAAGTAAAACATATACATTCCTCGAATGTGATTTAAGTGCAACTGTAGGAAAAGTATAGTGTAAAACCAACCCCCACTGAATAACCTGCCATTTGCCTCGTACGCCTTTCTGACCGCCAAACTGCCATTGTTACCTGTACGCTTGTTTACCTGTATATTAGCCTTTGTAAAACCTCTCCCTACCGCTACTTAAATTCCCCGCCTCCCTACTGAAACCCCTTCCAGATCTCCCGCAGTGACGCCAGCACTCCATAGGTAAAAACGTAGGTTTCTATATCCCGAGCGAACGACAAGAACCTGTCCCGGTGCGCCGCCAACCGTTAAATTAGGTAAAGGACCTAGGTGACCTGTTGTCTTTGAATTCCCCGCCCTTTCAGTTTGAATTTCCCGCAGTGTGTCGGTAATGCAGATCGCGTACTTGACGGTCTAGAGAGAGAGAAAGGTATAAACCTTACAGTTTGAATTTCCCGCCATAGCAGTGTGTCGGTAATGCAGATCGCGTACTTGACGGCCTAGAGAGAGAGAGAAGTATATACCCGTGTGTTAGAGAGAGACGGGGATGTCTCGCGCAACCGTCCCATTACCTACTGTAGGCAACACTGAATCGCCATTGTTACCTGTACGCTTGTTTACCTGTATATTAGCCTTTGTAAAACCTCTCCCTACCGCCACTTAAATTCCCCGCCTCCCTACTGAAACCCCTTCCAGATCTCCCGCAGTGTCACCAGCACTCCATAGGTAAAAACGTAGGTTTCTCTATCCCGAGAATTTCCCGCAGTGTGTCGGTAATGCAGATCGCGTACTTGACGGCCTAGAGAGAGAGAAAGGTATAACCCTTACAGTTTGAATTTCCCGCAGTGTGTCGGTAATGCAGATCGCGTACTTGACGGCCTAGAGAGAGAGAGGTATAACCCTTACAGTTTGAATTTCCCGCCATAGCAGTGTGTCGGTAATGCAGATCGCGTACTTGACGGCCTAGAGAGAGAGAGAGGTATATACCCGTGTGTTAGAGAGCGACGGGGATGTCTCGCGCAACCGTTCCATTACCTACTATAGGCAACACTGAATCGCCATTGTTACCTGTACGCTTGTTTACCTGTATATTAGCCTTTGTAAAACCTCTCCCTACCGCCACTTAAATTCCCCGCCTCCCTACTGAAACCCCTTCCAGATCTCCCGCAGTGACGCCAGCACTCCATAGGTAAAAACGTAGGTTTCTCTATCCCGAGCGAATGACAAGAACCTGTCCCGGTGCGCCGCCAACCGTTAAATTAGGTAAGGGACCTAGGTGACCTGTTGTCTTTGAATTCCCCGCCCTTACAGTTTGAATTTCCCGCAGTGTGTCGGTAATGTAGATCGCGTACTTGACGGCCTAGAGAGAGAGCAAGGTATAACCCTTACAGTTTGAATTTCCCGCAGTGTGTCGGTAACGCAGATCGCGTACTTGACGGCCTAGAGAGAGAGAGAGGTATAACCCTTACAGTTTGAATTTCCCGCCATAGCAGTGTGTCGGTAATGCAGATCGCGTACTTGACGGCCTAGAGAGAGAGAGAGGTATATACCCGTGTGTTAGAGAGAGACGGGGATGTCTCGCGCAACCGTCCCATTACCTACTGTAGGCAACACTGAATCGCCATTGTTACCTGTACGCTTGTTTACCTGTATATTAGCCTTTGTAAAACCTCTCCCTACCGCCACTTAAATTCCCCGCCTCCCTACTGAAACCCCTTCCAGATCTCCCGCAGTGACGCCAGCACTCCATAGGTAAAAACGTAGGTTTCTCTATCCCGAGCGAATGACAAGAACCTGTCCCGGTGCGCCGCCAACCGTTAAATTAGGTAAGGGACCTAGGTGACCTGTTGTCTTTGAATTCCCCGCCCTTACAGTTTGAATTTCCCGCAGTGTGTCGGTAATGCAGATCGCGTACTTGACGGCCTAGAGAGAGAGAAAGGTATAACCCTTACAGTTTGAATTTCCAACAGTGTGTCGGTAATGCAGATCGCGTACTTGACGGCCTAGAGAGAGAGAGAGAGGTATAACCCTTACAGTTTGAATTTCCCGCCATAGTAGTGTGTCGGTAATGCAGATCGCGTACTTGGCGGACTAGAGAGAGAGAGAGGTATATACCCGTGTGTTAGAGAGAGACGGGGATGTCTCGCGCAACCGTACCATTACCTACTGTAGGCAACACTGAATCGCCATTGTTACCTGTACGCTTGTTTACCTGTATATTAGCCTTTGTAAAACCTCTCCCTACCGCCACTTAAATTCCCCGCCTCCCTACTGAAACCCCTTCCAGATCTCCCGCAGTGACGCCAGCACTCCATAGGTAAAAACGTAGGTTTCTCTATCCCGAGCGAATGACAAGAACCTGTCCCGGTGCGCCGCCAACCGTTAAATTAGGTAAGGGACCTAGGTGACCTGTTGTCTTTGAATTCCCCGCCCTTACAGTTTGAATTTCCCGCAGTGTGTCGGTAATGCAGATCGCGTACTTGACGGCCTAGAGAGAGAGAAAGGTATAACCCTTACAGTTTGAATTTCCCGCAGTGTGTCGGTAACGCAGATCGCGTACTTGACGGCCTAGAGAGAGAGAGAGAGGTATAACCCTTATAGTTTGAATTTCCCGCCATAGCAGTGTGTCGGTAATGCAGATCGCGTACTTGACGGCCTAGAGAGAGAGAGAGGTATAACCCTTACAGTTTGAATTTCCCGCCATAGCAGTGTGTCGGTAATGCAGATCGCGTACTTGACGGACTAGAGAGAGAGAGAGGTATATACCCGTGTGTTAGAGAGAGACGGGGATGTCTCGCGCAACCGTACCATTACCTACTGTAGGCAACACTGAATCGCCATTGTTACCTGTACGCTTGTTTACCTGTATATTAGCCTTTGTTAATACGTCTACAAATTCTGTCAAATATACAGTGTATAATGCAAACCGTTTACTTCGCAGAGGGTAATTTTCAAACTACTGAAATAAGGAGATTATACTCCACCCCATCTGCAAATGCCTTATATCAAATTAGGTCGAAACAGCTATTCTCCTGGCTATATGCCAAACGCTAAGCGCTGAATTAAATGACAAAATTTGTCGTATTTTTTCTAACAGAGTTAGCACTAAAATACAGTGACTCAGATTGTTCCAAAACCACAAGGAAGATGCAAAGTGTCACTTATCTCAGGATATCGCTAACTTCAGACCGGTTTCGACCTTATCTTGGGTCTCGTCAGTGCAGTGTAAACGAGTATACCTTTGACACCGAAGACCCAAGATAAGGTCGAAACCGGTCTGCAGTTAGCGATATCCTGAGATAGGCGACACTTTGCATCTTCCTTGTGGTTTGGGAACAATCTGAATCACTGTATTTTAGTACTAACTCTGTTAGACGAAATACGGCAAATTTTGTCATTTAATTCAGCGTTTGACATATAGCCAGGAGAATAGCTGTTTTAACCTAAGTTGTTTAGTCCTTATTATATAAGGCATTTGCAGATAGGGTGGAGTATAATCTCCTTATTGCAGTAGTTTGAAATATACAGTGTGTTATGGGTAATAGTAAAGAGTTATAGCATAGGTAAGCAAGTTTTTCTTTCTTGAATATCATAAATAATTGTTTTCAAAAACAGAGGAAAGTATGATCATCAGTTCACTGCTCCCAATTTCAGTTGCCAAGTTCAACCTACTTATGATGATTATACGACAATTTGTAATTAAATATGTTATGAATATGCTCAGTGTAGATGGAAATTATAAGAGCGACCATGTATATTAAACAGTTTTGTACTCACAGAGGAGTTGTTTTTGAATTCAGAGATATGGTTCTATTGGAAAAATGATTTACAATTGATCTTTCTATAAAACTTCATAACAATATAGTGAGCCCCATTTAAAATTCGAAAGTTAAAGCCATTTCCGGTGAAACCGGAAGTTATGTAGAATATTTCTATTCGCTATCAATAGCTTATTTGCCAACATAAAAAAAGTTTTAAACAACTAATATCGTAAACCCGCTATCAACAAAGATGCAGAGGTGTTTGTCTTTGGTAAAAAGAATCGCCGTGTATATATGATATTTAAAGTATAATAATTTTTCAATTTCCTTAGTCATACAACGTGAAGTGCAGAGGAACAAGTCACTTATAAATAAATTCGAACATGGTTCTTACTACATCAACTGTTATCTGTATATAAATGACTATGTCTAGTATTAATATTAAAACGCCATTTATCATTTATTCAATGCATATTTGAAGTTATTGAATCTATTCTAAATAATATTTCTCAATTCATTACTGGTTTTTTATTAAAACTTCGATGGTCAAATTGAGATTACAATTAATGCCAATTTTCTTCTCTACACGCATTGTATATACAAACACATACATAGTGAAGATATAATATACTCATTTAAGATTAGTGAATCGTAGTGAGATAATAGGTCATGTTTTCCATACTTTAAGTGAGCCATGTGTTCCTTAAACCCAATTACAATTGCTCTTTTCGTCTGCCCAATATATTTTAGCTATACAGTCTCATACTGATTTCATAAATTCTCGAGCTTTCACTATTCTCAATTTTATCTTTGCGATATTCTAAAGTTTTTTGCAAGTTATATCCTAATCCTAAAGGTGTAATAATATTCGCTAGTTCTTGAAAACTATTCTAAGCTCTCTGGTAAATTATGGAATTGACACAATTTTACGAGAAACGTGTACACATTTACACGTTTCGAACGTGTATACATTTTATACGAAACAGCATTTATAATATCTGTCGGGCTATTCAAAGTATAATAACATTAATTTATGTTCAAAGTCCGACAAGTCCAGACAAACATAATATGAGATAATTAATAAAAACTTGTAACATTTTTATTCAATCGAATGCAGTGACCAAATTTCGTAAAATGGGTTATTATTGTTTTTAGATAATAACAAATCACAGTTTAGAAATCATAAGTATCCATATGACTCTCAGAATTTGGAAATAATATGGACATGTCGATTTTTTGCACTTAATTCTGTTTGAAATGTTCCAAAAAAAATGTGTAACGTTGGAAAATAAATTTTATATCTCATTATTATCGAAAAACACAAAATACATTTTCAAATACCAAAATTAATTGATTCTTCTTCGCAGTTGCCCGCTTCTTCGACTGCCTGTTCTTCATCTGAAATATTTTGGAAGTCTTGAAAAAATTATTTCTTTCTGGGGAAAGGCATCTTTTCCCCATTCCTTCCCATAGTGTTTCCCTAATAGTTTCGCTATACTTTTTTTCTTGTTTTTATTAATCAGAACTCCAATTTTCAATTCCTCTAGTCCCATTTGCGAGATGTTTTTCCTCTTTTACATAAGCTTTTGAATGTTCTCATAATATTTTCATTCATGTAAAATGCTTCGCCGCTTACAAGAGGTGTGTTAATTAAAGTTAAGTACCTAATTTTCTTTAACAATGATTATCCTTTTTGAAGGTTGAAATTTAAAGTGTCAATATCCTGGTTGTTTTAAAACATCTTGAGTTTCACGTCTCGAATCCCTGATTACAAAGTCTTTTACAATTTCGTGAACAGTAGCAAACTTTATGATTATACTGATGTACTCTTTTGGATGAACAACTTCCATTTTCTTCTTACAGATTTTTTCAATTTGACCAAAAACGCGGTCGGCGGTAATATAAGAATACCCAACAACCGGAAAGAGCAACTCTATTTACTCTACATGTGGAGGAGCTTGAAATTGTAGCCAATAACTCAACATACCAACGATAGTAGAATTTTTGTCTTGTGTCCTACATACATGTTATTCGACTGACAAAATCTACAAATTAAACTGCATCACGTGATGAAATATTTAGCTCGTATTGGTTCATCGGAAATGTCGGCCTTTGCATCTAAGACCGCAAGGGATATGTCGGGTTTTGCATCTGAGATGAAATTTTAAACTCAAATTACTTTTGAATTGTTGATATTTGTTGTAAAAATTCCCTTGGACCATGTCGGCATTTACATTTTTAATCTGTTGCCATAACAATTTCATTTTTGAGGAAAGGATGACTTGTCGAGTTTTGCATTTAAGCGACTGATATATGGAATTTGTTTTAGGGTTAATGTAGATCTAGAATCTATTTAAAATTCCTCTCTATTTAATATTGAATTTTACGTCACATTGTAGATTTTTAAACTAATAATTTTTATTGGATATTTTGTATACATGAAATAATTGAATGAATTCTTTAATTTTGTTTTTATAATTATATATTTATTAAACCAAGGAGCTAAATATACCTACCAATATAAATTACATTATTGACAGATCTATTAATACGGTTATTTACATTGATATTATAGTCTGGAATATTAAAATCACCCACAAGGGATAAGGACATTGAATAAAATGAGATAAGTATTGCCTTAATACCACATCTACTAAAAGAACAAGAAATGTAGGTGCATACGTTAACATACTTGATGTTGTTAAAATTTAACTTTAATACTCCAATATTTTCTTATTATAACAACTAATATAATAAAGTATTTCAGATGTCTATTCCCTCACTGGGTCATTTTAAGCTTATCTAGAGATGCACCTGTATTCTTTAGATGTACCGTCAACAGATAATGTAATGAGATACTTCAAATTCACGCCCTCTGTTGACCAAAATCATAATTAACATTAAGTTTCGTACAATATTCATAATTTTATCATTAAACTATTTTTGAAAACCCTTAAACAAATTACTATGTTATATGGGTTTGGGCCTCATCAGTCACTGATCGCATGGGTAGTCCCATAGCGATCCCCTCTTATACGGGGATCATTTACTCATTATACTCATTATCCAAAAATGCTATCCCATAAAAAGAGTAATTTAGGCACATCCCCCGCCTTAAGCCTCGCCTCCCCTAGGATAACAGGGGTCCCTAATATAAGGTACATCTTCTCCTCCAGTGCGGGGCAGGTGTAAAGAAG
The DNA here is from genome assembly GCA_037954035.1 of Rosalia funebris. Classification (NCBI taxonomy): domain Eukaryota; kingdom Metazoa; phylum Arthropoda; class Insecta; order Coleoptera; family Cerambycidae; genus Rosalia; species Rosalia funebris. Next base: position 14,199,513 of record JAZFAV010000022.1, read on the forward strand.
ATGAATCGAGGTTTCCTCGTCTTCTCTACAGTATGTGCAGGCCGGGCTGTCAGTCAGCCTCAGCTTATGCTTATATGCATTCAGGCTACTATGGTGACCCGTTATGATTCCCACCAGGGTTCTGGCTTTGTGCCTGTTAAATTTAATGAATTCTTGGGTCCATTTCTCAATCTCTGAGTATTCGATGAAGAGTTTCGCCTTCCAGAAAGACCAGCTTCGACTTGGTCGTTGCTGAATTCAGGGCTGCCAACGCCGCCCTGCTATCCGAGCAGATACATACCTTCTCCTGAGTCCGATTTTGGTCGGCCCCAGAACACTGTATATAATTGCAATTAGCTCGGCCTGGAGTGCGGTGGTGTATTTGCCCAGTGGGAAGGTTTTACTTATCCCATCGTGTCGCCGATACACCTCCGCACCCTCTCTCTTCCCACTCTTGGTTCCATTCGTGTACCAGATGTCTCCATTGAGCGGTAATCCAGCTCGAATCTCCATCCAGTCGGTCTTACTGGTGAGGGTGATTTTATATTTTCTGTTAAACAGGAAGTGGACACACGTACTGTCAGAGGGCGTCCATAGGAGTTCCTCCTCAGCTAGCTCTCTTGAGAGTTTATTCAGGTCCCTTACCTTCCTATTCATGTTTCCCACCCTGTGCACTGCCTTTACAGCTTCCGCTTTCGGGGTGACATCAAGAGGTGGTATCCCCGTCAGTATCCCCATCGCCTCGATCGGTGTTGATCTTGGGGCTCCGGTTATACTTCTTAGAATCAATCCTCTTAGCTTGTTAAGTCGGTTGGCTTCCGACTTTAAACAGGCTCTCTCTCACCAGACCAGTGCTGCATATGTCAGTCTAGGTTTGAGAATTGCCTTATACATCCATTTCATGGCTCCGGTTTCAAGCCCCAGCTATTACCAATCGCCCTTCTCGGTTGCCAAAATGTTGCTGTGATCTCGGAACACATGTGACTTAGATGTTTTTCGCATGACAGTTTCCCGTCCAGGATTACAACAAAACAAACTTAAGTAAAACAATTTTTTTAAACACATTGACTAATGCTAAATTCTTAAAATTTTGTGCTTAAACCGTGACATTGTTATAATATTCTTTAAATTGATTTTTTTACGAAATGTGTTGAAAATGCCATTATATTCTTTCCGGATGGTACATTTATTTGCCTAGTGGCGGAAACCATAGAATCAGTTCGTCGTAGAACATCATTTTTATGTAATTAATAACATGGTGAAGAGTAAATATAACGAATTTATTTCAAATTAGTTAATTCCCTCCTTTCAAATAGTGAAGGTTAATACGTCTCAGGCAAACTGGAGTTCTGGAAAATATGAGTATATATACATATAACGCTGGCAACAGGAGCGTTTTCTTATTTATAAGATTCATGTATTTTCCAGGCGAACACTTGTTTATCACAGGCCATAATCCGGCTATAAACCAAACCGAAACTAATATAAAAATTTTAAGGGATCGATTCGTCGCATGAAAGCAACACAAAATAAATAAATCAAGTGGCCTAGTGGCGCTCGGCGATTTCGAGGTGATCGAATTGGCCTTGCTGCTAAAGAGTGGCCACTTGCCAGCTTTCAGTATATACACCGGATAGATAGTACGGTGCGATCGGGTTAGAGCCCTCGAATCGGTGACATTTGTACCTATAAGATTATTTGCTGTGTTTCTAGTAGGACATACATTTGTAGTCTGTACGTTTACACCTTTCGGTGAAAATCCATATACGGTAAAGCGTAGGATTTGGACGTTTTATAGCTAGTTCATATACCGTTGCAAATCTTCTGTGGTAATACTTTACCACAATGGTGTAAGAGTTGTGTAAAATTTCACCCTTTCTGTAATATAGTGTATACTTAATAAAGTTTACACTACAATTGTAAACCTTAATACATTTTGGGTATAAGACAAATATACCAAAATATAGTACACTTAAGATAGAAATGGATAGGTTATATACCTACAATACAGCGAGAGAGTAATGATGGTCAGGTTAGATTCGAAGCCAGTAAAAACAGTAATAGTGCAAGTATACATACCTACTTCTAGCCATAGTGAGGAAGAGTTAAAGCCGTTTATTCGGACATAGAGCAGGTAATAGGATTTGTGAAGGGTCATGAAAATTTAATAATTGTATGAGATATTAACGCAGTCGTAGGTGAGGGGAGAGAAGGAGAATTTGTAGGTCCTTATGGATTAGGAAACAGAAACGAGAGAGGTAGGAGACTGATAGAATTCTGTGAGAAGCACAAGATGGTAGTCGCGAATACATTGTTCAAGAATCACGTTAGGAAGTGGTACACATGGAAAATGCCAGGAGGGATAGACATATATCAGATAGACTATATTCTGGTTAGGAACAGATTTAGAAATCAAGTAAGAGAGTGTAAGAGTTATCCAGGAGCAGATGTAGACAGCGACCACAACTTGGTAGTCATGAAAGCTAGATTAAAGTTCAAAAATCTGAAAATCCGGAAGGATAAGATACGTATAAATGTAGACATATTGAGGGATCAGAATATGAAAGATAAGTTCCAGGAGAAAACAGATCAATTAATAAATAAAGCGAGTAATAACGAAATCAAGAACGCAGAAACTGAGTGGGAGGGTATCAAGAATAGTCTAGATTCCACGGCTACGAATGTTTTAGGACACGAGAGAAGGGAAGCTAGGAAGCCCTGGATAACCGACGAAACCTTAAACTTAATACAAAAGAGACGAGGCGAGGAAGGACTGAAACCTTATAAGTCAATAAAGTGGGAAATCATTAGAAAGTGTAGAAAAGCGAAAGAACAATGGATAGAGGATACATGCAAAGAAGTAGAAGATAAGCTCCAAGTAGATAAGACCGATGAGGCTTACAAAATAATTAAGAGGAACTTCAGGGATAAAGGACCAATAAGTAGAAACGTTAGGAGTCAATCGGGGGATATACTAATCGGAAGAGAGGAAAAAGCGGATAGATGGAAACAGTACTTAGGAAATTTATACGAGGGTCAGGAATTAGGAGAGATATTAGAGGAAGAATAGATTAGGAAAGATGTAGGAAAACCTATATTGAGAGAGGAATTTGAAATAGCACTAAGGGGGCTAAAGAACAATAAAACGCCGGGTGTAAAAATACAGGGAAATTTTGAAATGTGCGGGACAGAAAGTAGTAAATAGGATGTTTGAACTGGTAAAATACATATACGAGCCGGGCGAGATGCCGGAGTATTATAAGAGGAACATTATCGTTACTATACCGAAAAATAGTGGAGCCGACAAATGCGAAAACTTTAGAACGATTAGCCTAACTTCCCACGCGTCAAAAATCTTAACCAGAATAGTGCAGAAGAGGATGGAAGATAGAGCGGAGGAAATACTAGGAGAAAACCAATTCGGGTTTAGGCGAAATAGGGAAACTCGCGAAGCAATTCTGGCGCTAAGAGTAATGTTAGAGAAAACAATAGAAAAAGGAAAGAACGCTTATATAGAATTTGTAGATTTAGAAAAAGCTTTTGATAATGTAAGATGGGAAAAAATGTTCGACATACTAAAGAGCGCGGGAATGCAGTATTGAGATAGGAGAGTAGTACACAATCTATACAAATAGCAAACTGCTGTTATAGAAGTAGAAGGGGAAAGAAGGGAAGTAGGTATTAGGAAAAGAGTAAGACAAGGATGTACGCTATCACCACTAATTTTTAATCTGTACATCGAAGAGGCGATTAATGTGGTAAAAGATAGAGTGGATTTCGGGATTAAAATACAGGGACAGAATCTAAAAATGCTGAGATTCGCGGATGATATAGCAGTATTAGCATATAGTAAGGAGGAATTAGAATCAGCGTTGAATGAAATGGAGACAGTGTTGACAGAGGAATACGGAATGAGGGTGAATAAGAACAAAACTAAAGTGTTAGTGTGCAGAGGGCGCTGAAGCAGAGCAAAAGCGAAAGTATAAATTAATAATGAAAGATTGGAGGAAATTAAAGACTTCACTTATTTAGGAAGTAAAATAAATTGGGATGGAAGAAGCGATAAAGATATAAAACAAAGAATAGCTCAGGGTCGAGTAGCTTTTAACAAAAAGAAAGCACTTTTATGCTCGGGGGTAATAAACTTAGAAACAAGGAAGAAATTTTTGAAAACGTATGTATGGAGCACGGCACTATACGGTTGCGAAACCTGGACGGTAGGGGAAGCAAGTAGGAAGAAATTAGAAGCTTTTGAGATGTGGTGTTACCGAAGAATGATGAAAATACCGTGGACTGATAGGGTTAGAAACGAAGAAGTATTGGAGAAAGTCGGCGAGAAAAGAAGTATGTGGAAAAACGTAAAGAAGAGAAGCAATAGAATGGTAGGCCACTTGCTGAGGCATGGGGGAATAGTCCGCGATATTTTGGAAGCAGAAATAGGAGTGAAGAAAAGCAGAGGTAGGCCTACATTAAACTACTGCTCACAAATAGTAAGGGTTGTAGGTTGTAACACAATTAGCGAAATGCGTAGGTTAGCACAAGATAGGAAAAGCTGGAGGTTAGCGTCAAACCAGTCTTAGGACTGATGACTTCATGATGATGATGATAGTACACTTCAATCCGCGTGGGATAGTTTATAATCATTGCCGGAAATTATTGTCAAGGAGTAAGCAAAATGGAAGTAGAACAACAGGACACTCGTATTCCGTATTGGCCAATCAGGAACTTGGCCGGGATGACGCCATGTTGGTGTTGTCATGATTGGTTAACGATCATTTTTTCGGAGAAGTATAAATATGGGTGGCGAATTGATCAAAATTCAGTATTTGTGCGACCATACTTATACCCATACCTTTTTCAGCATCGAGGGATTTCTAGAGAGATTTCTACAGGAATACCTCCATCGAGGACATTACCGCTAAAGGAATAATTCATACTATTAATTTCATCGCTTTTTGCCAAATAAAAAACTCTCTTATCTTGCCGATAAACGGAACAGTCTACCTGAGCCTAGCCATAAAAACAAGCCACGGTACGAGATAAGAGCCGTTTGGGATTTTTTATTTAGCAAATAGCGATGAAATAAACTATACATACATATTGTTACCTCTATCGAGAAAGTCACTACCAGAGGAATAGTAGTTTTCGCTGCTATCCCTAGAAGACGACCACCGAGAGATTTTCACCGTCATGGGGGGATCACCGGTCGATTGAACGGCCATGAAAGGGTCGCCACGAAGGATCGAGTATCCACGTCACGAGTTGGTGGACAAGATCCGACTGCGAATCGCCATCATTGTCAGGAATGGGTACCATCCAGGAGGAAGTCAAACCAGGGAACGCTGTCTAGACGAGGAGAAAGAACCGGGCAACGGTTCCTTTTTCTGCCTTCCTCTTGGTTGTGCCTAAGACCAGACAGCCAGGTCTTGTACTGCAAAAGGCGCTCAGTACTAGTGCCGATGACCAAAAAGGTCGAAAGGGACACCGGAAAGGCAAACACCCATTAAAAAACAGCTAGTAATCCTGTTTTCCCAGTGACGCGTTTTTTGCGCAGCAAGAACCGATTTTGTTCCAATCACGTCGGCTGGAGCGGGAAATGTTTACGCGGCGTTTTAGTGTTTTCCTAGGGGTATCGTGTTAATCTATTCAGTTGACGTACGGATAGTGTCTGAGTGTGTTAAAATGAATGAAAAAAAACAAAAGAAGAAAGATAATGATCGAAATGCTTATTCTGAAACATATTATGGATAATGATGAAGAAGGAGACTGAATATATGTTTCGGAAGTATGTGAAATTCGTGACTGCTGGTTCAGTAGTACCATTTCTGTAATTATTTCAAAAATTTTCGTTCGAGTGGCTAGATCTAGTAAAATTTTTTTCACAGTAGCCGCCACAGCTTTAAAAAATATGTCATTTTTATTGTAGTTTTCTTGTAGTACTGGTCCCACAAGTTCCTCAAGGCACCTTTTGATATGTTCACTGTTCAAATGTTCAAATGTTCAAATGTTCAAATGTTCAAATGTTCTTCCTCTTTTTCTTTCTTTTATTTATTGAAAGCAATATTTTCTTGCCTTCTTTTGGATTTTGAGGGTTGAAGTACAACTCCTTCAGTAAGACCCTTGACTTTTCGGAAATGGTAGGGTTTATTCAGTAAGTGTTTGCAGAGGTGATTCATGGCGAGATGGTTGCTCAGATGTTTTCTCGGTTGGAGATCCTTCCACATCTCTTTCTAAGTCAACATAGTCAGTTTCTTCGTCGAACTTGACGGTTGATTGTTGGCTGTAGTAGGAACTTTCATCTTCCACTACATCTATAAATCGCAACCGATTCCACCACGCAGCGTGCAACGTAATAGACTCCTCTCGAAGTAGTCGGTCAAACGCGTAGAGCGTATCATGTCAACGTGGAACGTATTGCGCTCTGTAGGAAAACAGTCCTACTAAATTCGTATGGAGGAATGGGCGACGTAACACGTTGAGCGTATCATGTCATACACAGCGCAAAAAACGCATCGCTAGGAAAACAAGCTTTAAGAAGAAAAGTACCATCAGGATGGAAATCAGGAACGGTAGTCGAGCTGCGCATATCGCGGGATCCAGTACTGCCCCGCCTAAATCAGAAAAGGACTCCATAGGCTAGATAGGTAGGGTCCACCCTACCACCTAGTGCCGCTAGCCACATCTTGGAAACATCCTCGAGGAGCCTGCGAACCTCCACTTTAATCTCCGGAGCGAAGAGGCATGCAGTACTCGCCCCAACTCCGTCACAGACGAGTGGGGCAAGGAGGCGACCAGGCGCGGTTAGGTAGGGAATGGCCCCTAAGATGAGGAGGTGAGCGCTCATTACCACGAAGAGGTCACGACGACACTATTCTACTGTAGGCATCCATGTAGTCTTCATGGTAACACTATTGAAACGTAAGGCAATATGGCTGTTAGTGAATATGAACCAAATTCAGTGAGAACTAGATTTTAATAAAAATTATTAACAATTATTAAAACGTGAAACAATCTTCCCATATATGTCACCTTATGTCCAAATGGTCTCTATGATCTATTCTAAGAAGCAAATATAGCCATTGTCATGGCCAAGTTTATTAAAACTAATAGATCTGTGGTGTCTAAAGAATATGCAATATTTTTACTAATTCGTTATATATTCTCGATTTCCTTGCTACCACAGTAATGTTAAGTTGTTTTTATTTTCAGTTGAAGATAAATACATCATTATAAGAAAAATTATTAGTAAATATCAACGAAGCACATTTATTACTTATTAACTCAGAAGAACATTCGTAATATACATAAGCGTATTATTTCAAATATAATAATTATGAATTTATCTGAGTTGTTCATGAATATATAAATATATTCTAGACTTGCACTAGTACATACATATAATATATACCAATATTTCCTTAGTGCAACAGAGAAGTTACCCAATTATTATATATTAAAAACAATAATATAAGAAAGTGTATTCTATAATGTAATATAATATAAAATGGACAGTATCGCGGTTCAGAACATCGGTCGCTTCATCAATACTGTGTTACATCACCTCTATTAACAATAATAGCTTTAATTCTGGCAGATATTGAATGTACTATCTTACGTACTCTGAACTGCTAGAGGGTCATTCCATAACAGGGACATTATGTTCTGTAAATCAAGATTTGACAGTTTTTGCTGTGTGACACGCAGTACCATCCTGCTGGAATATGTACTGCGCGTCAGTACCTTGACATATTGGTATTGACGGCAATAAACTATCTGTCAAAATTTATTTATATTTTTCTGCTGCCACATTACTATCTATGAAATGCAGATCATACGAGGCGGAGAAAACTTCACTTTTCTAACCAAACAGTCGCAGGATGATAAGTTTCCTGTGGGGTTCTTAGCACAAGTTTTCCGGTATCACGCAAACAGATTTCGAATTTGGATTGGTCACTCCAAATTACTTGCTGCCATTGTTGTAAAATCAAGTGCCTATGTTCTCTAGTCCACCGTAACCGATTGATTTTCTGTAGTTTAATTAATAACGGCTTTTCTTTTCTTAAAGGAGAAACTGATACGTTCAAAAGTAAAATATGGAGACTCAAACTTTACTTTGTTGAATTTGTATTCTATTTTCTTTATTGAGCGTTTGTTTAGTTGTGCATACAGAAATATTTATTCCAATTGTTTGCCTTCATAGTACCCCATAATTTTTTTTGCACTGGATCGTCGATTTGTTATTACAGTCCTCTTCAGAGAATGTTGATATGGATGGTCGACCAGGTTCCTTCCTTTGGGCCCTGCATCTAATTATTTTATATAAGTTGATAATGCCTTGCACTATAAATTTAGGCAGCGAATACGTAGCAGATATTTTCTTGGACAAAATTCCCTGTTTATGAGGATTAATAATTGATTTTCACATGTCGTCACTTAATGCCACGCCATGTCTCAGTTTTTTTTTTATTTTAACAGACGCGTCCAAGACACACTTATTATAATATTCGATTCACATTGACAACAATAACTGAGAGTCTATTTTGTTTTAAAACGGTAAAACCGTTTAGCCTACTATTCATATCAGTAACTCGCAGAACTATTGTGAACTATTCTCGAATCTTAATGTTTTTTTATTAACAAACTTGTGTTTGACACATCATAACGTAGTAATATTTCATTGTATTTAAGTTAAAAGTTTATACTTTGTTTCTATTATCAATATTTTTCTTTAACAAAATAGTTTTGAGAGTGTTATTACTTTTATTTAAATATATTAGTTTTAAGATTATGTTTGGCTGAACTATTATAAGCTTGGGCTCGTATATTCCCATTTGAATATTTTGAGAGGGTAGTTGTTTACAGAAGGGGTTTCAGTGACAGTAACAGATTTTTACGTGCTCTTGATAACAAAAATTGACGTGTCAGCATTTTTCAACGAAGATATTATTTCAACAGTTGTTCCGGCTGCAGTGTTTTAAATAGGACACCTTGTATATTGAACAAATAAACAGGAATATAATATAAAACATTAAATAAAATAATAATCGGAAGGAATAATTGTCTTGAAATTTTTATAAGATGTTTTTAAAGCTTGTTTCATGATTGCATGGAATGATTTAATATCTTTATCAAATAGCGGGAATAAAAAACAAATATTTATGAACGCATCATGAACACAACGCAATTTAAATATATCTGATATCGATCTCGTTTTATGGGCGATGTAAAACGGTCAGAAATCCCGTTTGTTGGCCCCCCGAGTGTTGCAACAAAATTGCCACGGAGCGAAAACGCTCGTTCGGAACAATTGCAGCCTCCCTCCGCCACTGAGCAGTTCTGCTTCATTATGAAAGCGGTCGGAAAAGCAATTTAAGGCAATTCCAACAGACAATCGAATGCTACAGAGAGCATCAAAAAGAGATGAAAATATACCTTTTGTTCTGAGATCCGCAACCAAAACAAATAACAGCTCCGTTCTCAAACGAATATATCGGCATTCATTTGGCTTTAGCGGAACAATTTCGTGAACCCTATTTAAATACAGGTTTTGTATTCTGCCGTTCCTGTTATTCCAGATATGATAATTTAGCGGACAAGGGGGGGATGGCGTCCTGTTTCGCAAATAAAATTTCCTAGGTAAATTGAAAATTTCTAGTAGTTATGCAAATTTTCCCCTTTGATGTTTAGACTGGAAGGGAAGGGAATATTGTCTTATGTTTGCATGGAATTACGGTTGTAACCATCCTGCATTTCCAAGAATATAACAGAAAAGATGAACGTAAGAAAGAAGCGAATACAATATTCCTTTTCTTCTTATCTACCGTAATTGCACAACATTGTAACTGCATAAGTCATTATGAGATATAATGCTGGACAAAATTAATGCACCAGCAAAACTTTCCATTATTCTATATAAATATAAAAATGAATCCCTATTTCCCTTGGTCACGCAATAACTTGAAAACCACTTAACCGATTTGATTCATCTTTTTTGTTTATGTTTTCCAATACTTTGTAGAAGGTTTTTACGGAAGGAAAACTTAAGAAAAGTGCGCAGAAAATTGGAAAATTTGAGAAAACTTAACGACTATTTTAACTTCGCGTTTGACAGTTCGCGCATTTGATGAATGTGAATCGAATTGTCTATCAATTTTTTAAAAATTGTCAGATGTCTGATACATACACGCTCATCGCGTTTGACAGTTCGTGCGCTCCAAATGCCGTTTAACGGCTATATCGGTCGGCATCTATTGGTCAAAAAGTTCATTTATTCATTTCTTAGTGTACACTGCACAGTCGATTCGATCGAAACGTTTATCCAGATTTCAGTTTGTTCAGTGAGTTTTTTGAGAAGTGTTTTTTGTTCTTCGCAGTTAGTTCACCGCCATCGAGCCTTATATCAAAATTTTATTTAATATTGATTTTTGGTAAGTTTTAATAGACTAACACGTGGCATGCATGGTTATATAGAAAAAATAAGGGAGTAATTTTTTTATTTTCAGTTGAATTTTTGTTCTTCAAAATGCCACCAATTAGACGTACGAACTTAAGTCACAGAACTCGCAATGCTGCAAGTCAAAGATATATACGAGCAAGTCAAACTGACCAGCAACGCGAAGCGCGAAATGAAGTTGAACGGAATCGATGGAATCGAAATCAACAACGTAGAAATGTTGCGTTTAATCCCCATCGAGATGCATCCAATTATAACGTGGCAATCGATTACCGTTCACATTGGTAATGGCAAAATTCCTATTCACACATTGTCTGGATACATTATACTCCCTGCCAATTTTTGTCACTTTGCTGAATCAAAGACCGAACTCATCGAGATGGTCTTCCCAAACATTGCTCTAAATTATAAAAATCATGTTTGGTTGAGCAAACGTGTTATATTGGCTGCAAAAAACGTTCATGTCAACGAAATGAATTTTTAGATTCAAAATAAGATAGCTGGCGAATTGATGACATACAAATCGGTTGATTCCGTTACTAACCAAAATGTTGTCAATTACCCAACGGAATTTTTAAATTCGCTGGAATTGCCAGGATTACCACCTCATAATCTGTAATTAAAAGTCGGATCGGTAATAATTATGTTGTGGAACATAAACCAGCCACGTCTTTATAATGATACCCGGCTTGCGGTGAAGAAATTAATGAACAGCGTCATCGAAGCCACAATTTTGAAAGAGAAGTACAAAGGCGAAGACGTTTTGATTCCACGCATCCCTATGATTGCGAACGACATACCATTCAACTTTAAATGGATACAATTTCCAGTGCGGCTTGCATTTGCAATGTCGATAAATAAATCGCAAGGGCAGTCGTTTAGTGTTTGTGGCATTAATCTTGAATATCCATGTTTTTCACATGGCCAATTGTATGTCGCATGTTCCCGTGTCGGAAAACCATCAACATTATTTATTTATGCGCCAGAAAACAAAATTATCAATGTTGTGTATCAAAAAGCATTTCAATAAACACTATGTTTTTGAAATATTTTTTTTTTATTATTTATTCCAGTTCGAATTGAATTTTCATGGATAAGACAGGAAAACGTCTGTCGGGTCAGCTAGTTTTTTATAATTTTTCGAAGTTTTAAATCCTTAAACATCTTTTGTAGGTGACCTAGGATATCTTCTGTCACTACTGATAAATAATTACAATTGTTTGATAGATGTAAAGTAATTGTTTGTTAATAATACATTTAGCGCTCGCTGTTTAAAGTGATTTATTAAAGGCAATAAATTCAGTTAACCTAATTAGTTTTATTTAATGGCATCAAGGGAATGAAAAATTTTGTCCAGTACATTTAGAGTAGAATAAATAAATCGTCCACGCAACTTAAGAGAACATGAAGTAGTGAAAGCGATAACTCTGGTTAACGAGGGATGCAGCCAGGGATATGTGGCTAATTTGGGAGTTAGATAAGCTTGGAAGTTACTGTAGAACCCCAGGATACAGTCGGAGTAAGTATGCAGATATAAGAGATGAGGGATATCTTATGCAAGTCACCTTGAGAAACAATAATTTCTATCAGTTTAGAGCTAGACAGAGCCCTAGTAGCTGCTAGAAATATAAGAATTTCTAGACCAACAGTTAGGAGAAAGCTTAATGAAGGAGTACTGGATAGTAGAAAATCAGTTATCTCAAATCTAAGAAAACTGCTGTTACATAATTGTTTTTATCAATATAATATAACATCTAAATTTAGATAAAATAACGTGATTGATCATGAATGATTATGTCTAAAGTTCGATGGTTAAGTAAATATCTATCATTCATATAATGCGAAAGATTTCCACTACTACCAACACCAGCGTCAACAGTAAACTGATGTGTACTTTAAGGTAGATTTGTGGAATTCCTTAAAATGTAAAGGAATATTTCATGTGTATTACTTTCTGTGAATAATTTAATGCATAAAATAATGTTTATTGCCCATTAAGAATTGTTGAATTTGTACAATTGTACGTGTAGCAACGCAATGTTGGAAAGTTGTGCCATATATCTGGGGTTTACTTTGATAATTTAAATAATGATATTCGGAAAACAGTTGAGTTGATGACCCATATTATATGTACAAGGTAGGCCAAAAGTAGGTAAGCCATTTATTTTTCAAATATTGTATTTAATAAGTTAATATAATATTTTTATCCACGACCACTATATTAGGAAGGTTTAATACGTCTGTTTTCCGCAGATTAGAGGCCTTCTAATACATTAGTGGATTAAAATTCATAATACCACGCTTATGTCTAAAAAATATAAATTATATATCTGTCAATAGTCACTGTAGTACGTTTTTATGTGTGTACGCTTACTCGTGACATCGCGTCATGTGTTTTTAAGATGCCTAGAAGTTATAAAAATACACTAAATACATTTCGTTATAAACTTAACACCTAGTTAAAAAAATGTTATTTATGCAAATTTGGTTGATACTCAAAAAATTCTTTTCACGCTAGTTCATATTAAATTAGTATTAATAAAGTCATATGCAAAAGCTGCAGATAAAAATGGGAATTGTTTTAAGTACTTATGTGACAAATTTCCAGCTCGTTCTGAAATAAAATTAAAGGAAGGCATTTTCGTAAGACCACAAATAAGAAAATTGATGCAGGACCTACAGTTTGAAGAAACAATGGAAATTGAAAGAAAAATCTTAGATATGCTTTAAAAATGTAACGGAAAATTTTTTAGGAAATTATAAACATCCGCAGTATGAGCAAATTGTCAACAAAATGCTGGATAAGTTTAAGCAACTTGGTTGTAATATGAACATAAACATTAATTTTCTGGGTGCTCATCTGGATTACCTTCCAGAAACTCTTGGTGTTAGTGAGGAGCAAGATCCAAAGTTCTATCAATATATAGAAGAGATGGAGAGGAGGTACCAGGGTCGATGGGATGTGGCGATGATGGCAGATTAATTCTGGATGCTGAAAAGAGACCATCTACACAAGGAAAACTACAACAACAAAGTTTTTTGTTAAAATGGAAGAGATTTTCAAAGAAAAAAATTAATTAGAGGCTCAGAACTATTTGTATTGTTGTTTTTTACTATGATTTTTTATGTTTATTAAATATAATATTTACTAAAATGTAATTTTTCCTTTAGATTTAATTTATACTGATTATTCAGTTGATCAAATACCTTACGTGAGGGGGAAATACGGAAGGTAGATACGAAACCAGCGTAAATGACTCAGTTATAATCACTTATCAAACCCAAATCAACTTTCAAAATGTCAAAATTTGTAGGCCTGTGTAATCGTCTATGTCTATTATGACTTGCGGCGGCGATGGCCCTTCCCCCTCCTCTTTTGCACCCGAGATGATGAAAAACACGAGAAGATTTAACACCTCAATCTAGCACACACTCGAAAACATAATAAAAACCCAGCTGGCGGTGAGAAAAGGGACATGTAGCACGAGAATAATTAGTCACGAGCAGAAATTTGCAACGTATCCCACTCGAGCCCTTGTTGGTTTATTCTGTAACAAAGACACTTGTGTGTGTGCGAAGAAGAATCGGTGGGCGAGTAGTGCACTCGAGCTTTGTGCTGACTAAGTATCACGATACAGCTTAGGCGAGCACCTCGAAAAACGAGTACAAGGGCTCCAGCGGGCCAGCTCGAGGCTGCCGGGTGGTCACTTAGACTGCTATCCATTAGTGGCAATTTGTTGTGCCGCGGCTTCCACCGACAAAAATCCCCCATATCGATCTCGGCCGCTGCCTGTGGAGTGGCATAGCGCGGTCAAATGCGGATCTGTGTCAAGTGATACTGAAAACTTAATACTGATAATGTCTGTTTCTGTTTAAGGCGAAGCATCGATCCAAAGGCGCCTAGCAAAGTTGCAAAACATCTTGATGTAAGGTGTAGGGTATCCTGAGATATGCAGGGTGAAAATTACTTATGCGATAAACTATTAAACCTTCCTAATACATATCGTGGTCGTGGATAAAATTATTTTATCCACGACCACTATATTAGGAAAGCTTAATACCTCTGTTTTCCGCGGATTAGAGGCCTTCTAATACACTAGTGGATTAAGATTCATAATATTACGCTTCGATTTTATAGTATTTTATTTCAAATATCAAAATAAATCTGTCAAATCTGACGTATTTCAAAACCAGAATTTCTCACTTCCCAATTGACCGGTTTTGCCCGTGGTGGTGGATAAACCGTTGAATTACATTTGGGAATCCACAGCCTTTAATCGAAAAAATGGACGCTCTCTGCTGCGCCCCGAGTGCCCATTTTTTCTCGTAGATTAAAAGCTTGTTAATTCCCTTATATAATTAATAGCTATAACAGTTATTCAGGATGAATTTTCATTCAACAGTTGTAAATGGAAATCTGTATATTTCGGCACATTAAACAGGTACAAGTATTTGATAATTTGTATAATATGAAGAAGCAATTTCTGTATCTGCAAATTAGGATCGCAAATCTTTATCGTAGACATTTTTCGTGCCTCAACTTCTTTCTTTATTTGTAATGGACTCGATTAACGAGATCTCCGAGACGGTCCCAATTAAAACGAATTAGTGTATTTACACCAAAATAAGTGATCGATTCGGCTAATTTAATAGTCGTTAAAATTGACGATAAAGGGTAATGGCGCTACGAGTCTCCGCCACTAAAGGATGTAATTTATTTTTCACACTAGTTAACGCCGTGAAATTAATTAAAGTTTATGGGTTTTTTTCAGAAAAGTTTTATTGCACCGGAATTTCATCAAGTCGGAATAAAATCGTGTGCGACCATTACACCTAAGCAGTTATAATTAATAAAAGATTATGTTCGAAACTTTTCGCAGCACGGAATTAATTAATAGGAGGAATGAGGGTGTTATTTGTGTAATAACGTCCAATTAGAATTCCCCTCGGTAAAGGAATATCCTGTGAGATGTTCAGAATTATATTACAGGTTCTATTTATTTTTTTGTTTGTGTCGTTAAATAAATAGTATTCTCAGAGTGACAGTCATAGTCCGTACTTGCACTGATGATTCATAATAAAAATGAAATCGAGATATGCAGTTCCAGGACAGCCTGATGTAACTAAAATTAATTAACTGACGAAAAATCAACTGTTGCGAATCTGGCAGATACTTAAAAATATGCTTCTAAAGTTTTGAATAATAGAGGGCTAATTAAGATAATATTGTGCATATTATGTTAATTCGACCGCTATTATTTCGGTTTTCAAAACATTCGACCAAATTGTTCACTATATATAATTAGCAAAATTGGATTACTTTTGTTTTTCGCAGTTTTTATAATCTTTTCGTATCTTATCTTATGAGCAGGCAATTTATTGTCAGCTATAGAAACGGAACATTTAGATTCCCATCTCTTCTTTAGGCCTACCTCAAGGTTCTAATTTACGACCTCTCTTATTCTTTATTAATGCTTTTCCTGATGCTGTTTTATGTGAGAAATTGATAATTGCCGATGCTGATGCCGGTGTGATTTGGCTTTAAACTTTATTCAGAGATAACATCGACATCAGATTGCATCGGCCTTCGAAGATGCATCTTGGTCATTTTGGTCATCACAACAAGATAAGTCATCTTCGTGTGAAGAACATTTTCTCTTGTTGAAATATATCTATCCCCTTCCATGAAAGTCCAACCCCTTTCCTTCAGAATCTGATAGAGCCTTATTATTATAAATGAAATAGTATTCTTCGTGACTACCATATTAAATTACATTATTAATTGTATCGATATATACATATATATATATATATATATATATATATATATATATATATATATATATATATATATATATATATATATGTATATATATATATATATATATATATATATATATATATATATATATATATATATATATGATCTTCTATGACCTCATGATAGCAGTGGCGGCTCGTGGGGATTTGTCATGGGTGGGCAACAACTAACTATTAGTAGGTTATACAGTGCAAAATAATGAAGTAAAATATAGTAAAAAAACTTTGACTCATCACACTATGTTAGTCACTGTACAAGTATATGTTAAGATTTAAAATTCTTTCAGCTTTTAAGTTGAAATTATATAGCACTAAAATTGGATAAAACTAGTACACATTTTCTAATACATTAATAACCAAAATAATTTTACTTAATAATATAACAAATACAGTGTACGGAGTCCGATAAGAACCGCGAGGAGGTCTAGAGTGATCTCTTATCAGGAGGGGATAAAGAATATGTAAAGGCATAACAGGATAGATAGGCAAAGAAAATGATACTTTTTGCTGGATTTAAAAAAGTAAATCATAAATTCTATAAAAAATAAAATCATCCTCGAATAATTAAAATAAATAATTAAAACTTGTGGAATAAAAAATATAAATATATAACAAATTAGATAATAAATAATTAAACAGAAAATTCACTCTAACCAAAATAAAATATAACTTCAATAAAAATAAAATATAGAATATTATAAAAATGAAATCAAAATATTATAGGTGACGTAGGTGGAGGTGAGGTTTACGTGTAATAAGAAGGAAATAGGTAGAACCAGCCACAAAACAGTCGTAGATTTTGTCACTGAGTGCTTTCACTGTATATAGCGAGATCAAAATAATTCCCGCAAAGTATTAATAATGCTAACAAACCCAGGTACATACACGTGAAAAGCTGCAGACCTGTTAAACTTTTCTTTGTAAAACTGTCTCAGCCCCTAGAATACAATTTTCTCGGCCTCTCCTTGCATGTAAACAATTTCTAAATTTGAAACATTCAAACGTCTATGGCATGTTTCTACTTTTTAGAAGTAATTTGAATGCAAAGCGCAGACCCAGTTATAGATATGATTATCGATTAAAATATTTTACATTATGGAAGTACGAAGAACAAAGATTTAATTTTGTGATAATGTAAAAAAGGGCGCACCGACTCGAGCGCTTTGCTGCGACGGCGTTCTACCGATTCTGGTTTATATGCAGACATTAAATCAACAGGTACACGAAAATTGTTTTGTAGATTTTCAGTTATGTAAAACGGAAAATAAGATACTTTTTAGTCGCGCTAAGTTCCACAATTAACCGCAACACGAGAACCTACTTTATAGGGGAGTTTGATAAAGTAAAGCTCGCTATATTAACCAAGAAATTTTTGATGTTGCCATTACGGGGTGACAAGTATGATGTCTGCTGTAAGAGTACATAAAATATTAAGTTGGCCGTGGTGTGTCTCAACAGTACTTTATATAAAGGGTCTTCAATTAAAAGGATTCATTTTAAATCTGGCACCATTTTTTACCATTGACGGATGAAGCTTTCATATTTGACAGCTGCCGGGTATAAAAACTCAATGTATTTGTTAGTTACTTTGTGATATTCCATTATATTAAATAACGAGCATGATATTGTTTTATTATATATCACTTTATTTATTCTTTGCGACTGCAGTTTCGTAGATACTAGACTACATTTTCAAGCACGGTGAACATACAAACTAAAATTGTGAATTTTTATCTTAAATTAGTAGGTAAATGTCTATCGCTATAATATTTAAATAAGGGCTGAAAATAAGGTGGGATTTCCTATATCTACCTAGTCGTTAAGAAGGAATGTGTTTAGGTTTTCGAATTTTTGCATATTTCAATTGATTCTAATAAAGGGCTTTTCAATAAGAATGCTTGTGTTGTATGTGAGGTATTCACTCAATTTTTTTTATTTGAAAGAATATTTTATGTCATTCAGTATAGAACATAACGTCGTTCAAATGTCTGCCGCAGCTTTCCTTAGTGGCGCGTATTCGGGAGGTCCAATTTTCGATGACTTTGTCGCATAAATCTGGCTGAATTTGCTGAATGGCGTTCGTTATGTTGACTGTGAAGGCATCAATTATTTGCGGTTTATTCGCATAAATCTCCTAATCTTGGTGGCCAGTTCACGTCGCCGCTGAGCAAGATAACCATGCCCTCAAATCGCTCGTGCAGAATGTCCATCGTGGCATGCACTGTGTGGCACGTAGCGCCGTCCTATTGGAACCACATGCCGTCTGTATCCATAATTTAAATTTATTTTAATAAATAAAAATTAAATTTGAAAAAGAAATTTATTTCACTGTATTTTAAACTTCAGTGCTTAGCCGAAAATTTCTAGGCTTAACCTTAAGGAAGCTTAACTTCCCGCATATAAGGTGTTGTTTTTCGCTGTTGAAAATTGCTTATTTTTTCCAGATAAGTATTTTTTAGTCGCATAAGTTCTCTTGGCCTATAAGGATTTTTGTTTGACGAGAATAATATGAAAGGCGTATTTAAGCGACCAAAGTGTATACTCAAGAAAAGCATACAATGAATATTCATCCCTACTCACCTAAATTAGAATTCTAAAATTGCCGTAGACCGAATTTTAAATACGGAGCTAGTTCAGCTGAATTTCTCTAGCATTGAAAAGTTTCCTTTTCAGTCGGCAAAGCCGTTGAAAGCTCACGGTAGTCTCGATTCAGTGCAGTTATTCCTCGCTAGTTTCAATCAAACCACCTGATTTTCCGTGTTCCCGTCACAAGATACTTTTTCATTAGACTTTCTTTTAATACTTCCCTTTCTTGTCGGGAAATTCTTCGAGCGTAAAACAGAACCTTGGAAGGTATTTTTTAAAAGTTGCTAGCTCCAGCCGGTGTATATAACATTCAACAGGAACGTCGGGTAATGTAGAAGTAGGAACTAGAAGGGAGGAGAACGTGAAGTTTCGCCAACTAGCTTAAGTAATTCTTCGTGGTGATTTTTAAAGCGCTATTGAGGAAATTCCATTAATAACCATTTTCTGTCAATAGATGTTAACTTTCAACCTTATAAATTATTAAAATGATGATATTATAATAGTATATGTAACTACGATATGTAAATATATAGTGAATCTGATATCCAAATTCATTCAGAAGGTTTATATTTAGTTTTCTGGAGAGGGCCGCGAAGCCTTGCAATACCCAGTCTATCTCCCGTTGTATCTTACCAGAAGTCAGCCATGGAGTACGGATTTGACCTTTTTCCAAAAGCTCAATATATCGCAAGAGCTCGATATAAAACAGACCAAAAGCTTCACAATTTGCAATATTTCCCAAAACCTTTTGTAATTGTCAGCCGGCTCTCACTCAAATGATTTAGAAATGGCATACCTAATTTTATCTGACAGAAAGTCATTGAAGCACTCAATGACTTTCACAAATTCAATCATATATTTTGCCTTAAACTAATGGAAAAGTACTTCAGTTATGTCATGAGTTATCGAGACTGTTTTATTTAAAAGTATTTGGGATGTATAACGTGAAACTATGATAATTTACTCATTAAACTCACCCAATTTTATTATGTTTATCATCTTTACCGTTAAATTCCATTGATCGTGATCTCGCAGCTGCGTTTTAGTTTCAAACACAGTAGTTCAAAGACAGTTAGGCCTTGTGTTGCCCACCATTAATTCTATGTAAACCTCTAATGGTTGTTTTCTTATTAATTACAATTAAAAAGAAAAGTTTAACAGTTACAATTATTAATAACCACATATTTTCTTTAGAAAACAATTAGAAGTAGAAGTTAGTGCTTATATCTGAACCTCCTAGTCTCTGTAGTTTATTGCAATTTCTTCTTCTGACCTCTTCGAATTCGTGATTTATTTGTATTAATTGCGTATTATACTTTTTTTAGTATAGTCACTCGTTGAAGGT
The DNA here is from genome assembly GCA_037954035.1 of Rosalia funebris. Classification (NCBI taxonomy): domain Eukaryota; kingdom Metazoa; phylum Arthropoda; class Insecta; order Coleoptera; family Cerambycidae; genus Rosalia; species Rosalia funebris. The sequence goes on from JAZFAV010000022.1 coordinate 14,219,696, forward strand.
GATAGATAGGTGATAGATAGGTATAAATGACTATTAGATTAACAGAATGGAATTTTTTAGGGAACTATTTTAGATTTTGTAAAGTCTCTTAGAGCTGGGTCGACTATTTGAGGTCTTGTATTTTTTTTTTCGGAATTTGGTTAATAATCTAGCACTAAAATAAAAATACACCCCCATTATTCTTATACAATTCCATCATGGTGATCAAAATCGATTATTCATTAGCCTCTGACTAGATACAATCTATGAATATAAGCTCCAAAATATGTATTTCATTATATTCTTATGCAGTCATAGGGTAGAGTTAAGTATCTTAAAGATCTAGATTATAATATCTTGGCGCTCCAGATTATAATATATTACTACTACTAGTCACAAGGACATTATTGATTTTAAAAACTATTGGCATAAATTTTGTAAAAGAACTAGTCCATCTACCAAAAATTAACTTGCTCTTTCTCACTACAGACACCGTCAGTCTCTCTTGAAAGAGTTCTTCGCAGGGAAACTCTTTTTTTCATGGCACTAGTAACGAAAAAGACATATCAAGGAACAACTCCTAACAGTGAAAATAAACCTGCTGATCTTAAAAAGATCCTTCAATGCGTGTGTGAGAAACCTTAGAATTTTATTAATCTAATATTTTATGAGATTTTATGGGACTAGTGAATAACTGATAGTGAATCACTTCAGTGGATCACTGAAAAAAATAGTTACAAAGTAGTACGTTACAAAAATATAAAATAGTTGTCAATAAAACCAGAAGAAAATCGTTTACAGCAGAATTACTTCAGTTGAGTGGAGGAACAGTACAACTACATACAATATTTTTGTAAATATTTTTATTTCTAAAATACATTTTTGTAAACTTTTTTTCGGAATGTTCACGATTCATTTACATACTACAACTGTACAATACATAAAAATATTCAATGACTAATACTTTTTTTAATTAAGCAATTCTTTAATTTTCCAAAAAATAACGCTTTGTACATATACTGTTCTTTCACTTACTGATTCAATTATGCATAGACGTATGTTCTTGCGCAAGTTATTCGTCCCTTAGCATTACTACTTCTTTGAATCGCGGATCGAGTCTGTAATAATGTGATGCTTCGTATTTCTTCCACATTAACGCCCTTTTTTTTATCCCTTATTGAAACAGTGTTCCAGGGAAGCTTATACTGAAGCCGTCCTGATACCGCTGTGTTCTCATTTTATCCCCTTTTTAATATCTCTTGCATTAAAAAATGTACATCTGTTGCACTTGGAAAACTTCAACTCCCAGGGCGTGTGAGAGACCAACGTAAGCGTTTTGAAGGTTATTAAACTTTCCAACGAAACTCAGACAGTCTTATATGATATTTCGTTTTCTTGATACGATATGTATAACAAGGTAACTATAATTTAGTAGAATTAGTGAAACTTTTTTGCTGTCTATACGTTTCAATCCCTTTTAAGTTTATATAATGAAATATCATGAGAGAAGTGGATTAGAAGGAAACTGTTTGACTTTAAACTAGAAAAACTAATTGTCTGTGATTTTGTGTAAATTTTTAGGCAGGGGCGTAGCGTGAGAAAAGAATCTAGGGATGTGATAAAAATTTTATAAGGGGAAGAGGTATAGTCAGATGTATGGTAGGCCATATGAAAATGGTAAAAATAAAAAAAAACACTAACCTAAAATGATTATGCCGAGGTATATATCCTAATTTTTAAAATGAAGATCAATTATTCGGTTTTTGTTTCTCCACCGAACACGTCTATCACTGTTCTTTCAAATGTTGGATATGATCTCATATCTTCTAAGAAGGCACTTTCAATATTTATAAGTGCTAAATCTGACAGTCTTTCTTGTTTTTGAGAATTTCACAGATAAGTCTTTATTCTTTTTAAACATGAAAATGATCTTTCCGCGGAACTGCTTGTAGCAGAAATAGTCAAAATTAAACGACACAATTTTGACGACTCCGGGAAATAGAAGATAATTGAAGGGACATAATATATTGGTGAAGCTCAAACACAGTACTCTATTTCATATCGGGATCACTATAAATCACTGAAAGTTCATTGTTTGCGTCAAAGAATGTTCCATATGTATCTATTAAAGAAGAAAAAAGTTCGTCAGGAAAACGTTTCACGAATAAAACAAATTATGTGGAATCTAGATTTAAGAATTTCAGTTTAGAAGTTTCACTAATGTTCATAGTAATTACGTCCAAAATCTCATAAAACAATCGTGCGTAGGTGCTTTTCTTTTTGAGGAATTAAATCCAAACGCATTATTTTACTTGGTGGTAGATTTTCTAACACAGATCTGTCCATATGGTCCCGTCCCAAATGTCACTAAACTCGTTTCTTATTTTTTGAATATGTGATTTGAAATCTTTTTATTGTAGTAACTAATATCTGATATTTTTGTCTGTAGAATTTTAAACAGACTTTCGAAATATGGGAATATTGTGGAAAACACTACTAAGAAAAATTTAAAATCGAAGTCGCGTAATAAAGTTGAAAGGCCTCTAGCACAAATAACGGTTTCTCTATCCCATTCCTCATTTTCATTTTCCACAATGACCTGAAACAGCGCTTCCAAATCTTCCTTATGTTATGGTGACAGTCGCCAAGATGCGTTCTCATAATCGCATAACAGAGTCCGGAAATAACGACAACACCCACTCGAGGTTCCACTGTTGACTGCGTAAGATCACTGACCTTTTCGCCCATCTAACTAGTAGCTTGGATGTAACGTGGACCATCGCTTTTCAGTACTGCTGCAAGGAACGCGGGAGTCCAATAATTTCGGGCGCCTTCACGGCCGATTTGAAATAAAAAAGTTGATGGTAACGTTTAAAGTAAATAATATATGTTTGCGGTCGATTTAAAGTAATTAAAAAATTGTATTAATTGAATAAATCGATTGAACATTTAAATAACACTAATTTGCCAATTTTTTAAGGAATGCAACGCATCACTCGCGTCCACGTACGCAACGCCCTTGTTTTCAGGCTATTTTCAAAGTTAATTTCTCTCACGAAGAGAAATACTGAGAATATGTATCTTCTTCTGAAAACTGAATAGGGTTTATGTAACAATCTTATATGTCTGGAAAGGGAAATCTTATGTAGGGGTTACAATAATAGTGCAATATTTTGAATTTGAATTGCACGCCATTTTGGCTATCATGAATCGATAGGGCAATGATTCTAACAGATCGGCAGGAAACAGCTAGAAGTTAGTAAACATAGAACGCTACACTATACAACAGTGCTTCCTTATTCTTAAATGTTACTACCAAAATGGTGAAAGTTTGGTTGCTACGATTCGTATCAACCTCACTCGGTACTCACAGAGTGAGTCCAATTTTCGGTAAAAATAATAATATACCAAATTTATCAATTGCGAACAGAATAATCGAAAATTTCGAAAGTACTGGTTCAGTTATTCATGTGAAACATAGAACACGAGTCGTCGTCGCAGTGGGCGTTCAGAAGAAAACGTCACGGAAGTTTGGGGAGAGTGTGACCGAGAGAATATTCACGAATGGTTCATCAGAAACAAATGCATCCCCAACGTGTTACTGTTTAGTGTGCATTGTGGTCTGGGAATCATTGGACTATTTCTCCTTGAAAACGAGGCAGGAAATGCTTTAACGGTAAAAGGCGAACGTTATCGTGACATGATAACCCAGTTCCTTGTGCCTCAATTCGTCTTCGCATGAAGACATGTCTGTATGGACGTGTCTTCAAGATATTGCTCTTGAAGACATGTCTTCAATATATTGCTCCTGAAGACATGTCCATACCACCCGTGAAACATTAAGGGTGTCGCACGTTGCACGAGTCTTTTCCAGGTCGTGTCATCTCCCGTTTTGGTGACCAGAATAGGTCGCCATGATCTTAACATTTTAACATCTATAGATTTCTTTCTGTGGGGTTTTCTAAGGTTGACTCCCTTTTGAATCGGCGTACCGTATGCGGCACTGATGAGAACTAACAAGTTCGAAACAGCGGTATGTCGTTCGGTTCCGATCCGGGACAAATGTCGAATCCTACCTGTGGCTGGTTTTATTTTTTGAAACCTTATCTGATCGTGCAGAAACACGAGAAAGGGGTCGAGGATCGCTTCTGGGTATAATTCAATGCCTGCCGGGGCTTTAGCCCGAGGAGTAGTTGTTTCCTAGAGCGATTATGTAATAGCTTTGCTATTCGGGAACTACTTTGATAGCCGCTTGGCGGCTTGGTCGTTCCTTTCTCGATTTCCGACTTATAAGTTACTGACAAGGTTGACTCCAACAAGCCCACGACCACCCAAGAATTGAAGACCGAAATTGAACACTGTATCAAGGAAATACCACCACATTTATGCAAAACCGTTATCTAGTACTCGTGTGCCACCAAAGCTGGGACGGAAATTTACCGGTTGTGTTATTCCATACACAATTCCCAAAGATCTACATTATGAATCAATAAATATTTCAATACTTTGCTACCGAATACCATGTTTTATTTAAAATTCCCATCTTACGCCTTTTATTATTCGTTATATACAACTCGCATCAGTGGTGGTACACTTGGGTAACACCGCGGCAGCTAAGATGCCATCACACAGGCTTGATATATTTGAATCGATATAGGTACAAGCAATTACGTTTAGGTTCGCCGTCCACCTGATGTTTTGTTCATTATAATACTGTAGATATTTAAATTTCTGTCTCGCCTCGCCCTTCCTGCAGCGTAAATACATCGAAAATTTGCTTGTAATATGCATCTGTTTGTGCATAATTTGAGAAGATTTATATAGGAATTTTCTGATTTCAGATAAGATCAATTATACTTACTAATAGTCCACACCAAAGTGGTTTTTTCTTTTAAAATCTCCCAAATACACTCAAGAAATTGATAAGCACTATCTTGATATTCTAAAACTACTACAGTCCTGTTTTTACATTTAGTTCGATGTTAAAATATGAGCTGCCCTTAGAGGAAATCAGATAAAAATTCAAGATGTTCAAGTGAAAAAATTTAAAACTAACTCTATAATATTTCTTTCAATATTTGAAAAACGCTGTCTATATCATGATAGCTAAATATATTGATAACATTTCTATAATATACTCGTACATTATTATTTTAAATTCAATATTTTTCTTCACAGACACGTGTTGTTCATTCAAACTGTGGATTCAAACAGTAGGGAAGCGTCGATTCAAGCTGAGAGTAGTTTGTCCTGAATTAGGCCAGGGAGGGGGCCTGCTCACTTTTAATGCAATATATATATATATATATATATATATATATATATATATATATATATATATATATATATATATATATATATATATATACAGTGATATTCAAAAGTCCCCTCGCCCCCTCTTATCTTTTTAACGATTATACATAAGCTAGTGAAATTTGGTAACTGAATATTAAGGGTTGTAAACTTCCCTACTAGTGATGAATGTACAAATATTTTAAAATTACCACAAGGTACTAAAACAGTTAAGCGTTCGATCAACAATACACAAATTATTAAATGTATAAAAACTTTGACAGCTAAAAAACATCAAATTGGGGAAACTTGCAAAAACGTCAGATTATTTCCTATCCAACTATCCAGTGGCGGAGCTTGAATTTTAAATTTTATTATTAACTGATTTAATTCATCACAGCTTTGCGGTTTTTGAAAGCCAGTTGTCAAAACTGCCGTAAACAGACACAATATTAGTATCATTGAATACGTTTTTTCGATACCTTTTAAAAGAGGTGTCGCTTGCCATAGGGTTCCATTTAAAATTATTGGTCACAATGACCTTGTGACGTCATCTTTGACGCATACGTCATCTATCATCACTAGTAGGGAAGTTTACAACCCTTAATATTCAGTTACCAAATTTCACTAGTTTATGTATAATCGTTAAAAAGATAAGAGGGGGGGAGGGGACTTTTGAATAGCACTGTATATATATATATATATATATATATATATATATATATATATATATATATATATATATATATATTCAATAGTTGAATCGCAAAATCCAACTTACCTATATTTTTTTGTATATCAATTCCATTCGCCGCGCGTTTTATTTTCTGCAAGAGTAGTTCTATATTTTCTATAGTTCTTGAAATAAATTGGTGGGTTTTGCCGTTTTTATTTTCAGTTTATAATTTGTAATATGACCACCCTATAAGGTCGTATCATATTTTTTGCAAGCTCTTTTCCTTTCTTAATATAACAATACTGTAATATCTTTAATAATGTAACTGATACAAAAGCTTAAGCTGCAACTTTGCGATAAGCCCTTTATATAAATATAATTGTATTCCTGGCTCACAGAGATATAGATATACTTGAGTTCGGGCCGTTACTCTGTAACTTTTAGTGTCAATAAAATAGTTTTTCAAGTGTCCAAAGGTCTCAACTTATTTCTAATTTCAGTTTATAATTAAATATGCGTCTTTAGTTTTCAGTTTATCTTCTAAAGATAAATTATTAAAATAACCACTTTTATTAATCCGAAAGTCTACTAGATCGACGCTGTCTAGTGTCGCCATTATCCTTAAAAATAACACTAGTCACTACGAGTAACGACAGGTCAATATTATAGCTACTGTATTACGCAAACTGATCGATCAGGCTAGCTAAATTGCATGTAATTTTTCACGTACTCCCCTCTCCTCCCCTGCACCGCGGATCTCTATATGTCCGTTAAAACCAAGCCGCTTTCTGGGCTGGCTGTCGACAGCCCAGACAGCGGGCGGCCAAGGCTTGCGCACTTCCGGTTGCCGACGCTTTAGTTTAAATGGAAATATGTATGATAATATGAATAAAAAATGTTTATCGTTCTGGCAAAGGCAAGTGGCAATATAAAAAAGGGCTTTACCATCTAAAATATGTAGGGCAGGCTGCGTTTAACAACCTTAATGAACGCTTCGCCACTAGATTCAAAAATACTCTAATGAAAAGGTTTTGTGGCAGTTATCTTGCCGTGGTAAGTATGAAGTCATTATAAACGCTAAAGTTGTTCCAAGAGTAGATTAGAGCCCCATTGAAATGAGTTGACATATTTTTCAGGACACTTATTCCCTTAATGTGGAATTCTGTCCACACACAATCAGATCATTTAAAAATTAGGACATATTTCTTCCATTTATTGTCCAATGATTCAAATATTTTTGTGTATCTAAGCAATTTGTAAAGAAGGGATGGTATTTTAGATTAAACGTATTTTCAGATATCCACATATCCTTTGCAGAATACTATGTGCTAATAAGATTGTCCTTTCGTAAACTTTTCTCGGCTCATATAAATAATGGGAGACAAACAGACAACAAATGCTATGGAAGTTTTGTATATTATGTCGATGTCTCTAATGCAGACAAAGAAAATGTAAGAGGAATACCTAGCATACGTCTAAAGCATGGTCTCAGTGCGTCAGTGGTATATAATACTAAACTATTCTAAGCTGAAGTAGGGTTTGGTTGGTTCTATCAGAGAAGATATTAAATAACTGACAATTAGACAATCTCTAAAACAATTTTATATATCAAATGAGTTAAAAGCTGATAAGGAAATACCTAAGATTTTCAGGAATTGCCCATGATCGCTCCATAGTTCACGTGTTGTGTTAAGAAATATTAAATAATGACAGAGTAGATACTTTAGATAAGAAAAATCCTGCAGGAATTTTTGCTTGACCTAGTTTTTCCTACAATTTTGAACCGGAGGTCCTTGATTGGATAAAATAAATGTAATATAATCAGCATCATATGTTTTGCTTTTAAACTAAAATAAAGTTGATCATTGTTCAGAAGACATCTAGACACTGTCTTTCAAAAGACAATAAAAGTTCTTGTCTTTTCAAAGATTCTTGTCTTTTCAAAGACAAAAGTTGTTTTTGAAAACATTCTAAAAAACTTCTTTATCTGAAAAGATAAAGAAATTTCCTTCCATATTATACCATGTATGAATTTGAATATACGTGCATATCTATAGTTAGCATAGCAATAGATAGGGAGTAATCGGAATATAATCAGAAAAGCCCAATAAAGGCTAATAGTTACGATTTTTAGTAATTTTGTATGTGTATGATTAAAATTATTTTTCATGTAAATTCCAAACCACTTTTACTGCTGTAAATATTTTACAATCAACTTCAATTGGTGATATAAGTTTCTACTAATATAAATCCACATTCATAAACACATTTTACGCAAAAACAAAATAAACAAACCAGCACATTACATATAATAATTTATTTAATATCTAGGCCTATCATAACAATTCCTACAGTCATCCCTAACGGTGTAATAACTGAAGTCCGACTCCTCAGGTTTCGGACAGTGATTACACAAAAACCTGTACTCCTTGCACTCTCCAAACTTGCAGGCGTACTTGCTGTAGTACGGCTTCAATGTGTATCCTCTGGTGGCCTCGATATTAGCGAGGCGGTAGCGGCCCTGGCTGCAAATGTAGCCACAACTCAGGGTTTCGTAACATCGACCATCATCGTCGCAAGTGGGTATGATGCAGCAGGACGTGTGGTCTTCTATGTTCCTTACTGTCTCTGGTGCATAGTCTCTGAGAGTCCTGGAAGCCGCTGCCGCGCTTGCGCCATTGATGACGGCAAGGGTGGCGAAAGTTGTCAATAATATAGATAGGGGAATCTGAAAATATTACGTATTTTTATTAAAAATAATGTAAATTAAGATATACAATTGTTGAAAGTTTCATAGACTAGTGTTTGAAAATTTGAAAAGTGTTTGTCGAAAAAAACGTTACACTGGTGGAGAAATTGGTCTTATTTTTTAAGCTGGGAGAGTGATTGCTTAGCCTAACTGAGCTACGGAAGAGCTTGTAGAACAGATTTTGGGTAGAACGTATACCATCCTTTGGATAGGAAGTAAAATCGGAGGTATCTTAGTTATCATTCATTAGGCAAGTAAAAGGTTCATGGCCCGCTACACGAGTAGTTGGGAGGAATTTATACATTGGGAGTATCTCACCTTCTGGTGTCGGTAGAGATGCATCAAGTCAAGTAACTTGATGTTTTTATAAATTACTTGACTTGACTTGAAAACCAAGCTTTTCAAAAATTCACTACTTGACTTGACTTGATTTTTTATCGTTACTGCTTGACTTGATATCAAGTAATTTCAAGCTACTTGATAACCAAATAAACATCCAATTATGTTCGAGAACGCGCGATTTCCACATCATTAGAAGGTGAAGCCTACTTCCGATGGTCATAATTCGTATAAATATGCTTCTGGATAAACTTGAAAAATGGGTTATAGAACTCGACAATAACCCAGATAGAGATGAAATCATGAGAAAATAATATATAGTATTCAAGTGGCAAGGGACAAAATCATTAAACATTACGAGAGAAGTAACTGGATATACTGTGTTGTTTTAACCTTAGATCCCCGACATAGGGTTGAACATTATCCAATACAAATTGGGGAGACGACTTGCAGATGGATGCAGTCAAGCATTTTGAAGAAATTTTCAAAATAAAGTATTTTGGGTCCAATTCATTGCTCATATCATCTTCATCTTCAAAACCAGATGAAAATAGTGATTTCGGTGAATATGACATCGCTCTACTAAGTTTATTTATGGCAAACGATAATATTAAAGACTTCTTTTAAATTTTGCTATTACTACTATGTTACTGAAGAAAAAGAGGGCATACATTGGAAAATCATTTTATCGTTATCAGTTTTACTATTTTGTTTAATATTTTAGAATAATTTGTTATGTTATTAATATGCCCAATAAATAAGTTTATTATTAGTATTTTTTACATTTATATTTATATATTTATTATATAGATTATAGTTTAAGATTTAGTTTTGGAAATAAAAGGCTTTATTGCAAGGTTTCCTTTATTATTATTTCTTGATAATATTAAATGATTAATGAAAAATCAAGTAGTCCTCAAGAACTACTTCATTTTTTTAGTACTTGAAATATAACTACTTGACTTGAACTTGACTTGATTTCCAGTCAAGTCAAGTCAAGTAGCTTGAAAGTCTAGTCAAGCCGTGCATCCTTAGGTGTCGGTGATAGCCCTTGGTAGCTACAAAAAGCCGTCGTGAAACTCTTAAGTTTATATAAAAAATAGATAGGTAAGATAAGTTTATGTCTAAATAAAAAACAAGTTTACTTTACGCCGCCTATCAATCTTAACGATAGGCTTATCAACAGATCCACAGATCCTGCACCCCACGAGAACAGTAAAAACTTATCGAGTTTCATCTCAATGTTATCACAGTATTAAACACAAAAGCATGCAAAAAGATAAAACTTAAAACAACACCGAGATTATCTTTTAATAAGTCTGCATCCACACCGACTTTATGTACTTTTACCTGTTGATTCTCTTGAAAATATACAAATTAAAATTATGTATATAATAGTCTTACAGGTTTATTTGTCATGATCCATTTTATAATACACATTATTATAATTGCAATATCCTTATTTAAAGTTTTGTTGAGAATAATACACTGTTATACTTGCCAGTATAACACAAAAAAGTTGTTTACTAGAGCAATTATGTAATAGCTTTGCTATTCGTGAACTACTTTGATAACCGCTTGGCGGTTTGGTGGTTCCTTTCTCGGTTTCCGACTTATATGTTACTGACAGAGATCGTATCGATAAAGATGTATATGCCATAGAGTTCATTCGGCATTTGTCCTGAATCGGCGTACCGTGTACGGCACTGATGAGAACTAATAAGTTCGAAAGAGCTGTATGTCGTTCGGTTCCGATCCGGGACAAATGTCGAATCCTACCAGTGGCGGGTTTTATTTTTTGAAACCTTATCTGATCGTGCAGAAACACGAGAAAGGGTCGAGGATCGCTTCTGGGTATAATTCAATGCCTGGCGGGGCTTTAGCCCGAGGAGTAGTTGTTTCCTAGTGCGATTATGTAATAGCTTTCCTATTCGGGAACTACTTTGATTACCGCAGTTTGGTGGTTCCTTTCTCGATTTCCGACTTATATGTTACTGACAGTATAACACAAGTGATTTTTTTTTTTCAAAAATTTACAAACACTTAATCTCACTCGATATTCTTTCTCTATTTCCAATAGTAATTTGATCTAATAATATTCTTTATTGAATATTTCTACCGTGTATGTAATAATACATAACAGTTTTTTTTTACAAACATAAACTTTTTTCCGTTGACAATTCTTGAAATAATACAAAAATATAATTAATAAGTTTAATACGAATACTTTATTGTAATAAAATACAAATATATTAAGAGTATGTCATCAAAAGATCTCTTCTCTTTGTGTAGAATGCGTACTTCATTAACATATTCAATATTCCCGACTCTTTCTTACTGTAGGTATATGTTTATCAATTAAAGAGTATTTTCAGTCTTATATGTATCTATATAATAACATCTAAAATAGTATTACTCCATAGTATAGAAATAAGATTGCATATTCATTGATTTAAATAATTTAAATTAGTTCTAAAAATGTTTATTCATTCTAAATAATTAATTCAACTAACAGAATTACTTTTGATCAAATACTTAATAATATAGGATGATTTAGATACACAGAGAAAAATGATTCCTTGATTCAATAAATATTCCGTTACTTCAAATGAATTCATTCTCTCAATATAGTAAAGTAGAGGAAGATAAAATATGTATATTAAAACAATAGATAGGTTTCTTCAAAGGAATGATTGTTTTAATGAATACAATTATTTAGTAAACCAAACACTTCTACTCTATCAGTTAATGTATAATTTAATTTATGTAAACCAAAGAAATATTTCATTGGCTATTTTGCTATCGACTATTGAATATATTTGTAGGAATTGTATTATTTATAGAAATTAATTTATATGCACTTACCATTTTTCCACGTATTTACCGCGACAATAACCAAAATTGATACTGCAGAAAGCACCAACTCAAACAATAACAACACAAGACTAACCGTAATATAAATATGAAATATCTTTTATTTGGTAAATTCTGTTTACCAGAACATTTTATTATTATTGATTACTTAATTTTCCAGATAATTCTAAACGGAAAACAACTTAATGCTCAAAAATGCGATACTTAACACCGCGGTTTTGCATCAAAGAAACAAAAATTAAGGAGAGGAAATTATCTTCGAAGCGCACATTACTGGGAATAAAAATATATGGGCGAATGTTTTTTAAGGAATAACAGAGGCAACAATTAAACACTAACAACGAATTTGGTCATTTCATAATTTTGGCATTTATCTTCAGCGTGGGATCAATAAAATAAAATCACACGACGTAAAACTCTGTTTAGTAACATAATATTGGTAGTAAATTGTAAGTAAACAGACTTATCACTAAAAAAAAAAAAAAAAATAGCATTAGCTCTTTCGCAATGGCCAAGCAGTTAATCGTTGTACCGAAATATGTTTACATCCACATTTTAATACCTATAAATTTCACCAGTTAAGTCAAATGGGTCAAGCGTGTTCGAGATAATCAGGGAAAATATTTCAGGTCACATTATTTTGCTGCTGCGAACTTGAGTTTGTTTTTAATTACCAATATGACTCATTGATTCATATACTGTGTGTCTATAATATACTAAATAATTTTCTCTTGCGTCATAATGCATCCATGGATTTGAGTGCAGGCATTTCAGAGTCGGACTTATACGTGTTCTGAAATATCTATTAGAAATACAAACACCGTAAAGAAATATCACAATCTTATAATAAATTATACTATAAAACATTTCATATCAGTAGCTTGTCCACACTCTGGGGGATGTATTGTTTTTTTCCGCTAAAAAATTTTCTTCTCTAAATATTGTACTTTTTCATTGAAAAATTTGTAACGTCTATAAAAAAATATTAGGGCGATTATGTCTTAAGAGTGACCTTATGGAGATTCTAAGGGATATCTTTTGTTAATATCAAGGTTTTCGGAAGCCTACTGGAGGTGTGGTGCTTTTTTATAATTTTTTTGCCCAAGAATCATGTACTTCTTTCATTAAAATATTTTTAGCGCCTACAAAAAATATTAAGGAGGTTTTATATCTACAAAGACTGTAAGGGTCATCTGTTGTAACTGTCAAGGTTGTAAGAGGTCTCTTGGAGAAGTTGTATATTTTCTTGTAATTTTTTTTTGAATAAGAAATCAAATCTTGTTCGTCTTTCATGAAAACAATTTGTAATGTCTGAAAGAAACTTATTTATCAGATTTATTTTTAGAGTTATTTAAGAAAAGGCTCTAAGGGTTGTCTCTCGTAAATATTGAAGCTGTGGAAGGCCTTAGATCTAGTGATTTTTTTAATAATTTTGTTTCCGAAAAATATTGTACTTTTTCATTAAAATACTCGTAGCGAAAAATATATAGTGATTGTATCTTTTGGGACGACTTCTATATAGAGATACGACTTCTAATAGAGACTCTAAGGGTTGCCTGTCATAAATATTGAGGTCGTGTGAAGCCTACTGGGGATGTACTGATGTTTTTTAACCTTTTTCCTTAAAACTCTTGCACTTAAGAAAATATTAGGACAGTCTTAGTTTAATACTGACTTTATATAAACTTTAAATATTATCTTTTGTTAATATTGAGGTTATATAAGGCCTATTGGGGATGTAGAATTTTTTTTTGTAATTACTTTTCTCAAGTACCTTGGACTTCTTTAATAAAAAAATTCGTAGCGCCTGCAGAAAAATTATTAAGACAGTTTTATCTTTATAATAACTTCATAGAGACCATACATATCATCTGTTCTAAATATTGAGATTGTGGGAGGTCTACTGAATTGGTGAATTTCTTTACAATGTTTTAATTAAAAAATTTTTAGCGTCTGTAAAAAACTTATTAAGCTGGATTTATTTTTAGGGTGACTTAGTAGAGGCTCTAGCGGTTGTCTTTCATAGAAATTGAGGCTGAGAGACACAATATAGGGATGTAGTGGTTTCTTTTCGAAAAACCTTTCCCTTTTTCATTAGAAAGTTGTATACCTATTCAATTTATAGATCATAATTCTAGTATCAATTGAGCTCCCACTAATAATATTTTTTTTCTCGAATGTAGTTTTGTTACGTTACTTTTATGTGGCTTGAAATATGCAGCATGAAAATTGTGATTATTTTCAATAAATCATTTTGACAGAGCATCACTTTCGTAAGATACTGTTCAAATTAAGTAATGAGATAAATATGAATAAAAATAGACATTCTATTTATAACTCAAAAACAACAGAGAAAGATTTAATAGATGAATCTCCTTTTTCCTGTATTTCATGCAGTTATCGAAAATACCCATAAATAAATCAAGTTTTACATAAATATCACAATTATCGTAGTATATAAAACCACCCAAAAACGATGTTATTCAAGATTATTTTATTAGACATTCTGTTAATTACAAATAACAATTTGAAAACATGAAATACCATATGGTACTTAATTGTAATACTGAAACGAACTTTAAATATCACAGAATAACTTAACAATTTTTACAATAACACTTCTGGCAATATGAAGGAACCGTATAAATACTGAAGGTGGAAGTATTTGGTTCCTCGCAAGGAACACACTACTCCTTATACTCCTGACAGATGCCAGCCAGAGTAACACCTATAGCTCAAGTAATACTTCTTCAGCTTGTATCCTGGCGTGGGTCGGTGATTTACTAAAGGGTAGAGACCTTCCTCGCAAACTGGGTCGCATTTCAAACTGTCATCGCATATCCAAGTCCATGCTTGTCTCTTACAAGAGGTCACCAAACAACACCGGGGGGTTGAATCAGCGTTCAATTCTACTTCGGGTACATTATTAACGGCTATATCGTGTCTGGGTATAGCCGTATTGCCCTCGTTAATGAAGAACAGTACCAATAATGGTAATACTAAAGTCCTGGGAAAGACGAGTAACATCTGAAACAAGAGCTATTTTGAAACATCTCATTCTCAATTTAAAAACTTATTTTAAAATTAAGGCGTTATAGACCCATTGTATTCGAAATAATTAGAAAAAAGGAAATTACATTTCGAATTAGATGCATTGTACTATTATTACTAAGTTATAATATTAAGGATGCAGGTAATAGGGCGTCAATATTTAACCACTGTCATTTACAAACTACACGACGTCAACATGCCACGATTAACAGTTCAACAACGAACAGTTTGTATACAATTGTTTTATGAAAGTGAGCGATCATTTACAGTTCATTAAGAAAAATTAGCACAAAATTAGGATTAAATGAAGCGCCTACAGAATTGACAGTTTCTAACTTAAGGTAGTTTCTCCTGTATCGTCCGGACCAAAAATAAATGCGCCAGTAAACGTAAAATATATGGGATATAAGTAGTCTAGTGTTCATTATTTTTGTTCAGAGACTATACTCTAATCCAGACACTGCATGTATACATATACAATAATATACATTCTATGTTTATTCGTTGAAACTAAAGACATGGCAATGTTGCATTCTGTTATACTTAACTTTAAACTTTTTCGGAGTGTGAAAAAAAATTTATAGAAAAATTAAAAATGAATTTTTATCATGATCAGTTGTGGGACAATAAAGGAAAATTTGCAGAGCGGAAAGTAAAACAGAAACGTTTAAATTGTATTGCAAAAGTGAATCTTGCGAAAAGTAAACAGAGTAACTAACTTGAGCATTGAGCGTCGCTACGTATTATTGAATTGAGCGAGCTTGGCAAAAATGTTATGAATGTAAAAACGTTCTTCACTTAAAAAAATAAAGAAGGTAAGTTGTTTGGGACTAAATTCAATTTTATATACTGTTTGTGACGAATGTGTAGTAATAACATAAATGGCAAGTGATAAAATGTAAGCCGCTGCGTTGCCAAACGTTAATTGGCAAGTTCTCGACTTACCGAGCACAGCTTAAACTGGCATATTTTAAAAATGTTTATCTTTTCAAAAAATCGGGCAACAACTGATTTTATTATTTCCAAATATTCATAGTACACTAATGCATAGATGAGTTGTTTTTGGAAAAAATCTATACAAAAGTTTTCAAGTTAACCTTGATGGCGAATATCTCCTTTATTATACGGACAAACATTTTTAATTTTAGCAATTTCTTTCGGGAATTTATTCTTTATGTGTACCCAAAATTTGATGAAATTCTATAGAAAAGTGGGTTTCCGGGGAAACTACCTAAACCAAGAAATTTGAAGAGATGAGTTCTGTTGTTGATAAGGCAGCATCAATACATCCTCGTCTTGGTCGGTTCAATGAAAATATTGATGAAATGAGAGAATGTGTACGGGAGTATACAAATATCTGCATCTGTCAGCATACAAAGTTTGGTTGCGTCAACTGAATTTTGAATACTGATAGATGCGGATTTTTCTTTAAAATTCAGTTATCAATTGAATTTTGTACGCTGATAGATCCAGATATTTCTTTAAAATTCAGTTGTGCCAACTGCATCTTATACCTTTACAGATGTAGATCTTTCTTTAAAATCCGATGCGTAGTGGCCCTTGACAGATTCAATCGTTGTTAACGACATCGAATTAATGTGTTTGGATACTCCCGTATACTTTCTCTCACTCCAGCAATATTTTCATCTGATCGACCACGATGAAGACGTATTGGTGTTGCCTTATCAATAACAGAACACATGTCTTCAAATTTCTTGATTAAGTTACGAATTGTTAACTGTGTAGACGCTTCACGTTGTCCTAATTTTGTGGGAATTTTTCTTAATACAACTACAAATAATCTCTTACTTTCATAAAACAGATGTACACAAACTATTCGTTGTTGAACTTTTAACCGCGGCATTTTGACGTCGTATAGTTTATAGACAATCGTTAAATATTGATGTCCTATATTTGACAGACCATGGCGGGAAATTAAAATCTTATAATTCAAACTGAGACACCCTATATATGAGAACATATCGTCGAGACACACTTTAACAACATCGATAATAATGAAGGCTATGAAAAACTATGGTTCTTGAAAGAATATGCTATGTTGAACTTACAGTGTCTTCTTTGAATATAAATTTTAAACCCCAATAGTACTAAAATTAAATGAAGAAAATTGTGAGTTCAACCGAAGCAATAAAAAAACAATCTAGAACAATGTGACCCATCATTATTAAGTATTCATTAATAATAATTGTTCAATATTAGCAATTAGACCATTTGATTTGAATTCTAAATATATACTATTTCCTAATAATTTTACTTTATTTTATTTATTTGTTGATTTAAATTACATGCAAGTTATGTGTATTTTGTGAAAAAAATCACTTACCATGTCTTGAACCACTTTAAAGAGCCTCTGATCTACGAATATTTAAAGTATTTGTCAACTAAAGTAATGCCATAAACTAAATCTGAATATATTTGCATGATCCTTTTATTCATCTTCATTGTTTACGAACCTTCGTTTATATTTAATTTTTCTAACTAATTTTATAACGTCACGGGAATACTACGATACACAATTCAGGATAAGTAATACAAAGAATGCTTATAATAAATGGAAAATACGCAATCAGCTTGAATACTCGTCATGTAAAGAGATAACTATAATTGTATAATGTAGTACAAGGAGAAAAATATAAGTTTCATTACTGTTTCTCAGTTATTTGTGCTTCTTCGAGGAACTAAAACTGTGTTAAATGATAATGGTTAACGGAAAATCCAGTCTTGTTTTTTGATTATTGCCTCTTAGGAGAAAATGAGATTAAGTGACTTATTTTGCCGTAATATAAAATTTCAAATTGACACTATCAGTAGGCGGAAATAATGTAAATAATAATGATGAATGGCTCATAAATGTTCTTTCAATGGAAACTAAAAAAAAACAATTTATTATTGTTTTCTATATAGTATGGGGAAAGTATGGCTTGTGGGATCTATGTACAATGTGTTTTAGTGATTATCAAGAATATATAAAAGTCAGAGGTAATATGAGGACACTTTCTTCCCAAAAATAAGAAATACACAACTCACATCATTTTATCTGTTATTATTTTCGAGCTAAGGTAATTCCCAATTTTTTGCAAATTAACACAACCTTTTCCTTTCCATATCCTTTTTTCCCTTTCCATGTTAGATACAATAATATATTTTTTATTTTTCATTTTACTATATCTTTTTATTTTACCATATTCTCGAGTTACTAATTCTCAAACTTTTGCAAAATAAAACAACCTTTTCATATTCCTTCTAATATTACATATGGTAAAATGTATCAATAGCAACCTGCCTTTTCTATTCTTCCATCTACAATATTTTTGTTTCCATAGCCCATCATGCCGTCGAAAAATAATAAAGCAATATAAATGATACATATATGGAAACCCCTTTCCGGAAACACTAGTGCATTTCCAATTAAGATAAGATCGCGATATGCAGTTCTTCTTCTATTCTGGAATAACCTAGATGTCACAATTTTATTGTAGGATACATTTTTCACGAGGATTTCGTGCAGATGTGCGACTTTGTGCGGTAAAAATGGTGTTATGGACATCCCACGCCAAGATAGTTACTTTACAAGTTATTCGGTAGATGGCTATAGTACTATCCTATATAAAGTAATAGAAATTAAATCCTTAGTCACACTAATAGGATTTTATATGTATTATATATTCTTTGATGCTGATTTAGACTATGATCTTCATTTCGTTAGTATACGTCGATGGTAATCCTATAACTATATAACATAAAATATTAAAAATGAAATTATACTTCTCGTCTATTCTGTAGTTGGCTTCGTATCTTTTTGATACGAGAACGACATCGGTAGTGTTACTGCAAAGCTGACTCTTATTAAAACAAGTCACGTAATATCCACGTACTTTTGAGTGTCATTAAGAAAATATATATTTATTTAATCTTTTATAAAGTAATAAAATAAAAACTAACAACAATAATATCTCATTATAACCAATTTCATATCCGTAGAAGTCCATCCATACGTCCATTATATCTATGTCTTTCTATTTCTATGATAGTTATTAGTGACGCCACCAAGCTGTGTCAAATTTTTTTTTCAATATAATTGCCTAACAGTATTATGAGGAAAGAGTAAACTATTACGCATAAGCTAAATTATGTCAGATTAATCTTAAAAAATAGTTTGTAGAAAATAACTACGAAACCTTTTTGAGTAACCTCAGAATGGTTTAAAAAGGTGTAAGACAGTCTCCAAATTTCCACGATCTCTATAATGAAACGATAATTTGATTCGACCTGCTTCACGTAAAACTTTTCGAAAAACAGTTTTATGTGCTTTTTAAAGTTAACAGTGCACATTTTGTAAATCCTAATAAAATAATTTGTTTATTTCGTGTAACGTCAACAACCTATGATCTCTAATTTCTTCTTCTTCTTCCTTCTTCTAAAGTAGGTCTATGACCTGTTCCTCTTTCGATGAATATCATCGGTACTATGAGCTGGATCTGTTTTTACAGAGGGTAGGCAGCTATAACCTGGCCCTCTAACCCTCCTCTTTCTTCCGGGCTTGGGACCGGCGACAGTACTACTGGGCTACTCAATCCACCCAGCAGCACTGCAGGCTGAAACGACAACGGCACGCGGTGTTTTCAAGCGATAACCCATCCAAGAGCTAACTGCGCCCGAGGTTGCTTGACATCAGTGATCGGACGAGGATCGATGTTCAACATGGGATAGCCGTTGCCTAATTTCCTTCAGATTATTTCCGCTATATTTTGCTGCAGTTGTATAATCTTAATTTGATGTATCGCTGGTTTTGACTTCTTCAAAATGTATCCAAAGATTGATGCCAGAGTTGTCTCCTCCTCAATGTACTCTGTTGTAGTTCTCACGAACCCACAATTAGGAAATGGCTTGTTGCCGTAGGTTGTGTATAATCATCTCAATAAAAGCGTTAAATGTGAGACAACTGTCTCTAGTAATGACTTTGTGTTGGGTACATACTCACTCTGAGACACCCAGGTAGAGACAACTAGCCCGATGAAGAATGTTGCCCTTCTGTGCTAGACAATGTAGGCATCCGTTAAGTGGTTACCCACTCAATTTTATCATTTTAAATAATAGTTAAACTTCACCGATGCAATGAAACCACCGAACAAAGTTCAATTCTATGAGTTGCGGTAGACCACAGATATATTAATGCGCCCGTATGGGGATGCTCAAATCTGGTTTATAAGATGCAGTAAATTATGAACAGAGGGTTGCTATTATATCAAGAACATCATAGCACACGGTAATTGTAGAGTGGCAGAGCTAAGTGATCTAAGTGCCAAAAATATATTTTCCCCTTTTTTATGTGTACCAAAATGTTCTACAAACCAAAGCCAATGCAGTGCTAAATATTCTATCTCCTGATTCGTTGTGGAAGTAGTTCCAACAGAGGCCGGCAGATTTCGTTTGTGTAACTACATTAATGTATTCCGAGCTAGTTGATCTAAGTGCCACGCGCCCATCTTTGTGAAGTTTTTGGTATAAGTCCTCAAAAAATCACAACATTGGTCATTTGAAAGAAAAGAGAGTTTCAGTATTTCGAGATAAACGTGGCGGCATGACAACATTCAAATATACGGCGTCAAATAGAGAAATGGTCAGGGCGCATATTAACATTTACTTCGGGATGAGAGTCACTACAAGCGACTCAAATGTAAAATAACGAAAAATTTTTTTTCCATTTTTCTTTACACGATTACATTACTTTCCGTTAGAATAGTTGAGTGCGGAAAAGTGAAAGAGTATCTGAGTCCGGATTTAAATGTAAATAGGCTCTATTAAGCGTTCACCAAAACATATACCGATTCCTTGGTTACATACAAATTCTACCGACACGTTTTCGTCAAAGATTTCCCAAACATATCATTCAAACGTCCTCGTATTGACACCTGAAGAACCTGCGATGCTTTGCATATGCAAATCAAGAGCACAGACTTCCTAGTTGCTAGAAAGGCCAACACTGACTTAGAACTACGCCACAGAACACAGAGAAAGCTTTTCAACAGAACAAGAAACCGCCGACCTGCACGATCACCGTCAAATCTACAGAAAGTTTTTAGTCTCTCCAAGCAAACACATAGTACCATGTATTATAACCAACAACTGTCCTGCTATAACTTTGGGATTTATGTAGCGGACACTAGTGACGGCATAATGTGTGTCTGGCATAAGGGACAGGGCAGTCGGGGATAACCAAATGGCATCATGTATGTTACAAGCCATCAATACTGAAATTCTTGAAATACAATACCAAAACCTCATTGTGTGGAGTGATAACTTCGCCGTGCAATTCAAAAATCGCATGCTTATATTCCTGTACATTCTACTTGTGCCAAATGGTCACTTCGATTGCATTGATCACAAGTTTCTAGTCTCTGGATAGAGCTGTTCCACAATACATAGACACTTCGCATTAATTGAGAAGCGAGCTAAATTCTCAACACTTCAGGTAGTGGCTGATGTGAAGAAGATAACCAAGAAAGCTCGCCCCTCAAGGCCCTTTAAAGTACTAAACATGAGTCAAAAATCATTCTTTAATTTCGACAAAGCTTCAAACAAGTACATCGATACGTCCAAGTTAGGTATAAGGCCCAAGCTTCTTTGCTAAGAATAACAAAAGAAAATCCTGCCGTAGTTTGCTACAAGAAAAACTTCAGTGACAGTACATTTTGAGATCCGTCGAGTACTAAAAAAACCGTAAATCTGCAGTCTCTTAGGTTGGCTGTTCTCTCTGCGTTGCCCAAGAAAATACCTCTTAGTGCCAACAAGGAAAAGGACATCACGGGCATGCTCGTTTTCATAGATAAGAAGAACAGGAAATGTTTCGAAGACGTTCTAAGAGTACCTAAGAGTAAAAAAAACATGTAGAGATAGATGATATCCAGCATAACAATCTGGTACTTAGATCACTTCCAAACATTTTTCACATTTTAGACGACACAATATTTTTTTCCTCAACTCTTCTCTGTGTAACATTCTTCATTATAAATATTTCTCATGTGATGCCTCTTCTATAGTAAATTTTAATGAAAATTGTATATTCTGTGCAGTTTTTCTTCAATTATCGAAAATTTTATTTTTAACATTTAGAGCACTTAGCTATAAGTGCCCTAATTTCCTCTAATTCGGTGATGTCCATGACGGAGGATACTGGAGTCAGTTTCGTTATACCCCACTAATTAATGGAGTCGAGACGGATAAGACAGTGGACAGTAACTGATAGTTTCTTGGTCTTCAGGTTTTTGGACATTCTTGTATTATAATATTATGTTCTTCTGTTCCTTTGTTCTTCTGCTATTCTATTTTTCTGTCCTTTGGTTCTTCTGTTCTTCTATCGTGCTCTTCTTCTATTCTCCTCTTCTTCTTTTCTTCCGCCTTCTATTCTTCTGTTTTTATATTTTCCCATTCTTCCGTTATTCCCCTCTTATCTTCTTCTGCTCTTCTGTTCTTTTGTTATTCTGTTCTTGTATTCTTCCGTTCTTCTGTTCTTCCGTTCTTCTTTTCTTTTGTTCTTCTGTTCTTCTGTTTTCTGTTATTCTGTTCTTCTCTTCTTCTGTTCTTCTGTTCCTCTGCTCTTTTGTTGTTCTGTTCTTTTATTTTTCTGTTTTACCGTTCTGCTGTTCTTCTGTTATTCGAGACTTCAGTTTATTTAGTCCTCTAATCTTCTAGTCTTCTTATCCGCTAAGAGAACGATAATTGTTTATCGAAATTGAATGCATGCTCACTTTATTTATGTTATAAATATCCAGTCGGTGGTCGAGTGCCCAGAGTTGCCTTGAGAAAGCCTGGATCCGTCTTACGGAAAAATTTTAACATTATGATTCAAAATGTATTTACATCGCGCCTAATTATTTTGACTGATTATTAAATGAAATAAAAATAATTTGGGTAACATTTTATCATCAAAGTCAAATTACATTATTAATGTTACGAAAATTTAAATATACAGCGTGACCTTATAGGCCGAGAACGGAATGTTTCAGTACTTATTTGATTTTTCTTAAGAAATCCCACATTGCACCAAGAACATTGAAGATACCTTGGTAGTGTGGTTTCAGAGACATTAGTCCTCTTAACTGTCTGTTCACATAAGGATGCGCTAAGATTTATTTAGAATATCTCTCATCTACTATATCTAGAATTAAGGAGATGGTTTATTTTTCTCTATTATAAATATGGACAGCGTAAGGTATAAAAATGAAATAAAGCGTACACTAAAATGTGGTGAAGTTTACACCAGACCTCGTGTTGATTTTACTTCATTACTGGTATGAGAATTCACACCAATGAATCGTAATATTCTACTATTGCCTTGCTATTAATTTTACACTAAACTGGTGTGTCCCTATATAATTGGTGTGAAAGTGGTGTCTTTTACAGCACATTTCGGACAGTACTAAATATCTGAGAGCATCTCATTCTCTAATAATTAATATTGGTGCTAAATACTTAACACCAGTACTTGTTTTATGTGCTAGGTAAACTCTAAACAATGTAACCAATAGTTATCACACATAGTAGTATTAACAGGGCTGGGCCGATTATAAAACATAAAAATCGATAATCGATTATCAAAAATAATCGATTATTTTCGATTAATCGATTAATTGTTAATCGATTAATAGTTAATCAATTAATGGGATAATCGATCAATCGATAATAATCTATTAATCCATTATTTAGGGAACTGTAATCAAGTAATTAATCGATTATTCCCTAGATACGTAGCTGTAGATAATGTAGACATTAACTTTTAAATTTTTATTCTGATAAGTAATAGTTCGTATAGTATATACTATACAATATATACTATATACCTTATGTTTTAAATTACCGGTGACCGGATTGACTTTACAAGAGGGAAACTTTTTTATTTTTGATTTTACGAAAAAACATTATTCTTCATAACAAATTTGACTTGTCAGAAAACTGACAATACCGTGAACAAATTTGACATTTGAAGTACAGGGCATTCACAAATTAAGGAAACATGAATATGATTAAAGAGGAAAGGTGCATTATTTCTGATTTTAGAAGAAAATTTTGTAAGAAAAAGTTGTTTGCTATTGAAGTATTGAAGAATAAGTCTAAATATAAAATTTTAGAACTTCACAGTGACAGTTTTTTTTTTGCTTTTTTTATTTTAAGATCATCCATGGTAATATTGCACTTTTCATTTTATATTTCGGTGTTTGAAGTCAAACAAACATTTTTTTGTTCCCTTGGCATTTTTTGAAAAAGTTATTCTTTATAAAACTTTTAATACCTAACCCCAAAAAAAATGATTTTTTGTATTTTCTCAGGATCAACTCAAATAATGTATTTAGACTTATTTTTCAACATCAAACCGCTTTTCTTATAAAATGTTTCTCTAAAAACAGAAATAATGCACTATTCCTCTTTAATGTTTCCTTCGTTTGTGAATACTCTGTACATCAAATGTAAAATTTTTTCACAGTAGTGTCATTTTTTGAGAAGCAAAATTTGTTATAGAGAATACATTTTTTTCATAAAATTAAAAATAAAAAGTTTTCTCAAATATTGTAAAGTTAATCCGGAGAGTCAGAGACATACGGTATAGTGTGCCAGATCCCTCTTTTAGATGAAGACAATGCCGAAGTTGCAACTGGCACTGTAGCAAAATTTTACGAAACGGATTAGTAAAAGCTAATGCTATGATTGATAAATGATAAATGAAACCGTCAAATTTCTGCAAACTATTTGTAGATCAATTAATAATCAATAGATGATCTATTAATCGAATCTAGATTAATAATCGATTGATGGATTACATAGATTAATCTATAAACAATCGATAATCAATTAATCAATTAATAAATTAATCGTTTATTTAGGAAAATGTAATAAAATGGTCGATTAATCGATTAATCGATTATTTCTCCCAGCCCTAGTATTAACTCAAAGACGTTCATCGTAGCTTATATATGACAAACTTTGAATTTTGACTATAAAAAAATCATTCCCGTTGGTCATTTTAAAATCAAGAACTACGCTGGACCAAGATGATTTTCGATATTCCTGTTGTTAAGAAAATATGTTGTGGTAAATTCAAAGATACCATTAAAGAAAAAAATAAAATTCATCAATTGTTTATTATAAATAATTCTTTAATTACAGCCTCAAATTTATAAAGGGATCTCTTTGGAAATAGATTAATTAACAAATCCAGTACTGAGATGGCGACCGGCAATTTTCGGAAGGAACTTGTGCATCAACAATTTTTGCAGTAACATTTCTGGCAATAAGATGGAACAGTGTAAATACTAAAAGTAGGATTACTAGGCTCCTCACAGAGTACGCAGGACTCCCTGTACTCCTTGCATATGCCAGAGTAGCACCCAAACTTCACGTAATATTTTTTTAATTTATATCCTGGTGTGGGTCGGTGATTAACCATGGGATAAATGCCTTGGGCACAGATAGATTCGCATTTCAAAACGTCCTCACACACTTGGCTCCAGCCTTCGCGCCTACAAGTGTGTACTAAGCAGCATTGCGGAATCGAACCATCACTTTCCTTCACTTCAGATACGCTGTTGCTTTCTATGTCATGCCTAGTTGTGGCAGCAGTACTTTCACCGATAAAGCAAAGTATTACTCCAAAAAGTGTAGATAACATCTGAAAATAAGCGCATGTGAAAAACGTTAACTCATATTTTAAAAGGTTTGAGGTTATTATACTTGATTTGTTTATTTTCTTTTTTATAAATATTACACAATATAGTATTACGTATGTCTGTACTACTAGAATTGTAAATATCTACCCCATTTAGTACTGTTTAGAAATCTATACAAATTTTATATATTTCTGAAAATAAAAGTATATTAGTTGTAGGAATTGTTAGATGAAAAACATTTGTTACATAGGTACAAGCAATCTAGGAAGATCGAAGTTAATTTATGATAACAAGTATGGATAGTCAATACAATTATCTAATAAAATATACAAAAATATTACATAAACGCCTAAATGTTTTCCTTTGGTTTCTAAGAGTTGGACTTTAAATCTATTCAATAGCCTTGCGTGCGAAATACCTCTAGCTGGATAAACTCCATAACAACGAAAACTAATAAATTTTAAAAACTGCCCCTGAACTACTTCTAGGTTACCTATACATTATAACCTGAACTTCATATAACAGATCCATATGCTTAGATCTCACAAAAAAACATCAATAGTTGTTTTAATGTGTTAAGACATTTAAACCATTTAGAATTTCTTATAATGAATCTAAGGATTTTGTAACCGTTTAAGCTTACATTATTTATGTGATTAATAAAAATTAGCCTGCTATCAAAGATCTCTCTTAAGTCTTTAAATTCCTAATTTTATTTGAATTAATGTTATTAATATTATAATCAAAAGAAATATAAGACTCTTTACGAGTAACATATTTTAAATTACACTGACTGATATTGAGTGGTAACAAATTAGTCCCTCGCCATGTATTTAAGTCATTAATATTATTTTGAAACAAAACGCAGTACCGCACAGATATTATCTGACGAAATAGTTTACAGTCATCCGCATACAACAAAATTTCACTCGAAATCTCCACACCCTGACAGATATCATTTATAAACACGATAAATAGAAGGGGCCCCAAATTAGATCCTTGTAGAACATCGGATGTTGCAAGTATTTCAACAGAACTAAAATAATGGTACTGAATCGTTAATTTTCTATTATATAAATATGATTTAAGAAAAAACAGCCCATCGAAAGCTGTTTATATCCACTAAATATTAATTTTAAATTGAAACTTTTGGTTAACGTTAAACGTTAAACAAAATCGGTCTCTGGGATATATAAAATGTTTTGTCTACCTAGTTATCATCGATATAACTTTCACTTCTTTTCATTCTACAATTTAGTGAACGTTCAAAAGATATACAAAATACGTATATTTTTTATAAAACGTACATAAAGATTCTATTTTATTTTTTTCTCTCTTATAAAAATATAAAAATTATAAAATTATTTCGTTAATAATAGACCCCAATTTATCAGTAAATAATCATATTTACAGAAGATTTTTTTATTAAAAGTTGCTGTATTAAATATAACAATTCTTTGATAGGTAACTTCAGTATATTCAGTACATGCATGTATATATGACATAAAAAACTTACCACATTTGATACCATGTTGTGTTAATATCCTATCTTCAAGAAACAGCTTTGCAAAGCTTACAAATTAACTGGAAAGATCAAGAAGTAAACTGAATTAAATTTTGTTTACTAGATCATTTTATTCATTTTAGTTGTTTATGAATTTTTTATTCTTAGATAATAGTTCTCGCAATTTACATATATCGTCGGAATGTTATTTATTCAAAAATATACTCATACTTGAGTTATCTTAACGTTAATTTTTGCTGACGGTAGATAAATGCGCGGATGAAAAATAAGTGATTACTGCACAGAATTATCGTTCATGAAATATTTAAGTAGCAGGGAGATATTATATGTTATTAAAATATTGTATGTTGTGATTCATTTTAATTAATTTTGTCAGTTCTACGAAATAAAATTGGTGTGGTCAATGTTAGCTAACATAAAAACCTTGCTTTACTCTTCTTCTTCTTCTTTTATTAAAACATAAATAACAAAATAAAAAAAGACGAATCCAGCTTGGAATGAGTTATGTCAACTTGAAACAAAAACTATAGTTGTGAATTAATACCTTTATAATGTATACTCTTTGGAAATTAAGACCAAGTGTGTTCCAAACAGCTACAAAAAAGTCAAGAAAAGAAAATTCTCCCCTAAACAACAAGAACGTTCCAGAATAACTTGCATAATGCTGAAGAACTACCCAAAAAAATAGATTGTGATGGTAACATCTTCATTACCATACTAACCATACTTAGATTCCACAAATTTAAGTTTCAAAAGTAATTCTCATACTTAAGTTAGGGAAAAACTTATCCAACGCTACGCCCATTAGCTTACTACCTTACTTACTTAAAAATCCTTATTTACACCATTAGTGACTACAGGCTGTTTTTAAGATATCTAAAGCTATTTTGTTTAATATTATCACATGCATATTTGCTTCCTATCCGTCATCTCTAACCTACTAGAAAAGTAACTCCTTCACCGAATAAATCCAATTCTAAACATACCCCAATATTAATTCGGCTTTCAAGAAGCACATTCAATGTATCCAGTAGTGCCACGGCATACTGGTTTCATGAATTGCATATTAATGAAACCATAGATGAGAGAAGTTACTGTACAGTGGTTTTTATAAATGTGAGCCAAGCGCTTGATAAAGCTTGTCACGATGACTTGTTATCTAAAATCAAGCAAATACTTTCCATACAAAATTACCCTCTTTACTCAAAATTACTCTCACCCCATTAAAGCTGGTGTTCCCCAGGGAAGCGTTCTGGGACCCATCTTATATCTAATCTACACTTCAGACCTCCCAACATCTGACTTCATTATCACAAGCATATTTCCAGACGACACATCATTATTGTCTATAGACGAAAACCCAATAACTGCCTTCTGAAACCTCTGAGATCAACTTTTTCAACTAGAAAAGTGGCTTAAGAAATGGAAAATCGAAATTGTTGAAACCAGATCACAGCACGTAACATTTACCATAAGAAAAGAACAAAGTCCCCCAGTATATACGAAGAATGTAGAAATACGAAAATCAACATGCGTGAAATATTTAGGTGTTCACCTCGACTCAACTCCTTTGAAAAGATCACATCCAAAAAAAGAGAAAGCGGACTGGCCCAAGAATGAAGAAACTACACTGGTTGCTGGGAAGAACATCAAGAATGTCATTAGACAGTAGTATGTTAATATACAAAGCTGTTATCAAACAAATATGGGCATATGGCATAGAACTATGAGGCTGCGCTAGTAAATCAAACATGTCGATTATACAACGGGCACAATCTAAAATCCTCGGGGCCACTGTAATCTAACTCGATCCTCTTCTCTTTCTCCGGTGGACGTCGGCACCGCTCTGCCATCCTGGTGGGTGGCCGACGAGTGCGTATGCGCGCAGTGCGAGGTAGTGACGATGGATCTTCCCATTGTATCATAAATTATTACATAGAGTGGAGAAAGTGGAGCCGGGCTAATTCGGGGTATATCCAACACCAAGGGTTGTCCCAGGTGGTTGTTAGGAGTGGAAACATAATACCGGGGCGGGGGGGGGGGGGGGTAATGTCGTGTACGTCTTTTAGTTACTTTTCACTTAATTTGATTACTTTCAAATAGCCGGGACGACGGTAGTCGTGCCAGTACAAATACAATGAGAATAAATGAGAAAAAGAGGGTGTAACTCACCGTGCTAGTCATCCAAATAATATACATACGAAGTCTAACTAATTTATTACAAAAGGAAAACACACACACAACGAAATACAATTACACACAAAATACTACTATTACACACTAACAACTACATTTAACAAAATAAAAAAAAATAAACTAATGTATGCAAGGACAATGGTGATGGCAATGGGTATAATAAAAATGACGCGGAGTTGTGAAGCAACTCAAATACCTGATCTCGAGCCCTCAGCCTCGTTGGCTACCCACAGAACACCCAAACGCATCATAGAACTCGCGGCAGAGAATTGCTACGAGCCCATGACAGCTCCAGATGGCGAGGCGCCCGTGACACCACAGCTGACGGCGCTGTGGTACGTGACAAACCAAACGATACACAACCGTCACATACCAACAGTCCAAGAATAATTATTTCAAAGAAACAATAAGTACCACGGGAGACCAGAAACACATACCAACCCCCTACTACAACTTGTGCAGGAACACAATAGCAGAATATTGAAAAGATGCTGGTCATCACACCTGAAATAAGATTGTAGAGCTCCTTCTCATTAGAGGAGCCCCATCATGTCAGAACAAGAGGAACAACCTTCAAGTTCCCTAAACAACAGAATAGCCTATAGATTGTATTACCTGACTGCTGTTTTAATAAATAAATAAAAAGTATTTGTTAAAATAACGAAAGACCTAAAATAATTGCCGATCACAGGAAATAAAATTAATTCTATGATCTAACACGCGCTCTAACTAAACTATTTCTGTTATTTTACATTCCAGGACGAAGCTTGCTACGATCAGTCGTTTCTGTACACAGAGAGCACTGCTATGAATACATTATAAAGTTAGGTAATAGTTAATGAAATATTTTGCCTAGTCGAACATAGCAAAGCTAAATTGGGAATTTACCGAACGGCAAGCTAAACATTTCATTCATTAAACGTTCACCCTGTTAATTAATTGCTGTAAGTCCATCAATGGTCTCATATCTATTTAATATATTAAAATATGCGTGACATTTGACGTGTTCTTTATCCAGTCACATTAGTGTACTTCTCTACACTGCGTCCTTCCCAGGGGCGTGGCGTGAGAAAAGAATCTAAGGATGTAATAAAATTTTATAAGGGGAAGAGTTATAGTCAGATGTATGGTAGGCCATATGAAGATGGTAGAAATAAAAAAAAGATAATAACCTAAAATTATTATGAAAAGTTATATATCCTAATTTTTAAAATGATCAACTCATCGGCTTTTGTTTGTCCAGAGATAACGTCTGTCACTGTTTCTTGAAATGTTGGAAACGATCTCATATCTTCTAACAAGGTACTTTCAATATTTATTAAAGCTAAAGCTGACAGTCTTTCTTGCTTTTGAAATTTCGTAAATAAGGATTTATTCTCTTTAAACATGAAAATGATCTTTCCGTCGAACTGCTGGTGGCAGGAATAGTCAAAATGAAACGACTCTGACTTCGGGAAAACAGAAGATAATTGAAGGGACATAATATATTGGTGAATCTTAAACACAGTGCTCTTTTTCATATCGGGATCACTATAAATCACTGAAAGTTCACTTTTTAAACGATTTGCGTCAGAGTTGTCCATGTGCATCTACTAAAGAAGAAAAAAGTTCGTCAGGAAAACGTTTCACGAATGAAGTAAATTGTGTGGAATCTAGATTTGAGAATTTCAGTTTAGATATTTCATTAAATCGTTCATTAATGTTTAAAGTAATAACGTCCAAAATTCCATAAAACAATCGTGCGTAGGTGCTTTTCTTATCTTCTTCAGGAATTAAATCTAAACGCATTATTTTACTTGGTGATTGATATTCTAACACAAATCTGTCCATACGGTCCCAAATGTCACTAAACTTATTTCTAATTTTTTGAACATGTGATTTGAAATCGGCGATCCTTTTATTGCGGTAACTAATGTCTGATATTTTCGTCTGTAGAATATTAAACACACTCTCGGAATGTGGAAATTATGCAGAAAACATTGCTAAGAGAAAATTAAAATCAAAGTCGCGCAATAAAGTTAAAAGGCCTCTAGCATAAATAACGGTTTCTCGATCCCATTCCTCATTTTCATTTTCCACAATTACCTGAAACAGCGCTTCCAAATCTTCCTTATGTTATGGCGACAGTCGCCAAGATGCGTTCACATAATCGCATAATTGAGCCCGGAAATAACGACAACACCCACTCGAGGTTCCACCGTTGACTGCGTAAGATTACTGACCTTTTCACCCATCTAACGCCTAGCTTGGATGTAACGTGGACCATCAATGGAAGTCCAATAATTTAGGGCGCCTTCATGGCCGATTTGAAATAAAAAAGTTGATGGTAGCGTTTAAAGTAAATAATGTATGTTTGCGGTCGGTTTAAAATAATAAAAAAATTGTGATAATTGAATAAATCGATTGAACTTATAATAACACTACTTTGTCAATTTTTTAAGGGATGCGACGCATCACTCGCATCCATGTACGCTATGCCCCTGGTCTTTCCACACTAGGTGAAGTGAATTGTATAAAAACTGTAGTATGCATTAACATATTAAAAAATACTTATTTGACTTTACAGAGCGTCTGAATTTAATATTTTTTATAGTAAAAAAACAAAAACCGGCACCGGTTTTCCACAAATACCGAAATATTACACATTTCTTGGCGCGATTTTCGTCAATCACGATGGCATCATCGGGAGATGAATAAAAGTGAGATGATTAAAATTTAATTTTATCCATCTTCCGATGATGACAACCTGGTTGGCGAAACGCGTGTCGAAAAACGTGTAATATTTAAGTGTTCCTGGAAAACTGATCTCCTATTTTTGTTGCTGCAATGAAGGTTCCAGCCATTGCCTAGGATTCTTTATAATGCGAATTGTGGTGCAATATTGTCGGACATTTTGAAACACAAATAACCCTACTCGAATTTCGGGGATGACCAAATTTTGACATCGATTATTTCTTAAATAGTACTATTATAGTTTTTAGATATAATCTTATAGATGACACCTTTTTGATTAAAAATATAGTTTACTTCATGTTATTCTCAAAATAAAAACTAAAAACATAAAGATATTAACAGTGATAATGAAAGAATTATAATAGAAACGTGGGCTGTGACACACAAGAAACAGTAAGACACAGGGTGCCAATAAATATCATTGTGTCAGTTATTTGAATAATTAAAGATGTTATTCAAGAAAGAAAGAATAAAAATAATTATGATTAGATATGGTGGTAAAACCCGAACCTATACGGAATTCTTCATTTCATCCAATATGAAGTATACGAATAATACTGTAAGTCAATCTACAGTGAGCAATACTGAAAAAGTGTTTAGAAAACATGCCACTATTAAAGATCTTTCGAAAAGTGGACATTCCAGACTTGCAGATGATGAAAAATAAGTTAAATAGATTATTGATCGACCATTCTCCATTTAATTACTCAAAAAAGATGAACATGGTATGTCTACTTGTTCAGTTCGCAAAATTCTGAAGAGCAACAAGTGTCACTCGTACGAAGTTAACTAGCAGGAAAATTGAAAGAGGACAATGTAAATCGAGAGGTTTAATTCCGCTAGGATATTGCAAACACTGAGGAACAAAGAATTTGTGAAGAACAGAAGTTTATTTTGTTAAAATATTACTGCACAATGCAAATAAGTTTACGTGGAATCCAATGGGTCATTCAACAAAACTTACAGAACAATATGAAAATATTAAGTTGGTCTTAGAAAAAAATTTTTATTCTCAGCATCAGTGGTTTCCTTGTGTCGATTTAAAAGTGGTCATCATACTACCTGGGCAAGAAAGTGGATATACCTACCAAATATCCTTGTTACCTCTGTTTATGGTCGTGCAAAATAAAAGTAGTGGCAGCAAACTGCTTGACCTTTGAAAGACGCTCTGACCGTTTCATTAGAGAAGGCAACATTTTTCATGAGGCATTAATAAAGACAGAAACAATAATACTGCACCCACCTCTTTACATCCAACTGGGTTTAATGAAACTGTCTGTAAAGCAGTGGGCAAGTCAGGTGCTTGTGTTAAATACATTTTTCAGGCATTTCTAACACTAAGTATCAAAGAATTAAAAGCAGGGATTTTTTGACGGTCCACAAATTCGAAAACTGGCAAAAAATCCACAATTTAGCAGCTATGTTGCCGTTGTAGAATTTCATACACGGTTTAGTTATGTATCTGTAATTCAAAATGTTTTAAGAAATCGCAAGGCAAATAATTACCAAGAAATGAGATGCTAAAATGTTTTGAAAAATTGGAAGCCAATATGAGTATTACATTAGACATTTATGCATAGTCGTTTATACAAATTTTCTTCTAATTTAGGAAATTATAGTGAGGAACAAAGTAAACGGTTTCGTCAGGATATCCGAATAATTCAAGAAAAGTATCAAGGAAGGTGGGAAAAAAGCTTTTATAATTTTTAATATTTTATGTATGAATTATTCTTTATTTTCTTGTTAGATTTCATATATGGAAATCAGAATAAGAAAAATTAATTATTTTATTTTGATTTTCTTACCTTGTATTAATATTTATTATGTGCTTATTTCAAAACTTAGAGCCAAATAAGAAAAAGTAATGCCATATTCAGCATCAGGGGCAGTAATGTACTCAAAATCGACTCTTAAATTCCTGGCAATAAAATACCGTTCCCCAGTGTAATGCATATTAGTTTTTTAAGAAACTTAATTTTATTTTCAAACAATGCAACGTTCTCTTTCAATGACGTTATAAACAGACAAAACTGTAGATACTGAAAGAGCTGTATGTCCAATTGGGCAATTGAGGCACACACTCTAAACTCACAAAAGTTCGCAGACATTGTAGGAGGGAAAATATTATGACCGTAATTCCTCGACACAACCTTGACCGAAGATAGTTATTTCAATTTTCATCGCGACGACTTTCTTAGTGCTTCCCCAGCACTAGCCATTCTATTTTCTAATCTTAAAACTCATATGTTATATTAAAACTCATATACCGTAAACCAGGGTTACTTTGGTAAGGTTATCATATTGTCGACTGTATATTTCTTAATTTTAGAGATATTTTAAAAAATCTTGGATCAAACGAAAGCTCTACACCTAAGCTCAAGTAAGTTGGAATATGAACGATTTCGTTAACCTCAATAGGAAGCAGAGGGTTTTTTTGTATTAATATTACCCCTCAATCTGGGGTAACTTTAAACAAAGGTATTTTCCCCATCAAAAACACTTGTTTGGGTGCTAGTATCAATGTTACCCCGTTAAAATTCCATCCTAAGTGTAAAATTAAAGAGAGAGTCCGATTATATCGGATTTTTCTCAAACTTGGCTCCTGATTTTTTTTTTGAAATTGAAGAATCCTTCCTAAATCAGCTTTTTCTTATAATATAGGTAGTAAGAATTTATTCAGTTGCTGTTATTGCGGTTCATAGAGTCCTTGACTTGTTAGACCTGGTTGACAGATTTGATCCATTGTGAGCTGATGGTCCTCATTGTGTGATGATTCAAAATTTGGAGACTGTCATCACTTTCAGCATATGACAAGTCATCAAACTTACTTGGGTTTGTGGAGAATTGAGAGTCATAAGAAGCACAACTGACTGTTTTTATTTTTTCTTCACATCATATTATTCCCTTTCTGATAATTCCCAGTTTTTTCTTTTCAGTAAATGCTGGAATGACTGTAGAGAGTAGATAATTAGTCGTGATCCCTTTTCTAGGCGGTTTCATCAGTTTTTTTTTGCGTTATTTTAGTGCTACAGATTCACAACGAATAGTATTCAGGTGATCTACAAAGCACCACAAGTTACCCCGTCAATCTACATGTACACAAATCTGTGTCAAGGTTACCCCGCCAACTGCACAAGCTTCACTTACTAATTTGTAGAAAATAGAAGAATTGACATACAGGAATGATAAAAAGCGGAAAATGTTCCTAGATAGTTTTGTCATTAAGAAACACAAATACAGAAAAATAGAGCGATTTTTGTCAGGCGAGCCACTTGGAAAATATGCAGTGATTGAATTACACTCCATTAGTAACCCTTAAAATAATGAGACTAGTGGGAAGTCACTACTATCAAAACTAAGCCCGCCAGAATGAGTTGAATTCAAGAAATCTGATTTTATAAAGTTACCTCGTCAGTTCCAAGTATATACACCTCGTTTTACGATATATATATATATATATATATATATATATATATATATATATATATATATATATATATATATATATATATATATATATATTACCTTATAGTTGATAAAAAAATACATAAATGAACATTTGAAACCTACATTTACACGAAATTAATGAACACCGCGAAGTCATGGTATAAGTGAAAGTCACAAGAAGATTTAGGCACGAAAACAATATTTATAGAAGTCACCAGAAGTTAATCTTTCGACAAAATAATAAGTTTTATTTTAGTTAATTTAAGACGGGATTCACGGCACATGGCGATAACCGTACTTGTTATCATCTTTATATACATAAATACGCATACACATATATTCTCAAATACAGAACAAAATTAAATAACAGTCTTAAAAATATGATATGTGATAAGTAAACAATTAGGCTTATTAAAAGGAAATGCGGAGTTATTAATTACAGAATTAAATTATAATGCTCAATTACGTCTTAAGCGTGAATTCTACATTCTAAGTAATTTTTTTTTGAAGAAACACTGATCGTAAACAAGTACGACTAATAAAAGGAATGAAAAATTGTAAATATCATTAGTTTGTCATCCACTACTTCGAAAGGTTATTTGAAGCTACAACACATTTGCAAAATTTAATTTTGTATCGAAATGGTAAATAATTTATTTTTGTCTTACATACATTTTTGCATTTCATTTATGTCACAGTAATATATTACAATTTAAAAAAATTAAGACTGCTTCATAATATTCCAAAACACTTGATTGTCTATAGTGATCTATCATCTAGGCCTAGATTCTAGGAGTTTTAACCGAAAATATTAAAGGAGTCTTCAGTGTTCAATAATCCATTTTATTTATATATTTTACAATTTATATATTTTAGTGTTTTTACTAAAGGCTATTATGATAATATTTATTACAAAGGGTAAATCATATATATGAAAAACACTATTGCAATTAAAATAAACGAAGAACCCTCAATTTCGTTTTGACAAAAACAATTGGTCAGGAGTAACAGAAAATCATGAGGACTCAGCCTGACACTATAATCTTCCTATTTAATACTGAATATGTCTATATCCTATATTTCATTTTAAACAAAACATAGTACACAATACTATGTACTATAGATGATAAGAATTGCTATACTATGAGTAGACCAAAATATATTCATATCCTCGATGACCTCCATTATTTCTTCTTATGCATCACTTACCTGATCTTATTGAATTAAATGGGTTACAGGGTACTATTAAAGTGCAAATAGTTGATGCTTACACTAACTACTGAACATACATTCAGCAAAACTTTAAGAGTGATCCCAAAGGATTTATGTTCAGAATAACAAAAGTTCGACGCGCATTTCATCAATGGTTTTCTTTGCTGAGGAATTGTTTGATGCTCCAAACAAAATTCTGTCTAGATATTTTTCCAGTGTTCTGACAATCACTTAACCAATATCAATATAGTAAAATGTACAGAAACGGAGATTGGTCAATTATTACCTAAACTTATCATTAAATTAAAATTAGTTAAATTAATCTAAATTAATCTGATCCAACTAATCTATTAATCTTAATTTAACTAATTTAACTAATTATTAGTTAAATTAGTTAAATTAAATAATTAGAAATAAATTGACATGTGGCGATGATCACATCCTGAATTTTCTTGTTTGTCACTTACGGCCTTAATAGGGCCACTTCCCATTTTGCTTAATTTGATACTCTTTAGCAACGTGTTTCTTGGGGTTTTGAAAGTGGCAAGGATGTGCCCTATATTAATTCTAGCTATTATTTATTATTGGAATAATTGTGCTCATATTGAGTTACCATCTTTAGGGAAACAACAACTTTTCATTGTCGTGTAAATTATAGGTATGCCACTGAAATATTTCATTGCATATTTATGTTAGAATTGTTTAGATGTTATGTTTTTTATTTTATGTTTTTATTATATAGTGTATTCTTGTTATATAAAATCCTATCCTATGGTTATATTAGACTTAGTATAGTACCATACTGTATAATATTATAACTCAGGCTATTCACATACAGGATGTTGTGTCTAAGAAACAGTATACCTAAAGTCATTCTGGTTTTTTTTTCTTTTTTTTTTGTCGAGGGGAAAATCTTCAAAAGACACCTGGCCTCTGGTGTTCTGTTGTTATTGGGCCAGGCAGTGTCGGATTCGTGTGTACGCCTACCGACTAAAAACCCCCCGCTATCCTATCAGTGTAATGCCGAAGAGGAACTGCTCTCGCTTGACTTCTCTTCGGCATATCAATCAGGATACTTTTTAAATCTCCTCCCTACGTCCACTCTCCGAGTTGTCACGATTATGGGTTCGGGCCCAGCTCCCTTTCTTCTTCCTCTCATGATTCTTTCTACCATTCTCTCCGCACACATCCAAACATTTGCACTGTTACTCATCTTTCTAACTACTTCCCTCAAACTTCCCGGCCGGCCAACTCTCACCATATACTCTTCCCTCTCATCCATCCACCTCGGGTACCTAAGCAACGTGTGCTCCGGGTGGTCCCTCTCACCACAGTACACACATTCATCACTCTCAACTTTCTCTATCCTACACGGGTATTCCCCGAAGCACCCGTGGCTCGTCAGCACCTGCGTGAGATAGTACCCAACCTCGCCATGCTGCCTCTCAACCCAAGGCCGGACGTCAGGGATGAGAGCTCTCGTCCATTCCGCACACGTCTCTCCCTCCCATCGCTCCTGCCATCTCATCCATAGCCTTTCCCTTACATCCCGCCTTTCACCTCCCCGGTATACCTCCTCCCTCTCCCTCGCTAGAAGGTCGATCGGATACATACCGGCTATTACGAACGCCGCAGCACTAGACACAGTCCTATACGCACTCACCACTCGCAACGCCGTCCTTCTCTGCATACTCAAAACCCTTACCTTCCACTTCCTCACATTCATAACATCCACCCACACGGGAGCGGCATATAGCATTATAGAATGTACCACTCCCGCCAGGACCCTCCTCTTAGCAGCCCTTGGCCCCTTTAAGTTGGGCTTCAGCCTTCCCAGGGCCGCCACCGTTCTCCCCACCTTGGTTAGTGTCTTATCGAGGTGAGTCCTAAAACTCATCACTGGATCCAACTCGAAAACAACAAAGCAACACCCGGCTTGATTCTTATACCTCCCACCAAGAAGTCAATTGGCGGTGGTTTCCTCTTCCTCGTGAGGATGATGGCCTCTGTCTTTTCTCTGGCCAGACTGAGCTTCCTACTCTCCACCCATCTCCTGATCTTCTCAGTCACCAAATTGCCATGCTCTCTTATGTCCACCCCCTTCTTCCCTATCACCAGGATTGCCAGATCGTCGTCATAGCCCAGCACCGTTGTTCCCGCTGGGACCCTAATCCTGAACACACCGTCGAACATTACATTCCACAGGACCGGTCCAAGTACCGAGCCCTGTGGAACGCCACACACAAACGTCCTAGTCTCCTTCCTTCCGTCCACCGACCTCATGACTACCACCCTGTCTTCCAGGAAGCTTCCAACTATATTATACACGTATAGTGCCACCTCCCTCCTCCTTAGAGCCCCCCTAATAGCCTGCCAGTCAGCTGAATTAAAGGCATTCTTAATGTCCAGGGTGATGAGTGCCCCCATCTTCCCTCTCTCCCAGGCCTCCAGTACCACCTCCCTAATTTGCGTGAGCGCATCCACCGTAGATCTTCCGGCTCTGAACCCATATTGGTTATCCGAGAGCCCTCCACTCCTCTCCAACTCCTCGAGAAGCCTAGCTAAAATTAGGTTCTCCAGCAGCTTCCCGAGGCCATCAGTCATGCAAATAGGCCTATACTCCTCTCTCCCTCAGTCCACCTTCCCATCCTTCCTCATTAACACAAGTCTGCCCCTCTTCCAACATTCAGGGAAGATCCCGCTCATTATAACACCATTCATTATTCTGAGGATCACCCGCGGGTGATCCTCAGCGACCGCTCTGACAACCTCAGCAGGTAGACCGTCCGGTCCAGGAGACTTGCCCGTCTTTACCCTCCCTACCGCCCTCTTTAGTTCGTCCATTGAAAGCGGAACAACCTCCCCCTCCACCTCTATCCTCTTCCATAATGCCCTCTCTCTTACCGGGAATAAGTTCCCCACCACCTCCCTCATTCTTTCTAGTGATGGTGCCTGTTGGTAGGCTCCCGTCCTCATCATCACTATCCTATGGGCATCGCCCCAAACGTCCAGATCCAAGTCTCTACATAACTCCTCCCATCTCCTGCGCTTCTCCTCCTTTATTTGCTCCTCTCTGAGAGTTTTTTCCTCTCTTCTTTATACACCTCCTCCTCTGCTCCCCTTTCCCCTTCATCCGTTCCACTGCCCCTATGCCTATTGACTCTTGTGAATCTCCTTCGGGCTACGATGCACCTCATCCTCTGGGTAACGATCTCATCTGTCCACCGGTAGATATTGTTGGACCGCTTTACCTCCCCCCCCTTTTCCTCATCATGGATGCATCGCACGCCCTCTGCACGGCTCTCGCTAGCGTTATTGGGTCCAATATCAAAGTCATTCTGGTTATCATGTAACTAAATCCTTTCGTACCTTATCATAAAATTACATTATATTATTTATCACATTTACTGCGAGTTGCAAAACTTCAGAGAAAAAACATTTCTTGGAACCTTCCTGCCGCCTCAGCAACAGAAAGGTTTTAAATACAAAAATATTCAGATGAGCATTCAGTAATCTCCGATGTATCTTTAGGAAATCCCAAGTAATTTCTGAGACAT
The DNA here is from genome assembly GCA_037954035.1 of Rosalia funebris. Taxonomy (NCBI): domain Eukaryota; kingdom Metazoa; phylum Arthropoda; class Insecta; order Coleoptera; family Cerambycidae; genus Rosalia; species Rosalia funebris. Next base: position 14,260,008 of record JAZFAV010000022.1, read on the forward strand.
TGTTAAGTAATCTCAGTCGTCTCCGACATTAAGGGCTTGAGTATTAAGTATAAAAGGAGGTTATCCCTTTCTCGACATAAATAAATGTAGTAATCGTAAAGTGAAATAAAAATAGTTTTTAAAAAGTTAATTAAATAAAAAGTGATATAAAATAACGGCACTACTGTTGTTATTATTATTAATTAGATAAGATTATTCACGTATAGAATTAGTTCTAGGATGCCTAAAAGTGGTTTAAACTACATATTGCTAATAGAAAATACAACACATTCGTTTCCTCTAAACGAGTGGACTAAAATACCATTTTTTTCAGGTGTCAAAATTGGTGAGCAGTATAGTATCGCTTTCAGTACTAATTTTCATTTCTCGCACAGTTGAAGGTGCCGTTATTATCTCCGCAGACACCGACATCAAAAACTACCCTCCCATGGGAAACCCAGATCAACTCAACCCCCGCTGTTGTTACGTAATGAAGTGCATATTTGAAGGTTTCTGTGGGATGTGCAATAATGAATTGCAATGCGGCGACATCTGCGAGCAAGGCAAACATCCTCTGGCCAATCACTGGCCAACTTCCGGATTCAAGAGAAAGGCGTATTACATCGCTACGAAATGCCATCTCGACAGATGCGTGGACCAAAAGCAGTCGTGTACGCATTGTGATGATCCTAGTGATCCCATTTTCAGTATTTACAAGGTTTCTTCTGACTGCTCACCATGCTATTGTAAGGACTGTTGAATACCAAGAGCGATGATGTTGTATCTACTTGTTAATAATAGCAATAAACTATTTTATAAATAGAGTACTCTTTATCATATCTCCAACCCTATGACAAATATCTATTGTCTCTTAGTCTATTGTCTATATTGTCTCTTAGACTATCAGATAGAACCCATCAAATTAGTCTAAAATTAGTTACAGTCAAATTAAATTTATATACTCAAATAACGACTATTATTTCCATTAATACGTGTCACTTATTTGTATAGTGTGTCTCAGTTGTATAGTACTCAGTGTGTATAGTAAAATCCTATAGTTGGAACTATAGGATTTTAATTGCGCGCCATTTCTATTCTGTCAAAGATAGGTCGTCTGTCTTTAACAATTTTCATTTACAAATCATACGACCTCAACATGCCAGACTAATAGTTCAATAACGAATATTTTGTTGAAAGTGACCAACTGCTTTATAAAAGCGAGCGATTATTTACAGTTGAATTAAGAAGAATTCGCACAGAATTAGGACAAAATGAAGGCCCTACAGAGTTAACAGTTCGTAACTTAATCAAGAAATTTGAAGGGACGGGTTCTGTCATTGATAAGGCAACACTGTACATCATCGTCGTGGACGATCTGATAAAAATATTGCTGCAGTAAGGGAAAGTGTACAGGAGTATCCAAACACATCAATTCGACGTCGTTTGCACAACAATTGAATCTATCAAGAACAACCATGTACAACGTCGTACATTTGTTAATTGGGTGTACAAAAATAAAAGAACGTGATGCTAATTTTTACAACAAAACTTTGTTCAACGATGAAACACATTTTCATCTTGATGGATACGTCAGTAAATAAAATTGTCAAATTTGGGGTGTTGATAATCGACATGCTATTGACGAAAAAGAAATGCATTCATAAAGATGAAGCCATACTTCTTTGAAAATGAAGCAGGTAATGTTATCACAGTAAATGAAGAACGCTATCGTGACAGACATGTTAAACTATTTCTTTTTCCACAAAATTGATGATTTTAATTTGAATAACACGTGGTTTCAGTAAGACAATGCAACGTGTCATACAGAACATGCAACCAAAACTCTGTTGCATACTAAATTTTCTGATCATGTTGTCTTGCGGAATGCTAATATCAATTGGCCCACAAAATCACGTGATTTAACCCCACTAGACTTTTTTCTTTGAGATGGGGTGTTATTCGGGAAATAGAATCAGTTTTATGTACTCGTGTTATGGCCAATTTTGCTAAACGAATGACATCGTGCCAGATGAGTCGAGGCTGCCATATGAACATTTCTTTTCCATTTGTAGCCGTATCATCTCCATTTTACGTTGAAGAATAAAGAACCTTAGTTTATCGAATATTATTAATGTTATTCACAAATCGTATCCTATGTATTTTAAATAAAGAGCTATTCTAACTCCTATTAGTATAAGAACCTCATGTGATTTGTCAATGTGGGGAATATTGTGGAAGTATATCCAAAATATTTCATTTGGGACATTTTGTTTATATTTCATTTTATTGAAGAATTCAAAGAAAAAATACTGATAACCTGTGCCCCTGTTATATCGAATATCAAAACAATTTGATATTCGATATAACTGGAAACGATATCTGGTCCTTGACTGGTTCCATTTACAGGAAAATGTTCAGATCATTTACAGGAAAACTAATACTACACTGAAAACAATAATAGGGTCAACACTTTTCTAAAATATGTATAATTATTAGGATTTGGATAATAATATTCTTCGAATTATAAAAGTTTCAGAGCTGCATATTGGTGTCCAATCGCCAATATCCAACTTTCATAATTCGAAGAATATTATTCAGACCATCATTAACAGCACACACAATAATATCATTAGCTATATTCAAAACTTTTGCTAGTTGAATAATATTTTGGAGTCAATTTGCAAACAGTAGCATTGAAACTTTCATTGATATTTTGCGTGTAGTATCAAAAGCTCTTCAAGAAAAGTTTAGCAACTCGTCTCGGCTCAGGTTGTCATAAATTAGTTTATATAAAATTCTTCCAATCATATCAAGACTCTGAGCACTTCTTGTGCTACGGATTTTCGTCGGTTGATAGCTCATTAAATATGGTCGCTCAAATTTCATTTTTCATATTTTCCAAGGAGTTCGGATTCCGACGTATTGCCAAGCCATAACAAATTGTTAATTGATCAATTAATTTGGCAGTTCATTCACCTTTTCCTCCGAGGCTATGCACGGTCATGCTTTTATTTGTAAATGCTTCTGACTAACATAAACATTTTTTAACGACATCTGTTGTATATTAGAGAAGAAAGAAGTCATAGGATAAAACATTAGGCTGTACCTAGACTGTACCTTCCCAGTAGTAATATTTGACGCAGGCGTCTTTTCGGGGCAGTCCGATGCACTCAGGAAATAGCGCGAAATTTGAGGAAAAACATTTTCTTCAGGAAAAATTTTCTGCCCCAAATTCTAAAAGGTTTAAAGAATTTTTTAAGCTACTAAAAAATTGATCTCATGAACAATTTACAGTGGGGGTATGAACTTTCTTCACATGATTGAGAGATTTTTCGAAATGGAATTATAACAGTTCGACTTAATCATATATTATTTCTTGAATACTCAATAGAAAAACATAATGTTTATACAACTATTTAAATATTAATTTATCTCATAACTTCGCAGTTTGACTTTTAATTTATTAGTAGTATTAAGTAAACGTAACGACGGTTCACGTTTTCATTGAATACCGTTTCTGGCCATGACCTATTGCGTATTTGTCAACAGGAGATGTCAAGCACTGACACGAACGTGATTATCATTTAGCTGCCAATTCAGTACGCAACTATTATGACAAACAAAAACAACTCATTCCTATTTTGTTGTTTACTATTGACTACCACATTTTATATCAAATAATCTTTAAACAATAACAATCTGCTAGCTTACAAGTGCGTTGGAATTGAAAACTGGTTCAATGTTAGACTAGCCTGTTCCAGTGTCGTTTTCATTTTACTTTTAACTCCGAAGTTCAGAGTATCAATATGGTAAGTTTGGATTTTCTTTTAATATTATCAAACTGCAATTTATAACATAATTATTTAAGATATCAGCACATTTAGTGTTATTCAAAAGTACATGTGTACCCGAAAATTGATTATATATTTTAATACAATTAGTATTCCTCAACTAGAATTACATAATATTTTATAATATTAGCTTATAATAAATAAATTAAACTAAAATAAAAGTTAATAAATGAAAATCGGTATATTCTACATTTTCTTTTAGATATTGTATTGCTTGTAAAATGAGTCCATAGTGATTTCAATAATTAGATGTTATCCCTCTTGTGTTTTGAAGTATTGTTTATTTAGTCAATAGCGTTTGCGTACTCTGAAAAGGGATTAGTTAAGGTGTTGTTATGCTTCAGCATCAATCTGGATCTCGTTGCTTTAAATGGTGTTTTGTTTACTCAAAGTGGAGGGGGAAAACGCATTTTCGATTTAATGCTTTTTTATTACCGAAAAGGAAAAGCCGCAGCACACACTATCAGAAAAATCTGTAGTGTTGATGGCGTGACGATTTAGGAGAAAGCACCTGCCATATGAGTGGTTTGCTCGATTACAAAGTGCAAATTTTAATTTGAAAGACATCATACGCTGTGGTCGTCCTTGAAGGTGACAAATTCAAGCTTTGGTGACAAAAATCCCCACTCAATGATTCAAGATATTGCGGAAACACGATATATCTTATACAAGCTGCTCAAATTATCTGGAGACTGCTGGATATGTTTTTCGGTGAGATATATGGGCTCCTCACAAATTGATTGAACAAAATGATTTGACCTCATCTCCAACTGCGATTCCCTCCTGATATGAAATGTACACATCCATTTTTAAAAAGATTGGTAACTGAGGACGAAAAGTGGGCCCTTTGCGATAACGTTGTGATTAAAAAATCCCGAGGGAAAAACAAGAGGTGTTTCATTATGAGATCCTTCCGCCCAACCAGACCATTAACTCCAGTGTATACTATATGCAGTTAAACTAATTAAAGACAGTGATTGATCAAAACTTACCAGCATTAGCTAATTGCAAAGGGATTACTTTCACCAAGATAACGCCCGCCGGCACGTATCTTTGTAGACGCATCAAAATTTATTGTAGCAAGGCTCACATGTGTTCTCTCACCCACTGTATTCGCTTGATATTGCCCCATCAGGCATTCACTTATTCAGGACTCGACAAAACTCCCCAAATGAAAAATATTTCAATTCATTTGAGGATTGCAGAAACCACATAGAGGAGTTGATCGACCAAAGACCTGAGAAGTTCTGGGAGGACGGAAAAAAAAATTGACTATAAAATGGCAACAGGTGGTAGAACAAAATGGATCATTGATTAAAGTTGTTTAGAAGTATCTGAAGTTTTCATTGAATTTGTCCTTAAAAAAACTCTATGGACTTATTTTACAACCAATATTTAGCAATATATCGATCTAACAAAAATATAATCAACATCCAAATTGATACCAAGGGACTGGAACCGCCGATGCAGCAACAAAAATAGGCGACCAGTTTTGTACGCACACCGAAAGATTACATGTTTCTCAACACGCGTTTCACCAACCAAGTTCGCATCATCGGAAGATGATTCAAACTTATCGGTTTTAATTATCTCCTAATAATTCTAGTGTGGTTGGCGAATGACGCATCGATGAACGTGTAATATTTCGGCGATCGTGGAAAATTGGTCTGAGAATGATAAAAACTCTTGAGTTTCAGTCATCTTCCGATGATGCAATAAGTGTAATTTGATGGATTGACACATTTAAAACAATGGTTCATCAACAAACCGCAGCTGCTGCGTCGATAAAAGCATTGATGACTGACTTAGTCGCTGGGCAATTGTAGATGTACGAGGGCTGATAAAAAATACGGTGAATTTATTATAAACAAAATAATAAGCTTTACTTCAAATTTGAACTAATCTCCTTCGAAGTACTATCCTTGGCTTGCGATACAATTATCTCAACGTTGTTTCCATGATTGGAAGCATTTCTGGAAGGTTTCTTTCGGAATGGCCTGCAGCTGCTCTGTCGTGGCCGTATCAATATCGGGAATGGTGTCAAAACGTTTTCCTTTTAGCACCTATTTGATTTTTAGAAAGAACCAAAAGTCGCATGGTACTAAATCCGGAGAGCAAGGCGGATGTGGATAGACAGGAATCTTTTGTTCAGCCAAAAAACTCGCGAAGGAGGAAGCCATTGGTCAGTACGGCATATTTAGGTCTTCGCTAATCTCTCGAATAGTCAATTACCGGTTTGTAAGAATAACCTTTCCCAGTTTTGCAATGTTTTCGTCTATTTTTGAGGTCGAAGGACCATTGCTCGTCTTCAACATTTCATGAGATTCTATGGCACTTCTTTGCAACTTAAAACAAAATGTTAATGTTAATTGTTGTTAACAAATGTTAGTGTGATGTTCGAAATCCATGATGCGCGATAGATACGATAAACACGTCCTCGCTCTTCCTGTTCTGGAATCCAATTGACAAGTCACAACTTGTTCAAACTTGACATTGATTTTCTCATTACTAAAAAGAGTATACGAGTATGTAGTTCCATTTTCTGACAAGATTTTTACCAATCCCATAAATTTGATATAAATATATATATATATATATATATATATATATATATATATATATATATATATATATATATATATGTATAAGCGTGTTGCATTTTTGCACGTATGCATTTTTGAGATTCTATTCAAATAATTTTATTTTTTGATAATATTTTGCGTTAGACGGTAATGACAAAATTGACCTCATCGATCAAAAAGGAGCGACCTCCAAAATTAAAACCGATATAGGTTTGTTGCGCTTCTAATCTCTTGACCTCTTTCTACAAAACCTATAAATAATACATATGCATATTAAATAAATATGTTTATTAATTGATTATATAGAACATGTTTCATATTAAGAAGATACAGTACAGTATCATACTTTTTATGTATTTGTTGATCAATATTCTTCGTAAAATGACCGAAGAATTCTATCTACTATAAATTTACAATTACTCGTATTCTACTTACTGATTACGTTCACAGTAGTATAAATTAAAGATAATTTGTAAGAAGACTTCTGTGACTTATACATATTATCCTACTTTTGATAGGATTCAATTGCTATATTTAATATAAAAGGCGTAAAAAGAGTACTTTACTAAACTTTATTACAGGATAATTAATGTGCAGAAGAAGTTAGAAGTTGTTAATGACGTTCGTCAGTATACGAAGCAACTGATTATGAAATCTTTGAAATGTTTATCTCAAGAAATTTCACGGAAATGTCCCATAAGAAATTTTCTTATGGGATATGTCGAACTATCCTAAAGAAGAGGAACTTGGATATACATCCATATTGATTCAGGATGCTATTCAAATCAAACCCTTCTACAGGCAGATGATCTGCTAAACATAACATTATGTTCTGACGAAATGTTATTTCATTTCCCAAATATTTTTGTTTCGTGTTTTACAAAACCGAATTGTTAACGTAATATCAAATCTTTTCCGTCGAATTTGGATTTTATAAGGGACAAGGTAGACGGGGTCCACAAACACTTAGACCATCGTATTGAGCCAATTGTGCTGCCTCCATCAGAGCTGCCATTTTATATTCAAAATCGACTTCACTTCTTAGTGAGTGAAGAGTAAATGAGGTGCATAGCTCTTCTTTTTGTTGAGGGTGCGAGGCAGCTCTTTAGAATATATTCTAAAGTTTCGTCCTGCGGATTGTCAATGTTCCTATTAGGACAATACAGTTTACAGCAGTAGTTTATCAATGTGCATGTAATTAATAAATTTTTGCTAGTCTGTAACTAATAATTTTGGCCTACCTATTCTTATGGTGATTATAATTTTGTATCAGAAACTTTCAAGGAGTTCCGCAAAGCACTACTAGTGGTTCAGGTCCCAGCAAAAAGTTCCTAGAACCCGGACGAACCGGTATCCGCTTCCTCATTTCCACGATTCTTTACGTATCTCTTTACACAACATCATATAGTGGCGTGGCTTGTTTGCCATAGCACATTCAATAACTCTTTGCATTGCAGAACAAGGCCGAAATTAGTCCTGTAACTATTTGGGGCCATCGACGTTGCTTTGACAATTGATTTCGAAATATAGCGATGGTTTTCCTACTAGTACCCTGATTAGGAATATCTATAGTTACGTGTACTACCCCTACAATGTTTGCGTGGAATACCATGGTCTGAGCACCCAATAACTCTCTAATCTGGAGGTTTAGATCTTCAGAAAATATCCCAGATTCAGATCTTTCCAGCATTCTTGATCTATCAGTGAACATTGAGATATCCGGCTTTAAGGAAACAACTAAATAGAGGCTAATAATACTTGAGTTTGTTCCTTTCATCGTGAACAAATGTAGAGTCAAGTAGTAGTGGAGTTCTTACGCAATAATCCTATCTATTACAAGGCACCAAATATGTTATGTTATAACAATGTTTATATTGTCACATGATACAATAGTTACACGAAGTAGATTTGGAAAATATGAACCGTAAAACGGGGTTAGTTTGAACTGACGGGGTAACTTTATAAAATCAGGTTTCATGAATCTAAATCGCTCTGGCGGGCTTAGTTTTGATGCCAGCGACCTCCCACTAGTCTCATTATTTCAAGGATTTCAGTATAGTGTAATGTAATCACTGCATATTTTCCAAGTGGCTAACTTGGCAAACCTCGCGCCATTTTTCTGTGTATGTGATAAAATATGTCTTTAAAAACTTCTTCCAAACCTCTTCTGGCAGGAAAATACTTTCAGAGTCATCAAGTAAGTTATTTCCTAAGACATAACTATCTAGGAACATTTTCCGTTTTTTATCATTCCTGTAAGTCAATTCTCTTGTTTTCTTCAAATTAGTAAGTGAAGTTTGTGCAGTCGACGAGGTAACTTCGACACAGGTTTGTGTACATGTAGATTGACGGCGTAACTTGTGGAGCTTTGTGGATCACATGAACACTGTTCGTTGTGAACCTTTAGCATAAAAATAACGCAAGAAAACTGATGACACCGCCTGGAAATGAGATTGCGACTGATGATCTACTCCCCACAGTTATTCCAGCCTTTATTGAAAATAAAAAACTAGGAATTATCAGAAAACGAATAATATAAAGCCAAGAAAAAATAAAAGCAGCCAGATGTGCCTCTTATGACTCTCAATCCTCCACAAACTTAAACTTGAATAGTGATGACATGTCATATGCTGAAACTGAGTCTGCCAAATTTTGAATCATCAGACAATGAGGACCATCATCTCACAATGGACCAAGTCTGCCAACCAGGTCTAACAAGTCAAGGACTCTATGAACTGCAATCACAGCAACTGAAGAAAATCCTACTATACAAAATTAGAACCTTTCCTGGTAAGATTTTCACTTTGATGCCAGCGACCTCCCACTAGTCTCATTATTTCAAGGATTTCAGTATAGTGTAATGTAATCACTGCACTGTACAATCCATTTGTTAAACACAACAATTGTTTCGCCAACATCAGATCAGTGGCTTCACCAGATGTTGAGTACATGGACTGACACAACAACAAACAAAAAGTGAAAATCTGACCAGCAAAGGTTTTAATTGTGTATAAATATGGATTTTCATCAAGTAACGACCTAATCAATTCAGAAATTCCTACTAACTACATTAGAAGAGAAAGCTGATTTGGGAAGGATTTTTGAATTAAAAAAAAGTCAGGAGCCAAGTTTGAGAGAAATTCGATATAACTGGACTTTTTATTTATTTTACACATAGGCTGGTATTTTACCAAAATACCTAAACAAGTGTTTTTGATGGGGAAAATACCTTTATTCAAAGTTAACCCAGATTAAGGGGTAACATTGATACAAAAATAAAAACCCTCTGCTTCCTATTGAGGTTAATGAAACCCTTCATATTCCAATTTACATTAGATTAGGTGTAGAGCTTTCGTTTGATCCAAGATTTTTTTAAATATCTCTAATATAAGTAGGATATAGTCGAAAATATGAAAACCCTGTACCGAAGTAATCTCGGTTTACGATATGCAATATTATAAACACCTCGTTTCAGCAATGTCTTATATTGAAAATCTATGAGAGGTAAATAAGTCAAATGATTACTACTGTAAAACATTTTTAATTATCATCTTCTATTATATACTATTTTAATATGTTCTATCCTAAACAAACAATATAGATAAAAAGTAGGTTAATGATGACATCAGGGTGTCAAGATCATTTCTGATGGGTAAATATGTCAGTGTTACATATAGGGTCTCATTAGATATATAGGAGACATATTGTGAAGGCTTTATCAATAAATTACATTCTAATTGTGAATATGTAATTATAGTTCCACAGAGCTTAATATTGATCATTATATTATTTCTATTACAAGCGTATAGTGATATTCATAAATTCAGTTAATTATAAAGGCAACAACTCTATAACTAGGACAGTTTAATGTATTCGTAATAGGTCTCGTAGTGGAAGTGCATTCAAACTGAAGAAGTCGTTATCAGTTTGCATTATAAGTGCCGGTGAACACTTGCTGCGAAATCTATCGCGACGCTGCATCATTTTCAATCGCATAAGAAGAAATGTAGAGGAACTTATGTTAGGATTCCCATGTGACGCCGATATCTATCTGACGCCTGCGTCACTCTTGATAGTTATCGAGGTTGCCGCAGGTACCTGTGAGACACGCGTCACAATCCTGTACCCCGATAGCTAGCAGTACTCATTTGTATATGGGGAAGTGCACATTTTCCGCAGCGTCATATCGTCTATCGAGCTTGTGGAGGTCACTCCACGATGTCTGATGAAAATATGTATGTCGAGCTTTTCATTGACAATGTAAAAACGTGCCCGGTAATTTGGGATGTTAGTCATGAGGACTATAAAGACCGAATTAAAAAATAGTCTGTTTGGGAAAACATTTATGAAATCTTTAAGTACTTCCCTTTTTTAATTTCACTTTCACGATTTACGTACTTATACACTAAGTATGAAAAAACAACTTTCTTCCTAAATATTGGGCGCGTGTACAATCCATTTCGGTTGGTGGTAAATAAGAGACTGTCACCGAGACGCTAAGGCCTATCTAGTGTGCACAGGAACACCGATAAGACGCAGATTGAAAATGATGTAGCGTCACGATAAGTTTTGTAGCAAGTGTGCACCGAGCCTAAGAGTTAAATTCGCTTATCTATTCATATATTTAAAAATCATGTCCTTGAATAGCTTTCATCATACTCAATGAGATGATACAGTACATGTCGTAATTTCACCATCGTCGTCAAATGTACCATCGAGAAAAAGAGTAATGAGACGCATGCAATGTGTTCTCCTGAGAAACAGGCACTTATATATTTATTTTAGTGTTCATGATGTCCTTGGTATCATAATGGTTGTGTAATCAAGAGAATAATTTACTAAAGAATAATTATTATAATTCTAATATAACTTTCGATAATTAACATTTCTTGTCTTTGTCCTTGAATAGTTTTTCTATCATGCTCAAGTAGAATGGTATGATGCGGTATATGTTTCAGGGGTTATTCTATCGTTATCATCAAATGTACGTACTATCGAGAAAATGAGTAATAACATGCATTCATAGGTTCTCCTGAGAAACAGGCAATAATATATTAATAATTTATTTCAGAATGCTCTTAGTATTCAGATGATTGTGTGATGAAGAGAATAATTAACTCTCAATTGTTATATCTCGATTATTACTTTTGGTAACTAACAACATTGCTCGATATTCATATATATTGTTGACAAATAATTTTACTATGTATCGTAGGAATTCGTAAAATTTACGAATGTAAACAAATTTACCAAATATAAACTATTGACTTTTGTTAGTGTATATATTTGTTAACTATGGGAATGTTTACACCAACTTGATTTTTTACAAGAAATAGAAATAATCTCCATATACCTTTTTATAAATATAAATTAGGCTCTGGTTGCCCCAACTATATGGGTCTTAAAGTAGTACTAGCATGTATTTCAATTACAAAAGTTTGGCAGTTATCTGCTGATTTTTTCATAGGTCGTTGCACTGCGATACACTACATATTTTTGGCTGTGATTGTACCGATTTTCTTTACGTCACAGCTGTGTTTACCGCGTGACAACACTGCAAGCGCAGAACTGGGTGTCTACCATATCGCGATATCCTAATTTTGTTTATTCATGCGCCTTTTTCGATCGTATTGTCTTTCAATACGACATTAAGTATGCTAAAAGTAAAACACAAAGGAGTTTGGAGGCGAGAAAAAGATGTTAAGCGAAGTCTGTGCGGATGTCTTAAAGTACTAATACTGCCTTAATATATTCAATGGTCTACAAGGCAGAATAATTTTTTTTTAATTTTAGTTGACTGAGTATTATTTGACGTCTTTTGATAAATATTAGAATATTTAGACTTTAATTCACTATGACACATTCCTATATACAGGACGTCCCAGAATGTCTTTTACATCAATATCTCCGTTACTTAGGAAAATAGGAAGATGAACAAAATATTATTTAAATTATGTATTATACTTTCTTCTAAAGGGGCCTTCCTAATTATTAAATCAAAACCCTGTTTATCATTTCAAACCTTAAATAATCAACCCTCCTCCCCCCACGTTTTTTCCTCAAATTGTAACCCATCCTTTCCTTGTATTGAGAACAAATGAAGTGGAAAGGTATAAGATACATAATATATATCTTATGAAGTATAATTCTTCATAGAAATAAACAGTTTTAAAATCTTAAAACGGACTTTTCCGCACGTAGAATATTTCTATCTCTAAATTGAGTGGCCGAGAAAAAATAAACCAACACATAAATACAGAATATGTGTTTTATGCGACAGTTTTACTTTCTTCAATTTTTCTCAAATAGTCCACCATCGTGCTTTCTCATGACCCATGGACAGGGTGGGGTGTGTCCTGTCCACCTCAAATCAATACATGTCATCTAGTAGACGTCCCTAATCAGAATCAGTCGAAACCCGATCGATCCGACACGATTTAATTGAGTGATCGTGCTAACAAAAACAATTTCTCAAAGAGTCCATCATTGTGCTTTTCTATGACCCATGAACATGGTAGAGTATGTTTTATCCACCTCAAAATCAATAGGTATCGTCTGGAAGACGTCCCCGATCAGAATCAGTCAAAACTCGATAGATTCGACACGACTTAGTTGAGTTATATAAAAATCTCAAATAGTCTGTCTACCAGCGTGCTTTCTCATGCCCCATGGATAAGGTGAGGTGTGCCCTATCCACCTCAAATTCAATAGGTGTCATCTAGGAGACGTTCCTGGTCAGAATCAGTCAAAACGACTCGATTTAGTTGAGTTATCGTGCTAACAAGAAATTTTAATGCCGACAACGACACACACACAGAAAACAATTTTTAAAAACATTTTTTTTTTTTGGTTTTTAGGCCGAAAAACGAAAAATAAACGAAAAAAAATTTTTTTTCTTTTCCATTTTTCTTTACACGATTACATTATTTTTCCGCTAGTATAGTTGAGTGCGGAAAAAGTAAAATTCATTATTTTTGACAAAATGGTGGCCACCACATTGACCGGATACCTCACCGCTAGATTCAATTTTCTTCAAAGAGTGTATCAATTATGTTTCTGGTGTTCAAATATGTCACGACTTAGGAATATTTCAAAGCGATATTAATTGTGTGTTGATTTTTATTTATTAAAAAAATCAACACATAATTAAAATGATATTCGTCCATTATGCAAAAATCGTGAAAATAACCTATTAACATATTGACCCCACATGCCATATATGGTTAAAAGTACAATATTGTTGTGCCTTTATGTGGAAAGAAGCTCTAAAGTCACAGCCAACTTTGACTTGTATTAATAAAATAAATAAATAAATGTTTCCGGTGTAACTCGGACGATAATAAATATATCAAATATATTTTAGAGGCATCTTATTCTACTCAAATAAATATACCTCACTAATTTGAAAATAGTTTTTCTCTAATTCCATAAGTACAATCCACATATATCACAGACCCAGAAATAAGGAATTTTGGTTTATAACAAAGAACGAAAATAAAAATAGACAGCCAATTCTCGCTTTCAAAATTGAAATTCACTCCCAACAGAATCAGAATGGGGGTTCCTATTCGCTAAATAACCCTATTTTTCGATACTTCCTACAGCTAACTAGTCCATATATACAGCAGAAAGCCATATCTCATGCGCCCACACGTACGTCAGTAAACTATCCTTATATATTTCCTTACATAATTGTTTGGTAACACATTGCTTACGTTATTTCAGCCTTTCACCTTTCCTCAAAACATTTGTTTAAATATATCTTTTTTTTTATTTTTTGTAGATTTCGTCAACCATTGGATACATTACAGTGATCACCATTACATTACTTGCCCAAGTAAATGGTGATAAATACACAGGTGATGTCCAATTAGGAAATATACTTCTGAAGAAGAGAGACGTCGCTCCCCAGACGTGCTGCCTTATCCATAAATGTGAGGATATTCCTCTCAATACGGAAAATCACAACGCTTACCAGTGCTATAAGAAGGAAGTCTGCGGAGACATCTGTCACAGAGGCAACCACAGGAGAGCTCCGCTTCCATATTCTCCGCACACTCCGGGATATAAAATCAAGCAATACATTACTAAACAGTATTGTAAATTTGACCAGTGCGTCAACTACAACTTCGATTGTGCCCGATGCCCAAACCCCAGCAAATCGGCCTTTAGCATTTATGCATTGAAGAGTGATTGTATAGATTGTTACTATTAGTGAATCTGTTATTTTTTTTCGCAGAAAATGTTTAGTCGCACTCGAACGTTTTGTATCTTTTGTTGTTTTCATAAATCGTTTTGAAAAATATTTAGATGCTCTTAAATCATTTAGCTCTTTATATATCTAGACACACGGTAGTGTGACAGGTAAGTTCGTTCGGAGAAGAAAGGGGCACCGGCAGTGTGTAATATGACATGAACCATTTTGAGGTACTTCCCCCCCCCCCCCAATAACTCAAAAAGATTATTAGACCTACACACTTGCAATTTTCCATGTCTAATAAGGCTCTAATACTGACTTAGTTTTCCACAAAATACTATACTCGTACACTAAACTCGACGCGCGTTTCGCCAACAAAGTTGGCATCATCTGAAGATAATTAAGAATCATTGAAACTCCCAGTTTTAATCATTTACAGATGATGCCAACGTCAACGGTCAATTTTATCCATTAACAAGGGTCGAATTCATAAAAAACATAAATGAAAACGAGAAAAATAACAAAAAATCCTTTTTTACATGATCCTACATCAACTCAACAAACAAATGGACAGGAAAAAGCTGCCCCTGTTACCGTTACTTTTAATTCTAACTAAAGCACGCATCGATATCACCTTAGAACCTATAAAAACCCATTTGTAATTCTTAGAATCCCCAATTCAGCTAAAATTGAATCACACAGTTATCTGTTTTATATCACTTAAATCCATTCTGACTAACTTATCTGAAATTTCAAAAATTAAAGCCCTCCACAGGTAGGATTCGACATCTGTCCCGGATCGGAACCGAACGACATACAGATGTTTCGAACTTATTAGTTCTCATCAGTGCCGTACACGGTACGCCGATCCAGGACAAATGCCGAATGAACTCTATGGGGTATACATCTTTATCGATACGATCTCTGTCAGTAACATATGAAACTCGAAATGGCAAAAATTCTTAGCCAACTCTTTATTACCTTAGATACAGTCAACCTTATTCTAGCCTTACAACTGACATATCATAATAAAATCCTGGGTAATTCCAGATGACTGGAATTACTTTAATTAATATTTAAGGATCTATTTCTTAGAGCCTTAGTCATTACTTTAGAATAGAGGGGATATTGTTATTATCATTACTGATGATTGTGTAGGCATGCACTCGTCATTACTGTATCATTATTCAGTTAATCACAAGGAGCTAATTTACCTGCAACTGAGTCAACTAATTGAATCGATTATTGTTGAAAGGGGCTAAGCACCTTTTAACAAATTTTACAGGAGAGAAGCTGTAAAGAGAGCTGAGAAGTGAAGAAGGAAAACTGTTTGTTTATGTCAAAATTAATTTATTTTCAAAAATTTTAAAAATATATTAAAGTTTGGAACATCTCTGAGAGGTTACTGTTATTACTTATGTGATTTATTTCTCCACTGTTACTAGATCATCAAAAAAAAAAATTGTACCTGATCCATTTCAACAGTAAATGTAATGTAAAAAAAACTACATCACTTTTCTTACAAAAGCTTTATTAAATAACTGAAAAGCTATCATAACTACTAAAACATATAAAATGTAATAGTTTATTTATAGTTTCACTATTGTCTGTCCTTTTTATTTATATTTGTTGGTAGTTGGCCAAATATCGATAATGTTCTGGTAAAAATTCTTAAATTCTTATATATTGTTGAATTTTTATATTGTATAATATTGTTGTATAATATATTTTTATATTGTATAATATTGTATAATATTATTGGTATAATATTGTTGAATTTTTTTGAATCCACCAGTATCTGCTAAAGCCCTGCACATTCTAATAATTGTGTGATTTTTATTCTGCCCAGGGCAGTTATCGCAAAAAAGTCTAAGTTCAGATACCAAATTTGCTGAATACTTTTGAATATAATCACACAAAAATGAACACAATTCATCTGGGTCCTTGTTTGTCGCATCATCATGGTAAAGATAATAAAATGATTCATTTGTCTTTAGATTATGAATACAAAACACATTTACTGTCAATTCTGTTTCAGCTGTTTCACAATTTTATAAAAATCGTTCAATATTGAAAGGGGCTATTTGCTGCACTAAGCACCTTTCAACAGTAACCGGCTGAGTGATGACTGCAATATTATCTATAAGAAATTCCCTAAGTTAGCTCCATTCAATATTAAACGATGAGTATATCTAGCGCGAAGTAAATGGCGCTATAATCCCATTTTCTCCAAATATGTCATTTAGCCCCTTTCAACAATAACCAACAAAAGGAATGCTGCTCCCGATTAACGATCCAGATGATGCCAACATCAAAGACGAAACGCGCGTCAAGTGTAGTGTGTAGTGTATAGTGTTTTGGTGTTTTGTAGAAAACTAAGTCAGTGTTATCTCCACACTAAAGGATTCCGGGCCCACTCCAGTAGTAAGGCCCTCTTGAATACCTATAATCCCAATCTCATACATAAACCTATTATAGTTCTCGAGTTATTAAAGTCTAAAAAGTGCTATTTTTGTCATTCATTCATAAAAAATCTAGACCACTTCTAGAAACTTGAAGTTTGGCATCAAGGTAGATTAAATGTATATAAAGGAAAATATCTGAAATCACAAATTACACAGGTCTGCGATGAAAAAATTGTAGCATATTTAACTAGTGGATTTAACAGTATTTCTTATGCTGATTACGGAAAAAATAGTGAAAAAATTCCATCACCCCTAGATAAGTCACAAATTTCACCTGAAATTTTCTTATTTTCAGGGGTTTTCAGATTCAGTATACGTACGATTTTTCAATATTATAGCCTATATAAGTGATAAATTTAGTCTGAATTATAAAGCTTTCATGATGAGCAGGTTACTAAACAATGTGAATATGTTATTTGCAAAAAAGTTTTTATTCTATTTATTTGAATAAAACAATTAATCTAAACTGGGAAAATCCAGTTCCTACTGGAACAAGACATGTCTCAGTCTGTCTGCTCCCTCCCCAATCATACTGTCTGCTAGACGTCGTGAGGAATGTAGTGAGTCGTGACCTTGATTGCAGTCAGTGACTCAGTGTGGAGCTAGCCACTGTGGTGTACACATCAAACAGTTTTGTGCTGTTTAGAAGAAATGGCTACCAGAGGATGTGTCAACTCCCCTAACTGTTTCTGTTATATTTGTGGGTCTTATACCGACAAGAAGCAACAAAGGAACATTTCTAATTTTGTTCAGAAGGTGTATTTTGCATACTTTGGTGTTAAATTAGGGGACCAAGATAAATCTTGGGTTGCCCATATAGTGTGTTCTGTGTGTGTTGAAGAACTGAGACAATGGTTTCAAGGTAAGAAGAAATCATTTCGTTTTGGAGTACCCATGATTTGGAGAGAGCCTAAAAATCACAGTGATGACTGTTATTTTTGTTCTTGTTCAGTGCAAGGTTTCAATTTAAAAAACAGGAAGGACATTTTATACCCAACCAACATACGTTCGGCTATTCGCCCTGTTCCTCATGGACCTGACTTGCCTATTCCTTCACCTCCGGATACCCTGGACAATATTTTAGACGATTTAGACCACGACGATTTATGTCACATAGTAGCAGTGATAGTGAGGACAGCTACGATCCAGGTACCAATGACCATAAACTTTTCTCTCAATCAGATTTGAACGATTTAGTACGAGATATGGGCCTCCTAAAGGATTGAGTGGAAGTTTTAGGGTCTGGACTTAAAGAAAGACATATGTTAGCCTCCGGTGTTTCATTTTCATGGTACCGATTTTTTGAATACGATAGTTTTCTGCAAAAATCATGGAAATGTTCAAAATCACGTATGAATGAGAGGAATGGAGACTTTTCATCGATTCATCAAAAAGGAGTTTGAAAGTTGTACTTCTTCACAGTGGTAACCGATATGCTTCTGTGTCTGCTAGACACTCAGTCCATTTGAAAGAATGCTACGAAAATCTTGAGTTTGTTCTTAATAAGCTCGGCTACTCTGAACATAAATAGACCATTTGTGGGGATTTGAAAGTTATTTCCATCTTACTAGGTCAACAAAGTGGTTACACAAGTTTCCATGTTTCCTCTGTGAATGGGATAGTCGTGACAGGAAACAACACTATGTAAATCAGACGTGGCCAATCAGAAAGGCTCTTATTCCTGGAGTTAAAAATGTTGAAAGACAAAGTTTAGTGGATCCTAAAAAGATCTTACTTCCACCATTTCATATCAAATTGGGGCTAATGAAACAGTTTGTGAAAGCATTACCCAAAGAAGGAGAGTGTTTCAAGTATCTTTGTGAACAGTTTCCTGGTCTATCCGATACTAAGCTGAAAGAGGGAGTCTTTGTTGGGCCTGACATCAGAAAACTTTTAAAAGATGAAAGCTTTGTCACTAAAATGGAAATGGAAGAAAAAAATGCCTGGAATTCATTTAAACTTGTTGTAACAGGCTTTCTTGGAAACAAAAAAGACCCAAACTACAAAACTTTGGTTGCAGAATTGTTACAAAACTATAAAATGTTGGGCTGCAACATGAGTGTCAAAGTCCATCTCCTTCACTCACATCTGGACTACTTTCCAGAAAATCTTGGGGCTGTAAGTGAGGAACAAGGAGAACGTTTCCATCAAGATATAAATGAAATGGAGCGCAGATACCAAGGTCGATGGAATGTCAATATGATGGCAGACTACTGTTGGATGTTAAAAAGGGAAAATTCACAAGAACACAGCCGAAAAAGTACCACCGAAGCTTTGATGGAAAAAGAAAACGTATTTACAAAGACTTATAATAACTTTGCAACACTTGTGCATCACTATTATGCTCATTTTAGCTAGGTATCGTTGTTTTTTTGCTTTTACTTCATGTTAAAATAATAAAAACAAATCCAAAATTTTTCGTCTTTTGTACTTTTTCCAAAAACTTTATTTTATAGGCAAGCCTTGCGTGATAGAAAAAGAACCAATGTAATTTTTGAAATCAGCGCAAAAACTACATAAAGGTCAGTTAACTAAATCAATTTTTAACTAAACAATTTTTAAAAAAGTTTTTTGCAGACCTATGTTATCGATAAAAGTAACATAAGTATTCGTAACTACTCGTAATTATAATAAAATAGGCAATGTATATTTAGGTAAACTCACAACGACCACATTGCGTTATATTATATTAAAAAAAACTTTTCAAAAACTAATGATATATCACCAGAAATATAAATGTGAAAAGGGGACCAAGTTCGGTACAAACGACATTTGGGGTTGTTGATAAAAGAGTTGAGATCTGAACGGGTGCCAAACTCCATGGGAACATACAACAGAAACTTACAATAGAAATGTACAACGGTCTTCAATTGATTTAAAAGAAAATTCGTTACGTTCTTTGACATTGAATTTATAACTTGGCAAGTTTGGCTATTACAATAGATAGGCCTCTTCCACATTACAAGTAAGGTAATGTTTGGACCAGAGCTTTCCTGGGAGATGGATCAGATGAAGAGGCCCAAGTGGCCGGCCAGTTCTTCAGATCTAACACTACTAGGCTTTGCTCTATGAGAATCATTTAATTAAAGAAATAATTTATTTGAATTGCTTTGTTAGGTAATTACTTTTTAATTAAATTTTCGTTTATTTTCTGTTTACTCCCTACTTCTACATTTTTTTTTATTTCTATATTTCTATCTGCCTTTAAGATAGGAAAATCGTTTGAAGAAATAAATGCCAACTATACTAATGTATTTGCTTATTCATTCCTCTAAGGCTCATATGAACGAAAGTCATTTCTAAAATAGTTTTTGTCAAATATCCCCATTATGGATTGCCTAGCGAATAAAAATTATCAAGTTCGAGAATTCCTACAATTTGTATAATGAATCTTTGCGCGTGTATCAATTTAGTGACGACGCACGGATCACATGCTACACCACTCGCAATTATTACTAATATGCCACAGCAGCACGTATATCTAGCGACATATGTTTCAATCAACTACGTACGGAATAGACAGTTAATAATTTGCCGAAAAAAATGCAATTATGAAGTCATGTCTTAGCTTTATTGTATAATTTGATTCATTGGCATCTCAATACTTCTATAAAATTTATTTCATTTTTGTTTCATTTATTTTGATGTTTGTTGAATTTATTTCATTTATTTTTATGGAAGTATCACTTCTATTGAATGTTTTTGTGGAGAACCTTTTAATTACTCTGTCATAGGTTGACGAATTTGTATTGTACTAACTGTTATCCTAGAATGCGTTTTCGGCACAACACTGTTCAAAAATGTCATTCATACAATTGTTTCCTGCGATGCAAAGAATCGTTATACAAACCATATTTAAATAATTTAAAGTGGTAGTTGTTTGCCCAAGTGAGTGTTAGTGACAGTAATTGCTTTTATCAAAATATGTACCCTGGAGAAAAAAATATAAATTTCACAGAATTGTCCTAAAGAAAATATTCCAACAGATATTCCAGGGGTTTCGTGGGCCACCCTGTATTTTTTCTACTCTATTTCCATACTAATTATCGCTCCTTCGGTTATAGAACAAGCACAATTTATTTTTATTTCCATAAGATGTTTAATCTTCTCCACTAAATGTAGATAATATTCATCGAACACAGATCTGGAGTATATATCGGTCATTCACAAAATACGTTATAATCCAATAGATGTTCCATACAGACTATTTGGTGATACTAAAGACAACAATTAAATTGGTATTTGATATATTAAAAAAAAAAAGAATAGCAATTCCACCCTGTAAGTGTCTTTGATGATTTCTTGAAAAGTCATTGTACATTGTATTCAAATATTGCGTTGTCTTCATTGTTATATTTTATGAAAGATGCTTCTCTTTTCTTCCCAGAATATCGAAGTAAATTACAATTAATAGTTGTTTGTCACAATCTGTGACAATTTATAAATATAAGAGTTAAATATAAGACTATTTAGTTTAACATTTTGTGAGTTCTATTTCCTCGGCCAACATGGTAAGTATTTACTTTCCTTACTTGAAGACCATAACGATTTTTATTACATTTTTCTGATAAATGTTTTTATTTCCTACTGTATATCTAAATAATATACAGTACGATATGTGAAATAAATTCATTGTTTACTAAATACCTTATTACTAAACAATGTCTTTTCCGATTTTTCATTAATACAATATATTTATTACATACTCACTCACTCACAACCATTATTATTATGCACACATGCATGCATATTTCGATAACAGTTCTTTCATCGACAGTCAAAAATTGGATTTCTGATTCGAATTCAAATTCATGTTCAAAACAAAGTTTTCTTAATTAATTTAGTTGTTGATGTTAAGGGGAGGGGAATATAATAAATATATTGAATTTATAACTATATATAATTATTTGTGCCACGTTGGTGACTTTGTCAATAACTTATTTAAATAGTAAGATGCCTTGTTTGAAATAGAAAAAAATCAAGGATTTTATTTTAAATATGTTTATAAAGATTATTCGACAGAAATTAATTCTGGAGATCTAGTTAGCCACTCAATGTATCCTTAGGCACAAACTATGTTTTAATGCTAAGAATTATAAAAAGTAAATGTAATAAGTATTTGTAAACCGTCGTTTCAAAAGAAAAAGTTGAGAGCCGAATGAAAATAAGTAAAATCCACCTCCTAACTATGGACAATGAAAATTCGACTTACTTTAAGGAGTCTTATTGAAATTCTCCATATCTGAGTTACAAAATTTATTTTATTCAAGATCACCATTATACATTTAATAACCAACTGAAGTTACATTCTTTGAAAGCCTATACTATAAAAAAGTCTACTACTGTACAAAGTTTCAGAATTTAATATGAATTTTTAAGATATTCTCTAATTATTTTTTATTGTCGAAAACAGCGACATTTTAGTACCTAACAATTTTTGTATAGACATTTTTTTCACGCCACTGGTTTCAGAGAATTTTAAAATCTGGTTTCAATAAGAAAATAGAATAATAGATACATATTACTCGATGTGCATGTTGCCAACCAAGTTGGTATTATTAAGAGATTTTGCAAAATGTTTTTTTATTATTTTGTAATATTTAATAATATGGTTAGTAAATTTATTGTTATCTAATTCAGTGGTTCTACTAGACTAGAGACAGTATCGCATTCTCAATGTCTTACTGAATTTTTCTCTAATTATGCGCAATATTATCAAAAATCATCGTGTCCTTCTTTTCATTATTTTTAGTAAAAACCTTCGGCTTTAACTTGAAACAAGACATATATTTGAGATTAGGGTCACGTTGAGGGATTTTATTAATCTGAAATATTGGCCAACTTGCACCCTATATTGAATTTTTTATTTTCTTTCGCAATTTTACAATTACTAAACAAATAACATTAGGTTTCCTTATATATAAAATTAACCTTTTCTGAGATATCTTGATTTTTAGGTAAATTAAATATGTAATATTTTTGCCAAGATAAATAAATACCATGGCCTATTTACAGATCAAAATAACTTTATTAAATAATTTTTTGAAAGCTTTATCATGTAAAAGTTCCAAAATAGAACAAAATATGGTTTAAAATAATAAAATGGCTAGTATTTGAAGAACTATCGACCAACAAGTCATCATCATGAGGTCATCAGTCCTAGGACTGGTTGGACGCTAACCTCCAGCTTCTCCTATCTTGTGCTAACCTACGCATTTCGCTAATTGTGTTACAACCTACATCCCTTATTATTTGCGAGCAGTAGTCTAATCTAGGCCTACCTCTGCCTTTTTTCACTACTATTTCTGCCTCCAAAATATCGCGAACTATTCCCCCGTGTCTCAGCAAGTGGCCTACTATTCTATCTCTTCTCTTCTTTATGTTTTTCCGCATACTTATTTTCTCGCCGACTTTCTCTAATACTTCTTCGTTTCTAACCCTATCAGTCCACGGTATTTTCATCATTCTTCGGTAACACCACATCTCAAAAGCTTCTAATTTCTTTCTACTTGCTTCCTCTACCATCCAGGTTTCGCATCCGTATAGTGCCGTACTCCATACATACGTTTTCAAAAATCTCTTCCTTGTTTCTAAGTTTATTACCCCCGAGCATAAAAGTGTTTTCTTTTTGTTAAAAGCTACTCGACCCTGCGCTATTCTTTGTTTTATATCTTTATCGCTTCTTCCATCCCAATTTATTTTACTTCCTAAATAAGTAAAGCCTTTAACTTCCTCCAATCTTTCAATATTAATTTGTACTTTTGTTTTTGCTCTTCTCTGGCCCCCTCTGCATACTAACACTTTAGTTTTTTTTTATTCACCCTCATTCCGTATTCCTCTGTCAACACTACCTCCATTTCGTTCAACGCTGATTCCAATTCCTCTTTACTAGATGCTAATACTGCTATATCATCCGCGAATCTCAGCATTTTTAGTTTCTGTCCCTGTACTTTAATCCTGAAATCCACTCTATCTTTTACGACATTAATCACCTCTTTGATGTACAGATTAAAAATTAAAAAAACAGTTAAAACATCCTCGTCTTACTCCTTTCCTAATACTTACTTCCCTTCTTTCCCCTTCTACTTCTATAACAGCAGTTTGCTCTTTGTATAGATTATGTACTACTCTCCTATCTCTATACTTCATTCCCGCGCTCTTTAGTATCTCGAACATTTTTTTCCATCTTACATTATCAAAAGCTTTTTCTAAATCTACAAATCCTATATAAGCGTTCTTTCCTATTTCTATTGTTTTCTCTAACATTACTCTTAGCGCCAGAATAGATTCGCGAGTTCCCCTATTACGCCTAAACCCGAATTGGTCTTCTCCTAGTATTTCCTCCGCTCTATTTTCCATCCTCTTCTGCAATATTCTGGTTAAGATTTTTGACGCGTGGGAAGTTAGGGTAATCGTTCTAAAGTTCGACCAACAAGTACATATATGGAAACCCATGATATATACCGAAGTCAATATTACTCCTACATTTAATAGTTCATTGATATATGGAGGAATTAATAGATATATAGGGCGTCTCAGTTGGAACTATAGAATGTGAATTGAATTGAGCGCCATTTGTTTGCTGTCAAAGATAGGGCGTCATCGAGCCTTCATCAAGAGCAGTCATTTATAGTTGCATTAAGGTAACTTCGCACAAAGTTAGGATGAAAATGAAGGGCCTACAGAGTTGACAGTTCGTAAATTAAGAAATTTTAAGAGACGGGTTCTTTTATTGATAGGGCAACATCAATACGTCCTTATCGTGATCGGTTAGATGAAAGTATTGCTGTAATAAGAGAAAGTATCCAAACACATCAATTCGACGTCATTCACAACAATTGAATCTGTCAAGAGCCACTACGCATCGGATTATAAAAAAATATCTGCATCCGTCAGCATACAAAATTCAGTTCACACAATTATTAAAAGCTACAGACCATTTACAATGTCTTGTATTT
Source organism: Rosalia funebris (assembly GCA_037954035.1). Lineage (NCBI taxonomy): Eukaryota > Metazoa > Arthropoda > Insecta > Coleoptera > Cerambycidae > Rosalia > Rosalia funebris. The sequence goes on from JAZFAV010000022.1 coordinate 14,285,040, forward strand.
GTTAATTGGGTGCTAGAAAGGAAAGAAGGTGATGCTGATTTTTGCAACAAAATTTTGTTCAGCGATGAAGCCATTTTCATCTTGATGGATACATCAGCAAACAAATGGTCGAATTTTGGGTGCTGAAAATCCACATGTTGTTCACGAAAAAGAAATGTATCCACACAGATTCGCGGTTTGCATCTTACATTGGATGCAAAAAGGATGTACTTTACGCGCAGCCAGATCGAACTCTATGTACACTCATACATATCGATATTAGCTCTGCAAAGGTCTCATTTCCACTGAGTAAAGACCAAGCTATTTACTGAGCACCTCGTGGGTGGTCCGATGTCTCAATTTTGAGACTTGTTGCTATTCTTGATGAGCTGTATTTCATCACATTCTATAGTTGCAAATGAGACACCCAGGCATGTTGACGTCGTATGGTTCGTAGATGACAGTCCTTAAATATCGACGCTCTATTTTTGACAGAACACAAATGGTGCGTAATTCAAATCCTATAGTTCCAACTGAAATACCCTATAAAATGATATAGTATAGTTTTATATGAATAGATTGACTTTGACGCTGTTTAAAAACGAATAATGTGTAACTAAATCTTAAACACCTTGTGTACAAATAATTCGATTAACAGTTGAATATCAGTCAACAGCCTTTGGTATGTATTTGTCTTGTCACATAATTATGTAACAATTATTCATATCTTTAACAATAAGAAAATGGGAAAAGACTAAAATCTGTTATGATATTTTTACAAGTTTGAGAAAATTGAGGTATTTGATAAATGAAATTCAAAATATCTTAGTAAAATTACTTATTTATGTATATGAAGGTAAAAATGCTCCAATATAGCAAATAACTAGTTGTTCCTTACCATAATAAAACAAAGCGAATAGTCTGAACGATCAGTGAACGATTATTTATCGCTCGACACACGTTCTACTAATCAAGTTGTCATCATAAGAAAGCTATTAAATTTGGCGATCAAAAATTTAATCTTAGTCTTCTCGTTATGCCAACGTGATTGGCGCAATACACATCGAACAACGTATAATATTTCGGCGTGTGTATTAAGTTGGTCTCCTGTTTTTATTGCTGCATGCAAGACTCAAACTCTCTATCAGAATTTCCCATAATATTGGTAAAACCAACATAATGACAATTTTTCACCGGGAAATATTTAATGGTTTATCAAAATCCAGATGGGTAATCTGTGTAAAACTATTTTTATTCCAGAATACCTAATTAAATCATTGCAGTTCTTCTGATAATCATTTCTTTTTATCATAAAAACCTTTAACCTCGTATATCACTTATATACTTTGCATATTGTATATGTAAATATGCAGAGCGACACAACAAGTTTTAAAACATATTTTTAACTATGAATCTGTATTAGGTATATAAATATCTGTACCCACATTTGTAGCTATTATTTAAAAGAGATTCTGCACGTATTGCCTTTATCTAGCATTAATATTTTCGATAAGCTTAAAAACTAATAACATATAAAAAGGGAAACAAATAGATAGGCCCAAAGTCTATATTATCAATGGAGAACAAATTGTTCATCTACAAAGCAGTAATCAAGCCAATCTAGATGTATGAAATTGGCCTCTAGGGTTGTGCAAACATATAAAATATACTTAATAATTCAACGAGCCCAATCTAAAACCTTTAGAATAATCGCGGACGTACTATGGTATGTATCTAATCACACCCTTCACACATATCTCAAAGTCTCCTACGTAAATGTGGTCATCCCTAAAATATATTTGTATATTTTCTGATTGCGAAAAAAGAAACTAAAAGTACTAACTTCAAAGTAATCCCTTATTTTATGTTGTTTTTCAAATCGATTGCAATATATATCAATTCCATTAACTTTTTATAAAACATAAAAAATTATAGGGGATGTTATGTCTGTAGATTACGTTTTATATAGAACGAGGACAAATTCAGTTGTGATATTGTTTATTAAAACTAATAATCATAGCCCTAATCCTGAGCCCTGCTGTACCCCGAAAGTTTGAACAAACGTTAATTTTATATCCAAATATTATTTAATTTTCTTTATGCCCAAACAAAACATTCTATTCCAAAAATAATCAATATTCAAATGAATGCAATGATATTGAGTAGTATGAGACATTTGACAAGTTAAGAGGTTTAATTTGACACACCAATTCCAAATACTTTACTAAAGTGTCATATTACCGTTACTAATTTTCAGTAAGTGATGTGTTAGTCATCTTATTTCATAAGTGTAACACACTTTGAATGTCTTCCAAATACACTATAGTGGGTGGATGATGACAGGAAAATTACATTTAATATTCGCAGACTCCTACCTAAAGCTTAAAACAAAATTGTCTAACTTCATAACTATGTATATACTAATCTATTATGACAACTGGAAAAGGGATTAGTATTACTCGGTATATTAGTGTATTACCGTATTAATACATAGTTATGAAGTTAGCCTCCTTGACAAAATTAACGCAGTGAAACATTAACATTATTACTTTTATTTGTTCAAAGATTTAAATCATGGTATCTACTTGGTATTATAATTAAATGATTTCAACTATCATCATCATGAGGTCATCAGTCCTAAGACTTGTTGGACGCTAACCTCCAGCTTCTTCTTTTGTTAACCTACGCATTTCGCTAATTGTGCTACAACCCACATCATTTACTATTTGAGAGCAGTAGTCTAATCTAGGCCTACCTCTGTCTTTCTTCGTTAATTTTGTCCAGAGTTGTGTTAAGAGTGTAGTTTACTAGTCACTGCGCAAAATAAGTATAACTTCAATTACAAAGTACACACCATATTTGTTTTCAAAACGTTACACATCATTATGTTATATACAAACACCACCGTTTCCACAATTTGTATGTAATGCTTTATCATATTTCACAAAAAAAATTGTAATGGTTTCAATGTTTGTACATTTTGTACACTAAAATATTCGATGTTGCATTTAGCTGCAATGCTATGTATGAATAAACATTATATGATAGTGCAATTGTTGATTAAGAGGTTGGCAAGTGGATAACGCTTCTGCCTTTTGTGTGTCTAAATCAGATTTTCAATACACTTTTCCTGTCAGACTAACTGATAAATATAGATAAATATTAAAAATAAAGCAAACCTGATATGAATGCCAGGAACTGAAAGAACATGCATGTCAAAAATCATCACAGGAGATGAATCTTCGTGTTACGGCTATAGCTCCGAAACAAAATAGCAATCCAGCCAGCGGAAGATTCCTTCATCACCCAGACCGAAAAAGCACAGCGAATCAAAGGTGAAGTCTATGATGGTTTCTTCTTTTGGAGACGAAAGGAGTCGTTCACGTTGAATTTGTTCCTCAGGGCACCACAGTGAATCAGACTTACTACCCCTAGAAGTGCGAAAGCGATTGTTGGAGGCATTGGAAAAATAACGACTTGAATTATGGAGATCAGACTGGTTACTTCATCATGGCAATGCTCTTGTCCACACAGCGTTGAAAATCAACAAATTTCTGACAATAAACGGCATGACAACGATTTCGCACCCCCTTTACTAGACCGACATAGCCCCTGTGACTTTTTCTTATTCCCAAGAATGAGAAAGACTTATTACATAACCAGCTATTGACAAGTCTTTTTTTCTGTTTTAAGGACAAAACATAAATTAGTATTGAATAATAGTTTGCTGTATTCAAACTATTATTCAAACAAAACAAAACAAACCACCTATTATTTCCATGTAACAGTCATAAACTTATACAGGGTGGAACGTAAAAAACGCCCCAAGCCATAACTCTATTATTAGTAATCCGGTTTTAAAATTGAAAGAAGATAATCAAATGACTATTATATAGCATTCACTGAGTTTTTATACAATTTCATTTCAAGGTCACGCGATATTCAACTTTTCTTATTTAAATGGCAACCTATATATATATATATATATATATATATATATATATATATATATATATATATATATATATATATATATATATATATTTATGTAATTAAAAAGAGAATATTTTTATGTTTCTAATGATGTATAATAAGTCGTATTTTAGTAGACGTATGATTCAGAAAATAATAAATTATTTATTAATTCATAAAAATATTTAAATATGGCAAGATGGCTTTAAATTGAAAACCAAATGGAACATGGCATAGTAAAATGTTATTTGACATCACAGTAATAGATTTCATCATCATAATAATATATTTCAAAGAATAATTTGTGTACTATATTAAATTTAAACAACAACGAACAATATAAATTCTGTTCAATATGTCTGCCATTTTATTGAATACATACTCGTAGTTCACATCTTCTTTCTATACCATTAATGAAAGAAGCAGGTAGCTATAATTCTCTGGATCAAAATTTCGATGTTTTTAGATAGGGTCAGATATGCATTGAAATTGAAAAAAAAAATTGGAGCATGACAATTTAAAATGTCAATGCGTTGTTTGACTTAAGACTATTAGTTCTTTAACGATAAGTTTTGTAAATGATCTTGTTAATTGTTACTTTTGTTCAAAAAAGTTAATAATTAATAATAATAGTGAATTGACAGACATAATTCAAGTATATTTTGAATGTAGAAGAAATAGTTATGCAGCTGCAAGACTGTATAGAGAGCGTTTTGCTGAAAGAGAAGCATTTATATTTATATTGTTCGTTGCAAAAGAATTTATATTGTTCGATATTGTTTAAATTTAGTATATTACACTTATTATTCTTTGAAAACTATTATTGTGATGATAAATGACATTTTATTATGGCATGTTCCAATTGTTTTTCAGTTTAAAGCCATCTTGTCATGTTTTAAAATTTGATGAATTAATGAATAATTTATTATTTTCTGAATCACACGTCTATTAAAATACGACTTATTATACATCATTAGAAACAGAAAAATATTCTCCTTTTAATTAAATAAGAAAATATATAGGTTGCCATTTAAATAAGAAAAGTTGACTATCGCGTGACCCTGAAATGAAATTGTATAAAATCTCAATGAATGCTGTATAATAATCTGTAAACAATTATTTAATTATCTTCTTTAAATTTTAAAATCGAATAATTCATAACAAAGTTATGGCCTGCGGCTTTTTTTACGTTCCACCCTGTACATATATAAAAAGATATTGGATGTGAATTACAAAAAAAGTTATAGTTAACTGCATATTTTAAGTATAAAAATTATAAATCCTCTTCATTATTTTAGCATGTTCTAAACAAAAATAAACGTCACATTTCTGGCAATGATATTTAGTATAAACCAATAATTTAACACCAAAACGTGTTAATTTCGAATAATAATACCATAAAAAGCCACAATAAGTAACTGTAGAGAACCCAAAAAATATTATTAATTTATATAATAAAAGAAACCTAACAAAATATAAAAGTGAAAAGAGTTACGTAATCAGGCGCAATGCATCTGACAGATCCGGGCAGCCCATGCAAGGCCAGGAAATGCACTAAAAAAAATCGACACTATATCGAGAAGAGTAGCTTAGAGATAGGATGCTACGAGGGAATTGGAGTTAATGTTCGTAATACACACGAAACGGCAGAGAAAAAAGGGACTGCCGGATCTCACAGGTCGGCTGCGCCCGACGGAGGGTTAAATCTTCAAAAAATTAGTGCCGACATGCAGGTATATGTGTATTATTGCGGTGTCTATGAAATCTACGCTAACCTATAAAATATATAAGATATAAAATATAATCTATAAAAAATACTTGTTGTTATGCTCCATCATTTGTGTTATCAAACATTAGTCCCTCACTATTGTAACAACGTTCAGTACAAAAGGTCAGCTAAGGCATTTTTGCATTCTCTAGAACACCGTTATATTTAAAAAAATTCCGACTCCGATCTGTTATCGGGACCACTTTGATTAAAAAATACGTTATCGTTAACTTTCTGCACTCTCTTCCTAAAATAATACATGTAATTGATATTGTTATTAAATGTAATGATAAAATATGACATAATTAGAAAATTTATATTTATCTGGTTTTTTTTATAATTATGTCACAATCATCAACTGCAAGTAAACCTTCAGTTATTTACGTATACGCAACATTAACTATTGTAACGTTGAAGTGCTGCGAGTCGAAAATGGTGAGTTTCAAAATGCTTTCCTAAAAGTGATTTGAAAAACATTTTTAAAGTACGTCTTTGCTGATAAAATAAATAATATTACCATAGAATACAGGTAATTTAGATTTTCTTATAGTCTAAATTGAGAAAAATATTGTCTTATAAAGTAGAATTTAATTACTAATAATATTAATAACCATTCTCTAATATTCTATAACTCTGTATTCTGTAACTCTAATTGTAGTATTGTCAAATACCATAAAAGGTATCAGTAACATATAAGTCGGAAATCGAGAAAGGAACCACCAAGCCGCCAAGCGGTTATCAAAGTAGTTCCCGAATAGCAAAGCTATTACATAATCGCTCTAGGAAACAACTACTCCTCGGGCTAAAGCCCCGCCAGGCATTGAATTATACCCAGAAGCGATCCTCGACCCCTTTCTCGTGTTTCTGCACGATCAGATAAGGTTTCATCAGTGCCGTATACGGTACGCCGATTCAAGACAAATGCCGAATGAACTTTATGGCGTATACATCTTTATCGATACGATCTCTGTCAGTAACATATACGTCGGAAATCGAGAAAGGAACCACCAAACCGCCAAGCGGTTATCAAAGTAGTTCCCGAATAGCAAAGCTATTACATAATCGCTCTAGGAAACAACTACTCCCCGTGCAGAAACGCCAGAAAGGGGTCGAGGATCGCTTCTGGGTATAATTCAATGCCTAGTGGGGCTTTAGCCCGAGGAGTAGTTGTTTCCTAGAGCGATTATGTAATAGCTTTGCTATTCGGGAACTACTTTGATAACCGCTTGGCGGCTTGGTGGTTCCTTTCTCGATTTCCGACTTAGATGTTACTGACAGAGATCGTATCGATCAAGATGTGTACGCCATAAAGTTCATTCGGCATTTGTCCTGAATCGGCGTACCATGTACGGCACTGATGAGAACTAACAAGTTCGAAACAGCTGTATGTCATTCGGTTCCGATCCGGGACAAATGTCGAATCCTACCTGTGGCGTGTTTTAATTTTTGAAAAGATAAAAGGTATATTTATTTAAGGATATGAGACAGGATAACATAAGGATCATATATATATATATATATATATATATATATATATATACAAAAAGTTGAGGCTAATTGAAAATATCTATTTTTTTAAAATCAATTAAATTTGACAGGTCATATTACGAACTGTAATCATTAGATACTTCAAATTTTTACTAATTCTGAAACTATGAATCAAGCCAAACAATATGAGCCAAACAATATGAAAATTTAAAAAAATTCTCCTGAAACACTGAATTTGCCTTGATTGGACTGAGACTTTGGAAAACCTCATATATTAGGACCTACTTTCATATAAAAAATCATAAGACAAGTCGCTGATCTGAGTGCGCAAAAGTTTGGTCGAAAAGTAACGGATGTGCCCATATGTATGTATATATATATATATATATATATATATATATATATATATATATATATATATATATATATATATATATATATATGTATATATAGGTATAGGTTACGAAAGTAGGTCCTAATATATGAGGTTTTCCAAAGTCTCAGTCCAATCAAGACAAATTCAGTGTTTCAGGAGAATTTTTTTAAATCTTAAATCTAGCAATTTTCAAAAATTTATTTCTCTGAGTGTATTTAACCGACTGACCTCAACCTGATCGCATTTTTTCTCTGAACTCTGTATTTATCGAAAAAAATTATATTAGAGCTTAGATCGCATGCACACTTTCGGGAGAAGATTTTAACTGATTCGTTAGTTTCATAAGATTTTACTATATTATTAAATATTTTATATATTATTAAAATATTTATTTATTTATTTATTTATTTATTTATTTATTTATTTATTTATTTATTTATTTATTTATTTATTTATTTATTTATTTATTTATTTATTTATTTATTTATTTATTTATTTATTTATTTATTTATTTATTTATTTATTTATTTATTTATTTATTTATTTATTTATTTATTTATTTATTTATTTATATTTCTATTAACTGCCTACATTGAGTACAATATAAAACATGGGTTACACCCATGATCATGGAGGGGTTGCAACCCCCCGCCCTTAACTAATAATAAATAATGACACCATCAACACTAGGTTCAGTCTTCCATCACGAATCATATGACGCAGACATTGTCACAACCAGCTTCATAGTAGAAGACGATAGGTCACATGTAGTGAACTCTGGAACAAAGAACTTCACATTTATTAGCTCTACGTTTGCCTGACTGAACGAGCAATGGAATGCCCATTATATTCTCTTAAACCCTTCATAGGCACGTAAAATACTGTTCCTTGTTCTCCAGTCCTCTATGTGTATCAAATTTCATCAAAATTGGTATATTATTTCACTTATTATTAATATAAAGAAACGTATTCTTGGTAGAATTTGAATGAAGACACCTCACAAGTTATCGAACTGTGTCGACAGTAGAATCAGTTACCGCAAAATATTTTATAATTCATTAGACCTTGAAATAATTAATATTAGCTAAGTAACATCTATTTTATTCCAGAAACTTCTCGCCCCACTGGCGTTAGTGACCATCGTGGTAACACCAGGCGTCATCCTGAGATGTATAAATAATTGCTGCAACGGGTCGGCAGGCTGTGACTGTGATTGTGAAACATCGTCCACGTCTTGTAATGAAGCGACAAATTGCCGTGAGGTATCACCAACTTCTTGCGAGACCTCAAACTGTTGTAATGAGCCGACGCGTGGTCGTGGGGAAACATCAAATCTTTGCACCACCTCGAACTGCTGCAGAAAAAAGTGCTGTTGCCAGAAATATTGTTGCATGACCTCAAATTGTTGCAACCAGATGAATTGTGATAATAACCAGTCAAATTCTTGCACGAATAGATGTCAGAGCGAATGTGATACGGGGGACTGCAGTTGTCGTCAAAAATGTAAACAAGATTGCTGTAAAGACAGTTGCACTGACGATTCCTGCAGAGAGAAGTGTAAACCTATACGGATAGAAGTATCTCCGCCCAGTAGTCCTAGGTACGATTCCAATTCGAGTACTTCCAACCGTGTCAGTAATAATGCAAATTTTTCTGCGTCGTTCAACATTAATAATACCATAAACCACGAGAATCATGTCTACATTCCCATTAATATGTCTAATAGTAATGAGAATAATGTATATGTAGTGTATCGAAGTGAATCATTTCGAACCGTCCATTCCTCATGTAATAATGTGAGTTGTGAAACTATTGAAACTCCTAATGGTGGACTTACGCCGAGTCCTCTTACTATTACTGTTACAGTACCTGTACCGGTACCAGTACCTATACCAGCACCTGCACCTCAACCGAAGCTAATACCAGTACCGATGCCATATCCAGTAATAGTATGGCAACCATATTATATACCGGGATGTTGCAATGTCTTGCAACCTTGCCTCAATGATTCCTGTGTACCATATCATCGGGTTTGTAGTCAAAATTGCACATATCCTGTCATGTATACACCCTTAAATCCTTGCGTTGAGGGCTGCTCCAAAAGGGAATACGGTACTGGCACATCATGTTATGGCACTTACTGTCAATATTATCCAGTCGACTGTGGAAATTGTCGTATGGATTTTTATCGCACTTTTGAGGCGTACCGTCATTGCAGAGGTTGCTTCTATAATAATTAACTTGCCTTAACGTTCTGTGAGTTAATTAAAATGGCATAAATTTAAATCAATAGTATCGCCAAAGTATCATTAAAATATATTATTTACTATACCGTCTGAAATGTGGTGGAAAATGTGACAATAATTTCACCCTAAACAGCGGCAACTCATAAAATTCAACATACTTCCAGACCGAACTCACATTTCAGCCATGCAAATCAAACGTTTTAACAAAATTAGCCAAAATGATGATGAAAACTTTTTGCATGGTTTGAATGTACAAGTTATACAAAGTACAAAATGTACAAGTTGACATTTTACATCACAACTTGAAAATCTTTCTATACATTTTTTCCAACTCATCTATACATTAGATTATTACGAATATTTTGAATTAAATAATCGGCTGTTGCTCAATTTGTTGAAAACATAAACATTTTTAAAATATGTCAGTTTAAGCTTTGCTCGGTAAGTCGAAGACTTGTCAATTAGCGTTTGGCAAGCAGCGGCATGGATTTTACCAGTCGTCATTTATGTTATTACTGCACATTCATCACAAACAATATCTAAAATTGAATTTAGTTCTAAACGACATTCCTTTTTTATTTCTTCAAGTAAAAGAACGTTTTTACATTCACATCTTAAATTTGTGCCAATCTCGCTCAATTCAACAATACGTCGTCCAATGCTTAGGTTAGTTACTCTGTTTACTTTTCGCAAGCTTCATTTTCGCAATACAATTTAAACGTTTCTGTACTACTTTCCGCTTTGCAGATTTTCCTGTAGTGTCCCGCAACTGATCACGACAAAAATTCATTTTTATTTTGTCTATAAATTTTCTTTCAAGCTCTAAAAGAGTTTACAAAGTCAGGTTAAGTATAATACATATACATATACACAATCACAATAGATTAAAATGCGACACAACACAACGTTGCCATGTCTTTAGTTTCAACTAATAAACATGTAGTTGTGTGTATACGTATACATGCAGCGTCTGAATATAAGGTACAGTCTCTGAACAAAAATAATGAACACTAGAGTACTGATATTCCAACTATTTTACGTTTACCCGGGCATTTATTTTTGGACCGGACTGTACCGGAGAAACTATACCATTCTCTAAATTCTTAAACAAAATATAGGCGATAAACAAAATATTCATGCCCATAAAATTACAAGTTCACTGTCAAATATTCTATCATAATGGGTAACGAAGATTTATTTTTCTCGGCTGTTTAATTACGTGCTAAAGAAATGTAGTGTAATATGTTAATAAGGATTGTTACAAAAAACTGGACACTCATAATGCGCGTCATGTAACTAGGTAACGTAGTACGAACTCCACCATTCAGTTGGTTGCCATCAGTCTATTTCTGATACCTGTCAACAGGGTATTAGCGTAATTATGTAATATTTTGAGTACAGAAGAATAATACGTTCGTATTTTAATTTTTTGCGGTCTTACTTGTTCTTTGTGTGAAGGCTGATAAGCTTATTTGCAAATATAAAAATTTGAAACCAAGAGAAATTCGTTCATAACTATTACAAACTTAACAAACGTATCTAAAGTTGTGTTGAGTTGCGTTTTTTGTTATTCAGTAACTTCATTATTTGAAATTGATAAGTGCTTCCTAATTTGTGTAGAATGAAAATTTCATTGCTGTTCAAAATGGTTTCCAATGACATTCCAACAATAGCAACAGTTAATCAACACTAACAAAATCATCAGAAAAAGTCTTCATTCAAGTAAGAATTAACATTCTTTTTTTAGTTTCGATTACAGATAATTCATTTTCAATGTAGCTGTAGTCAAACAATGGCTAATTGAGAACAGACTTATTTTATGTAAGGCAAAATAATTTGATAAAAAATTCGTTAGCTGATTGATGTGATAGGAGTTTCATTAAAATAAACAAAGAGGAAATAAAACTATCGTAAACCATCAGTGAGGTCTTATAGCTCATCGAATATTTATTATAAAATACGTCACTGCCAACTAATAGCAAATATACCCCTTCTTGTATTTAAAGTAAATTAATGGTAGGCCATTTTTCCATCTAATAATTTACATACACTTTATATGTCCCACTGCCAATTGATGTCAAATAAAACTCCGTTGTGAAATAATCCAATATTATGGTGGATTTGTGTCCACAGCATATGATAGTTTTGTTATAACTTTTATAATTATTATTTTATTGTGTAAATAATTACGAGCTTAAGGATTAGTATTTTTTAATACATTTTTATAATTTTCTTACTGCTAGTCCATGGCAGACCATAATTAATTTATATGGATATGTAAGTTGCTTTTTTCTACAATAATGTTTCATATTTAAAATAAAATAATACTCCTAAAAAATTAAGGAACCTGCTTTTTATTTACCTGTGACTATCATCCCGGTCAAAATAGACATTCAAGGTTACAAAAATTCGCATAGAGCTGATAATTGGTACGAATGTTTGGAACACCATCATAAATGAAATGTGAAAAGTCCCCATCGATCCCGCATCTGCAAAAAAAATTATTCAAGGTCAAAGTTCGCAAATATTGCTTTTTTCCATTTTTTTAGCGAAACGGTAAGTTTTATCATAAAAATAGATCAAACAAAAATTGTAAATCATGCAACTATCTATAAAAATTGTTGTTACACTTTTTTTCTAAGAATCACCATTTCTGAGATATAGCGATTCAAAAAGTTAAGTTCTCCAAAGTTATGTTCTCCATAATATGCACGAGTACGCCGCCTATATACATCATTGGGCCCGTAATACAAGTCGAACTACAATAGCATCTTCATCTTCTGGTGTCACTTTTGATCAATTTATGGCAGTTTCCACAAGCCAACAAAAATTTCTTGCTAATACTCACAACAAATCTCGGTTCATTTCAATGTTGAAAGAAAAATTTACCACTGAAAATAATTTTGTCAAACAAGCTGATAATGACGCTATAATAGTTTTCCCCAATTACTCATAACTCACATCGTGTTCATCATTTCCAATAGTACCATTTTTTATTTAATACAACATTTTTTAATGAAAGAGGACTATAATAAATCGTGGAATAGGCCTATCGGGAAAAAAACGCGCCAAGTACACTACCTCTTTAACTTTTTGAATCGCTAAAGCTCAGAAATGGTGATTCTTAGAGAAAAAAGTATAAGAACAATTTTTATAGATAATTGCATGATCTATAATTTTTATTTGATATATCTTTATGATAAAACTTACCGTTTGGCTAAAAAATGCGAGAAACCCATATTTGCGAAATTTCATCTTGAATAAATTTTTTTTCAGATATGGGGTCGATGGGGACTTTTCACATATCATTTATAATGGTGTTCCAAACATTCGTACTAATTTTCAGCTCTATGTGAATCTTTGTACGCTTACCCCTATTTTTTTGAGCTAAATTGACCGGATAACTATAGGTTGCAAACCTATAGTCACATTTTTATATAATATAACATAAATAAAGAATAATATTCATACTGCTTTACTCTATTTTTTTTTTATAAACACGCAGAAATTTGTTTTTGTACCAGAACTACCTCTTTTCCTATTTTAAATCTACCTACATTTATTATACTTCGACGTGAGATATAATAAGCAATTTTATAAAGTTGCTAAAGCGCCAGTATTTTGACAGTCCTTAAAATCAGAGGTATGGGCAGAGCAGGAAGACTACTCTTTACTTTATCTTAAAGAATTATTCATAGATAACATTTAATGTTATCTATGAATTTAATTTAATAAGTATTTCAGCTGTTAGTTAAAGTAATCGCTAATGAATGGATTAATAATGAAACAAATAATTAACAGACAACTGACATGATTCAAAAAGTTAATTAACAAAATATTGGACTTACTTTTATTTTATGTATTTCTTTATTTATTTAAGAGACGATTAAAAGGGACAAGTGTGATATGCTTTGAGAATACGATGGGCATTTAGGTCAACTGCCCAACGCGAACCTAATAAAAGTACAACAGATCGCTCCATACCCACTAACCGGATGAGTGATCTATGATATAACATTCTCCTGGAGACATGCAGGACGTCAAATAATTCAATTTATAGTAAACTTCAAACATGATATATGTATTTAAATATAAAGTTTGTAAGTACCAATTTCTCCATCTATCCTTGCCGCTACTCTTTGTCAATGAGGACGATATCCGGTCTATTGTAGTCCACTATTCTCTTGGTGGATTACGTGGTGGTATAAAACAGTGGACAATATTTGTCTCTCGAGGGCTGACTGTAGTTGATATTTGTAGTATTGTTGTGAGTAGTAGGTTATTCTTGATGACCATTTTGGCATGTACTTTCACTAATTGGTTGTGTCTTCCTAGCCTACCAAGATCTTACATCCCCCAATTACGTGATGGATTGTTTCCCTTAATCTGTTCGTTTAAGGCTTATTTATAGATATTACTCCATCTTGGATCGCTACTATAGAGCTCTTGGTTTTAGGGAACAAGTCTCCTGGCTTCAACCAATTCAGGGAACTGTCATTGTCGATACTTCTATATCTAGTACGGTGGGATATTTGTTGTGAATTACTTTCTCATGCCATGTGGTCTCTGGTGTTATTGGCACTACACGGAAGTTTTTTTCACTGAGTTTCAGTTCAATGTATCATTCTTAATCAACTGGCATGATTTTCTAATGGAGTGAATTATCGGCATCAAGAATTATTTTGGGACAGCTCTTGTATTATATATTCGCTCTTGTAATATCGTATATGACTATTATATGCCTTAATGGACATGAACTAATTCTGTATTGCTGAGAAGTCTCCTTCGGTATCTATTACTACATAGCCTGAGTTGAATATAATAGAGATTTATTTTTATCTACAGAACATTTTGTGTGATATATCCCATGTAGTGCTCTAGTTTCCATGTAGTGTTTACTTTTCTTTAATGTTCTTTTGTTGGTTTAAAGTGAAGGGAAGTTAAGTGGCGATAATTTTTCATCACAAGACTAGAGCGCTTGAAAATATTTATTGGTGCTTGGCTGGAGGTACTTTTTTAGGATATTAATTTGCCTCCTGTACATAATATCCAAATTAGTTAGCCATCTGCTTTCTGTTTTAAATAATAAGTGCAAACGTTCTACGTCTACGTTAGAGGGATGTGATGAACCTTATGAGTATAATGCAAATTGTGCAGTTTATTGCCCTGACATATGTGATATATCGATTAAAGATTCCAAGCGAGTCAGTAATAGACTGATGTTTTTCATGTATTAGTAGCATTTTTATTCACACAGTTCTGAAATTAATGAATAACACCTTTTCTCGAATTTCAGAGTATATGCTCCTTTCTAGTTGTATTCGTATAGTTCTGCAATGAATAAATAAAGATAAATCGTAGATTTAAAAATGTTTACATTTGAGGTGGTGAAATGGCGAAAGTCTGAAAGGGAGACCGCATGATTTTCCATTTCACTAAAATAGAAAAAGCAAAGTAATGTATAAATAAAAAACTTACCAATACATGTCTCAGTTGGTTTCGGTTTCTTACTCCCATGAAGACCTATGCCGATAATAAATAGTTATCACTAAAGACTTTTCTAAGTTTTCTGTAGTGAAATCTTGACGCCTGTCACTTAATAATAGTTTATGCAATGAGAAAGTCTTTTCAACGATACTGCAACCAAAGGACGACAGTACGAGAAGGTCGCGTGTTCTAAACGGCCGCATCCAGGATTTTTCATAATATATCTTGCAGTTTTTTTTTTATGGCAAGACTGACTTCACCTGTGTGGTGGTTTTTTATGTTTCATTTCACAGCATCTAATACGATAAGCCATATGTTTCCAGTTTCTCTATTACCTATTTATCAATTAAGATGGAATATTTACTATTAATGTAACGAACATCATTTTGTATGCTCTGTAGTTGCAGTAAGTTCTGCATTATGTGAATGGCATTGATTTCCTTGGGAGAAAATGTATAACTTTATGGAAACATAAAGTTATACATTTTAGGTCCTGAAAGTGTTTATTGTAATAAACTATAGCTTATAACCAAGTATCACATCTTATCACTACTGATTCGGGAGATAAGGGTATGTCTGGCAGAGCTTTTCTAAACATCATCAATCAATCTTATGCACATCGTGTCAATCTTGTTCATTTTTTCCACATGAATAAGATTTGTGGAGCCACTTCCAAACAGTAGCCATGAAACTTTCGTTGCTATTTTGCGTGTAACCTCCAAAGCAACGATTTAGCAACTCGTCTCGGTTCAGGTTCTCACAAATCAGTTTGATGGTTTTAAAAACTTCATTCAGATTCGGCGGCTTATGTTGCAAGGTGTCCAAAGAAGCCGCTGCTTGCGCCTTCTTCCAGTGACACCAAGATTCTGAGCACTTCTCGTGTTGCGGATTTTCGTCGCTTGATAACTTACCAAATAAGGGGACGCAGATTTCATTTTTCATATTTTCCAAGGAGTTCGGATTTCGACGTATTGCCAAACCATAATAAATTTTTAATTGATCAATTAATATGGCAGTTAATTTACCTTTTCCTCCGAGGCCATGGACGTTTTATATTTATATTTTTTTTTAGATTTTTTTTAGATGTCTTTGTAGGTTTTACTGTCATCATTACCAATGTAGTTAGCGTATTTGAGGCCGTGCAAAGTTTCGGAGCATACGAATATCTCGACAAAAGCACCTACCTCCATCTTACCAGATGAGCCTTAATGATTTGCTTGACATTCATCGGCGTGTATTTCTTCACATTCTTCATACTCAGTTGTTTCCAATTTATTCTTTCAGTACTGGCCAGACTTACAGCACTTTGATTTTATTTCAACATCTACAATTTTTCTTCCATCTGTGAATCAATGACGTAAACAAAAATAAGATGAAAACAATCCCATAACAGCTCTCTGTGTAACATGTGGTGACAATGTCGTTACTATAGAAATGGACATTGGCAGGGTATCGATTCTTAGTCCGTCTCTGTTGTAACTCGTAAGAATAGACGCCTTACATAATAGTGTATCACTAAACTGTAAAGGACTACTTTGTCGAACAAATAAACATAGTAAACGCTTACATTTTATTACTTCTACCCTCGTTCAAGTGTTAAAATCGTTTATTTTTTCAGGCGAATTCTACTAATGGTCGAAAGGGTTTCACTAAAATTACAACGTTTTAATAAAGCCATACCACGGGGCTACATTAAAATAAAAACAATGTAGCTTAACGACATTCTGACGTTACAGAAATAATAAACTGCCCCTTATCAGGGGGTAATTAAAAGAATATAAAACAAACAACGGTCATAATTGCACGTAAAGTTAACAAACATGTAATCAACTTTTCAGCCTCGTTTAACAGTCACAGTAATGGCCGTGCCATTATCCTCCTGTATCTTTATTCAAATGAGAATTATCTGCAGAGCAATTAGCAACCAAATATTTGATTAAAAAAGAAAATATTTACTCGATGCTATGAAGTATAACATGGAAGCGGGAAGTAATTCGCTAAAAGCAGTTCAAATGGCCCGACCCCGACGCGCCTTTTGATGTTTTAAACTGGGCTAACGCTTAAGTTAATTATTTCTATGGACCCTTTAGGGTACGCAACAGTCGGCCGCGCGCTCAGATATTTTTATTAATGCCGTAACGGATTATCGGAATACACGAGGTGGAAAAAAAAAGAGACGGGAATTAAACATTGTTTGCTTTAACAAAAACACGTATCTCTTCCTCGTTCTAATGTAAACGATTTCGCGATAGAATCCAATAAAGTATAAGGTGGGCAGTGGCGGCGCTAGCATTATTTTGCGGTTGGGCGAAAATAGTCAGGAAATATCTAGGGTGGGCGAGGGAGTTAATAGTTATTAATTATATAAGGGTATTAACAAGCTTTTAATCCACGAGAGAAAAAATTTTTAAACCATTTTTTCGAGCGGATTAAAGGCTGTCAATTCCGAAATGCAATTCAACGTTTTATACACGACCACGGGCAAAACCGGTGAATTAGGAGGTAAAAAATTCTGGTTTTGAAATAGTCAGATTTGACAGATTTATTTGGATCAAGAATATTGATTTTGAATTTAAAACTAGAAACTCTTGGAGCCGTTTTTAGGACATGCGTTTGTTGATTTATCAACAAGACCGACATCAATCAAAATCGACACAAAAAATGAGTGACAATCTGAAAATTTCTTTATTCCGACTGAAATGCAGCAGCAAGCTCAAGAAGCAATATTACGTCTGTTACCAGCGAAAAGCAAGAGTGTATGCGAGAAGGGATTGGTGGAAGGAACAATTACAGGAGAGGTACTACTATCCTACTGTTTCATTGTAGAGAAACAGCTTGCTGTCTCTTCAATGTGGACAAAGGATTCGATGCTAAAATCAATATTGAAAGTGCACAAAGGTATTGACATTATCTTATCTTATATTAAAGGTAAACTTACTTCATATTTGAAAGCCAGATCAAGTAATTATAAAGCAGAGAAGGCAAATATACTGGAGAGAAACCAAATCAAAGAACTTTTGAAAATAGCACCGGATGAGGAATATTTATAAGTTAAGGTAGGAAATACACGATGTCAATATTTTAATTTATACACTGAGCTTTTTATTTTGAACTCTTTACAGGTTGCAACGATCATGGGAGTCGCAGGTGCTTGTCGATGCAATAAATTAACTTTGTTTGGATATTGGCCACGTCCAAGACTATTGTACGTACTCATTCCGAATACGAAAACAAACATTTCAAGAAATTTTACGATTTTGAAAGAAGCTTTTTCAGTCAATGCTGTAGAAATGTGTCGAAAAAAACATCAATCTGCGACCTAAAACTTCCGATGGTAGATTTTTCTTGCGATATGTGGCTGGACAATGTACTACACAACATGTAGGCATCAACACAATTTCGAAGACTTTTTCAAACGTGGCTTAATTTCTTGGGCTCCCTGATCCGGAAAGTTATACCGAATGAATAGATACCGTATAAACCGGTAGAGTAATACCGTATATAGAATGTGATATAGTGGTATTATAAGAAGTTGAGCGACTGGTTGGACGAAAAGGATTTTGCCTGGGCGCTCGCCCACTCCCGTCGCCGCCACTGCGGGTGGGAAACTTTCGATATTTTTACAGGGAATCTTGTTAACTACAGAATGTATGGAAAAATTAACTCCCTCACCTCCATTATCGATCTCTGTTTTCGAGGGAAACCCAATACTGAAAGCTAAGATTAGCTATCTCTTTTCGTTTTCGAGCTATACATATATTTTTTTTTGTTTTGAACCGTATATTGCATATGGGGTCGTTCTTGTATTCGTATTTTAATTTTCATCAATATCACTTGGATGGATCAAGTTTATATTAGCAGTACCGAAATTCTTAACCGACGCACAGTGGGCAAATTTACCAATTTAGGTGGACAAAAGTCCTATCAAAAGTTTTGAATTTCGGGGTATTGTATGTTATTATTATCAATATAATTGGCAAAGGGCAATTTTCAAACTACTGAAGTAAGGCGATCATTATACTCCACTTCATCTGCAAATGCCTTGTATAATACCGTCTAAACAAATTAGGTCAAAACAGCTATTCTCCTAGCTACAAGCCAACGACGAGCATTGGATTAAATGGCTAAATTTGCCAATTTAAGTTAACACTAAAATACAATGATTCAGATTGTTCGAAAACCACGGGGAAGTTGCAAAGTTTCACCTATCTCGTGATATCGCTAACTGCAGACAGGTTTCTACCTTATCTTAGATCTCGTCAGTGCAGTGTAAACGAGTATACTTTTGACAAATGAGGCTCACATCTTGTAGACGTTGTTATGATAGGTGACACCTTGCAACTTCCTTGTGATTTTAGAACAATCGAATAACTGTACTTTCAAGTAGATATACTATATCTATCTACTATATATACAATGATCAAGTAGATATACTATATTCTCCTCTTTTTACTGTTACCCAAATTAATTAACCCCCTGTATAATAGTTCTTAATAATATTCATGGAAATTCCCACAATTTGATGGTCGGGATTGCACCATTTATGAAACACGTTTTCTTGTAAACCTTAACTACCTGTTTATTGCCATAACACTTAGTCTCTGTATTTGGATAGTATATATTATAGGAACAGAATGTTTGTATTTTATTCTTAGTTGAATCATCCTTTGAAAATGACATAGAAATTGTCGAAACTGCAGTCACGTTTCTGTGAAAATATAGTGGTATAAAACTTAGTAGTTGTTTTACTCATTTCCGTTGTGAATTATGAACTACCACAGAGTAACGGCTTCCTCGATTCATTTCTATATGTACTCTACATGTGAAATGAATTTAACAATATGTAAATTTATGTTCATATTCGATAGAGAAAAATTTTGTCACCACCAAGAACTCCCAAAAATTTTTTTAGGATTTGTTTCCTCTAATCTTTTAGTTTCTAAATGGTACATTGATTTTTGCACTTTATATGAAGTAGTGCTTTATTCCTAACTTCAGAAGAAAAGGGGAGAGGAGTGGCGATGATCAGGTTGTAGTTGTAAAGGAAGAGTAATGTAGTTTTTAAATACGACCTCTATACATGAACTTGCATATTAGTGTCTTATTCTTACTTTTATGATTAAAACTGAAGGTTAAAAAGTAATGAAAAATAGTGGTATAACGAAGCTCTATTTGTAGATCTACAGAAGACTCCTACATAACATGATATGTTATAAATAAATAAATATGTGTTATTGAAGGTTTTTTATCTTCTGAATTCTGATTGTATCGAATAGTAGAGCAATTTTCTGTACATAACTACACTGGAGGGAGTTATTACCAAAATTTCAATACAGGGAAAAAATTGTGATGGTTTTGTAGATAATTTTTGTTCCAAACCTGACGTGGAGTTTAAAAACCCTTTAGAGTTTGGTTGCTTCATAGGGGCGTCCATTTTATATGCTTGAATAGGATTGACATTAAGCGACTCGTTTGGTTTATTGCCTATTCAACATCGTAGGTATTTCACATTTATTTACAGACATTAAAATCCTAAGGAAAGTGTTTCTTGACAAAAATGTTTACAAAACAGAGAAGCTATTCGAATATGTGTGAAGTCTGAGTAATCACAGTAGGTCTCCTGGTGAATAAAACCAAAAAGGCCCGTAATAAAGACCTGACAAACCCCAGGCTAAACTATATAGAAAAAAAATCACGTACCTCAACAAATCAAAATTTGATCAATATCCTTCTGGTATTATCAGACCCGGTGATTGCTAGTTCTAGGCGTCCTACTTCAAAGAAAGCTATTAAACTTGATTTAGAAGCACAGAAACTGTTGCAATGCAATCTATCTGAATCATGACTGTCCATGTCTCAATTGTCATTGAATGATAAAAAAAAATATGGTGATGAATATTGCCAATAATTTCTGTTTATTAAGTGCTCCTATGCATATTCAGTTATACTTCATTGTTATTTGTCATAATCCAATATCATTATTTTATCAATTTAATTATTAATTTTACTTGTAATTTATCAGAAGCTTGTTTCATTTTCATACATGTTTATTATTTAATGTAAATTTTGATATCCCTTATGGTACTTGCCGAGTGTAGTAGGTACAAAGTTAAATTCGTTTTATAATAAATTTTTGTAAGAAGTCACAAATTCTTTTTCTTTTTCAGTAAATCTAACTTAAATCTTTTTATTTGTACGTATCGCTTCATCCAAAATATTTTTCAAGAAAGGGGTAAAGATTTTAAGGAAGATAGACAAGAAATTACAATTACAAATTTCATTTATTTGGTTATCACAGGTTCGTTCCGTTAGTATTTCGTTAGTTCTCATGTCTTTAACATGTACAGTGTCCAAAAAAAAAAAAAACGCGAATAACCAAGTTTCTGATATTAGAGTCAAAATGGTCATTAATAGAAAATAATTATTTTGAAATAGGTGGCAAAAATACACTGAAATAGCAATATGGCTAGAATAGATAATCCTATTGACCTATCGATGATATCATTAGATTATTTATCGTCAATAATACATAATATTTGATACCCCATACAATATTTTCCAAATTTTCAATATTTTAAATTCAAATTTCGAATTTTTAAAATCCAAATTTTGAAATTTGGATTTGAAGCTTTTATTATCTTCCAATGACTTTATTAGCCAACAAACGTCTACTTATAATTGGAAACTTGATTTTTGTGCAAAATTTGAAATCTCTAGCTCAATCCGTTAATATTGTCTACATAGATAGGTCATTTTGCCCATTATGTGACGTAGCAAGCCATTTTGGGTTGACAATAATTAATCCCCGTATTATTAATATATAAAATTCTGATCATTTTGGTGTTAATATTTGATGTGCTCTACATAGTAATCACGTTTATCTTTCATTCTTTCCTCTTCTTTTTTTTGTCATGGTTATTATTTTGCTGCATAGATGAGTATGATGGCTCTTATCAACGTTTTATGTGTCCTCATTTTAGTTTTTCGGGTTAATGTCTTATTCTTTATCAGCTTCCTGTTTGCTTGCAGACCTTCATCTATCTCAGTTACTGGACAGTACGATTCCTAGATACCAATCTGGGAATCTATCCACCTTTTTGAATTCATGACTACTTTAATTGGTCTACTTCCTACATTTCCTTTCCTATCCTCATTATTCTCATTATGCTCTTGTTTATTTTTAGTTCAACTTTCTTACCTTCTGATACTGTCCCTTCTTTTAGCAGTTAGTACTAGGTCATCTGCGTATGCCACTAGTTGACCTGTTCTCGATTTTATTATAGCTGTGTTTATTGCTAGTATGGCATATTCCATTGCGATATCTGTTGCAACGCAGACAATGAGTCTCCCTGTTTGACATATTTGTCGATGTTGATTTTATTTAAGTTTATCTTTTTGGGTTGTTATACTGATTCTAGTTTCCCTCTTGCATATACAAGTCTTTGTAGTTTCGCTTGTATTTCTAGTTAACTCAGAACAGTCATCAGCTCTTGTCTATTAACCGAGTCTTCGTATTCGTATACTGGTCTGTTTCAAGGTATGCTTTGTATTCGTATACTTTTTCGATTATTTGTTTCACTACATGTATTGCATCCCTTGTTGATTTTCCTTTCACGAAACCACATCGATATTACCCTACGATAATCTTTTCTGTATGCTTGTAAATATAATTTTGAATGCTGTGAATAGCAGCGTTATTCCTTTATAAGTTTTACATTCGTATATATCTCTCTTCTTGTATATCATTACTATTTGGCTTATTTCTCAATCTCGTGATATCTTGTCCTCTCTCACTTGTAGGATCGGTTCGTATATCTATTCCCATAGTCTTTCGCCTCCATATTTAATTAATTCCAGATTTATGCCATATTCTCCCAATATTTTTGAATTACGGCTTTTTTTTATCATCTCGAAAAGTGAATTCTTTTAGTTTAACGTTATCAGTGTCATCACTTATTATTGCTTGTGTGTCTTCTTTGTTGAGTCGCTCCATATTCTAAATATTCCAAAATATTCTGTCCTTCTCTCTTTAGCTAGATTATCTTCCATCACTACTATTCCTTACTTGTTTTTTATTATATTTTATTATAATAGTTTTGAGTATATCACACCTATTTTGGTTACTAAGTTTTTGGTAAAATTTGTTTGTATCTTTACCTTGTCCTTCTTCTTCCTTTGTCTAATATTTCGATTTATATCCAGTCATTTTGGTTTTTTTTTATTATTTTTTTTATATTTTCCTTTTTTCCAGGTAGTTGGTCTTGCTCCACCCCGATTTTCTTCCCAAACATTGCAGCCTTGCCCCTACTTTCTCTTCTAGTGTAATCTTACATTACCTGATTATACCATTACATTACCTGATGATTCCATTATATTTCCCGATTGTACCATTCTTTCCATTGTTCCTTTTATTTTTTCTTTTTATATTCCACTTCTGCTCTTCCATGATTTTTATATGTATCGACATCTTCACGTTGGCGTTGTTCTCTATACATTTACATTTTTCTAGGTGTTCATGTACTTTCAAGGCATATTTGGACATTTCCTAGACATTTCCTATTACAAAGTATGGGTATATTCTATAAACAATGGACTTGTTTGACCTTATCCTGTAAATATCCAGCAAGATAAGACTAACCAATATATCTGATTTGTGCCCAATTAGTTAAATCACACAAAAATAATGACTCGTATCGACTGAACAATGAAAAAGCGACGAGGACAATAAAGCACTTGACGTCCCTTCATTTCTAAACCCCGCTTCCCCGCCACTGCCCTCACAACCAAGAGTAATTCATTAATTTATCGATTGATTGAAACCGACCAACCGTCGTGATTGGATTAGTTAGCAAAACTCAGCTAGCAGGTCTGTTCAACAAGCTGATTTCAGATGACTCTCGAGATGCACTTCCACAATGCGTCGCGTCGGGGGAGTTGGGGGATGGCGGTTTGCATGCCATGCGGAGGCCGCAATATGCAGCGTAACGGTAGCCACAAGTGGCTATTGAGAGCTGCAAGCATTGCAGAGACACGTAGTCTTCCGTGGCGGATCTACTGAGGAGACTAACGAAGTAGGAAGGTTGGAGGTGAATGTGGCTGCATGGAAAATGTCCTGTGAAATCATTAGTATCAATGCAATGCAACAAGAATAAAGAAGGTGAGCTTTAGACCACGTTTTGTATTTGTCTTATTTCACGGATAGTTAGACAATTTAACGTAGAGCTTATGTAGATGTCGTATCGATTTATTTTAAAAGAAAGGCATACAATATGCGACCTATTTTAATCGTAAAAATAATTTTTATAAATACAATCTTAATTTTTGTGGTCAGATAAAGGTTTATTAAATACTGAACAAGTTTCAGATTATATATTTAATATTACATTTGGGAATACGATGCAGAAGTTTTAATAAAAGTAAATAGAAGCTTGTTTTATTTCCTAATGTAGTATACTCGTACACTAGGCACAAAAATTAAGAGATGTATAACAATCTTAAATTTTTAGGTGATATTCAAAGGGCTGTAACTCGGAGAAAAATAATCGTAGAGCAATTAAAAAAAAAGCAGATAGAAGCTCAGAGTTCCTAGTTTTTAGATCTTAAGATCTACATTTTTGCCATCAGCAGTTTAGTAATAAGAAAACTGTCGGAAAAAATATTTCCAAATTTTTTTTCTGCCTTTGAAAAGGTCCACAGACATCAGTAATTCTTTTCAGTGATTTCATCGTAAAGCATTTTTAGAACATTTCATGCTCTTTAGTTTGAGTCGCTAAAAGCCTTGTACGATGACTTCTCGCTGAATTATCGTCGTTTAAAATAAAGAAGTTAGTTTTGATTTTGGTAATTAATTACTCGGGAAATTATGGTCGTACAGAAAATTCAAGTAGGGTTTTGAAAACTGCAAAGTATTATTCACCAGCAGTAGTTATTGGTTTTTGATAAAAAGAAATTCGGTTCGAGAATGTTTATTAAAAAGAGGTAAAAAATTTCGTGTTTATGTATATTTGCTTAATTTGGCATAATGTTGTAAATAATGAATAGACTAAGGATGTTGACTGTTTTTTTTCAACGTCAAAGTATGCCAAGGAAACCCAGAAAATTTCAAAGCGCTGCAATTTTTTTTTCGTTTTAGTCGGAATTAGGGGAGATATTAGAGGAAGAATCTAGCATAGATAGGGAAGATGTAGGAAAACCTATATTGAGAGAGGAATTTGAAACAGCACTAAGGGGGCTAAAGAACAATAAAGCGCCGGGTGTAGATAAAATACAGGCGGAAATTTTGAAATGTGTAGGACAGAAAGTAGTAAATAGGATGTTTGAACTGGTAAAATACATATATGAAACGGACGAGATGCCGGAGGATTATAAGAGGAACATTATCGTTACTATACCGAAAAAGAGAGAAGCCGACAAATGCGAGAACTTTAGAACGATTAGCTTAACTTCCCACGCGTCAAAAATTTTAACCAGAATAGTGCAGAAGAGGATGGAAAATAGAGCGGAGGAAATACTAGGAGAAGACCAATTCGGGTTTAGGTGAAATAGGGGAACTCGCGAAGCTATTCTGGTGCTAAGAGCAATGTTAGAGAAAACAATAGAGAAAGGAAAGAATACTTATATAGGATTTGTAGATTTAGAAAAAGCTTTTGATAATGTAAGATGGGAAAAAATGTTTGAGATACTAAAGAGCGCGGGAATGAAGTATAGAGATAGGAGAGTAGTACACAATCTATACAAAGAGCAAACTGCTGTTATAGAAGTAGAAGGGGAAAGAAGGGAAGTAGGTATTAGGAAAGGAGTAAGACAAGGATGTACGCTATCACCACTAATTTTTAATCTATACATCGAAGAGGTGATTAATGTCGTAAGAGATATAGTGGATTTCGGTATTAAAGTACAGAGACAGAAACTAAAAATGCTGAGATTCGCGGATGACATAGCAGTATTAGCATTAGTAGTAAAGAGGAATTGGAATCAGCGTTGAACGAAATGGGGGCAGTGTTGACAGAGGAATACGGAATGAGGGTGAATAAAAACAAAACTAAAGTGTTAGTGTGCAGAGGGCGCGAGAGCAGAGCAAAAACGAAACTACAAATCAATAATGAAAGATTGGAGGAAGTTAAAGACTTCACTTATTTAGGAAGTAAAATAAATTGGGATGGAAGAAGCGATGAAGATATAATACAAGGAATAGCGCAGGGTCGAGTAGATTTTAACAAAAAGAAAGCACTTTTGTGCTCGGGGGTAATAAACCTAGAAACAAGGAAGATATTTTTGAAAACGTATGTATGGAGCACGGCACTATACAGTTGCGAAACCTGGACGGTAGGGGAAGCAAGTAGGAAGAAATTAGAAGCTTTTGAGATGTGGTGTTACCGAAGAATGATGAAAATACCGTGGATTGATAGGGTTAGAAACGAAAAAGTATTAGAGAAAGTCGGCGAAAAAAGAAGTATGTGGAAAAACATAAAGAAGAGAAGAGATAGAATGGTAGGCCACTTGCTGAGACATGGGGGAATAGTCCGCGATATTTTGGAGGCAGAAATAGGGGTGAAGAAAGGCAGAGGTAGACCTAGATTAGACTACTGCTCGCAAATAGTAAGGGATGTAGGTTGTAGCACAATTAGCGAAATGCGTAGGTTAGCACAAGATAGGAGAAGCTGGAGGTTAGTGTCCAACCAGTCTTAGGACTGATGACCTCATGATGATGAGTCAGAATTATTGAATTTATCAGTTTTGCTAAAAATCAAGGATGAATTTTTCAATTTCAATTTTATTAAATTATTGACGTTAAAAATGTTTTTTAGCAATAGGCCATATTTATTTTATCAAAAAATGTTAATTATTGTAAGAAAATAAATGAAAAAAATAAGTAAAAACTGATTTTTTGCTTTAAACGGCGCTAGTTTTGCTTTCGATAACTCAGCGAAAAATCATTATACAAGGCTTTTAGACCGCTGAAACTAAAAAAGGTAAAATTATCTAAGACATTATTATATTTTAGTGTAGTTAGCCAGCTTAAAACCGTTTTGTTGTAGTGGTTACTTGTTACAAAACACTGATGACGAGATAATCATAAATCTTCTGAAACCAATTAACCCTATTAAAAATATCAGTTTCTGGCAGAATGGAAAGAACGCGTAAATACTAACAGTAATAATAAAAGAAACGAGTGAAGGTGTAAGACAATTAGGACAACCTTAATACACTAGACAGAAAAGTTAAGGGATGTACAAAAACTCCAAAATGTTTAGGTGATCTTCAAGGGGACCTTGGAGAAAAATAGTCGCCAGAAAAATTTAAAAAAATGTTTTAGTGACCTAACGAAAGTTAAAGTAAGGTTTTAAAAACTGCAAAGTATTCGTTGCAAGTTATAGTTATTGGTGTGAGAGTGTTGATTGAAACAGAGGTAAAAAATTACGTATTTAAGGATATTCACTTAACTTGGCATAACTTTGCAAATAATGGATAAACTAAGGATGTTGACCATTTCTCTTTAACCTCAAAGTATATCAAAGAAACCATTTCAAAGCGCTGCGATTTATTTTCTTCGTTGTATTCCGAATGATCGAATTTGTCGATTTTGCTGAAAATTAATTTAAAGATGAATTTTTCATCTTTTATTCATTTTTTAAGTTTGACAATGTTTTTGTTAGCAATAACACATATTTTTTTATAAAAAAATTTTGGTTATTATCGTAAGAAAAAACATTTCTATACGATCATTATTTCCCGAGTAATTATTTACGAAAATCAAAACTGACTCTTTTACTTTGAACGACAATAACTATATCTAGGTAATTTCATTCTAACAGGATGGTATTGTGCTTTATGATGAAAGCACTATAAAAAAATTATTGATGTCCGTAGACCTTTTAAAAGGCAAGCAAAAATGTGGAATTTTTTTCCCGATGGTTTTCTTGTGATTACTCAAAAACTGTTGATGGTAACAAATTCTGAATTTATTTGCGTTTTTTAGTTTTTATTTACACCCAAATCAGCTCTATGGGGTTCAATTCGCAATGATATGGTGATAGACGAAGTATTGTCACATCACGAGCTTCTTCCATTTCATCTACTACATATTTAATTTACCCGCTTCTTTCTCGCTGCGCATTTTTTAATAGTTTCACTTTTAACATGGTATCATCGCCACAATCCAGATTCTTAGATTTTAACCACTCTAGGATCTGTCCTTTTCACCATACTGATGTTGGTAACTTTTCAATTCGCCGACTACGATATGGTGCATTGTCCATCACGACAACTGCGCCGGGTTCTATGGAAGACAATACAGATGAAAACCATTTTTCAAAAACTTCACTAGTCATATTTTTATGATAATCCCCTGTTCGTCGCGATTCAAATACATTTAAACCGTTTTCCAAAAACTGAGTCGCTTCCGATATGCGTGATTATTAATCTTCGTCCTTTTCCAGATGATGCCTTCAATCCCGGAGATAATCCTTCTACAAGTGCCTGTCAGTTATTTATAATGTTGCAGTCTTGCCACACTTTCGTCACGGTATGACCTTAGTTTACCCAAGTTTCATCCAAATAATAAATCTTACTACCAGAATTCCAAAAATCTCTTAGCTTTTCCAAATAACTTCCTTGTCATAACACAGTTTCATTTTTTTCACAAAGAAAACTCTTTCGGTTTCGTTTTAAATGATGAAAATTCATTTCATGCATAATTCTCAAAAGAACTTTACGAGAGAACTTCGATAAATTTTCATCTTGATCGGCGACAGCGTGAATTTTATTCAGCGTCGGAAGTTCATTAAAAAAAATCCATGAATAATCCTACAAATTATGTATTTAACATCTTCGTCAACTTCAATCTTCATCATACCGCGGGTTTCTATTTTCTTCTTTTTTTCACTTGTTTCTTCTTCATCACACTTCATTGCACGGTACACACTACTTCCACAGACTTTTGTTAACGAAGAGCATATATCAACTGCCTCGGTTGTACTAATATCTGAGTTTCGCGCCCGAATTCCTTCGTAAACGTTTTTAATCATTTGAAGTTCTTCATTTGTTAAATGTCGCTGTTTTCGATTGGAATTCTTCGTCGTAGAATCACTACAACTTACATCCGCTACTTCCATGTTAGAAAAACATTAAACACTCACGTTTATCGCAGAATATAATAAATAAACAATTTCCCGAATCAATCCCACATAACCACAATGTAATGCCACTGGCGCTCCAAAATCTGGGCTATACGACGCATGCGTCATTCTATCGATCGACATTGATCCGTGCCACCAATTGCTGGCCAATCGAATTCAAATGTATTTAAAACCACCTAAAACGATTGGCTATATTTGCTACAACAGCGCACCAGGCGATACAACCGATTATTATGCGATTCTGAATTCAATAGGAGAGGGAGTAGTTCGCATTGAACTACTGTTTCTATAGAGCGGCACATAAAATTTGTATGCACATAATAGGCGACTACACAAGAAATGGACAAACCGTTAAATAGTTATGGTGGTCTGATATTATATATGAATCACTCCACATTATTTCGGCACTGAGGTATAGTGTATTACCAGCGTGGCTTTTATTCACGGATTGTTACGTAGTCAGGCGCGGCCGTACGCCACTGGCCGCGCAAACATCCCGATATAGCAACACTAATCTATAAAATGAACTCCATAGGAAACGTATTTGGCGGAGTCGGGCTTCGATGCGGGCGAAACGCATTAATAAGAGAATATCATGTCTGATATTTCCGCTCCACCTTGATCTGAGCCTTCCCCCGGCCCGGCCAGCCGATCCTCCCGATGCAATGATGGGAGTGCCGGTAATCAGCAGATACATCACGTCATTTAGCTAATGGTTTCCGGAATGCTAATCCTGCATCAGCCGCCAACCGACTCTTGATCACTGATATTACGGCCTTTATCTGGGCCCCATCCGAGTACCTGAACTTAGCGCGATAAGTTGATGGGCGTGCGTTGTTGCGGAGATACGTGGAGATTCCCTCTCTAATGATTTTATAATGGGATCAATTTATCAGCGCGCCCAGAATGGGGTTAATTGAAAGCACACTTCGAACTTCTCCGAACTCCTTCTGGTCGATACCAGCGCGATGGTTTATTGGATTTTTGGTTCCGGTATCGGCTTTATTTCGACCCGCTCTGGAAGTTGCTTAATTAACAAAGTTTTCGGACACGGCAAGTCGTCTGTGTCGAGGTGCGGGCCTGTTTTAGTGCGGCCTGTTCGCCTCCTTCGAAGGAATTCTTGTGGACGGGCCTAAAGGATACTTTTTACTGGAATTCTGCCTGATTTTAACATAATTTCACCAGCTGCGTGTTATACGTTCATACGGTGAACTTGAAAAGTGCTACATAAATTTATTAAATTGCATTAAACTATTTTATCTTCAGCCGTTACGGTGAATAAGGTTACGCACCGAAGTAGTATAGCAAAGCGGGTTCTGGGCCACCCTCGGATTTGTCCGCGGACATTTGATGCGGATGGCATGTGGTCATTGTTGATCTGAAGAACTCTTGGCGCAGGTATAAAACAAGTCTGTACAGGTATAAAACAGGTGTGTATCGGTTTAAAACAGGTATGGTGGTATTAGGAAAAAAACATGACGTCATTAAACAGGTTACCATACCTGTTTTAAACCGATACACACCTGTTTTATACCTGTACAGACCTGTTTTATACCTGCGCCAAGAGTTCTTCAGATCAACAATTACCACATGCCATCCGCATCAAATCCGAGAGTGGCCCAGAACCCGCTTTGCTATACTACTCACCGAACAGAAACTATGACAAAAATGTTCACTCTCTGGCTGAACTTTAATCGTTCGCTTACAAAGGCATGCCGCCACGCAACTGTTGAACGGCATCCTTCTCGACTGTACGGAGATACTTCGTGTTAGGATTACCTATTTCGTCGTGAGCGTTTGTTACGAGGGCTAAGAGAATGTCGAGGGCTCTGAATTAGATATAGAGCCGTTTCTTAATGGAAATATTTTGTTGAAGTAAAATAGCAGCTATGACTTCACACTTTGTCGGTCGCTCCGGATCTCTGAGTTTCACGTGGTAGTCTTCTGTAAACATCTAAGTAGAGCTGGGTAGTGGAAAGTCCTCCCTCCACCTATCCTCCTGACTAGTGAAGCCCCATAATTCAGTGTGATTGCGATCTTGATACTTACTGAGCTGCTTGACTGGGAACCACTTGGATCTATCAAATCCTACGCGACCTAATTTGTAAGTATTAATTTTTTACACAATTCTTTCCATGTTCATATATATTTTTACATTTTGTGTATAATTAACCGTAGAAGAATCGCTTTCTTTGGTACAAGGTATTTCAGTGTTATATGGGCACTGGATCTATTAGATCCAATGCGACCGTTCACGTTGTGTTCTCCTAATTTGTATTGTTTCAAAAAACTCATTTTATTTTATGAACAATTTTTTCCTTTTTTTCCCCAGAGGCATAATGGCGTCAGAAAATATTTTTTCTCTTCACAATGCAGAGGACATTTTGAAAATTCATGCACTTCTATTGGATGACAGTGATGCTGATGAACCTGCATAAAATAGTTCGCCATCCAATCGGAAGAACCCTCGTCACGATATAGATGAAGAAGCTTCTGATATGGATGAAACTGAAGAAATAGAGGTGCACGAAGAGGATTCCAACTCTGAACAGAGTGATGTAGATTCGCATTCTGAAGATGAAGAGGGCGACGACTCATTTTATATTTGCAAAAGGAAAATTGCGAAGAAAGTTGTTGAGACCATAAGTTGGAAAAAACTCCATTCACCAACAGAAAGAAAACTGAGAAAATTAATTTGCTTACAAGATTTCCTGGTGTAATAGGAAAAACAAAAAATATAAACACCCTGTTGGATACACGGCTGTGCTTGTTCAACAACACTATGTTGGATATGATTATATTAATTATACTAATCAGTACATCGGCACAATTCGTGACAATTTTTCGCAGGCTCGGGATGCTTTACCAATAAAACCAAAATTAAGGCTTTTATCGGTTTACTGTATATTGCTGGAGAGAGTTAAGCTGGAAGAAACAACTTTGAAGATCTTTGGAGCACCGATGGTTTCTGCATAGAAATATTTAGGTTGAATATGTCGTTACAAAGATTAAAATTTTTGTTAGGAGAAATTCGATTTGATCATCGTGATACTCATCAATAACGGAAGACAGTAGACCATTTTGCTCTAATTCGGGACCTATCATTTTTGTTGACAAAGTAGCCTCGTTTTTAGTAAAAGTTTTAATAAAAGTTATAAAAACATGATTTGCATTTTTTTTTGTGACCTAAAGAAATAAAAGTTAGTTTTTTTTCCGTAAATATCAAAATTTCGTAAATGGATCTCATACGTCCAGTGCGACCGTCCACGAGACTCCAAGAGATGTGGCCGATGGACGTTTATTAGATAAACTGTTAACATTTAATAGAGGTAAAACTGTACATAAACTAAAAATAACATTACTCAAAAAAAGAAATATTAATATTGCGAATATATTAACAACAATATCGCATTATTTACTAACTAGACTGACAAGTTAATAAACAAATGTTCCCACAAATTTTTCAATATAGTTAGCTTGGCATTTGGTTTTTGTAACTTTTTGTTTTCTATATCGTGATTTGCGAATTTTATAGTATAATAAAGGCGCACTCTGGTATAGAGGGACAAAAAGTAATTTGATGGAAAACATCTACACGGATGTGTAAAAGGTACATACCGAAAAAATTAGACACTAGATCCTGTTTTACTGTTACAGCCATCAGCAGAACACGGCGTCACTTTTAGCTATTCAATAAAATTCACTTCACATTCAAACGCAAATTAATAAAATTCACAATCTAAAGTCCGACCAGTATAATACTTCGGCTGCGGCAATCGGTTCGGTGTCGGGACTGACGGTATACATAAGCCACGTGCTGTGATAGTTAGCTAATTCTCGCTGGACAACGGGATGGGGCAAGGAGGGAAACTTAGCGGGCGGAGCTTAGAGTGCACCTTCTTGTCATTGATTCCGCTCGGTGGTTACGGGCATTATTTCTAGTGTGGTAGGCGCCACTTTATCGCACTAAAAGTTAAAAGTGTATTTAACAATTTCTTACGTTTTTTAAATGTTTCTAAGCTAACCTAACTATAGGGTATCTCAGTTTGAACTATAGGATTTGAATTGCGCGCAATTTGTGTTCTGTCAAAGATCAATATTTAACGACTGTCATCTACGAACCATACGACAAAATGGCATAACAAATGGCAAGGAAAAAAATATATAGAAGCTTGATCATCCCCAAGAAGTTAGATCTATAAAGCTTTCATAAGCGACGCTACCTCACTTGGGGTATTAAGCCACCCATACATACGTACGAGGTGTGTTCAAAAAATAACGGGAATTTTCGGTTTTTCGAAAGAATTAATTTATTCGTTTATTCGTCTATATCAATGTTATCCCCTTCAAAGTAGTCCCCAATATATGTTATTGCACTTATGCCAGCGCCTTATCTTCCAATCCCCGAAACACTTCTGGAACTTGATCTTTGGGATAGCGTTCAGTTCTCTCAGCTATGCGCTTTTAATCTTATCTATGCTTGCAAAGCGTCGGCCCTTTAAGGTTCTCTTTATTATTGGAAACAGAAAAACAGAGGTAACACGGAGCCATATCTGACGAATATGAAGGCTAGGGCATCGTTACAGTGTTGTTTTTGGCCAAAAATTCACGAACAAGCAATTAAGTGTGAGGAGGTGCATTATCGTGATGCAAAAGCCATGAATTATTTCGCCACAAATCCGGGCATTTTCTTTCAGATTGCTTCGCGCAAACGGCGTTGAACTTGTAGATACTGCTCCCTATTGATCGTTTGACCTTATGGCAAGAACTCATGACGCATTATACCGTTATAATCGACGAACACAGTGAGCATAACCTTCACATTCCACCATACTTTTCGAGATTTTTTCGGTCTTGATGACCGAGAATGCCTCCACTGGAATGATTTAGCCATAGTTTTGACATAATATCCGTAAACCCTCCTGTTTCATCACCTGTTATAACACGTTTCAGTAGTTTTGCATCGTTGTTGACTTCATTTAGCAACTCCTGAGCATCTTCCAGTCGCCGCTATTTTTATTCGAAATTCAACAATTTGAAATCAAATTTTGCTGCCGCACGTTTCATACCCAAAAACACCAGAGAGAATTTCATGTCATGAGCCAATTAATATTTCAGCATCATCAGCGACTTTTATTGCGATTTGGCAATCGTTCATAATCATTTCTTTCACTTTGTCCACGTTTTTATCGGTTGTTGATGTGCCTGGACATCCAGGGAGCTTGCCATCTTCAACGTTTTCACGACCTTCTTGAAAACACTTATACCACTCGTAAATCCTTGTTATACTTATAGCAGACTCACCAAAAGCAATATTTAATATTTCTAAGACATTGCTGCACTATATTCCATTCTTATAGCAAAATTTAATGCAAACTCATTGATCCATGTTTAAAGAAATAAATAATCGCCGATCGTACCGAATCACATGTAACCTTCTTGACAGCTGACAACAGACTAAATATCCGATATGGCTAACAACGTACATATACTTTTCAGACATGTTTACCACTACAACAATGAGAAAATCGTGCGAATCGGACTAATCAAATCGGAAATTACAAAATTCCTGTTACTCTTTCAACACACCTCGTACACTATAAACTGCACTTCTGATTTGTAACGTCCAGTGAACTAATTAACCCTCAATAATTCAGAGGCAATTTGGACCTGTATCAACAGTTCTAAAATGGAAGCGGAGCCGTCGTGATTAGGAGAAAATTATTAAAAACGGCATCACACGCTGCGCCGCTTGCTTGGCTGAAGTGTGTGTCGGACAGCTGTTATTCCGCGTGTGCACCCAACATATGGGAGAATTAATAATCAAAAAGGCTTTGAGGGACCGGCGACTAGTTCATCATGGTAAGAATTTGTGCCCCGGCCAACGGGCCTTTTAGCGTAATTGAAAGACCAGCGCGGTTTGAATATTCGGGAGGCGAAAGGGGTGGACGGCCAGCTCGTGCCCTGCGTACTTCCTAAAAATCAGGAAGCAAAAGGATATTTCGGACGAATCAAAGAGCCCAATGAAATTAAATCATATATTATCAAAGAAAATCCCG
Organism: Rosalia funebris; assembly: GCA_037954035.1. Classification (NCBI taxonomy): domain Eukaryota; kingdom Metazoa; phylum Arthropoda; class Insecta; order Coleoptera; family Cerambycidae; genus Rosalia; species Rosalia funebris. The sequence goes on from JAZFAV010000022.1 coordinate 14,320,553, forward strand.
TTTGAAATTCATATTCATTTTCCTTACTAGGCAACAAAAGGCAAAAGGGGTTATATCGTGATAATTTCAGGGGTTATATCGTGATAGTCAGTCATAGTGACAATTTTCTGTGCTTAGCACTCGTTTTCCCAAGGTTCCTATGACGTGTTTGACGGTCTTTTTATGTCAGATTTAAAAGCACAGAGCGCTGCTTCCTGTCGTGAAAAACTGTGACCGAAACTGTCGTTATAGTCAAGCAGGATGACAAAGAAGTTGCTCTAAGCAAAACTCAAGTCTACGAATGATTTTCCCGATTCCAAAAAGGAGAAATGTCAGCTTGGTGACCAGCCTCCATTTAAAAGACCGTCGCATCGACGAGCGGCACCGATGAAAATATCACCCGAATTCGGAACAAATTCCAGAAGATCAATGAGAAATAATCAACCAGCTCGTGGAAATGAAAGAGCTTTCATGGACATTCATTCAACGAATTTTGTCGAAAAATTTGACGACAAGAAAGTGACTGCAAAATTAGTTCCCCATTTACTTTCCGAGAAACAAAAAAAATGAAGACCTTGGAGGCCTGTTGTCGGTTGAAAGAAATGCTTGAAAATAATCTCTTTTTTTCTGTAAATATCCCCAGTGAGCGTAAAAGCCTGCATTCCACAGAAGTTAATTAATTCAGGTAGCGAAGTCTTCTCAGCTCAGATCTATGATACAAAGTTTGAAAAATATAACTTTAATTCTTCGTGAATATAGAATGCATGGCTACCGATTAGTGCACCAATTTTTATATAATTACATTGATGGTTGTCCCTAAATAAATTTGTCAACCCGTTGATTCAGTTTTTATAGTGCATAAATAATAATTCGTAGTATATTTTAATGCGGAAGACTCGACTCTTACTAGTACCCACACCAGCATCTATAGTAAACTATTGCCTTTAGACATGCGCATATTTGAATAAGATAACCTATTATATGTTTCCTAACAGAGAAATTAATGAAGAACAGTTAACAAATAAAGAAACAGTCGCATCAAAGACAAGTCATCGAAGACGACTAAGCTTGACTTCACAAATACCAAATTCATCTCTTTTCTTTTTTACGTAGGTTTTCCAGCGAAGCTTCGTAAAGTAAAACTGAGATATTTGGCTATATTGGCATATGAGACTACTCGTCCATTCATACTTATTGGAACATATTCGATGTGTCTATTAGTGACATCGATATGAACTTATTTTTCTTCGTTTAATTTAATTTTCTATTTCTTGCTCCAGTTTTGGAATTTATTGATGGCGTTTATTAGCTATTCCTATATTACGTTTGCCAGTTCTTACTATGACAGTATCGGTGGTGAAAGTAGCTACAGTATTATGTTCTAGCTTTGAGAGGTCACAAGTATACAATAGGTAAATGACACCGCCTAGAACACTGCCTTGTGGGATTCCTGCTTTGGTTTCATTACGGACAGAGCAGGCATTTTCCTGCTTAATTCGAAAGTTTCTTTCTGATAAATAGGGTTTTAAATATCTGCATATTGTTTAGGAAGGATAATTTTTAATATCCATCATGCCCATTTTAGTCCACCATGCCAAACTTTATCAAACGCTTGCGCTACGTCGAGGAATACGGCAGAGCAAACTCTTTTTTCTTCTAACGCATTCTCTATTATATTAGTGATTCTATGGACCTGATCTATCGTCGAGTGTTTATGTCTGAACTCAAACGGGTACTTTGGGATTAGTATTTTTCTCTCGATGGTTGGTTGTATTCCTTTAAGTAGAAGTTTCTCAAAGAGCTTCGATATGATAAAGATATTGGTTTATATGAACACAACTACATGTGACGATTTCCCCGGTTCTTGTATCATCACGATTTCTGTCACTTTCCATAGTTTAAGTATGTATTGAAGCCTGGACACGGCATTGATTAGATTAGTCAGCGTGACAAGAGCTTTCCTCGGAAGCTGTTTTAGTATTTCTCCAATTATTCACTCAAATCCAGGAGCCCTTTTCTCATATATGTTACGCTTGATTTTTTTTATAACTACATCTGAGAATGTCAATTTTATATTTTCTTCCTTCTGGTGAGGAGTTTCTTCTGGTATGTTTCCTTCTTGTAGGTTATTTATTTACAATGTATTCTCTAATTGTGAGAGGCAAAGCATTCAGCTTTTTCTTCACAACTTCTGGTCCACTTTCCATCTGTCTTTTTAATTGGTGGTATCTGCATAATGGTTCTTTTTAAACTTTTTGTCGCTTTCGTAGAGAATAACTCATACTATTACCGTTAGTAAGATCCATTAAGTAGGAGGCAATAATTTCGTATTTTAGTTCTTTAATTTCTTCAATTTTGTTTAATTTCTTAATTCAATATAGTTTTGTCTTGTGGGGCTCTGGTTTGGAACCATTTTCTTCTTACTTTTTTTTGTATAACTAATCACCTAATTTCTTCCGAATAGCTACTGCCCTTTAGTCGTCTTTGTATTTTCGGCATGCATTGCCATGCAGTTACTTGGATATCTTTGATAAATTTCTCCAATTCTGCGTTGAAATCTTCTTCATTTCTCTAAGAAATACCTTTAGTTTTACTCTTTTGTCAAGTACTTGTTTAAAACTTTATTTTAGAAGGACTATATAAATTATGATGGCCGTTTTCCATTTCAAGATCAGCCTTGACCAAGATCTATTTTGACATCTCGGTTCATACGAAGACTTTAAGTTATAGACATATTTTCAATATTTTTTTGCTAATATAATGATTTCCTCCACACGATTGAGACAGTTATATACCAAAATATTAAGTATCGCACGTAATAAACGTACCTAAAAATAAACTACCCCTCACGAACGTACCCTATATTCAAAAGGAATTTCCGCAATAAATTGCTACTCGCTTTATTTTTGCATCAAACGGATCCATTTATACTGTTCAATCTAATATTATTGCTAATCAATACATTCCCCATTCCTCAGGTGCTTCCAATTCCCATGGACTGAGATTCGGCTATATACGAAATGAGCGTGTGATCAAGTCGAACGATAGCATTTTTCTAGGAGCAACAAGTCGTTTTAATTAAATTTTAAAGAAAAGTCCCGGCAATGTATTATTCTTTGCGGCTGAGGGTTGTATGTTGTTTTTCTTTTCTTCTTTGGCTAGAATTTAATGTAGAAAGCAAAGGGTTTTTTGTAACATCACGCGATGAATTATTCTAGGGAATTTACATTTTCGAGTAGAGCTCTATAACCTACATCCGAGACAGCTAATAGGATTGTATAATGATCATGCATATATATGGCACCTCTTGTTATATAAAATAAAACAATATGAAAACTTACTTTTTAGTCTAAAGATCACGGGTTTATTTTATGTTGCTTTCTTTTTATTTCATTTGATTTTCATATACCTGCATTTGTATATAAATGTTTTTTTGTATGTATAAATATATATATATATATATATATATATATATATATATATATATATATATATATATATATATATATATATATATATATATAATCATGAGGTCATCAGTCCTAAGACTGGTTGGACGCTAACCTCCAGCTTCTCCTATTTTGTGCTTCGGTAACACCACATCTCAAAAGTTTATAATTTCTTCCTACTTGCTTCCCCTACCGTCTAGGTTTCGTAACCGTATAGTGCCGTGCTCCATACATACGTTTTCAAAAATATCTTCCTTGTTTCTATATATATATATATATATATATATATATATATATATATATATATATATATATATATATATATATATAAATACTGCTTCCAGGTGTAGTGAAGCTTTCTTCGCCATTTATGGTAGTCCAAATATAATCGGCGAAGAGCTTTAACATGTCGAACGATTGTAAAGAATATGCATCCACATAAGATGCAATCATATCAATCCTTTTTACCTGTAGAAAAATAATTGTAATGAATGTAACCATCCTTTTAATAACTGCGGTATAGTTCTTGTATTACCTGAACCGAGAAAATATGCCTCAGTTGTTTCTAATACCATAAACAACTACATGTATGCCCTGCATAAAATCCGAAAGGAATTATCCTCATCACTAGACAACTCTTAATGTACCCTAATCTTATTGAGTTGTCCATATAGAGATTTGCCTCTTAAGAAGTGTCTCAAGAAATGGGACTTTCCTGTGGAATATGCCATCCAACACAAGATGCAATCATTTTACCAGCAGAAAAATAGAAAGACTGCATGTAATGATTCTTGTACTGTGTGTGTTATATTCCTTGTACTATCTGAATCAAAAACCTTTCATCCTTCATTTCAAAGGTATTATCTTCGTCCTCAACAACTCTCCACTGTATCCGAATCTTATTGAGTTGCCGCTATAGATGGTTGTTTCTTGAAACGTCTGAATTCGTCTTTTGTTTTAATTTAAAGAAGTAATTGTTTAGCTTTCAGTACGTCAAAAAAATGCATGCAATCTTTTTAATCCAACGCTCCCTGGCAAAATTTTCATGATTTATGTAGACTCATCTCATAAGTTACGTAGAAAATTCATGAAATGAAAAGTACTAAAACTCAAGCAACATTTCGTTACAATAATTCAAAGACATATGAGGATAATATAGCAATTGCCTGTAAGTCAATAGATTTCTTCTGTCACTTCGTTAGTGACGTTCTTTTTCTAAAATATTTTGAAGATTGCTAACTACTCGTGTTACTTATCACTTTATGTCTTCATATATTGATCCCTCGTTGGTAAAATATGCATCAGCTACAATTTATTGATTGCTGTAATGTTGGCAGCTCTTCATTCACCTATGTGCAACACTCTCGATTTCTTGATTATTGCGCCCTACAATTATGTAATTCATCCCTCGTTTTCAAGCATTACTGGCTTTATATCTATCCACTCTATTGAAATTGATACTAGTTTTCATTTCCCTGGATTTGATTATAACTTTTTCCATGCTCAGCAACCACGGGTTCCTCTGCTATTAGAGTCAACAGCATCTAAAGCGTCTAGTTGATCCTATGAAATACTAACTACAATTATACATAATTCTTTTATTTCTCAAATTTCTTGCGTACTACCTGTAGTATATTAATAATTTAATTAATAACGATCTGTTAAATTTAACATTCCTTTTCTGGCGGAACGTGACTTTATCTTTTGGTAGTATCTCAAATTCTCAAAGTATGTGAATTTGAGCATTAATAAACCTCATAGGGGAACAATATTCGTTAAGTCAGCACAGACCTTGGCATATGCAGACGATGTCGACATAATAACAAGAACGGTAAAGAAGTCTGCGGAAACTTTCTTGGACCTAGCAACGGCAGCGGGGACCATGGGACTACAGGCAAATGACGAAAATACAAAATACATGTCAACTACTTTGCAGACAAGAGCTGGTAACGTAGGACAAAACTTAGTAACTGCTAATCACAACTTTGAAGCAGTCAGGGAATTCACCTATCTAGGTACTCAAGTCAATCCAAACAATAACATCTCGGGAGAAATTAAACGGCGCATAGTAATGGTAAACAGATGTTACTATGGCCTTTCCAGACATTTCTCCAATAAGCGACTGTCACAAACAACAAAGCTGAGAATATACAAGACCCTAGTAATCCCTGTACTGCTATATGGATCAGAAGCGTGGACCATCACAAAGGCCGACGAAACCTCTCTACTTTATTTCGAGCGGAAAGTACTGCGAAAAATTTTCGGGGTCGTATGCGAAAATGGGTCATGTAGGCGCAAGTATAATTTCGAGCTATATAACCTGTATAAAGACAAAGCGCTATTGAAGAGATATTGTCACAGCGGCCAAACTAAACAGACTGTGTTGGACAGGACATGTGGCCCAAGCCAGTGAAGCGAACCCCATTAAAAAGTGCTTAGCATAGAACCTGTAGGAAGCAGGAAGAGAGGTAGGCCCCAAAGCTTAGATGGGCCGATGGTGTAACACAGGATGCCAGAAGTATCGGTAGAAGTACCCCAACTGGAGAGCAGGAGCACAAAATCGTCAGTAATGGCGGAGGACGCTTGAGAAGGCCGAGGCCCTTGCAGGGCTGTAGCACCAATGATGATGATGATAAACCTCATAGTTTTGTTAAATCTACACTGCCTTCTCACAAAATTGGAATGTGACTGGAAGTTTCTCGCGGAAGAATAATTGGGCCGTTTTTTAATTTTATTGTCAATGTAAAATAGCAATAACATTTTCACTGAATTTGCTCAACAACTCCATGATTATAAGCTCAAAGAGTCATATAAGTTAAAACGTATGTTTTTCGTATTATAACCACTATTAGCTAAGCCAGTTTTTAATATCTCGGTGTTTTAGTACACACACCAATTTGTCTATCTACTTTCCATGTTTACATATGGATACTATCTATATACATAATTCCTTCACGGGTATGACTTGTTTAAAGCTTTTGGATACCGAAGTCGTTTTCTTTTACCGCTTTTCCAAAACTAGGTAACTTTCTATTTTTCCACACTTTCAGAATGTAGTCTTGGTAGTTCTTCTAGTACACAATGTCTCATTTGAGTTGAGGTTTTCTATTCGTCAACATAAAATGGAGACGATACGGCTACAAATGGAAAGAATGTCGTTCATATGACCCGCCTCTACTCATCTGGCATGATGTCATAGGTTTAACAAACTTGTCCATAACATGTTTGCTTTAAGGACATTGATTGTTGCTGGCTGGCTATCGTATACTTTTCCATTGACATAACCCAAAATAAAAAAGTCTGGTGTTGTTACATCACATGATCTTGCAGGCCAATTGATGTGAGCACTCCCCAAAACAACATAATCAGGAAATTTGGGGTACAATAAAGTTATGGTTGCATGTGCTGTATCACACTGTGCAACATCTTGCTCAAACCACCCGTTATTCAAATTCCAATGATCAATTTGGTAGAAAAATTGATTATTTAACATATCACGGTAACGTTCCTCATTTACTGTGGTAGTATTACTAGCTTCATTCTCAAAGAAGTATGGTTCAATTATTCCACCACTTCAATAATCGCACCATACCGTGCATCTCTGTGGATATATTTCCTTTTCATGAACATCACGTGGATTTTCAACACCCTAGATTCAACAATATTGTTTGATAACGTATCCATCAAGATAAAAATGTACTTCATCGCTTAACAAAATTTTGTTGCAAAATCGGCATCACCTTCTTTCTTTTCTAACACCCAATTAACAAACGTACGACGTTGTAAATGATCCATAACTTTTATTGTTGTTTCAACTGAATTCTGTATGGTGACATGCAGATCTTTAAAATCCCATGCGTGATAGCTCTTAACAGATTCAATTAGTACAACTGTAGTGTTTCTTAGTGCAACTGTAAATGATCACTTGATTTCATAAAACAGTTGTACACAAACTATTCTTTGTGACAGTCGTTAAATATTGACTCCCTATCTTTGACAGAACACAAGTGGTGCCCAATACAAATCCTACAGTTCCATCTGAGACACCTTATACAACATATTCCGATAATTTTTTATACATGGAAAATATGCTGCGTCAAGAGTAAACCAGGCCAAAGGGAGAGACACGATGTTACAATAGTAATAGAACAAGATCTGGATTTGAACGTTAATATCCATTAAATGAAATCTTTAAATTATATAGTATTACTATTACAATACTATTTACGATACTATGGTTGATGCATCAATCCTTCTTCCATAAAATATATTTAATTAAAAGATAGTCTCAAACATTTAAGTACTTTGTTTTTTCTTTAAAATAAATACGTACCTAATATACAAAGTACTATTGGAAGTGAATATACAACCATATTTATTTATGTAGAAAATATATTTTAAACTGACTTATTCAATACTTCTTATAGCTTGATGCGGTGCTATTTTCATCAGATAACTGTAGATGTCTACCATTCTCGTCAGATTGCGTTTTTGCTACTACACCCGTATAAGGCCTCATCCATTCAGTCCCACTTACGAGACCTGACAGGATGTCGCTATATTCAACAATATGTGTAAGGATATACCTATTTACTGTTAAAATTTAGGTGAATATAAGTGTATCGGGAAAAATCCGATGCATTATTCAGGAACCCCTTGACGGTGTGTTATTATTTGTTCTGGTCTTGTGTCAACGTTCAGGTTTCCTTGTAGAAGCCACGAACTTTATATTATATCCAACAAAGTTCAAAATGTTACAAATTGGTCTGGTAAGGAAGAAAATGTAAGACGACTACAGTAACTAAACAATTGTTATGTCTAACTTGAAACTTGGATTGGATAAGAAATTGTCAACTTTAATTTTAATCAACATATAAATAATTGTCAGAAATAGGCCAGTAGAATATCAAGAAATAAAAAAATTATCTCCTGGACCAAATGTGGTCCTGGGTTTTAAAATAATTACACTCGGCAAGAAAAAACATATTACTTTTATTAAATCATTTCTTCTTATCTAATTGAAGGCGTTAAGTTCAAATTTATAGATAGTTTTGCTCTGAAAGCTTTAGATTTTTTGTAATTCGATATTTTCATTTTCACCGAAATTTGATACTTCGTATAATGATGATAAAAATTATTTTAAATTAACGTATAGATATTTTCTTTCAACATAAATATTTCAACATAAATGCGATAGATGGTAGGTGATTCGTCACAACTGATGTAGATGAAAATTTAAATATCTTCCTAATCAGAGAAAAATTTACGCTTGATGCTATTATGGTGGCTACACACGTAACTGCAAGCTTGACAAGCATGCATGATCAATCTTTTTGTGCAAGCATACTTTTGTACAAGAGCATCTGTAGGAAACTGTTGAGCAAACATTTTTCTACCGACGCTCCAGTATGCTTCTACAAAAAGTTTGACCATGCATGCTTGTCAAGCTTGGAGTTACGTATGTAGCCACCTTTACGGTTGTAGACTTTCTCAGGGTAATCTCGTTTGATGCTCCAGTAGGTTTTTGCCACCATATGCTTGTACCAACACTCTTGGTAGCGTTCTTCTATCGTCAAGAGGTCTTGATGGAAACGTTAGCCACTTATAGCGCCAAGATTATCTCGGAATCGATCGAGGTGAGCATGATATATACTACAATCAATATTTGAATACTCGTATGCATACCATGGAAACTCCAAAAGGCAAACCCTTACGGTTTCCTTCTGTCCAGTTATATACCATTTCCTCACAATTATTACATATAATATGGGAAGCCTACTGTTTGTCTTGGTCGTCAAGGGATATTTTAAAATAAGCTTTATAAACACGTCGCACAAATATGATCTTGCGCCTGAGACGAAAAAGTTTGTAACTACCACATACCTACATACGAAAATTCATTAGGTTCTTTTATACATTTGTGTTTATTTGAAGCCGCCATAATTAGTTCTGCAGCAAGGAGAAACTGGTTTTTATTTAAAGTGTGCAATATTATCAGAATAAAACAGATAAAAGTAATAAAAGGACTCACATGAAAAAAAGGTTATTGTAGTCAAACGTAAGAATGTTCATAGTGAGATCAACTAAATGCTATCAACAAACTATCTATTTACACACATACAATTTCAAACATGTACTTTGTACTTTACAGTAAGTACTCTAAGTACAATCTACTTGCTCACAAACTAGCAAAGACCTGGACTACGCCTCACATGCCCCTTTGAGTAAAATTGGGGTACCAATTTTTTTTTAATGAAACTATTTCATATTTAAGGCTGTCAGTACAAAAAGTATGTTAATATATAAACGAATCATTCGAAGGAGAAAATTAGAAGATGTTTCAGTCGTTATAAAATCAAGCCTTATAAACCAAAGTGTCTACATACTTTGAAAGACGGTGATGAAAATAAAAGAGGAATATTGCAATGGTCCCAGGGAAATTTTTCAGACAACCGGAATTTTCTATACCAAATGTTGTTTACTGATGAGGCTACATGTACCACTAATGGGGTGGTATCTTCTCAAAACTGTATATACTGAGCTACAGAAAATCCTCATGGGTTATTAATTATAAAGAGTAGTATTCAGAGAAAGTTAACGTATGGCGTGGAATTTCAAGAGACAGAATAATAGGCAATTTGCATGAAACTTCTATACGCCTGAAAACATATTTTTTCTGTCATATAATAAGTACTTAAGAATAATATTATAGTAATTTTTGATGAAAATCTGTAGTTTTTGCATATTTAATAAAATTAATTCACTCATTTATGTAAACAAAGTCACGTGTTCGAAAACGCTAGTCTGGTTGGTCCACGTCACTGTATGGGGAAGTATCCCAATCGTCACTGTTTTGATTTGGTTTAGTGCTAACAGTTTGTAAAATCTGTAACAAGTGCGTTTTATAAAGTGCCTAACGGTATGGAGCCGATAAAACACAAATTTTATAAGTATTGCATCGTGCCAATATGTACAAATACTACGGTATCAACGCCCGAAAAATTGTTCTTTTCGGTTTCCAAAGAGGAAAGAATACGGAAGAAATGGTGCGTAGCAGTGAAAAGGGACGAAAAGAAAAATATAAAGCAATCAAGTTCGACGCCGCTATATTGTTGCGAGGATCATTTTATTGTGAGTACCTAATAACATTTATTTGTTTTAGATGTATTTGTACATAACCCCACATTCACGTTGTATGCTCTTTTCATATTACTTGCCGCGTGAAATATTTAGAAAATGTTTGTTTTGGAGGTCATTAGATATAGATACTTAAATAAGATTTACATTTGAATCTTTTTTACAGTTGGAGGAAGACATGGAAAATTACTGGCAGTATAGACTGGCTAGAAATGTACAGAGGTTAAGTTTGAAAAAGGACATTCTACCTCATATTTTCAGCTGCCAGAGAAAACCAGTACGTGAGCGACAAACTGGGGACCATAGTCTACACACAATTGTTCAATATTAATAACAATAAATAGATTCGCACACCGAAAAAGGAATATTTAACGAAATTACACTAAACGCCCATCTGTCTCTCAACAAAATAATACACAGTGACGTCACGCGACAACCATTTGCATTTCTTGTGTTTACGCACGCCGATAATAATTTCAAATTTTATTTATTTATTTTGTGTCTATTATTGCACAAAAAGTGGTAAATTTAACGCTGTGTGGATTTAATGACCTATAGAATATTTTGACAACATAATTAAAAATCATGCAAATTGCCTATTGTTCCGCTTTTGTTAAATAACTTGTTAAATGCTGAACATTTAATTAACATTTTCGATACGGAATTATGGAATGCAACTGAAAATCTTCCTCTTAATATGCGAGAGATGTTTTTTTTTTTGATGATGCAGATGCAGATGTTGCATCTATCCATAATTCCAGAATTGTTAGTCAGTGGTTGAACGAACATTTTCCGAAGGAAAAATATCTCTTTTGAAGTCTAGCCTCCTAGGTGTCCCGATATTGTCATTATATTTTCATTTCTGTGGAACAATGAAGAATAAAGTTTACATAACAAGGCCGAGAAATCGAGAACTTTGTGTTAAAATAAGACGATCCTGTCGCATAATCAGCATTCCAGAGCTGAGAAGAGTAGTCAATCATAATCGTAAAAGAATTGAGAACTTTATTCAAATTGAAGGAGGATTGGTTGAGAGAGGCTACATTCCATAAAAATTGCTTAAAAATTTTTCTATGAGTAATTATCTCAAAAACTGATACTTTAAACTGTTGTTTTCTTATTACTTATTTTAATTACCAAAAGTTAATTGTTTGTTTTATTTTCTCTTAAAATGTATTTTTGACAAATCGACAATTCTGTTCCATTATTTTTTTTCCATTTCCATAGCATTCTATTAAATTGAAAACAAAATTGTAACCGTGTATGGACTTACGGACTTGTGTGTGTGGAAAAATATTGAAAACACTGAAAATACAAATTCCGTAATGAAAGTTGGGAGCTCAGTCTTGGTTCTGAACAACTTTTTCTAATAACTGTTTTCAATATCTTCAAGGCTAATCAAAATATTAGAAATGGGCCCCATTTGGGGGAGTTATCTCAGTTTGTTACTTAAATTTTAAGTTGATTACCGTTAAATGTACGTCTTATATAGGACTACAATTGTGCCAAATCTCAAGTCTGGATTTCAAATAATAACGAAAATATTCAAGTGTCTTCATTTTACCATAAGGACTCTATCAGACGAGGGAGGCTTCCTGGGTGACGCTGCCTGGGTCCCGTCAACTTATGTTGACGCCACGTGATTCGCGACCTAAGAAGCACCACCCACGGCTCCAAGGCTTTTCAGTTGAATAAGCTTCTTCCTAAGCATTCTTTGTCCTATCCCTATTTGAGCACTCACTGCACCCAACATCCCATATAACAATGCACTGTTGAATTTCAATAATAAACGCTTTCACATCAAACAATTCCATAGCTGTGTCCACTTCTTATGACCACGTGTGACAGACTGATTAGAAAACCATAGCACACTGGGTGGCGCCACCGCTGAGTAGCGGGTTGAGTCGTCGATGGTCGACCAGGTCGCGCCACCTTTAAAGTGGTAGCTCCCAGTGTAAACGCCTAATTTAAACTATCTTGATAATTGGGTCGCCCGACCCAGGTAACGCCACCCAGGAAGCCCCGTCTGACAGAGCTCTGAATTAGACAATTTCACATTATATGTGAACGTGGAGAAATAAAAAATAATTCAATATTTTTTCGGTCACGCCGTATATTAACATTTCCATAATGGGGATATTTTAGGCCATATCATCAAAAACAACAAGTTAATTGATAACCATAATACGTTTTTAATCTATAGGTACTGCGCCATTCGGCCATTTATTAGAGTTAATGATCTGGCGGAACTCCGAAATACACTCCAGCGATTTATTCTTCAATTATACTACTACGAAACGGCCAATAATAATTCATTTCGGCGCAAATTTATAGACGATATAAAATAACATTGTATTGTGCGATATTATAATGTAATGGGAGAGATTATTTAGGGCGAGAGCGGCCAGCAGCCATGACGCTCTAGATTTGTGATTGTTTCGTCCGTATCGACCATATCGGGACGGTCATAAATTCTCTCTAACTGGTAATTAATAAATCAATCGTGGATACGGGGGACGGGCGATTAATCAGCAGGATGGCCGGTAAAAAAACAGCAACAGAATCGATTTTAATAACGGTGTTGCTATTAGGCCTGCTAATACTGTATTAAAGACAAAATAATTATTGTATTTTTTATTGTATTTAATTTAGATAAGTATCTAACACTATTACAGTTGAACTGTGTCAGCTTTCTCAGTCCATTTATCTGTGGTAAAAGCATATTTTTTGTCTTCTTTTCACTTAGTTTAAGCCAATTGGTAGAAAACCAATTATTTACTATTCGGAAACTATTGAAGTTGGTGTACACATTATCTTTGTATAAAAGAGTAGTATCGTCAGCGTGTATCTATAAAATAAGTCAAATCATTAATATATATATCAAAAAATGTATAGCGCCCAACACAGATCCCTGAGGAACACCGTTTGTAACAGGTAACAAATTGACTTATTTCTTTGTATGTTATTTCCTTTGCTTTAGGTAAAATGATAATGAATCCAGCAAACTTTGCCTTATTACATAACTTTCTAGTTCTAGCAAGAGAAGACTTAAATATACAGTCGAAGATTTTGGCGATATCGTATATAGTAATAGTGGAGCTTATATCATCGACAAGTTTCACGACTGTCCATGACGATCATGCCAATAATGTCAGTTGATTTGCTGGATAAATATGCTTTTCCTCACATTAATCAACAAAATCACGCCTACTCAAACGTTTTGCTTACAGTTGGGGCAATATTAAATGGCCTGAAATTGTCAGGATAATTAGGGGGTATTGTAGTCTAGAGGCACACATTTTTTTCAAGTGCGATAAAAATAATACAAAAAATATTTTTATTATCCATTTTTTTACCATATATTTATTAATATTTTAAGAATATACAAAAAAATTAATAAAAAAATTAAAAAGTAAAAAATTTAGAGACTGGTAAAGTGGAGGGTAAAAAAAGGGCGCGTTCTGATTGACACAATTGGTTGGCACGGAGTGTTGACACAACCCTTCTAGTCATCTGAAACAAAAAGAGAAAATAAATTCTTAATTGGTGGGAATATCGTTATAGTTCCTACCTCATAGAAAAAGAAAAAAATTGTTCCTGAAAAATGGCAACTGTTTGAAGAAAAGTAATTTTTTTGTCCTTATTTTTCAGTTATTTTTTTAATAGTTGAAATAATTTGACACAAATCTGGCAGGGGCGATAGAGGGTTATATAGAGAAGGTTCGCACCAAATTTCAAGTAAATCGGTTCATTAGAACTTGAGATGTCATGTCAACCGTGTTGAAAAAAGTAGTTTCGAAAAATACGCGCTTAAAGATTTGAGCAAAGTTTCAGGCAGTCTAGGTCATATAATGGCGCCTAATACTAACATTTCATTAATCGGCGATTCCTGATCCATACAATGGGCCTTCTTCTACTTCAACATGTAAATTTTCCGAAGTTTCTTTCTGCTAGACGAGCAGTTCTAGCTTCCTTAGAAGCATCAAAAGCTCGTAGCTCAGAGCGCTCAATCCGAGTTTCGTCCCGTCTGATAGTGAACGCATGGGCTTCAGAACCAATAGTGATTCCCATGACGTTCATATTTTTTTTAAGTTGGTAAAGAGCCTTCAGTGAAGAAGCACACAGCTATATAATTTGGAATTTCAATAATTCTCCGTGTTCCTCCATGTACTTGTATATGTATTGGTGCAAAAGTCCAGGTGAATGAATTTAGCGATTCATTAGATATAGATTTCTAAGTATATATGGAGTATAAAGGGTTTTTTTATGGGGGTACCCATCCTCAGGTAGTCTGTCTACCGTCTACTATTCGAGTCGCTCTGGCAGGACCTGTTTAGTTGCCGCGTCACTAAAGTAGCTATAACTCCGTAAACAATTATAATTTTGAAAATTCCTTTGAAAGATTTGGAGGAAAATCGATTTTTTCAAAATTCTAGACCGAATATCCCCTTAAGTTTAAATTAGTTGCCTCGAAATGTACGTCTTATATAGGACCACAATTATGCCAAAGCTCAAATCTGTATTTCAAATAATGACGAAATATCCGGATATATTCATTTTAAATGAGACAGATGGTATAACGGTAAGATATTAATTATTCTCATTAAAACTTTTAAGCAGTTCAAATATTATAACACTACTTTCTGATAGGGTAGTTCTTCGTGAACTTCGCACGATAGTAATCATATTTTTTTGCTATACACAACCTTGCCCCGAGTACAGACTGAAACGTACATCCCCGAATATTGTTATGACGTGCCATTAGTCACTTCCTCGTTTGTGTGCCGGCGGGGCTCAGGTTGCGGTTCTCCGGCGCCCTAATTATGCCCCCCGGCCCCTAATGAATCAGAGGATACCGTATAGCACCGAGTAAAATATAACATTGTTTAGATCGCGTCATCCGTGACGTAGACAGATGTCTGTTATTCCTCCGGGTCAGCTGTTGATTTTCGCCAGGTGCTGGGGCACCGGAACAGCTGAATATCTCACCCTATCATGACAATGCAACAAGTACGAAACTTTGGGGTCACAGCCCTCTCTGCTCAAGTTGTGCCGTACCATGCGGCGCTTATTAGAATCTAAAATATTTGACAGACCGAATGGCGGAAGAGGGATCGCGAGTGTTTCTCATTTTTCGGTTCACACGCGGGCGTTTGTTACGATATGAAATTTTCTCGGGGTATATATAATTTCCCGGCATATACGGCATTATTTTTAGTACACAAAAAGTAAAAATAAACATGTCTTCCTCGGGTATACTACATGATACGAGTACGAGATTCTTTATGCTCTATGTAGGTCCGATCCCACAATAATCGGGGGTATTATTATACAAGGCATTCCAGATAGTACAACTTAGCAAATAAAACCAGTAAAAACTTTTGTGTGCTATACTCTTATCATCATCAAGTCATTACAATGGTATTAACAGTTCCAATAAGAGAATTCTGGCCTTGGTTTCAGTCCATTTTTCATTCATTGTTAATAAGATTCATGAAATTTTACCTGCCAATACGCATCATCTCCTTCATTCCTTTAGCATTCACATTTTACCTTATATAAAGCAACAACTTTCTACTAACTCTGTCAATATAGATGAAGAAAACGAAGGCAAATTAAATAATCTTTTTACTAGCTTCACAACCCATCATTTTAGCATTCAAACCTCTCTTTGTATAACATTCACCATATTTTAACGTTCATTACTTTCAGATCATTTTTAACATCATCTATCCACCTCATTGCTTCCTCTCATACTCCCACCTGGTGACCTTCATGTACATCATTTTTAGATATTCTCTACTCATCTATTCTCATTAGGTATGTCCAATGAGAAGACATTCTTCTCTTCTCTAACCAAGACATTCTTCTACTTTTCATGAGCCTTACTATATCAGCTCCATGTATTGGATCATCTGCTATGGTTCATTCGTACTACCTAAACTCCATCCATTTGTACTGGACCAAGGAAGTTGTTTATCTCCTTTTATTAGTATCCAGGCCTTAGATTCCTATGTCACGACGGATCTTATAACACTCTTTTATATTTTTACTCTTTTATTACTCTATTCAATGTCCTAGTTTCATCAACTTGAACTACGAATAGGAACAACAGTTACCACTGAGAATTCTGATCTGACTACGTATTGGTAGTGCTCGAGCTCGTCTTTCACAATGCAAAGATTTTCTTTCGTACAGGTATGTTCTTGGTATTTCGTTTTACTATCATTAATCTTTCCTATCTTCGGCTGCTTTATTGAATATTTATTTCTTCTAATAATAACTTATAATCATCAATATAGGTATCGGTTTATCTCCAGTAGTGTTTGAGAACATAACGTATTAGTGTTTCTCAAATATTAGTAACAGTATTTTAGTCAACTTTGTTTGGGTATTTACACGAGGTATTTTTAGGTGTTACTACGAACAAACACAAACATATTTGTCAACTAATACGTTTGTGTTTGTTCGTTGTCTAGTCATACCGTTGCTGTGAATCTACTCATCACCATCATCATGTGAATCTAGTCATCATAGTAGTAATCATTTCTATGAGTTGTACCAGTTTCATTGTTCTAATATTAAGAGATTTTCCAACATGTTTACAAAATGGAAGCTTATATAAAATTAATGTATAAGCTCTATAGAAACATGTTGTATGCATACACCTTTTCTTGTATTTGCCTGTTGATAAATATATGGTCAATTATAGAGCGATTTCATCGAAAGCTGGACTGACATTCTCCCAACATCTCCTCTGCATATTCTACTAATATATTATATAATACGCCAGTACAACACATACAAGTACTGACCGTCAGAAATAGGAAAAAGTGTGAGATTTCTCTATGTATGCGTATAAGAAAGAGTGAGGCAGTCTTCGGGGGAAAAGGATGCACTTTACGCGCGGCCAGATCGAACTCTGTGGACATTTTGTACACTCAATCCACTCTGCAAAGGTCTCAGTTCTACTGATTGTGAATAAAGACCAGGCTATTTACTGCGCACCCACTGGGCGGTCCGATATTGCAGTTTTGACTCTTTGACTATATGTAACGTAAGGTAACATCCTTCGATTATATTTGGAGCAATCTAGTTTTTCTTCCTTCTTGTATATGGATTGTACTACTCCTACTACTCCTACTGCTCAGTTATCTGGAATTTTATTTTGTGCTCATGTATGGTTTCCCCGAAAGTTTTACATCCATATGGTGGTACGACGAAGAGCACGCTTAGGCAACAAGAGTGAAAAACGAAGCATATAAAAAAATGCAGGCGCGAAATACAAGAAACACAGTCTACGAGTATCAAGAAAGAAGACGAACAGTTAAATGGATCCATAGGACAAAAAAGAGAGCGTTCTTCGACCAGCAACTCCAGGACATTGAAAACCTAAACAAAGAGTATGAAATCAGTCAATGTCATGAGAAGAGGTTTCAAACCGAGGACAACACAATGTAGAAGTAAAGAAGGAGACCTAATAACATCGCAGGAATGGGTGTTAGACCCGCTGGGTGGAACACTTCAGGACTCTTTTGAATCCAGAAGGGGAAACAGTAACCGTCGATGAAGAAGACAGGCAGCCAAACGAACAAGAACAAATGGAAGAGAAAGAGAGAACGCCACCTTCATTGCTAGATGTCAAACAAATCATCCAAGCACATGCCAATAATAAATCACCTGGAACCGACAATCTTCCGGCAGAAATATTTAAGAGTGGTGGAGAAAACTTAATCAAGTGCATACATACACTTATCTCAGAAATCTGGATACAAGGGACCCTCCCTAATGAATGTAACTCTGGCATACTATGCGTCCTTCATAAAAAGGGTGATATACTGGAATGCTCAAATTATAGGGGGATTACGTTATTAAACACTGCATATAAAGTGTTTTCCATATTACTCTGCTCACGCCTAAAACCCTATGCACAGAGACTAACTAGAAGATACCAAAAACGCTTCAGAAGAGGTAAATCTACTATCGACCAAATTTCAACGCTTAGACAAATATTGGAGAAGACCCGAGAACAAAATATAGAAACACATCACATATTTGTCGATTTTAAAGCAGCATATGACACCATCAACAGAGGAAAACTTTTTGAAGCAATAGAAGAATTAGGCATACCGCGATTCCTGATAGCACTTACAAAGCTAACAATGAAGCAAATAGAATGCAGGGTACGTATCCAGAGTAATCTGTCCTGTGTAATTAAAACTAGCAGTGGACTGCGACAGGGAGCTGCTCTTTCATGTATATTGTTCAACCTGGCCCTAGAAAAGGTGATAAGATCTGCTCAAATTAATACAGAAATCCTCGCCTTCGCCGATGACATAAACATCATTGGTAGATCAGAAGCGGTCGTTAAAGAAGCATATAGGGCACTTGACGCAGCAGCAAGAGAAATTGGTTTGGTGGTGAACACCAATAAAACCAAATATATGCGTATACTGCAGGCAGTACAAAAGAGGATATTGCAAGTTGATCAAGCGCAAATAGAGGCTGTTGATGAATTCATTTACTTAGTCTCAAGAGTAAATACCCGAAGTGATATCACAACAGAAATAAAACACCGTATTCTCCTAGCAAATAGGTGTTACTCTGGGCTGGCCTCACAACTTAGATCAAGAAACACATCTCGACAAACAAAATGTAAATTGTATAAAACACTTATACGCCCGGTATTGATGTATGGATCTGTAATATGGGCCCTAATAAAAAATAGTGAGGAGCTCCTGGGATGTTTTAAGCGAAAAGTTTTACGTAAAATATACGGGGTGGTAAATGACAACGGGATTTGGAGAAAACGCTACAACTTTGAACTGTACAGACTCTATAAAGACCCCTATATTGTAAAATCAATTAAACTTAGCCACTTGAGATGGGTTGGGCATATACTTAGAATGGATCCGGGAGATCCTGCAAGAATATGTATGTTCCAAAGCCCAACAGGACAACGACGTAGAGGAAGACCTAGACTACTATACCTAGACGATGTGGAAGAGGGCCTAAGAAGCATTGCTGTGAGAGGATGGAGAAGAAAAGTACTGGATAAAAACGAATTGAAAGAGGTCCTGGAGCAGGCCAAGGCCCATCAATGGCTGTAGCGCCAACATGATGATGATGATTTCTTTATATAAATTTAAATCGTCTTCAATTTAATCATTTTTATGATTAAATTGAAGACGATTAAATATATTTTATACCATTCAATTTAATCGTCTTCAATCAACCATTTACTCAGCGGTTTCAAACAGTGTATTTTATGTATGTCCACTCTTCTAGATTGTCAGAGAGTTATTTTACAATTTTCTTCTTAATTTAAAATTTAAAGAATTCTCAATATTGCAATCAGTTGAAACACCTCATAATTCTCTTTAGAAACAATCCGAAACAGCTACTAGTTTTCAGAGACTAGTTTTCCATGAATATCGAAAGATTACACATTACTTGAGGAGGATTTTTCCAACCAAATTGGCATTATCAGAAGATAATTAAAACATTTTAACCATCTCCTGATGATGCCAACTATTAGCGAAACGCACATCGAATAACGTGTAATATTTCGGTGTTCATGAAAAATTGATCTCCTATGTTTGTTTGTAACTTCTTATAGAAGCTTCATCTAGTCGCTGGAAAATGATATCAAAATTAACCCTAATAACTTCTGGATATTTCATTAACGATCTATCAAAACAGTTATCGTCTTATCCTTCTTCTTATGTATAAGTCCTTGTCTTGACATAGTTTAGTCATAAAAAATATTAAAACATGAAAAAAAATAGGAGACCAATTTTCCACGCGTTTCGTCAACCAAGTTGGTATCGTCAGAAGATTATCAGTTTTAATGTTCTTCCGATTATGCGAACTTGGTTGGCTAAACGAACCTCGAGGAACGAGTCATCTTTTGGTGTTCGTGAAAACTAAATGGTCTCTTTATTTTTGTTGCTGTGTCGAAGGTTTCATCCCGTTTTGACCTTGACTTGAAGTTTTTTTTTTATAAATGAACAGTTTAATTGTATTCTCAATTCAAGATAATGTAGAAAGCGTGAACGTAATATGGAGTGAAATGACGGTGGCAGAAAAGAGAACGATTCCCACAATAATTATGTATGCAAATCCTAAAAAACCGTTAAAGTTTGCGGCATCGCCGAATGCGCGGCTTATCGAGGAAAATAAATAGCACAATCATTCTTCCCTCTCTCGACGTGAAGTAGCCTCCGACAGCGAACTAGAAGGCGCATTTTTCCCTCGGCCAGCCCGGGGAGTTTTCCCGTATCGCGTCTAACGCGAAAAACGGAAAAATTTCATTAAACCAATTAACAGCCCGGTCGTTTACCGAGTTGAACTGCAGCCACTGATTGCTCGAAATGAATTGGGGCTTTGTTAAGGTGGCCGCTTATTTCTGGATGCTGCCGCCGAGGCGTCCCATTTAATTCGGATGTTGGAGGAGCGCGCAGAAGTCTGGAAGTTACTTGTAAGCAGTTAACCGGGCCCGGTTCGAGATTAAATTAAGAAGCTCCGGGTGGTGGCGTTCGGTGGTGCGGCTTAATTATTATATTTTTTACTTGTGCCTCTTTCGTGAGAACTTTATAATTAGGGAGAAGGGCGAATGGGACAATTAAATTAAATTGTTCATTTGAACACCAACGTAAGTCAAAAATCACAAAAGAAAAACTTCGTGAAGCGAAAATGATACGAGTTTTTACAAAGAAATAGTATAGCCAGATAAGAAAGGGGTAAAATGCATGATTCATGATGTATTTGGGCACCACGAATTTTTATTTTCATAAACTCTCACTAATTGTAAGAAAATTTAACTTAAGAACGTGGAGAATAACGAGCGCATACCTGTGTCTTTTCGAATCGAAAATAACCCAGCAAGTTTTTTTGTTTTACGTTTATTGTGCAATCTGTCTATTAAACTACCAAGAATAAACAATAAGCATATGTTGATTGAAATAAATATCGATAGAGAGTTATTAGAATGAATAAAACTCTGCGATTTTTATTACAAAGTTCTTATCTTGAAGTAACTGATAGGATTTATTTTAGTTTTTAAATGGCAAGTTCAGTGACGTCCTGCGTTTGAGTCTTATCGTTTGTCCAAAGGATATAGTGCGAGGATATTTGGGTGATAATTTAAACATTTTACTTCTGCAGAAAGCAGAAGAAATAATCCTCGGTCCACTTATAAGGATCACCAGGGCCAGCTTGGCACTAAAGATGATCCCGGAAGTGTGGCTAGGCACAAGGGTTGTTTTTATACCTAAACCGGACAAAGTCAGATATACGTCCCCTAAGGACCTTCAGTCAGTTAGCCTTACTTCATTTTTACTGAAGATGGCCAAACGATTAGTTGACAGGTACCCTCGGGACACTGTCCTAATAGAGATACCGCTTCAAGGGAGCCAGCCTGCTTATCAAGCTGGCAAATCAACAGAAACAGCTCTGGATAAGGTTGTCTCATCGATACTACCACATTTGGACTCCGGACTTTGTCGGCACCTTCCTTGATATTAAAGGAGCCTTCATCTTTCCATCCAGGGAGGTCATTAGGGGAGCACTAGGCAGATGCTACACCCCCAGAATAATCGCTGAATGGATAGACCATATGTTGGGAAACAGATAGCTTATTGCCAATAAAGGCAATACTACCATCGAGGGCCGGGTTGACTCGGGTTGTCCACAGGGAGGGGTATTGTCCCTCCTTCTGTGGTGCCTGGTAGTAGATGAGCTTCTTGAAAAGTTAAAGAATTACCAAGTAATTGGCTATGCCGATGACTTAGTAATAATAACGAGGCGCCCGTTCCTGGAGTCCATTCTCGATATAATGTAGGGAGCATTAAATAAGGTTGGGAATTGGTGCAGGGATCGAGGACTCCCGGTCAATCCCTCTAAATCTGAGGTGATGGTGTTCACCATGAAATATAAGTGGAACAGAACATATCCGCTGAAACTTGGTAGCCAAGAACTAAGCTATAGCAGCAAAGTAAAATACTTAGGAGTAATCCTGGACGGGAAACTGTCATGAGAAAAACATCTAAGTCACATATGTTCCAAGATCACAGCAATACTTTGGCAACTGAGGAGGGCCATTGGTAATAGCTGGGGCATGAAACCGGATGCCATTAAATGGATGTATGAGTATACTCAAACCCAGACTGACGTATGCAGCACTCGTCTGGTGGTAGAGAGCCTGTTTAAAGTCGGAAGCCAACCGACTTAACAAGGTAGGAGGATTGATTCTAAGAAGTATAATCGGAGTCCCAAGATTAACACCGATCGAGGCGATGGGAATACTGACGGAGATACCACCTTTTGATGTCACCCTGAAAGCGGAAGCCGTTAAGGCAATGTACAGGGTGAGAAACATGAATAGGAAAGTAAAGGACCTGAATAGACTCTCAATAGAGCTATCTGAGGAGGAACACCTATGGATGCCCTCTGACAGTACGGGTGTCCACTTCCTGTTTGACAAGAAATATAAAACCACCCTCACTAGTAGGGCGACTGGATGGAGGGTTGAACTGAATTACCGCCCAACGGAAACATCTAATACACGGATGGAGCCAAGGGTGGGAATAGAGCGAGTGCAGGAGTGTATAGGCGACGCGATAGGATAGGTAAAACCTCTCCCCTGGGCAAATACACTATCGCACTCCAGGCCGAGCTAGTTGCAATTACATACGATGTCCTGGGGGCCGACCAAAATCGGACCCAGGAGAAGGCATGTATCTGCTCGGATAGCAGGGCGGCGTTGTAGCCCTGAATTCAGCAAAGACAAAGTCAAAGCTGGTCTATAATTGCTATGAAGCACTGAACTACTTCAGTGCAGTACAGTGCAGTGCAGTTCAGGCAGGAAGGGACCGGTGGAACTCGTATGGATACTTGGGCATAATGGCATTAAGGGAAATCTAATTGCAGATGACCTTGCTAGACTTGGGACTAGGGAAAAACTCTATGGGCCAGAACCTGCAGTGGGAATAAGACAGAATCTGATCAGCGACCACATAAATTGGCAATAGACCAGCAGAGTAAAAGACGGAGAGGAGTAACGGGTTGTCGAATAATCCAACTCTTCATCGAATACTCAGAGATTGATAAATGGGCCCAAGAATTCATTAATTGAACAGGTATAAAGCCAGAATTCTGGTGGTAATCATTACGGGCCACCATAGTAGCACCTCAGCTTGTGCTTATTATTTATTTTTCAGGCAATGTATTTAAGTACAAGCTGACGCCGACTGATAGCCCGGCCTGCAGATACTGTAAAGAAGACGAGAAAACCTCGATTCATCTTCTTTACACCTGCCCCGCACTGAAGGAGAAGAGGTACCTTATATTAGAGACCCCTGTTACCCAAGAGGAGGCGAGACTTAGAGCAAGGGACGTGCTTAAATTGATCCTCTTATGGGATAGCATTTTTGGGTAATGACCCGTATAAGAGGGGATCGTCAAGGGACTACCCATGCGATCAGTGGCTGATGAGTCCCAAACCCACATAATATAATAATAATAAACATTTTATGCATTTGTCACTACTTGCAGCAATTCTTTCTCTTAGTGTAGGTATCTCTAAGTTACAATAGATATATTTATTTATGACGAATTAAGAAGCATCAACTATTGACCGTAAAACTTTTGATTCAAATCTCTCAAGGATGGCATTGTTGGAGTTAACAGCTATTCTCCAAAACTGTATTCCGTAAGTTCAAACAAGTTTTAAGATAACATTATAAACTAGGAACATGTTTCGTAGTGAAAGTTGTGATTTTCTTCCCATCAAGCAATAGTGCTTATGAAATTTGATGTCTAATTGTTTTCTCTTCATCCATATATGTTCCTTCTATGTGAATTTATTATTCCTCATTAATTTCAATACACCATGTCTCAGCCCAACCATCTGTATGTTCTAAATTATTTTGTAGCTTCTTCGCTGCTATTCTTTGATCTGGGTCTTGCAGTCTGCAGTTTGCAGTGAAAATTAAATATAAGATAGGACCCCAAACGCTTCCTTGGAGGACACCAGATCTTGTTGGATTAAGCTGTATTAGTTCCGATTCGTATCTTACTTTAAAGAATCCGTCTTCTAAGTATACTTAAGGAGAAGAAATAAATTGCCAGGTATGTTTTTTTTTAGCTTATAAAGTAATCCCTGGTGCCACATCTTGGCACCAGGCATCAAAAGCTTGGCTAATGTCAAAAGAGGTTACTGCACAATAGGCATTCTTTTGAGAAGTGTTTTTTATGTTGTTTACGATCCTATGAGTTTGTTCAATGGTGGCATGTTGGTTTATTAACCCGAATTGGTGGTCTGGGATAAATTTTTTTGCTGAAATGATATCGACTAATCTCTTGGCCAACGATTCCTCTACAACTTTTGATAATATTGGCAAAAGACTAATAGGTAGGTATGATTCCGGTTGATTTGGTGGTTTGTCTGGCTCTTTTAGCCACTTACACTTCACACGAAAAACTGCGTTAATCAAGTAGGTGAGCATAACTATTCCTTTCTGTGGATTTTTTTCAGTATCTGGCCTATAACCAAATTATAACCCGGTGCCTTTTTTGGGTTTAGGACTTCAATTATCTCGTATTCCTTTGGTGTTGTAAGTGAGACTGGCTAATTTGTATTAACCTCTGTGTCTAGAGATTGGGATATTTCATCGTCGATATTTTCTTTTGCTGGCGGTAGTGATGTTCGTTCAAGATGTTCCGCAAACGTATGTGCCTTTTTACTTGGCTGTTTTTGCCCAACTTCAATCAGTTTTCCTAATAGGTGGTATATGTTCTCTAGTATGTTTTAGTTTCTTAGTAACTCTCCAGAAGGCTAATAATACGAATGTTCTGTAGATGCGAATACAGAGGGAGATTAATGAATGCACATTCCTTGAATAAAAATATCGTACAAGGACACGTGCGTGCAATTGACACGATTTCCACGACCACCATTTCCATTGACACAAAATAACGTCGGGCCCCACGTTACTAGAGAGGTACTAGAGTCCCTATATCCTCTGGAGTCCCTACTGTGGACTGGCCACCAAGAAGCCTAGATATGAATCCCATAGAGCATATATGGGATGCACTAAAACGATCGATTAGGCGCCACATATCTTCCCCTATGCCTCTTAGAAAACTCAAATAAGCCATTCTTGTCGAATGGGAGAATATTCATGAGGAAACAATTCACCAGTTGATCAATATCATACCCCGATGAATGGAAGCAGCGATAAGAGCTAGAGAATAATCTATACGCTACTGAATTCGAATTCTTACGATATAATTTCACCTCCAATTTTTTTCTAAAAGTTTTCCGTACACCGTTTTCATTGCACTTGACATTAATGTTCCTTTCTATTGTTTATTCATGTTTTTCCCGATAATACCATTCTGATTTATTAAAAATTAGTTCAAATCATTCAATTACAATATCACGTAGGTACCATGATTAAATCTTCGACAAAATAAAAGTAATAATGTGAAGTCTCACTGATGCGTTAATGTTGTCCAGGAGTTTAGTTTCTGCAGTTATTATCCTTTATTTAAGTGTTGTATTAGGCATATAATTATTTGTAACATTTCTGTTGCATTCCCACCCTATAATTGGAAATATCTAATTTCTGTTGAGTAACTGTTTTCTAAATAAATAAATAAATAAATAAATAAATAAATAAAATACCTTGCTTTAGCCTATTCCTTTGCTTTAAATAAAGTAATAAAAGTTTTAAAACCTTAAAATGGACTTTTCTGCACGTAAAACATCTCTATCTCGAACTTGAGTGACCGATAAAAAATAAACCAACACATAAATGCAGAATATGTGATTTAAGCGACAGTTTTACTTTTTTTCATTGGCGACTGCTTCAGTGCCGTATCAATACGATTGCGATCGAATGAAATTTTTTTTCTCATTCATTCGTATATGATACAGGCCGAATATATGTTTTTTTCGTTCAATTCAAAGTCAGCAAATTTTTCTCAAATAGTCCACCATCGTGCTTTCTCATGACCCATGGAGAGGGTGGGGTGTGTCCTATATTCACCTCAAAAGCAATAGATATCGTCTGGTAGACGTCCCTAATCAGAATCAGTCGAAACCCGATCGATCCTACACGATTTAATTGAGTGATTGTGCTAACAAAGAAAATTTATCAAATAGTCTACCATTGTGCTTTCTCATGATCCATGAACATGGTAGAGTGTGTTATATCCACCTAAAAATCAATAGGTGTCGTCAAGGAGACGTCCCCGAGCAGAATCAGTCAAGACCCGATCGATCCGACACGATTTAGTTGAGATATCCTGCTAACAAAAGACTTTAATGCCGACGACAACAACAACGACGACGAAGACACACACACACAAACACAAATTTTGTAAAAACCATTTTTTTTTGTTTTTATTCCGAAAAATGAAAAATAAACGCGAAATAAAAATATTTTTTCCATTTTTCTTTACGCGATTACATTACTTTTCTCCTGGATGGGCGTACCGTGTACGGCACTGATGCAACCTAGTAAGTTCGAAACAGCTGTCTGTCGTTCGGATTATGTCCGAGACAAATGTCGAATCCCATCCGTGGCGGGGTCTCTTTTCAAGAAAACGCTCTGGTATAGTTAAGTGCGGAAAAGTAAAATTAGTTTTAAGTATTTCAAAAAATAAAGCCCGCCACAGGTAGGATTCGATATTTGTCCCGGATCGGAACCGAACGACATACAGCTGTTTCGAACTTATTAGTTCTCATCAGTGCCGTACACGGTACGCCGATTCAGGACAAATGCAGAATGAACTCTATGGCGTATACATCTTTATCGATACGATCTCTGTCAGTAACATATAAGCTTTGCTATTCGGGAACTACTTTGATAATCGCTTGGCAGTTTGGTGGTTCCTTTCTCGATTTCCGACTTATATGTTACTGACAGAGATCGTATCGATAAAGATGTATACGCCATAGAGTTCATTCGGCATTTGTCCTGAATCGGCATACCGTATACGGTACTGATGAGAACTAATAAGTTCGAAACAGCTGTATGTCATTCGGTTCCGATCCGGGACAAATGTCGAATCCTACCTGTGGCGGGTTTTATTTTTTGAAACCTTATCTGATCGTGCAGAAACACGAGAAAGGGGTCGAGGATCGCTTCTGGGTATAATTCAATGCCTGGCGGGGCTTTAGCCCGAGGAGTAGTTGTTTCCTAGAGCGATTATGTAATAGCTTTGCTATTCGGGAACTGCTTTGATAACCGCTTGGCGGTTTGGTGGTTCCTTTTTCGATTTCCGACTTATATGTTACTGATAGTTTTAAATAATTATACGAAAATTAAACCAGAGGAAATATTAAAAATCACCAAAAGTGTGTAAGTGAAAATAGCACCGTAGACACATACAATTTCTACATTTCTACTGCACATACTGTTGATACCGTTCACACTAGTGGTTTCAGGTGGGGCTGGAGGCGATATTTTTTACATTATGCTCGCTCGTTATACAAATACCTAATTAATACGGGCATAACTTGTTCACGCACATCTTTATTGACACGTTATCAAGCTGGTAAACAACATTAGTTACGTGAGGCTTCGCGCGACATACTAACAACAGTTGGTAATAGAACGCGAAATGATGATTTATTACATTTACATATATGAGTAAATGACGTGTGTAAACAGAATTTATCACCTCAAGATGGCGGTGAGCCGACCGAGCGACGGGGTATTAGCACGTAATTTACCTCCGCGTTATATAAATATAAACTAAACATTAGCCCTTAAATGGGTCCGAACGGGGCCGTATATTACGGAGCGTTTTACGATAGTGTCGCCGCGCCGAGTTTATTCGGGTATTGTAAACGTAAATCCGATCTTATGGCAACAGGTCTTTCTCTAATACGGCCTAATGGAGCAATAAAGTTAACAATTGTGGGATTAAGCGAAATAACCGGTAATCGGTCGCCATATCATTGT
Organism: Rosalia funebris; assembly: GCA_037954035.1. Classification (NCBI taxonomy): domain Eukaryota; kingdom Metazoa; phylum Arthropoda; class Insecta; order Coleoptera; family Cerambycidae; genus Rosalia; species Rosalia funebris. Next base: position 14,349,093 of record JAZFAV010000022.1, read on the forward strand.
CTGTTACAAGGTGACAGCTGACTTATCATGGAATGACGTGGATATTTTCCTACTCGAAATCGAATATTCCCTAGATCTAGATATAATAAACAGGAGGTTAGTTTTCTACACAAGCTGAGGAATTAAGGTGCATTGACATCCATTAGAGTTCGTATTCAATTAACTGGGATTCGATCGCCACCGAGAACTGGAACGGTGTCTTCGAATTCGACTAGGATTTACATTGCCATGTATGCCATTTCAACAACACACGAATTCGATCAGTACGTTAATCAAGATTGAGTTCTAGATTTTTTATATGTACCTATCTATTTTCTCTACTTCTTGGTTTCCTGATAGTACGAGGGTTATCTCAATAATAAGAGTCCCACTTTTTTTTTAAATAGACAGCCTTGTTTATTATCAAAGTTATTTACATGGTTGGAAAGCTTGACATTAACCTATTTTTCTACATAATCGCCATTTTTTTCGATGCATTTTTGTAGACGTTCTTAGAACTCCACCGCCAACCCGTTGAGGTAGCGATTAACCTCTTCTTTGACTTCATCGTCGGTCCGGAAGCGCAAGCCACCCAAGAATTCCTTCAATTTTGGGAACAGGTGGTAGTCACTAGGGGCTAGGTACGGGCTATAGGGAGAGTGGGGAATGACAGTCCAGCCAAATTTGTTCAGGAGGTTCTAGGTTTGCCGAGAGATATGGGGACGAGCATTGTCGTGCAACAGCTTCACACCCTTGCTCAGTTTTCCTCTCTGACGGTTCTGGATGGCCCGTCTGAGTTTCTTTAGTGTTTCACAATACCTCTCTGGGTTTATTGTTGTCCCAGGAGGCATACAGTCGATGAGCAATGTTCCCTTACACACAGTCCCAAAACACAGTTGGCATGATTTTCCCCGCAGATTGCGTTTGCTTGAACTTTTTCAATTTAGGCGAATTTGAATGGCGCCATTAGCGTAATTGTTTCTTTTTTTCGGGAGTGAAATGAAACACACACGTTTCGTCGCCTATGATGATAGAGTCCAGCAATCCCTCCTTATTGTTGCCACATTTTTGAAGAAGTTGGCGATGGCGATGGTGACATAGCTGACGATGAATGTCTATGGGTGAAACCTTTTTTGTGTTAAAAAATCGGATCATTGCGCGTAGTTCGCACCTGGCGATGACAGAAATCGGGAGGTCCATCACAGACGGCTGTCAGGCCAATACTGTACGGCGTAGCTTGACAGCGATCGTGAGGACCGAGAGAAGGAGAAACGGCGCCCACGACCCTAATAATTCTCCTTGAGGAGCTATCGCGATGGGAACCTTACTTTTGAAAGAAGCCTCGTATATTAAACCCATATTTTTTATTTTATTCGCCACGTCTTTTATGGTTATAAATTTGTTTACCCATTGCCTTGATAATTTCTTTTAATGTGGTGTCACGTGCATCTCTATCATTATACTCTTTTAGAGTTGGATTTCACAAACATGGATGTGTACTATACAATTATAAAAGTTTAATATTGTCGTCTTCTGAAAATGTCGACATTTTAATGGAAAAAGTGCAAATTTATGTCTTCGTATTCAAGCAACTATCCAACACATTTGTAAGTGTCACTGAAATGACTTGAATTCGAGTTCTGCTGGAATTCGAGTTCAAATGAATGTCAACGCGCCTTTATACTTTATACAATACACGTTTCATCAACCAAGTTTTCATCACCAAGAGCTGGTTACCAGTCAATTTTAATGATCTCGTGATGATTCTATGGCGGTCTTCGGGGTGTTGTGTATGGTGAAATGATACTAGTGGTATGTTATTGCTATTATGTCTATTTAGAATAAATTAAATAGCGAGCAAGCTAGTACTGGAAGAGGTGACAGTATTTCGGAACGAGATGCGGGATTAGACTCACTTAAAAACTTATTTTGACGCCACGCTTATCATAAACCACTGATCTACTCTGCAAGGGTCTTAAAGATTGGGTGGGGCAGTAAAACTTATTGCCTGTCATAATCGCATTTTTACCCATAAGAAACAGATGGGCCCTGGTTCCGAGTACTAGCTAAACAAGGGTTTCTACTTTCTAATATTTACACAACGTAAAACTAATATATACGTTATTGTGAAACACCGAAATCCGGTGAATGTCGAGGTACACCAGTGAATGTCAATATTCTCTAAGTTGCTTGGCGTATGTCCGAAATATCGGTCAAATATCATTATTTCTAACTAACACCAGTGAATGTCGACATTCAGCATGTACTCATGCTGTATGTTGAAAAGAAACATTTTTTTAATAAAGGAAAACAAAAATAAAAGTATAGGTAATATTTATTTATTAAAACGACATGGTAAAAGTTTTCCCATGTTATAATTTTTAATATGTTTTAATTTTTAAACTGAAATATAAAAAAACCAATAAAATGTATGACATTCTTATTTATTGCATCAACTTAAACTACCATGACACTTCGAATTGCACAAAAGGCCTTTGCTTTTACAGCTGCATTTAGCCGTCGAACACTTCCTTTTGCAACTGCAACGTGTATAGCCTTGCCCTCCACTTCTTGAATTAGCACAAGCTGCTTCTCTTAGCGACATTTCTTGAATCGAAACCTCATCCATGAAAAGTAACTTTTCTTTACAAATTACGAACTGATTACGGGTGAAAAGCTGTTTCAAGGTACCATTTTTGTTTGCTAATTTATAAAAGCCTGAATCCTCTATTCTAACAACAACCGCTAATACATTTCGAGGGTTTGTACGACCCCGGTCGACATCAGGGACTTGAATTCTTACGGTATCACCAATTTCGGCCGGAGGAAACTCCTTTTTTTGACGTTCGTAACATATTTGTTGCTTGAAGTAGAAGATTCTCTTTTGCGGCTACTCTCCTTGAAGAAATTAGCTCTTGTTGTTCAGCCAATACTTGAGATGAAGACGTGCTAGGTTCCAGATTAACTCCAATGGTATTTTGATTATCCACGTCGCGCGTCGCTTCCATCTGAAATATGGTCATCAATATGGTCACTACCCAAATTTTCTTCAAAAGTGTTAACATAGGCTTCTAACTGTTCTTCGGTTTAAGAAGAACAGTTATGACGATGCTATGCCCCTTTTTGGTTTAACGCCAAACAGGGCTTCATATGGACTCTGGCGTATTCCTTCGTGATATGTTGTGTTTTTGGCGAATTTGACAAACGGCAAACCTTCTGACCATTTATTTGAGTCATTATCTTGTATCAATGCAGTTAACATATTCTGTATGTCCTGATTGGCTCTTTCGACTGAGCCTTGTGTTTGACTGTGACGAGGCTTTCCGTGTACTATTTTAACATCTTTCCATATAGCGCATAGTTCAGATATAACTTGATTACTGAATTCTCTACTATTATCCGAATGCAATATAGCGGGAGCACCAAATGTTGAAAAAAATATGAAGAAGGTGATATGGCACATCTTCCGCTCTCTTGCTTTTTAAAGGTCGCAACTGGACAAACTTGGTTAGATGATCTTGATATACCATTATAAACTTTTAATCGCCATCCCTGTGTGATTGCAAGTCTATCAAGTCGACTTGACATCTAGAGTTCAATTCGGAACTGACCATTGGTTTCACAACAATACCTTTTTTAGGCGCACTGTGTTTCATTTGACATTGTTTACACAAATTTAAATACAACGTTACAACTTCATAAGTAATATTTTTGTATCTAACTTACAATTCATTAAGCATTCGTGTTCCTCCTCCATGGCCTATTCTAATGTGAGTTTCGGAAAGTATATTAAACAGCTCATCATTTGTAACATAATACTGGATATTCGTTTCTCCTGGTTTTAGTGGCACAATTAACTTTTCTTCATCGCTAACTTTCAAAATGTCAAAACGTTTTAACCGTCTGTAGTCCAAAGATGTACTATACTTACTTTTAGCAGAAATCACTTCAGAAACGATTTTAGAGTACCTTTCTTGAGAAAAATAAAAACAATTGTCTTCTCGTTTACTTCCAATTAAGGCATGTAACTTTTCAAAAACTGATCACGATCACTGCAATAGCCATTGAACACAAATTATAATATCTAATAAAACAAATTAAATTAGCAAGCTTGCACACACGCTATCAGATCTTGCGTAAGACTGACGAAGCCAAAGCCAACAAACAGGATGCAGGAACCGCCCAAAAGCAAGTTACGACCTGTCGTTTTCGACATTTGTGTTTGTCGACATACACCTGTGAAAGTTCGAATGTATAATAAAATTAATAAACGTTCGGTCTTTCACCAAGGCATTTTGTATTTGTCGACATTCACCGGTGAATGTTGACATTCACTAATTTCGGACTTCACAGTAACATATACAACAAATACCATCATGGCTAGCAATAGGGGTATGTGGAGCCACGTGTGTCCACGATTCCAACTTGGTTGACGAATTCACTACATATGAACCTCCGGTGTTAGTGGAAAAGGTTCCAACCTGGGTTAGTGGTTTCAAACTCGCATGGAGATGAGTTCCGATAATAAGTTTCTTGCAGTAAAATCTCGACGCCTATTACTTAACAGTAGATTACGCAATGAAAACGTCCTACGTTTCTACATCTACTGTCATCAAACAATGAGAAATTAAATATATATGGACTATATTTTGGAATAATAGGAAATAACTTTTTAGAAATTAACACATACAGGTACAAGATACAGAGGTACCCTTTAGAAATTAACACATGTGTTCCAAACGGCTGTATCTAGGATTTTTCGTAAACACATCTTGCATTTATTTTTTAATGACAATATTGACTTCACGTGTGTTGTGGTTGTTTATTTTATCTTCATCGTGTTGTTATTTAACAGCATCTAATACCATAAACTCTTCTTGTAACGATAAGCCATATATTTCTAGTTTCTTTATTGTTAATAATTAAGATAAAATACTAACTATTAATGTAACGGGGATCACCTTGTATCTCTCGTTGGGATCAAATTTCATTGGATAGTTCGTCAAAATGCTTATCATAAGAAGCTACAGCTTCTAATCAAATATCAGGAGTCATACCCTGGTGTCCTCTATACGAAAAATATAACTATGAAGCTGGTTAATTAGATTGTCAATAAGATAATCTAAAAGCACCTACTTGGATAGACACGTTTAAAGGAGCTTTGCCAGACATACATTTACCTCGTGAATCTATTGATTCAGGAGGTAAATGTATTATGAGCTATTATGAGCTTGTATATAGCTAAGGCTGTAAGTCGCTAACCTCATGCTTGAGCATATTTTACCACATTTGCATATTGCATATTGCCCATGGGAAAATTGCAGATATCATGGAAGTTTGAATAAAAAATATAAATATTTTCCGTAATATTATGTATGGGTTGATGGTAATTGAGCTAGGGTTCATGTTGCCACAATTATATAAAATCATTTTTAACAAAGAAATTAGAATACAAAAAGAAAAACAAGAGAAAAATATTGTAAGATGCCTTATTGACATGCCAAATAATCGCTTCCTCAGTTATAGTTTCCGTAATATCATGTATGGGTTGATGGTATTTAAGTTAGGGTTCAGCTTGCCATAATTACAAGACATTATTAAATGTACTGCCAATAAACAGTAAGTATCGTCTTTATTTATCCAGATCTTTACCGTCAGGGGCGTAGCGTACATGTATGCGAGTCATGCGTCGCATACTTTAAAAATTGGCAAATTAGTGTTATTTAAAAGTTCAATCGATTTATTCAATCATTGCAATTTTTTTATTATTTTAAACCGACTGCAAACATATATTATTTATTTTAAACGCTACCATTAACTTCTTTATTTCAAATCGGCCGTGAAGGCGCCCGAAATTATTAGACTCCTGCGTTACTTGTTGCAGTGCTGAAATGCGATGGTTCACGTTACATCCAAGCTATGCGTTAGATGGGCGAAAAGGTCAGTGGTCTTACGCAGTCAACAGTGGAACCTCGAGTGGGCGTTGTCGTTATTTCCGGACTCAGTTATGCGATTATGTGAACGCATCTTGGCGATCTTGTCACCATAACATAGGGAAGATTTGGAAGCGCTGTTTCAGGTAATTGTGGAAAATGAAAATGAGGAATGGGATCGAAAAACCGTTATTTGTGCTAGAGGCCTTTTAACTTTATTGCGTGACTTTGATTTTAATTTTTTATCAGCAGTATTTTCTGTAATATTCCCACATTCCAAGAGTCTGTTTAAAATTCCACAGACAATAATATCAGATATTAATTACTGCAATAAAAAGATCGCCGATTTCAAATCATATATTCAAAAAATAAGAAACGAGTTTAGTGACATTTGGGATTGAATGGATTTATGTTAAAAAATCAACCACTAAGTAAAAGAATTCGTTTGGATCTAATTCCTGAAGAAGATAAGAAAAGCATCTACGCACGATTGTTTTATGAAATTTTGGACGTTATTACTTTGAACATTAGTGAACGGTTGTTTAGTGAAATTTCTAAACCGTAATTATTAAATCAAGATTCCACACAATTTACTTCATTCGTGAAACGTTTTCCAGACGAACTTTTTTGTTCTTTAGTGAATACATATGGCACATTCTTTGCAAATCGCAAATCATTTAAAAAGTGAACTCTCAGTGATCCCTATATGAAAAAGAGCACTGTGTTTGAGCTTCACCAATATATTATGTCCCTTCAATTATCTCCTGTTTTTCCGGAGTAGTTAAAATTGTGTCGTTTAATTTTGACTATTCCTACCACAATCAATTCCGCAGAAAGATCATTTTCATGTTTAAAAAGGATAAAGACTCATCAGCGAAATTCTCAAAAGCAAAAAAGACTGTCAGCTTTAGCATTAATAAATATTGAAAGTGTCTTGTTAGAACATATGAGATCGTCTCCAACATTTGAAAAAACAGTGATAGACGTTTTCGCTGGACAAACAAAAACCGAAGAATTGATCTTCATTTTAAAAATAAGGATATATACCTTGGCATAATCATTTTAGGTTAATGTCTTTTTTAATTTTTACCATTTTCATATGGCCTATCATACATCTAACTATACCTCTTCCCCTTATAAAATTTTTAATACATCCCTAGATTCTTTTCTCACGCTACGCCCCTGATTACCGTCATTAACTAGTCTAGCTGTGATTAATATCTGACAACTAAACACAGCAAAATAAACCAAACAATAATTTTTCTCCATAAATTACAATGTCTAACACCTCTACTTACCTCGACGTCAAGCACCAAGCGGAGCTTTTCATTAAATAAACATGTTTGCTTCCAATATTCCTTCCGATAATACTTTTATTATTATTCTATTTGTTTACGATGCATTTATATTTGACAATGCAATTGCCTGTCGTGTCGTTAATGCTCTAACGACATTTTTATTGCATACAATTTTATAAATTTCTCCCTGATTGACCGTTTTGACGACCCCGTTTTCGTGTAATGATGCGGACGTCAATAAAATTAACTAGGAAGGAGAGGCAGTTACAAGACATTCACAACAAATTGGACGACAATCAATTTTTAATTGTTCATAGGGCTTCGGTAACCGTGAATTATTGACGAATGTTTTGGTATGAATTAGACTAAACAAAAACATCGTTTAATTTGTGGCAAAATTGTGGCAAGCTATGATGTATATCGAGTGGCATTTCAATGTTTCGTGGAGGAAATTATTACATTTTTTGTGAAGGAAAACATCGATATGCATATACGATGCGTCAATTAAGTATAGGATAATTATAACTTGTAAATGAACGAAAACACTTAGTAAGTTTCATAATAATTGCAAACTATGTTCTAACAATTGTTTCGACTCTTACGCCATTCTCAAAGAGTAACAAACTTTTACTAAACCTAATAAATAAGTACAAAATTCAGTCTATATAGGCAGATTACAACATCTGGTGATTTTATACTATGCTTGCTTTTATTATTGAAAAAATTTCAAAATCTGTTTGCTGATTGGTTATTACTTTTTTAATATTGCTTTTTTATTTCTAATACTTCTAATACATTTAATATTCTGCTTTTACGTTCATTGTGTAAAAGTTTTATTGTTTGGTAGTCCAGAAAATGATTGTTTGTTATACAATGCCCTGCAAAGCCAGTATATTTTTTATTATTTAAAATAAATTTTTTGTGTTCATCATAACGCTTTTTTATAAAACAACCTGATTGATCGATGTAAATAGCGTCAGAATCATTACATCCTATTTCATAAACACCACTTTCTTGTGATTTGTCAACTTTTTCTAATTTATTATTTACTAATAAGAAGCCTAAATTATTTTTATTTACACATGTAGATTTTATATTGCGTTTTCTTAATCTAATACATATTTTATTACTTACATTTGAGTAAAGTTTATATCAATATAATGCAAATGCAACTGGAGTATAAACTTCTTATTTCTGTAAAGTTTATATAGTAAAATATAACCTATTTTGTTGCATCTTCACCTTCTCTTTAAGACATTCTAAACATAAACAACTTATTTCTTCTGTAATCTTGCTCCTCGCTATCAATATATTCTGGTAAAGTTTTAGTTTCAGCTTTCAGATGGTTAGTTTCATTTATTATTTCTCCAATAGTGTACGGTGACCTATATAGTCATACATTCTTCAAATTTACTATTTACCCCTACATTAAGATTGAACAATGCTCATCGAGAAATGTGTACTCTTTCGATATTCGTGGGAAACTGACCTCCTGATTTTCTTGCTATATCGAAGGCTTCAGGCCCTTCCCAGAACATTTTTATTTGTAAGGCAACACTTTTCGACACAAAATCCATTATTGACACTGACATCCCTTCCCACAAACAATTACACCACTAAAATATTCAAAAAATAACACAGTCTTGTGAAACTGTGTTTTATTTCTATCTTGATTTATTAGAGACATTTTTCTGTTTATTGAATTTTATTTATTGAATTTATTGCAATTTGTTTCGTTTATATGCTACTGAAATTTGTCTTAGTTTATTAGAGAATATGATGCCACGATCATTCAAGTATTAGAAGATAATGATAATATGCATGAAAAGCTATCTTTTCAACAGGTTAAGACTTCTCAACATTATAATGTGCGAGTTAAGAAATCTTTGGAACAGAAATTTCCTAATTGATCAATTGGACCAAGAGATCTAATGGAAAACCCGTCAGGTCCTCAAATCACACACCACTAGACTTACTTCCATGGGTATTCCTGATTTTGAAAGTTTATACTACTATATCTGGCAAAATAGAGGAGCTGATGATATAAGATCAATTGTACTAATGCATGGAAGCCAGTGGTGGTAATTTTGAACACTAATTAAGTAAATAATTAACTTAATTAATGTCTTAAGCAACTATTTTTTTAAATAAATTTTCGTTTGCTACTCTATTTTGCTTATTTTCATTTTTTGTCTGTATTTGTGCTTTTTAAAGATAGAGACATATATGTTTAAAATTGGAAAACTGCTCATCTAGTTCCTTCCTCTTAGACTCATATGGAACAGATGCATTTCTGAAATAGTTTTTTTCAAATATCCCCATTATGAAACAAGTAAATATATCACAACCATCTTTTTTCTTTTGGACAGATGGAAGGACAGAAATGAAAGAGTTTTCTTATTTTCTATTCTATTTATTATGAAAATATAATACAAAACTTACTATGTAGTGTTAGAGTAATAATTTAATGTGGTCAATTAATGGACTGCAAGTGTACAGGTTCGGCAAGCTTTGCGCCGTCCAGAGGTGAAGAATTTACAACGTTTTGCAGTAAATTTACAGGGTTTCCTCTGGTCCGGCTACTCTTCTCACGTGCGCTAGCACATCAGAACTCTACATTCGATGGATGTACAATATAATTTTCACACTGACGTACCACCTCTCATTACCAATCAACGATTTGCTACAAGCATTTATCGCAGAGTGAACAATTCGAGTCTTCCAGAATCAAAAACATCATCACGAATATTTCACCTTGCTTGTAAACCTTTGATATTGTTAACAGTCGTAGCTAAGGAAGCTTATTTTTGATCAAACTGATTTGGACTAATGTTACTAACTAGATTTTTTATTCAAGGATCAATCCTTGGGACTATAATAACGTTTAATAATAGACATCATGAGAGTTGCCTATAGTAATATTGACATTCTAGGAAGTTCGTAATTTAAGTTCTAATAAAAATTGACAATTTTGCGAATAAGGCTTGAATCTTACTACTTATACATGAAAAGAAAAATGTGATGTACCGCTATATATCAATTTAACGTACATTTCCATAAATGGCCGCAATAATTCTCAGGCATGCCGCCCGCGAGATATGTAACATATTTACGAAAAAGCTATCAATCTACAGAATAAGACTGATTCGAAAAGAACGCCCCGAAATGCGGGCGAACCTGTAGGCGAAAATAATAACAAAAATGAAAACCGAAAGGAGACAAAGAGACTGACAAAGGAAACACACAGGGAAAGACGGGATATTGCCGAACGGAATGCGACATAAAAAACGCAGAAGGCAATGGAAAATAAAGCTGAGGTATGTATAATTTGTTCTATAGATTTGGAAGCGGCGAGGAGTGTATCTGAAAGGTTTATAAGAATGAGGTTCGTGAAGTAAAAAGGGAATTTATTGGGAAGTTTTCCGCGACAATTTCTGGATGTGTGGGAGATGCTACGTAGGAAGGGGGCCACGAGGACATGTGCATGCTTTAGCTAGATGTATGATCATTTTCAATTGCATTTTTATACAAATAGATTAATTAGGAGATAAAAGACTAGGCTGGGTTTGTTTAAACAAATGAACATACTGTACTACAGTTTCTTGAACTCCGACGTTTTACGGAAGGAAATGCATTGAAAATTACTCTTTATTAAACTTTTTTGTGTATTCAATTCCATGTATATAATTTTCAATAAAAAAATTTACATAAAATGTCCCCTACTTTTATACCTACTTTAGTTTTCTACAAAAACTTAAATCTGTAAAGAGTTTTACAGAGCATCGTCTAAATGTTTTGATATGTATATAGTTGATAGATTTGCATTACGTAAACTACATAAAATTTTAGTGGTTGTAGTTTTGCTGATTTGGAGCCAATACTCTCAGAGATAGAGTCGAATGGCCGAGATATATCAAAATATTTGAACGATGCAACGACCTAATAGATTACCAAAGAATTATGGTATATGATATCCCAGCAGCATTTCTAGACATCGTTAAGTCACTATCCCAACATCTGTCACTAAACGCTGACAACCACGTCACATGTGCAGAAAGTTGCGCAAACGTTACACAACGACGTAGAAACCTATCCGAAGCTTTCCTGGTACTTCGTAGCTCTATTACTTGCGTAGCCACATTATACATTATCATACCATAATATTCTGCATATACTAGTGCTTTCCTTATGGTAAGATTAATTCTCTACCATGTAATCTGTTCGTAAGACCAGATTTTAGAAACATAAAATCTATCGTCGTTGTCCATACACGTAAATTAAAGAGAATAAAGCTTTTCTGTAAAATATGATGATAGGTCGAACAATGACAAAGCACTTTCTAACAGAAAATTCTCGCTAGGATTTTTTAAAATATTCCTACTAATGAAGTAAATATAATTACCCATTAAGTTGGTGTTTTGTTTATTCTACGTAGAACATATTATTTATATCATCAAAACTTCCACTTGACATAATGAGAGTAGACAAAAATGTCACAAACACCTTCAAATATATAGTAAAGCTAATTAAATGTACTCTATCTTAAAATAATGAACTATGAAGTGTAAATATTGTTAAAATCTGAAAACTAATCGAACTGATTAGTATCAGTTACTACAAAACATCGCCAGCAAAGTATAGAGTAACCATTGCAGTATATGTACCTTCCAGAGAGTAGAACACAAAAAAGATACGATAACGTGTATCAATTCATAAATTTCTGACATTACTTCTCTGGCTGTAAATGAGCATTATTAAATATATAGCAATTGTCAGAATATGCGACAGTTTAAGATTTTATCTAGTAATCGTAGATTCCAATAAAAAAAAAAGAATACCAGAAGCTGGAAACATTCTATGAATTATCAATTTATATTAACCTCAAACTAGTAATTTCATTAGCTGTCTTATAAACGTTTTCGTCACTTAATTTTTTTAAAGAGATTTCAACTTCTTAGTAATTTTGATGCTTCTTTGGTACTGACTTACGATAATTTTTATTTTCATTTACTACAATGTAGTTGACAAGTCTAAAGGATCAGGTAAAGTGCCTAGAATGTCACTGCTACTTTAAAGATGTAAAAACTATGTAATAAATAAGTATCTAACACCACACAGTTACTGGGACGTACAATACTGGAGTAGGTCGGAACCTTTGGTGTGAATATAACACTAACTTAGCCTTCCACAAAACTCCAAAACACTATACACTACACTCGACGCGCGTTTCGTCTTTTCCAGATGGCAACATCTAGAGATTATCAAAACTCAAAAAACTAATTTCAATCATCTCCAGATGATGCCAACTTCGTTGGCGAAACGCGTGTCGAGTGTAGTATATATAATAATGTTATGGTGTTTTGTGAAAAACTAACTCAGTGTTACTGGTACAGCTATATAGTGCTTCACTGTTCCAAAAAGATTAAAATAATTATCTTGGTGGCGATATACTATTCAATGTATTTCAAAAACTACTTAACAGTAAGGAAATAAAAAAAAACAACATGAATTGGGCAAACCTCAAGTCCAAAGCCGAAGCTATCTATCTACATTTTGTATAATGGATCTTTGCGCGTGTATCAATTTAGTGACGAAGCACGGATCACATGCTACACCACTCGCAATTGTTACTTATATGCCACAATTACCAGTACGTATGTCTAGCGACATATGTTCAATCAACTACGTACGGCATAGAGTTAATAATTTCCCAAACAAAATGCAATTATCACGTCTTAGCTCTATTGTACAATTTGAGTCATTGGCGTCTCAATATTTCTGTCAAATTTATTTCATTTTATTTATTTATTTTGATTTTTGTTGAATTTACTTCATATACTTTAATGGAAATATCACATCCATTGAATGTTTTTGTGGAACACCTTTTCATTACTCTGTCATAGGTTGACGGATTTGTATTCTACTAACTGTTATCCTAATATGTGTTTTTGGCACGATACTGTTCAAAAATGTCAGTTGATTGATTCATACGATTGTTATCTGTAACACACACGCAAAGAATCATTATACAAACCATAAGTGGGGGATACACATTGAAAACAAGCGGAGAACGCCCATTTCCACCGACATTGCCAGTGCCGGCGCTTGGAATCGAACCAAAATCAAGACAGTCAGTAGCTAATCGCATTTGCCTCGATTATCGTGACGGCCAAATGATGTTGTGAGAACAGCTTCATAACGAGTACAATTTTCTGCTTTAAAGTGATTTTAACTACGATCTTATGTGATTAATCCAAATTAGTCTTAAAATCCATTAATCCACATTAAAATTTCGATTAGTGGACGTTCCGATATCAGTTGAAGCAACTGATATGCTGCTGGGAAAGAGTTTAATGAATTCAATAATATATATATATATATATATATATATATATATATATATATATATATATATATATATATATATATATATATATATATATATATATATATATATATATATATTATTGAATTCATGTTTTGGTAAACTAATAGAAAATTGTCGTCAACACATATTTTTTATAACTTTATTTGCAAATATTTTGCCTATAACTGTAAAGCAGTTATTTCTTCTTTATTTCAAAAATTTTAAGTCTAACATAATCTATCAAGATAAGAGATAAATATGATAGATATAGATTATTTTCGCCATACGTTTCTTCAGCCAGTTCCGAAATATTAAAACAAGACAAACAAGGAAAGAAAAACAAACGTAATGGAGATGACACAGTAATATAATGGACGTAATTTAAACGATTTCTTCAATATTTTAGAGAAAATTAATACACTCAAAACACTATAGGTATCAGGCGTATTATTGCGAAAATGTTTGAGAAAAATAAGCTTCCTTCATTCTCGCAAGATTCCATTATACATATATTTACTGACACCACTTTCATGGCCTCATTTATTTGGCTTTAGGTTAGTCGTTTTGTTCAGACATGGACAAAATTTCAATTTAATCCTGGAGCAAAATCCAATAAAGAAACATGTCTAATAGAATAGTTACACAATCTGGAACATATTTCATGCAAAATACACATTTCAAAGTTGATTGCTCATAACATCTTACCAAGTAATAATGAGAGGCGGACTAGCATCACTATATAGTATATATTCTCCTAAAATTTCTCTACCTAGCTCTATATAAATAATACAGTATATGGTATTGCTTTTTGATTATATTTGTTATAGTATATATAAACTATTGCTGACTCTATATTGCTATATCATAGGCAGGCAGCTAAACTAGACGGCGAGGGTGCTCAAACAAACCAGGCTGTAATTGCGCTCATATTATTGACTTCAAGTTTACCTCCGGCAAACATTAATAAGCGGTTTACCGCACCCGCATGTTCGTTAATGTCTTTTTACACAAAAAATATTGCTTTGGCTTATTGCGAATATATTTTTCATCATTTATAGTGGGTGCAGAACTCAATACTATCACGTTCAAGTTTCTTAACCGAATGAGACTGTGTTAAAATATGTAGCAATTTCTAAACTAGACTAGACTAGACTAAAACATATTTCTCATATTTGGGAATGTTTGTTTCCATAAAAACATCAATAAATCACCATATCAAATAAATTTAGTATGGAATATGTGGTACACACTGAGTAGTACATTATATGTACTAGAATTTCAACATTAACCGTTAACTATACTTCGAAATATACATAGAATATATACAAGGTATCCAGTAATTAACACTGGGAAATTCGGACAAGCATCCTACATGTAAGATTACCAAAAAAATCTATGAGAATCTGCATTTGCTGTTGATCTGCAGTCTTTAAAGATGACCCTCAAAAAGTCAAACAATATATCTCAAATGACTTCAAATGGGAAAATGGCAGTTGGTACAGGATGAATTGTTCAGGAGTCCCTACAAAACTAATTTAATAACCGTGTAGCACCCAAAGGTGAGCTAAAACCTCTTATATTTTTACTTCATTTTCAAAAATTCTCTATAGGGATCCTGAAAATCTATTCCTTTGCCATTTTGCCATGAAAAAGATTGTTCTTCATTTGAGGAAGCTTAAGTCAATAGTTTCTGAAAAATTAGTTTCAAATTTATTACATTGCTGCACGTTATTCTCGACTACACTCTTCTATTCTTCCTTCTTGACATCTTAAACCAACCGTTTTCGTCTTCTTCCTCTTATTTCAGAAACCTTAGTGAATATTAAAGTAGGCGTTCATCACAGTTGATAAATATTACAGATAACAATAGCTTTTATTAGAATATTAACTCCTCATAAGAATCTAAAGTTCTGAGAGAATCCGCCAAAGAACTTCCAAGTCCAAGGGAAATTGACAGCCTCAAAGTGATGAAAAATCATCAAGGTGATAGAAATGCACCAGTCGAACCTCAGAAGTCTAACAAGGAATTCAAAAAAGTTCTGTGTGGAGTATGTTACTGTGTGTGGAATATATTATGAACTGTTATAGTCTTTCCATCTGCCATGGTAATAGACTCTCAAAGAAGAAGACTTTTGGCCGAAAGTAAGATTTTGCACATGGATATTGAGAAGATTCTTAAAAATCTCTTATTTTCAAATAACATTCCACTTATTGATGAAGTCAGATTTTCCCGACAAGTAATAATTAATTGTCATAATAACAAACGGGAAGGAAAATTCACATGAAGTTCTTCAAGCAAGATTTCAAGAAAGAAAATATTCCCCATTAACACTAATTGAAACACTGATCATTGATTTAGCAACTTAAATGAATGATCAGATGATGTACCCCGCCAACCACCACCTTGTTTATGTGACATAGTACGCCACTCCCATTTTAGTTTTTATATATATAATTCGTTACAGCACTATTTAGATCGAACGAAGTAGATCTAAGTAGTTCTATAGCCACTTCAATTACCAGACTTAAACCCACTTGATTTTTGTTTGGGATAATTTTAAAACTTTTAAAATAATTTTAAACCTCCAGTACATAGCCGAACTGGATGTGCTTTCGAGCGGAACAGAAAATTTTCGAAATGTTACGAGGATTTCTGATAAATCACCTAGAGGATGGTATTAAAATGTCTGAATTACCATGAACACTTACTTTAAAGAAAGAATGAAACAATTTTATTAATATTTAGTTCACATTGACAAACTTAGATGGTCAAACTATTTGTGCTATAACTAAAAATTTACTTCTATTTAATTTAATGCTTTTGGAGACCATCTTCAGAGGATTGTAGCTCCTTTGTGAAACTTATCCCCCTTCGTAGGAAGTTTCTTCAATATTCTTAAATGAAAATCGTTTCCGAATTTCCTGACATTTATTTGGATACCTTGTATAAGTATTTCAGTGACCATTTCATCCTCATCAACAGGTACATTATGATGATGAATACAACAAAGTTTACTTGTTGATTGAAATGGCGTATCGCTTATTGTACTTAAATGATAAACTGTATTAGTAATATATTATTAATTTTTCAGTGAATTCATAACATTCTGTGAAGAGTTACTACTGGTATATATGTACTTTATTGTACTATATTGTATTGTATGAAATGAATTTAGTGTACTGTAGTTCACACTAGCATGGCTATTTAGGCGAATTACAATTAAAGATTTTTTGCTCTTCTGGGGTCTTTTTTAAATTTTAACGTCCTGTGTTTGATTACTATTTTATGTCTCTAACTATAAACGATAGACCCATGTGATGGTATAGAAGTACTAAATGATTTTTTTTTTCGTAAACTTCTTGTAAATCATTCAATGATTGTGTATATTTCGAGTGTATAAGAAGGCTATACAGTTACATTCAGAGCGAAGTTGGTAATGTAGAGCGAATAATGAAATAATAGACATAGTTATGAACTGTGGCAGATGGAAACTTTGTTTCTGGAACAAAGCTAACAGAAGACAAGATATTATGTAAATTGGTTCACAAATGATTGAAATTGGGTTCTATTTACAACTGAAATCACAATGAACGTAAAATTATGAAACGGTAACAAAGACTATATTCAAACTCAAATAATCCTTATGACTTAATAAGATACCTAAACGAGGTAAATATATCACTAATGAAGTATCTAACCTTAACTCCTACGCAAGGTAACTTAAGTCGCAATGGAACGTTTTTATTTTCTAAAAAGCATCATAGTTCTTCACTTATCTGATTCTGGAAATATATAAAAACGTTCTGATATTTAAAATAACAATACTTCTCAACTCATTCATTAGTCACATCAGAAATAAGGAGATTATACCCATCTGCAAATGCATTATATAATAAGGACTAAACAGATTAGGTCAAAACAGCTATTCTCCTGGCTATATGCCAAACGCCGAGCGCTGAATTACATGACAGAATTTGCCGCATTTTGTGTAACAGAGTTAGCACTAAAATATAGTGATTCAGATTATTCCAAAACCACAAGGAAGATGCAAAGTGTCACCTATCTCAGGATATCGCTAACTGCAGACCAGTTTCGACCTTATCTTGGGTCTCGTCGGTGCAGTGTGAACGAGTATACTTTTGACAGATGAATCATACATCTAGTAGACGTTGCTACGTTCCACCGCAGTGGAACTCCGAGTCGAAGCTACCAAGAGATGGCATTTGGTACGTTCTACTGGAGTGGAAAGTAGCAACATCTACTAGATGTGAGCTTCATCTGTCATAAGTATACTCGTTTACACTGCACTGAAGAGACCCAAGATAAAGTCGAAACCGGTCTGCAGTTAACAATATCCTTAGATACGCAACACTTTACATCTTCCTTGTAATTTTGGAACAATCTGAACAGTCTAACTCTGTTAGACACAATACGGCAAATTTTCTCATGTAATTCAGCGCTCGGCGTTTGGTATATAACCAGGAGAATAGCTGTTTTGACCTAATTTGTTTAGTCCTTATTATATAAGGCATTTGCAGATGGGTTCGAGTATAATCTCCTTATTTCTGATGTGACTAATGAATGAGTTGAGAAGTATTGTTATTTTAAATATCAAATCTGTAATCTACTGGAGTTTCAAATATTTCTTTTAAATTACCAGTCAGTTGAAAACAAACTAAAATTTTATTTTTAATATTTCCCTAGATATATTTTTTCATTATCTAAGTTCACAAATGCACATAATTAACACAGTTATGTTTTGACAACAAATTAAATGATTGTCAGAACAATCAATATTTTACAAATCCCTAAAAGCGCCAGTGTCGTGGAAGTGAACTTGTATACGAAACTGTATGAACCCAACTGAATACTTGGTTTCGTATATATACATACATACAGGTATATATCTGTTAATGATAATAACAACTATACTAAGTCATATAGAAAATAAAGAAAGATAAAATATATACAGTTACTTAAAAAATTATGTTTAACAACGCCATATATAATAATTACGAGATTACCTTTTGCGATTATCTAGATTTCTGAACAAATTGTATCAATGCTCTAAAACTAGCTAAAGTATTGTCTGTGATGAGTTAAATTATGACACTCTGTATATAACTTTTATACGAGTACATCCTTCTGACTAAGAATCTAGCAAATACAATCGTACTTCAATCCACTATATATGATTAAAATATATACGAGGATAACTTTCCGAGTGCGGAAAACAACTCAATCACCTTTGACCTCTCCGGTTTGACGTTAATTGACTGTGATTTGATAGAGGACCCACGCCGCGACGCTGTAAGAGCGTCATTATGATTCGATGTCTCTAACTTAGGTCTATCTCGAAATCGACGGGCATCAGATATACGGCAGGTAATGTCAAAAAGTCTGAAAAGTCAAAAACATCACTGTGTACTTAGAGGTATGAGCCTTACCTATTCCTTAAAGCATAAGAGTAAGCTGTCAACTTTCAACAATGTGTTCAGAGTTTAGAAATAATATACAGTATGTTTAATTTAATTGACGAATATCTGGACAATTTTCAGTCAAATATGGACGTGGATTTGGACAAGTTATACATAAAAATATTATACAAAAATACAACGTATTTTATTTTATACCACCCTATTTCTGGCGCAACTAAATCATTGAAATTGTCACTCGGAGGAAACATAATGTGTTATATAAAAAAATCAAAGCCATGATTTTGTAGAGATGTCGCATATACTGATACTACAATAATATAATCGTCGATATTCGACGGGATTTAAAAAATCCACGCAAAGGGCACGCACCAATCGACTTGTTTCCCCTAAAGGCTCAGCCTTAAACGCAGCCATGTGACCTGAATGCCCACCGTATTCTCAAATTGAAGGAAATACTGAAAACATGATAAAAAGTAGACTAGAAGTAATGTTAACATTGCTATTGGCAGAAGTATCAATGGCGATAACCTCAAGCCATCACGTATTGAAGAGAATAGGCAAACAATATTTTAGACAAAAAGAAGCGATGAAAATTATTTAATATTCAAAAATATTGTATATTGGTGACATTTTGTATGAAATGTGTGAGAAAATATTCCATTATATATTAATTATAACATATTTATTAAGTGTGCTGCAATGAAAAAGTGAGTTTAAATTGTTTAAAATTCTTCAGTTAAAGTTATACATAATTTAAACACTAAAAGGCCACTAAATGGGCGGCTTTAGTTAGGACTTGCAGCGTTTTTATAGGACAGACTGTTCTATAAGAATAGGAAAAAGTATGACATTCTGTATGTATGCGTAGAAGAAAGAGTGAGGCAGGATTCGGAGGGAAAGGGATGCACTTTACGCGAGGCCAGATCGAACTCTGTGTATATTCACATTCAATATATATTCATCGATATTCACTCTGTAAAGGTCTCAATTCGACTTAGTAAAGACTATTAACTGCGCACCTGGTGAGCGGTCCGATACTGCAGTTTTCAGACTTGTTCCTATTCTTGACGAGCTGTAACTGTATGTAGCTTTGAATTTGATAAGCTACAATGTAGCTTGAGCTCTTATGCGCAAGTGCATAAGTGACAAAAAAATAACAAAGAACTTTGACTGTGTTAGCTCCTCAACGGTTACAAGCCAGAGTTCCAAATTGTGAGAAATTTAAATCATCTTTCTGAGAAATCTGTTGCGAGATTAGTCGGATACTTGAGAAACAGTTATTGAAACATCGAAAAATGGTTACATTTAAACAAAATTAAAACAGTCACTGGTTAGATTTTGACTTCTTGTTTGTTAAACATAACAATTGTTTTGTCATCAGTTTCGCTAATAGAAACAATACTTTTAACGAAGAATTTAAAATTGTACATGTGGAGAAGAAAGGCTTAAAATTAATTTTATTAGAATCTTTAGAAATTAATAAAGCATAGAAATCTGATATCATATCAAATTAAACTCGTCTTCGTTACTAAATTTATTTTAGTACCAACTTGTATCAAAAAATTTTGTTTAAAATTTACAAATATCATGTGTTGAAAAATTTTATAGTTTAATCACAATAGTTTAATAGTAGAAATCTCTATAGTAATAAACCTAGATTACCCTAGTTATATAAACGCAGTTCCACATTGTAAAATTTAGTCCATATACTTAACATCTAACGAAGCTCCTGTGTTGGCGAAACAATTATTATGTTTAGCAAATAAAAAGTGAAAATCTAACCAGTGAATGTTCTAATTTTGTATAAATATGGATTCTTATCAAGCAAGGGCCCAATCAATTCAGAGGTTACCTTTAATGTTGTTTAAAACATGTTTTCTGGCTTTCATTTTTCGTACATAACTATTCATCAAATAACATTTGCTCCTATTAGATAATTGTCTATCTTTTTAATAGAAAATGTCCCAGAAATTGCAGTTATATTCAACATTATTTCTTTAAAGAGACTGTTTATTTACTAAGGTTATTGTTTCTTTAAAGAATTACCTTTGTAATAGTAAAGTAATATTACGATTGGTGAATTGATTATTAAGAACGCCCAATTAAACACTGCTACTGATAAAGTTATAAAAATATTCCAAAAACGTTAAGTTGGCATTTAATGAAAGAAGCCTTCTAATAGCTCACAAGGTACAGGTGTTATATCCTACTTAAAACATACTGTATAACTTTATTGTCCAAATCCATTGCATATTTCTTCTTCTTATTCCTTAATAATGTAAATGATAATATGGACACTTTCAAATAAAGTGGCTTCAGTAAAATATATACTGAAAATGACTTCGTTGAATAATTTAATCACAGTTCATTATCTTCTAAACTATTACTGTGGCCTGTTCTTACTTAGCATAGTATTACGGACAATGTTATGCCTAAAGTGTATATTATTTTTTTTATATCGCCAACATGATGTCAAATAATTAGTCTTTAGTTTTACATCGCCCCGTATCTTGTGATGACGCTACCTGCGGAACATCTGACACGCCGGCTTCGTCTCTATGATTACTTAAGTACTTCGTTACCTATATATTGCTATGGTTCCAGAGGACCTTTCGACTGATCTACTCTGTTTATTGCTTTTGAATACCCGGCTCCCGGGGGCCGACCCTCCGAACCCAAGTTACCCGCCGCCCCTCTGCCGCTTCCGCCCCGTTGACCGATACCGCTCCTGAATTATTAAGACTCTTTATTGCTCGAGAGAAATTGGATCCCACCCCGATCGCTATCCTTCCGGATTTGTGGCAATCGACCGCTCGATCGGTGGTAAATATTCGTTGGTATATATATTGCTCTTAAGTTGCCGCGAGGACCGCGGATTCGGGTAATCCCCCCGAAGTTATTGCCAGCGAATGTATAATATAAACTATATATATCAAATAAATATCCCCTATTCCTAACTTGCTCGCACGCTACTGTACATGTGCTCAGTTCTACGCTAGTGGACGGGGGCACGATGGTCGCAAACGCGTCAGGATGCTCGACAATGGATCCATGCTTTGCTTTCGGCGTGACGTATCTTTACGATCGTTGTACGTGCTTCGTTGTTCGGCCGTTTTCGTTTAGTCGCTAAGGCACGTTCGTTCCGGTTCGTGACCATCGGCCCCGCTACCGGCCCGGCACTATAAATACTGGCTAAATGACTAGATGCACACTCGTCGAGGCTCAGCGCTCGGGCCTATTGCACCGGCCCATTCCTACTACGAATTTCAACCACTCTCTCGAAATTATAAAACAAATTCTTCTAAATAATCATAGCATAGCGTTTGCGCTCTCTGCTTGGCATAAAATAACTCCAAACTCTTTTGGCTAAGCCCCAGACGTATCGTAAGAGACCAAAATTTTATATCTTCTTGACGATTGTATGATCCAGGATAAATGAAGGGATGATACCCTGCATTTACCACAAGTAATTTATTTCAAAATTCCTGACTAAGATCAAGTTCACTTAAGCAAGAATACAATAATAATTATATATAAATAATAGAACTATTTAGAAGTATTCTTCGATGATGACGTAAACATTACTTACAACGAAAAAAGAGCCTGATATAACTTTAATTAAGCAGTGGGTATCAATGCAAGATGAAAATGTAGAACATAACCCCAAAGAGCTGTCTCATATTCCTATGAAACTGGGGAGCTATAATGAGGAATTATTGGCGGTAAATAATCGATCTACGAGGGTGGATCAAATATAAATGGGACTTTTGTTCCTGAACGTCTACGGTTGTTAGGGCCGAGCTCGAGGTTCTAGTATGTTTGGGTGGGGTCATTACGAATGGAAAGAGTCAGCCATTATCCACTCTCAACTTCGTCAGCTAGCTGTTGTGCAACGCATTATTATAAAATTTCTTGTTCATGAAGGAGTACAAGCGACGGAAATATTCTGTAGATTGACTGCACAGTTTAGGGACCAAACACTGTCAAGGATTGATGTGTTTTCCTGGCATAAAGAGTTTAAGGAAGTGCGAAAACGAGTGGAAAATCAGGAATATGATCGCCGCTCTGGAACCAGCACTACGGATAAACACATTCGCGCGGTTCAAGACATTCTTGAAGAAGATCGACGGATGATCTTATCCGAAATTGTAGAAAAGGTCAGAATAGTTTTCTGTAGATTGACTGCACAGTTCAGGGACCAAACACTGTCAAGGACTGATGTGTTTGCCTGGCATAAAGAGTTCAAGGAAGGACGAGTACTAGTGGAAAATCAGGAGGACGCTCGCCGCTCTCGAATCAACACTACGGACGAACACATTGCGCGGTTCGAGACATTCTTGAAGAAGATCGACGGATGATCTTATCCTAAATTATAGAAGAGGTCAGAATAAGTCATGGCAGCTGTCAAGCGATCATAAAAAACGACCTGGAGTTCCGTAAAGTGTGTGCCAAGTAAGTTCCTCGCCTTTTAACCGCAGATCAGAAGTTGACACGCTTGGGAGTCTGTCAGAGGCTTACAACAAGATCTGTGGAAGAAGGTGATGCATTTTTGAGTAGGATTGTCACCTGGGACGAAACGTGGGTCCACGACGAAACCAACCGATTCGAGAGACAATCCTCCTTCACGACAACTCCAGGCCCGATACTGCAGCTCTAACGGTATAAAAACTGAAACAAATGCACAAGACTCCACTTGAGCATCCTATCTACAGCCCGGACTTATCGCAATGCGATTTTCATTTGTTTGGGCCGCTTAAAGAAGCTCTAGGAGGGCAATGATTTGAAGATGACCAGGGCGTAGAGGCAATTGGATCCTGACGCAACCAACCTCATTCTACAATACTGGAATAAAAAATATTCCTTCTCGCTAGGAAAAATGTATTTGTAAAGCAGGAGAAAAATATAGAAAAATAAAATATCTTTGCCTTTTGTTTTGCAATCAATATTTTTTTAATAGAGTCCTTTTTATATTTGATGTTCCCTCGTATATCATCTAGTACCAAGCATTCGTTTTCAATATTTCCATGTAGTGGGGTGACTGAGGAATCCACTCGGCGTTGGCGACAAAATGGCGGCGCTGATGGAGATCGAGATAGAACGGATGGAGATAGAACAGATGGAGATAGAACAGTGGACCCAATATGGTTACCAATGACAATGTGGTACCATTACGGTCAGATAATAACATAAAATCGACCTGTAATTTTGACATATATTTCACGGAAAATCAATTTGTAATAATAACTTATTAGCAACTTATTTAGAAATTCATACACTGGACGCATAAAAGTGGCCCTAACACAGAGTCCGGCAGAGATGTATGACGTTTTTGAAATGAGTATAACACTTTAGAGTGGGAGGCTACTGTTTTCGGAATATTTGGTATGTGAAGGTCAAGAGATGTCGTTTCAGCCGTCGTGGTGCCGTGAACACGTGAGCATCTATCGCTCAGCGCTCGAGCTACGTCGTCGCTACGCAGCGTAGGTTCCGAAATCCTTCCAATGTTCGAAGGCACGGTAGTGTCCCTACTCGGAACACGATGTTACGCACCCTTGCCGAACATTCTGGTACAATTAGAAGGAAAATTGAAGTTGTTCCAGCCGACGTGGTACAGCGATGCATAGACAGTTTTTCTACTCGTTTACGGGGATCCCTTTAGAGGACGTTATTTTTCGCTCTTAATTAATGTTTTTCATATGATAACAAAATGGTATCTTGTAACGAAAGTTTTGAAAAAATGAAAAATAAATTTCGTTGGAA
The DNA here is from genome assembly GCA_037954035.1 of Rosalia funebris. NCBI lineage: Eukaryota > Metazoa > Arthropoda > Insecta > Coleoptera > Cerambycidae > Rosalia > Rosalia funebris. The sequence goes on from JAZFAV010000022.1 coordinate 14,373,869, forward strand.
AATAACAGATTTATTGTTTTTTGTAAATCATTATACATTTCTGCCGGACCCTGTATAACCTATAGGCCTAATATAATGTATGTTCCTGAAAATCTCACAATTGGTTTGTCAATAGAAGAGACGCCAATGTAATGTTAAATGAAGGTCATTTATGTTATCATGCATGTGACTGGTAGAACGCGGCAATAAGGTGTAAACGTAATTTCGACAGACGTGTATATCTTAGGTGAATATTGATTTAAGTTCATCGACAACTTCATCACTTAGTAGATCACTTATATCCCACATTTTGCATATATAAATCATATTATAGTCATTAGAAGGAACATATAATGAAAAAATAGATAACAAAATGGCGTAAAGACGTGACATGATTAGAAAAACGAAACTAGCTATAAAAGTAATCCTAATAAAATCCTAATATAATAAATAAATCTTAAATAAAAATGTCCAAATGCTACCTACGTAAGGTTTTCTACAAAGTTCTTTGTTGAGATCAGATTCATTTTAACAATAACATATACAATAATAACATACTCGTAACTATTTATGCTTGTTCTTAGGTGGCGACGTAAAAATGACAATTGAAATAGGTTACGTCATTGCAAGGTCAAATAGAAGTCATATCAGGTATCTATTAACGTGTAGTGTTGTGAGAATGATAAATTAATAAGACTTAAAATATGACGTATAAGTTTTTTATAAAATCTACAGTTCTTTCCGAAGAAGTTACGGACAAATAACTGTATTTAAGAGTATTATTTTGAGAATCTACTATTATAACTAGAAGAATACAATATATCGTAGAAATAATTGCAACTGTGATATTTATAGTACGTGAATATTAATTTAAATGGAGATATATCGAAACCCATATTTGACACTCGTATAGAAAATAAACACACATTAATATAGAAGTTTTCGAATTTTCGTAAGGTTCAAATATACGTCAGTATATAAAACGACAAAATAGGTCAGTAAAACAGAATATCATGAAGATATCATTGACTATAAAACGAAACTAATACAAACTATCTTAAATAATTATAATCTATAAGGTGCCCTTGAAAGCGATACGCAAAAAGTGCATCAAGAAACATATTAATAAGATAAGCCTTGCTAAATAAAGTGTCTCACCGGGTTTCCATATGAAATCTACACTAGCGTTTCTGTTGACATTAGGGCCTTTACTATGTTGCTAGTTTTTGAAAATAATTTTGGGCCAATTATCAAACCCCTAGCTTTATTCGTTTTTGGAAAATAAGGGTTGAAACCCCTAACTTTAAAATCGTTTTTCATATGATTATGAAACTATGATAAATTTTTGAATGAAACTAAAGCCACATGGAAGCTACTAATTAGAGTTACATTACGTATTTTTTTCATAATTTTTCAACCAACAATGAGGCAGCAAGAAAAAATTTAAAAAATTAGGGGTGGTTTTCTGTAGCTATTTCTAGAGGTACACCGACCAAAAAAATCACGTATAATCAGTGAGTATTCAACTATAATGTGTAGCAATTACATAGATGTGCGATGGGTGAAACATATTTGAAATAATAAAAATTCTATGCAGGTAGGCACGTAGTGAATTCTGGCCAATCCAATAAAACTTACTAAAACTTAAATAAAAACAGCATTTATAATAAAATATTATAGGCGTGGCAACGTTAATTGGATAACAAGTTATTGCCTATAGTTAGGTCGCTGTGCCGTATTGCTGAATTTTTACATAATATGTTTGGGAAAAGGTTGAACTCGAATTCGGAACTTGCTGACACCATAATTGGTTATATGAGAGAACGTGAAACAGAACAAAATACATTACAAGACCTAATTGAAGGAAAGAATGTAATCACCGCAAAAAACCTTTTACAACACTGTCTTCCACTTTTCTCGTAGATTTTCCACAATTAACTGAAAAGGATCTTAAAATACTTTTTACAGGAACATATCAAATATCACAAGCGATATGTTACCTCGCTGAGCTGCTGGATGGTGACAACAATGATATTAATATTAAGTACTTAAAAGAAAATGGCAATATAATAATGATGGAAGTTCGTTCTCGACACATCAATAGCAAGACATATCAATGTTTTATTGAATACGAACCAAATGTGAACAACAATAAGGGCATAAAAGATACACCTGTGATTGTGCTAATGGAGATGGAACTATAGGTTGTTCGTCACATGTAGCATCAATAATTTTTTTATCAATATATATTTATTTATTTAATGGCCGTTATCAATCAAAAATCATTAAGCCCGCTGAAATATTAACACACATATTTGATGTTACAAATGTTACTACAACTATAGAAGACAATAGTGACGAAGATTGAATTATTTCAATATATTTACTCGCAAAATAAAAGTTATTAATATTTTATGATAAATGCTGTTTTTATTTTAATTTTAGTGGTTCTATTTCTATGATTCTTCTATTTATAGGATGATTTCTATTGGATTGGCCAGAATTCACTATGTGCCTACCTGCATAGAATTTTTATTATTTCAAATATGTTCCACCCATCGCACATCTATGTAATGATACGTATTATAGTTGAATACTTACTGATTACACATAATTTGTTTGGTCAGTATACCTCGAGAAATAGCTATGGAAAGCCACTCCTAATTTTTTCAATTTTTCCTTGCTGTCTTATTGTTGGTTGAAAAATTATAAAAAAAAATATGTAATGTAACTATAATTAGTAGCTTCCATGTCGCTTTGGCTTCATTCTAGAATCTATCACAGTTTCGTAGAAGAACGATTTTTATGTTAGGGGTTTCAACCTCTATTTTCCAAAAACGAATAAAGCTACGGGTTTGATAATTGGCCCAAAATTATTTCTAACAACTAGCAACATAATACAGGCCCTATTGTCAACAAAGACGCTGGTGCAGATTTCATATGGAAACCCGGTGAGACCCAATATTTAAATGAGTTGTCCGAAAATATGACGTTCATCTTTTGGGTTTTTTAAAAGCAATCAAAACCAAACCAAATGTCTGGAGCCATTATCTACCTCCTGGAATTTATGTAGATGTATCTTCAGTTACCAAAAACTAATTTAAAGTTAATAATATGTGCGAAAACTTTCAAAATCTTCTTGATATAAATACAGGTGCACTAGAGAAGGTCAAAGAGAATTTGGAGTCATCCATACCAAGCGAAGATCTCCTTAAATCTAATCGATAATGCTTTCTGTAGCACTTACACTATATTTAACGTTTTTAGCAACAAGTTATGAATACGCTTAATTTTGATCTTGATTACTGGCGACTACCGAATAGTAAAAATATCTTAGTTTGATCTAAAGTTATTGTTACGATTACGTGGAGGAATTGGTTTTATGTATACTATTAATGGACTATAATAATTCGACGTACTCTTAATATGACATCGATAACGTGTCTTTAATATCTAATATAATAAATATTTTTTTTAAATATATATGTCTGCAAAAATACCGCCAAAAACTATGTTTCGTTGATCTTTTATAATGTACTATACACAATTGGTTGTCTAGAAGGTTCATAGATATAGATATAGCGCGTGGCTCAACTGAGGCAACACAACGACCAATTAACACCAGAATATACACTAACGAATCAGGAACATTCTAAAAATACTCCAACTGTCTGGTAATACTGATTTGTTATAAATTTATTTTCACAAACTATAACGTAAATTCCGTTTAATGGAAAACAACGCAAACATCACAATTCTTCATTCCTATGTATACCATAAAAGTTTTTCACTAGCCTATTTTGCTTATATTCCTTAAAAGCTCAAAGCCTCATAATTTATGCAACGCATGTACACCAAAGTTAGTTAATTGCACCAATATCGTGAAGCAAATTCACATCACCAAGTGCAATTTCGGGAGCAAACTGGGTCACAAAAATAGTCGAAAGTTGGAAGAGTTTAAGCTTGGAATTCTTAGAGTAGAATCAATATTGAGAAACTTAAATGAAATCTAATGAAGGATATACGGCTAGCAAAATTTGAGATTACGGACTTTGTCCAACAAAAATCTGAATATTTATAACTGAAAATTAATCTTCATGTCCACATGTGCTATAAATATTTTTCACCAGTTTAGTTTCCAGTAGGATCTCTATTAAAGTTAATTCAAAACTTGATGAAATAAGATATACACATCAAAATCACCTCATTATGGTTTTCTTTGTTTTAAGAATAAATCAGATAGGTGCACAGAAAGTCAAAATTTGAAGGTTAGAAATGTTAACGTTGGACAATCGTTATTGAAATATAATGAAGCTTGAAAAATGTAATCAAAACCTAACGAAAAACACGTATGAATATGGTGAACTGCAACTAACAAAATAGCGTCACATAATGCTTGAAATTTTGTACTGTAATTTACCAAATATACTGTTAATGAATCGATAATATCACCTTATCATTTATTTGAAGCATAAATCTTCACTCAAACTATTCTAAAAGGTGAAGAGTCTTGAACTTCTACAATTTGTCTTGAAGTAGAATCAAATTTGTCAAGTTCTGAATTAATTGGGCCAATGAAAATCTATATTTATACAAAATTAAAACCTTGGCTGGTTAGATTTTCACTTTCTATTTGTTAAACATAATTGTTTCGCCAACACAGTGGCTGCTTCAGATGTTGAGTACATAGACTAAGTCTATGTACATAGTACCTACATAGAGTGCATAGAGTACATAAACTAAGTCTATGTACTCAACATCTGAAGAAGCCACTGTGTTGGCGAAACAATTGTTACGTTTAACAAATGAAAAGTGAAAATCTAACTAGCGAAGGTTTTAATTTTGTATAAACTTATTAAGACTGAAAATACAAATGCTAATAATGCATTGAGATAAGAGATAAATCTTAAGACCTTTTTGATTACGCGAACATTTTTAACAAACCAATTTTCCACGAGCACCGCAAGATTACACCCTACTCGACACGCGTTTCGCCAATGAAGTTGGCATCCTCAAAAGATGTTAACTTACAATTCAGCTTTAATTATTTCTTGATGATGAACGGTTTTAAACATCTCCTGAGGATGTTAGCTTAGCTGGCGAAATGCGCGTCGAGTAATAATCTTTGAGTGTTTGTGCAGAACTGGTTCTGTTCTTATCGCTGTCATCCCAGGAATAGTTATTACTATTGAAATAATTACTAGAATTGTAACGTTACTTTGCATAGCCATGTAAAGTTTCAGGTTAGTTAACGTCGAAGCCTCACGTTTTTAATTACCCAATGTGGCTAATGAAGTGTGCCCAACACAAACTATGGCACAATGTTTGTAAAAGTTGACTTTATTAAGAGCAAGGGCATTAGAGAAAAGGATAATAAACTTCCATGCATATACCATTATTCGCTTGATAGAAAATACGGCGGTATATCAGGCGACGCTGCGACCGTGCTCGAACGTGCGCGGAATACCATTCGGGCCATTCTGCGCATGTCGCGAGCGTGTGGCTAGAATTTCATATTCTCCCACTTCCACCGTTTGAATTCACTTCATGCGCAAAACACCTCGATTGGTTTTCCGCGCACGTTCGAGTACGCCCGCAGCGCCGCATGATTTACCGCCGTATTTCATCACAACTGAAAGCAGGAGCTTACTCCCCTTCTCTCTAACATTCATGATTAAAAGTAACGTGCTGTATTATACTTCAAATGTAATGTATGATTTGAAGCTTCTTCATTACCTAATGCAGACCTTTAGATAGCTATGCAAAATAGTACAGTACTTCTAAAAATTATTTTGACGATAGAAACTATTCTCAAAAATATATCGCATATTCAGACCAGTAATTTTGTATTATTCTTAACTAATGAAGGTACTCAGACCAGTGACTTAATTCAGCAGAAACATATTGGGTTGCTCTTGCCCCGAGAAGTGATTGACCTAAACCTTGATACACACAAACATTTCCTGAGTAATTTTGACAGCCATTAAATACAAAATAACAAGGATCTATAGTTAAGGTCTATATGTTATGTTATTATGTTATTAAATAGTCTGTATTTTAACAAATAATCTATATTTGTGAGCGAACCGTAATCAAGAAAGTAGAACCACAGACATGATGACCATTACCATCGAAGCTCTGAGGTGGTGCCATATAATTGATTACGATTTTGAAGTTGAACAAAGGTATGAAAATACTGTTCTCCTGAAGCGCCTTAATTGAAAATTCTTCTTAAATTTAACATTAGTACGTCGTCTAAATACCAAGCGAAAATTGAACAAATCTTCTCATTCAATTGACGACCGTCTTTTAATTGCACAGTGTCTCAGTTGAGCCATCCAGTTTAATAGACAAGAACAATGCAACCGAAATAAATATAATTGACTAGAAATGGGACTAGGACGTCTGGATTAAACGGGACCGGGACTAGAAACTGCGACTAGACACGACTTCCACCGCGTTAACTTATTTATCTCACTTAATTCCATCCTTAACCTAAATATGTATATAATAATACCAGATATTTGCATAAGTTCGTTGTTTATGAAACGTTGCCTTTGTTCATAGAGAACGTTGAAAATGTCGCGACTTTAATCAACTAAATTACTATTTAAGGTGCCGATTACATCTTAAAATGGCTGCCTAGTTTTATTTACATCCCGTGGTGGTGTTCTAGAGTAAAGCTTAAGACTAACCCTAAATTAGTGGACGTGTTGCGATGTATGTTGTCTCTTTGGAAGGGATATTTACAAGGGGCGTTAGTTCGCGAAGAATAAATCATAGCTAATCTAGGCGGCGTGGCGCGTACGAGACGTGCCGCGAAATCTAAGCTACTAGGAAAGACTAGAAAGCTGACTAGATAAACTCCGATCTGGCGACCACAACTGTTCAATCCGCAGAAATTTACATTTCCTCCTATTATATAAAATAAAAATAAAAACGGAAATGCTCCTCGGTCCATACAAATATTTCGTCGATCTTGCTACCGCTGTAGCCCGAATACATTAGATTCAAAAAAGCGGCAAAAATCGATGGTATGCAAATCGCATCGTATATTTCTAAAAGGTCAAACAAAGCAAGCTGTTAAAAAGAGTTAATTTCTAAAACATCAAACAAAGTAAGCTGTTAAAAAGGGTTGATTCAAAAATATAAAGTAAACAATTCCGTACCTCGGCAGTCTTATTTTTCCTGACAATGAATGTGCAAGCTATTGAACATTATTGCACACTCGTAACTCAGCTTTAATGATACGTAATCAAGGATTACTAAGCATTAAAGACGAATGACGTGGAGAAGAAATAGGAGACGGAAAAATGGATTCATCAAATAAACTCTAACAATTTTATAACGTTAAATAAATTATAATAACGAAATAGGTGTCAGAGCTACCAGGAATTACTATGAAACAGGTACCTGTTTTTGGAAAACAGTAACCACTTTTTAAAGCCACTTGAGCTTTAGGCCCTATTGCTGGAGCTGCCTACAAGTGTAGCATCTATAATTCTACCAAATATTTTGGCTCATGTAACCACTAGTTTTCACAGTAAATCCATTACCAGACACCATTATTGCATTATATTAAATGTCTCTCTATCTAATAAACAAACCAAACTTCTATTTACCGCTTTTTTACAACTAAATCAACTGCGCTTGCGACTGCTAGACGTTTATTTTCGAAAATAAAGGATCAAACATAACGCCCACCAGTCGCGAACCGGTTGTCGACTTTCCGTTTTTTCTTTGGTATCTCCTGCTTCACATCTCAATACGAGACATTAGTTTACTACCCCTAGACCTAGTCTTAACTGATGTACACCCTGGCCGGTAATGGCGAGGCCACCGCGATCTCCGGCAAGACGTTCTCCTCGTCCGCACACCCAATCGAATTAGGCTCCTCCTTCAGACACGCGGACTCCAGGTGTTTGTTAAGATACGACTTAAGCGCGAAGGTCTTGTGGCACCTCGGACATTCGAAATTCTTATCGGCCGAGTGCGTCTGCATGTGAGCCCTTAGGTTAGACCGATCCGCGAAGGCCTTTCCGCAGTGCGCGCAGCCATAGGGCTTCTCGCCGGTGTGCGATCGCAGGTGGCCTTGGAGCAGCCAGGGCCGGGAGAATTGCTTTCCGCAGACGCCGCAGCGGTGGGCCAGCTTGTGTGTGAGCACGTGCATCGCCAACGCGGGCATGCTCACGTACGCTTTACCGCAGGTTATGCATTTCTTCGCCGCTTGAGAGTCCAGGCTCCTGTGCGTCTGCTTGTGCCTGGACAGGTTGCTGGACGTGGCGTACTGCTTCCCACACTCGCTGCACGTGTATTTAGGCTTCTCGTTAATTATCGCTTTGGGCGTTAGAGTAGCAGTCGGATCGTCGGGGTGCTGCCGCTTCTTGGACCTGCCGTCGCTTACGAAGAACGCCTCATATGTGTAGGCGACGGTCTTCCCCGAAGCTTTAATAGAAGGAGTGGTCGCCCGCAACGGCTGAGGGATATTCGTTTCCTGTTGTCCTTGGTGCACCTCGACCGCGTGGTGTTGCTCTTGGATCTGTGGAGTGGGCGGCGGCGGCAAGAAGACCGTCGTGGACGCGCTCAAGTCTAGAATGGCATGCGCCGCGTGTAAATCTTCTTCTGCGGGTACTCGGATAGCGTGTTGAAAGAGTGGCGGCGCCGGCTTGTCGTCCAGAGAGTACGGTCGATAGATGTCCTTCTTCTTAGGCGGTAGGCTTAATGCCGTCCCAGTGCTGGTATAGGTCATGGACAGAGACTTTTTGTGTCTGGGTGGAGCGGCATTTGGAGTGGCGTATTCTGTTCGAAGGTCCTGCGTTTCCACCACCGTTCGCAAAGTGGCGTACGACGGTTGGGTCGGGCTGGGCAACTCGGTTTTTGGAATGAACGTGGTGGTGTAAGTGGAGGGCGAGATTTCGTGGAGGTAACCTGAAACAAAACAGACTATATGGGTGCTGGTCTAACGTTTTAAATATTACTTTATTTATAGTTATAATAATAATTTCTAATATTGCCATTATCGTTAATTCGGTGTTACGAAGGGCACTACTTATATTTTGAGCCTTAACAACACTAAATGTTGTCAGACGCCATCTGACGTTTCCAGTGGAAAGTTTGACATTTTTAACCAAAACCTTCTTCAGAACATTTTATCATTTAAGCGCGATTTGTGTTATTTACAGTGATTTGAAAATTGTATCTAAGCGAAAAAACTGGAATTAACTCATGATGATTCATTATGATTTTCGACGTGGATTATCACGATAAGAGTGCATCGACCAAATTACTTCCACTTTCGGCGATAAAGTCCCGTCCTTTGCCACTGTGAAGCGCTGGTATAACGAGTTTAATCGTTGCCGCCATTCGCTCACCGACGAAAGTCGTGAATGTTGTCCAGAATCAATTGTTGTGCGAGAAAACATTGATGCAGTGCAAAAATTGATAATGAAAGAGCGTCATGTGACACACTGTGAGATTGAGGCAACCTTAGGCATTAGTTCAGCTAGCATATATAAAATATTGCAGGGTCATTTAGCTGTAAAAAAGGTTTGTTCTCCTTGGATCTCACATAATTTGAAGAAAATCTCTAAGAGATGCTCGTGTCGATTGTTGCAAACAAATACTTAAGAAATACAATGACAGTGCTTCAATAGATGTATATAACATTGTAATAGGTGACGAATCATGGATTTATGCGTATAAGCCGGAAAATAAACAGCAGTCGACTGTATGGGTGTTTCAATATGAACCAAATCCAACAAAAGTTGTTCGCGTTCAAAGCACTTCGAAACAAATGGTAGCCTGTTTTTTCGGAAAAACTGGTCAAGTGGCAACAGTGCGTTTAAAGAAACGTAAAACGATCAATTCTGAATAGTACACAACCATTTGGTTGCCGAAAGTATTCGGTGAAATGAGGAAAACAAACAAGCGTCATCGTATCATTCTTCATCATGACAATGCAAACTCTCACACATCTCGTCTAGCAACCGAATGTTTGAACACTCAAAAAATTGAATTAATGAGTCATCCGCCGTACAGTCCTGATTTGGCACCCAATGACTTCTTTTTGTTCCCGAACGTCAAAAATAAATTGCGTGGACAACGATTTTCGTTGACAGAAGAAGCCGTTGATGTGTTCAAAAACCATGTTTTGAAGATATCTCAAGCGGAATGGAAGAAGTGCTTTGACAAATGATCAAATGCTTTCAAAAGTATATAGATCATGAAGGGGAATATTTTGAGAAACGGTAAAGTAATTTTTAATAACATATTAATGTTTTCCTTTTATTATTAAACTCAAAATATGAATAGTGCTCCTCGTAGCTATATAAGCCATTAATATAATAGGCAATATAATTTAAAGAACAGTCGCAAATTTTCAAATTAGATGTCGTCCTATAAACAGTTAGATATGCACTGATTGATAAGTTACGAACAATCTAATTTTCCATTATATTAATATAGAATAGAATAGAGCAAAGTTTATTTACTTTTTTTTATTTTCAAATATAATTGATTGTTATATATACGATCGTTACGTAGCACATAAATGGCAATATATTAGCTAAAGTAAGCACCAGTAATATTATCGAAATGTTTCATTAATTCCCACACATTTATTTATACATTTTCTCTTTTGTCGATAACCTCAATTATCTTTAATTTAACTACGTAATAATCAACAATGTTGTGAACTCTTCAGAGTCAGTGGCGTAAAAGTTTGATCTGCTTTTGCGTCAGCTCATTGTTTACGAGGATGCCGACTTCTCACGCAACATAGAAGACCTCCGGGAGTTGCATATTACCAAGTTAATAGCTTCAGCGAGAAAGCTATTAGTGGATACATTTAAGTTACAAGTATTATCATAAGTTAAAATTGTCACCGATTTGACAGGGGTCGTTTCTAGAGACAGAAAGGGGAGGTAATTGAGGGTAGCTACCATTTACAATTAAAGTTACAACTGGACATGTTATATTATGTACATACCGGGTGTTCAAAAAGTCTGGAAACGGTCAAATATCTCGAGAACTACACGTTGGATACAAAAAGTAGAAAATATTTCCTAATAATATTAATAGCACTATCCAATAATACTAAACTCAACCCGTCACCCCCATCCCTTGGGGTGAAGTGGGGGAGTACTTTAAAATCTTAAATAGGAACCACTATTTTTTATTGCAGAATCAGATTTTACGGTAAGAAGTACGTCAAGTTTGTCTGAAATGTTTTTTTCGATTCGTGACAGATGGCGCTATAATTGCAAAAATATTCTCTCACCTGCCTCTCACCATCAAGTGTTTGTTTTAGGTGAATCTCCTTGCCTCTCACTATCAAGATGCTTATTTTAGGCGAGTCCCCTTGCCTTTCACTGTCAAGACTATAACGGCAAAGTCCCCTACTGAATGAGATGTTTAAATAAATCGACGTACTTTTGACCTGTCAAATTACCATCGATGAAAAACGGCCCGACAATTCGGTTTCACAATATTCCAGCTCAAATATTCAGTTTTTGTCGATATTGTGTATGGGAATCCCTCATCCAATGAGGATTGTCATCTCATCTCAATGTTATTCACACTTGATTTGCTTATGCCCGTTTGTTGGGCAACCATTCTAACAGACGTGTGGACGTTTTCAAAACGCTTACACAAACTTCCAAACTCTTATCATCGTTCGTGGCACCGTTTAGTAAAACATTTTTAATAATCTTCACATGATGCCAACTTTGTTGGCGGAACGCGCATTGAGTGTAGTGTATAATGTTTTGGTTTGTTGTGGAATACTAAGTCAGTGTTAATAAAAAATTAATATTTCCATTTAGCATTTGAAAAATGCCTTCCAATGCTTTCCCTCTTTAAAGGTATTAAATTTAATTAATTAAAATTTAATTAATTTAATTAATTTAAAGGTATTAAATAAGGGTATTAAATTTAACACCATTCAATGGCTGTTTTTAACTAAATGAACTCGTACTTTATTATTTTTCATTCTTCCGTAGAATTTTTTAGAAATTACGAATGAAAATATTTTTGCGATTACAGCACCATCTGTCACGAAGAAAAAAAATGCTTTAGACAAACTTTACGTAATTCTTGCCGTAGAATCCGAATCTGCAATAGAATATAGGGGTACCTATTTAAGATTTTAAAGTTTCCCCCCGCCCCATCCCAAGGGGAGGGGATGGGGGTTGCATTTTATGTCATTGGATAGCGCTTTTAAAATTATTAAGGCCTTGTTGTCTCTTTTTTGGACCCAATGTGTATTTCTCGAGATATTTGTCAGTTTCCATACTATTTGGACACCCGGTATGTAACTATGATGAAGTTCAAGTACTTATTTATAGTTAATGTTTCATAGCTCAGGGTGTATTGAAGTTAATAACTTCATAATGAAGGTAAACTTACCAATCTACATTTTGTTACCACCAAATCCACTCAATGATAAATCCAGTTGTTTTATTATAAACAGTGATCTGATAGGTACTGATATTGCGTAGTTTAAATTAAATTGTTTATTATTAAAAAGTGAATATACGGTGTATAGAAAAGTAAAATATAGTTTCGTTATATGTATTTTAATGCCATGGACACGTAATATATAAAAATACGTCAGTTAGGATGTAAAATTTGATAACCCTTTTAGTATGCAAAATCTGACTATCTTCTTCTAAAGCCTCGGGCTAGAGAAGAGAGAATTACATGTAGAGATGAGGAGAAATAGGCCACGCCCAAAGAAAGGTACATAACGCTACTACTAGCACTAGCGCTGGTCTTGAACTCAAACATACAATAACATCCCCAAGACAGAACCCCATCCGGCACTTGGGACCATAATATAAATTACATTATTGCAGATATTTTCATAGAAGACTACGCTAGGTACTCATCCAATTTATAGAGGCAAGAACAGGTACTTAACTTTAATTAGTTTTGCGCCAGACATTGAACTGAATACCTTTAATTTTTTATGTGTTAAAGTGATATAACGTTAATTCATGTGCTTGCGTTTGTGAATTAATAGAACTCGTGCATTCTAACATGATCTCAAAAAATTATGCATCATTCTTCCTGTTCAGATCATCACTATTAAGTTGATGCAATATTATTAGCTTGTATAAATATAAACATTTTATTGCATTTATTAAAGCACTTGTTTTTACCTAATTTAAAGGCGCTAAGTTCAAATGTGTAGGTAGTTTTGCTCTGTAAGCTTTAGATTTCCTTCAATTCGACATTTTCATTTTCTCGAAATTTTACGCTTCGTATAATGATATGATGGTAAAGAAATCAGTTGCGCAGAATAAAATAAATAAATATATTGAAATATGGGTAGGTGCAAACGATGTTTAGTTTTAATGCATACATATTTTAACATTTACACATAAATGTGACATATACTAGGTGATTCATAACAACTGATGTTATTGATGAAAATTGAGATACTCCTATTCGGGCAGAAATTTACGTTTGTAGCTCTTGTGCCTGTGGATCTTCTCAGGGCAATCTCGCTTGATGCTCCAACAACAGTCTGCCATCATATGCCTGTTCCAATGCCCTTGGTGTCATTCTTAAATCGTCAGGAGGTATTGGTAGAAACGCTCCCCCTGTTCCTCGCCTACAGCGCCAGGGTTCTCTGGAAATTGATCGAGGTGACTATATAGGAAACATAGCGTGACAATCATATTGTAAACAAGATTTCGAAAATCCAATAGCATTGTAGTAACCAGAAGTTAATAGTTAGGAGCTTTTTTGTTTCCAAAGAAGTTTTGTATAACTGCCAGGAAAAATAGCCACACTGTCTTCTCCTTGCCATTCATATTTCTGACAATGTCTTCATCACGAACAAGTATATACAAGTGTATTTGAGGTCGGTTAGAGTAGACCTGATCTAAAGTTAGAGCAGGAAAAGTAGAAATTATGTGTCAAAACATTCACCTCAATGCGTTATAGATTCAACTCAGTATTCAGTGCCTTAAAAAAACTGTTTCCTTATACCAATTTTGAAACTCAGTGGAGGAAAAACGATATTTTCTCGATTGACGATTGTGAATGACCTATTCACAATGTTTGGCATACCTACTTTCACAGTTTCACGAGTTTTTTGTGTGACACTTTTTCTGTGTCCAGTGCTTCTCTCAAACTCGACTGCCCCATAGGCATGCATAGCATGGAAACTTCATAAAGCCGCTCTGTTGATTTAGGCGTAAGCTCACCATTTGCAGATCCACACAAATGATCCAATTGTCTATACAAATGATCCAACTGGAACCGCCCCATAAGCATATTTGAGGCTTCACTTAGAACTATCTAGAAACAATCGCCAGTTTGGTGGAATCAATTGTATTCCAATGTATTCAAAAAAAAAGTAAGAAGCTCGCACCCCTTTTTGGAAAAATAAAACCTTTGCAGATCTGTCTAATAGGTTCTTTTGCATGCAGCATTGATGTTAAGTATGTCGGCTGCTTTCTTAGAGAGCCCCCAATCATGCATTTACATGAATCCCCCTTGATATTTAACCTAGGGACTCATACACAAGTTATAATTCGACATAACTCGCATTCATTTATTTCGAAAGATGTACGAGTATGCTAAATGAATGATAGCGACTTTCAAGTTCGCAGGAGCGTTCAACGCCAATAATGCCTCTCTCTCCACGATATCTAAAACGCGCCACATAACACAGAACGGTAACTGTTGCACGACTCTGCGGCGTCTTAAACGGAAACTTGGTTATTGTTGCGCCGAGTAACATTGTAAATAATAGACATAATTCGCAAAGGGAGAACACAACAAATCTCCATAAAGACAAACTCTAAGCCCTCACTCTAGTTTGGAGTTCTGGAGAGACAATTTCAGTTAGAGAACTTGGGCGCTTAGAATTAGCCCCTATTAATATGCACGAGCAACTACTACGATTTCCTTTTACGGTTCTCTTTTTTCGCCGCCGGAAGACTTGCTCAGTTTGTAAGAAGTCGAAGAGTAATCCGCTTACATTATTTAAGGAGGAGCTTTTAGCAGTTAATGCCTGTTCGGTGCCTACCTATAATTTGTGTTTTGCGTCACGGCGCCGCGAGGAAAAACTCATTACGTGGGGTGGTTTAGAAGAGTTGATCCAGAAATCTAAAGTTTCCGAAGAAAGAATTGCAGCGCCACCGGCCGGCGGCCTACCACGAATCGAGCCCAATCAACAAAGCTTATGTATATTTGGTATGTTTAAAAAAATTAGTTTGAAATAACTAGAAATACACTAGAATTGTATTAGATGAAAAACACCCTTTTCATCAAATCCTATAACCATACTACACTAGGCACAAAAATTAAGGGATGTAAGAAATCTTAAATTTTTAGGTGATTTTCAAAGGGGTGTAACATGAAGAAAAACAGTCGCAAAGCAATTTTAAAAAATCAAATTGAAGCTACTGTCGTTTGAAAATCATCTAGAAATGTTTACATCTCTTAATTTTTGTGCCTAGTGTAGTATGATTATACGATTGGATGAAGAGGGCGTTATTCATCTAATCCAGTCTATCATTTTTTAATTAATACTCAGTGTGCTTATGCAGTACATTCCAAAAATACGTAATAAAATTCATGCAGTGTTGAAAATCTGCTGTGGTAAATCTTCACCACCTTTACTTCAGAAGTACTCAACGTAATTGCCAGGAGTACTCAAAGATTTGAAAATAAATATATTTTGAGTGGACCAAATAGTACTAGTTTTTAATAAAACATTATTAACCATCTAAAGGGTTTTTCAATAAGGACTCAATTCTCAAACGTAAAAATTTTCAATAAGGACTCAAGTTCGATTCTTAAACGTAAATAAATGTGTGATAAATTTGCTGGATGGCGTTCGTTATGTTGACTTTGAAGGCATAAATTGTTTGCGGTTCATTCGCATAGACCTGCGTTTTAAGACAGCCCCAAAGGAAGAAGTCTAAAGGCGTTAAATCACACAATTCCGGTGGTCAATTCACGTCGCTGCGGCGCAAGATAACCATGCCCTCAAATCGCTCGTGCTGAATGTCCATCGTGGCATGCGCTGTGTGGCACGTAGCGTTGTTGGAACCACATGTCGTCGGTATCCGTTTCGTTCAGTATAGGCTACAAGAAGTTGCTTATCATCGATCTGTAGCGCTCGCGGTTGATGGTTATTGCAATGCCAGTTTCGTTTTCGAAGAAGTACGGAGCAATGATTCCGCCAGACCAAAATCCGTACCAAGCAGTGACTTTCTCGTGATGAATTTGGTGCTAGTATATCTCGTATGGTTTGGTATTGTCCCAAATCCGATAATTTTGCTTGTTCATATATCCATTCATTCAAAAAACAGTATCCTGTTTTTGAATTTTACGTCGAATTTTTGATAGCAGTTCTTCAAACTTTTCTTCAGACATTCTCAGGTGATTTCTATACCCTTCTATATCCTCCAATGCAACTTCTTTCAAGAGGGTTGCTGAAACTCCATGCTGGTTTCTCCTTAAGATCCATATTTTTATCCAATAACGATGTTTTTACGCTGTCTATCAAATTGCAAGATAATTTTTCTCAGTTCTTTAACCAATAAACCGGAAATAATGTTTATACCCGCACGAACCGCTGCATTTGTCGCCATTTTATATCAACTATTGAATCAAGTTTCGCTTGAAATATGTGAACTAAAAATTTGACCGATTTTAGTTGATCCACCAAAGTTGATCATCTAAAATCGAATCGTGAGAATGCGCCTTAACAAATTTCAAGCATCCCTATTGCAAGACCCTATACATCCTTAAAATTGTCAACCATGCGCCGGATCTTAATTCGCCGATATACGATGAAGTACCATACTTTCAAGGCATGAGCGTGATTCGCTCTATGCACCCATCATAAAAACAAGTATTCCTCCGTAAAAGTAACCTATTGTTGCCGCGCGCTAAGGATATTCATGGCGTGTACCGCGTACAACAGTTGTAGAGCTGTAACAGTAAAGCGGGAGACCCCTTTTAATTAAATCGGATACATCACAACAGCTGGGTGGAAACACGGTGGATGTCGGGCCCATTAAAACAGCCCCATCATCGTCGAAACTCGATAAAAAGAAAGTTAATATCCGGCGGGTCCTATTTAGGCATTCAACGCATATATGATGTTTTTGCGCATTAGCCCATCGGACCGCTTTACATAAGAATGCCGCGCGATGTTTCTAAGTATCACGCCATAACAAAGACATCAAAAATATCACGAGACTGCGCATCGATCCAACCATCAGACATAGGCGCCGATCCGGAGTATTTTCTGTGCAGCTTTAGGTCAAAATTCAGACGTAAAAAGTTATATCCAGCTCGAAGGACCATTGATCAAAGCAATGCGTATATTCTAGAGTGCCCATTATAATTTAATACAACCCTGTGCCAAGAACCTGCGATGAACCATCAGTATTTAATGTGGATCATACGATTTACTTCATTCTAGCCAAATTCTCTTCACTGTCAAGTCGTGGAATTACACGTTCGTTTAACTACTGTTCTACTTGCAATCTACCCGAAATAAATAAGCAAATGTTGTATTTTAATATCAGATAACAAATTGTCTGACAATCTGAGGTTAGTGCTCTTACACTCAAGGTCTTACTATATATAGACTACTATTTGTTATTGTAATTATACCATATATACATACTTCAATTATATCTTCCTTCATTCCATTATTGTATTATATCTTATATAATCTACACAGAGGTCACACTTAAGTGTGACCTGTAAAGGATCGCATTGCTTCAGTTGGTGCCACTTTGGACTATTGTCCAAGAGATTAATAGCAAGGGAGTTATGATCTACTACAAATCGCGATAGATATTTAGCACTAGCTCATTTGGCTTCATCTAGATAATGCACTTTCAGTTTCCAAATCATGGTGTAGCGTCTCGTTTGTCACTAACCACGAAGCATCAGTGATGGTTCTTAGTGTTTTGGATTGGAACCCTTGGTAGATTTTAATATTTGATATACTTGCGGTCCCTCACAGTTGTATATCGTAAGATTATATGAAGAGCTGGCGAAAAAAACGATATAATTACTCTTCTGGTCAAAATACTTTTTTTTTTAACCCGGACGTTCTTGGCCCAATGAATACAAATCTGAACTCATTTCCAAATAAAACTACTTAAACTGTGTGCCACAATTGAGTCCAAAGTTCGTGATTTAGATCCATACGGTACAATTATAGTAAAGTTTCAACAGTTTTGAATAAGTGAGCATGTTTTCGTTGAAAATGTAATAATTTTGGTACAAATTTGTAAGATGTCACTCAAAACGAAATAAGTGACATCCATTTTTTTGCACTTTTAATACCGTATTTAGTGAGGCTACACTAGCTATTGTTTTCATTAGTAGAAAATAAGATAAAGTATGTGGTCAAAGAGTGTAATCTGTGTAATCAGCTGTTTGAGTTCTTGGTTGTCGACTGTTTATTCGAAGTTATTGAGTTAGTTTGGAAACAACTGGAAACAGTATCAATAATTACGTTGGTATAAAGAAATTTTAGGAAGTCCACAGGAAAACGATGAGGATGAGAGGGAAGATGATGAAGGAGGGTGTCAGGAAGATGGACACGACGAAGGTTGCGATTGTGAGGAAATAGACATTGAGCACAGTGTATAATGAAAGCACAGGTAATTTTTTATTTTGAGAGAGGTGACTCATTGCTTTTATTTTCAGAAGACACTGTTTTTATGTTCTATGATTAATAAGTTTATGTACACTGTAATCAAAATGGCTTAATTGCATCCTAGTGCCAATGAAAACGTAATAATTGTACTGGTCGCAAACAAAACGATATAATTGCATTTTTCAAATTTAAATATCTTCCGTTTTATTATAGATAGGAATCTGGATTTAATATGTCAAATAAAGTCACGAACTCCATACAGATAAACAAAAAACCACGCCAAAGCACACTGTCATTCAGTCTTTTGCACCTCCTGTAAAATTTAATTTCGTATAATTATACCATTTTGTTCGCCACCTCCTCATATAGGTTTAAGGATCACTTTACAGATGGTCAGTTTACTAGACAATGAGACCATAGATTTTCCACCAATTAATCAGTGCAGTATAGCGAATTTTTAGCCAAGCTGTTTCCTCTTCATAAATATATGGTCTCTCATACCGAAATATTTAAGTGTCAATCTGTGGAAGCAGCTGACCATTTACAGTAACACTAGGACATGTCTCTTTCTGCAGAGTGAAATATATCTGTTGAGATTTTGGCTCGATGACACTTATTCTGCATTTTCCCCCCAATCCTAGATGTTATGAATAGCTTCTTGATGTTTATGGGTTGCATATCTTAGGATACTGAAGTAATAGATAAATCAGCTGTAAAGAGTTGGTATAGGACAGGTCCCAGGACGCTTCCCTGTGGAACTTCTGACTGTAGAACAGATGTTAGTTAATTATTCCCTATACGTGACAGTGAAGTATCTATTATTATGTTAGTATGTTATAAGATTATTAGGTATGAGAGTAGTATGTTATAGTATGGTGTATCTCAATTTAATTTCAATTTATATAGGGATCCAAGATACTACACTTTATCGAATACTTGCGTTACATCTAGGAGGCCAGCAGAATAATATTTTTTGTATGTAGAATGTATTGTTTATAACTTCCACTACTCTGTATGCCTGTTCAGTTATCGAATGTCTGTCGCGGAATCCAAACTGTTGCTCTGGGACGATAATGAGTGCAGCAGTGGTATCATTCTCTTCAGGAATATCTTCTCAAACAATTTTGATAAGATAGACAATATTGTGATGGGTCTACATGACGATATATCTTCTACTGGCTTTTCAGGCTTAGAGATGAAGATGATTAATCAAGCCTTCCATTGGAATGGGTAGTGGCATACTCGGGGTGTCAAATTACAGATCAATTAGAGCAACTAAAGCTTTTTTGGGAGTTGTTTTAGAATTACACGTATATACTTACATCTAACCACATATTAAATCATTAATTTACAAATACGTCGTGCATTTACATGTTTGTCATGTTTGTTTTGAAAATTGACGAACACTTCATAAATATTAGTGTAGTTATATACAGCTTGAAGGACCATCAGTTCAGTAATGGAGCAAATACTGCCTGTATTGATTAAAATCATATGTTAAATTATTTAAATTAAATTTATGCTGTATTCAGCGCTATTTTATTCGACAGAATCATATTTAATATACCGAAGTTTTATATCTAAGATTATATTAATAATATTCATTCGTTATTCGATGAAACTATTTTTTCTCAATTCACCTTTTAAATGGGTCAACTTTGATCAATGTTTAAGAAAAAATAAATATAGCACAATTATCTACTCATAATACAAGATGAGTAAAGTAAATAGAAACTGACGTAATTGAGTAAGACAACTACTAAGTTTTATACCACTATATTTATCATATAGTGGTATAAAACTTAGTAGTTTTTACGCAATTGCGTCGAAATTATGAACTACCACAGAGTAACGGATTCCTCGATCAATTTCTTAAATAGAAGCTGTTTTATTTGAATGTTTTAATTTTTCTCAAATGCACAGAGTCTATAGTTGATACATGTATAATATCTAGTAAATTAAAATCAAATATATTACACACGAGGTCCACAAAAGAAGGTTTAACATCACCAACATATATAAAATACTAAAACTACTTGAAACATTTTTTTATAAAATATATATTTAAAATGTCAGATATGACAGATATTAGTTCATGCTTATGTCGGATTCTGTATATAACTATAGCTATAGTTATATTATATAGTTACAATTATATTGGTGTATAGAATAAATATTTATAATTTTGGAGCAACCACTTTTCATAATTTACTTTTACGTTACAAAATCCCTCTATATGAGCCTAATAATACCTAATACATAAGAGAGCCTAATTTATAACACTTAAGTATAATATAAGATATCGATCTTATGTTTTACTATCAAGGCATGGTCAATTTAAATTGTATCAACTGCCACTGGTTATTTTCTTATTTTATATTTTCTAGTTCAATGTATGGTAGTAATCATCTTCATTTTAATAATCTTCTCATAATGCAAACACGGTTATCGAAACACTAAACTAACGACATAATCTTTCGATATTCGTGGAAAGATGACCTTTTATTCTTCTTCACTTCTTTAAGGGATTATGAATAAACTAATAGCACATTATATCAACTTTTTATTTTTGACATTTTCTCTTGAGAGAAGAATGTCTTATTCCGAATTCAATAATATCAAAGTTGTGGTTATTCTTGAAATAAACTCTTCAGAGTTAAGAACGCATTGTTTCGAACTCAATGATATCAGAGTTGTAGTTTTTCCAACTTTTCATGACTTTAATCGACGTGGATCGAGCCTGATTTTGGGATGCTCATTGAATGGTTGGATTGGAGTGCAGCTGAAGAAATATACCACTTAATCGTCTTCCTGGACATGAATTTATTTCAGTAACAGATAAGTCGGGAATCGAGTAGGGAATTACCAAACCGCCAAGCGGTTATCAAGTAGTTCCCGAATAGCAAGGCTATTACATAATCGCTATAGGAAACAACTACTCCTCGGGCTAAAGCCCCTCCAGGCATTGAATTACACTTAAAAGCGATTCTCGACCCCTTTCTCGTGTTTCTGCACGATCAGACAAGGTATCAAAAAATAAAACCCGCCACTGGTAAGATTCGACATATGTCCCGGATGGGAACAGAACGACATTCCGCTATTTTGAACTTATTAGTTATCATCAGTGCCGTACACGGTATGCCGATCCAGGACAAATGCCGAATGAAATCCGCGGGGTATACATCTACATCGATACGATCTGTCAGTAAACAACTACTCCTCGGGCTAAAGCCTCGCCAGGCATTGAATTATACCTGAAGGCGATCCTCAACTCCTTTCTCGTGTTTTTACACTATCAGACAAGGTATCAAAGAATAAAACCCGCCATGGGTAGGATAACAGCTTGGCGGTTTGGTAGTTCCTTTCTCGATTCCTATCTTATATATTACTGGCATGGGTTGTATCGATGGAGATGTATTTATACCCCACGGATTTAATTCGGCATTTGTCCTGGATCGGCGTACCGCGTATGGCACTGATGAGAACTAGTAAGTTCGACACAGCTGTCTGTCGTTGGGTTCCCATCCGGGACAAATGTCGAATCCTACCCGTGGCGGGTTTGATTCTTTGAAATGAATTTATTTGTTCCTCATCTTGCCCCTCTTAAATGATAATCCGACGCCGCCCATGCAGGCGTATTATTTTTATTTGCATAAACATGTCATTCGAATTCGGGATGGGACGGCCGAAAATAGGAATATTACAGCGGGGATTTATTGCCATTAGTTTGACGGCGGCATTTCGCGACAATGTCGCGCAATATATTTTTAATTAAGCGGAAGAGATTCGATCGCGGTTGGGTTTTTTAATTAGCGCAATGTGGGCCAGACGTGAGCGAAAAAATGGATGGAAAAAACGCCGTAGTGGCATGAATAAAATACGGGACTCGCGTCGAGATCGACTCAATTCATGGCGTAATTGTCGTTGACAAATTAGAGAGAGAGAGGATATTTTTATTCGCGGTTGATTTTCAGTTATCGTAAGTTTCATTGGAAATAGCTTAATTTTCTTGGTAATAGAAGTATCCAGGAGTAAATATTGTCAAGGTTATTTGAAGGTCACCTTTATATTTGTTATCGGTCTCTAATTATTTTCAGTTACATCAACTGAATATCTAACCTCCTTGTCTTCGTGTCTGAAGCTGTATTTCTTTTCTAACACCCAGTTAACTCCTTGTGGACTGACTTTTTCATTTTTAATTAAACAATACTATTAGGGCATATAAAGGTAAAAAATATACAAAATTAAGCATTTTTCATGTTTATTTTAATTATATTTGAAAAAAAAATGGTACCCTTTTGAACCACGAGGCTGCAAAGTTATTTAGTATGAAATGGAATGCAAGGTTATTTAGTACGAAATGAATTTAGTATGGAATTAGCATGAAATAGAATGGTCCCATATGGGAGAGATGCCGAATCCTACCCGTGGCGGGTTTTTTTTTTCTGAAACCTTGTCTGATTGTACAGAAACACGAGAAAGGGATCGAGGATTGCTGTTAGGTATAATTTAATGCATGGCGAGGCTTTAGCTCGAGGAGTAATTATTTCCTATAGCGATTATATAATAGCCTTGCTATTCGGGAACCACTTGATAACCGCTTTGCGGTTTGATGGTTCTTTTCTCGATTCCCAACTTATAAGTTGCTGATAAAATGGAATAAAACAGTTTTTATTTTGTCAGATAGACATAAACCTACATTACATGCAGTACAGTGCCATCTTATGCGATGAGGTACTGCCCTGGTACTGCAAAGTGTACAACGGACTTTTGATCCATGCTGAGGCATATGAGCAGCTTTATCTGTTCTTATCTCTAGAGGAACTTTTGTCTTGACCTTGTTGCTCGTACTTTTGGCTTGGTCCAAGCTTATTTTACCCATTTTGGGCATTTGTGGATCAGCTTCAATGAAACCAATAGCCACAGCAATTTTAAAGTCTTTCAAAGACATTCCAGGACCAGTTGTTAAATTTTTGAAAATTGAAAAAGAGTGTACTAATATTAGATCAACAAAATGGAAAGAAGTTCTGTGTCACTCACTCGACATGTTAAAGTATTGCTATGAAATGGATAAAAGATCCGGAATCTTTCATCCATTTCGTAGCAATACTTTAACATGTCGAGCTTATCTACAAAGTCCATATATGTATCTGTTGTAATCTCTTACTAATTGTTCATAATTTATATCTGCCAATTTCCCATCTTTTTATTTTAAACAGGCATGCCAATCGGTTGGAAATATTCCTCCCCCGTCATGTCATACGGTAAACAACGTTTGACCTGAATTTATGACAAATTATCGACAATTTTCTTTTAAATTATTCCTATTGATGTCTCCATTTTTTATTAGTTTGATTGTCGCGTCTATTATTTATGAGGCTCACATCGATCCCCGTTTCAGTTTTAGCTTCAAGAAGAAATCGATGGCGGGTATCTCCCGTGTGGATTTCTTGCTCGTCCTGCAATCGCCACAGCAAAGCGATACGTTAAGAGGTCGGATTTATTATTAAACAACCTACCTGACTTGTTGAATATCAAAATCAGGCGTTGGTAAATTTTAGATTTAAGGAAAATTATTTATGCTTTCATCGGATGGATATTTCTGTATATACTGTATGTATTTATTAAAGATTCTCGGATTATTTTCATCCTTTGGAGACATTTTAACGTAGATAACATTGCCACGGCATGTTACACAGAGGCCTGTTATGGGTAAATATCACTCATCTCTTGCATCTGTAGGCTTCTTACGACCATGTCCTGGGTTCTCCAGCAACTTCTAAGTTCATTGGAACATTTAACTGTTCAACAAATGCATCCCGAGGAAGTCACTGTTTGCTGCAAATTTTGGTCTGGCGGAATCATCGGTCCGTACTTCTTCCAAAGCGAAACTGACATTGCCATAACCGTCAATGGCGAGCGCTACACAGCAATTGTAAGCGACTTATCGTAGACTAAACTGGATGATATGGATACCGACGACATTTGGTTCCAACAGGACGGCGCTGCGTGCCACAGAGCGTATGCCACGATGGGCATTTTGCATGAACGATTTGAGGGCATGAGGCGAATTGAGGTGCGATTGAACGCCTTTAGACTTCTTCCTTAGGAGCTATCTTAAATCGCAGGTCTATGAGAATAAACCGCAAACAATTTTATGCCCTCAAAGTCAACATAACGAACGCCATCCAGCAAATTCAGCCAGATCTGTATGACAATGTCATCGAAATTGGATGTCCGAATACGTGCCACCAACCAAGGCCACGACATATATTTAAATGACTTTCTATTCTGTGCTTAATGCCATAAAATATTCTTTCAAATAAAAAAATCTCCTTGAGTGGATATCTCACACAACTTCTTTTATTTGCGTTTAAAAATCAAGCGTCCTTATTGAATGACCCTTTATATGCGCTAATAGATCTCCTCAATGAATATTATTACGTGATTTTAAGAAAACTACAGAAATAAGGAGATTATACTCCAACCCATCTGCAAATGCCTTATATAATAAGGACTAAACAAATTAGGTCTTGGATGTTAAAGGTATACTCGTTTACACTGCACTGATGATACTCAAGCTAAGCTCGAAACCGGTCTGCAGTTAGCGATGTCCTGAGATAAACGACACTTTGCATCTTCCTTGTGGTTTTGAAACAATCTGAATCACTGTATTTTAGTACTAACTTTGTTAGACAATATACGGCAAATTTTGTCATGTAATTCAGCGCTCGGCGTTTGGCATATAGCCAGGAGAATAGCTGTTTTGACCTAATTTGTTTAGTCCTTATTATATAAGGCATTTGCAGATGGGTTGGAGTATAATCTCCTTATTTCTGTAGTTTGAATATTACCCTCTGCGGAGTAAAACTTTGCATTATACTGATTTTAACAACAATTATATTGTTACGGTTGTTGTATAAACTGGTATAGTAATTTATTATAGGCATTAACTTTGATACACCCGGTATTTAATACGTAGCGATGACGTACGACCTGTATTTACATATTAATTCTTTCAGGTATTTCGCGACATTTATCTTTCTAGCTATTCCACCGGTTGAACCCCTATTTTGCCATTATAAATAATAGCTACAACAAAGTAACAGGTAGCAGTTAACAAATGGCGCCTCCCGTGTATATGTACGCCTCATGCATACCTTATTATAATTAATTCCATTATGAGGCAGCATTTTTAAGGCTGTGCTGACACCCTTATAAGTGCCTAATTACCATTCAACAGTTTGAGGCACATTTTCCCCGTTGCTTTTCGTGAAAATGGCTTGTGTATTATTTAAGCGGTTATTTTTCCCCGACACTGATCGAAGTGGTAATGAGTTTGTAATTGTGGTGTACGGGACGTTTTTTTTTTTTTGATCGGAAACATTCCTGAATATGCCAATTCTATCACTAAAGTACTTCCATCATGAAAGTACTTAAAGTGATTTGACATTGTATCGATACATTGTAGAGAAATAGCTAAGTAGAGAAATAGCATAAGTGGAACAGAATTAATGCACTCTACTAAAATTTCATAATGTACATGATATTTGTAAGTGAAAATAGATAACTGATCCCTAAAAAAGTAAAGTATATTATTGAAAATAATTAGACCTCTCGACGATAAATAGTTAAATAAAACCGTTAAAAATACAAGGAATAACTTTCGGAAAACCCTCTCGGAATAGTCAAATTTTATTTTTTAGTTGTACATTTTTTAAAATATAACTAATACAAATAATATAATGCAAAGTTTTACTATCAGAGGGTAACATTCAAACTACAGAAATAGGGAGTTTATACTCCAACTCGGCGTTTGGCATATAGCCAGGAGAATAGCTGTTTTGACCTAATTTGTTTAGTCCTTATTATATAAGGCATTTGCAGATGGGTTGGAGTATACACTCCTTATTTCTGTAGTTTGAGTGTTACCCTCTGATAGTAAAACTTTGCATTATATTGATGATCTCAAGTTTTTACTTCGATTTAGATTGTTCGAAACTACCAAGAGATGGCGTTTGGTACGTTCTCTGCGGTGGAACACAGCAACGTCTACTAGATGTGAGTTTTATCTGTCGAAGGTATACCCGTTTACACTGCACTGACGAGACCCAAGATAGAAATGTCGAAACCGGTCTGCAGTTAACGATATTCTGAGATAGGTGACACTTTGCATCTTTCTTGGTGGTTTGGAACAATCACTGTATTTTTAGTGCTAACTCTGTTAGTACAAAAATACGACAAATTTTGTCATGTAATTCAGTGCTCGGCGTTTGGCATATAGCCAGGAAAATAGCTGTTTTGACCTAATTTGTTTAGTCCTTATTATATAAGGCATTTGCAGATGGGTTGGAGTATAAACTCCTTATTTCTGTAGTTTTAATACAAATAAGGTAATTCATGTATATTAATTTGTGGTTCATCCTTCAGAGAAGTAGTTGTTTCCTATAGCGATTATGTAACATCCTTGCTATTCGGGAACTACTTTGATAACCGCTTGGCGGTTTGGTAGTTCCTTTCTCGATATCCGACTTATATGTTACTGACATAGATCGTATCGATAAAGATGTACATCCCAAAAATTTCATTCGGCATTTGTCCTAGATCGGCGTACCGTGTACGGCACTGATGAGAATTAATAAATTCGAAACAGCTGTATGTCGTTCGTTCCAATCCGGGACAAATGTCGAATCCTACCTGTGGCGGGTTTTATTTTTTGAAAAATTAAGGATTTGAATAAAAATTTCAGAAATACACACTTAGGAGGCATGACTTTTACTTATATTATCATAGTGATAATTATAATAATAATAATTGCTCCTAAGACATACAATTGCATATACATATACAAATCGTCACAATAAGTAATAAACTAAATACTACGATATTTATTAAAATAAAAACATTTATCAACAAGAAATAATTGTAATTCCTTTTTAAATATATATATAATGGCTGAGTTAGTTACAACTTTGTATGTAATTTATTATGTACATTAAGACCCATATAGTTAGAAACTTACTTTACTTTTACAAAAAGGTGTATGAAGATAGGTAAAGGTCATTACTCGTTAGGGTTCTGAAAACTAAAAATCGTCCTGTTTCAGGGCT
The DNA here is from genome assembly GCA_037954035.1 of Rosalia funebris. NCBI lineage: Eukaryota > Metazoa > Arthropoda > Insecta > Coleoptera > Cerambycidae > Rosalia > Rosalia funebris. The sequence continues at coordinate 14,401,604 of JAZFAV010000022.1, forward strand.
ATTTATTAAAGTCCTCCATATCTGAGTTATACAATTTAAGTCAGTTAAAATGACCACCCTGTATAGACCAAACGACATTAACAATAAATCGGAGCACTAATACATAATAGATAACATACAATAACATACGATAATTGAATATAATATGAATGGGGATTTGATTGTGATAATTGTAGTGTATCACAAAGTAGTTGATGTAAATATTTGACGAAACTAAAAAATTATGTTATTGTACGTAAAAGCAGAGAACAGAAAAACGAAAAATATGTTTATGTTTTAACCTGACTTTCATAGTGAAAAAATATATAATTGTAAATGTTAATAATAGTAAATGTTAATTGGCCGCCACGATCATGTGATTTGACACCGTTGGACTTCTTTCTTTGGGGATATTTAAAAGAAAAAGTGTACGTCAATAAGCCAAGAACAATTCAATAGCTAAAGGATGAGATAATTCGGCACATTAACGACACTGAACCTCAATTATGTCTCAGAGTCATTGAAAATATGGACCATCGGATAGAGGTATGCCACCGAAGCCGTGGCGAGCATTTGGCCGATATTTTGTTTCACACATAATTGTCATAGATCCTTCTATCATAATAAAATATATTAAGATAATTCTCTGAAAAGTTTTTGTTTTATTTACAATTAACATCGTGCCTTTTTGGTTGGACCACCTTTTATTTAAGTAGCGAGGCAATAAGTTAACCTTTCGCAAAACATACGCCTACCATTTTTACCGATTCTAATAGTTATCGAATTTATCACATGTTCTCTTTCACATTTCATTTTATACATATAATATATCCAATAAAGCAACAGCTGAGAATATGCCACTATGTACAAATAATGTTATCATATCCGTGTTATCACCCTTGAGAATCCACTAGATGCAAATTTCATTATGTGAATCTGTATTTGTATTCGCATATTTAAAAATATTTATTTTACATAGTCGTGATAAATTTTACAAAATATGCAACTGGATTTCCGATATATCTGAATATTAATTATAAAATTTACAAACAGAAGGTTCTTACAAATTTCTTTGTCAATCTTTCATTTAATCAGATAGCTTTACTTAGCTCTAGAAGTTTAGCTCACCTTTCAAAGAATTGTAGGAAATATCCCGCAGTGTCATTTGATTTATGGAAAAGCCATCTTGAGTAAAGTTATCCAATATGGCTTATAATAATGCAATAGGGTTGTAAAGATAAGTATACTTATATATAAGTATATATAAGAATTGAACAGAGAAGTGATATTTTAGTACAGCTGTATTTTTTACTTAAGCAAACAGAGAAGGAAGAATATGAAGAGGAAATATTGAGAAAGACAGGAGACATTGATTCGGCATTAAAAGAAGAAAGAAATACCATCACTTTAGACAAAAAAAAATTGTAATCATAAAAAATTGGCATAAAAAAGCGTTCCGCACATAAAATGAGGAAAGTCATCATTTTCCGCATGTGATTGCAGTTGACTCAAGGACACAAAGCGGAAATTGGTCAGGTAATCTAATGCACAATGAACAATAATTTTCTTGCGCCGTTAAGAAATTAAAAAATAAATAATACGAACATTTATTCTAATGAAAAAAGAACATGTCATCTGATATTATTTGTTGGTAATAATGTTTATGTTAAATGTACAATTGGAGGCATTCTGCCTCAATAGTCGATAATAATAGTAGATCAAAAGTTAATGAAGATGATAACTGATTTATCACCGGGACGCTGGAGGTGGAGGAGGAAGAGGAGAAGGAAAGTATAGTTCGTATAAGTCGTAAGTATAAGTTGATTAACTGAAAGAAGAAAGCAAAATTGAAGAAGTCTCTACAAAGTTACATTAACTATAAAGTTAATGATATGTCGATGGATAGGATTTACTTGACACATCATTTTTGTATTTAGTAGTTTCTTCCAGGTTACCTTCCACAACAGATGTTGATTTCCAATCCCCAAATCGTTTTGAACTAGTTATTTCGTCGCTATAATCAACTAATACTGGTTTATTGACCGACCAAATGTGCTGACACTTACACACCGTACAGTGTGTACTGCTCTTTTTTGTAATAGAAAAAAATACATCTATGTTGAGTGTTGGGTTTGCATAAACTTATATATTTCCTATTTAGGACAGAAGGTTTCCACTGTTTACTTTATCAGATGCGACAGAAGCTATAGAAGTGTAATATTAGGGATATTACAATTAATAATTTTCAATTTCCTCGATGTTTTCAAAGGTCATTTTTGCAACTCTATCCCCGCGACACGTACCAACCAGTCAAAAAATGACAATGATTTTCATCATCAAATATACTTTTATCTGGTGCCCCATTCAGGAATTTTGCTGTTTCTTCTTTATTAAGAACTTTTAACATTTTGGGTCAAAATCTCACATTTTACTTTTTAAGATACCACATTACTTTAAAATATGTACATAGGTCCAGATCTTTTTTTTTATTATTTTATAACTCTCCAGTATAGAATAGTTTGACCACAGTGTACTTAGCTTACATACCTTATTAAATTCTGAATAAATAAACTAAAAAAACTTGTTATTTTATAGATTTTACACCTTTTGATTACCACAGTTCAAAAACAGCGAACATTCCTTCTCACATCTGTATCTATATTTGGCAGGCAATAAACCCAAACTTACGATCATTGCTTCTTCTAAAATAGATTGTGGTAACCCTTATTATATTATGTTATTATATTATATAGGTTTGGGCCTCATCAGCCACTGATCGCATGGGTAGTCCCTTGGTGATCCCCTCTTATCCGGGTCATTATCCAAAAATGCTATCATAAAAGGAGCAACTTAAGCACGTCCCCGCCTTAAGCCTCGCCTCCTCTAGGATAACGGGGATCCCTAATATAAGATACCTCTTCTCCTCCAGTGCGGGGCAGGTGTAAATAAGATGAATCGCGGTTTCCTCGTCTTCTTTACAGTATCTGCAGGCCGGGCTATCAGTCAGCCTCAGCTTGTACTTATATGCATTCAGGCTACTATGGTGGCCCGTTATGATTCCTACCAGGGTTCTGGCTTTGTGCCTGTTCAATTTAATGAATTCTTGGGCCCATTTCTCAATCACTGAGTATTGGATGAAGAGTTTGGTTATTCGACAACCCGTTACTCCTCTCCATCTTTTATTCTGCTGGTCCCTTTTCCAGCCATTGATGCGGTCTCTGATCAGATTGCGATTTATTCCCACTGCAGGTTCTGGTCCATAGAGGTTTTCCCTGGTCCCTAGTATGGCAAGGTGATCTGCAATTAGATTTCCCTTAATGCCATTATATCAATAAGAATTCCACCGGTCCCTTCCCTGCCAAGTGGATCAATGCTTCATAGCAATTATAGACCAGCTTCGACTTTGTCGTTGCTGAATTCAGGGCTGCCAACGCCACCCTGCTATCTGAGCAGATACATACTTTCTCCTGGGTCCGGAGAAGGTATGTATCTGGTATGTATTTTGGCCGACCCCCAGAATACCGTATGTAATTCCAACTAGCTCGGCCTGGAGTGCGGTAGTGTATTTGCCCAAGGGGAATGTTTTACCTATCCCGTCGCGTCGCCTATATACCCCCGCACTCGCTCTGTTCCCACTCTTGGCTCCATCCGTGTACCAGATGTCTCCATTGAGCGGCAATCCAGCTCGACCCTCCATCCAGTCGGTCTTACTGGTGAGGGTAATATTATATTTCTTGTCAAACAGGAAGTGGACATCCGTATTGTCAGAGGGTATCCATAGGAGTCCCTCCTCAGCTAGCTCTCTTGAGAGTCTACTCAGGTCCCTTACCTTCCTATTAATGTTTTCCAGCCAGTGCATTGCTTTTGCGGCTTCTGCTTTCAGGATGACATCAAGAGGATGACATCCCTGTCAGTATCCCGTCAGTGGTAACCCTTGATCGGAAGTATTCATATTATAACGCTTTTTTAATTAACGAAAACTCTTCTTATTTTCTTTAAAAATATATTACTGTTTGACTTGGTGTTGATTAATTGTCAAAGAACTTAAAATAAGAAATGTCAAAATCTGATAGTCATGACTGCATCAGTGTTTAGTTTCTTAAGTTATAGAGGCTAGTTGAAAAGGGTTGATATAAATAAACATTACGTCAATGTCATCAAATTTGGATGAAACAGGGGGACATCAAGGAAAAACGTTTTGCATATTAGCCAAAACATTTTCAAAACGCGATAATTTCTCCGCTATTCAATTAATACAAAATTACTTTTCTGCACTAGTGCAGAGAAATTCATATTTCTAAACCACAACAAATGCGGAAAAGTAGTATATCTGCATGTCGTGGAAATAAGATATTGCTTCAGATGTTGTAATAAACCAACAAAAACAAACTACATAAAAGCAGGAGAGAACAGTTTCGAAGAGCTAGTCCTCCTCGTAGTAATATGTAGTAAGAAATAGGTAAAATCAGTACGAAAGTAACGCAAATCGTCGATAACGAAATAACTATAGAACGAAAAAACGTTAAAAATTTTATCGCACATAATTTTGAATAGCTCATATGCAACAGCTTGCTAAAATATACATGATTATAACTTGAATACAACAGGATCTATATGTTTATATTTTAATTAAACAGTGCATAAATGTATGAAGTAACAAACACCTACGTAACACATTGCATTGTATGCTGTAGGCTGAGATACTGTAAGCTATCCAAAAACTGTCACATCTATTATATCATAAAAATAGTGTTGTAAGGATGTGGATAACTTATGCTCAGTATTATGTGTTCCAAAGGAATTACACAGAATACAGCAAAATTATGCATCTGACATATGATTTTCATTATTATTCTAATTCCTGTATAACTGAAGTTCAGTTAAACTGCCTATTCAAAGTTCATTATTAACAAAATAATATTAATGTAAAGTAGTGTACAATACTAATAAATAACTGAAATATGATCTGACCTACGAGATTTTGAACGAAATTATTTAATATGATCATTTCATCTTGCCAAAAATTGCAACAAACGAACTTATCATAATGTATGGACTTGAAAGTTACATACATATTTTCATCGAGTATCCTGAACTTTATGAAGTAACTGTTTTTGATACAATAACGTAGAAAATATTTTTAAAGCTTCAAATTGGCAAAGCACCAAAATATTATACATTACATAGAAGAAATATAGTGAAATATTTCTTGCATATAAATTTAATCTAATTATAAATTGTATTATTTATTTACTTCGTGGGTAGTTGCAAACTTTTACTAACAAATTGTATTCAGTTAACATTATTTGAAACAACAAAGCTATGTATTCCATAGATGTTATAACGATAATTCAATGAAATTACATTCATATTGCAACAAAATTGATACTTATAATTACAATAGACGTAACAATTAAACATATACTCTCGCTTTAGTCAAATTTACCTGAACTTAACATAAACTATTCGATATAAACAAGTTATTACACATGGCTACGAATAATCTAAACAAAATCTGGATAAATATTTATTGCGAATGAATTTAGTCTAATCTTTATAATTACATTTCCAAAATTATTTACTTAATGTACTTATTTTCGTTATCATAATAACGACCTGCATTTCACCAAATTCACATACATTTAACGGAATTACATTTACGATAAAATGATGTAAACAATTACCATTATAAATAAATTTCAAACTATTCAAGTTAATGCAACACGAAGAAAAAATATTTAATGACAATTCTGAAAATTATTTTTAAATATGTTTCCCACATCAATTTGATACTTTAAGGGTCACTTTAATATGTTCGATCGATGTAATATGTTTCCCACATTAATTCGATACTTTATTTAAAAGCATGCTGTTACGAGGATATGCAATTCTATCTGTAAATTCACTTTTACTGTAAATATGCACCATCTAATTACAGAGCATAAGGAAATACTGTATATTAAAAAATATTTAGAGTCCGAATTTAGATTTGTATTATAAACAATTTGTAAAATATTCAAGTTAACGCAGTACGAATTACATATAAGTAACCTTATTTAAAATAATATGTTTTAAAGAAACCGATTTAAAAAAAATAACAACTAAAATGCAAGAAATAAATATTTTCTACAACAACTTAATACTTATTTGTTGTTCCGTTTAATGTAATTAAGAAAGTATTGTTCATTATGTAATTATTAGTATTTGTTTTATACAATTTTGAAGTAGGTGCCACGTAAAACATAAAAAAATATATACCTTGCTACTATAACGAGTTTACATTCAAAATTAATACGAATAAGTATTAAATTGTTTAGAAAACATTTATTTCTTGCTTTTTAGTTAAGTTACATTTTTTCTTTTTCAAGTCGGCTTTTTTAAAACTTATTATTTTACAATTTTAAGTGACAGGTAGACCTACTAAGAATACTTTGCTAATGAGAAAACGATGGCTATTTGAATAAAGAGTCCCGTGTGTATCTTCGAAATCCAAGGTCCAATACCAATGAACTTAAAATGGGACCACCTTGGAGCTATACTGAACCCAAAAATAATTAAAATCCGTTCATAAACACAAAAGTTATACGCGAACATACATAAAAAATAGATAAAAAGAAGAATTGAGCTAATTAGTCGGTTAATTAATATATGGCAAAGAATGAATTAAATGTACTTACAATTTACAAAATTACTTAAAGAAAATTATAGAAAAGTTTCAAATTAACACAGCAAGCAGAAGTTGCAACAATAACAACTTTCTCGCAGCTTTAGATTAAAATAGTGCCAATAGTATTATTTGTCAAATAAATAAAATTCAGTAAAACTATTTGTTTAGTGTAAAAGTTAGTCTAATTGAAAAATTTTGTTTATTTAAAATAATGCGGATGCTGTAAATTGTTTGTAACTCTATACCCATTTCTATTACAAGGAAAATCAGTATATCCAGAACATGTTACGGCAATAATGTGATAAAGGTTTTAGATTTACATTCTAAAATCGGCAGGGGATAAAATATATTGGCGTTTAGATCGCCTGCAATTTGAGGAATTGTTGTATGCGATAGAATAATATAAAAAATTACCGTTATAAAGAAGTGTTGTCCCGTGCGGCGACGTCGGCGGCGGGCTGGGCGCCGTGGCCCCGGCAGTGGGACTGGAGGGCCCCCAGCAGGACGAAGGCGAGTCCCCGACGACATCAATCTCCTCCTCGTCGTCCTCCGGCGGTTCCGGTCTGTCCGGCCACGTATACGCCTTGAACTTCTTCGCCATAAGACAGCGCGGCATGTCGCTAACTGTTCCTCCTCCTGCTGAAGCTGGGCGGCCTCCAGCAGTGCGACTCGGTCATCCGTGGCACACTTAAAACATGCCTAGCCGTCGACCTCGTGACAGTAGTTATCTCCGGCGGTGACAGTTCCAGCGGTCACTGTGACAGCTATCGCGGTTTTTCCCAAACAGTCAGTCCCGATCAACGCGATTGGAAGCCAACACTCGCGCACATGCACTTAGAGATAGAGAGCGGAAAAGGTTAGTCTAGTGGTGAGGGGGTAGAACAGCGAGGAGAGAATAGAGAAGAGACAGCACAGCTCCGAAAGGCGAACTCAACAAACTAAACTAAACAGTGCCCTCGTGGTTTAAAGCGCACCCTTACCGTGCCTTTGCTTTTATATAACAGTAGCGGTGGTGGGAGCGCGTATATTGGGGTAGAAATCTCACCCTCGCCCCGCTGCTACTGCGCGCCCGTGCCGGCCGCGCATTAGTCCGGTTGGTTTGTCGGTTGTCTCGTTCGGAATAACAATTGTTGCAGGATTTGTTTTGATGGACCTGTTAAGGCGCAACAAGGGCATGCTACAGATGAAAGGAAAAGTGGAAGGACTGACTGAGTCTCCGACGCTCGGGCGGGCGGTTTGGTCTTGAAAATATATCTTGTATCTTCATACGCGGCAATATACAGGATGATGTTCTCCATCCGATATAATATACTCTTCTTTCATACGGCTACACAGAAACTTGATACACAATCCACATCAAGTCTAGAAAAAAATAATTATACAACAATTACGCTTCATGAAATTTAGACGGACACGTTGACTTTTAAACAATACACTGTTCTTGTATCTATGCATTTCCAAAACTCATTGGAAACGAATTCATTGATTGTCTGTTTTATTTTTTATTTTTTTTTTATTGGAACCTCTATATGTATAGCTACAAAGAATTCTCGCTCAATACAACTCATGGTTTTAAGTATAATGAATTTATTCCATGCTTTTAGGGCACTGGATAATCTTATATCCTTTGAATTTTACAGTTGTACTTTATTATTGTGTTTGTTGTTTTTACAGTTACAGGTATGTACTATTTAAATTTTTTTAATTAGTATATTTTAAACATAAATCATAACTGGCTACAGTTTACTTGAAAATATAATATTTATTTTAAATTTCAACAAAGTAAGGAGTGTTACAATAAAAGCGCACCGTTTTGGCTGTCATGATTCGATAGGTTAATAATTGTGGTATAGAAGAGAGATAAGACGGTCGATGGAGACAGATAGGAGTTAGTAAATATGGAGCGTTACACGATACAACATCGCGTCCTTATTATTAAATATTACTATCAAACTGGTGAAAGTTTGGTTGCTATGATTCGTAAAGTGCGTCCAATTTTCGGTTAATATTCCAAATTTATCAACTGTGAAAATAATAATCGAACAACTCGAAAGTACTGGTTCGATTATTCATGTGAAACACGCGACATCAGCTGGTAGCAGTCGTTCAGAACAAAACATCACGATAGTTCGCGTGAATGTGGGCGAGATTCCAGGGATCTCGATTCATCATCATGCACAAGAATTGGACACTTGAACAGCCACTCTTCACCATAATTCTACTAAAGATGTGCATCTCTATGCTTACAAAGTCCAACTGACTCAACAACTTCTGCCAACAGACTATGCACAGCGAAGAGAGTTCACCAATTGGATCGTTGACAACAAGAAGTGAATACCGATTCTATGGAGTAAATCATCTTCAGCGACAAGGCCCATTTTCACCTTGATGGCTTTGCCAATTGACAGAATTGCCGCATTTGGGTCTCCAGAAAATCCACGAATGATTCATGAAGAACAAATGCATCCTCAACATGGCATTGTTTTTTTGTGCATTGTGGTCTGAAGAAGTCATTGGACCATTTTTCTTTGAGAACGAGGCAGGTGATGCATTAACAGTAAATGGCGAACGTTATCATGATATGATAAACCATTTCCTTGTGTATGAATTGAAAGATATTACTCTTGAAGACATGTAGTTTCAGTATTACGGTACCACTTGCCATACCACCCGTGAAACATTGACAGGCTTGCACGAGTCTTTTCCTGGTCGTGTCACCTCCCATTTTGGTGACCTGATTTTGCAGCCACAATATTGCGATTTAACTAACACCTATGGACTTTTTTATGTGAGGTTTTCTGTAGTCTCCGGTTTATGCCAATAAAGACCACCCAAACATTGAAGGCCGAAATTGAACACTGTAGCAACGAAATACCGTCACATTTATGCAAAACTGTTAACGACAATTTCACCAGAAGAGCACTCGTGCGCCAACAAAGCTGTAGCGCTCATTTACCAGATGTGTTGTTCCATACATATTTCCCAAATATCTATATTATAAATCAATAAATAGTTCAATACTTTGCTAAGGAAAACGATGTTTTATTTCAAATTTACATCTTGCGCTCTTATTGTAACACCCTTTATATTATTTGAGTCTGATATTCTCGTAGTTCTATTCGTTTTATATAAAAAACTGACTTTTAGATAAAAAATAGATAAATCCGCAACGATTTATATATTTTTTTCTAAAATATATACGATCTGATTTGTACTCTTCCGATACGATATTTCTCGCCCGTTCTAGAATACTCTGTATATGCTAAACAGTATATTGTTAAAGTAAAAGTTTCAGGGCTCTAGTTGTCATACAGACAGAAATGCAAGATAATTTATAATAAACCCACTTAATAACATGGGCATATTTAATTTCCTTTTCTGTTCTTTTTCCCACGATTTTCTTGAAAACTATTATAGACCGAATTTTAATAGATAATGTAAATATTCACATAACTATGAAAAACATTTCTCATTTTAACTCTAAGCTTTAGCATTTCTCATTTTCCTAGCTCTAATAATAACCAATATACTATATACTCCCCAAAGTATGTAAATCTAAATTAAAACACCCTGTAGTATATTTAAATTTATCTTTATCTAACCTCAAATTCTAACAAGGCTTTAATAAAAATCCTTATTCGGTTCATTGACCCGTTGCTGGGCGTACGTAGGGATTCGGTCAAGACTTCGTAATTCGATATGGAATACAATAAAACGACGTGACGTTTTCTATTACCTTAGGTGATGTCATCGAATATCCTCGCTAGATATGGATACACACTAGACGTCCAACTGTCACAACTTGGAATGTACGTCTGCTCGGCGTAAGCTAAAATGAAAGAAAAAACTTACCCACGTCTTATCCTCTACTTCTGTAGCTATCGGACAGGATGACCGGCCTAACTATATTAAAAACCGATGAAGCCTGAATTGAATATGTGTAGCATTAGGTTCCCATGCCAATTATCCTAGGGGAACATGAGTAACTTATTGGTTGCACAAATGTAAGTACAGGTTGTTCTTTTACTACATAAAGAGGATGTCTGAAGTCCCTTTCCCTCTTTAACTTTTGAACTGAGAGGCCTAAAAGACGTAGTGCGTCTCATACTTCAGTTGTTTGTGGAGTATCTGCATCTGTAACAACTTTGCAAAGGGTTTTAAACAAAAAAATATTTCATCCCTACATATTACAAATAGTTCACCAGCTCTGCAGAAGATGATCCCGATCGTAGACTTAAATTTTGTGAAACGATATAAATATAAATTGTCCATAAACCTGAATATTAAAAAACATTTTTTTTAACAATTAATCCACGATTTCTCTAAAGGTCCTGGAGTTCCTTTTTCTAGAGTGAATGAAAAAATGTCAACGTATGGATAAGGATCTTGGGTAATCACATACATAGTTCTGCAGATTGAAATGGAGAACATTTTGCAGAATTTTATTGAACTGCTGATTTTAAAGATTCTAAAGAGATATCTTGATGAATTTCGAGGTCTGGAAATAAATTTTTAACAGGATGATAATCCTTCGCATTCACATTCAATAACATTCTGCAAAATGTTATGTTGTAAGTGCTTTCAACCCTGTATAAGTCCAAGTAAAAATAAATCCCCAATTTTATAAACAACCTATATTCCATATCCAAGCCAAAGAATCCCTTATTGTTATTTCGAAATTCTTAATAAATATATTAAAAAAGGAAGAAAATTATTCGGCTCAAAACAATATAGTAACGCGTGTTGCTCCTCGCACCAATTTGTATCTGCCGATCCACATCCACCGCCGTTTGTTTGTATCACTCCTCTCCCTCGCTACACATCCTTAATCGCACCGGTTAACCCTTGTACCTACCCCGATCGCCTGCCGGCTCGCCCGATATTCGTTCCCTTCGGCCGGATCGCCGACACCGTCGCGCGATACGCATTTCTTGCAGCGAAAGCGGAAGCTGTAACCCGAGTCGGGGAAGTGGGTTTTCTGAGACCAGCTGCGACGCTATCAGGTGGTCGTCGGCCAGGTAGAGCACGTGGCCCCCTCCCCGCCGACGGTAATGATACTCTGGCACGCGTCCTAATGGCCGGCCACGTGTTGGCAGCGAGGGGGAGACGCAGTTCCCGTGGAGAAAGCGCCGTGGTACGCGGTACCCTAGCTTTGGTCGTAGCACGGTCAAAACGGGGTGAATCTCGGCAGACCTCTCCTCGATCACCGAACAGAAACTATGGCAAAAAGGTTCACTCTTGCTAAGTTTTCCTCCTTACCCCATCTCGTCGTCCAGCGAGAATTTGCTAAATAGCATGTGGCCCATGTATACCGTCAGTCTCGACACCGAACCGATTGCCGCAGGCGAAATATTATACCGATCGAATTTTAGATTGTGAATTTTATTAATTTGCGTTTGAACAGCTGAAAGTCGCACTGTGTTCTGCTGATGACTGTAACAGTAGAACAGGATTTAGTGTCTCATTTTTTCCGTGTCCAAAAGATTAATGATTACGGATTTAACCCTAGAATGTATACCCAATTTATACATCTCTTGATGTATACCTGGGGTTGTTAATAACCCCACAAGTGAAATAAGGAAAAAAAATAAAAAATCAAAAATATTTATTTGAGAAAATTATAATCGATATATTTTACTTGTGTTTGTTGCAGTTTATGCAAATATCAAATCTATGATCACTGCATATGTATTTTGAACATGTACAACAAGTAACTCTACTTTTTCGATCACGCGATCGGGGACATAGATAACATCTTGAGGCTTTGGGTTTTTTTTTTGGTGCTGAAACTCCTTGTTCTTCTTCTGGAGAGTCTGTTAGGCCTAGTATTTCTCGTATGTCAGTTTGCAGCTTCGGTGGAATATTTTTCGAAAGTCTATTTTTCATTAATGGTTTTGCTAGTTGGAGCCCAAGTGTTTCTAAAAAGTGACTTCGAATTACTTTTTGGTTGCTTTTAGCTATTTTATATGACACAAGAGCATTTATACCTGCTTGATCCATCATTCCATAGAAAAATCTTAATTGCCATATTCTTGTTTTTCGGGATACAGTATAATTGTGGGCCATTTGATCAAATATGTCAACTCCAACTTTAGTGGAGTTTACATTTATCAAAGTGCATTGTTGAAATAAATACACCGAACTTGTTTTTCTTGGACGTAAACGAGACTAAGGTAAAATTTGCCGAGAAAGCAAATTGCGAACTTGAAATGATTTTTCGCTTATTAGGCAAAAATGAGGGTGGTATTTCTTTTTTGTTATGTCTTATAGTGCCAACAGTTGTCAGACCTTTCTCCTTCAACATTTGTTGGGCTGATGGAATGGAAGCGAACCAATTGTCCATAGTTATGTTCCTATTGGTTCCATAGATATATTTAGACAATTCTTTTACTAGATAAGATGGAACGGAATCATTTGTAGGGTTAGTATCCTTACCAATATAGGGTATTGCACTTATCATGTAAACTGTATTGGCATCACACATACACACAATTTTTATGCTGTATTTATCGGGTTTTGGTGCTATATATACCCGAAATGGACATTTTCCCCTAAATCCCAGTAATTGTTCATCTATCGTTACATAGCAATGGGGAGAATAATTTTTTGTACAGTTCCCTATAAACTCTTCCCAAATCTCTCTTATGGGTGAAAATTTATCTGCACGGTTTCTGTTTTCTTTGTCATCGAATCTGAGACAACTCAATAAAAATTTGAAACGTACCTCAGTCATAATACGACAGTAAATTAGGGGACCCTCTGGCGAAAACATTTCTTTTATAGATAAATGAACATCTTTTCGAGCACCCGCTATATATAGAAGACATATTACTGCAATTATTTCTAAAGCATCGGTAGGATATATGTATTTAGTATTCGGTTGGTGCATACCGCTTTGTCTGCGAATTTCCCCATTAGTGTGAGTAACAATTTTATTAACAATTGAGGCACTAAACAAGATATTCCAGGCGTCTTTCTCAAAGGTAATCGAATTTTGTGATTTAATTCTCGGAACTTTTACTACTATATTCTTGGCAGGAGTTCTTCTTTTTGCAGATTCTTGTAGACTCCATCTGAAACCGTTTTTACCTTTCACAATTTCACCACGATGAACTATAGCCTCTGCAAATTCCTCATCGCCGGATGAATTTTCATCTTCATGTTCTGAGATCTCCTCCACATTGTCCTGAACGTCACTACCTTCATCACTATCACTTTCTACCTCACCGTACCAAGTCAAAAGTGCCTTTTCAAAGTCCGGATCTGTTGGTTTTACAGTTTTCTCGACGTACTTCACAAGTACTTGTTTATATAAATCACAAACAGTAGTATTCAGTTATACGTGAATGTATACCGGGGTCACTAATAACCATACCAACTTTATATTTCGAAAAACGAAGATGATGTCTTAAGCTCGAATGCACACGTTTACTCTACTAACTGTCAAATAAGTTTAGCTAGAACATAAGCGTTACCAACCTTGAAATAAAAACAAAAGCGGGAAAATTAAAAATGATTGGGGTTACGCGTAACCTCGGTATACATTCCAGAATAGGGTTACAGCTCGGATTAGATAAATTAAATTTATGTCCTATATATATTTATAAAATAATTTTTAGATGTCAGAGTTGGAAAAAATCATTAGGATTTGTTGGCACCCATAGATATGCTAATCTTACACCGGATCAATGTAATAGTAGAATTTTTTTTTTCTGAAAACTGTTTTATTAGAAATGATTCGAAGACCCGTTTGCATTATGGTGCAGTTTCTTCATTAAATTTGTTAACAAATAGTAAGTAACTTCTTTCAAATTTGTTTTCTTTATATTTATATATAAATGTATATGTATATATTCATTCATATAACAATTTTATAAAACCCAATTTCTCCAGAAAGGAACATTTAGGATTCAGTAAAAATTTTAGATAATGTTTCTTGTAATACTTGTATTGAGAGCAAAAAGAAAAGCTACAACCGAACACTACATTAGATGAGTCCAAAGCAAAGTGAATCTGGATTTTCAATGCTATACTGAGTGAATATTACATACACATAAGTTGACTATATGACTTGAATTGTGTGCCATTTGTATTCTGTCAAAGATAGGGCGTCAACATTTTTTAATGACTATCATCTACAAGGCATCATACGACGTCAAGATGCCTGTGATAGCATTATTAGCTTCAGTTTCAAAGAAATATGGTCCAATTACTCCACCACTCCAAAATGCGCACCAAGCCGTGAATCTCTGTGGATGTATTTCTTTTTCGTGAACAGCATATAGGTTTTCAGTACCTATCCGAAATTTGACAATTTTGTTTGCTGACAGATCCGTCAAAATCAAAGTGTGCTTCATCGTCCAACAAAATTTGCAAAATTTTGTTGAAAAATCAGCATCACCTCCCTTCCACCAACATCCAATTAACAAATGTACGACGTTGCAAATGGTCTGTATCCTTTAATTGTTGTGTCAAATGAATTGTACACATATTCTGACAGATGCAGATCTTTCTTTAACCCATTAGTGTGAAGTTATTTTTTATTTAATTAGTTATTAAAAATGCTTTTTTTCTATTTATCTACGCAAGAAAAAAACGAAAAAATTATTTAAAAAAAAGTATTTTGTGTACTTTTTTCAAAATGGCCTGTCCATTAAAATGGAATCTATGCAAAATGGATAAATAATATAAGGATTTTTCTTAAAAAAAATGTAATGTCTATACAAAATGTGTCTTAACATTGTACATACAAATTTTAAAAATTAGGTTTACTTCGTGTGATATGTCTTGAAACAACCTTTGGGATGTAGTCCAACGTTGCACTTTTCGCAAATAAAATTACATTTTTTGGTGCACTGCTTACACCTCCTATGAGTTTCACTGTACAATACTATATGGCCAATGTTGTCGAACCTTACATCGTTTGTTGCAGTTGATACTCTCCCCCTTGATGATGGCGTTCCGTAAGTTTGAAGTAAAGACTGGGCGATGTACCTTCTGAAAACGAGTAAGTTGGAACAAAATGGATCGTTGGATACGATTTTCTTCATGAGTAGCCAAGCATTAGAAACTGATACATCAACTAAGTAGGCAAAAATTGGCCAATACCACTTACGTTGTCTAATTCTTGTTCTGTAAAGAGAAACTAAATTGTCCATTTTATCAAGTCCTCCCATTCCAGCATTATACTTCGCTATCATTTCTGGTTGGTCAATTTGTTTCTTGGTTTTGGTCTCCCTGCACCATCGTGAAGTTGTGACTATACCATTTTGGGAAAAATTTAAAGCTGCTGTAACAACCTTGTTGTCCTTTCATTTTACAATTAGTAATGATTCACCAGCCATAAATTTATAAGCCCCCCCTGGCTTCTTATTCCAATCTTTTTTATCTGGAAATGGACAGTGTTCGAGCCTATTTTCACGAACAGTGCCCATTGCACAGGTATTCAGATTGGCAAGATGGTTAAGGAGGGCTATGCTAGTGAAATAATTTTCAAAATATATTTTATATCCAGCATTGGGGCATATCCTTGCATTTTTTAAAAGTGATATAATCACATCTCCACCTAGCCCAAATTGATTCTCACGTGCCGTAGATTTACCAGTATATATATCATATATAACACAATATCCTGTATTGCCACAAAGAGCCCAATTTTTATAACCGAACCTTATTGGTTTACCCTTTATATACTGCTTGGCGTAATGTTTTTCGTAGTATGGTATCATACTTTCATCAATTGAAATATGCTCGTCCAAACCACCATGTTCTCGAAAATTTTCATATAGATCCGTAATTACTGGGCGTAGCTTGTACAATTTATCTGTATTATCATTTAACAAATTGTCATTGAAATGGAGATAGCGTATTAGAGTTTCAAACCTATTGAGCCGGATACTATTATAAAGCATTTTTGGGACATCATCAAAACTTAACCAATACATGCGCTTATTGGGACATTTGGCGTATCCCGATAGCAACATAGCTCCAAGCACTACATAAAACTCTTCTTTAGTGAAATTTAGATTTACATTCTTCTGCTGAGCGTATTTATTTGATTGTGTTACTACTATATGCTCAATTAGATTTTCATCCCAAAACAAGTTAAAACATTCTAGAGGGGTTTTAGCAGAAGATGATTTTTCCGACGGAGCTTTTGGGGAACAAACTTGGTTCAAGTTATATATGGGTATATTTGGAGACCAATTAGATTTTCTGCGCTTATTAGGTGCTGCATCGTATCCATCAATCCCAGTCGATGTCGTAGACAATATTTCTGGTAAGGATGTCGATAGCAAACTACTTCTAATAGTTGATAACGGTATGTTATCGTCTTCTTCATCAAAATCTGAATCGTCATATCTAGCTTCACATACCTGATTCAGTATTCCTCTAGACAGGTGGTTCGGATTAGCAGTATCTTCGTCAGAATCATCGCTATCTTCTTCTGTGTCTGCAGACGTCTCCTCAGGTGGCAATATATATATATATATATATATATATATATATATATATATATATATATATATATATATATATATATATATATTTGATGGTTGATTGTCAGTGCTATCTTCCTCGATTATTTCTAACAATTGATACAAAGACAGTCTGTAAAACAAGAGTTATTTTAAAATTTTGAGCAGGCGATTGCGGATGCAAAGCATTTATTTTGCAGACGCTCGTAAAAAAATACTTTTAAATTTTTTTATTTGGTTATGCACCATTGTGCATAGAGTCCATTATAATGGATCAGACAAAAAAATCAATTTTGGAAAAGAAAAATAACAAAAACAAATCTCAAAAAATTTAAGAACATTATACATATATATATAGGAAGCTACATTCAGTAATATGACAACATAACCAAATTAATTTATAATAAAAACGTAATACATACCCGCCATTTCGCGTGTTGTACAAATCTGGATCCATTTTGTAACAAACTAGCACTAACTATGTGTAAATCTCGTTGCACACTGGTCTAGACGCCTGCCAACCGATGCTGTCTACCCTTCGAAATGGACTAACCCACGTTGTTTATAGAAATATTTCGCCGGCAACCTGTAAAAGATGCGTCCATTAAAAGATACAATATGCACTAATGGGTTAAAATCCGATACGTGGTGGCTCTTGACAGATTCACTTGTTATGCACGATGTCGAATTGATAAATTTGGATACTCCCGTATAATTTCTCGCACTACAGTAATATTTTCGTCTGACCGACCACGATGAGGACCTATTGCTGTTGCCTGATGAATAACAGAACCCATCTCTTCAAATTTCTTGATTAAGTTATGAACTATTAACTCTGTAGGTGCTTTATTTTGTCCTAATTTTGTGCGAATTTTTCCTAAAGATTGCTCAGGGGCCTTAATAAAGCCAATTCTTATATTGTTTAATCTAATACTGTCTACTCATACTTTTACTGAGGTCTGGAAAGTAGCAAGGATCTGCCCTATATTAGAAAGTGGCAATCCATCTGACATAAAAAATTATCGACCAATTACTATTCTATCAAATTTGGCAAAGGTTTTCGAAATGTCATTATATACCCACATTTATCTTGGTGTGCAATCTGTTTTATCCCCTCATCAACATGGGTTCGTAGCAAAACGCTCAACCGTCACAAATTTAGCAGAATTCACCCAGATAGTTGCAAATCATATAGATAATAAAGGTCAAGTCGATGTGGTGTATACTGATTTCTCGAAGGCCTTTGACAAAGTGAATCATAATATATTAATCTCAAAATTAGAATTATTTGGATTCAGTAGTAACCTTCTTTATTTAATAAAATCATATCTATCTAAACGTATATTATTTGTTTCATACAATGGATTTAAATCTAATATTTCCAAAGCGTCTTCTGGGGTACCGCAAGGCTCAAATTTAGGACCATTATTCTTTATATTATTTATCAACGATTTGTCTCTACTGTTGTTGTCTCAATTATCACTTCTGATTCGAACAATTGTGCTCATAATACGTTACTGTCTGTAGGGAAACAACTTTTTACTGTCATGTAAATTATATGTTACTGAAGTAATCGATTGTATATTTGTATTAAAATTATTTAGAGGTTAACATTTTGTTATTTATTTTTTTTTTTTTTTTTTTTTTTGTTATGTACTGTACACATATACGTTACATACACACATACATGTACGTTACTATACCGAAAAAGAGAGGAGTCGACAAATGCGTGAACTTTAGAACGATTAGCCTAACTTCCCACGCATCAAAAATCTTAACCAGAAGAGTGCAGAAGAGGATGGAAAATAGAGCGGAGGAAATACTAGGAGAAGACCAATTCGGCTTTAGGCGAAATAGGGGAACTCGCGAAGCTATTCTGGCGTTAAGAGTAATGTTAGAGAAAACAATAGAAAAAGGAAGGAACGTTTATATAGGATTTGTAGATTTAGAAAAAGCTTTTGATAATGTAAGATGGGAAAAAATATTCGAGATACTAAAGAGCGCAGGAATGAAGTATAGAGATAGGAGAGTAGTATACAATCTATATAAAGAGCAAACTGCTGTTATATAAGTAGAAGGGGAAAGAAGGGAAGTAGGTATTAGGAAAGGAGTAAGACAAGGATGTCATCACTATCACCACTAATTTTTAATCTGTACATCGAAGAGGCGATTAATGTCGTAAAAATTAGAGTGAATTTCGGGATTAAAGTACAGGGGTAGAAACTAAAAATTCTGAGATTCGCGGATGATATAGCAGTATTAGCATCTAGTAAAGAGGAATTGGAATCAGCGTTGAACGAAATGGAGGCAGTGTTGACAGAAGAATACGGAATGAGGGTGAATAAAAACAAAACTAAAGTGTTAGTGTGCAGAGGGCGCGAGAGCAAAGCAAAAATGAAAGTACAAATTAATAATGAAAGATTGGAGGAAGTTAAAGACTTCACTTATTTAGGAAGTAAAATAAATTGGGACGGAAGAAGCGATAAAGATATAAAACAAAAAATAGCGCAGAATCGAGTAGCTTTTATCAAAAGAAAGCACTTTTATGCTCGGGGGTAATAAACTTAGAAACAAAGAAGAGATTTTTGAAAACGTATGTATGGAGCACGGCACTATACGGTTGCGAAACCTGGACGCTAGGGGAAGCAAGTGGGAAGAAATTAGAAGCTTTTGAGATGTGGTGTTACCGAAGAATGATGAAAATACCGTGGACTGATAGGGTTAGAAACGAAGAAGTATTAGAGAAAGTCGGCGAAAAAAGAAGTATGTGGAAAAACATAAAGAAGAAAAGAGATAGAACGGTAGGCCACTCGCTGAGACATGGGGGAATAGTCCGCGATATTTTGGAGGCAGAAATAGGAGTGAAGAAAGGCAGATAGCACAAGATAGGAGAAGCTGGAGGTTAGCGTCCAACCAGTCTTAGGACTGATGACCTCATGATGATGTACACTTATGTATGTATTTATTCGTTTTGTCCTATAAATGGAATTATCTGTTGAGCAATAAAGCAATTATTATTATTACTATTATTATTAACGCAAATGTAAATGATCGCTCACTTTCATAAAACAGTTGTACGAAAACTATTCGTTGTTGAACTGTTAGTCGCAGCACGTTAACGTCGTATGATTTGTACATGACAGTCGTGAAATATTGACGCCCTATCTTTGACAGAACACAAATGACGCGCTATTCAAATCCTATAGTTCGAACAGAGGCACTCTATATATGTCGTGGCTACTGATAAGGCATTAAGTGGCCAACGCTATTCATTACAAACTACATTTCACTTTAATGGAATATGCTGCTAAAGAATTACTTTATCTCTGTCTTACGTTATACAAATAAGCTCTACTCGCGTTGACTTCACACAACTTCAATTATCCGACGCCTGGTACGTATCCATAAATACTACAAATAAGAAATTCTTTCTAATACCGCATCACGGTGCGAGATGGCTGCATTAAAAGCCGTGTTCATTTCATTATAATCAGCCGTATATATGATAATGCGGGTAATTTCCGAATTTCGCCAGCGAAAATCGCCGAATTTACTGCGTCGCAAGGCCCTACTTCCCAAATTAAATGCCAAAATTCGGATGTAGTATACACGCTCCGAAAACATTTTTTCGCACAGGCCCAATTATTTTATTTAAATGTGATATTCTACATGGAGCCGAAGAGAATAGGATTATCATTAATTCCCTTCAATCACACTCATGCATAAAAAAGCCGTTCCCGCAAGGGTCGACGGAATTGGGGTACTAAAGAGACACGCGTTCCGATTCTGATAAACGGAATTGTTGCTCTAAGGCCTTAATCGGGTTTCGCCAATTTATTTCGTAGACAGGGTGTCCGCACCAGCCATCGATATATTTTATTCCGCCTGTCTGTTATCGGGAATAAACTTTTATTTGCCGGCTACCGTTATTTGCATTTCGAGCGTTAAATAAATGCTTTCTTCGGCGTGTGAAAGTCGCCCTTTGCTTTTTAATCCCACAAATCAGAGTTGACGTTTATTGAGGAATAGTTTGTACTATAGTCGATTCGATTGGGAGGCCCAGTAAACGTACAGAGAAGCAAATTAAGTAATCGGGCCTCGGGAACCGATTTTTAAAAACAAATTCAAGAATTAACGGACAGATTTTATTGTGAAAATAAAGGGTGGTCCAACCGTAATGCACGATGTTAATTGTGAGTCACACCTTAACGTCAAGTTTTTTGCCCAACTAATTTGACATTTCTTTGTTTCAGTGTTTGACAAATTCAACCATGGAGAGGTACACAATTGAGCAGCGCGTTAAGATTGTTGAAGCCTTTTACGAAAATGGGCGTTCAAATCAAAATGCATTTTGTGCACTTCGTGACTTTTTTGGTCAGCATAATCGACCAGATGTGTCCACAATCGGGAGAATTGTGCGCAAATTTCAGCAATCCGGGTCTGTATGAAATGTGAAAACACCTGTGCATGTTCGCCCAGTTCGTTCTGCGGAAAACATTGCTGTTGTTCGCGATAGTGTAGCAGAAGAGCCGTCAACCTCGATTCGTCGTCGTGCCCAACAATTGAACATCTCACGAACATCACTGATGCGAATTTTGAATAAAGATTTGAATTTACACGCTTACAAGGATCAATTGACTCAAGAGCTGAAGCCTACTGACCATTTCAAGCGACGTCAATACGCCGAATGGTTGGTTGAACAGACAGAAGTGAATGGTGACTTTACAAAGAAAATCATCTTCAGCGACGAGGCACACTTTCACCTCAGTGGATTCGTTAACAAGCAGAATTGCCGCATTTGAGCAAATGAGAATCCACGAGTGATTGTTGAAAAGCCGATGCATCCACAAAGAGTGACTGTTTGGTGCGGTTTATGGGCTGGCGGCGTCATCGGGCCGTACTTCTTCGAAAATGAGGTCGGCCAAGCAGTTACCGTGAATGGTGTTCGCTATCGCGAGATGATAACGGACTTCTTCTGACCTGAAATTGAGGATATGGACCTGGACGATATGTGGTTCCAACAGGATGGTGCCACTTGCCACACAGCCAACGAAACAATGGCACTTTTGCGTGAGAAATTCAATGGCCGTGTTATCTCACGTCGTGGCGATGTTAATTGGCCGCCACGATCATGTGATTTGACACCGTTGGACTTCTTTCTTTGGGGATATTTAAAAGAAAAAGTGTACGTCAATAAGCCAAGAACAATTCAAGAGTTAAAGGATGAGATAATTCGGCACATTAACGACATTGAACCTCAATTATGTCTCAGAGTCATTGAAAATATGGACCATCGGATAGAGGTATGCCACCGAAGCCGTGGCGAGCATTTGGCCGATATTTTGTTTCACACATAATTGTCATAGATCCTTCTATCATAATAAAAAATATTAAAATAATTATCTGAAAACTTTTGTTTTATTTACAATTAACATCGTGCGTTTTGGTTGGACCACCCTTTACAATGTTTATGGCTTAAAGATGCGAACAGGACTGTTCTTAAGATATTAACAAATGAACCTACATAGGTAAAAGGCTTATTAAGCATTCTGGAAACTATGGCGTAATACTTTACCGATAAAGTGAAGCTAGCATACATAACTAGCACGTCAATGTCATTTATTACCAGGGCCGCAATGAGAAGAGACTATTGCATCAATATAAAAGACGTTACAAGAACGCAAAATGTGAGTTTTATATAAAACATGGTTTTCGGTAGCAAAGTTTATTGATCTATAAAGTAGATATTTGGGAATTATGTATGGTCGAACAACATACAGTGGCGGCTCCTATATAAGAGCACATGAGCACGTGCTCCCCTAAAGAAAAATAAAACGAAGAAAAAAAAATCACACCTAATCATGAGTCGTTTCCTATTCATTGATTTATAAACTAACTATTTAATTAACGTCTCACGAATATGCTCCTTTCCATTTTTTAAGTAATAATAAAGCAAAATCCCCAGAATTACAGATTTCACGAGCAATTTGGCAAAACCAAAATTCCTTCTCTTAATCATATCACGCAACAGCCGGCAACGTACCTATTTCAATCGGTCTGTGGTTTAGTCGAATGTGCCGTCGAAAAAGGCATGCTTTTCTATGTACCTCTCTGTCCAGCTAATTGGTGCTAAAAATCGCTCCTTTTCTATCCTATATGGCATACGTTTTATGTGCCGAACTGCACATGTGCACATGTTTGTGGGTCTTACCAGACATTCGTTTAATAGGTTGAATAATACAATGTTTACGTCTCGTCGATAGTATTGACGATTTCGCGCGTGTGAGTTTTCGACCATTTCAATATTTTATTTAGAACATTTATAAATAATCCTGAAAAATTTATACGGTAGCGGAATGTTCTTCTGAACGTTATTCTGAAGAAAAGTGTAAATATAATGTGAACTTTTTAAGAGACTTTTGGAAAATTAACACCGGAAAAAAATTCAGGTTAAAAATATCGGGCGTCCCAAACCGACAATACAACGGCGGCCCAATACCAACAACTTAACACAAACTACAAAAGGGACAAAAAGTGATTTTAAGAGACTATTTAAAATAAAACTATATGAAAAATATGATTGGCTGTGCGATTGTGAAATAAGAAATAGTTTGTTTTGTTTTCCGTGTATACTATTTGCTCTGGAAACTGCGAAATCCTGTTGGGTGAGAATTGATATAGTGGATTGGTATAGACTTCAAACTGAACTAGAAATAATTTATCAAAGACTAGATTTTAGAAATCTATCTGGAGCTATACAATGCCTGAAATTCATTAACGAAAATAATCCACAAAAAGTTTTTTCAGCAACCTATGATCTGCTCCAAATTATAATAACAGTTCCGATATCCACTACAGAAGCAGAAAGAAATTTTTCCACAATAAAACGAATTACAACATTTTTAAGAAGCACTATGAATGAAGATCGATTGTCTGCGTTAGTCATGTTGTCAATACAAAAAGAAATTGGTGCAACAGTTTCCCGATTTTAATAACCTAGTTATCAATAAATTCGCAGATTTCAAAGAAAGGAGAACGGACTTTATATTTAAAAATTGTGTTTAATTTGTGTTTGTTCTATAAAACTAACATATTGGTTATTATCAAGTTAATATAAACTAGGTACTTTACTATACTACTCTGCACCCGTGTTTTTGTTAGATATACATGCAAGAAATATCCTGTAAAATGGTAAGTAAACATTACCAACAAAAACAAAATTAAGCATATTTATTATCATTTTAAAATATGAACATTTTGCACTTGTATGTAACACAAGTAAAAAAAAACTTTGTGAACCCCCCAAAGTTTTCGTCACGAGCCGCCGCTGGCAACATATCCGGTAAATGGTCGCATTGGCTTTGGTGGCACACGAGTACTCTTCTGATGAAATATTCAATAACGGTTTTTCATAAATAAAGCGGTATTTCATTCATATAGCGTTCATTTTCAGTCTTCAATCCTTGGGCGATCGTAGGCTTATTGGCATAAACCTGAGACTTCAAAGAACTAAAAAAAGTCCATAGGTGTTAAATCGCGAGATCGTAGCGGCCAATTCTGATCACCAAAACGGGAGATGACACGACCAGGAAAAGATTCGTACAAGATCGTCAACGTTTCACGGGTAGTATGGCAAGTGGAACCATCGTGCTGAAGCACGATGTCTTCAAGAGCAATATTTTCCAATTGAGGCACAAAGAACTAGGTTATCATGTCATCATAACGTTCGCCATTTACCGTTAATACATTACTTGCCCCGTTTAAAAAAAAATTGTCTAATGAAACCTTCAGACCACAATGCACACCAAACAGTGAAACGTAGAGGATTCATTTGTTTCTCATGCATCATTCGTGGATTTTCTGAACCCCAAATGCGGCAATTCTACCTATTAACGAAAACATCGAAGTAAAGATGGGCCTCGTCGCTGAAGATGGTTTTGTCCACAAAATCGGCATTCACTTATTGCTGTTCAATGATCCAATTGGTGAACTCTCTTCCCTGTGCATGGTCTGTTGACAGAAGTTGTTGAGTCAATTGGACTATATAAGCATGGAAATGTAAATCTTTAGTAAGAATACGGTGAAGAGTGGCTCTTGAAATATCCAATTATTGTGCACGGTGACGAGTTGAGGTGGACTCTGTGTTTAAGAAAATCACTCTACTTTCCTAAATATATAGTCTAAATGTATAGTCCATCGTCTCTGTTCTCTGGTGATAGTAGAGTCTGAAAGGTTTTTCCTTGAGTAAACTACTGTCAAGTGACGGGCATCGAGATTTTACCGCAGAAGACTTAGAAAAGTACCTAATGATAAACTTTCATTATCGTCACCGGTCTCCATGCTAGTCCAAAACCAAGATCGACTGAGATATGTTGGTAAGTTTTTTCATTTATACATTTGAATTGTTTATTTTCAAAAGGTGACATGTTCAATCTTTTTAGAAATTCGTATTTTAGCAGGATGTTGTAAATTGATCTTTCTCACATCAATATGTGAAATGTGGTGGCTATATCTTAAATATGGAGCAGTAGAAACTGATTCCGTTTATTTCCGAAAGTTGACATGTCCCAGGACTAGCAGGATTATTTCTAGTGGCTAGTGGCACCGAACAGAAATTACAACTAGAAGGTTAACTCTCCGGCGGTACTTTTATCTTACGTTTACAAAGGGCATGCCGCCATGCAGCTGTTGAACAGCGACCTTTTTTAGTATATGAGGGATACTTCACTATACCAGTCCCAAGCCTGGGGTCTCATCAGACAAGAGATGAGAAAGGAGGAGGGGGAGGAGTAACAACCTCGTTAAAAAACCAGGGTTCATCTGGCCCGGATGATAGCACCCTGTAAGGGTGCTATCATCCGGGATACAGGCTACTGCCTTGTAGTTCGACATCGGTTTGTCAAAGGCTAGAGGAAAAAACCTTGATTACAAATTGACTGGTCCTTCAGGTTGGGGGTTTAGGCGTTAGGCCAGCCACCTAACTCTTAGAAAACAAAAAATTTGCTAAAAATTCTATACTTCGCCTCGGAAAATTGGACGGATCAACTGGAAAACGACAAAACGCAATGAAAAGTATTATGAATGCAGCAACATGGAATGTACAGGATAGTAAAAATAAAATGGACGAAATAGTAGATGAATTATAGAAATATAGGATAGAAATAGCAATCTTGACAGAAACAATGAAGAAAGGAAATGGATCGGAAATGATAGGAAAATATATACATCTGTTTAGTGGAGTTCCCAAAGATACGCCTGCCAAGAGAGGAGTTACAATATTAGTGAACAAGAAAATGAAAAAACACATTACA
Organism: Rosalia funebris; assembly: GCA_037954035.1. NCBI lineage: Eukaryota > Metazoa > Arthropoda > Insecta > Coleoptera > Cerambycidae > Rosalia > Rosalia funebris. Next base: position 14,428,039 of record JAZFAV010000022.1, read on the forward strand.
AACTGGGAGCCAATTAACGAAAATATAATTAAGATGAATATAACAATAAAAGGAAGAAAAATGACATTCCTCGGTGTATATGCCCCGGCAGATGATGAACTCGTAGCCATCAAAGATGCAATTTTCGAGAAACTGGATGAAGTCATACAGCAAGTTGGAACTACAAGAGAACTAATCCTCTTAGGAGATTTTAATAGCAGAACAGAAAGTAAACTTCAAGACTGTGTGGTTGGTCCATTTGGAGAGGAAAATATTAATGACAACGGATAGCGTCTCATAGTTCTTCGCACTTCAAATGAACTTAAAATAAACAACGGATTCTTCAAACACAAAACGATTCACTAGTATACGTGGGAACAACATACTAGAAAACCAAAATCTATTATAGATTATATCATTACTAGACAAACAACAAAACTTCGTACGCAAGACGTGAGAGCTTACAGAGGTGCAACTTGCAGATCGGACCACTATCTACTTAAAGCAAAAATATTTATATCAAGGTGGAGAGAAGAATCGAAAGAAAGAAATACAGATGAAAACTTAGAAAAGGCTGATTATCCACAGTACAATCTCGATAGCTTAATGGAAGAAAGCACTAGATATCTATACCAAAGCCGACTGGATAGATACTTAAATGAACCAAAAACATCTTTCTCAGAAACTTACCGAAATATTACCGAAAGCATACACAAAGCAGCCAATGAAGTTCTAGGAGTAAAAGAAAGTAGAAAGAGCAATGAACCTTGGTGAACCAAAAATATAGAAGATCTCGTTAAAATTAAAAAAGAACGTTACATGAAATAGATGGGTACATAAGATCCAGAAGATAAACAAGAATATGAGGAAGTAAAAAGACAAACAAGAAGAATTTTGAATTAAAAAAAATCGGTTGTGCCCGATTTGTTGAAGAGATTTATTGAAAAGACATTTTTAAAATATGCCAGTTTAAGCTTTGCTCGGTAAGTCAAGAACATGTCAATTAGCGTTTGGCAGCGCAGCGGCATACATTTTATCAGTCGCCACTTAAGTTATTACTGCACATTCGTTACAAACAATATTTAAAATTGAATTTAGTTCCTAAGCGACTTACCTTTTTTATTTTTTCAAGTGAAGAACGTTTTTATACTCTCAACATCTTAAATACTTGCCAAGCTCATTCAATTCAATAATACTTCGTCTAATGCTTAGGGTAGTTACTCTGTTTACATTTCGCAAGATTCACTTTTGCAATACAATTTAAACGTTTCCGTATTACTTTCCGCTTCACAAATTTTCCTTTATTGTCCGGCAACTGATCACAACAAAAATTAATTTTTCTATAAATTTTCTTTAACGTTCCGAAAAAGTTAGGTTAAGTTAGGTTTAAAGTTAGGTTAAGTATAAGATAAAACGCAACGTTGGCATGTCTTTAGTTTCAACTAATAAACATGGAATTGTGCGCATACGTATACATGCAGTGTCTGGGTAGAGTACAGTCTCTGAACAAAAATAATGAACACTAGACTACTGGTATTCCATATATTTTACGTTTACTCACTCATTTATTTTTGGACCGAACGGTACCAGAGAAACTACCTTAATGTCCATTTAGTTTCAAACCATGACATGTCCAAGTTGGTTTTTATGGGTTTGTGAATCAGTAGGTGTGGTAGAAAGACTCAAAAAATAATAAGCTAATAAGTATGGAAATCTTTTGAAAATAAACGCTTCATTTCCTTTCCCGTTTTCTCCTTATTCGAGTATTCATTAATATTTATTATTGACTAATCATTGTATTATTATGGATTTCCTATGAACTTCGCTGTGTAATAATAGTGACCTGGGCGAGTCGTCAAAATAGACATTTTAGTAACGTTTTATGTCGGTTTTAGTTGTTTAATCTGCTATATATTTTTTTATAATATTAATTACAATAAAGATACTATAATGAGTATTATGTCTGATTAAAGTATACAAATTCTCTCAGAAAAATGCTGAAATTAATAATTGATTGATCCTCAGTAACTATGAAGAACTCCCCCCCCCACACGACGCCAATGACGGCTGTAATAAAAACCATAATTTATAGCGTTACATTTTGTTGCACCTCCGGTTCCGCGCTTTATATTTTAATCCACACGTTGCCGAAATCCGAAGACCGGAACACAATGTGTTGTTAACCTATTATGTTCTTTTTTCTTAATGGAATCCGTCCCGTGTTGCCTACATGCGGGCCTCTGGCTATCAGGTAGAGACGATTCGTTTTTGCAGCAACAGTTTCATCTGCTTCGATCATTGTTTGCCCTGCCTTTTTGTAGACATGTGCCACCGGGAATAAATTTAATTGTGTGATGCTGGCCCGAATTGGCCATTGTTGAAATTTGTCTGTCGGAGCCAAAGAGGACAAACCGGGCCACATACTGCACTGCAATCGGTTGGAGTTGGTTGTGTTCTTGTAGTCCACAGAGTACAGAAAAACTAAAAATACTTTTTTGTGCTCCTTTTGATAAAACAAATACTAATTGTAAGTATACTATTTTCAAATAAAAACAAGGTGTCCGATTTAACACGAAACAATTAATAATAGGAAAACGGAATAATAGTTGAAATACATTTGACGACGGTCAGATATGAGGTTTCAAATCTTGTAAGCGACGCTCTCAGTCACCCTCACTTACCTCATGTAGGTTATGTTATAGGAATGGCAAATTCAAGGATTCGATCAGTGGAACTCCTAGGTACTCTAGATGCAAGCATCTATACAGCCAACACTTCTACATTAGGTTTGATCAATTTGTAAAAGTATTATGTAGTCTTTAGTATAGTCTCAACTGAATATGTTTTAAATATCTCTCACCAAATCCTTTTATGTTCATGGGCGTGAACATTTTTATCAGGAAAACTTTCAGGAAATTACTGTCGTCGACTATGTTCAATTGATGTCGAACATAGCATTGCATACGTCGCGACGCCTCTAAAGCCTTGTTCCCACGGTTTGTGGCTTGACAAGCATACTTACTGACTTGTGGTCTGTCGTGATCTGTCGATTTTTGGCCGCAAGCCATTTTTATATGGCGCGGAAAGACTCGTGGCTTGACGAATTTCTAGCGGCTTGACGAATTTATTGCGGCTACTGTCGATCGGATTTTTTTTTATTTTTTGGTTTAATTATATACAATGAACTACAGAAACACTGTTTTTTTTTTATTTCCATCACGCACCAGTATTTGTAAATGTAGATTGTATAATGATTTGTAGTTTTTAAAACCTAAGCTCCATAAAATGAAATTTTGCGTCAATCTTTGCGGCGCCCCTGTATTTAATCGGTTTCAAACGTACGCACAAGTGTGGGGGATTAACCGAAACAGAGTTGGTCGGTGGGTTTTTCTTTTATACTATTCGGGTATTTACATAGTCGCTGTAGTACGTTTTTAATGTATGTACGTTTACTCGTGACATCGTGTCGTGTGTTTTTATTTTGTTTTAAGAATGCCTAAAAGTTGTAAAAATGCACCAAATATATTTTTCGTGCCTGTGGCTGTTTCAAGACCTGGTTCAAAAAACTTTATGCAAATTTGGTTGATTCGTAAAAAATTCTTTTGCCGCCACTTTATACATATTAAATTAGGATTAATGAAGCAATACGTAAAAGCTATAGATAAAAATGGGAATTCTTTAAGTACTTGTGTGGAAAATTTCTAGCTCTCCCTGAAGCAAAATTAAAGGAAGGCATTTTCGTAGGACCACAAATAAGAAAATTAATGCAGGACCAACACTTTGGCGAAACAAGGACATTAAAAAATAATCTTGGGTATGCTTTAAAAATGTAACAGAAATTTTTTTAGGAAATTATAAACATCCGCGGTATAAGGAAATTGTCAACAAAATGATGGACAAGTTTAAGCAACTTGGTTGTAATATGAGCATAAAAATTAATTTTCTGTATACTCATCTGGACTACTTTCCAGAAAATATTTGTGCTGTTAGTGAGGAGCAAGGTGAAAGGTTCCATCAATACATAAAGGAGATGGAAAGGAGGTACCAGGGTCGATGGGATGTGGCGATGATGACAGACTACTGTTGGATGCTGAAGAGAGAACATCCAACGAATGATTACACAAGAAAAACTACAAAACGAAGTTTTTTGTTAAAAAGGGAGGGGTTTTTAAAATGTAATTTTTTCTTTAATATCCATAATTATCCTAAATCGCCCACTCAAAACGTTCTGAGAACTTTTAGAATAAACCTATACAACTGCAACAAACCATAACAGATCGTGGAAATTGGTGCTCGAGCCGTCCTGAGGCTTCTCATACGTCGAGTCCCAAGTCCTTGATGTCCTAATATATACCGACAATACACGGGAAAGACCGAGTCACCTCAAGCAATTACGAGTCTTTATGATCCCACGGTAGGTATGACGAGCTTTAGACCAGGCTCGCCAAGCTAAAGGCCGTGGGAACAAGGCTTGAGATTCGGCTCGCCGCGCTACGTAGAGGCACGGTCCGCTGTACCGTGGCACTCCGAGATTCGCTGATTGTTGTTTGTGGCTTGCTTGAGGTGTTGGATCACATGCGCATGGACGCAACTCTTCGCCCGCGCCGGGTCTCCGTTCCGTCTTATGGCTCCTCTACACGTTGGCCAAAGCGTTGGCCAACATGCTGGCCAACACACTGGCAAGGAAATTTGAATATATGTCCACACGTTGGAAGAACGTTCAGTTTGTTTCGACGCAGGCCGATATGAACAATAACATGGACGTCATGAGAGTAGCAGCTGCTGCAGTTTATTCCTTAAATACTACCTTTATTTTTAATATTTAATAATATTAGTAGTAATTAAATAATAGTCTATTTATTAAATAATTAAAATATCTCCCTACTATCCCTGCGGCAGTCGTTCACATGCTAGGCCAGTGCCGCTAATGATACTACCAACGTCCGCCAGCGCCAAGCCAACGCCCGTTGATGTGTCTTCAAAAACCGACACCACGATGGATCGGTCTTCAACGGTTCATCAATACGACAAATAGTCTCCTCTACACGCTGGCCAATGCTTGTTGGCCAGCGTGTTGGCCAACGTTTAGAGGGGCCTTTAGCTGTGGTCTCTTGTGCGTTTCGTCGCTGATTCCAAATCGAGGTTTACCGTTTGGAATCTTTCTCGCCACGGCGCCGGCGGCGAACACTGACTCTGGAAGTCAGTGTTTGCCCCCGTTTCAAATCCCTATGCTCCTCAGTGGAGATTTGTTGCCATTTGAAATTCCTGCGTCCAAGTCGGATTTTGCCGCCATTTCGAATCTGGGCTTCGTCACCGTTTCGATTCTTGGCGATCCGCTGGATGGAATACCTCGCCGTACCCACACTTTGGACACTGCTTGAGTGTTTTGGTGTGAAGCATACTACCTCATCTTTGCTACCTTTGTCCCATGGCAGGCCCTTTACGGTGCCGGGTTTCTTTATATCTTTATGGGTGAAACCTGAAAAGGGATCCCAAAGAAATATATAACATAAACGGACTCACGGTCTGGCTCCTGTGATATTCTCAGCTCTTCCGTCTCGATAGCTTCCGACCCGACGGAAGCTATGTTGAGGAGCACGACGGAGATGGCGACCAACAACACCGGGTCTCGACCACCCCACTTCTGAAGCGATTGTCTCCTGTGATGGATTATTATTTTCCAACGTTGTCAGAATAGAATGTTTTGGGCAAGGAGCACAGTAAAAACCACGGCTGCTGTTTACTGTTCCCTAACCACAATTGGACTCGCTTCCTCAGTGGTCATGACGAGGTATTATAAAAGGTGGTCCAACCAAAACGCACGATGTTAATTGTAAATAAAGCAAAAAGTTTTCAGAGAATTATCTTAATATTTTTTATTATGATAGAAGGATCTATGACAATTATGTGTGAAACAGAATATCGGCCAAATGCTCGCCACGGCTTCGGTGGCATACCTCTATCCGATGGTCCATATTTTCAATGACTCTGAGACATAATTGAGGTTCAATGTCGTTAATGTGCCGAAGTATCTCATACTTTAGCTCTTAAATTGTTCTTGGCTTATTGACGTAAACTTTTTCTTTTAAATATCCCCAAAGAAAGAAGTCCAACGGTGTCAAATCACATGATCGTGGCGGCCAATTAACATCGCCACGACGTGAGATAACACGGCCATTGAATTTCTCACGCAAAAGTGCCATTGTTTCGTTGGCTGTGTGGCAAGTGGTACCATCCTGTTGGAACCACATATCGTCCAGGTCCATATCCTCAATTTCTGGCCACAAGAAGTCTGTTATCATCTCACGATAGCAAACACCATTCACGGTAACTGCTTAGCCGACCTCATTTTCGAAGAAGTACGGCCCGATGACGCCGCCAGCCCATAAACCGCACCAAACAGTCACTCTTTGTAGATGCATCGGCTTTTCAACAATCACTCGTGGATTCTCATTTGTCCAAATGCGGCAATTCTGTTAACGAATCCGCTGAGGTGAAAGTGTGCCTCGTCGCTGAAGATGATTTTCTTTGTAAAGTCACCATTCACTTCTGTCTGTTCGAGCAACCATTCGGCGTATTGACGACGCTTGAAATGGTCAGTAGGCTTTAGCTCTTGAGTCAATTGAACCTTGTAGCGTGTAAATTCAAATCTTTATTCAAAATTCGCATCAGTGATGTTCGTGAGATGTTCAATTGTTGGGCACGACGACGAGTCGAGGTTGACGGCTCTTCTGCTACACTATCGCGAACAACAGCAATGTTTTCCGTAGAACGAACTGGGCGAACATGCACCGGTGTTTCACATTTCCTACAGACCCCATTTTCTGAAATTTCGCACAATTCTCCCGATTGTGGACACATTTGGTCGATTATGCTGACCAAAAAAGTCACGAAGTGCGCGAAATGCATTTTGATTTGAACGCCCATTTTCGTAAAAGGCTTCAACAATCTTAACGCGCTGCTCAATTGTGTATCTCTCCATGGTTGAATTTGTCAAACACTGAAACAAAGAAATGTCAAATTAAGTTGGGCAAAAAACTTGACGTTAAGGTGTGACTCACAATTAACATCGTGCATTATGGTTGGACCACCCTTTATAACGTTTATTGAATCCTTTTTTGGAAATATTTATGTTTTGGGCTCGATAACATAAACTTTTTAGAAAATCTGATGTCGGTCAGACTCTTGGTCTGGCGATTGAATGTCGCGATTCAATCGCTGAAGGCACTTGATGATTTGAGCAACTGGAATGTTCATGTTGCTTCAACGAAAGTTATTCATCCATAATCTGTTTTTTAATAATAGAAACTTTAACCATGTTTTTATTTTACATTCGGAATGCTATAGAATAGTACATCATATTTTCAATTTTTTTTTTCTAGCACACAGTAAAGCCCTAGTGTCAACATATCCGCTTAGATGGACCTCCAGACTTAGATATCCCTGTAGAATACACAAAGTAAATAACGTATATCAAGCAATCACAATACGGATTACACTGCTATATCTAAATTGCGTACCCCACATACGATAAGGGTTATCGCATCCCTCCCTCTGAATTTTAATTCCGCAGTTAACGACTGTTAGAACCTCCAAAAACGCTAACACGCCGCGGCGAAACGGCATATATTTACAAGTTTATAACTATCCCTTAATTAAAACCTTATTCCCCGATAAAGTTTGCCATATTTAAAACGGCGACGGGAGTCCGGTTAAGGGTATTTTGCGAATATTAGCAAACCAAATGTGTTGCGACCATTTTGCAAATTAGTTTACTGCTAGTTAAGAGGGGGCCTACAAGGATGCGTTACGACATTCGCTCCGTTCCACCTATTTTGGGCGCACTCGGCCCGAAATACTAACATTTAAATTTGATCTTTGATCGTATGGCAGCATTACAATATAGTAACAATATAGCATAGTAATATAATTTCATACAATATTTATTTATTTATTTATTCATTACGCCATTCTACTGGTATTAAGACCAGTAGAAGGGCTCAGACCAGTCCTAAGACAATTGCAGAATAGGAAGCAAAATATTTGCAAATGTCAATATTACATATACAATATAATATGTTCATCGATAAAAGGATGAAGAAGAAAGAACTATGTACATACATAAACTCCTGGGAAAAATTAATTCGGCAGCAAAACTTTTTTTATTTCTTGTAATTTTTCGAAGGTCTAAACCTTTAAACATTTTATGTAGGATTTCCTCTATCACTCATCATGAGGTCATCAGTTCTAAGATTGGTTGGACGCTAACCTCCAGATTCTCCTATCTTGTGCTACGCATTTCGCTAATTGTGCTACATCCCTTATTATTTGCGAGCAGTAGTCTAATCTAGGCCTACCTCTGCCTTTCTGCACTCCTATTTCTGTCTTTAAAAAATCGCAGACTATTCCTCCATGTCTCAGCAAGTGGCCTACCATTCTATCTCTTCTCTTCTTTATGTTTTTCCACATACTTCTTTTCTCGCCAACTTTTTCTAAAACTTCTTCGTTTCTAACCCTATCAATCCACGGTATTTTCATCATTCTTCGGTAACACCACATCTCAAAAGCTTCTAATTTCTTCCTACTTGCTTCCCCTACCGTCCAGGTTTCGCAACCGTATAGTGCCGTGCTCCATACATACGTTTTCAAAACTCTCTTCCTTGTTTCTAAGTTTATTACCCCCGAGCATAAAAGTGCTTTCTTTTTGTTAAAAGCTATTCGACCCTGCGCTATTCTTTGTTTTATGTCTTTATCGCTTCTTCCATCCCAATTCATTTTACTTCCTAAATAAGTGAAGTCTTTAACTTCCTCCAATCTTTCATTATTAATTTGTACTTTCGTTTTTGCTCTGCTCTCGCGCCCTCTGCACACTAACACTTTAGTTTTATTTTTATTCACCCTCATTCCGTATTTCTCTGTCAACACTGCCTCCATTTCGTTCAACGCTGATTCTAATTTCTCCTTACTAGATGCTAATACTGCTATATTATCCGCGAATCTCAGAATTTTTAGTTTCTGTCCCTGTACTTTAATCCCGAAATCCACTCTATCTTTTACCACATTAATCGCCTTCGATGTACAGATTGAAAATTAGTGGTGATAGCGTACATCCTTGTCTTACTCCTTTCCTAATACCTATTTCCCTTCTTTCCCCTTCTACTTCTATAACAGCAGTTTGCTCTTTGCATAGATTGTACTACTCTCCTATCTCTATACTTCATTCCCGCACTCTTTAGTATCTCGAACATTTTTTCCCATCTTACATTATCAAAAGTTTTTCTAAATCTACAAATCCTATATAAGCGTTCTTTCCTTTTTCTATTGTTTCAAGTGATTTGTAAAACGTAATAAATTCAGTTGCGCTACTAATTTTTTTAAATTCTAAATGTCTCAAGTATGTAACACTTTGTCTAAGTGTACAAACAAGTATGTTTGTACACTTAGAGTAGAAGAAATGAATCGTCCACGCAAGTTAAGAGAAGATGAATCAGTGAAAGCGAGAACTCTGGTTAACGAGGGATGTAACCAGCTATATATGGCTAATTTCTTAGAGGTTAGATCAATGGTTCTCAGCCGGTGGTACGCGTACCCCTTAGGGGTACGCGAAAATCTGTAAGAGGTACGCGGTTAACTACCAAAAAGTATACAAAATTATATTGATACTGCTAGAATTTAATTGCGACAAAAGTTTGAGTCATTATTTAAAACTGAAAACTGGCAGTAAAGCAGCAAGCAAACCTCGCTCGTTAATTCTCTATTTGTGGCTGGAGTAATAATTGGAACAGTAGTAGTGTGGCTGGTGAACGACTGAATTTGACCTAGCTGGAGCCAAACATTGATGAACTTTGTAAACAAAAAGAAGCCCAGCGTTCCCACTAATTATTTTCTGGGACTTTTTTAATTTTATTTCAGATTAGTAAAAACTTAATTTAAATTACCTATTTGTAATTAAAGTTTGACAGTTTAACAGTTAAGCTTTGGTTAGCACAAGATAGGAGAAGCTGGAGGTTAGTGTCCAACCAGTCTTAGGACTGATGACCTAATGATGATGATGAGTTAAGCTTTAACTTAACTAAAGTGCTTTGTTGGGGCTACGTATAGTTAATGATACACAAAAAGGAATACGTGGGTTGAGAAAGGTTGAGAACCTCTGGATTAGACAATCGACAATTAGTCAAACAGTTAAACGTTTCAATAAACTTAGAAGTTTAGACTGTAGAACCCCAGGATAAGGTCATAAGAAATATACACATGCAATAGATGAACGATATCTTATGGAAGTCGCCTTAAGAAATAGTCATCTTGCCAGTTTATAGCTAATCGTAATCATGGCCTTAGCTGCAGCTGAAATGTAGCAATTTGTAGACGAACGGTCAGGAAGATAATGAAGAAGGATTGGACAGTAGAAGACCAGCAACTCCACCACTGCTCACCAGAGAATATAGACTGCGTTTTGCAAGATAACATGTAAATTGGACCATCTACACCTGGAAGCGAGTTTTGATTTCAGACGAAACAAAAGTAAACTTCAGTTCACCAGATGGACATAAAAGAACCTGGAGGAAACCAGAAAAGAGGTTTTCAACCTGCAGTATATCTCTGACGATCCCATTTTTTGGTGGATCAATAAGGTTCTCGAGAGGGATTTGCTCTGATGGTTAAACGGATTTGGTTCCCATACGGGGGAGATCCATGAATGCACATTTCTATGCAGAGAATAGTAGAATATTCCTCAGGAAACCATTCACCACTTGATCAATAACATACCCAAACGAACGGAAGCAGTGATAAGAGCTAGAGGAGGATCTATATACTACTGAATTTTTACCATTTAATGTCACCTCCAATTTTTTTTCTAAAGTTTTCCATCAACACCGTTCTCATTGTATTTGACATTATTGTTCTTTTCTGTTATTTATTCATATTTCATTCCCGACAATGCCATTCTAATTTGTTAAATTTTAGTTGAAATCACTTAGTTATAATATCACGTAGATACTTATTATTATAACATTATACATTATTATTATAACACTATTAAGATGTCCACCTGGGCTCAGAGCTTCATATCAGAGGTTACACATATGCCCATATTTCCTATGACTTTCACACACACACACACATCTCGACTGTATTTCATCGAAAACGCGTCATATATTACTTTTAAGACCAACTTTGAATTTTAATAAAATCTCAAAGAAAGAAGTCCACAGGTAAAAAATTGGCAAATGCCATCTATCTGCTAAACGCCAAAGTGTCTTCGTCGATTACTTCATCTAGTGCAAGCTTTCACGTATACCACGTGAGGGTGTTACTCTGATAACGCATAATGCGGTTATCAGAGTATTTCAAAAAATAAAATCCGCCACAGATAGGATTCGACATTTGTCCCGAATCGGAACCGAACGACATACAGCTGTTTCGAACTTGTTAGTTCTCATCAGTGCCGCATACGGTACGTCGATTCAGGACAAATGCCGAATGAACTTTATGGCCTATACATCTTTATCGATACGATCTCTGTCAGTAACTTATAACGTATGTCTAACAACATATGTTTCAATCAACTACGTACAGCATAGACAGTTAATCATTTGACGAACGAAATGCAATTATGAAGTCACGTCTTAGCTTTATTGTATAGTTTGTTTCATTGGCGTGTCAATTTTTCTGTAAAATTTATTTCATTTTTGTTTCATTTATTTTGATTTTTGTTGAGTTTATTTTATTTATTTTGATGGAAATATCACTTCCATTGAATGTCTTTGTGAATAACCTTTTCATTGCTCTGTCATAGGTTGACGGATTTGTATTGTACTGACTGTTGCCCTAAAATGTGTTTTCGGCACGACACTGTTCAAAAATGTCAATTGACTGATTCATACGATTGTTATCTGTGACGCACACGCAAGTAACCATTATACAAACTATATTTCAAGCACTTTGACTATCCCTACTAGTTTACCACTACGTCACCACCATACGGTAATATCACAGACAACCCGCTATCCCTATGAACGAATTTACTATAATACTCGTAAGTAAACAAGAGACGGGTTAGATGTTACGTGTGTCTTCGGTCATCGGAGATGACCTCAATATATCACCGACAACTGTTTTCATATTTTCACGCTGATCGGTGAGAAGACAAATAGTAACATACACATTAGATTAAAAATATGAAACTCTTCTATTAGTAGTAATAGTAGATAATTTTCGACAGATATTGATATTTGTTTGACATCTAACATTAAATTCTCAAGCACAGCAAATGGTGTTGAATCTCCTGGAATACTTTGAACAGAAGAAAAGAAACGGAGGCCCTTTAATATCTGTTATAGCCCATGGATTATAAGGTTTGTCGCCGTGATAACTTATTTGAAAGGCATTTTCCAGTTTCCTTTGGTGCCCGTAATACAGTTGACTGTAAAGACGGTAAATTTAAATTACGTAAACAGTCACTCACTTGACTTTGATTTTTCATCTTAGTTCATACGAGTATCGCTTGTGACGTAGTGGTAAAGTTATAACGGTTTGACTGTATTTTTCACGACAATTTTTCTTGTGTACGTCAATGAAAATCTCAGCTTATGACGTGACTTCATTTTCGCTCAATATAAACAGTTAGATACCTAAACGCCCCCGTCCATTGCCGACGTATAATTACGGTAGGTAAACGTGAATTCTAACCCCCCTGGCTAACTGTTAACGACCCCAATTCTTATGGTCGTGTCTGCGTCTGCACGCTTCTTGCACACATACCGAGTGTGTACGTTCCCCGAACTAAAGTGTACCTTAATTTATGCGGTTGAAACGGAAGACACACGCTGCCACGAGACCACAACGTTTCGTGTGTCATTATTGCAGCGTGTGTGTCTGCCCAGAATTTGCATAAGACCGGAGCCGTGCCAGTGGCGGCGTGTGGCTAATATGAAATTGGTGTATATCATGCGGCTAATGCCATCGGACTAAGGGTAGTTACGATTTGTGAAATTTAACCTAGTCATATCTTGATTATTCAACATTACAGCTTTTCCATATTTTTGTAGCTGTTTTTTAACTGTTATTAGACTTATATCCGGCAATTATAAAATGGAAATAATATCTTAATGTTTATTTTTCTTCGTTAATAATCTTTGCGTGTCTGAAAACTAAATTCGCAAAATTAAATACACTGATGGACAAAATTATCGCGGCACTCAATTTTATAAGTTGAGAATTGAATCAATTATCATTCGCCATTATTTTTATTAACTATAAGTATTTAGGAGTTCTTGTTATAAACATAAATTGTAACTAACGCTTTGTTTTCTCTTATACCGGATATTTTACTACTTTTTTCCAAAAGGTAATGTTTTGCCCATCAGTTGTACTACACTTAAAATTCGTTTCGCTTGTTTCGTTTCTTTAGTTGATTTCATTTAATTGTATTCTTTATTTTTAACGTTTTTAATTTGTTTCCAATGGTCCCAGTCAAGTATTTAAGGTAGTTTCTCCGATGCCGTCCGGTCTAAAAATAAATGCGCACGTAAATCTAAAATACTTGAAATATCAGTAGTCTACTGTTCATTATTTTTGTTCAGTGACTGTACTCTACACCCAAATACTGCATGTATACGTATACACACAACTACATATTTATTAGTTGAAACTGAAAACATGACAACGTTGCGTTGTGATTGTGTATATTTTATACTTAACCTGACTGTGTAAACTGTGTAAACGTGGAAGAGAATTTATAGATAATTAAAAATGATTTTTTTCGTTATTAGTTGCGGGATAATAAAGGAAAATTTGCAATGCGGAAAGAAATACAAAAACGTTTAAATTGTATTGCAAAAATAAATCTTGCGAAAAGTAAACAGAGTACCTAACGTAAGCACTAGACGACGTATGGTTGAACTGAGCGAGCTTGGCAAAATTTTAAGATATTAAAAACGTTATTTCACTTGAAAAAAAGGAAGGTCGATTAGGACTAAATTCAATTTTAGATATTGTTTGTGACGAATTTTCAGTAATAACATAAGTGGCGACTTGTAAAATGCATGCCGCTGCGTTGCCAAATGCAAATTAACAAGTTCTCGACTTACCGAGCAAAGCTTAAAATGGCATTTTTTGAAAATGTTTATCTTTTCATAAAATGGGGAAACAACCAATTTTTTTAATTCAAAATATTCCTAGTAAACTGATGTATGTATAGATGAGCTGTTTTTGGAAAAAATGTATAGAAAACTTTTCAGGTTATGATGTAAAATGTGTAACTTTTAGCCAACTGGTACATTCAAACCATGAAAAGAGTTCCAACTTTGATGATGAATATCTCCTTTATTGAATAGGCAAAAACTTTTCATTTAAGCAATTTCCTTCGGGAAGTTTATTCTTTATATGTACCCGAAATTTGATGAAATTCTATGGAAAAATGGGCTTCCGTAGAAACTACATTAAGTGAGCACGATGGTGTTAGGACTGTAATATCAATAGAGGAAGGGTATAGCCAGCGTCAAGTTGCCAGAAGACATGAGTCGACTATAGGCAGGGTTCTTCAGTGCTTTAGGGAAATAGGGCGTCACTCCAGAAGACAAGAGTCGATCTAGATCTGTAGACGATAGAGACGAATAGGGACGATAGGTACTATTTATTTCATCGTTATTTTCTAAATAAAAAACTCTTGCCGATAAATGGAACAGTCTACCTGAGTCTAGCCATAAAAACAAGCCACGGTATGAGATAAGAGCCGTTTGGGATTTTTTATTTGGCAAATAGAGATGAAAAAAACTATGCATCCATTACCTGGCTTTTCAAACCACAGCGTCACTGAAATGAATTAAGACAACTCTTAAGGCAAGTCCGAAACATTTCCATTTCCAGCAGTAATAGACGAAGAAGGCTTAATGAAAATAACTTTAGGACCTGACACCATGCCCATGGACCTCCCCTTACGACAGCTCTGAAAGTGGCCATGCTTCAGTTCGCACGTGAACACGTGAATCGGACTTTGAAAAACTGGGCAAAAATTCCCATTACAGATGAAGTGAGAGTAGGTCTCATGTCTTCAGATGGTCGTAATTTCATGTGGAAACGCCCAGTATACAGGTATGTGGCATTTCATGATGACTCATTGATGTTCGGGAGTGACAATACATTCGATGCTCGTACCAAGTTGGTTGTTGTACGGGGAACCTCACAGAGTGAAGTTAGAGGTATTTATAATATATAATTGAAAAACATTTGTGTCCTACATCGGTGACAGATTCTTGCGAAGGCAGGATAATACCAAGCCCCATAGAGTACGTATTATGGATGACTACCTGATTAAGGTTGGACTCAAGGAGTCCAGATTTAAATATAATTGAACATGTTTGGGACCAACTTAAGCGACGTGTACGCCGACATCCTTGGTGAGTTAGAAAGGGCTGCTATCGAACCATGAAAATATTCCTCAGAATTTTATCAAAAATCTCTTCCAATCAATGCAAAGGCGTTTAACGGACGTGACTCATGGCAGGGCTAGAAATACTCGCTATTAAACACAAAAAAGTGTATTTAAGAAAAAACGTTTTTAATAAAAAAGCTTATAACAGTTTTTTTTAAGTTAACCTTTTTTTTACTTATGTTTTACTTTTTTTGTAAATTAGTAAAATTTCGTTTTCAAATGACGGCATTGAGCTAACAATGCCGTCATTCTTTATTATAATTCTGTATAAATTTCATAAAAGGGCCTTTACTCGAAACTCCTGCAAAGAGAATGTGTATTCTAATGCGAGAAAAAATAGATGATACAGCTTGTCAATAATAGGAACAAATCTCAAATCTGCGAGATCGGGCGCCCATCAGATGCGCAGTAAATAGCCTGATCTTTACTCAATCGCATTGAGACCTTTGTAGAGTGAATGTGTATCGAATGTACACAGAGTTCAATCTGGCCGCGCGTAACGTGCATCCTCTTCCCTCCGAATGCTGCCTCACTCTTTCTCCTACGCATATATAGATAATCTTTCACTCTATCCTATTCTTGACAAGCTGTATGTTATTTATTATTTGTGTGTATAACTTTAGGTTAAAATAAATAGTGTTTTAAGCTTCATAAATAATCCTAAGCCAGTTATTACAATTTCACTTTACCCCCATACACTCTTCGTGTCACCTCATCAATAATAATATAGTGGGATAACAATACTGTGGCTATTTTTGTTTTTGACACTAAAGTTATTTTAGATCATATCAACTCTCTATGCATTTCATCTTGATAAAGATTTCCAGGTCAACCGCATAGCACAAATAGAATATAGCATATAAGGTATCTGTTACATCATTAATACATATATCAAATAGTAAAGGCCCTAAAACAGATTCTTGTGGTACTCCAAACTAAACACGAAATTCATAAAACTGACTACCATTGCATGGAATATAAGTACTTGATCTAATGGGTAATATTTGAATTACTTTTGAAAAGAAAATGCAAACTAAATTTCATTTAGGTATAAAATTACAAATGATTGAAATTTATCGAAAATTAGATATGTCACATATATTCCCTTTTATTGTGCAAAAAGGCATAGTTTTATATACATATCTGAGTCCGAATATAAAAATATTAGGGGAGCAAACTACTCACGGACTGCAGCACTTGGACCCCATTGGGCTCTTGTCTAGCCTCTCTAAAAAGGTCATCCTACTTAGGCCGTCAATCATCCTATTCTTGCAGAATAGGCAGTGATGTGACCTAAGGGAAATTCCCTAATGTCGACCATAGTTGACCAACGTTTTCCCAAAATGGATTCTCTAATAGTCGAAAGGGCAAAGCAGTCACAAAATATACTCTGCACGGAAAATCTAAAACTAATTTCAATTATCTTTCAATCTTTCGATGTTTCGGGGACTAGTGTTCTGTTGCTTTTTCATACTTAAATAAAATACTTTCACACTGACTTAGTTTTCCACAAAACACTTATACACTATATTCGACGCGCATTTCGCCAATAAAGTTGACATTCATCTGGAGATGATTAAAACTGAGTAATTTCAATAATCTCCATAGATGATTAAAATTACTCAGTTTTACCAACCAAGATGATACCAACTTTGTTGGCGAAATGCGCGTCGAGTGTTGTAGTGTATAGTGTTTTGGTGTTTTGTGAAAAGCTAAGTTAATGTTCCGACCTACTCCTGTATTAATATGGCTTCACGGTCAACGGAACTAAATCTCTATCATAATGTTAGTGCTAATATTAGATTAATAAGAGCAGATATTTGGTTTCTAAAAGCCTGCAAACGTCGATCAATTTTTTCAAACTTTATTCACATTAAAACTTCACCTTCATGCACTTCAAATAAGATCGAAAAATTATCGAAACTAAAATGGCTAGAACTAGAAATCAAATACATGTATAGTAAACTAAGTATGCTGGAATTACAAGCATATGGACTTTACAAAGAGCTTACCCATAAGTTGAATAATTTAGAACATGAACAGTGGTGTAACTTTCAGAAGAACATCTTTCTATCAATTATCACAAAATGTATTAAGAAAATGCCGTCCAAAACAAACTAATCAGTGATCAACAAGTAATAGCTTCTGTAAAAGAAAGACTTCCTCAGAAATATATTCCAGTTTTAATCATCTCTACATGATGCCAACTATGTTGGCGAAACGCGCGTAGAGTGTAGTGTATAGTGTTTTATGGAAAACTAAGTCAGTATTATCTTCACACCAAAGGTTCCGACCTACTCCAGTAAATCTTATTATGGATATTAGTTTCCACATAACCTTCTGTGTTGAATATCTCTCTCTTTCTACGGTAACATATCATAAAAATTATGCAACGCAAACACCAGTTCCTGCATAAGAATACCAGTCGGATTGCAACTGCATTCGTTAGCATTTTAAAAATTAAATTCAGCATAATCCCGTCTAGAGAACATTTCTGGATAATTGATAGCTACATTGAATCAACATACTATATGAGGGTGTTGCGGTTAATTCGTATGCAAAGCCGTCTCACATTGCAGATATCATGCAGGAGGGCTATCCTTGTAGGCCGTAGCGGAAACGGCCTCACGAAGTGGCTTATCGGAAGTGTGCGGAGGCTATGCAGAAGTGATGATGTGGCGGGTTCCGCGCAATAGAACAGAGAAAATGGACCGGTCCTAATTGGTCCTTATATATTATAAAATAACGTGTATATAAATAGCCCATAAATAAACAATTTTAAACCCTTAAAACGGACTTTTCCGCACGTAGAACATCTCTATCTCGAAATTAAGTGGCCGAGAAAAAATAAACCAACACATAAATGCAGAATATGTGTTTTATACGACACTTTCACTTTTTTCAATTTTTCTCAAATAGTCCACCATCGTGCTTTCTCATGACCCATGTACAGGGTGGGGTGTCTTCCATCCACCTCAAAATCAATAGATGTGATCTGGTAGATATCCCTAATCAGAGTCAGTCGAAACCCGATCGATCCGACACGATTTAATTGAGTGATCGTACCAACAAAAGCAATTTCTCGAATAGTGCACCATTGTGCTTTCTCATCTGTGTTCTATCCACCTGAAAATCAATAGGTGTCGTCTGGGATATGTCCCCGATTAGAGTGAGTCAAGACCCGATCACACACACACACACACACGCGATTACATTACTTTTCCGCGTATAGTGGAAGCGGAAAAGTAAACGGTTTAAAATGATTGATCTTAATTAGAATCCGAAGAAAAAAAAACAAGAATTATTCATTTTAACTGTATTTAGAGAGTGTTCTTGGACCATTCGTATTTCATGAGCTCTATGCTGTTGAAAATCTGCCGTGGTAAAACTTTGCCACTTTTAACCCTCAACTAGCGTTGTGGAGTCCTGCATACCCCGGCTAATTTTCCAAGATGTATTGCTCTTATTTTGCCGTTATTTGCCCGTAGCGCTCTCTACCTTCAAGTTACAGCACTAAGTATTAATCGTCACAACGGTTGCCTGATCGAATCAGTCTTGAACGTGCTAGCTAAGGTTCAGTTTAGTTAGGGTCTAATTGTCACCACAACGCTAATAATTTGTTGTGTAGTATATTTTATTATGGCGGGTACTTCCAAAACTGTAAAATATGGCGATGCGAATAGAGTGATTATGAAGATCATAAAGACCTATATTCTGAACCCGAAAGTGATCACGATACGAATTCAGAAAATTCAGAAGAATAAATTAGTAATCACAAACGAAAGTATACCATGAATTCGAAAAAACTATGAATGATAAGGAATATAGTTTTGATAATGATAACATTGAAGAAAAGTCGGGACTGTAATCTTATTATGATCGAAATATATACAAGTGGTTCGCACTTCCCCCTAGTGTAAATGTCAGAACTAGGAAGCACAATCTTCAAAAAATTTCGCCAGATCTGAAAGGTCATGCTAAATATATTGGGAATGTAGCTGAACCTCTACAGATATGGAAGTTACTGATTTCAGAGAAAATAGAGGATGAAGTTATATTGCGAACAAATGAAAAAACATCAATTGTTAAAGATAAATATAAGAACGCAGACAGAACCGAATTTAGAGATTTGAACAGGGAGGAATTCAGAATATTTTTAGCTGTTTTATATTATACACTGCCGTACTCCAGGCCGACCTAGTTGCAATTACATACGGTGTTCTGGGAGCCGACCAAAATCGGACCCAGGAGAAGGTATGTATCTGCTCGGATAGCAGGGCGGCCTGAATTCAGCAACGACAAAGTCGAAGCTGGTCTATAATTGTTATGAAGCATTGAACCACTTGGCAGGGAAGGGACCGATGGAACTCTTATGGATACCTGGGCATAATGGCATTAAGGGGAATCTAATTGCAGATGGCCTTGTCAGACTAGGGACCAGGGAAAACCTCTATGGACCAGAACCTGCAGTGGAAATAAGTCGGAATCTGATCAGAGACTGCATCAATGGCTGGGCAAGAGAATATCACAATAAAAGATGGAGAGGAGGAACGGGTTATCGAATAACCAAACTCTTCATCGAATACTCAGAGATTGAGAAATGGGCCCTAGAATTCATTAAATTGAACAGGCACAAAGCCAGAACCCTGGTGGGAATCATAATGGGCCACCGTAGTAGCCTGAATGCATATAAGCACAAGCTGAGGCTGACTGACAGCCCGGCCTGCAGATACTGTAAAGAAGTTGAGCAAACCTCGATTCATCTTCTTTACACCTGCCCCGCACTAGAGGAGAAGAGGTATCTTATATTAGGGACCCCTGTTATCCTAGAGGAGGCGAGGCTTAAGCGGGAGACGTCCCTAAATTATTACTTTTATGAGATTGCATTTTTGGATAAGGACCCGGATAAGAGGGGATCGCCAAGAGACTACCCATACGATCAGTGGCTAATGAGGCCCAAACCTATATAACATAATAATAATATATTATACTACATTATTTAGATCAAACCACGAGGATTTAGGTACCCTTTTTGTTAGTGATGGCACGGGAAGAGACATTTTTAGAAGTATAGTCAAAGTAGTCAAAGAAGAGAGTTCTAGTGTTACTTACGTGTCTTAGATTTGATAACGCAAATGACAGAGAGGAGCGCAAAATGACCCACCGTACAGCTGCGATACCTTGGCTATTCTCGAAATTTGTTGAAAACTGGTCCTAATAGGTTATAAAATAACGTGTATATAAATATCCAATAAAAAGCTTTAAAATGATTGGTATTAATTAGAATCCGAAAAAAAAACCTATAATTATTCATTTTAATTATATTTAGATAGTGTTTTTGGACCATTCAGGTTTCACGAGTTCTATCTACACTGTTTACACCACCATTAGATGTAAACTTTTACAGAATTATGTACAAAACTGATATAGATACACCACAATATAGTACACTTTACTCCGCTTGGAGTCGATTATAATCACCCTTCAAACGTGAGGCAATATAGCGTTCGTAATTTCTGATTAACCAACTTATTCCCAAATGCCGATATGTGACTCAAGAAGCAAACGTTAATTGTGTTGGCCAAGTTTATTGAAACTATTTGCCAAGATTACTGAATGATGTGGGTCGCTGGATAATTTCACCGAATAGGTATTATGGATATGTACCTAACGTATTTATATTTAAGATAATGAAGTAAATAAAGTGATATAAATTCATATTTTTACCTATAATTTCTTATTTAGTGTGTGCTTATTTTATTATTTAATATTAATAGAATATAAATTTTGCTAAGAATAATATCAATTTATATTATTATATTGCTATAAAATCAAAAATTGAAATAAACCTTACACAAAAGGTGGTCAGTTTACACCCGATGTATTGACTATACTCCATTACTGGCATGACAATTCACACCAGCGAATATTACATAACATTTTAGACAGTATATCTAATCAACTTTCCTCAAAAATGGTTGACTGGGTACTGTCTCATTCCGCTTAGTTACGACAAATAAAGTGGGAGAAGGAGCTAACTAAGAACCAGAAAAGAATACGCCGTCACAGTTCACTTCTAAAGTTGACGAAATGCTTGTAGCATTTCGTGGTCGTTGTGGGTTCATCCAGTGTATGCCCCAAAAACCTGCAAAATATGGGTTGAAGTTTTACGCAATGTGTGACAGTAAAACGTTCTACACATTCAACTTGAAAATTTATTGTGGGAAGCAGGTTGATGGTCCATTCAGCAATAAAGAATTCCAATAGGAGCGTAATTACCGACAACTGTTACGCCAGCTATGACATTGCTGGATATTTGCTTCAGATTGGACTGACGTATTTGGGAACCTTGAAGAAAAACAAGAGGGAAATTCCCACAAAATTTCTGGCAAACAAATCTATAGGGTCAACCCTTTTCGGGGCTTAACACAACTTTTCACTAGTGATCCATGTCGCCAAAATGAATAAAACTGTGCTATTATTACCAACTGATCACGACAAGGAAGAGTTTGATCCTGAAACTGGAAAGCCCTTCATGATTATTAACTATGACGCCACTAAAGGAGGCGTGGATACGGTCAATCAAATGTGCTCAACATCTTCTACTTTGCGTAAAACAAGACGTTAGCCTATATATTAGATAGTCGTATCCTTTAGAGAGCTAGATATAACTGGAATGAACTTCTATGAAATATATCTGAATAACAACATTGACAAGCCCTGCAACAGAAGAAAATATCTTAATGCCTTGGCCTATGGCTTGATGGAACAACATTTGATACAAGTGCTCTGGTGTCTACCCAAGGATATGTCAATTTTTCTTTCCAAATACAGTGCTTTCATGATGAAAAAGCTTAATTGTAGTTCCTAAGACGACTGATACTTTGTGAAAGTAATGTTGATGACTGAAACATTTGTCTAAATGTTATGTTGAATGAAACGCTTATGTTCCTTTGAAAATATGAAAATATTATGTACGAAGAAATTTCTTGAACTCTTAAAATTTGAAAAAAGATCATGCCATAGATAGACTTAAAAAAATAATATTGAATGAAACTATGAAATGCGGCCCTTTTCCGCCACGCGAGTATTGAAGTGACTCTGGGAAATGCGAGTGCTTGAGGGTTAAAGTCCCTGTGTTGTACATATGGTAAATAAAGTTATTGATTCATTCATACAAAATTTGTGATATAAATTTTGTATTTATTAAGCACTTTAGTAAAGTTAAATTGAATGCAATGTTTTATTAGACTTACATAATGGTGTACATGGATTTAAATCAGATAAAGGTGGTTATGGATTTCAGTTTTTTTTGTTACAAATTCTGTTACAAAATAGATTATACATTTAGATAAAAATCTGTGTGAATCTGCGGTAAGTCAGTAAATAGGGGTGATTAAAAAATGAGGAACAATCCAGTAAATTCATTTCGCTAAGTCTTATTACGCCACATTGTCGCAAATAGGAATTTGTACAAACTTCGAACCGTAATATCGCTAATAAAATATCGTCGCTATCTGGCCACGTTGATACCATAAATTCCAAAACATATGGGTGCAACTTATTCTGTCGATATTCCCCTCTGCAGATAACAAGCCGAACATCCGACCACCGCTGAATGAACTGATATAAATTTAATGGCGTTTTTAAACTCTACCTGTTGAAAAAGCTTTTATCTACCTCGGCGACGCCGACGTCGCTCTTCTCGCCCCTATCAGAAATGCATATTTCCCGCCTCGCGCTTATCGGCCGTCCTCGATCGCATGATGTGTACGAGGTCGACGGCGGGAGGTTGCAGATAGCCGTTATCTGTCGAAAGTGACGCCTGAAAGGGACATTAACGGGATTGCGCCTCGATGCCCGGACTAAACTTGCCAGGGGGTGGCAACCACCCCGCTAAGTACTTCTACCTTCTGGTGATACGTGCGGCGTTCGGTCCCTTCATTTGTATGGAATTCAAAGCGCTGGAAAAGGGAATTGGGAAAATATTAAATTCTAATTTGGTTAAATGCGTTTAATTATACAAGGTAAGTTTTTGCGTTATATACGAGGGCGGATCAAATATAAACGGAACTTTTTTTAATTATTTATTGAAAAACAAAAGGCAAATAGTGTTTTTCTGCATAGTCTCCTGCTTTACAAATACATTTTTCCCAGCGAGAGGGAAGGTTTTTTATCCCAGTATCGTATAATGATGCGTGGTTGCGTCAGGAGCCAACTGCGCACGAATCTCTCTACACCCTGGTCATCTTCAAGCGTCTTCAAGCCCTCCTAGAGCTTTTTAAGTGACCCAAACGAATTAAAGCAGCAGGTCGATAAGTCCAGGCTGTAAGGAAGGTGTTTAAGTAGAGTCCAGTGCATTTTTTTCAGTCTCTCGACCGTTAGAACTGCAGTATAGGGCCTGACATTGAGTTTCGCCTTTTGCGGCGATATGCAGCCTGGTTCTCACCTCATTCTCTTTATTTTTGAGAACAGATAAAAGTCACACGGAGTCATATCTGGTAAATATGGAAGCTGGGGCATTATTACAGTGTTTTTTGGCCAAAAATTCACGAACATGCATGCATCGTGATGAAAAAGAAAATTTATTGTTTCGCCACAAATCCGGGTGTTTTTCTTCACGTAAACGGCGTTGAACTTGTAGATAGTAAATACTTCTTATTGATCATTTAACCCTGTGGTAATAACTCATGATGCACTATGCCGGTAAAATCGAGGAACACAGTGCACATAACCTTCACACTCGACCGCACTTGTCGAGCTTTTTTCGGTTTTGGCGATCCAGAATGCCTGTACTGAGACGATGGAACCTTAGTTTCGACGTCATATCCATTAACCCATGTTTCATCACCTGTTATAACACACTTCAGTAGTTCTGCGTCGTTGTTGACTTCATTTAGTGACTCCTGAGCAACTTTCTTTCGCCACTGTTTTTGTTCGAAATTCAACAGTTTTGGAACAAATTTTGTTGCCACACGTTTCATACCCAAAACATCCGAAAAAATTTCATGGCATGAGCTAGCTGACATGTCAACATCATCAAAGATTCTCTGATTGTGATTTGGCGATCGTTCATAATCATTTGTCTCACTTTTTCCACGTGTTCATCGGTTGTTGATGTACTAGGGCGTCCAGGGTGCTCGTTGTCTTCACGTCGTTGTTGAAAACGCTTATTTATACCACTCGTAAACCCCTGTTATACTCATACACGCAGACCCTTCAAAAGCAACATTTAATATTTCTAAAACATTGATGCACTTCTTATATTCCATTCGTATAGCAAAATTGAATGCAAATTCTCTGATCCATTTTTTAGAACAATAAATAATCGCCGATCGTACCAAAACACATGTAACCTCTTTAACAGCTGACAACAGACTAAACATCCGATATGACTAACAATGTACACATACTAAACGATACAATACACAACAACGAAAACATTACACAAATATGACTAATATAACACGAGAAATTACAAAATTCCTATTACTTTTTGAACAGACCTCGTATAAGTGTGTCTATATAAAGATATTGTCTTTGTAAATTCGACACGGTACCGTCGCATAAATAACATATCCAACGTATCCCCCGTCCCAATTTTATACGCTTTTTCATTACGTGCGAACTTTACATTATCTAAAAATTGTCGCCGGCTATTGACCTTTCCTATTTACTACCCCCGGCAAAATACACTATTACATTAACATAAAACAACCCCATACGACGAAACACATTGCGACCGCCACGGTGTATAAATGAGGGGTAGCATTTTTTGTCCCGCTACGAGGCTCTTTCCTTTATGCCAAACGTAAAACATGTGACATTTTAGAAAGGCCGTGTTTTAAACACGGTCGCGTAGACGGGCCTGCGAAGGGCTTAATATTTGCTGGCGTAATTTTTCTTCTGCCAAATTTGATGTGTATAAGCCTGCGACTGAGGCTGGCAAAGGGGCGTTTTATGAAATTTTAATTCGAGCGCTGGGGCATTTGCTCCAAAATTATTTGACGAAAATCAGGACGTAATGAGTTGGCTGGAAATTAACGATGTAAACATTCTACCTTTACCCTTTGGAAAACATGTTACGATGTACAGGGTTGGTACAGATTACGTGAACGGTATGTAATTATTATTATTATTTTGAAATCAATTTGTTTCATTCCACCAAATGAAACCAATTTATTTAATTGTTTGCCTATGGCGTAATAAAGGATTCCCGATGTTTTTTTTTTATTTATTTATTCCTTTATTCTATAAATCCTAAGACCAAATTACAGAATATAAAGCAAAATAAATACAAATTAAATACAAATCACTAACACAAAAAATAACAAAGAAAGATATACATAAATACATATATAAATTACACGCATATACGAGGGGGTACCCAAAAGAAATCGAATTTTTTGAAGTGAATACTTCTTTGGCGGCATTCTGATATTTGACGAGAATAGAGAGTGAATTGGAAAAAATGTAACGTTTCAAGACACGAGAGAGAAAAAATATATAACGTAGAGAGAAGGAGAAAGAGAGCTATACATCACATATATTAGTTTAGGCTATCCGCGTCTCCCTATTATCGCGCATGCGCGCGTTATAGATGTACGCGTCCAGACGCTATATATTAACAGCTGAAGCAGCACGCGTGTAGACCGAATATTTATCATTGTGTTTTGTAATTATTTACGTTATGTACATCTGTGTTCTGTCATTATTTGATAATATCCTTGAACCGTTTAACTTGTTAAAATCTAGAAGATATAATATATTTCATTCATCGCTCCCTACTGGTTTACAGCCACACAGGTGCAAATGCACTTGGAAGAGGCAAAGACAAAATCCCTTTGATTCTCGGGGGAGATTTCAATGTACATTTCGGATCCAATGATTCTTTGAAGTTGATTAACTTTCTTCGAGAAACATTTCGATGATAGTGTAGATAATGAACAAACCGAATATTTTTTACACAAATTTTATATTGTTATATTTCTTTTGAAATTATCTCTCTCCTTTTCTCTCTCTCTCTCTCTCGCTCTCTCTTTCAATCTCTCACTCTTAATCTCTCTCATTCTCTATTCTAAAGAAGTATTCACTTCTATCACGTGTACTGTGCTGCACATGATATTTTTTTTATTTGTTTATTTAATTTTCAAACAAAAAGTTTCAATCCTCTGCAAAATACTCTCCACTGGCACTAGTACACTTGTCGTTGTTGCACTTTTATTCTATTATTGAAAACATTTATGAGAGTAATTTTCTCTGATGCTCGACAGCGCCTCCCTCATTTTTTCTACACCTCAGCAACGTCGGCAAAATGCTTTCCTTTCATCTTTCTTTTCATTCGGGGAAATAACAGGAGTCGCAGGGGACAAGGTTGGGTGAATAATATGGATGGGACAGAGGGGTCATACCATTCTTGGTAACAAATTTTGTTCAGCAGTGAGAAGTCGAGGCACGAATTTGGCAGCCACCCTTATCATCCCCAAATCTTCTGCTCAAATTCATAGAACTGAATATCCCTCCAGGCAGCTCTACAACTTCGTTAATGGTCCGTCGTCGATCTTCTTCTTTCAAACATTTTCCCAACATTCCAAACCCACAAATTCTTTCAACATTTTATCGGTACGAGCCGTAGAAGGACGACCAGAGCGAGGTTTGTCATCACTTGACATTTCACCTCTTTCGATACGGGAAAGCCATTCAGACACTTGAGTTTTCCCAAGGGCATCATTCTTGTAGGCCGTTTTTCAAAAGTTCCTGTGTCAGCTTTTCCGAACAGGAAGCAAAGCTTTATGGCCACAAGCTGTTCGCGAGAATCAGCCATTACAAAAGCGACGAGCACACAAGACAACTCTCACTAAATATTCACACAAGCTGAACGGAACTTTCTTTAGCGACGACGCTTGGCTAATCACATATTGACAAGTGGGAAGATCTGCAGTATATATGAGGCAGAGCATAGATCCAATCACCCTGCCCTGGAATGCCAGCGCAGATAGGATGACGAAAAGTTATTTCATCTTGATATTGGATGGCTAATGTCTGCCTTGTAGGTAGAATTTAAAGATTATGAAATAACTTTCTGGGAGGATCTTTCTGATTTTTTATATAGAAGACCGTTGTGGCATACCTTGTCAAGAACTTGTGAGGAATGCTCCAGCGCAGTATTCCTTTTCTTCCAATGATTAATGGATGTAGTTTAGTTGCAGACACAGTGAATTTATTGGGTGGTTGCATGTTGGGACCTAAAGCCGTTTTAATATGCTAATTCTGCTAATAGTAGTTTTCCTAAGATTTTAGCTATTATCAAGAGCAAATTAATTGGTCTATGTGATATAAAATGTGATTTGAATGTCAAATTTTCATCAAATACCACACCTACATTAGTGAATATGTCCGGTCTAGGAATTGTAATGTTTTCAAGTCTATAGTAATAAAGTATCTTCAAAACATGAAATTTTGCAAAATAATTTGAAATCATATGTGTTCTACGAGGAGCACTATTTACGCTTTGAGCCTAATAATAAAAAAACATTAATTTGGTATTGAAAATTACTTTATCGTTTTTCAAAATATTCTCCTTCATCTATACACTTTTGAATGCGTTCGAACCATTTGTCCATTCCGCTTGAAATATCTCCAAAACATGGTTTGTGAACGCATCAACGGCTTCTTCTACCGACGAAAATCGTTGTCGTTGTTCGGGAACAAAAAGAAGTCATTGGGTGCCAAATCAGGACTGTATGGCGGATGACCCATTAATTCGAGTTTTTGAGTGTTCAAACATTCGGTTGTTAGGCGAAATGTGTGAGAGCGCGCATTGTCATTATGAAGGCAATGTGAACAAGAGGACGCTTGTTTGTTTTTCTTATTTCACCGAAGACGAAAACAAATGGTTGTGTACCATTCAGAATTGATCGTTTTATGTTCCTCTAAAGATACTGTTACATGACCAGTTTTTCCGAAAAAATAGGCGACCATTTGTTCCGAAGTGCTTCGAGCGTGAACAACTTTTATTATATCTGGTTCATCTTGAAACACCCATACAGTCGACTGCTGTTTACTTTCTGGCTCATACGCATAGATCCATGATTCGTCATCTATTACAATGTTATATACGTCCTTTGAAGCACCGCCATTGTATTTCTTGAACATTTGTTTACACCAATCAATAAAAGCATCTTTTTGATATTTCTTCAAATTAGGTATGTGGGATCCAACGAGAACAAACCTTTTTTACAGCTAAATGATCATGAAACATTTTATATATGCTAGTTGAACTAATGTCTAAGATTGCTTCAATCTCACAGTATACTGCACGATGGATGATCTTACATTATCAGTTTTTGCACAGCATCAATGTTGTCTGGCACAACAACAAATTTTGGACGACCTTCACGACTTTCGTCGGTAAGCGAATGGCGGCCACGATTGAACTCGTTATACCAGCGTTTCACAGTGGCAGGGGATGGTATTTTATCGCCAAAAATGAAAGTAAGTTGATCGATCCACTCTTGTCTTGATAATACACGTCGAAAATCGTAATAAATCATCATACGAAAATGTTCACGAGCCATGGGCGGCTGGTGTATAGGTGCTGCAGAGCTGCAGAACTGCCAAAAAAATTAGATATTTGTATATTTTCGCGACATAATAATTACTAAAATTTATTAATAAAATAATTTGGTTAGTTGGTGCTGCTAACCAAATTATTGCGTTAAAGTCGCATTCTGCCGCCGTCCTCTATTGAGTAGTAGACCAGATGAATTATCTGGGTCTCTACGCAAGCGCGTTGCGGTACATTGAACTGGGCCACACGAGGTAGTTCTCAGCACGGCTCGGCACACCCGTCCTCCCCCTCAACTCCCGCGACAATCCACACTTGGCGCTCGTAAATGCGCGAATTTACACGGTTAGTGAGCTGTATTTTTTCCAGCTAAGGCAACATCAGTGAATTTTTACTCCTTCCTACTCTTCGTACAGTTGGCGGGCGTAAATCGTACCTATTTCGTATTTCGTGTTAATTTGAGATTTTAAATACTGTTTTGTGAATTTGTGTAGTAATTTATTGTACTAATTATTAATATTTATATACTGTGATAGTGACAATGGATTTAGTTTATAATTTAGTTCATGTGAAGCGATTTTTTAAATACTCGTATGAAGAAGAAATTGATTTAAAAAACAATGTTAAGCCATTGCCCGATATTGTTATTGAGACTGCAGGTGTTAGCCGCGGAAAAGCATATAAACGTCAATTTAATAGAGACATTTATTCGAAGAACAATTGGATTTGTGGGTGCAACAAAAAAAATGCGTTATTTTGTTTTCCTTGTTTACTTTTTGGCGGTGATAAAGCATGGACGGAGGTAGGGGTGACAGATTTGGTGCACTTAACTGAAAAAATAAAAAAGCACGACAACTCCAAAAGCCATCTACATAATACAATGGAATTAGCTTTATTAGGAACAACTAATATTAAAGCGCAGCTAAATTCAGCTTATTGGATAAATGTGCAAAAGCATAATGATAATGTGACAAAAAAGAGATACGTTTTGTCAAAAATTATAAACTGCATAAAGTTTTGTGGGGCCTTCGAACTGGCGCTGCGAGGACATGACGAAGCTGAAACCTCTCAAAACCCGGGGATATTTCGTGGTTTGATAATTTTTTCTGCCGAGCTTGATGTAACTTTAAGCGAGCATCTACAAAATGCTTCAGTATTTAAAGGAACCTCTAAATAAATACAAAATGATCTTTTAGACTGTATATTAAAAGTATGTCATGAAGAAATAATTAAAGAAATTAACAAAGCTTCATTTTTGGCAGTTATGGCAGACGAAACAACTGATGTATCTGCAAGAACTCAGTTAGTGGTAGTTTTAAGATATATTCTCGATGGTGAACCGATTGAACGTTTTTGGACATACCTGAAACCTACAAAATGTGACGCTGAAACTCTTTCGGAAAATATTTTAAGTGTTATAGACCCTCTAGTAGAAAATTCACCTTACAAGCCTTTTCTCTTAACCAAAGAATATGACGACAAACATGAATGTTCTTCAAAAATGTATTAAATTCCAAAAATTTTTCTTGTGAAAGTCTATATTTATGTATAAACATAAAAATTCTGAAATATCAGGAAAAATTTTCGTCTGCGGAGCAATTTTTTGCGGCCCCTACGGCGCCAGTAGTTTGGATACGTTTGAAATTTGCACGCGGGCGGCCAATACCCTAGGATCGGCCCTGTGCAGAACACCCGTTTCATTTCATCACGAGCCACCACTGTCATGAGCTAATTCCATTTTTTCGCTGAGATAGAATTTTCAAATCACTGTAAGGAACACAAATCGCGCTTAAATGATAAAACTTTCTGAAGAAGGTTATAGTTAAAAGCGTCAAACTTTCCATTGGAAACGTCAGATGGCATCTGACAGCACTTAGTGTTGTCAAGGCTCAAAGTATAAATAATGCCCCTCGTAATATGGGTCCTAAAGGAGTTTTACTGTTTACATAAATCAATGATGCCCTAATATATGACAGGTATTGTTGTAATCTTGGAAATATGTGCTAAATATATATTTTTTGAATTAGTAAAAATATATAGTAAAAACTACTATATATAATAGTTTTTACTATAGAAGAATATCTTTATAGTAGTAGAATATCTTTATACTACTATAAGTAGTAGTATCATACAATATTTATAGTTATCACGCAAACGCAGAAGCTTGAGTTTGGGTCACCCGTCTTTTAGTAGGGCAAGTAAACAAATAACCACTATATTTCAACTTTGCCAACATCTACGCCTCTGGCGCGCGGTGACCTATGAATCGTCAAACATAGACAGCTGCATTTGCAGTGTTAATCATCTCGTAATACAACGGGTTTATACGTAAATATGTCGATGACGGCTGGCTCGTAGAATTTAATGTATGGCATCAGCAAGTTAGTAAATACTATTGAATATTAAATTAAATGTAGGCAGGGGGGATTTACGGTTGAAATCATTTAATTAGCTGACTTGTGTGCATGTATGCATCTAGGTTTATACTATCTTAAATCAAGCAGAAGGTTATTGTTACTGAATGAGTACGAATGCCGATTGTTATCAACGGAACGTTTAATTTGAAGCCAATCCACATTAGTAAAAAATAAAAAATTACATAAAATTTATGCGTGTGTGATACGTCTACACTTGAAAAGTCAAGATGCATTTTGTATGATTCCAAGTTAGACAAGGTATTCTTGGAGATGTTGTAAGAGTGGCAGTATATTTGTTAAATCGAACAGAGACTTCAACATTACCCGATAGGAAACTACCCGCTGAGATATGGTATGGACATAAACCGAACATGGACAAGATTAAGTTATTTGGATGTGTGGCGTACAGTTTGACACCTAAAGAAGATAGATTTTCGAAATTAGATAAGAGAAATAAAAAGATGATAATGATTGGATATGCTGATAATGGTATAGACTGTGGAATCCAATAGAAATAAAAGTAATTCATGGAAGAAATGTTATTTTTAATGAGATGCGAATTTTTAAAAATACAAGAAATGTGGAAATTGAGGAAAGCAATGACTCTAAAAGCTCTGAAATAGAAGGAATAAGGAAATACTCAACTGAAACAAGGAAAACACAAGAAACGTCAAATGAATCGGATGAGACAATAGAAAAAGTAGAAAATAATAATAGAAAAAGTGAAAGAACAAGACATATGCCAACATACTTGCATGATTACGAACTCAATGATGATAATGAGGTAAATATGGTAACAGCTTTGTCTGCTGGAAATTTACCATCAGAGGTACCACAGTCATATAAATAATCAGTAAACGATAGAAGGAAAGCAATACAGGAGGAATTGGACTCATTAGAAGAAATCGAAACTTGGAAGTTAGTAGAAAGACCTGACAACGTAGAAGTGCTAGATTCAAAGTGGGTGTTTAAAAAAAAAGAAGTGGATGGTGAACTCGTTAAAAAGGCTCGGTTAGTGGCACGTGGGTTTAGACAAAACATATTAAGTGAAGACGTGTATGCTCCTGTGGCTAGAATGGTGACCATTAGAGTTCTATTATCAATGTATGTACAAGAGAATTACATTGTTAAACAGCTAGATGTTAAGTCGGCATTCTTGTATAGAACGTTGGAGGAATCGGTATACATGTACCAACCAGAAGGATTAGAAGGTACTAAGAAAAATGTAGTATGTAAATTAATCAAATCCTTGTATGGCTTAAAACAAGCGCCCAAGTGTTGGAATTCATTATTTCATGAGCACTTAGAATCCCTCGGTCTTAAACGTTCCATAAAAGATCCTTGCCTATATTTTAATGATCATACTTACCTACTAATGTACGTTGATGATATAATCTTGTTTTCAAAAGATAGAAATGAATAGGACTTTATTAGAAACAATTTTAGTAACAAATTTAAAATCAAGGAATACACAAATAAAAAGTTGATATTTTTAGGGGTTGAAATTGAAAAATTAAATGATAACGAACTTTTTCTAAGCCAAATTGGATTGATTAAAAGGGTTTTAGATAAGTTCTGTATGAATGAGTTCAAGATTTCAGATATACCATTACAACAAAAAATACAAGCAATTTTGCATAATGCTAAAGAAAACAAAAACAGTAATTTGCCTTACAAAGATTTAATCGGATGTTTAATGTATATCATGTTAGGAAGCAGACCTGATTTGAGTTTTAATATTTCATTCTTTAGTCAATTTCAAAACTGTTACGGTGAGACTCATTGGATTTACTTAAAAAATGTTTTAAGATATTTAAAGCAAACTCAGAATTGTGGAATTAAATTTACAAAGAGTGAGGGTTCGAATTTAAATTTAGTGTCTTATGTAGATTCCGATTTTGCAAATGATCCAAAGGATAGAAAGAGTGTTACAGGGTTTTTAATTAAATTATATAGTAACATTGTGTATTGGAAATCAAGAAAACAAAACATAGTAACACTTTCAAGTGCTGAAAGTGAATATGTAGCTTTATCAAGTTGTGTTACAGAAAATCTGTTTTTATCTCAAATGATTACTGAAGTTACAAAGAAAAATATTTACCCTATAACAATTTTTGAAGATAACCAGTCATGTATAAGAATGGATTCGACTTTAGAAAATAAAAGAAGTAAGCATATAGACATTATTTTGTTAGGGACTGTTTAAAAGGCGGTAAAATAGTTTTAAAATACGTTAGTTCTAAAGAACAGCAGGCAGATATTTTAACGAAGCCTTTGGTAAGTACAAAATTTAAATATTTCAGAGAACTTATGAACGTTTCAGATATTTTATATGTAAAGGAAAAATAGAAGTGTCCTTGTATTAAAATGTAAATGTATAAGTTTGATAAATGTCTGTAACTAGTTTCTAGGAACACATTTTAAATTTATGATTTGTCAAAATATCTGAAGTTATGTAAAAACACAGAATTGCAAGGGGGTGTTAGAGACAATTTTCTTCTATGGTTACTGAACGCACTCCTGACTGAGTCCGTGGTCGCTGTCGGTCTGTGGAACATGAGGAGATAATACGTTTTTATGATATATGGTCAATTTTGTACGTTTTTGTAAGTGTGTGTAACTAACTGTCTGTAGGTTGTAAAATAAACTAGTAAAACTTGTGGATTGCTTTAATTATAAACGCTGATCACCACTGTGCTACACTCTACAAAATGTGATGCGTCCACCAAGACAAAATAATCTTTAATCCCGCCTCTTCAAGAAGAGCATGTATCATAATTTTTTCTTCTTTTCATCGAAGAAAGACGATGGTGATTCAGATAGCCTAGTTATAAAGGATGTAGTCCTAGATGTTATAATTACAAACGATTTGGAAGAATATGTGATTACGCTTTTTTTTGTGTATTATTTATACACTCCTGGACAAAATTAAGGAATCAGTACCAATAACCACGGAATCGCAGGAACCCCAGAAGAAATATTTGAGTGTGATGAAGAGACTCTAGATTTATATCCAGGAGAAAGGGCGACATTTGAGTAACATTATTTTTTGTATGCAATTTAAAAGTATTATGAATAAAACATGCACTAATACTACTTCATTTTGTTGCAATTCTGTTTATTTGCCTTTAAAATAATCAATGTTATGCTTGATTGAAGATCATTCGTTTGTCTACTATTGTAGAACGTGACGGTGTCTATGAGATGTGAAACCTCGTTTATCAAAGGCATACTCGCTTACACTACACTGACGAGACCCAAGATAAGGTCGAAACTGGTCTGTAGTTAGCGGTATCCGGAGATAGAGGATGCTTTGCATCTTCCTTATGATTTTCGAGCAATCCAAATCATTGTATTTTTAGTTCTATGGGTGAACAAAAATAGGGCAAATTTCGCCACGTAACTCAGCGCCCGTCGCTGGCATATAGCCGGGGTGGCATATAGCTGTTTTGACTTAATTTGTTTTTTCCTTAGAAGAGAATGAGGCAGTGTACTCCGTTCATTGTCGGACCTGCGCTATTCGAAGTCAAGCAACGAATAGCCCGGTGCTACTTGGATGGGTGACACATGGTCTTATTCTTATACTGCCGTGGTGGTGCTGACTTGATATTTGGTAACAGGGTGTCAACTGGGCCAAATACTGGGCACATTGTCTGCGTGAGTTCGATTCTCACCAGAGGGAACTTGGCACTTCCCTCAGGACTGGGTGTTTGTCCGCGTTTATATGTGTAACCTTCCCTACTCAAGCCTGCCTGTAGGCTTTCTGGGGAAGGAAGTCTAGTTTCCGTGTGTCCAAACTTTAAAACAACTTTAATGTTTAAGGAATTTACAGATGGATTGGAGTATAAACAAAACTCCATCTCACGACAGTTAATAAAACTTACCATCTGGAAACTTTGTGTTATAAATGATTCCTAGTCATTATAGATGACAGATTTTTATTTCGATTTGGATTATTTCCGAAACCACCGAGAGATGGCGAATGGTTTACGTTCTACAGTTCTACTACTGTAGAATGTGACGGTGTCTATGAGATGTGAAGCCTCGTTTGTCAAAGGCATGCTCGCTTACACTACACTGACGAGACCCAAGATAAGGTCGCAACCGGTCTGTAGTTAGCGGTATCCAGGGATAGAAGATGCTTCGCATCTTACTTGTGCTTCTCGAGCAATCCGAATCATTGTATTTTTAGTATGTATTCCGTATTTTATCCTGTAAATGGATTTTTCTGTTAGACAATAAAAGCATTATTATTATTATTAATATTAAAAATTAAGTAAGACTTTTCATTAATTTTTATATAAAAAGGAACTCATATGAAACTAATGTAATAACTGGAATCGCCTTAATAGTGACATTTAAAAAACATAAGATTGATTAAAAGAAAATCTCTTTAACATCCATCATGAAAAAACATTATTTTTTTGTGTTTCACGCTGATAATATTTCACCTGCGCCAGTGACGCACACGGAAACATGACATCCAGTTGTATCCATTAATGGAACAATAGTGGAAGGTGACGTATCGCCTACTTCCATTTTTTGATACATCGCTTTGATTCTCCACGTTATATGTATGTATCGAGATGTGACTGTTAATATCGACTTCGCCATATACTTGACGAAACATACCCAGATTTTATGCATAATTTATGGAGTGCCCAGAAATAGAATTCGGCCTACTTCAGTTCTGACCCGCACAGGGTCAACGGTTAGGTTTTTTTCTAATCGCGTTCGATAATGGTGGTATTTTACTCCCCTATTTTTATCATTTATGAGTAACGTCCGTTGGCAAATACGAAATGTTGGCATGACATAATAAATTCGGCAACCCAAATTCAGGGCAGCCCTTTTAACACATTGCCCATATAAAAGGTGGTCCAACCAAAACGCACGATGTTAATTGTAAATAAAACAAAAACTTTTCAGAGAATTATCTTAATATTTTTTATTATGATAGAAAGATCTATGGCAATTATGTGTGAAATAAAATATCGGACAAATGCTCGCCACGGCTTCGGTGGCATACCTCTATCCGATGGTCCATATTTTCAATGACTCTGAGACATAATTGAGGTTCAATGTCGTTAATGTGCCGAATTATTTCATCCTTTAGCTCTTGAATTGTTCTTGGCTTATTGACATACACATTTTCTTTTAAATATCCCCAAACAAGGAAGTCCAACGGTGTCAAATCACATGATCGTGGCGGTCAATTAACATCGCCACGACGTGAGATAACACGGCCATTGAATTTCTCGCGCAAAAGTGCCATTGTTTCGTTGGTTGTATGGCAAGTGGCACCATCCTGTTGGAACCACATATCGTCCAGGTCCATATCCTCAATTTCTGGCCACAAGAAGTCCGTTATCATCTCGCGATAGCGAACACCATTCACGGTAACTGCTTGGCGGACCTCATTTTCGGAGAAGTACGGCCCGATGACGCCGCCAGCCCATAAACCGCACCAACCAGTCACTCTTTGTGGATGCATCGGCTTTTCAACAATCAGTCGTGGATTATCATTTGCCCAAATGCGGCAATTCTGTTTGTTAACGAATCCACTGATTTGAAAGTGTGCCTCGTCGCTGAAGATGATTTTCTTTGTAAAGTCACAATTTACTTCTGTCTGTTCTGTCTGTTCATTCGGCGTATTGACGACGCTTGAAATGGTCAGTAGGCTTCAGCTCTTGAGTCAATTGAACCTTGTAAGCGTGTAAATTCAAATCTTTATTCAAAATTCGCATCAGTGATGTTCGTGAGATGTTCAATTGTTGGGCACGACGACGAGTCAAGGTTGACGGCTCTTCTGATACACTATCGCGAACAACAGCAATGTTTTCCGCAGAACGAACTGGGCGAGCATGCACAGGTGTTTTCACATTTCCTACAGACCCGGTTTGCTAAAATTTGCGCACAATTCTCCCGATTGTGGACACATTTGGTCGATAATGCTGATCAAAAATGTCACGAAGTGCACGAAATGCATTTTGATTTGAACGCCCATTTTCGTAAAAGGCTTCAACAATCTTAACGCGCTGCTCAATTGTGTACCTCTTCATGGTTGAATTTGTCAAACACTGAAACAAAAAAATGTCAAATTAAGTTGGGCAAAAACCTTGACGTTAAGGTGTGACTCACAATTAACATCGTGCATTATGGTTGGACGACCCTCAGAAAATCTGCAACGATGCAAAGGATTTTCATTTTTGTTGAAACTACTATATAACTTGTAGTTTTTCACAAAATATACAGTGCGCGTTGAGCGGGATGACGTGACAAATGTTATAAAATCCTTTTCTTTTAGGTGGAGATGATGGCTCTTCTAATTGACCCAACTTCGTCAGTCACCGGATGGATCAAACAACATATGAAGCGCAAGAATGTAGAATGTATTGCACGGCTGTAATTGTAAAAGTCTTATAATTGAAGAAGTGGTCACAATTTCCCCATCATTGCTCGCGATACCAAGAAAAAAATTTTCAAGGTCAGTTCTTAAAAGACCGGATCTGCGAAATGTCTGTTTGGACAACAGTTTCATGATCAAAATAATTTTAGAAGTACATTTGGGAATGAAATACGGAAGCCTTGACAAACTATAAAATCTTCGTTTCAATAAACCTTCATTATATAAACTGGGAACTAAAAACATCTATTTTATTCCCGAATGAAATTTATGATCTAAAACTTCTTCATTACCTAATATGAACCTTTATCTACACGAAGAATAATTTCTTCGTGTAGATAAAATACACTACATTTCTACAAATTATTTTAACGCTGCAAAGTATTCACAAAAGTAAGTCTGCGTTTTCGCATACTCGTAATCAGTTTTCTCTTGGGTCTTGGCTTAATTTGACAAATACATATAAATGATTCTTGTATTCTACATAGATTATGTAGTTATGTTCACTGAATCGGATGCAAATTACATAGTGGAAGGAAATATATAACGGGGAACATATTAAAGATTCGGGAGATCCAATTTTCGATGACTCTGTCGTATAAATCTGGCTGAATTTGCTGGATGGCATTCGTTATGTTGATTTTGAGGGCATCGATTGTTTGCGGCTTATTCGCATAGATTTTCGCGATTTAAGATAGCTCCAAAGAAATAAATCTAAAGGCGTTAAATCGCGCAATCTCGTTGGCCGGTTCACGTCGCTGCTACAGGAGATAACCATGTCCTCAAATCGTTCGTGCAGAATGACCATCGTGGCACGTAGCGCCGTCCTGTTGGAACCACATATCATCAGTATCCATATCATTTAGTTTAGGCCACAAAAAGTTTTATATCATCGGTCTATAGCACTCTTCGTTGAAGGTTATGACAATGCCAGTTTCGTTTTGGAAGAAGTACGGACCGATGAATCCGCCAGACCAAAATCTGCATCAATCAGTGACTTTCTCGGGATGTATTTGGTGCTGGCGAATCTGGTGTGGATTGGTATCGTCCCAAATCTAACAATTTGGCTTATTTACATATCCATTCATCCAAAAAAATGAGCCTCGTCGCTAAAGATGATTTTTTGGCGAAATTTGGGTCAACTTGAAACTGCTCTAGAAACCAATCAGCGAACACACGGCGTTGTCTGTGGTCGTTTACCTTAAGTTCCTGAGTCAGTTGGATTTTATACGGATGCAGACCCAAGCCCCGAATTCGCCAATTTGAAGTCGCAGAAAGCCAAGTTCTTGTAAACGACGAGAAATTGACTGTCTCGGGTTTTCCCGTACACTCTCACGCACATCAGCGATGTTTTCAGCAGACTTTGCGTTTAGGTGATGTACGGGTGTTGGCTGATTATTTATTGACCGGTTTGATTGATGAAACCGGTTGACTCGAATTTGGTCACCATATGTCAAATAGTTGACTTGACGGAACGGTGGTGGCGAAGATAAAAATCACATAATATACGGAACGTCCCTCGAAGGGAGTAGGGGAAGTCCGGGTAAACAGAACACGTTAACTTTCAAGATCCAAAAAGGAAAACTCTTTCGATAATTTGATCTTATTTTTTGACAAGAGTGAAACATGAATAAACTATATTCTATAGAAACACAAAACTAAACGTATGTTCCCAGTATTGAACAAATAAAAATGTAATAGGAAAATTGTGCAATAATTCATTTTGCCGGTGTGCACCGGGCAAAATGAATTAGCTCTCCGGGCAAATAGAACATTACAGACAACCATCACACTTAAACTCTCCTGAGCCTTCATAGGAACCACTGCTTACATCCTGAACACATTATCGAGATTAATTATTCGACCAGGATGTTGCTTTTGGACGATATCGATTTCCTGTTCAAAATATCTTTTTAAGGGTCCATACACGGCGACGTTTAACGCCTGTAATTTGTACGTAGTATGCGGCGGAAAGGATACGAACGTAATGTGATGTTGTCTAGCGTATTCCAAAGCGGGATAATATTTGTGAGATTCATGATAGTCAATAAGAAGAATCACAGGTTTGGCTTCTGTAGGATGGACATGTTCGATGAAAAATTTTAGCCACATAAAAATGTTTCTTCAGTAGTCCAACCGTTGGCAGTGCAGACAGCCTGGGTACCAGGTGGAGCACCGTCAAGTAAACGCTCCTGCATTCTTTTTCATACAAAAATCACGAAAAGTGGAATAAAAGAACCGATAGCGTTGCAGCAGCAGATAACTGTTATCAATTTTCCCCTTTGCTAGCTAGATGAACACCAGAACACCAGCTTGTTTTCTTCCACTGATTGATAAAACCTTGGGTTGC
This sequence comes from Rosalia funebris, assembly GCA_037954035.1. Lineage (NCBI taxonomy): Eukaryota > Metazoa > Arthropoda > Insecta > Coleoptera > Cerambycidae > Rosalia > Rosalia funebris. Next base: position 14,468,191 of record JAZFAV010000022.1, read on the forward strand.
TTATTTGTGGTAGCTCATTGGGCTCATTATACCCATTTCATCCATATTATAGATTGACTCAGGACCTATATTACGTTTCTGTAGTTGCTCATCTAATAGGCTGTAAGATATTGTTACTTGGGTCTTATTAAATCCTCTAGCACGAGCTATAGAGGTATGTTCGGGTGTTCTAAAGACGGTTTCAGGGTGTCAGATTTGAAATGCCATTAACCATTCATCTCCAGTCGAGCTGCATTTGTCCCAAGCAGATGGGTAGGGTAGTTCTTTTTTTTTTGATTAGTCATAAGCCAAGCTTTTAAATTCTTGCCTGCTTAATCCATAAAACAGGGCATTCATTTCTTTTAAGTAATCACACAAGTCAAGTTGTAGCTGTTTGGTAAAAACACATTTATACCGATCCAACTGTTGAACCAGATTTAACGTGACGAAAAAGTGTGATGCATGATATGCCATATTTTATAGACACACTTCTGATAGACAAGCCATTTTTACATTCTTGAACAGCTTGCTTCATCACATCTTCTGCCCATGCAGCACGGTTGGTGGTTCTCTTGTATTTGTAAACCAATTCTAAAACTGAAACAAACAGTCCATAATAGGTATGAAACTAAAAGGATACTAAAAGTATAATAAATAATAAAAGAAATACTTCTTTCTTGGGAGAAAAATCCAGTTGTTAAGAAAAACTGCCCGGGTAAAACGAAAAGGGTGGTCCGGGTAAATTGAACATCCTGTTCATTTTACCCCTATTCATTTTGCCCGAACGTGCCCTACAACTTTGCAATGTCAAACTTGATGTACACTAAACACTATACTTAGCGCCAAAATGAGAAATAATGACGCCAGTCATGCATATTATTTGCCAATTGATAGTTCTTTAGTTAATGTAAACGTGTCTTGATAGATTACTTACGCACTTTACCGACTGAGTGATACTGGCGTTTTACTAATACATGTGAGAGGCCCCTGGTGGCAATAGATCGTAAGCTTACCATTGTTTGTTTTGAAATAACGGTCGTTTTTCGCTTTGCCCAGACTTCCGCTACTGATTTTGAAAATAATATTTTATGATTTTTACACGATGTGGAACGCTATAAATCTTTACAGTGATTTGCTATACACTACTAAACAATTTACTATAAATTTGACAGATTTTTCTGTGACAAAATGGCCGTTATAACCTAACAAATTTCGAGCGTTCCTATTGAAATAACCTGTAGAACACCCACTCCTAAGGTCTGATCTCAATAGAACACCCTGCATAATAATACATTATCAGTTAACTAGATACTGTTAGATATAATTTCAATGTACAATGTCCATATTAAAATAATACGTTTATGATCACATACCTCTACAAAGTAACTGACAACGACTAATACTTTCGTATAATTTTTTTCTTGTTAAAGATGAAATAACATTAATTATTCTTTCCACATGCATAACCCTAATTGCCCTAAGTTCGTTCGGGCAGTTAAATATGGCGTTCGGTAATACCCTGGAGACGCGTCTTCCTGAATTTTTTACAAACCGTCTTCGAACTTTTGCAATTAAACTATTATATTAGCTTGTTATAAGTCTACCTAAGCTCTGTCGGCATTACAGAAAATTACTGCCTCGGTCCTAGCGGCAGGTGATGTCTCAGAAACTTGTAAGGAGCTTCCTTCGCATAGATCAGTTCGGTACCCTTAATTGTGAATGTGATTTAGAGCAGTCAAGTTCATCACTGAACAATATTCGTTAATTATATCTCTTATCATTAATTATAGACGGGGAGAATATTCAAATATGTCAAATAATTTCAGGAAATGTATAGATTAGTGTATTCATTACCGTAAATTGGCAGGTAGGTAAATATGAGTAATTAGTCGATTGGAGTAATCCATTCTCCCAAGTTTTTTTTTTTTAATTTAGATACATATAAATCGCCTTTCTTCCCCTAAAACCTCTATGGAAGGGAAGGTTACACATAAATACCAGGACAAACACACCCATGTTCAAGGAGGGACACTAGACCAAACTTTAAAATAAAAAGTAACTGTAATTTTTGTATTTCAGAATATAAATACCTTCCTAACTACCACAATAGTGGAAGAAACCAAATATAAATACGCCAGTACAATATCAAATATATTGCAGAAAACACTAACTGTAATTGAGAGGTAATCTGCAAAGGATACTGCCTATGTGTTATACTATGAGTATGACACATAGGCAGTATCTTTTATATAGTATGACTTACTGCAAGAATACCTTTTACTAATAGATCAAAGTTAGAAAGATCAAAACTTTCCTCTTCTTCTTCTTCTTTTAGCGGGGATCCTACAGCCTGTGCCGCATCCCGCATTTCGATCGCCATTTCCTTCTATCCCTCCAGTCATCATCTCCGATTGCTCGATCTCTCATATTTTTTCTAATTCCTTCTATCCATTGTGTTGTCGGTCTTCCTCTTCTTCTCCTATTGTATGGTATATACTTCAAAGCTCTCTTTGGCCATCGTGTCTCCTCCATCCTCTTTACATGACCGTACCATAGTAGCTGTCTAGATTCTACTCTTTCTGTTGTTGTAAGTACGCGTCCCGTTTTCCTTCTTACTTCTTCGTTCCTAATACATTGAATTCTGGAAACATTACATGATCTTCTTAAGAAGTCCATTTCTATCGTTTCTATCATCCTTTTCCCTTTCTCCGACAATTGCCAGCATTCACAGCCATAAGTTAAAATAGGCTCCACAGTAGTTGTGTAAATTGTCATTTTGGTTTGTAGTTTCATCTTCTTTGACCAGAGTAATGAGTTCAGTAAACAAACAGCCTTCTTCCCTTGACGTGCCCTATTTTTTATTTCATTTTTTGTTGTTCCATCATCCGAAACAATGATTCCCAAGTATTTAAACTGGCTACATTTTTTTTATTTATGCAGTTGTAGATCTGGGTCTTCTACATGCGTGTCTCCTATTTTCAGATATTCAGTTTTATCGATGTTTATCTTCAGTCCCCATTTCTCATATTCTTCTTCCAACTTTCTAAACATGTAGTCTGCATCGTCCTCGTCACTTGTTATAATGATCTGGTCGTCAGCGAATAAAATATTTGCCAAGCATTGTTCGTTTACCTGTATTCCCATTTCTGAAGTTTTCCTCCTCCAATTACTTATGGCTTCTTGAATATATATTTTAAATAGGGTAGGTGACAAACTACACCCTTGTTTAAGCCCCTTTGTGGTAGGAAAACTTTCTGACAGGGCACTTCCCACTTTCACCAAACTCTTTGGTTCCTCATATATATTCCATATAGCGTTGACATAAGTTTTACTCAGGCCAAACCTCGTCAGACTTTCAAAAAGTTTCTTTAAAGGTACTGTGTCATAGGCCTTTTCTAGATCGACAAATACTAGGTGGGTAGACAGATTACGAGACGTTCGTTTTTCTAATATTTGCTGTAATACAAATATATTATCAATACATGATCGCCCTGCACGGAAACCCGACTGTTCTTCTATCTCTTCTATAACCATTTCTATTCTTTCAGTATTCTGCCGTACAACCTCCCCATTGCGCTGGTCACACTTATGCCCCTATAATTTTGGCATACCTTTTTATCGCCCTTTTTGTAAATGGAGCTTATGTATGCTATATTCCAGTCTTCCGGGATTTTATCTCCGTTTAGTAAGCATTTATTAAATAACTTTGCCAGAATTTCAAGTAGTATATCTGGTCCATACCTAATTAACTCAATGGGGATGTTTCCAGGCCCTGCAGCCTTTCCGTTTTTGGATTTTTCCAAGGCTTTCTTTATTTCTTCCACGGTTATTTCAGTCACTTCATGATCTCTGTGTGTTTCAATTTTTATGTTTGTTATTTCAAATTCTTTTCTGTTTTCCGTAAGCAGTGTTTTATAGTGGTCAACCCATTCTCTCAAACCTATCAGGTTTAACTTGCTGTTGTGTTTTCCTTCTTTTCTCAAGCTTGCTATAGTTTTCCATGCTTCAGCCACTTTTGTTCCCCCCATATATCTGTCTACTTCCTCACATTTTTGTTCCCACATTTCATTCTTACTCTTTGTTACCTCTTTTTTAACTTCTTTATTCCAGCAAGCGTACGCTCTTCTATCTTCTCCTCTACCAGTATTTAGCCAGGTGTTATAAGCTTTCTTTTTCTTTTTAACAAGGTCCTCTATCTTTTCGGAATACCATTCTGAATTTTCTTTCTTCTGTTCTCCTTTATAACCTAATGCTTCTTTTGCCGCTTCATGTATGCACTCTTTAATTCCTCCATACATCTGTTCTGCATCTGTGTTCGTATTACTTATAGTTTGTAATTTGTTTGCTAATCTTAGTTTGTATAGAAACTGAAGTGACTCTTGTTTGAGGCTATCTAAATTATATTTACATTCATTTATATTGCTGCGCTGCTGTTGATTATTCTGTATTAAGGTATTCGTCTTTCTGTAATTCACTATTATTTTTGCCACTACCAGATGGTGATCTGATCCGCATTCTGGTCCACGGTGTACCTTCACGTCAGTTGTCTTTAGCTTCTAATGCTGTCTTTGGATTACATAATCAATTATAGAGCGCAACCCTCTGGTTGCTTGTACCCAAGTAAATTTATGGATATCTTTATGAGGGAAGTATCCATTCATAATTCTTAAAGACATGGACTCACACAAGTTTCTAAGGCGTATTCCATTATCATTGGTTACCGATTCTCCATACTTTCCTACCTCGTTACTGTTATCTTCTGTTCCAGTTCTTCCGTTCAAGTCTCCTAGTATAATAATTTCTTTCTTATCCTTGATGTTAGTATAATAGTCGTAGACGTTAGTAGTAATAGTTACCCCTACTATTACAATTTGGTGGCCATTTTTATTTAATTCTACAGTTATTATCTGCTCGTCTACTTCCTCCCAGCTTTTGATATATCTTTTAATACTTTCGTGTATTACTATTGAGACTCCTCTCTTTGCTCTAGCATCTTTCGGTACGCCACTATATAGATGTATGTATTCCCCGATGACCTCATTTCCTTTCCCCTTCTTCTTAGTTTCAGTGAGAACGCAGATATCGATTTTCATCTTTTTTAGATCCTGGAAAACCTCTTCTTGTTTAGTTTTCAAACCTTGTACATTCCATGTTGCAAATTTCATAGTCCTTTTCCTTAGCATGTGTCGTAACCGTTTACATCCGTCCTTATTCCGAGGCGCTTTATCGAAATTTTTAGCATCTTTTGTTGTTTTTGCGAATGGCGAGTCGCTGGCACGCCGATTCAACCTCCAGACTTGTAGGGCCAAGATTTTCTGTTAGGGTTTTCTCCCTTAGCCGATTTATCCCGGTTTTTAGGCGCCGAAGACTCGCCTTATACCCCCTCTCGTCGGCTACATAACGCACATCCATTGTACGCCATGCACCCAGTGGCTACGCGACATCATGTCTTCGAGGACGTGAGAGTAGGATTTGTTGGCAGAGCTGAATTCTATTCCTAGAATCTCCGACTCTTCTGACGGAACACAGTAGGCATTTCTCGGAGTTTTGTTGCAATGTGAACATCGGCAGCTCACATCACCTCCAAGACCCTTTGCCAACCTTAGCCACCCAAAACTTTCCATTTTCATTAAAAAACCACGAAAAATTTAAAAGGAAATAAAACTGATGTGACGATCATCTCGAATAATAAATTAACCTGGACCTAACATTCATTATTTGTTTTAGATAGCGTTATAAAAGTAATCACAGAGGATCAGATGGAAATAGGGTGTGCTACATGCCAACAAATTATCTTTACATAAACCTTCTTCTGTACTTATGGCCAGATGGCTCTAAAATAGGCAAAAAGAAACAGGAGTAGCAATCCACGGCAAATCATGGTATTCAGTGGGGTACTACAACATAGTACAATATTACAGGTCGAAGAATTTGCTTTGGTTACCTGTATCAGAGAATATATTATAAAATGAATATATACACATATATATATATATATATATATATATATATATATATATATATATATATATATATATATATATATATATATATATTATTATTATAAGTCCTTAAAGGAATTTGGACTATTCATATCAGCTTTGCACCACGTTCGAAAGCTGGTATTAATAAGAATACCTGCAAAGCGTCCTGAAATTGGAAGAGAAAAAAGTTAACTTAATTTGGATGGTTACTTAAGTACTGAGTAATTAAAACGCAATAATTTGGCTCGGATAATCTCTACATAAACAGCTTTAGTCTTTCGTCCGAAGGTCCAGATTTGACTGGAGGTATATACGCTAAAGAAATTGACTCCAACTGAATAATAATGGGGAATGTATCCCAACTTTTAATAATTTAAAGGTTCTGTAGTTGAATCGAAAGAAAAGCAGGCTTGTAACTGTTATTCACCACTCACTGAGCTTAAAGAAAGCATCTACCTAGCTTAGGTCTGATCAGGCAAGATCCCATTGGTAAATGAGGATTTTGTGGAGATAAGAAAGAAACTGCCTGCTATATTTAAAGCTCTCTATCGCATATAACACATGCAGATAAGTAATAATAATAATAATTCCTCAAGACTATATTTGTCGGTTATTAAAATGTTGTCTGTCTTTGTTTCCTTGATGTAAGTTGGCATTTTTTCATATATTTTTATACTTCTTCTTCTTCTTCCTTCTTCTAAAGTAGGTCTATGACCTGTTCCTCTTCGATGAATATCATCGGTACTATGAGCTGGATCTGTTTTTACAGAGGGTAGGCAGCTAACCTGGCCCTCTAACTCTCCTCTTTCTTTCGGACTTGAGACCGACAACAGTACTATTGGGCTACTCAGTCCACCCAGCAACACTGCAGGCTGAAATCGCAACGGCACGCAGTGTTTTTCAAGCGGCAACCCATCCAAGTGTTTGACATCGGTGATCGGACGAGGATCGATGTTCAACATAGGATGACCGTTGCCGTATTTTTATACCTAAATAATAAGCTGACATTTCATAAAATAAGTCTATTGTAAAGAAGTGCTGTTGTTGTCAGGAAAATATAAAGTGTAGAATTGTTTAAAGAGAAATATGTAAAGAATCACTTTTTTATCGAAGGACATTTAGCATTTTGCCAAAGTTTTGGCCAAATTTTGTCTAATAAATATTTCGATGTAATACATATAGATGTGTATATATCAGGTAAGAACATGAGCCTTACTAGCCGTCGATTTTGAAGAATAAAACCTCTATTTATTGATGTACGGCATAGATATTATATGACGTATATTCATATGCTAAAGCATGGAAATGGGGCCAAGGATTTGTTTTTAAAGTATTCAGAGCAGGAAAGACACTATTAAACATTTTTTATTAATTATTTGTCTGAAAATCTGAGGAAAGTTCAATAGTTAGGTAAAATCTTACCAGATAAGATCAATAATCGTCAACATGAATGTAACTTCTTCAGATATCTTTAAATTATGTTGCAAATTAACTATTGTTATGCCTCTCTTAGAAAAATATATACATTCTGTTTTATCTAGGTTTAGATTTAATTGTTTTTTCCACACCAAATGTGCCGTATTTTCCGGGATTCACTGCTGATTCATTGCGTGGTTTTTTACAGATGTATCATCTGCATACATTATCAATTTCCCTTCCAGATGAATTGACAATTGATTCACATATGGCGAAAATATTAAAGGCCCACAAACTGGACCCTGTGGAACACCTAGGTATATTCCATGGTCATCGGAATACGAAATTGTTCCAGCCTGTGGAACATCGATTTTTATACGCACTACAAGTTCCTCTGAATCCCAATTTGTGGAGTATTTTGGCGATAAATTTAGTCCCAATTGTATCAAATTTACTAACGTCAAAAAATTCATTCTTTTTTGAGGTCAAATTCAACCTTCAAATAATTCAACCTTAGCCTTTGGAGAAGCCTTTTACTCGACATAAAGCAGTCGACTGATAAATCTGATGGTGAATGAATTCGAAAAATATCTGATGATTGTAAATAATCCTTTTCGATCAAATCCAGAAGACTTATCTTCTAGAGTTGATCGAGAAGACCGATTTGTTCATAAACACTTATGAAATACGACAACAAAATAAGCCGTGCTGCCTTGTCTATTTGTCTGTCTAACGTTTTCATGAACTCTGAGAATATCGAGTCCACTCTTGCCAAATAGCTCGGTAAGTAGGCCGCTTCATAAAATATAGGTCACTTTTATAAATGCACATGTTGAATAAGATGACTTATTACTTTGTTGTTTTCTTACACGAAAACATTAAACAAGTGAACAAGCTGACTATATCAAAATATTTCCATACACGAAGTCTAGTTCGCACTTGAATCCGCATTCGAAACAGAAACTAATTATTCAAAGGAAATGAATGTTCCATGACTTCGCCAATAAAATAAAACTTACGCAGAGGGAAAGTTATGAAAATGAAAGGGCATTTCTGCTAGAATATCTGCGGGTCATTTTTCATTCTTCCCTTGACAGCATCGGGACTATTACTTGATGGATTTCCAATCACCTCGATTCCGAATCAAACTTTTCGTCGGCTGCGCCCCCGCAGTAATGACAGTGCTGCAAACATGACAAAGTCGAAAAGTTGAATATCTCCAAGTCCGCTGCCACGGCTCGGACGTTTATTCCCGTCACGTCCTCCAGGATACGAGTAATTCTTAGATCGCCCACACCGCAAACTTCATATAATGCAGCCCCGTCTGTCGCGGTGTAACTTCAATGGATACTCATAATTGTAGAGTGAGTATGTTCGTCACTTGACAAAGTTGCCTTTGAGCCAGTCGCGGACTGGGGTTATTTTTACCGAATGGAGCGGTGGGGGGCGAATTCAAATTGTATTGCGGGGAGAATTTCTCAACACGACTGGTGCCGACTGACAACAATGAACTTTTTTCTATTCGTACGTCAAAGGTATTGATGGAATTGGGCTTTTAATTGGCATGTCAATTACCGGTTTTTTGCGCCGACGAACAGATCTCTTTTGAATCATTTGTTGGGGCTAAATTTATTTCATACGTATTCTCGATTGTACTGGATCATTATTGCATGAATTATTATTGATTATCCATTATCAAGTACCAGGGAGTATTGATAATTTCTTGTCCCAGCACATATGATGCTGACCTATTATTTTAATTATGTTGATATACTCACATCTTTGACTTGGACATATATTTCGGATTTATTGGATCGAATATTTCGGCGATTTAAATTACATCAGACATTCCCTGGATGGCCTAGAAAAAGTACTAAAAGAGCGTTTGGATAATCATGTTGAAAATTATAATATAACTAGCTTACCCGGCAGACGTTGTTCTGTCTTATCTATGAATATTCAATTCGAACTGGAATAAGTAATAAAAAAATATATTTCAATAACATAGTGTTTATTGTAATGCTTTTTGATACACAACATTGATAGTTTTGTTTTCTGACTTGTAAATAAGTAATGTTGATGGTTTTCCGACACGGGAACATGCGACATACAATTGGCCATGTGAAAAACATAGATTTTCAAGATTAATGCCACAAATACTTAACGACTGCCCTTGCGATTTATTTATCGATACTGGAAATGCAAGCCGCACTGCAAATTGTAACCGCATGTTTCGGAATCATAGGGACGCGTGGAATCAAAACGTCTTCGCCTTCGTACTTTGTGGCTTCGATAACGCTGTTCATTGATTTCTTCACCGCAAGCCGGGTGCCATTACAAAGACGTGGCTGGTTTATGTTCTGCAACATAATTATTACCAATCCGACTTTTAATTGCAGATTATGAGGTGGTAATCCGGGCAATTCCAGCGAATTTAAAAATTCCGTTGGATGGTTGACAACATCATCTTGGTTAGTAACGGAATCAACCGATTTGTATGTCATCAATTCGCCAGCTATTTCATTTTGAATCTGAAAATTCATTTCGTTGACATAAACGTTTTTTGCAGCCAATATAACACGTTCGCTCAACCAAACATGATTTTTGTAATTTTAAGCAATGTTTGGGAACACAATCTCGATGAGTTCAGTCTTTGATTCAGTAAAGTGACAAAAATTTGCAGGGAGTATAATGTATCCAGACGATGTGTCAACAGGAATATTGCCATTACCAATGTTGAGCAATTGTTTGGGAAAAACTTCTCCAGATCGGTCGTTTCACATTCATCAAATGCGCGAACTGTCAAACGCGCGAAGTTAAAATAGTCGTTATGTTTTCTCAAATTTTTCAATTATCTGCGCAATTTTCTTAATACTTCGATTCCGTAAAAACCTTCTACAAAGTATTAGAAAACATAAAACGAAAAGATGAATAAAATCCGTTAAGTCGTTCTCAAGTTATGGCGTGACCACGGGAAATAGGGATTCATTTTTGTATATACAGATAGCAAAAAAGCAATATGGCTTTCAAAAGAACGCATCTACGCAGCATATTATTAACTATTTAACAAATAATATATACAATGTGAGTCTTTTAGTTGGACATATATTTTAACCACTTAATGTCTATACGTAGTAAACGATTATAGTGAAAACCACTTTTTGATATCACCCTTATTAAGGGAGTTACTGAATTTTTGATTTGAAAAATTTGCTCAACATCTTGAGAATCACTGATTTATTGGTATGCCGTCATATATATATGATACAAGTTAGATAGAGCACGCCACAATTATCCCATTTCATGTGCGATTCGACGAGTGGGTTTAGCGATGCATGGCACGCCACTCTATAGAAGCTCTAAAGAGATGGCGTTTACAATGTACATCTATTGATATAATATAAATAATGTGTTGCCCTTAAAACTTCGCAATTTCGCAGAATTCAGCCTCCTTTAGCGGCTTATATAGAGTCGTGCGCTATGCATCAGTAAACCCACCCGTCGATTCGCACACGAAATGGGACAATTGTGGCATTCTCTAAAGTTTGATCATACTTAGAGCGTTCATTATTGCCAAATCTCTATTGCCAAATATTGAAGCAAAAATATTTTTAACTTTTTAGCTCCCAAACTTGTATAAAATGATCTCTCTGCAGAATGACCATCAGATTAGAAAGTATAATGTACTAGTTTTGATATCATAAATATGAGATATATCCAAGATAAAAAGAAAGTTCATTTATTATACCACACCATAAAGACACTGCACATCAAACGACACCATTTGTTAATGTAATATTCTATGTTCTGCAGCATGGCAACTTCATATACATATAAATCTAACCACTGTCTTCTATTGTTTGACATAAAATCTAATAAGGTATAATAAGGAAATGATTTTACTTTTAATATGAAATATTAACAATTTTTATTGTTATTCAAAATGACAGTTTCTTGTATTTCTAAAACAGTTTGCAATATTCCTTATTTATAAAAATATAAAGATTCGCAATAAAATAATATACATATAAACAAAGAACCCACTTAATCAAATAAAAGATAATACGTTATAATATAAAATAATATTAAATAAAAGAATAAAGAAGAAGAAAGAAAGAATTAAACAAAAACATATCTGATTTGTAGATATGTATTTTGTATGTAACTCCGAGGAATTTTTATTAAACTGATAACAGCGCATTTCGGTTGTAGAATAGTAACGGTACTTGACGTACTTGATCAGGGGTAGTCAACATGTGATCGTGTTTTAAAGCAAAATTCGGTAAAACGTAATATTTAATTTTTAAAGAAAAAAAAATGTCATAATAGTGTTCAATATGGTAAAATACATTGCTGGCATAATTATATGTACAATTTAAAGACTCACCTTATATAATAACATTAATAAATTCGAACCACCTGTATCGGTGTTCCTTGATCTGGCAAGAGTATTCAACGTCGTCAATTTTACTTTTCGGCACTCCACTATACGCGAAAAAGTAATGTAATCGTGTAAAGAGAAATTGAAAAAACAAAATTTTTCTTTTGGGTTTATTGTTCGCTTTTCAGCCTAAAAACAAAAAAAATGGTTTTTAAAAAATGTTTGCTGTGTGTGTCGTTTTAGTTGTCGTCGTTGTCGTCGATCTATTCTTGCTAGCACGATAACTCAACTAAATCGTGTCGGATCGATCGGGTTTTAACTGATTCTGATTGTAGACGTCTCCCAGACGACACCTGTTGATTTTGAGGTGGATAGAACACACTCTACCATGTACATGGGTCATGAGAAAGTACAATGGTGGACTATTTGAGAAATTTTTTTTGTTAGTACGATCACTCAATTAAATCGTGTCAGGTCAATCGAGTTTCGACTGATTCTGATTAGGGATGTCTACCAGAGGACATCTCTTGATTTTTAGGAGGATAGGACACCCCACCCTGTCCATGGGTCATGAGAAAGCACGATGGTGGACTATTTGAAAAAAGTAAAACTGTCATATAAAACACATATTCTGCATTTATGTGTTGGTCTATTTTTTCCCGGGCACTCAATTTCGAGATAGAGATATTCTACGTGCGTAAAAGTCCGTTTTAGGGTTTTAAAACTGCTTATTTTTTCTTCACTAATTGAGACACTGGAACGAATCGATATAAGAGGTGTCCTATATGTATGATGAAGAGTAATGTGTAGAAATAAATTAAGTAAAATATTTTCTAAAGACTCCTCAATATGGAATACTTCACGGTAGGGTTCTCGGACCATTGCTATTTATCACATATATATATATATATATATATATATATATATATATATATATATATATATATATATATATATATATATATATATATATAAAGGTCCTATTTATACAGGAAATTTTAGGAGGTTTGGAGAACTGTTTAAAATGTTTTAATAACAACGAAAAATAGGTCGTACGAATGAATGGCATTCAACTTTGAGAAATTCATACTGAAGTAATTTAAGTAATTTAAGGCACAATTTGGCAACATTTTATTTTGTATCGTTTGAGAAACGAATATTCATCATAGTAATATTCGTAGTGTAGCTTCATCGCCATTAGGTCATCAGTCCTAAGACTGGTTGGACGCTAACCTCCAGCTTCTCCTATCTTGTGCTAACCTACGCATTTCGCTAATTGTGCTACAACCTACATCCCTTGCTATTTGCGAGCAGTAGTCTAATCTAGGCCTACCTCTGCCTTTCTTCATTCCTATTTCTGCCTCCAAAATATCGCGGAATATTCCCCCATGTCTCAGCAAGTGGCCTACCATTCTATCTTTTCTCTTCTTTAAGTTTTTCCACATACTTCTTTTTTCGCCGACTTTCTCCAATACTTCTTCGTTTCTAACCCTATCAGTCCACGGTATTTTCATCATTCTTCGGTAACACCACATCTCAAAAGCTTCTAATTTCTTCCTACTTGCTTCCCCTACCATCCAGGTTTCGCAGCCGTATAGTGCCGTGCTCCATACATATGTTTTCAAAAATCTCTTCCTTGTTTCTAAGTTTATTACCCCCGAGCATAAAAGTGCTTTCTTTTTGTTAAAAGCTACTCGACCCTGCGCTATTCTTTGTTTTATGTCTTTATCGCTTCTTCCATCCCAATTTATTTTACTTCCTAAATAAGTGAAGTCCTTAACTTCCTCCAATCTTTCATTATTAATTTGTACTTTCGTTTTTGCTCTGCTCTCGCGCCCTCTGCACACTAACACTTTAGTTTTGTTTTTATTCACCCTCATTCCGTATTCCTCTGTAACACTGCCTCCATTTCGTTCAATGCTGATTCCAGTTCCTCCTTACTAGATGCTAATACTGCTATATTATCCGCGAATCTCAGCATTTTTAGTTTCTGTCCCTGTACTTTAATCCCGAAATCCACTCTATCTTTTACCACATTAATCGCCTCTTCGATGTATAGATTAAAAATTAGTGGTGATAGCGTACATTCTTGTCTTACTCCTTTCCTAATACCTACTTCCCTTTTTTTCCCTTCTACTTCTATAACAGCAGTTTGCTCTATGTATAGATTGTGCACTACTCTCCTATCTCTATACTTCATTCCCGCGCTCTTTAGTATCTCGAACATTTTTTCCCATCTTACGTTATCAAAAGCTTTTTCTAAATCTACAAATCCTATATAAGCGTTCTTTCCTTTTTCTATTGTTTTCTCTAACATTACTCTTAGCGCCAGAATAGCTTCGCGAGTTCCCCTTTTTCGCCTAAACCCGAATTGGTCTTCTCCTAGTATTTCCTCCGCTCTATTTTCCATCCTCTTCTGCACTATTCTAGTTAAGATTTTTGACGCATGGGAAGTTAGGCTAATCGTTCTAAAGTTCTCGCATTTGTCGGCTCCTCTCTTTTTCGGTATAGTAACGATAATGTTCCTCTTATAATCCTCCGGCATCTCGCCCGTTTCGTATATGTATTTTACCAGTTCAAACATCCTATTTACTACTTTCTGTCCCGCACATTTCAAAATTTCCGCCTGTATTTTATCTACACCCGACGCTCTATTATTCTTTAGCCCCCTTAGTGCTATTTCAAATTCCTCTCTCAATATAGGTTTTCCTACATCTGCCCTATCGATGCTAGATTCTTCCTCTAATATCTCTCCTAATTCCTGACCCTCGTATAAATTTCCTAAGTACTGCTTCCATCTATCCGCTTTCTCCTCTCTTCCTATCAGTATGTCCCCCGATTGACTCCTAACGTTTCTACTTATTGTTCCTATATCCCTGAAGTTCCTCTTAATTATTTTGTAAGCCTCATCGGTCTTACCTACTTGCAACTTATTTTCTACTTCTTTGCATTTATCCTCTATCCATTGTTCTTTCGCTTTTCTACATTTTCTAATGATTTCCCACTTTATTGATTTATTCGCTTTCAGTCCTTCTTCGTCTCGTCTGTTTTTGTAGCCTCGTCTCTTTTGCATTGAGTTTAAGATTTCGTCCGTTATCCAGGGCTTCCTAGATTCCCTTTTATTGTGTCCTAAAACGTCCGTAGCCGCGGAAGCTAGACTATTCTTGATAACCTCCCACTCAGTATCTGCATTCTTGATTTCGTCCTTACTCGTTTTATTTATTAATTGATCTGTTTTCTCCTGGAACTTATCTTTCATATTCTGATCCCTCAATATGTTTACATTTATACGTTTCTTATCCTTCCGGGTTTTCAGATTTTTGAACTTTAATCTAGCTTTCATGACTACCAAGTTGTGATCGCTGTCTACATCTGCTCCTGGATAACTCTTACAGTCTTTTACTTGATTTTTAAATCTCTTCCTAACCAGAATGTAGTCTATCTGATACCTGTCTATCCCTCCTGGCGTTTTCCATGTGTACCGCCTCCTAACGTGATTCTTGAACAATGTGTTCGCGACTACCATCTTGTGCTTCTCACAGAATTCTATCAGTCTGCTACCTCTCTCGTTTCTGTTTCCTAATCCATAAGGACCTACAAATTCTCCTTCTTTCCCCTCACCTACGACTGCGTTAAAATCTCCTACTATTTTTAAATTTTCATGACCCTTCACAAATCCTATTACCTGCTCTATGTCCGAATAAACGGCTTCTAACTCTTCCTCACTGTGGCTAGAAGTAGGCATGTATACTTGCACTATTACTGTTTCTACTGGCTTCGAATCTAACCTAACCATCATTACTCTCTCGCTGTATTGTAGGTAGCTATCTACACACTGTCCTGCGGTCTTCCGCATAACGATCCCTACTCCCGCGTTTCCATTACCGATCCTGTGTGTATTACCCTATAGTCACCGCTCCAAAAATCTCCTACTTCCGGCCAGCGCATCTCACTTATACCTACTATATCTAATCCTAACCTATCCATTTCTATCTTCAGATTTTCTAGCTTCCCTACCTGTCTCATGCTTCTGACATTCCACGCTCCGACTCGTGAAATGCTACACTTCTTATTATTATTGCACTCGATCACGTCTCCCGGAACAGTCCTCACCCGGAGATCCGAACGGAGGACTATTTTACCTCCGGAATTTTTTGTCCCAGGAGACGCCATCATTAATTTAGGATAAGATTTCTGTAGCTTATGACTCAACAAATCCTGACGAAATTGTAATAATAACATATACATCTACAACTGAAAATTTCACTTTGTATTTCAGTTAAAGGAAATATAATCACTAAAAAATATTGGACTGCACTAACGCCGTCTTGAATGTATAGATGAATATGACTCCTGTGGTGCGAAATTCAACACGTAACATCGATTTTAGCCATACCGCCCGTGCTACGAAATCCAAATTTGTCTGGTAGTAAAAGATTATTAAGAAAATGAAAAAGCGAGGTCCCGCCCCCGCCATATTTTAGGCCTAATAGCTCTGCCGCGAAGTAATCGACGGCTGTTCGATGTTTTTTGATAGATGATGACATGAATAATGATAGAGAGTAAAAGCCGCGCCGCCAATCTGACCTCATTTTACACGAGAAGATTTTAAATAAACGCTAATTTCGTCGAAAATGCATGTGGAGTGCTTAATTTTTCACTTGAGAAGAACGCAAAAAAATACACCTTAATAGATTATCGAATTAATGAATAATTAGAATTTTTTTGATTTTCTGGTCTTTTGAAACAGCTAGACTTTAAATAGTTCTTCCGGTTTAATCAAATATCAGAACCCCAATGACTTCCCAACCGATGTTTGATGTAATTGGTAAAATACATAACTCAACCATTAACAAGATAAATTATGTTATTTTCGGTTGACTTTTAGGATTATATGAAGTGGAGATTTGGAACTTATAATAATTTGATAGTGTATTGAAAAGGTAAAAATACTTACAGCAAAAATACGCAAGAAGATTTATATTTTCATCAGAGAAGAATACAGTGGACATTTAAGTCAGTTGCCCAACTTGAAGCTGTCGTATCCCCTAGATTTAAGGAACCCTCAGTTCATAGAAATGAGAGGCCTTAAATATAAGTGTGCGAGCCAATGAGACAACTTGATGTCTGGCACTAAACATTGAAATATTCGTCTATTGCATTCCTGCAGATTGCTAGTAGAATGAGAGATTTAAAAGAACTGTTAAACACTGTTCGGTGTGTTTATGTTACGATTATGATAAGTTTATGTTTAATTGTAGATTAATGTGTTAAATTTAAATAATATTGCTCCTTAGTATAATTTAAATCCCCTTAGCGTAAATACGGGGTGGCCCACGAAGTCTTGGCCAGTCGATATCTCGAAACTTATTTGAACAATAACTTTGAAAATTGGAGATCTTAAACAGTCGCAATTTTTGGTATAACCCATTTTTGGTATAAAACGACTTTACTTCACCTGAAGATTTCCGTCCACGTGATATCAACGTCAAAATTTTAAATGAGACACCCTGTATGTTATTACAATTTTGTGATGGTCCATCTAATACCAATCCAAAGATACCATATTTATTAGCACGTTTATGTAAAACAGTGATAATCTGAGCTGTTAAATGAATGGATTGATTTTTTAAAACTTTTATTAAATAATTACTCAGCAAAATACAATAATTATAAAAATCATTACAGTTGATGCTCAAATTGATGTCCACCTTCATTAACGCAATACTCAAATATTTTTAAAACATTTATGTAGCATGCTGCTCTAATCATTTTCGGTGTAATAGTTTGGCATACTGCTCTGATTTTGTTTTGCAAATCGTCTAAATTTCTAGGCTGTGTATTGTAAACCAAACCTTTTAAGTATCCCCATAGAAATAAATCCAAAGGTGTTATATCTGGGGAGCGAGCCGACCAAGATATTGTACTATTGTGCCCAATCCATCTTTCAGGGAAAGTAGCATCAAGATATGTCCCAACTTGCTGGGCAAAGTGAAGAGGTGCACCATCCTGCTGCCACCACATCGTCCTTTTCTCATATAGGGGAATACTTTCAAGTAAATGGGGAAGCATATTCTGGAGAAAATCTAGATATCTTTCGCCGTTTATTTCTTGGTAGAAATATGGCCCAATTAAACGACCGTTAAATAAACCGCACCAAACAGTTACGCTCCATATTGTCTGGAAATCAGTTTCTCGCATCCATTTTGGATTTTCAGCCGACCAGTATTGATAATTGTGTCTTTAAATGGTACCGTTGCTATGAAAACGACTTTCATCACTCCACAATATTTTATTCAAGAAGAACGGGTCATCTGCGACTTTCACTGATATTTCAGCAAAAACATTAAGTGTTCATTCTTTCAGGATCTTTAGGGGTTAAACCTTGCGTTAAATGTATTTTGAAAGAATGATATTACTCTCTGGGTTGTAGTTCTGTTTACTTCTAATTCTTGCTGAAGACACCGCGTTGAGATATGGGGATTTACTTGAAGATACGTCAGAATATTAATTATGGTATCCTCTCTTTTAATTGGCTTTTTTCGAGAAGTTTTCCGTTTTTCACTAGGAAAAGAACCACGTCTTAATGTTTTTTCCACGTAAGCAAAAGTATTTTTACTTGGAGCTATTCGGTCGGGAAAACTATAACTATACAAGTCTCTAGCTATTTTTTTCACATTCTCCATAGATCAGCAGCATATCAACGTACTCGTCGTAAGTAAAATGTAAAGGCATAATAATCTTATTACTATTTTTCCAAATACAAAATCTACTTATACTGATTGACAGCTCTTGACAAGTAGTGATCTCTTCCTGTTGCTAGAACAACTTTTTTGTTTCTAAGCTAAATACGTTTTTTTAAATAAAATAAAGTAACGTTCATAAACAGTTATTTATCATTACTATAATGCCACAAAAACTTGACAAATATAGTATCATTGGATTTGTATTAAACAGACCATCACAAAATTGTAATAAGATACAGAGCGTCTCATTTAAAGTTTTGAAGGTGATGTCACGTGACCAGAAATGTGCAGGTGAAATAAAGTCCTTTTATGCCAAGAATGGGCAACGATTTCGACTGTTTAACATTGCCAATTTTCAAAATTATTGTTCAAATAGATTTCGAGATATCGACTGGCAAAAACTTCGTGGGCCGCCCTGTATATCAAACATACAACCATTAGATTTCCCTGTAAAATCAATATAACCTGATTCCATTTTGGAAATTGTAAATACATTATATGTAGCAATATGAAGGATCGGGGAATGGTACCCTTTTCCTAGAGTGGAAAATTTATTTGTCTTCATTTCGATGATAGATTTTCCGTCAGAGGTTTTGACACTAGCCAAATATTAAAAACATTTAACATGAACAGAACTGCTTTTTAAAAAACTACCCTTAGACAACGATCGTTTTACTCCGAACTAGTAAATACTTTATTATGTCTCTTACATTTCGTTGTTTCTACAATATGTATCCAGTCCTGTGTCTACTAACCGAAATATGAATCATACAGTTAAGCCCCGGCCCCCTTAAATAGACGAATAAACATCCCTGCCATGATAGATAGGAGTTGAATGTGGAAAACGGCACACCGGCGCAGTCAACCGAAGCGTAAATCACGTCCCTTAGGAGGGCAACATCAGGTACAAGGTACCGAGTCTACCGAGCGAACGATATCATATCACTTACTCATATCTAGCTTAATTTCCCTTCAGACACGACGCTGTCGCTCTAACAACTGACCTAAACACACTTTAATTTCACTCGGTGGCTACGTGGGAAATGTTTCATCCTAGTCTCGGTTCAATCTCGGTTATCGTTGTTCAGTTACTGCATATTTCATTGCCCTGGGTTTGTCTTAGATCTGAGGAGCAAGTATGAGGTGTATCATAAAATCATACAATTTAAGACTGATACAAAATTAAAATATTTGCTGGTTAGATTTTCACTTTTTATTTGTTAAACATAACAATTGTTTCGCCAACACAGTGGCTTCTTCAGATGTTGAGTACGACGCGATTTTATCACAAAATTTACGAAATCTGCTGTAACGACTGTAATCAAAGGTACGTTGGACAGACCAGACGATCTATTCAAACCAGATCCAAAAAGCACATGGCGCATCTCAAATATGGTAGAACAGATAAGTCTAGTGTTGCCCATCATGCCCTCGAGAACAACCATCTGCATCTGTCAACATAAAAAATCTAGCTGACGCATTAAAAGTTACAAAGTACTTACAACATCGTACCTTTGTCAATTGGGTGTTAGAAAAGAAAGAAGGCAATGCTGATTTTTGCCACAAAATTTTGTTCAGCGATGAAGCATATTTTCATCTTGACGGACACGTCAGCAAAAAAAATTGTCGAATTTATAGTGCAGAAAATCCACATACTGTTCACGAAAAACAAATGCATCCACAGAGATATACGATTTGGTGCCTATTTTATAGTGGAGTAATTAAACTATACTTCTTTGAAAATGATGAGTTTTTTGGCGAAATTTGGGTAAACTTTTAACTACTCCAGAGTTCAATTACCAACATGTCGTTGTCTATGGTCGTTTACCTTAAGTTCCTGGGTCAGTTGGATTTTATACGGAGGCAGACCCAAGTGGCGATGCTAACTTCTCCAATTTGAAGTCGCAGAAAGGCCAAGTTCTTGTGAACGACGAGAAATTGACTGCCTCGGGTTTTCCCGTACACTCTCGCGCACAGCAGCTGTGTTTTCAGCATATCTTGCGTTTCGGTGATGTACGAGTATCGGCTGACCATTTATCAAACTGGTTGACTCAAATTTGGCCACCAATCGTCGAATAGTAGATTCAGAAAGACGGTTGTGGCCTTGATAAAAACACCGTAATGCACGTAATGCGTTTATCGAATGGACCACTGATTTTCAAAATTAAATTTGATGATTTGCACACGCTATTGAACGCTATAATTGTCCACAGTGATTTTCCATACACTACTGAACAATTTACAATAGATTGGCAAATGTTGCTTTAACAATATGGCCGCTATAAGCTAACAAATTTCGGACCCCCATATTGAAAGACCCTTTATTATTGCCCTTTATAGCACATTATATGATATACAATTCGCAACCGATTGTAGACTATTGATACTAATACTATATTGTGTTACGTCAATGTTTATTTATACTTTTTATATAATTTTCTTATTCTTTTCTTTTTCTTATTCATTTATCTAAAGTATTGTCATCCTTTATGTACTTTAAAAGAAAAAGACCAGAGAGTGAATATGTTCTGTGTTATAACAGTTACATCGTAAAATTTCAATCCCCCATCACACATTATCAATGAAAACTGTTGCAATATCGTAAATACTCCTCGGGGAATTCAGGAGAGCTCTTCTCTCTTTATCAGCGCACCGAAGCGGAATAGACCTTGTGGGGAGGCTGGTGTGTGATAATTTAATTTCCACCTTACCCGTGTCCCATATTAACGTTATCAAATTAGCATACCTTCCAACATCTATAGGATCGTGGTCATCGAACGTAATATTATTACGTATTACTTACTTTGGAAACAACAGCAAATCAATTCTAATGGCTTTCTGTGAACAAGTAGCGTCTATAGATTATTTGCATTTCGTTTTCCATCTCAAGTTTGTTCGAATACAGTTTTATTTGGATATTAGTATAATTGTATTTGGTCTCAGTAAATATAATATGACAGATAACCAGCTTAGAAATAAATAACGCTACAGATGCTAACAAAATGATTTTTTTAACATTTACTACTTAAGTATTAGTGTACTGACTATTTAAAAAAAAATCAAATAAAATAAATATTCAAATTGTGCACCGCTAGTTGCCTGATAGTAGTCTCAGCAACCGAATGTTTTTACTGCTGCCAAATAAAAATTGTACAGAAAATTTTCTTACAGTTCTAACAACCAATTAAATTTCGCTATTTCTTGTCATGTGACACAAATCACTCAACCATCTTAACATTACACTGATAACACCATCCAGGGAAATCACTATGACAACAAAATTATTTAACTTTGACAACTTCATAATAACTGCCAAATAAATGTCAAAATGTCACGTTTTGGCAATGCCAATTCTCAATATGTAAACGCGCTAATCAAAGAAAAAATTCCAATAAATACCACAAAAAGTCACAAATACACATGGGGAATATTTATGGAGTTTTGCCGTGAACGAAAATATGAATTAAATGAGCATAGAAGCGTAGAAGAACTGGCATTGATACTGAAAGATTGGGCGGTCAATATGAGGAAGAAAAATTGGAACAGAATTCAAAGAAGCAACAGTAATAACTATGTGAAAGGTTTCGTGCAAAATTTTACAAGAAAAGTACTATAATGACTATAAGATTATGATTGACCCATTTAAGAGCTTAGTATTTAAACCTACCCAAGATGCTCACGATGCAACCAGAAAGAAACTGCAAACAGATCCATACAAACGTAATACCAATTTAGTTTCATTAAGTTTGTCTGAAATAAACCCAATAATATTGTTCTGGGATGAAAATACCCCTGAAGGTCTTATGAGTAAATTCTACCATATTGCTGCTGTAGAATTAGCGTGGAGAGGAGGCGAGGCAGTTGCCGGTCTCTTGGATTTTTTCAAATCGAGAAAAATAACGATGGCTCTCCAACAAATCGCATTGAATATAATCCGGTATTCAGTAAAACTTGCCAAGGCGGTTCAAAAAGCTGTACAAATAGTAAATGGTTGATTACCAATAGTGAAAGTCAAAACTGCCCTGTACGCCTTTTTCATAAACTGATATCAAAACGAGGCGAACATACATATTACCTCACCACGGCTGTTCTTAAAATCAAATCAACACTGGAAAAGGGAAACCGATATATGGTACGACAAGGTCCCTGTTGGAAAAAATACTATTAGTGGATGGACTAAATCGTCTGCTGAGGCTATTGGCCTGAATATAAAGAACAAATAGATAACGAACCATTCGAACAGGTCAACTGCTGTTAGCGAATTAACAAATGATGGTATGCAAGAATAACAATTGCTGAAAATCACTGGTCATAAAAATTCAAATTCTATAAAACCATACTTAAACATCGACCAAGAACACCACAATAAGATCATAAATACTATGCGTGGTAATAGATCTTCTGTAGTAGAAATAAAATAATCAATCTAATGCACCAGTAAGACCGACTGGATGGAGGGTCGAGCTGGATTGCCGCTCAATGGAGACATCTGGTACACGGATGGAGCCAAAAGTGGGAACAGAGTGGGTGCGGGGGTGTATAGGCGACGCGACGGGATAGGTAAAACCTTCCCCTTGAGCAAATACACTACCGCACTCCAGGCCGCGCTAGTTGGAATTACATACGGAGTTCTGGGGACCGCCGGCCGACCAAAATCGAACCCAGGAGAAGGTATGTATCTGCTCGGATAGCAGGGCGGCGTTGGTAGCCCTGAATTCAGCAACAACAAAGTCGAAGCTGGTCTATGTCGGGTGGTCGAACCCTCTTGAGGCTTGCCATCGGTCGAGCCCCAAGCCATTGATGTCCTAGTATTTACCGAGAATAAATGGGAAAGTTCAAGCCACCTCGAGTCTTTACGTTTCCATGGCGTGAGGTATAACAAACTTCAGACCAGGCTCATCAAGCCACACGCCGTGGGAACAAGGATTTAGAACTACAGTCTATTAGGCTCCTTATACACAATGATTTTGGAACTACATTAAAAAGACGTACGTCTAGCATTTTCACACAGAACAGTAACGGCATGACCCCATGATGGTGCCGATCAGCTTCCGTCCTTTGCCACTAGAATGGACGATGTGCATGCCATTTCGAGAAGTCAGTGGCCCACGCAACCAACTGCAGATGTTCACACGGGATTGATTTTAGTGGCGCTTTAGCTTAATAATTAAAAAAATGATATCTGTCGTTCCTTAGCTCTTCAAAAAACAAGCAAAATACGCCAACTTCCTCCCTCCTCTGATTAATTGGATGCACCCAATGAAGTGGATTCTTACGTTTCCGCATTTTTCTGCGACGATGAATGTCATGATTTTACATATGAGAATGGTTTTTCACACATTTGATTCATGAGACTGGTTTTCCTTTCGCGCGTATTCGACAGCGCGCAAAGATTTTAGTTGATCTGAAACAGGTATACTGAACTCAAACAACGGCAATAAATCGTTGTATGTAAGAACAATTTTGCTATGATAAATTTTCGTACGTCCTTTTACCGTACGTCCAGAATCGTTGTGTGTGAAAGGAACCCCAGGTAGTTTTAACTTCGTTAGAATTGCCATTATATCGACACCACTGGCCTTACTTCCTCAGTCATCCTACTACGTATACGTATTGAAGAAGGGTACTTGGTGGTAGTCGATGTAGATCCTCTTTTTCCGACCAATACTTCCCGAAAATAGTTTATCATGGTGTTAACAATGTGGAAAAGCCCTTTAGAATATGCTTTCCCAGTCTTGAGATTTAGTTGATGTTGATGAGACATCCATCTCATCAACAACTTTGGCATCATCCTGCGGTGGTTAATACTCAATGTTTTGCTTCTATGATGCTCCTAGTCTGCTCCTCCTCAGTGCTAATAATCCTTATTGATGAGACGAGAGAATTTCCCCAATCCTTCATAATACTCAAGAAATCTCATTAAGGTCGCTGCGATTAAAATAACATATTGCGCATTAAGCCGCCCGGGGGGTGGTTGAATGAAAAATCGGAGTTTTGTTCAACTTTTAATACCCCATGAAGTTAGACAGCAATCTAGTTAATGAAAGGATTTGTCTATAATGATGACAGATTGCCCAGAAATTAATAATATTGCGCTCGACTGGCAGACAGAACTACACGCGCATTGCGATACAGTGGCAGTAAATTCAGTCACGCCGAGCGCCCTGCCGGCTAGATACTTCGTCTATTTTTACTTGGAAGTTTGGAGGAGAAATATTACACGCGGAGCTACTCTATCGTGTATGCCAGTAAGTTACGAAAACGTCTTGAAAGGTTGATACACTCGCTAGAGTCAAGTCAGCGCGAAATAGGACCATTCAGTAGATAGAAATGTAAATCGATAGTTTTGTGGTCTATTTATTAAGTACTGTATTATAGAATTATTTAATAAAAGAGTACGTGTAATTATAATACAGAGTGGAATTCGTTTACGTAAGAAAATTATTTTAACGTTTTAAATTTGTAATTGTTAAAGCCACTTTAGGTCAAAGCGGATTGTTTTGAATTTAAATCTATCGCACCCCACAGTTGGCAATGCACAGTTGGCAATTCCGGAATGGTCCCCTAAAATTTCCTAGTTCCTAGAATTCATGCATTTTTCCTTTTCGAAAACGTACGTGTGATCTGTAATCAAATATCATCGTAGTGAGATCAAGAACTAAACAATCTTTACAAGTGACTGTACGACCGACATATATTCTCAAAGTTAGTGCTACGAATATTCTTCACGGGGCCCCCATCGTTGAGAATACATCAAGAACTGGAAATCGACAGCCACCGGCCATTTGGAGTTCCGTACCTCGCCATCCACTGGTAAATAGATTCCTACTAGTTTGCTCCTCCACACATGTACGTTGTCAATTGTACAGAATCTAGGGTCCTTCGTTCCAAGTTGTATCTTTTCGTGAGGCCTACTACCGACCATTCTTCGTACTTACCCTTCAGGTTTATACAGTAATCGAAATACACACATTCTAAACTAAGTTTCAAATATTCAGGAAAGTGCACTACAAGAAAAACTCTTTATGTTTCTATATTGTTGGGTTCTCCTTGATGAGCTGAATTAAATGAACTACACTCCTAGACAAAATTAAAGTATCAACAAAATTTTTCATTATTTCTTATAATTCTTCGAAGTTTTAAATCTTTAAACATATTATGTAGGTGACCTAAGATATATTCTGTCAATACTAATAAACAATTGCAATTATTTGACAGATATAAAGTACCATTTTGTAACTGTTTTAAAATAAAACATTTAAACGCTCTTAGAGGTGATTTGTAAATCGCAATAAATTCAGTTAGGCTGCTAATTTTTTTTTTATTTAATATCATCAAGGGAATGAAATACTTTATCCAACATACTTAGAGTAGAAGAAATGAATCGTCCACGCAACTAAAGAGAAGATGAATCGGTAAAAGCAAAAACTCGGGTTACCGAAAGCCATAACCAGCGATATGTGGCAATTTCTTAGGAGTTAAAGAATCAACAACTAGTGGTATAGTTAAACGTTTCAATGAACTTATAAGTTACTGTAGAAAACGAGAAGAAGATCGTAAGAAGTCTATAGATGTAAGATATGGGCGATATCTCATGCAAATCACATTAAGAAACAAGTATTCTACCAGTTTAGAACTAAGCAGAGCCTTAGCAGCAACTTCAAATGTAGCAATTTCTGGACGAACAGATAGGAGAAGGGTTGATGAAGGAGGTTTGCATAATAGAAGATCAGCTATTACACTACTGCTCACCGGAAAACATAAAGTTACTAGACTGCGGTTTGCAAGAAAACACGTAAATTAGACCATTGACGACTGAAAGCGAGTTTTGTTTTCAGACGAAACAAAAGTAAGTTTTAATCAGATGGACGTCATTGAGTCTGGCGGACGGACGCCAGGAGAGAGGTTTGCTGCCTGCAATATGTCTCCGAGGATCCCATTTTTTTGGAAGATGAATAATGTTCTGGGGAGAAACTTGTCTCGATAATCGCACAGTCCTATACGGGGGAGATCCATGAATGCACATTTCTACGTGAAGAGCATCGTAGAACATGTGATGCCATTTACCCTGTTTCTCAGGGACAATTTCATTTGTATATAGAATAATGCTCAGCCCTACGTTGCTAAAGGGATACTGGACATCTTTCGATTCGTGAATACTCCAATTATGGATTGGCCACCAAGAAGTCCAGATATGAACCCCATAGAGCATCTGTGGGACGCTTTAAAGCGATCAGTTTTAAAGACGCCGCATATCTGCCCCTATGACTCTTAGGAAGCTCGAACATGTAGGTTTTGTGAAATGGGAGAATATTCCTCAGGATCAACAGCATGCCTAGACGAATGGATGCAGTAATAATAGCTAGAATTTTTTTCTACGGTGTCTATCCAATGAAAACGGTATTAATTAATGAAGTTTTTCATTAACACCGTTTTTATTGCCTTTGACAATATTGTTCCTTTCTTTTATTTATTCATGTTTTTTTCCAGATAATAATTAGTCAATGAAACTTACCTTAGCAAAAGTTATTAATTTCTCTGCACGGTTTAATTTTCATAAGATTCATAAGATTTTATAAAAATCGAAATATCTAAAAAACTATTAGCCTTAGAGATAGGGAATGGTATTGAGAGTTACTTCAAAATAAAGAGTAAAATTCGAGTCTGGCATAAAAAGTATGGTATGCCATTTAAAATAAGGATGTTGTTACCGACTACCGGTATTAATGGAAGTGTCATATATTTGGCATTATTTTCATTAAATAGAGCATTACTAAGAACCCCCATATACAAATTTTTAGTTCCAAATTATTTGCAGTTTCTGGAAAACGACTAATAGGCCAACGGAAATGAGTAAAAACAACTACTACGTTTTTATACCACTATATTTTCACAGAAACGTGACTGCAGTTTCGAAAATTATGTCATTTTCAAACGATGATTCAACTAAGAATAAAATACAAACATTCTGTTCCTATAATATATACTATCCAAATACAGGGACTACTTAGTCCCTGTATTTGGATAGTATATATTATAGGAACAGAATGTTTGTAAGTCCCTGTATCTGGATAGTATATATTATAGGAACAGAATGTTTGTATTTTATTCTTAGTTGAATCATCGTTTGAAAATGACATAATTGTCGAAACTGCAGTCACGTTTCTGTGAAAATATAGTGGTATAAAAACGTGGTAGTTGTTTTACTCATTTCCGTTGTGAATTATGTTGTATATTACTACCACAGAGTAACGGCTTCCTCGATTAATTTCTTTCTAATAGGCCACTCACCGTGAAGTACCCTGTATTATGTTAATTGAAAACGTTAATGTACTAACAATAAGATCCATACAAATATTGTTTTCTAGGTTAGGTATCGAACATCTTGCCCCTTGAATATCGTATTTCTGTAAATATTGGATGCGAAAATCGAATCTTCGTGAACTGTAAAGTTTTTACAGTTATACGAAAATTAAAACTTCGGATGCATGGGACACCAACTTTATCGTTACCGACAGGTGCGGTGCAGACGTCCCAACAACCACCGCCAACCCTTTCACCGAAGAAAATTGAACTTCAGCGTAAATGTGAAGATGACATCGGCATGCAATCGCGTCGGATGCATCTGAAGCGGCGAGTGGGGCGCGCTGTGCGAGAAAGACGGCAGATGGACGTAGTCGGTAACAGGTGTCGGTGCCGATCGATCCTGTAGGAGGCCGCGCGTGCGCCGTACGCCCACCCCGCTCTTACGTACGCGCCGTCACGACGCATTTTCGTCCAGGGAGTGGTGAGTTAAATACGAAACCGGTTCGCCGTGAGCAGTGACAGTGTTTTCAAAGTGATGCAGCAAAAAAAAACGTGCCCGTGGCACCTGGCTATGCCCCGGAACTGAACCAGCGAACGGCGCCGTCCATGAGCTCCGGTTTCGGCGGGGCCGCCATTTCCCCAGACGCCTTCATGTTCCGGGCGGTGCGGGCTCGCCTTCCGCGGGTGTTCTAGACTATTTTTCCGGCGATTACCGCGTGTGCTCCCGTCCCGTGGAGGGCCTGCGAGTCCTGCAGGTTGTTTACCTGTGGCTTGGGCGACTGTGGCAACTTGTTGCTCGAGCCCACCTATACACCGGCATCACTCACTTGTTTTTCCCCAACCACCTGCGAATGAATCATCCGCAGACACTCATTAATAAGTTATCTTAGATTTCCGCCGTTCTCGCTGTTAACGTATCGGATCCGTTCGCTCGGATAAAATCGATACGAGATGCCACGCTGCTACATGGTGAAAAAACAGAGCAACAAGTACCAGTTCATCATGAGGGACTGCTGGGACCAAAACAATTCCTCGTCTTCTTCTTCTTCGTCGTCGGGGGCGCCGGAGAGCCCCGCCGAGGGCTGTGTCGCGCCCCTCTGCTACACGCCGCTCACGAACCGTTCAAGTAAGTGCCACTTCTTTGCCGCCGTCGAGTCGTGAATAGATCTAGGGAGCCGTTCTACTCTATTTTTAGCATACCACCTATGTACAGTTAAGTTAGGATAAAAGCTTCCAACCCAAAACGCTTTTATCCCAGTGTGAATCTGACTTCGTCATGTTAGTATCGTAAACTCTACCTATAACCTATACAAATATGTTATGAAATTCCGTTTGCCTATATTCATTGAGTGGAAATAAAGATAAAAAAATTACTATTTGTTGTACTATAAGATAAGCTATTGCTGAAGATGTGAGTCCCACCAAAAACATAAATGTGAATAGGGGGCCAAGTTCGATACAGATGACGTTCGAACTTATCGGCCTCGCCGATAAAAGAATTGAGATTTGAACGAGTGTCAAGTTCCATAAAAACTTACTACAGGAATTTACAATAAAAATGTACAATGGTTTTCAATTAAATTTATAATTTGTCAAGTTTTACGTCAATGAATTACGTTTAACGTGATGATATTTACAACAAGCTTAAAATTTCATTTTTCCAGTTTTTTTTATATTACACTACAAACAATTTAGACGGATATAAAACTTACCAAGTTATAAATTTAATATCAAAGGACGTAACGAATTTTTTTTTCGAATTAATTGAAAACCGTTGTACATTCCTATTGTAAGTTCCTGTTGTAAGTTCCTATGGAATTTGGCACCCATTCAGATCCCAACTCTTTTATTGGCGAAACCGACAACCCCAAACGTTGATTTTACCTAACTTGGCCCCCTATTCGTATTTATATTCTTGGGGAGATATCATTAATTTTTGGAAAGTTTCATTTAATATAACGCAACGTGCTTGTTGTGGGTATACCTAACTATAGATTTCCTATTTTATTATAATTAGCTACAAATATTTATGTTACCTTTATATTTGATATTTGGTAAGCAGAAAATAATTTTACAAAATAATTTAACAAATCACATAGTGTTGTGGAGCCAGCTCTTTTTGTTTGGATTGATTAATACTTATTACTTGAAACTAATTGATCGGTACTTAGTACTTGAAGCTAACCGCACCAATAATTTTTGACAATATGTGGTTTCAGATATTTTCCTTTGTATACACCTAATGATCTATGACGCCATATTTCGAGTTTCTAAGTTACATAGAAGTGGTCTAGGTTTTTGATGAGTGAGTCAGTGAGTGATAAAAGTAGCACTTTTCAGACCTTAATAACTCGAGTACTATAATACAGATACAGATACAGACACACATGGAAAGTATGTAGGTCTTTGAGTTATGGGGGGGGGGGGTCGAAAGTAACTGGAAATGGTTCGTGTAATATTACACACTTCCGACGTGTTGCCCTTTTCTTTCCGACCTTGGCTGACCCAGTGTCGTGTGTCTAGATAACATAGATATAAATGTGCCCTGCTTTCTAAGAATGAATATTGTAATTCTACTTATAATTTATAACACACAAGATATATTTGTGTAATTTATAATTTGCGATATTAAGGCCCCTTAATTACGTACGTACAAATAGGGTGATATTTAAGTACGTGGCCAAACTTCAAGGAGTAATTCCTTGTGTGATTCTAAGACGCAAAGCTTATGTAAACGCAGGTCCGGTAATGCTTCGTTTTCAAGATACAGTGTGAAACTTTTTGTTTATTAATTTTTATAACAATTTC
Organism: Rosalia funebris; assembly: GCA_037954035.1. Classification (NCBI taxonomy): domain Eukaryota; kingdom Metazoa; phylum Arthropoda; class Insecta; order Coleoptera; family Cerambycidae; genus Rosalia; species Rosalia funebris. The sequence goes on from JAZFAV010000022.1 coordinate 14,498,811, forward strand.
TAAGACTAAAATAGACTATTGATATGGAAAAAGATAAGAGGTACACCCCAGCTTATTAATAATTGGTAGTTGTAATTATTTATTATTGTGTCCCAGGGACAAGTAATAAAGTGATTTTTATTTTTTTCTCGAAAACCAAGCAAGATACGAAAAAAGTTCGAGAGACAAAAAAGTTGTATTTTTAGTTTCTTAATGTTAAAAAGTTATACATGTTTTAAACATGTCAGTGGCGCACATTTTTTTGTCAAATCTAAGTTAAGGTGGACCCCGGGACGCCACTGGACTTAATAATTTTAATATACTTAGGGCTAAATTAGTTCCTTTCTACCATAAATAACACTGCCGAATTTCAACAAAATTGGCTAAAGGATTATTAAAATTTTTACGAAAAAACGATTTTAAAAAAAAATTTTACTCTGTATCTTAAAAACGAAGCATTACTGGACCTATTTTTATATAAACTTTTCATCTTTGAGAAGGAATGCCAACATTCAGTGGTGACTGTGTGTGTTACGGAACCAAGGATTCATTGCACTATCATCAAAATATCCAATTAAGTCGTTTAAAATAATTTACATATTAAACTTTCTTTTTTTAAGCTTTTCTTCTTTCTTTAATATAAATCTTAACAATTTTCGTAAATTAAAAAAAAATTGTACTGATTTTTATTAGATTAAAAACTAAAATTTATCAAGCGCAAGATTTTAAAATTATAGGCAAAATTATACCTTTTTTCTTTTTTAATTAATACTTTGAAAATGATCTAATAATTAGTTTTAAAAATTAATCATTTATAACGTTTTAACTATTAATAATGATATTAAAGTTATTATTGATAGAATAAAATATTTTAAAGTAAGAAACATATATTTAAAACAGAAGTATAACTAAAATAAAATATTTATAATAAAAATTAAATAAACTGCTGAGATTAAATTCATCATATCACCAAATTATACTGTCAACAGCATAATCTGAGTAAATAATAATAAATAATAATAACGAAGGTGTACAAGAGTTATACAATAGCTATTTCTTATCACTTTATCTTGAACAAAAATTCCAGAAACTCGTTTTTTTAAGACGACTGCCCATCTTCACTGCTGAGCAACAAGAATAGTTGCTGATAGTTGATTACGATAGACTCTTCCCCCAATCATCAGAAGGCAATCGTGCGCATTAGATATACTTCAAGATATCATCTGGCGTGGTTGCAAGATGGCCAACAATCACTCATGACTCATGAGTCTCACAATCAGCGAATATACAAAACATTTAGAAATAAAAACAGCTCCTATATACAGAATGAGTTCAATACTAATAATAAATATATGACAAAGAATATATTTTATCATTTTTATTCATACAAATAGATGATAAAATATTTATAACATTAAAAAAAAAAATATATATATATATATATATATATATATATATATATATATATATATATATATATATATATTGAATCACAGTTGAGCCTATTCGAATTCTAATTGCTTGTATGAATACATATACCCATGTACACTATACAATGATGAACCTAATTCGTTCCTGCTAACAAGGCAAAACGGTGAACGTTACCGAAATCGATCAAATCAGATCATTAAGGGGAATTCAATAATATAAAAATATATTAGTTATTCCATTAAAACAACATATTTCTTATACTATAGTTACATTATACCCTTTGAAAAATGTACGTATTCGATTAAAACTGCTCGACTGTTTCTGAAAACTTTTCGACTGTTTCTACGTTGTTGAAATGAATATAACAGTTCCAAGAGAGGGTCAATGACCTCAAAATGGTTGTTATGTGAAGGTCAGGAGATGCCGTTTCAGTCGCCATGGAGCCGTGGACGCTTGAGCATCATGGTTTGTTTACGGCACATTCATAGAGACCCGTTGGTCTATTGTTCGAAATTATTTCAATATTGAAAGGCATGGTAGTGTCGGTACTCAGAACACAATTTGTAAGTGGGTAAATAACCTTCCTATAACTGTTTTTTTGGGCCGTGGAAGACTTCCGGACCTACAACGAACATTAAGAACTCCCAAAAACGTGGAAAGGATTCGTGCATTAGTGGAAGCCAGTCCGCGCCGATCAGCTGTATGGCATTTTCTCGCGCTACACTTGTCTAATAGATTACGACGAATTCTGCATTCTTAAACCTCCAATTCCACCGGAATAAAACCATGGTATTTCAGGAACTTCCCCAAAATTATTTTATACGGAGGTTTACATTCCCAGAAACCATGTTGGATTTGTTGGCACATGATACTGTACTAATAATGATGGGGTGAGGTGCATTTCCATTCGTCGGGTGCTGTGAACAAACAGAATATCCGATATTGATCAGAAGAAAATCCACGTGAACTTCATCAACTTCATTCGAACCGAGTTACTGTGTGGTGTGGAGTAGCTCGAATCGGCATTATCGGTCCTTATTTTTTTAGAGAAGACTGACGCACGGGGACTGTAAATACACACCGTTGTGTTACGATGCTGCACGAATCTCTTATTACTGAACTAAGAAGGCGTAGCATAAACATGGATGCAGTTTATTTTTAGCAAGACGGAGCTTCGAGGGAGACTATAGCCTTCTTGAGGCAACATTTTCCTAGGCGCTTCATTTCGCTGTGGGGTGATATCGAGTGGCCTCCACGACCGCCCGACCTATTGCCCTGCGATTATTTCTTGTGGGGATACCTTTTTGATCGTGATCTTGTTTCGTATCACTAGGGCGTACTGTTGTACCACATCTTTGTTGTTGCCTTAAGAGTTGTGAAATAAACAGCGGTGTTTACTTCAATACATGTATTTATTAAAACTAAGCAACAACGGTATGAACACCTTAAAGAAAACGTTGTGTATAATGATTTTAAAACTGATTAATACCTAAGTTACATAGTGGATTTTGTGGCAATGCATATGGTCGACTTTCGGTTATCTGTTTTATAGCCTCTTCCTCACATCTGACTGTGACGCTAAGGTGACGGCTTTTGTGTCACTCAACATGGTTACTTACAGCAAGATATGATTCCGAAAAACTGCAGCCGACCCGACCGTTCCCATGATAAATAAATACATTTAAGGGAACTAAATATCTACCTACAGTGACCCTAATAAACTCACTGTAATAAACTAAATAGAAGTCTTAATACAAAGCAAGAGTTTTCATTGAGAAACTACGTACATTGCCGAATTTTCTACTGTAATAACAAGGGAAATTGAATTTATTCCAGCCGACGTGATACAGCAGTACATGCACAATTTTTGTACTCGTTTATAGGAGTGCTTACAAAAATGGCCGCCACTTATATTATGTTATTTTTTGCTCCTAATTCTTGCGTTTATTAATGTTTTTCATATGATAACCTAGCCGCTTGTAGTGAGTGTTTTGAAAAAATTACTTTCGTTGAATGGTAAGCGAATTATTAATTTTTAAAAATCATCATACATCTCTATCAAACCCTGTATAACATCATTTGAGCTGCTAATACCCTATTATATTAAAAACCTAAAAAGTTTGTTTAATATTCAACGAGGGTTTGGGTCGCCTAAAATTCTGCAGCAATTCTCGGGCCTCCCTCCGGTTCCCGGCGACTTCCCAACTGTTTCGACAAATATACCGTGCGTTGGGGTTCGCGCGCGCCCCTAATGAACGCGCGGCGTGTGTTGGGTACCTACATGCACCGCACGCTAGATCGGTATAGACCGCGAATTCCCACAAGGCCTTAGTCAGCGTAATGATTTCTGTGTTTAGACGGCGACGAAACTACAAAGGCTTTTAGTGAATCAATTAATTCCAATGGCCTCGATAATTAATTCTGATTTATTGGCCGCGATAGGAGGCGAATATTTTCATCGGCGAAGTCGATGGAGATGTAATTTAATTGGGCGAAGGTATCGGGAAAAGATCCGCTGCAATTTGTATTATGGACGTTTCGTAGAAGAGAAATGAAAACACTCCGCTTTCATTTTTCTTCTTTTGTCTTTGGGGAGCAGAGGGGGGCTGTAGATAATGTATACGTGGCGTGAAATATTCATTATAATATCTAAAGAACTATGTATAATAAAGTTAGTATACAGAAGGCCGCAAGAGTATGAAATAAATTAATTGAATCGGGTTCTAATAAAACGAAATCGAACTTAGTGTTCTGCTAACTTTACATGAAGTTAGCAGAACATCTATCAAAAAATTAACCGTAAACAAATGGTATAAACGAAATTTGAATCATCATCATCATCATCATTAGGTCATCAGTCCTAAGACTGGTTGGACGCTAACCTCCAGCTTCTCCTATCTTGTGTTAACCTACGCATTTCGCTAATTGTGCTACAACCTACATCCCTTACTATTTGCGAGCAGTAGTCTAATCTAGGCCTACCTCTGCCTTTCTTCACTCCTATTTCTGCCTCCAAAATATCGCTGACTATTCCCCCATGTCTCAGCAAGTGGCCTACCATTCTATCTCTTCTCTTCTTTAAGTTTTTCCACATACTCCTTTTCTCGCCGACTTTCTCCAATACTTCTTCGTTTCTAACCCTATCAGTCCATGGTATTTTCATCATTCTTCGGTAACACCACATCTCAAAAGCTTCTAATTTCTTCCTACTTGCTTCCCCTACCGTCCAGGTTTCGTAGCCGTAAAGTGCCGTGCTCCATACATATGTTTTCAAAAATCTCTTCCTTGTTTCTAAGTTTATTACCCCCGAGCATAAAAGTGCTTTCTTTTTGTTAAAAGCTACTCGACCCTGCGCTATTCTTTGTTTTATGTCTTTATCGCTTCTTCAATCCCAATTTATTTTACTTCCTAAATAAGTGAAGTCTTTAACTTCCTCCAATCTTTCATTATTAATTTGTACTTTCGTTTTTGCTCTGCTCTCGCGCCCTCTGCACACTAACACTTTAGTTTTGTTTTTATTCACCCTCATTCCGTATTCCTCTGTAACACTGCCTCCATTTCGTTCAATGCTGATTCCAGTTCCTCCTTACTAGATGCTAATACTGCTATATCATCCGCGAATCTCAGCATTTTTAGTTTCTGTCCCTGTACTTTAATCCCGAAATCCACTCTATCTTTTACCACATTAATCGCCTCTTCGATGTATAGATTAAAAATTAGTGGTGATAGCGTACATCCTTGTCTTACTCCTTTCCTAATACCTACTTCCCTTTTTTCCCCTTCTACTTCTATAACAGCAGTTTGCTCTATGTATAGATTGTGTACTACTCTCCTATCTCTATACTTCATTCCCGCGCTCTTTAGTATCTCGAACATTTTTTCCCATCTTACGTTATCAAAAGCTTTTTCTAAATCTACAAATCCTATATAAGCGTTCTTTCCTTTTTCTATTGCTTTCTCTAACATTACTCTTAGCGCCAGAATAGCTTCGCGAGTTCCCCTATTTCGCCTAAACCCGAATTGGTCTTCTCCTAGTATTTCCTCCGCTCTATTTTCCATCCTCTTCTGCACTATTCTAGTTAAGATTTTTGACGCATGGGAAGTTAGGCTAATCGTTCTAAAGTTCTCGCATTTGTCGGCTCCTCTCTTTTTCGGTATAGTAACGATAATGTTCCTCTTATAATCCTCCGGCATCTCGCCCGTTTCGTATATATATTTTACCAGTTCAAACATCCTATTTACTACTTTCTGTCCCGCACATTTCAAAATTTCCGCCTGTATTTTATCTACACCCGGCACTCTATTATTCTTTAGCCCCCTTAGTGCTATTTCAAATTCCTCTCTCAATATAGGTTTTCCTACATCTTCCCTATCGATGCTAGATTCTTCCTCTAATATCTCTCCTAATTCCTGACCCTCGTATAAATTTCCTAAGTACTGCTTCCATCTATCCGCTTTCTCCTCTCTTCCTATCAGTATGTCCCCCGATTGACTCCTAACATTTCTACTTATTGTTCCTACATCCCTGAAGTTCCTCTTAATTATTTTGTAAGCCTCATCGGTCTTACCTACTTGCAACTTATCTTCTACTTCTTTGCATTTCTCCTCTATCCATTGTTCTTTCGCTTTTCTACATTTTCTAATGATTTCCCACTTTATTGCCTTATACGTTTTCAGTCCTTCTTCGTCTCGTCTGTTTTTGTAGCCTCGTCTCTTTTGCATTAAGTTTAAGATTTCGTCCGTTATCCAGGGCTTCCTAGCTTCCCTTTTATCGTGTCCTAAAACGTCCGTAGCCGCGGAAGCTAGACTATTCTTGATACCCTCCCACTCAGTTTCTGCGTTCTTGATTTCGTCCTTACTCGTTTTATTTATTAATTGATCTGTTTTCTCCTGGAACTTATCTTTCATATTCTGATCCCTCAATATGTCTACATTTATACGTTTCTTATCCTTCCGGGTTTTCAGATTTTTGAACTTTAATCTAGCTTTCATGACTACCAAGTTGTGATCGCTGTCTACATCTGCTCCTGGATAACTCTTACAGTCTTTTACTTGATTTCTAAATCTCTTCCTAACCAGAATGTAGTCTATCTGATACCTGTCTATCCCTCCTGGCATTTTCCATGTGTACCGCCTCCTAACGTGATTCTTGAACAATGTGTTCGCGACTACCATCTTGTGCTTCTCACAGAATTCTATCAGTCTGCTACCTCTCTCGTTTCTGTTTCCTAATCCATAAGGCCCTACAAATTCTCCTTCTTTCCCCTCACCTACGACTGCGTTAAAATCTCCTACTATTATTAAATTTTCATGACCCTTCACAAATTTTATTATCTGCTCTATGTCCGAATAAACGGCTTCTAACTCTTCCTCGCTGTGGTTAGAAGTAGGCATGTATACTTGCACTATTACTGTTTCCACTGGCTTCGAATCTAACCTAACCATCATTACTCTCTCGCTGTATTGTAGGTAGCTATCTACACACTGTCCTGCGTTCTTCCGCATAACGATCCCTACTCCCGCGTTTCCATTTACCGATCCTGTGTGTATTACCCTATAGTCACCGCTCCAAAAATCTCCCCGCTCCAAAAATCTCCTACTTCCGGCCAGCGCATCTCACTTATACCTACTATATCTAATCCTAACCTATCCATTTCTATCTTCAGATTTTCTAGCTTCCCTGCCTGTCTCATGCTTCTGACATTCCACGCTCCGACTCGTGAAATGCTACACTTCTTATTATTATTGCACTCGATCACGTCTCCCGGAACAGTCCTCACCCGGAGATCCGAACGGAGGACTATTTTACCTCCGGAGTTTTTTGTCCCAGGAGACGCCATCATTAATTTAGGATAAGCTTTCTGCTAGCTGTTCTGAGGATTATAATGTGGTGGTTTCCTCTTGCCTTCCACATCGCAGTCGTGTGTGTCATAGCACCATACCAACCCCCACGGTTTCTGCCACTATGACTACTGAAAGAGCTGCTGTCCTCCTTCAGGGACTTGTCTTAGTCTGGTTTTTCAATAAGGACCCCCCCACTATGGTTAAACCTATGGTACGGCTCCTTAAATCATTAAAACGCGCAAGCCGACCCACCCGTTCCAGTTTGCACTAGAACTTCGTCAAGGTTCAAGTCCTATCGGATCGGGAAATTTGAAAGAAATATATTTTTCAACATTAGTAAAATAACTCAAAACTGGAAGTAACGAAAGAAAATAGATAAATACGAAAGAAAATTGATAATTTATATCTTCACAAAAGACCAGAGGATGAACTAATTAAGATTAAAAGCTGTTCTACTAAGTTACGGGGAACAAAATCCAAAAATCTGAAAAAAATTAGAAAATGTGACCCAGCGAATATGTCACGATTAATTAAAAGAAGGCAAACGGTAAATTCCTGAATGGAAACTAATCCCCCTAAGACATTTTAAAACGTAATTAATGGCTGTTCTGATAAATTCCCGGAAAAAAATCCAAAAATCTGAATTAATGCGTCCTCTGATCTTTTGTGAAAATGTAAATTATCAATTTTCTTTCGTGTCTATCTATTTTCTTTCGTTACTTCAAGTGGTGAGTTATTTAACTAATATCGAATTTTTTTTTATTTCGTTTATACCATTTGCTTACGGTTAAAAAGCGGCAATTTTCCATATACTTACTTTTAACAAAAAAAAAAATTGATAGATGAAAATGTTGAATCCAGTAAGATTCAAATTTTTTTTTAAATCAAAGACGGTTAAATTATCACTTTCACGATTAACTAATGGCCAATTAACGGCAAATAATGAGCCTATGCATGTTTTCATTCTTCAAAGTTGTTCTGTTAAGTTCACACTGATCTTACTTTCAAGTAACGACATTTGGTTTCTCTTTTCTATCTCCAGATGCATCCTTTAATTAATCAAAATATTTTCTTTTTTAAACTAAACACCCCTTGAGGCAGTTACTCATATAACAATCTGATCGTTAAGGCGATCAGATTATTGATTGACAATGAGTAACTTGGTTCTAACTTAAATTGGTACTTCGAAAATTTAGATCTAAGGACAGGGCCGGAACTTGAGCTGAAAAGGCCCCGGGGCAAAATAAAATGTAGGGGCCCTATTTAATAGTATATGTAATAGTAATTTAAAAATTACTTGTGGTATTAATATAGAAAAAATGAAGCATAAAAATCACTGTATTTTGTCCATAATAATTATATTTAGATATTATTCATTACAAACAATTAGTTGAAGTGTTAACTGAGTAAAATTCGTAAGCCGAAGCCTTAAATCATAAGAAAAAAGTTTCACATATTTCAATCGCTTACATCTTATATTAACTTGCGGAAACAGTCATCATAACCTGGCAATCTTTTTTAATCAACGCTTTTATTACATTTTAATGCAAACTCGAAAAATTTAAACTAAAAATGTTTTCTTCATTTCACAGAAGCAAATTCGTTGATTACTTTATCAAAATCAATTTTGCTGACTCTTTCCAACGCGCCGCGGGAGTTTTAAATTCTCTCACAATCGAATATTATAAAATAGTCCCTGTCAACATTGGGTCAGATTAGCATACTTGTAGATTTTCTTATTTTTATCACCTTAATTAATTCATTTTGATGATTATATTCTAAATAATATTTTTAGGAATCTTTGTTCGCGTGTTTTTCAATATTTTCTGATGGGGTTGAATCATTTTCCCTTTTCATTTTCTGCCAGGGGGCCACCTCTCGTCGGGGGCCCCGGGGCAATTCCCCGGTTGCCCCATTGTAGTTCCGGCCCTGTCTAAGGACTTATTCGCTAGTGTTCCTTAATTTCTAGTAACTTAACTACACTAATGTTAATGTGTATCACAGCCGCACAATACTCTGCTTTTCACTAACTAATAATCATGACTAACTCAAGAGGCTTTATTCTCTTGAATCTTCTTGTGATATTGGAGTGATCGAGGAGCTGGATAGCCTCGACGTTTACGTGTTGGTGGAGTGGTTGTTTATGATTCCTTGTGAGATGGATGTAATTGATGTAATTGTTGGGCCACAGTATCCATCTTCCATTTCAAGGTCAGGATAGAAGTCATTATTACTGACATTCCAAGGCGCATTGACGATGCTCCTCAGCACTTTATTCTAGAACCTCTGGATTATTAAGATGTTACTCTTTCTGGCACAACTCCGTAGTTTTATGTCATAAGTCCATACTTGTTTGAGGACTTGTTTATACTGAAATATTTTGTTGTATGTTGATAGGCTAGAGTGCCTACCAAATAATCAGTACATTTTATTGAATCTCATATCTTATATCAAAAAGATAACTTAAAATTTTGATATCTTAGATAAGCGATTTTCAGGCAAAACGCTATGTATAATTCAAAGTACATATATTAAGATTTCTAATAATTCATTAAAAATCAAATAAAAAATTGTGTTTTTTTTTTCTTTGATTCTGAATCTGAATTTCTTTCTTTTCTGAATGTGTGAACACGTTTTCTTGTAAACCTTAACTACCTGTTTATTGTCATAACATTTAGTCTCCGTATTTGGATAGTATATATTATAGGAACAGAATGTTTATATTTTATTCTTAATTCAATCATCGTTTGAAAATGACATAAAAATTGTCGAAACTGCAGTCACGTTTCTGTGAAAATATACTGGTATAAAACTTAGTAGTTGTTTTACTCATTTCCGTTGTGAATTATGAACTACCACAGAGTAACGGCTTCCTCAATTAATATTCACATTCATGTTAAATTCTACATAATAATAGTTCCTAAAAAAATATTATGTAGTAAATACATCCAGTAAATCATATCGCATTTTTACGATTTCGTTTTCTTTGGAATTTTTTCATTTAATGATCGTTCATATTCTGTAGACTCCACTATAATGCGCAAAAATACGCCTACGTTTCCATAAATATCTATTATCCGTCCAAGAAAAAAGTATACCTTAAATTCTGCATCATCCCGCCTCACTTAATCCACGGAAACACTCATCTGTATTATCACGAATGCAGAAAATCCAAGATTAACATTGGTTCCTTCCACTCATTACTTGCATTCGAGGAGATATGCAGTTATTTTGCTGCAGCTACTCTTTTTAATGAGATACTTTCAGATATTCGTTGACCCGAAATGCGCCAGATAAAGCACCGGAAACGAGAGACTTAATAATGTCTTTGTGTCCTAATTCCGTGTAATGGGTTTGCCTAAATTATGGCGGAGTCGCCAATGTTAGACGAAAAGACTACTGCTAGGTATTTAAAATTAAAATAAATGCAGTAACTGATAGATGCAATAATTCCCAAAATAGCCGCAAATAAAATTGTACAATAATATATGGTATATCAAAATGGCGAAAACTTTAAGAAAAAGTGTCGGTTCTTAATTTATTTTGAATTGTCTAAACAGTGAGCTTTGAACACCACTTAAGAGACTGAGGTATATTCTGTGCATGTCAGGACCGTACTCAGAACCTGTTGAGTGTATGTAACCGAAGCATGGATAGCAAAATAATATAGATTTCAAAATTAATTTATCAAGTACCCATAGGGTTAATTAAAGAAACATGAATTTATCCAGCAAGTATGCATAGGGTTAATTCAAGAAGCAGAAGCAGGCAAAGCCACTAATGATTTTTAGACATTTTTTAGGTTAATCGAATTTGGTTCGAGCGCATCTGTCACAAAAAATAGCACTTATTAAGTGCCTACATTTAAGATTGCCACATTAACGATGATTTTAGCTATAGTATTTTGTGTTATAAAGAACAGTACACAGGAACATTTATTACTTTATTTAATCAGTGGATACTTACTGAATTCACAATTACGTTTACATGGTGATGTACATTTACATATAAAGTATATTTTTTTAGATTTAACACATAGAAAATGTTATAAACATAGAAATAGTTCATAAATCGTGTAAATAAATGTCGATATATACACAGTATTCACACATCACTAAAATGAGGTTATGTCAATGGTCAGAATATACAGTATTTTATAGTTAAATCAATATGATTGCCAACTTCATCAATAGAAACAAGAAGGTGTTCTCTAATTCAGTTCAGTAGGTTTTTCTAAGTTCATTCTTCTACCTATGAATATCTCGCAGTATACAAAATAAGTGATCAAAATGAAAATGCTTGATACACATTCTTCATTACCCAAATCAAAATTAAAATTACATTTTTTTTTTAAACTTCCATAAAGTAAGATACAGTTAAGAAAGTATTTTATTAACAATGGTCCATTCGTTATTCGCCGGTAAAATGTTACAAAAATGATCACAAAAGTGTTATAAACTAGTCACTTTCATTTACAACGTCATGCTTCGACTCAATTATTTCCCAAATATCTGGAAAGTAGTCCAGTTTATCATGATCTTGAAACCTTGAAAAAATCGGAAGCAGCGTCATCCTATCGTCCTATCGACCAAGACTTCTACCAATGCTGTCAAAAGTATTTGAAAATATTTATACGAAAACACCAGTGAACATTGCGCAGAAAAGAACATTATTCCTGAACACCGATTCGGATTTCGAAATAAGCATGGAACTGTAGAAAAGTCCGTAAACTTGTACACAAAATAAACAGAGATTTTGAAGTTAAACAATATTGCTCGGCGTCTATTTGAACATTTTTCAAGCGTTTGATAAGGTTTGGCATGACGGAATTTTTCTTATCCCATTTACACAAAGGCTGGACGATTATCAAAAATAATCGATTATTTCCTATTAATCGATTATTGATAAATCAATTAATCAATTAATTGATAACCGTAATCAATTAATTGATAATCGATTACTTGATAACCGATTAATCGGAAAATCGATAATTGATTATTGATAATCAGATAATCGATTATTTAGGAAAATGTAATCAAATGATCGATTAATCGATCATTTTCCTGGCTCTAGATACGTAGCTATCGATAACATAGATATTAACTTTTAAATTCTTATTCTGATAAGTGATAAACTATTTGTAGATCAATTAATAATCAATAGATGATCGATTAATCGAATCTACGATTAGATTAATAATCGATTGATGGATTACATCGATTAATCTATAAACAATCGATAATGGATTAATCAATTAATCGATTATTTAGAAAAATGTAATCAAATTATCGATTAACTAATTATTTCTCCCAGCTCTAACCACAGTATTAACTCTTAAAATCCTACCTAACTTATGGCCACTTCCTTATTAAACAAAATAATACATATTCAAATTTATACCCTATCTTATTTGGCATATTCCAAGGAAGCGTATTAGGACCAGTCTTATATTTGATATATACAGCAGATTTATCAACTACAAATATGACAACGGTAGCAACATATGCCGACGACACGGCTATCCTTTTATCTCACACCGATCCTGTTCCTGCTTCAAGAAATCTCCAGGCTAAGTTTTTTTGAATATTATCTATATTCAAAAGTGGCTCAATAAATGGCCGACGCGAGCTAATGAAACCAAATCTATACATATCATCTTTACATTACGCCGAGAAACATGTCCTCCCATTAAAATCAACAACTGCTATCAATAACTTGTATTCATCTAGATAGGCGATTTACTTGACAGACACATATCTTAGACAAATGTAAACAGTTGGACATGAGTCAACTAATGAGGTATGAGTTGGGCAAACTGAGTCAAATGAACTGGCTTATCGGACTCAGATCACAATTACCTATTGAGAACAAATTATTGCTATATAAAGCCATCATTAACCAGTTTGATCGTATGCTCTGGAGAACCGCCAATAATTCGAACATAGAGATCTTGTATAGATTCTAAAACAAGGTAATACGTGCCATGTTCGACGCCCCAAGGTATGTACCTAACTACATTATTCAACGAGATATCTCTATTGCCTCTGTTAAAGATGTTATAGTTCAATATTGCTGGAAATACCATGACAGACTGTTACAACATCCCAATGTGCTATCCAAAAACCTATTCAAACCAATAGAGAAAGTGAGAATACTGAATAGGGTCACACTTTCCGATCTTGTGACTAAACTGAATTAGTGTTTTTAATTTAGTTAGCTACTGATTTAGCCATAAAATTAATTTACTGTCAGAGCAATAGCTTATTAATCTAGGGTATATTGCTAAATAAAAGGAGGTAAAAAAATCGTTATTCAGTATTGAGTTTTAACCATCTCCAGATGATGCCAACTTTATTGGCGAAACGCACGTCGAGTGTAGTGTATAGTATTTTGGTGTTGTGTGGAAAACTAAGTCAGTGTTATCTTCACAACAAAGGTTCCAACCGACACTAATGTTATTCAATATATTTAAAAAATTATGTCATAGGGATGGTAATAGTATTTGTGTTCTTATGTTAAGTTAGTAATTATTCACAAGTAATTTAGTAATTTGTTTTAATTTAATACATTTATGTTCCTTGGGTTTTTCTATTCTTGTAGATTTGTTATGTAGACAATTAGTCGTGTAAAAAAGGATTTTTTTAAATAAGTATTTGACTTTTTTTGTTTATTGGAAGAAGTTCTATGTATAGTAGCAACTATTGTTCATTTTGTTCAATTATGTTTGTTTGATCAAATCGATCTGAAGTATGTTGAAAATGTCTACCTAGTCCACGAGTCCAATAAAATTTCTCACTAAAACATAACTTGCAAAGAAATTCTTATAATAAGTTGCCAGTTTTCAGGATACTATGCTTTAACTAACTCATTTACGGATTTCAAAAATTCAAGTTGAACTTGTAGGTCCTTTAATGAGATGGAAACAGTTTGCCTGTACCAGAAACTGTGAATATTATGATCGTGATTTGTGCGTCACAGGAACAATCGTATGAATCAATCGACTGACATTTTTAAACAGTGTCGTGTCGAAACCACATTTTAGGGTAACAGTTAATACAATACAGATCCGTGAACTGTTGACAGAGTAATGAAAAGATTCTCCACAAAAACATTCAATGAAAATTATATTTCCATCAAAATAAATGAAATAAATTCAGCAAAAATCAAAATATGCAAATGAAACAAAAATTAAACAAATTTTACAAGAACTATTGAGACGCCAATGAATCAAATTTTGTATAATTTGTAATAAAGCTTAGACGTGACTTTATAATTGCATTTTGTTCGCCAAATTATTAACTGTCTATGCCGTATGCAGTTGATTGAAACATATATCGCTAGACATACGTGCTGGTAATTGTGGCATATTAGTAACAATTGCGAGTGATGCAGCATGTGATCCGTGCGTCGTCACTAAGTTGATACACGCACAATGCACAGGTCCATTATACAAATTGTACTCGCAGTTGTAGCTACTGGCGAATTTTTTCCACACAATCTTGGTAAACAAAGTTCGACTTTATTGAATTGTAAATTGAAGAAATGTTTAGCAATATTAAAGATATTACGAAAAGCAAGAGTTTGGTCTTGAGATATAATTTAATTATAATGACAATTTTTTTCGTTGTTGTATCTGAATCTGCCTCACCTTTATAAAAATCATCAGCACGTTCTTTCTGTTCTGGATCGATATAACCTTCTTATCCTATACATAAGAATTGGTCTTCTTCCAATACTCCCACTTTCTCTACCTCAGCTCCAAAATATCTTAAAAATCAAACAATAAAACACCCCATAACAACTTACCCTCTTTTGTCATATCAAACGATCCTTTACGAAAACAAAATCATTTGCGATACTTTCCCTTCTCCATCCTTCTAGGTCGACGTTTTTACGTTCTGAACTCATTTTACGTCGTGTTTGCTTACTTTATGGGCTCAGCCATTACAAACAAAATAAACGTAAAACAAAAATTATTTCGTCAGTAAATCAACTTTATCGAGAATCGATATCGGCAAATAATAGAGGAAATAAATGTGCAGTAAAGCCGAATGCAGAAGCGCACCGCACGTAGGGTCATAAAGCATGTTCTTGGAAACGTTTAAGGTCGCAAATTACCAAAATCTATATCAGTGGTGGAAAATAATGTTAAGGGCGTGCATGAGGATAGAAGTATAGGTTCATTTGGAGTAGAAATACATATATACCTTCGCTTGGTTTTGAAATATTAGTACTATTTATGTTTTTCCTTTGAATCAGCATAAAATAAATATTCAATTTTTTTTGCTTTGTTTTGCCCCATCCTCTATTGAGATACAGTCCTATTTCGTCCAATTTAGTCCTTGTGTAAACATGGAGAATAGCTGATGATAAATGCACAAGTCATAACTACATTATTGTGAAATAAAGAATAAATCTAACTTCTTGGAAGCAACTTCAATAATGCTTCCATGTATTTAAAATTAGAGAATTTTAAATGACTCAAAAAATGCATCTCTAATCGAGCCATCTAATACAGTCAATATATTTGCAGACTAAAGTTAAGAACAAATAATGTCTCCAAAGTACAATACTTCCGTTAGGTAAGTTTCTGTTACAATTCCTGGAACAGTTTTTCGATGGTATTTGAGGAAAGGCTGTAATTTTATACCTAAGTCATATATGCTTCTAAGTCATCAACATCATTTTATTTATTGAAGTGTACGGGCCTTAGACCTCAGGCAACTTCCTTGAATAAATAAACGGGGTAAGGTATGGAGATCGAGTCGGTAATTCGATAAAACCTTTTCTGCATATACAACGATTGTGAAGTAATTCATTTAAATAGCTGCTATTTACGTCATAATGGGGAGGTGCCTCATTTTACTTATACCACAAAAAATTATTAATATTGGAATAATGCAATCACTTCCGAAATTGTTTGTTGCCTTAACATTCCTAGATATTTTGTATCAATCAAATTACAATTCATAAAAATAGGATTCGCAGTCATATTCCCTACAATTCTTGCCTATATACATGTTTAGAGAAGATGAACGTAGTCTCCGCTGATGCATGTCTTTTTCCTAATTAATACTTTTAAGAAAGAACTGAAAGTATTGGACGCTCAGTAATCCTCAGTGAATGAATGGAGGCGCAAAGTCAGTTTCCATAAAAACTATTTACTTTCTGGGTAAACTCATTGGGCTACTTATTTCTATGTATTTAGATGAAACGTGGCCACATAAAAAAATTTAAAAAATATCATGAACAAAACATGAAACTTCATTACAACAGTTTATAGATTCATCCCAAAACTCCATTAACTTATCATCATTTCACCGTGAAATTATATTAACCTTGATATTGACTAATATCATGCTTACATACAACATACACATGTACCATACAACATGTGAATACATATTTTCTTGAATATCGTGCAAAATACCTATACGTATATTTTGTGTAATTGTTGACTAATTCTTGTAAGAAGTCTGGGATATCTCTAAATTGATTGTTTTTTTTTTACAATATTATTTGCTGTCGACTTTTTATTTGGTTCTTCATGTAAATATTATGTAGCACTTATTACAAACTGTATCGAGAGTCTTTTAATTTCACCTCAACTTCTCAAAATTTCAATTCTTTGTTTCCTAGTTTTATTTCCGTTGTATTCAATTCCTTTGTTTCTTATTTTGCAACATTTTTATTATTAATATAAAAACATGTTCATCATCAAATAGTTACTTGATTGACAATTAACAGTTAAGTATGAAATAACTTACTATTACTAACATTCCATAGCTACCTACGTAATATATTAAGGAAAACACTCTGCATCTGACAACATGCCATAGCAATCTAGATTATACATCAAGTACAGCGAAATATGCTGCAATTGCATTCCTGTGAAGCCAGTACTTATTATATATAACTGGTTACAAGATTAAAGTTGCTTCTAAACTAATAATTTGTATAGTGTGAAGTAGTAATAACAATAATAAAAAGTATACTGTCAAAAATAGTATTGTAAAAAGTGATGTGTTCGAAGGTTCTTATGTAAATATATAAACTGTACAGGGTGTATACTATTTGTGATTTCCATTCTAAATGTTTAAATTGTGCATATAATGTATAAAATAGGAGAAACAGTGTATAGTTTCATTGTATCTGTAAATTTTACATATAAAATTAAAAATAAACAATAAATACGTTTTCTTGATGTATTAGTAATTGTAAATAGGGAAAAATAGATTGAAATTTTATATATACGGGAAGAAAACCAGCAGTTCCATCATTGTTATCAACATAAAATGGCAAGTTTTCTAGCCCATCGTTTGTTAAGTTTTCCATTTAATAATGGTAGGTTCAAAGAAAGAAAAGAAGATTACTAAAGGTGTACCTAGAAGTAACGGGTATTCTTCTCACATTGTAAATAAATGATAAAACTATGAAAAAAAATAGTCCAGTTAAGTGGGTTTATTATTGAACATTGCATGAAGCCCGAAAATATTTCTAACAGTTTACTGAACCTAAACAATGTTTTTATGCGAACCGAGGCAGCATCTTCCGATGATGACCACTTGGCTGTTGAAACTCGCGTCGATAAGCGTGTAATGTTTCGATGCTTGTGGAAAACTATTCTTCTGTTTTCGTTGGCACGAAGAAAAGTTACAAATGCTTTCATCGAATTTAGAACAACTTTTTCTATTATATAATAATCGAGAAAAGACTTATTTCTCGTTTCGAGATTATTTCTCGTTTTCTACTCTAGACGAAAGAATTCAAAAGAAGCTCTAGTAGAAGAATGACTGTCGATATTTTCTGAGATTTTATTTGTCTAAAACAGTGTAATATAATGTTTATTTGAGTTGATGTCATCATAAATGGTTGGGATATCAGCTGTGTACAATAGATTTAATTAAGGTCCCTAGACACTCCCTTGAGGCACTCCTGCTTGTATTCGATGCAGGTTTATGACTTGATTTTGGTATTTCATCATAAAGTATCGATCGCTCAAATAGGATTTAGTAAGTTGATGATAAGGTTGTATGGCTGCAGTAATGGGGTAATGATGCTAAACTTTATCAAAGGCTTGGAATATATCCAAAACGGTTGCTAAGCAGTATTCTTTGTCTTCAAGGGACTCTTTTATGACTCCTACTCCCCCCCCCCCCTCTATACACCTTTCCAATTGTAGCGTATTGTTCCTGAAATATGAACTGGTGTTCTGGTATGATAGTTCTTTCTTTCAGTATTGGCTTTAGTTTATTGGCTTTCCTGCCTTTGGTATTAATATAATTTGTGATACCTTCCCTTGAAATGGGAAATTACCTATTCTTAAAATTGCATTGAAGACATGTACTCGTAGATATATCACAGCTTGGTGCCCTCTTTAGATTCAGTTCCTTAGTTATCACATCTATTTCAGAAACCTCTACTGCATTTATGAGAAAGTTTTGTTGATATGGGGATTCTAATCCTTCGAGTATTTCAGATTCTTCTGGTGCCGTCTTAGATGGAAAGGGTTGGAAAACATTGTATTTCCAACTCTTTCACCCCCCTCCCCCAATTTGGTTTGGAATGCGAAGATGTCTGCTTTTTCTCTATTGTTTTTTGCCCAACTACCATCAAGTTTTCTTATAGGAGGAATGTACTCTTGGGATTTGTTGAACTTACTAGTAGCTTTCCATAATAAGGATTCAATTGCTTGTGTAGGAAATAACTCTTCTAAGTATTGATTAATATTTTGATTATTTTCTTCAGAAATGAATTCTTTCAAGTTTTTAGTGGCTTTGTTCAGATTTGCTTTGTTATAGGGAGAACTTGCTTTCATCCAACATTTTTGTAACTTAATTTTTCCTAGAATGGCTTTCTCAAGTCTTTAGGAGCAGTTTTGTACTTTTTCTGTCATGTTTGGAACTAGAGTTACCTCCCAACATGCTTCATGTATATTTCTTATTAGATCCTCTACCGCGTTGCCTATTTCTTCAGCGGCTTTCAGCGAGACGTTTAAATCAAATTATTCGTCTATCAGCAGTCGAAAGAGTTTACAGTCAGTGTTATTATTTATAATTGATGGTGAATTTGTCTTATCGATGAACTTGTTGCCTAGTGTTAACATTATTATTGAATGAACCGAAGATAAATCTAAATTATCTTCTATCAAGAAACTATTGGTGTATGTATATACCTTTCACAACAAAGAAATGAAATGTATCCAGTTTGTTTCTATCGGTTGGTCAATATGTTGGTTTTCCGGTACCCAAGTGTTTTAGAGTTTTCTTTTACCATTTCTCTACCTTCTCTTGTTGTTAAACGGGAGCCCCACTTTTGGCACTTCGCATTATCGCATTATGTCAGAACGCAATTATGTATATTTTACCAAAATTTACCATTACGCTATATGAAACTCTACGTTACATTATCAGCACCACTGAAGTATGTCCTAATCAACGCCCTTATTTCGACAAATCTTTGTTTCTGATCGACAACAACTTCCGCTAGCGCCTCTATCAATATTGTATCAGAATTAACACAACACAAACCTGACTATTTCCTTTCCTCTACCGTATAATTTTCATTAGCCCGGCCCGATTCCCGGTGCCGTATAATAATTCCGGTCGACGTTTAATCCAGCCCAACTCTACCCCTTCGGCTGTTGTAAATTACCGCGAAGGGACATACTTTCCCCCGTGAAAGGGTTGCACGGGAGTATCTTTGTTAAGTTCAAGTAAATACGATTCGCTTCAAAAATAAACACAATAGCAGTTCCCAGCGCAAACACAAGTAATGAGTCAATATTCATTTAACTGATACCGTCTATTTACGGAATCATTTGATAGTCTTCACTTGCATTTAGCTAATCGGTTTAATCGCTCTGTTTCAATAGGTACTGGTAGGACATCTTGGTTTTAAATCGTATGGAGGTGTTATAACTATTCAATTATACAAAATTGGACAAATATGTCAGAACATCTAATTACTGGATAAACTATAGGCTAGATCAAAATACTCTAAGGCGTACGTTGATTTCCAATAGCTACCCTATTTTTTTGAATATGGGGTAAACGTCTGTCTCTTTTATAAAGATGACTCTGTATATATTTATATTTTCAGATAGATACTTCTTCAACAATTACAATGGTATAGGCTAATACGTGTACGACATATGGTTTTCTAAATACTAAATAAAGTTAATTAAATTATTACACAGAGTGTATATTAAATTGTTTATTTGATGTACAAATTATCTATGGAATTATATGAATCTATGGAAAAGACATTTGGGACACCTGAAAAATCTCACAATATGTTTCTTTTTGTAGAAAGGTCAAAAGATATTTTAAACTTGTCATTCTTTTAATAGCGATAAAGACATAAAACAAAGAATAGCGCAGAGTCGAGTAGCTTTTAACAGAAAGAAAGCACTTTTATGCTCGGGGGTAATAAACTTAGAAATAAGGAAGAGATTTTTGAAAACATATGTATGGAGCACGGCACTATACGGCTGCGAAACCTGGACGGTAGGGGAAGCAAGTAGGAAGAAATTAGAAGCTTTTGAGATGTGGTGTTACCGAAGAATGATGAAAATACCATGGACTGATAGGGTTAGAAACGAAGAAGTATTGGAGAAAGTCGGCGAGAAAAGAAGTATGTGGAAAAACTTAAAGAAGAGAAGAGATAGAATGGTAGGCCACTTGCTGAGACATAGGGGAATAGTCCGCGGTATTTTGGAGGCAGAAATAGGAGTGAAGAAAGGCAGAGGTAGGCCTAGATTAGACTACTGCTCGCAAATAGTAAATGCGTAAGTTAGCACAAGATAGGAGAAGCTGGAGGTTAGCGTCCAACCAGTCTTAGGACTGATGACCTAATGATGATGATGATTCTTTTAATACTTTAACTTTATGTACAGTGGCGTATATTTTCAGGGTCAAAGGGACTAATTTTTTTCAAGTGCCATTAAGAAAGTTTTGAGAAAAATTCAATTACAACTTTAATTGTAAGAAATGATTTATTTATTATGTTGTCTACAAGGGCGGATCAAATATAAACGGGACTTTATTTAAGAAAAATATTTATTGAAAAACACAAGGCAAAGATATTTTATTTTTCCACATAGTCTCCTGCTTATGTACAAATACATTTCTCCTTAAACGTACAAATACAATTTTCCCGACCAGAAGGAAGGTTTTTTATTCCAGTATCGTAGAATAAAGCTGGTTGCGTCAGGAGACAATTGCGCACGAATCCCTGCGCTTTAGTCATCGTGTAGTCGGGCGTGTAGTGGTGGACCCACGTTTCGTCGCAGGTGACAGTTCGATTCAAAAATGCATGAACTTCTCCCGAAAACCTTACTGTAAGCCTCTGACAGACCTCCAACGTCTCAACTTCCCATCTGCGGTCAAAAGGCGAGGACCCACCTGGCACACACTTTACGGAACTCCAGGTCGTTTTTGATAATCGTTTGACAGCTCCCATAACTTTTTTTACAATTTCAGATACGGTCACCCGTCGATCTTCTTCAAGAATGTCTCGAACTGCGCGAATGTATTCGTCCATAGTGCTGTTCGAGGACGGTGATAGTGTTCCTGATTTTCCACTCGTTCTCGCTCTCTCTTAAACTCTTTATGCCAGGAAAACACAAGATTCCTTGGCAGTGTTTGGTTACTGAACTGTGTAGTCAATCTAGGGAAAATTTTCGCCGCTTGAATTCGTTTACGAACAAGATTATAATAATGCGTTGCGCAACAGCGAGGTGCACCTCTTGCTCTGATGTCGTGAGCGCTACTGACGAACTGGTTGAGAGTGGGTAATGGCTGGCTCTTCCCATTCGTAGTGACCCTACCCAAGCATACTAGAACCTCGGGCCCGGTCCTAAGACAGCTCAAGAACCGAAATCCCGTTTATATTTGATCCACCCTCGTAGAAGGCCTTGAAACAAATTTTATTTAGTATCAGTTACGTCAAGTTGGCTTTCGGCAAAATTGATACTTTTGATTTTCTTTTGTCTGAATAAAAGAAATCTCAGTAAGATGTCTTTTTTGGAAAAAGATCGCATTGAAATTCTTATGATGTACTCGTATAACTATGGAAGTAGGAGAAGAATTACAATAGAAGTCTGTGCTCTCTTTAAGGCTCATCAAGATCGTCCCCCAATAGCACGATCTAACTTATTGCCAGTAAAATTGTACCTAAATACAGAGAACATGGACATGTACGCGATTTACGCAGAACTGATCGCCAGGCTAAAAGCACAACTTTATATTTTAGTAAGGGTTGGTGAAAATCCATATTCCAATGTTTTACATAAACATAAATTTCACTCTTACAAATTTACATTGACTCAAGAATTTTTAGAAGATAATTTAGATCGAGTGTAGTTCTGCGAAGAAATGCAATTACGTTATAATAATGGCAATATGTTTGCAAAAAAAATACTTTTTTCAGATGAAACCACGCCTTTCCTTAATGAAACTGTGAATAGATAAAATTTTATGTATTGGACCTCATAGAATCCACGATGGATGCAGAGTCACATACTCAATCTCCAAGAAACATGAACGTTTGGGCAAGTAGGTATAGTCGCAAACAGAATATTGAGCCCTTGACTGGCTCAAAGTGTTTGCAATTTTCACAGAAAAATTTGATTCTAACACTAACAGCTTTATACCTAAATGCAAGTAAACTAGATACACCTGACAATAAACTTTGGTACCAACAAGATGGTGTACCTCCTTATTACTCCCTTCCTGTTTTCACTTACTTGGATAACATTTTTCCACAACGATGGGTAAGGTGACGTGAAGCTATATAATGGCCACCTAGATCTCCAGATCTTATATCCATTGATTTTTTCTTATTTAATAATCAAAGTCTATCTCAAACCCGAAGACATAGATGATTTAAAAGAACGAATTTAGAGTTAGATTTTATACATTTCAAGGACCGCTATGGATCAAAATAATAAATATATTTTTTTATATATCTTAAATAAAACATGCGACTCTGAATACACTGTGTACATAGCTTCTCTGTTTAACAAAAATCTCTCAAAAATATATGTGTATCATTTTACTGCAATATAAAATAGTTACTGTAAATGTATATAGTATACTGAATAAATAATATGCGTCAGTCTACCTTCTGCACTGGTGTGGGTAGTATTGCGAATATTCTCCAATATAGTAAAATGTATATCATTTCAGCTTCACATAATAAGTTTTAAAAAAACCGAATTAAAAAAAAAATAACAACTGAAAAGCAAGAAATAAATGTTTTCTAGAACAATTTAATAACTATTTGTTGTTGCGCTTGATGTAATTAAGAAATTATTATTTATTCTGTAATTATTATTAATTGTTTTATATAATTTTGAAGTCAATGCCAAGTGAAACATAAAAAAATATATGCCTTGATACTATAACAACGAGTTTACATTTAATATTGCCGAGGGCCGGCATTCGCATTACTAATACTGTATGGCACCGACTTCAAAATTATCTAAAACAATTAATAATAATTACATAATAAACAATAATTTTTTAATTATATCAAACAGACTAAGATTAAATAAAACATTAGATTAAACAAATAAGTATTAAATTGTTGTAGAAAATATTTATTTCTTGCTTTTGAGTTAAGATATTGTTTTAAACTTATTTTTTTACAATTTTAAGTGATGGGTAGACTTACTAAGGATGTTTTGCGAATGAGAAAACGACGGCTACTTGAATAAGGAGTTCCGTTGTGTATCTTCGAAGTCCAAGGTCCAATACCAATGAAATTAAGACTACCTTGGAGCTGTACTGAACCCAACGCAAAAAGAATAATTAAAATCGGTTCATAAACATAAAAGTTATACCCGAGCATACATACATATTATATATATATATATATATATATATATATATATATATATATATATATATATATATATATATATATATATATATATATATATATATAGCATGCGGCATGGGATTCAAGTATTTTTGAAATAATTATAAAATCGTTAGTTTGTGCTTTAAAATAGTTATTGGTAGAGCAACATATATAAGAACATAGCATTTAATAATACGTGTGTCAATATTCAGTTAAGGAAGAGTATATGAGTATATCGGGCATATGATGCCCGTTTTCGTAGATACATTGTTGAAGGCGTTTACGAAAATTGGCCTCCACTCTTTCCAGCAGATCTCTGTTGATTTTAATGATTTTTTGACGGATTGATTCCTTTAATTGCTTCCTTTAATCTAACGTACGAGGCTTGCCTTCATAGGCACGTAACTTGAAGTACCTCCATAGAAATAAATCACACGTGGGCAAGTCAGGGGACCGAGGAAGCCATAAAACGTCACCAAATCTCGAAGTGAGGGGGGTTAGGAAACAGGGGGCGAAGAACAGCCATTGACGCTCTGGTGGTGAGTACCGTGGCCCCACCTTGCTGAAACCACAAATTTTGACGATCAATACCTATTCTTCGTAACTCAGGGATAAAAAAGGAGTTCACTATATTAATGTAACGTTCAGATGTTACAATACCGGTAACCCCATTTTCTTCAAAGAAATAGGGATCGATGACACCAAATTTCCCATGCGTCCCATCACGCACCAAACTGTTACCTTAGGATTATGCAACGGTTCTTCGTGTAATCATCGGGGATTTTCAGCAACTCAATACTGAGAATTTTGTTTGTTGATGGCCCCATTAAGGTGGAAATGGGCTTCATCCCTCATTACCACCAACATGTTTTCTTTCTGCTCATAAAGTGCAAGCATTTCCTGTACAAAACTCAATCATTGGGGGTAATCCCTTACATTCAATTCCAATAACTGTCTTATATGGTTGGAAATGTAATTCTCCATGCAAAATGCTATGAGTCAAGGAATGAAATGTAACCTGCCGCGCGTCTCCCTTTTGTAATAGGCGATTACTATCCATTCCAGAAACACTTGATTCCCGTGCCGCACCCTTTATGTATATATATATATATATATATATATATATATATATATATATATATATATATATATATATAGACGAACTGAGAACCCCCTCCTTTTCTGCAGTCAGTTAAAAATAATAGAAGGGTCAAATTTTAGTTCTTCACACTTATCCACATGAGATGATTTAGGAATGTTAATATACAGAGAGAAGTATACACTTTTTTGTTTACAAGGAAATACAGTATTATGTATACCATATACACAGCTTATTTATCTAATCGAAATATAATCTAGCATAGTTACCACTATCCTAGATACAATATTCTAGGTCTAATACAAGTTTACGAAACAACCCAAGCAGGCTGGATGAAGGTACAGTACATTCAGTTTTTAACTTTTGTGCTTTAGAGAATGACTATTTAAACGGTTGCAAATACATACCCAATGCAGACTATAATTTACTCCACGCGGAGTAAGGCGTACTATATTATGGTGTATTTATATTACTTTTATACTTAAAATATATAGAGTGGTGTGAAATTTTACCAATTCCAATGCTGTTAAGTTTTATACCAGAATAGTGAAATTTTACATCATTGTCACAGCATTAAAAGTTGTAAATTTTTACGACAGCAAATTTTCAACCCTGTAAATATGTAACCAAATAAATAAACGATTTTATCACTTCAGATTGACCCTACACTTCTCCGAGCCCTCGCATTATTCAATCCCCTATTCGATTGCAATTGATTTATGTCAGCTCACATGTCGCTATGCAAATACTGAAATTCTGAAATAATGAAAGTATAATCCTTTAATCGAACCGGCTTTCTATGCAATTGAATCCGCCGTATTCCTGCTGAAATTTGTGTACAATCCGAGTAAGGTTATTAATTTCGACGGGAAATCGATAAACTGACAATCGCTGCAATAAGTAATAAAGCTGTTGCTGTTATCTATAAATCCGTAGAATTTTCCATCGCAAACGTTCGTTATTCGTTATGAACTTCGGTGAAATGATCTCAGGTGTATTATTGAAAAAATGAAACAGGTTGAGATAATATGTGTTGTCAAAATAATATAGTTCAGCCAACGCCGTACTTATTTACACATAAAAACATTCGACATCAAAGAAATTCAGTGATGACGTAAGAGTTGTGACTAATGGTAGTTAACACTGTACACTACACTCGAGCCGCTCATTTCGCCAACAATGTTGGCATCATCTGGAGATGACTAATACTATATTTTAAGGCAGAGTTTAAAACTGAAATTGAAACAGAGTTTTAATCGTCTCCAGATGATACTTTGTTGGCGAGACGCTCGTCGAGTGTAGTGTATAGTGTTTTGGTGTTTTGTGGAAAACCACGTCAGTGTTATCTTCACACTAAAGGTTCCATCCCACTCCAGTAATAATGGTAGTTAAAAATTTAACAATATAGCCAAGGAAATAAATGCTTGTATAGGTCTATTTTAAATTCATATTTATACGAATACGTTTTTGTCGTCATCGTGATTAGAGTTATGACTTCAGCGACAGTTTTTATAAATGGTACCTTTATGACACATCAAATCATATAACTATACACAGATATATAACAATTTCTTTGAAAAACAACAAATATTTTAACAAATTAATTAATATTGTAGAAGCCCAAATATTACGAAAAATAATAATTAATATAATATAACTTATAAGTCGGAAATCGAGAAAAGAACCACCAAACCGCAAAGCGGTTATCAGAGTATTTCAAAAAATAAAATCCGCCACAGATAGGATTCGAAATTTGCCCCGAATCGGAACCGAACGACATACAGCTGTTTCGAACTTATTAGTTCTCATCAGTGCCGTACACGGTACGCCGATTCAGGACAAATGCCGAATGAACTCTATGGGGTATACATCTTTATCGATACGATCTCTGTCAGTAACATATAAGTCGGAAATTGAGAAAGGAACCACCAAACCGCCAAGCGGTAACTAATATAAACATCCCTAAACAGGTAACCCGTGCTATTGCTCAATTATGAACAGCAAATAAATTTCAATCAAATTTAACTCATCTGAAATTTGTACTGCCTGCAACACTAGTGTACTGGGTTAGTCACCTAAAATTGACCCCCCCTTTATTTCTCTTAATTTCAATCGAATAGAAAAACTCAAACAAGGATTTTACATGATTTTTTATAATTTTTTTGAATATTTAAACAAATTTTCAGAAACTCTGCAAATTGAAAGGGGACGAACAATTTTTTATTTTTTTTTTAAATGGAACACCCTGTATTTTTTTACTTAAAAAAGTTACTCACAGTTTTCTGATCACAAAAATATATAATTGTTGTATCTTGGTAAGTATAGCTCTTGAGATACTCATACAAATATATAGTCACATCACAGGAATAAGTTTGGCATAACACCATAAATCAGGAGAGCTATCTTTTTGAGATATAACAACACATCTTGTTTTTTAAGAAAAAAAGTATGAAAATTCTTTAATGCGGCAATACATAATAATTATAATAAACAAATAAACCTTTATTAAAATGACAACAACAAAGTTTAATGAACACAAAACATAAATAACGAAATAATGATAAAAAAACAATGCGCAACAATAAATAACATAAAACCAATGAACTTTATTAAAATTAAACATATCTATATGTTCTCCACGTATCCTCCGTTTCTATCAAGGCACACTTGGCATCTTTTAATAAATTCATTTCTAACGTTTTCAAATAATAAACATTTTGCCGCAAATTTTCTATTTTTTGACTGATACAGTCCTTCAACTCATCCGAGTTATTATATACCGAATTTTCGTATATGTTTTGTTTTCGTGTTCCCCACAAAAAGAAGTCCAAAGGACTCAAGTCTGGGCTATTAGCAGGCCAATGTATAGGACCGTATCTTCCTATCCAAAATAGATATTTGTCATTTAAATATTCCGTTACATTCCGTACAGAGTGTGGAGGAGCACCATCCTGTTGTCAAATAAGAGAATTCTTGGTTGCAAGGGGAATATTATCTAAATAGTTCTCTACTTCACCCCGAAGAATATTCAAATACTGAACTGCATTCAAGGACCCATTAATGAATACGGGACCCACAATTGTATTTTGATGAATACCGCACCACACATTTACTGTATTATATCGTTGGGTTTTTATCTTTTTTATAATATGTTGATTTGCGGGCGCCCAATAATGTGCATTTTTCCTATTAAAAAGTCCAGCCGTTAAAAAGCTACTTTCATCGGTCCAAAATAAGTTTTTTAAAAAGTTATTGTCGTTTTCTGCTCTCTCAATCATCTCTACAAGAAGCTCTTCTGTCGGCAAAATTATTTTCAGTTAAAATCTGAACTGGCAAAATACTATAAGGCTTATATTTGTGACGTTTTAATATACGTCTTATACTTGCTTGAGAAATATTAAATTGTTCTGCAGCAGCGTTAGCATTTATTGGGGTGTTCGGTAAGAAAAAAGTAAAACATCCATTTCCATATCTCTTGTTTTGGGCTTCTTTTTTCCTCGTTTCTTATCTTTTAAAGATTCGCTGTCCCCAAACTTGAGATAAATATTAGAGAAAGTGTTCTTGGAGGGAACGCGTCTTTCAGGATATTTTCTTGCATATTCACTTTTAGCTATATATTTGTTTTTATTGCTGCTTAAGTAAATTTCTAATATCTTTCCTTTCGACTAATGAATATCCCATATCAATATATTAGATATATTAACAAGTGTATTAAAACTTAACTTAAAGCGTATTAATAATATAACAATCAAACATAAGTCAAACATAACAAAACAAAATATACAAAAAACAAACATAACAAAACTGTCAAACGAAGCATTATTGTTTCTTTAAATCATTTCGGTTCATAGCTCTCCTGATTTATGGTCTTATGTTAAACTTATTCCTGTGATGTGACTATATATTTGTATGAATATCTCAAGAACTATACTTACCAGGATACAACAATTATATATTTTTGTGATCAAAAAACTGTGGGTAACTTTTTTTGGTAAAAAAATACAGGATGTTCCATTTAAAAAAAATAAGAAAATGTTCGCCCCCTTTCAATTTGCAGAGTTTTTGAAAATTTGTTTAAATATTCAAAAAACTTATAAAAAATCATGTAAAATCATTGTTTGAACTTTTCGATTCGATTGAGATTAAGGGAAATAAAGGGGGGGTCAATTTTAGGTGACTAACCCGGTACAGGAAACTCTTTGTCACTTATTCTTTAACTATCCTATATACTGTGAAATTAAATCATTCATCTGCAACTTTATAAGTGATTTTGAGTTATTAGCAATAACACTAAATAATACAATATAACAAATCAGATAGCTACAGTGATAGCCACGTGGTTGTGCAATGTTTCAAATCGGGCAAGCCTGCAGAGCAAACTCTTTCTTGTTCTAACGCAGTCTCCATTATATTAGTAATTCTATAGACCTGATCTATTGTTGAATGTTTATGTCTGAACCCGAACTGGTGGTCTGGGATTAATTTTTTCTGTCGATAATTGGCTGTATTCTTTTAAGTAGCAGTTTATTAAAGATATTGGCAATGATAGGTAATAAAGGTATTGATCTATATCAAGAGACTACATGTGGCGATTTTCCAGGTTTTGGTACCATCACGATTTCTGCCACTTTCCATAGTTTAGATACGTATATAGCCTGAACGTGGCATTGATTAGATTAGTTAGCTTGGCAAGTGCTTTCTTCGGGATGTGCTTTAGTATTTCTCGTATTATTAAGTCACACTCAGGAGCTCTTCTTGAATCTATGTTTGATGTCTTTCATAACTTCATCTGGCGATGTGAATTTGAAATTTTCTTCTTCCTGATGAGGAGTTTATTCAGGTATTTCTTCTTCTTGTAGGTTATTTATTTGAAGATATTCTCTGCGTGAGTGACAAAACAAAATTTTTTGATAACTATTAGTTAAGCTCCTTATTATTAATATTTTCGACTTCTCTCTCAGCACAATTGGTGAAAAACATTCACCTACGCCTGAGCCTAAGAGTTAAGCTTGGATAACAAGGGACGAAATTCACTCTATTCCTATTCGATCCGCTTTGTCGAATCAAATTATGATCAGTGGAAGAGTTGAAAATGTATTTTCTCGGAAACTGTATCTGACCGTCAAAATTTACTTTATTTATTTACGTTAAAAATTTATTTATTTACCCAGATTCATCGCCAGCGACCCAACAAAATTGGAATATAGCCAAAATTTCATGAGAATCTACATCTAAGTAAATAACCAGAAGTGACAGAAATAATTATTAAACTTAAGTTCCGTCCTTCACAATATAAACTTTTCGTCACTCCAAAATACAGCTCCTCTGTATTATGTACATAACATTATCATACAATATTAAAAGCAACGTTATAATAAAAAAGCAGGCAGCTTAATATTGTTTTTCTTCCCGAGTTTGCGTTATATTAAAGGCCCCGGAACGAGGGCCGAGTACATAATGCTTCTAAACTTTTAAGCTTGTAGGTACTATAATTTAACAATATTAAACAAGTGGGTTTCTAAGGAAAATGAAGGCACCTCGTTATCTTTATTACCGAAAGAAAGACGCCGCTCCACAATAACAAGAACGACACAAACGACAATCTTACTTTTCTCCCCGTGGAAAATGTAATCTAATTTGGTGAACCCACTCGAAACTCTGAGTCCCGACCTTATATTTCAGTTGAGGTCCCGTCATATTCATTGCGCTTAAGAGTTTTATTCAAATGCTCCCGGGGACTAAGTGGGATCGAATTGATAAATTTAATAACTCGGTTCGCGCGGTTTTTGCTTCCGCGATCCAATAGCCGTGGGACGATACTTACGCTTCTGTCGAAAATTCTAATTGATGATTGAAGCGTGGGATTTCACTGATTACAATTAGTTTGTTTTAATGGAAATTGAAACTCATGCACAAATCTTGTGGTACGAGTGCAAAATATAAGGACTACAGAACTGTATATGAGGTAATAGGTAATGTTTTTTTCTACAAACAGAACTTCAACGTGTTATTTATACATGAGTTTGTAAACGTACGTTCTGTAAATCTGTATTTTTAACCGACTTCAAAAAAAGGCGGAGGTTTTCAATTCGTCTGTATATATTTGTTTATGTATGTTCGGGTATAACTTTTATGTCTATGAACCGATTCTAATTACTCTTTTGCGTTGGGTTCACTTTAACTCCAAGGTGGTCCCATTTTAATTTTGTTGGACCTTGGACTTCAAAGATACACAACGGAACTCCTTATTCAAGTAGCCGTCGTTTTCTCATTCACAAAGCATCCTTGGTAAGTCTACCCATCACTTAAAATTGTGAAATAAGTTTAAAAGAAACCGACCGAATAATTTAACTAAAAAGCAAGAAATAAATATTTTCTACAACTTAATACTTATTTGTTGTTCCGTTTAATGTAATTAAGAAATTATTGTTTGTTATGTAATTATTATTAATTGTTTTATATAATTTTGAAGTCGATAAAACTAAATTTTTACCGCGGAAGATTTTCAACAGTGTTGCCAGAACTTCATGCATAACATAATGGAATCTTGTCTAGCAAGATTTTAACAATGTTTATTTCCATTCCTAAAATACCAGCATAGAATTTCATACCATATACTACAAATAATTCACGTAAATAAAATTTCAATAAAACAGTCAATAAAAACTTATTTTGATATTAAGAGACTTTTTTTTAAATAAAACTTAATTCTGAACAACATTGAACAGAAGAACGTGTGAAGAAAATCTATATTGTTTCACAAAATGCTTTGCTATTTAGCAGGTAGATGGCCGTAATGCTATTCTACGTACGTTCCCTTCCTAAAAAATCCCAGTACAGTAGACAGGCTTCCATTGTGCGCCAACAATTTTCAATAAACATAAAATCATAACATATGGATCTTGTCCCTTTTGTTCTCTTGGATCACAACTTGAAGATGAAATAATTCTCTAGTAGAATCTGTACTAGGCACAGAAATTAATGGATATAAAAGAAATCCCAAATTTTTAGGTTATTTTCAATGAGCTGTAAGTTGGAGAAAATAGTTGCAGAGCAATTTTAAATAAAGTGAATTTAAGGTCCCCGTTTGTGGTCCAAAATGTTTTGCCATCAGCAGTTCTTGAGTAATCATAAGAAAACCATCAAAAAATTGTTTTCAATTACTACTTACCTTTCAAAAGGTTCGCGAACCTCAACATTTTTTATTTTTTACTGACTCCATTATAAATATTTTTTAATCTGTTTTATCCTCTTTAATCTAAGTAGTGTAAAAGCCTCACACGATGATTTTTCGCCTGAGTTATCGTCGTTCAAAGCAAAAAAGTCAGTTCTGACTTTGGTAATTAATTACTAAGGAAATAGTGATCGTACAGAGAATTACTATAGAGTTTTAAAAGTTTAAAAGTATTCTTTACAAGCTGTAGATGTTTAAAAGTTTTTCGGTGTGAGAATGTTGATTGAAACAAGGGTAATAAAATGTGCATTTAGAGATATTTGCTTAACTTACTATAACTTTGGAAATAATAAATAGACTAAAGATCTTGACTGTTTTTATTTAACCTCACAACATCTTAAAGAAACCCTGAGAATATCAAAGCGCTGCAATTTTTCTTTTCATTGTGTTCGGAATTCTGAATTTGTCGTTTTTGATAAAATCAATTTAATCATGAATTTTTCATTTTTTATTAATGTTTTGAGGTTGAAAATGCTTTTTTAGCAATAATCCATATGTTTTTATCAAAAACTGTTAATTATTTGAATAAAAAATAATAAAAAAATAAAAGAAAAGTCAAAATTGACTTTTCTTCTTTGAACGACGATCACTCAGCGAAAAACATCGTACAATATTTTTAGTCCATTCATATTAAATAAGGTAAAATTATCTAAAAAACCTTATAATAAAATCACTGGAAAAACAATTATGTAAGTCCTTGAACCTTTTAAAAGGCGAGCAAAAATTTTGGAATTTTTTTCCGATGGTTTTTTTATGATTACTGTTGATTTGAGTTCAAAAAATGTTAAACTCAATATCTGAAAATGAGAAACTTGAAGCTTCAATTTGTTTTTTTTTAATGCTCTGCGACTATTTTTCTCCAAGTTACAGGCCCTTTGAAAATCGTCTAAAAATTCAGGACTTTTTACATCCTTTAACTTTTGTGCCTAGTATATATACGCGCGGATAAAAATATCAATCGGCGTAGTTCCATTAAATAATACAAGCGAATGCGCTTGCTGGATGATCAGGACACGTAAAAAACCGTGCCTGTTCCGCTAATGAAACGAGTACTCATCCAGAATAATTCACCGGTCCCGTGAAATGCAACAACCTTTCTTCCAAAAGGTGAATTACGCTCGCGATATTTTAAATTTCACAAAACATACACCGCCCAACCTCGTCCGCATTCGGCTAATAAATCAAGAATCGACATGTCCAATTTAAAACAGATATCGAATTCGTGTAGTGTAACCGGGTCAGATATCGTGCACATACCTCATGACGAAATTGGTTCACGGAATACGCAAAACAAGTGGAATTTGTTTTAATTTATTCATTACGGACGATACATGCACGAAGATTCTTTGTTGACGTACGGCTATCTGTAGAAGGGATCCCGTACTGGATGTTGATTTAGTCGACCTATTAAATGCCCGGACCCCACATACATCCAGCAGACAGATTGTGAATCTGTCACAATCTGTCAGGCAGCAGGTCTGATAGCAGGTTTATGTTGTTCATCGCATATATAAACCGAATTAGCTATGGAAAATTGACGCCTTTCTTACTTAGCAAAGTCAATTCCTTCCGATTCGAATTCATATTCTGTAGAGTGTCTCAGTGGGAATTATAGGATTTGAATTGCCCGCCATATGTAGTCTGTTAAACATAGGACGTCAACGTTTAACGAGTGTCATCTACAGACCATACGACGCGACGTCAACATGCCGCGATCAACAATTCAACAAAGAATAGTTTATGTATCACAGAGATGCTTGCTTTGGTGCGCATTTTGGAATCGTGAATTAGGCCATACTTCTTTGAAAATGAAGCTGATAATGCCATCACAGGCATGTTGGTTTGTAATTCACAGTCGTCAAATATTAACGCCCTATCTTTGGCAGAACACAAATAGCGCACAACTCTATTTTTATAGTTCCAACTGATACGCCCTATATTTCTATAAGGGGAAGGAAGAATTCCCTATATTTCTATAAGGGAAGGAGAAGGCCCATATACACTCGTGTTGGGCCCATTGTGTGACCTTCATCAGAGCTATCCCATTGTGTAGATGTACTCAAGAAGATTACTTAGTGGTAGTTGAAGAAAGCCAACCAATTCTAATCAATAATTTCCCAATATAACTTCTCATTTTGTTAATAGTGCGCAGCAGCTCCTTAGAATATTGTAACGAATTTACTAGAAAGTTCTTTATTTCTCGAACACTTATTTACAACTCAACTATCCACAAGTCCAACTAACTAACTAACTTTCTTTCTACATTAACTTTATAAACTAACTTTCGCACTGTATATCACTTTCATTGCACTGTGTCGCCCACTATCGCAGTCCAAATTCAACTAACTGCTGGCCGGACGACACATTTCTTATATAGGCAGTAGAACGTCTCTCCAGGCGTTTCTAGATAAAGAACTTTGGCGAACCTTCTAGTATAGAACGCACTGGAAATCAATACCGCACGCTCTCAAGTTTCGAATATTCCCGGAATTCAGGATCGCTCGAGGCATTCGTGACAATATATTCCGCAGATTCATCATCTATATTACATGCTCTATATATAGGACTGTGTGTATATCCGATAACGTGGAGATATTGGTTTAGTCTGTAAGGTCCAGGTAGCGTTTCTATTTGGGTCTGTAAATTTGTACGAGATAGATTTGAGCAGTACTTTTCTAGTTTGATGCAAAGTGTAGTTGATAACATTTTTCCTTGTCTACAACATCTAATTTTGGTCCACCTGTTTTATGACGTTTAAACTTGAAGTCTTTTACCATGATATTTCCCGTAGCTTTGTAAAGCTCAATTACTGAACCTGATTCCAGTATAGTCACGGGATTCTCAACAAGCCAGGATATTCACCCCTTCACTTCCACAATTCCCTACATATGTCTTCTAGCAACATAAAGTGACACCGTTCATTTGTAGCACATTAAACCACTCTTTAAATTGAAAAATCGGCCCGGAATTAGTCCTGCCATTTTTAGGGGCATGAACTTACTGGCTGTGAACATGCCATCGATTTCACTATGGCTACTGTAGATGTAGTTCTCATCGCACTAGTAAAATCAATCTTTCTTTGTACTTCTTTAGTCGTGATTTTTTGCATAACTCTGATCCACCACGCATTTTCTATATATGTTAGCACTAGCCTCACGTCAATCAGATATATCCAATAACTGATCTTGGTACTTAATCCTCATGAACTTCCTATTTTCACAGCAATCCTGTCCAAGTGCATAACCTACTGTGTATATTTTGTTATCTACATACACTCACTGTTAGCAATTCAAGTTGCAGTAAAAAATATCTGTCATAAATTCTCCAGCTTCTTTTTCCAGGTGAGCAGGACAAGTTGCGTTCTTATTCGTTGTTATAGATAGAGTGTATTCCGTGCACAAGCTATCAATAATCGTCATTGTATTTTGCATTAACTCGCATAATACTTCTTCAAAACTACCAGTTATCAGAATAACTAAATCATCTACATAACCTACTATGTAGTAACCAGCAGCGTTGAGAAACTTCAAAAGGCTATCTATTACCATATTCCAATTCCTTAATATCAACATATCTTGGAACCTGATTGCTCGATACCATCTACTCAGATAGATCAACCCTTGAACTATGAGACACAATTGTAATCAAAGGCAGTACTTGGATCTCATCTGAAAGAGCTGATAAAATCATAGCATCGATACATCAAGAGAAGTTACAGCATAATTTACATTCCTGAGCAACGCCTGCGAGAGTTTGTATTCTAGAGAGAACTTGTTCAGTTCTCTATGTTGACTTTTCGACTAACGTTTTTTCGAATATTAAAATATTTTGTATTGAAATATTGGTTATGGGCAAGAGGAATATAATAAGTGTGTTATATCTGTAACAGATGATCAAGTAGGGCGACTGGTGATGAGGGCCAATCTATAGACCTTGACCCTCAGTGTATGACTTTCAATTCATCTCCTAGAAAAGCATCGGTCCAAATTATTTTAAATTCTAACAAAATACAATGAGTCACACCTATCTGAAATGAAGTGACACATTTTGACCAACTATATCTATATATTTGGAAAAAGTTCAACATGTTCGAAATGTGGTCTTTGTGAAAGGATTTTAGGTATATTTCTCCTGTAATCATTATCTTAAACTTTATTCTGCAGCTTATCAAGCTTAATTGATAACCGTTCTGCGCCACAGAACGCCTCTTTTTTTGGTCGACCTATCTTTCTTTTTCCTTGTGGATTCCAGTCCAATGCCGTGCGGGCTATGTCTTTATTTGGTTTTCTCAGCATATAGTCAATTCATTTCCATTTTCGACTTTTCATTTGAGCTTTCATTTGCTCACGGCCACTTATTCTCGATAGCTTTTCATTTGTCATTGTTTCTGGCCATCTGATTTTCAGTATTCGCCTCAAGCAGCTGTTTATGAAGACCTATATTTTATTTTCGATGAACGAAGTTGACTTCAAAGTCTCGCATCCGTACAGCAGTACTGAAATACAATTGGTTTTGAAGAAGCGTATTTCTATCACAGCTATCAGATTTCATGATAGCTGTGATACCTCAACACAGTTTCTGTGTTGAGGTCCACACGTTATTAAGTGATATATATGCTTGTCGTGCCTTTTGAATTCTGCTGTTTACATTTGCATCATCACCTCCATCATTTGTAACATAGCCTCCCAGATAACAGAATTTGCCTACCTCCTCAATGGTTCTGCCTTCGATCCTCCTCCTACAATATATGTATTTTATATTATAAGTAATAAATACTTAATACAATGTAAAATTAGTAAAGTTATGATTATGTTGTCTACAAAATGCGAGCCTTATTTGTCAAAGGTATACTCGCTCACACTGCACTGATGAGACCCAAAATAAGGTCGAAACCGGTCTGCAGTTAGTGATATCCTAAGACAGAGGACACTTTTTGTCTTGCTTGTGGTTTTCGAGCAATCTGAATCACTGTATTTCAGTGCTAACTCTGTTAGGCAAAATACGGCAAATTTCGCCGATAATTCAACAGTCGTCGTCGACATTTAGCCAGGAGAATAGCTGCTTTGGCCTAATCTGTTTAGATATTATTGTATAAGGCATTTGCAGATGCTGTGGAGTATAATAGTCTCCCCACTTCAGTAGTTTGAATAAATACTTACTTTCTTGGATAATTATTCATATTTTATTGACCTCGAGCAGAAAAACGGGAAGGATTGACGATGACGTCACGATTACAAAACAAACGACTTTCGCCAAAGGCGATACTCATTCAATTAGTTGTATAAATTTGAGTTTTTCACGCAATTCTCTTATTAAGGCCTCCTCGACTTTATGGCGCCCTCTTCGGTCGTCTTTGGGTAAAACAAAATTACTAAAAATCAGATTCCCCCGTTCCCCGCTCTGATTTTTCTTTTACATTGTAATCATTTCGGTTACAATAAGGCCTTGCGAAGACCATACGGTTAATTTTCTTCATGCATCCCCCAATCTCGCCGGGCTACTGACGGACGGACGTCCCGCTGGGGAGTCGTTGCCGCAATCAAGTCGACCGGCGATTTCAGACCTTTCCAGAGTGATCTGGAGGCGCAACAAGAAACTAAATTGAACGGAAATTTCTCGGCGCCCTTAATCGAGCGCTGCAAATGCCAACGCAGTTTCATAGGGCCTCCCGACTACCCGTTGCCGTATCGTGTATTCACCGCCTCAACGTTTTTTTTTTTTTATTATTTACCGGACTTTTTCGATAGCCCATTCAGAACTAGTTGTCCGGAATTATTGGACATTCGGTTTGTTTATGAAACTGAAAGGTGTACTAGAATGACGAACGACGTACAAATAAATAGAGGGTCGCTGTGCGCTATACGTATTTGATAATTGTTCTGGATTTTACGGAGGTCGCATTGATGGATTCTAGCTTCCACAGCTTTTTTATTCAACGTAATCACCTTTCAAACTTATATTTAATAGAATACTTACACACACTTCTAAGCCTTCTCCTTCTTTTCTATTGGAAGCAAATTGTTTCTCTTGGTCTACAAACTGTTACAGTTATATTTCGGTTGCGTCAGCACTATCGATTTCAAGCCACAGTATCAGCGATATGAATAATATATAATATTAATTTAATAAAGAATCGCCTCTTGCGCCATCTGTATTTTTATGGCCCAGTTTTCAATGTAGCCCTTCTTCTGATAGCCATTAACTGTGTCGTGTTTGAATGGTCATAACTCTGGAATGGGGGCTCTTCTGAAGATTTTTAGGAATTTATCGCTCTTGATTAAACTACTTAATAGTTATTTTATTTAAGCGGATTTCGCAAAGATTTTTTCTCGCGGATCTCAATAATTTTTTTCTCACTGTTCTTCCATGGAATGTCATTATTCTGTTAACTGCATGCTGGTAAAGCACATGGATTGGGGATGACCACACTACAAGAAGTACTTGATGGTGGACATTAAAGCTCCGGAATAGTACGTTTTTTTGGTATTAAAAAATGTGTGTAAATTTAAATTTTTGACATCTTTTACGTCTTTGAAAACTTTAAGGTCTTTTCTTCATTATCGAGAACAATTATCGCAAAAATGTGTTTAAACTATTTGTTTCTTGCATAAAATTACGTTTAATTACTACATTATTTATTTATTATTATTGAGAGACCTTAGTGTACGTAAAAAATGCAGACATCAAATTTGAATATAAAAATTTTTAATTTGGCTAATTTTTCATTAGAGGCTTATCACTGTGCCAAGTCTGGGCTTTTTAGGTAAAGGTTTTTTGGAAATATTTTGTAAAAAATTATTTAAAGAGGTGTAATATCGCGTTTAATATTTATAGCTTCAGGATAATCTTTGGACACCCTATATATTTTACACAATTACTATAATTTTACATTTCAAATAAATCTAAGATCTTTAGACATTTTCTTAGGAGAAAATACGAAAAAAATATATACGGTGTCTCAGTTGGAGCTGTAGGGTTTGAATTACACGCCATTTGTATTCTGTCGAAGATAGGGTGTCCGTACTTAACGACTGCCATCTACAAACCGTATGAAGTGAATATACCGCGACTATCAGTTCAACAACGAATAGTCTATGTACAACTGTTTTATGAAAGTGAGTGATCATTTACAGTTGCATTAAGAAAAATTCACACAAAATTACAAAAAAATGAAGCGTCTGCAGAGTTAACAGTTAGTAACCAGTCTGTTGAAATTTCTTGATTAAGTAATCAAGAAATTTGAGGTGACTGGTTCTGTTATTAATAAGGTAACACCAGTACTTCTCGTCGTGGCAGATCAGATGAAAACATTGATGCAATGAGAGAAAGTGTACAGTATACAAGAAGAGCAATTGTACGTCGGCGGTTGAATCTATCAAGAGCCACCACGCATCAGATTTTAAAGAAATATCTGCATCTGTCAGCGTACAAAATTCAGTTGCCACAACAATAGAGGATATATACTATTTACAACGGCATACATTTGTTAATTAGATGTTAGAAAAGAAGAAATGTGATGCTGATTCTTGGATATTCCGGTTCACTTTCTCTCACTGCAGAAATATTTTCATCTGACCAACCACAACGAGAATATATGGGTGTTACCTTATCAATAACAGAACCCGTCTCTTCAAATTTTTTGATTAAGTTACAAACTGTTAAGTCTGTAGGTGCTGTATTTTGTCCTAATGGAGTGCGAATTTTTCTTAACGCAACTGTAAATGATCTCTCACATTCATAAAACAGTTGTACATAAACTATTCGTTGTATTGAACTGTTGGTCGAAGTATGTTAACATCGTATGATTTGTAGATGTCAGTCATTAAATATTTCCACCCTATCTTTGACAGGAAAAAATGGCGTGTAATTCAAATCTTATAGTTCCAACTGAGACACCCTATATATATATATATATATATATATATATATATATATATATATATATATATATATATATATATATAAGACTCGCTTTTCGAGAAACATTGAAACGAAAAAAGAGGAAGATTGCTAATTAGACCCTTTAAGATCATTTCTTATTGACTGTGCACTAACTGCTGAATAGCGCATCAGCACATTATTACCTAAATAACGTCTTTTCCAATAAGTAGATTGGTAGAAAGGGAGTTACAGTGTACTCAACTGGATCTTCAAATCTAACTCCGCTAGAAGTTTTTTGTGGGGATTACCTTAAATCCAAGGTATCTGTTAATTAACCAAATACTCTTGGAGCATTAAGACACATAATTCGGAACGAAGTAAGACGCTAGTGCTAATTAACGCTGAAATGCTAAATATGTATTGTAAAAAAATATTGTGTTATAGTAAACATTTTTTATGCCGAAATATCATACCCACTCGAATAAAATACTGCAGAAGGAAACTGTGGCCACTAAAAATAAATACGAAGACCGGTCTATATCGTATAACCTTCCGCTTTTAAATTCCACAGCAGGAACTGGTCCGTTGGGAAGTGTCGCAGGATAGATAGCTCGAGACAGCAGCTATCGATTACGGATTCCTCTCGCAGATTTACCAAACTTTCTGATTTCCTAGCGGTATTTTAATACACCATATTTCTCTCGTAGCTATTATCGCCGAAAACTGAACTCACAACTTCGAAAGGCTTATGCAAATAGAGTTTTATGTAATGGTAATGCACTTTACATCACCGTAAAATACGCTCTCGAGTGTGGTAATGGAATTTAGAGGAGATTTGGGCGTTAACTAAGGAGTAAATTTCTTGGATATTCGCACATCTAGAGAGATTCGTTTCGTAGCTTCGCGTATGCAACTTCCATATAGAAGTCAATTTACATGACAAAAACAAAAAAATTAAAATTACAACCGAGAATTATTTTCTATAATTATGAAGGGTGTTTATAAACACCCTTCATAATTATAGAAAATAGGGTGAAGGGTAGGCTTTTTATGGGACCCATATGTTGACGTAATTGTCTACAACTGTCTATATAATTTCTAGTAGCTTTTCCACTGATGATGTGCAGGCTACAGACACAAGGTATGGCAAGCACTCAACCTGTATCAATATAGTAAAATTTACAGAAACGGATATTCAACGGCTAGTCAAGCTTTATCAAAACTTAAAATCAAAATGACTTGGGGATGATCAGATCCTGAGTTTTCTTGTTGAAGGTTGCTCAGGGGATTTTAGAGCTACTCTTCATTTTGTTTAATTTGATACTCTCTACCTACACGTTTCCTGACGTTTAGAAAGTAGTAAGGATCTACTTTGGACAATACAAGGATCTACCTTGTATTAAAATGTGGATATATATCTGACATAAAAAATTATCGCCCAAGCACTATTCTGTCAAATCTTGCAAAGGTTTTCTAATAAAAGGTGGTCCAACTAAAACGCACGATGTTAATTGTAAATAAAACAAAAAGTTTTCACAGAATTATCTTAATACTTTTATAATGATAGAAGGATCTATGACAATTATGTGTGAAACAAAATATCGGCAAATGCTCGCCACGGCTTCGGTGGCATATCTTTATCCGATGGTCCATATTTTCAATGACTCTGAGACATAATTGAGGTTCAATGTCGTTAATGTGCCGAATTATTTCATCCTTTAGCTCTTGAATTGTTCTTGGCTTATTGACGTATACTTTTTCTTTTAAATATCCCCAAAGAAAGAAGTCCAACGGTGTCAAATCACATGATCGTGGCGGCCAATTAACATCGCCACGACGTGAGATAACACGGCCATTGAATTTCTCGCGCAAAAGTGCCATTGTTTCATTGGCTGTGTGGCAAGTGGCACCATCCTGTTGGAACCACATGTCGTCCAGGTCCATATCCTCAATTTTTGGCCACAAGAAGTTCGTTATCATCTCGCGATAGCGAACACCGTTCACGGTAACTGCTTGGCCGACCTCATTTTCGAAGAAGTACGGCGCGATGACGCCGCCAGTCCATATACTGCACCAAACAGTCACTCTTTGTGGATGCATCGGCTTTTCAACAATAACTCGTGGATTCTCATTTGCCTAAATGCGGCAATTCCTGCTTGTTAACGAATCCACTGAGGTGAAAGTGTGCCTCATCGCTGAAGAAGATTTTCTTTGTAAAGTCACCATTCACTTCTGTCTGTTCAACCAACCATTCGGTGTATTGACGACGCTTGAAATGGTCAGTAGGCTTCAGCTCTTGAGTCAATTGAACCTTGTAAGCGTGTAAATTCAAATCTTTATTCAAAATTCGCATCAGTGATGTTCGTGAGACGTTCAATTGTTGGGCACGACGACGAGTCGAGGTTGAGGACTCTTCTGCTACACTATCGCGAACAACAGCAATGTTTTCCGCAGAACGAACTGGGCGAGCATGAACAGGTGTTTTCAGATTTCCTACAGACCCGGTTTGCTGAAATTTGCGCACAATTTTCCCGACTGTGGACACATTTGGTCGATTATGCTGACCAAAAAAGTCACGAAGTGCACGAAATGCATTTTGATTTGAACGCACATTTTCGTAAAAGGCTTCAACAATCTTAACGCGCTGCTCAATTGTGTATCTCTCCATGGTTGAATTTGTCAAACACTGAAACAAAGAAATGTCAAATTAACTTGGACAAAAAACTTGACGTTAAAGTGTGACTCACAATTAACATCGTGCATTATGGTTGGACCACCCTATACTTACTTACATTATTAGTGGGATAGGGGCATCATTATGTAATGTGCTCTAATCCACGTGTGATATATGACATTTTACCTACGACCGCTTGGATAAGAAAAGGAGATTAAATACCGATTTTCTATAAAAAATTCAGATTTGACATTTAAATAATTATGACATCCGATAAAAGTCACTTAAACATTTTCATACCAAATTAAAGTAGCATATGCATGAAATTTGTTAAAACCATAGTAGCAATCCAGTTGTTTTAAATAACGCTTCAGTTTTATGATTTTCTCATCGCGTTGTGCGTTATCTACGTCGAAAATCTTACTAAAATCTGGCTAAAATAGCAAAAAGCATAATAACCAGAACGCCGACGCGTCACTTACTATCGTGACACAATATCGCAACAGAAAACATACTTTTCATTCGCAACAGGACATCGATACGTAATATGGGTTCAC
The DNA here is from genome assembly GCA_037954035.1 of Rosalia funebris. Classification (NCBI taxonomy): domain Eukaryota; kingdom Metazoa; phylum Arthropoda; class Insecta; order Coleoptera; family Cerambycidae; genus Rosalia; species Rosalia funebris. The sequence goes on from JAZFAV010000022.1 coordinate 14,542,376, forward strand.
AACACCACGCCGTTCCATCCATCGTAGTCGTTGTAGCCCCTTTCAGACCATATTTGGATGGGAACTACATCCCCATTACATAGAATATAATGGAGATGCGTAACGCCATTGCTCTACAAGCCTTTGATGTGACTCTGAAAAACCGACAAGCTACGGAATGCTCTGATGTTGCGCCACGACTTTACGATGTTACGCTGTGAGCCCTTTAAATTGTCACGGGGCGGGGTTACGATACATTTCGTTGTTGCATGTTTGGACGCACATTTACGCTTCGTTGCTGCATGTCTGGACACACCTTTACGTTGCATTTCTTACGTTGCGTTGCATTGCATAGGTGTACGTAGCGTCTAAATAATTAAATAAGCAATCCTAAAAGCCCTGTTTGTACATACAGTAGTTTCATAGATGAGTTCTGTATATGTACATTTTTATAAGCATTTTGCAAAAAATAAATTGTAATGGTAAAGGATGCCTTTACGAATGAGACATGAGCGTTTCATTTTAACAACTTAAACACATTTTCATCTAAAAAACGACATAAATAACACACCCGAAGTATTTACGTTACCGTATAAAAATTCCAGCGCGAACTTTTAATCTTGCCTCTGTCCTGCGCTGCAATATTCCGCTAGAGCAAACACTTTGATAGCAGTCCGCAGATATGAAATGCCAACATGTAAGTTTCGAGGAAGTTGTAAAAAATGAGGCGCATTACAAAGGCCTCTAAACGAAGGGTTATTATGCTTAATAAATTTCAGCATAAAAATGGATGTTATTAATTCACGGACGCCTTTGAAATTTCCCAGCTAATAATTAAATTAGCTCGGCTACTTCGCCGAGAGGTTGCCAATTAATTATAATTTCAGGATGGGTTGTTTGTTTATTTCTTTTTTCGATGTAAATAGGATACGTTTCTACGGACTTGTTTTGGTGCACGAAGCAATAAATATTGAAACTAATAATATACTACTTCTTTCACAATTTAGTTAATATATGTTAGGGTTTCTTTGGTTACTTTTGGTAAGCCAATAACAGTTTAAAATGGGTTGAAAATATTGGAAATTAGTTTTCTACATACACCGAAAATGTATGCATCACTGGATATGATTTTCACTCAGCATCAACCAATTTATCAAAAGATTATTAAATGAAGAGCTTCGTTTCAAACTGAAATTTCTGGTAAAATCCTGTTTTAGTACAAATATCGTTTTTCTAAATAGACCAAATGATCACGATTGGTAAAAAAAATGTTACAGGGATTAATTTATTAATATATAAAATCTTAAATTATCACATCATTAAAAAACGAAAAAAAAAATGTTTGCTGAAAGGAAATTGCAGTTTGAAAAAACAGTAAGCTGTAATTTCATTTTGAAAAAAAGTAACAGAAATTTCATTTTGAAGAAAAGAACATTTTTTATGTTTTATTATAAAAATTAGCATTAGGTAAGTAAAGAAAGAAAAATAATCTGAACTAAAAAATTAACAAAACTTGTTCATTTTAATATCGAAGACCATAATCCTCTTCCATACAATCGCAGTCAGATTCTCCGTCGATGTTCCCTACTTCTCCTTCATCTTCTTCATCTTGCTCTTCTAAAGGGTTGAGATTTGCTTCGTCGAGCACTTTTTTATAAAGGTCAAACCTTTCATCTGTTTGCCAATCCTCGTCATATAAATCCATGAGTTTCTTTATGTCTATCGACTTCTGGGCGTTGATGTTATTATTTAGTAAAGGTAAGGGGTTTAGTTTGACATTACTTATTTGCTTTCCTCCTTTCATGATAGTACCCCATTTTTTAAAGACATCATCATTTCAATAGTATTGTTCCATCTTTACCAGAACATCTTTGTTTTTAATTCTTCCGGTGACTACCTTTTTAGGGAAAATTCGTTTCATCTCCCTTATTCCGGTAACCTTCTTGCAGTTAATGTCACTCATTTCCTTTACATCATGACGTATTCAGTCTGTTCCTATTTTCCGTACTGTACCGGCCTCTTTCAATATTTTTCGTAATCTTCCTTCATTGCAATGACACTGTGCTTCCGATATTTTAATTCTATTTGACCAAATACCCGATCAGCGGGCATATAAGAATGACCCCTAACTGGGAAGTTAACGGTGATGTTGTTGAGGTGTGGAGGCGTATGTTAGTACAGCCATATAGACAAGGCATGTATGCCATAAAGATTTTTGTTTGTGGCCTTCACAGCCATCTGCAAGAAATCTTATATTTTTTACATTTTTGGAATTTCCAAATAACAGGAAATCGCATACAGCCGATGCTACTTTTTCATTTGTCTTTCTTTGTGTTTTTCTGGTACCATCACTTTTTCCACGTACCTCAACCATATCCACATCACAGTATCCACATTGCACTGCCAACTACACACAAATAACCGAAAAATGGAAGTAGACACTAAATCCACAGATAAATAAAACTACTGTCAGTGCAGAAAATGCGTTTTCTGAAATGAAAGCATAATATAGAAAATGGGATTTGAACTGAAATATATTTGTAGAAATTGCGTTCTGAAAAGAAACTGTTAACTACTTAAAAGGTATATTTGTACAGCACACAGATTGCGTCTTGAAAAGTTTTATCGAATAAATCAGTAGCTTTCAATCTATCGATGGCAATACCACCTCTAAGCCAATAGCGAAATTTTTGTAGAAATTGCGTTTTGAAACGAAGCTCCTCATTTGTGTCAAAACTTTCGAAATGGTTCTTCGAATAGTTCTAGTATGTGAAGCTGTGTAGAAATACTACAGGCTATCAACATCAACAATAAATCAAACCTAAATTGAGATTGCAAGGGCACGTCCTATTTTCCATGTTGATGCTGCAGAATTGATGCGACGTGTACAGTCGGATTTGGACATTAAGGATTTATCGCATATTTTACAAATTACTTTCGCTCCAACATAGAATAAATCATCAAACTTACCCATACATTTTTTCACTGGGTGAGCATATAAACGTTTTCTGGGCTTTATTAAATTAAAACGTTTCAACTAACACAGCGGAGACCGCACGTACAACTATAGCCCTACGGCCATGAAAAATGCATTACTGATCCCCCTCCACTACGGTTCGTCGAGGTTATCATCGCACCGTTAAGTTAAAACTGTTTATAAATTAAAAGACAGTTATCTCGGCGAATAGTTATCTTACCATATATCGTTTATAATCTAATGAAAATTTTATAATGAAATTTTATCAATATTACTATTTTAGAATAGCTAAGATTTGTGGCTTTGATAAACGAAACGTACGTTGCAATAAAAATATCCATGGCCCCACATGAAGAGCCACGTATATGCAGCGCTCGCCACAGTGGACGAAAATGCCGAAAATCTGGCCAAAATTCAGAAAATGACTGTTCCAGTTTAGGTATTTTTTGTCTGCAATGTTTAGTACGTTATTCTAGGTATAATAAAAACCGGTTTCGAGGAGTCGCCGACAGCCCTACACTTTGTAAAGGCATTCTGAATTTGACCGTCGCAGCAAGCGCTTCGTGTATTTCGCATCGCACGTTTCGTAAGCCTTTGTGAAAAGTACAATAAAAAGTAAGCTATAAGCGCTAGAACAGTTTTTCAAAATGGATTCTCCTCCGCAAGGTATGTATAATTAACAGGTGAAACCGAATTTGTTAGTTCTTAATATGAAAAAAATTATTAACAATGCAATGGAGATGGTTTTTTTGAAAAAAAATTGTTTTCTTTAGCATATAGTGAAAAGAGTTTATCACTCGTTCACACTCGTTTAATAATCTTTATTTTGTGATATACCCTGAATGTTTATCTTACGAAAAATTGAAGAATTGGCTGCGGCCATCTGCCGCTGTACCTGTAATAATACTTATTGTTACGCGGCGTCAAATGTAGCAACCCGTAAACTTCGATTTATAACATTACTTTCACACATATTCATTATTAAATTCCATTGCATTATACAAATAAACAATTTTATTTTGCTATTAATAATTTTAACATAAAACAATGAATTTTTTTATGAAATAAAATACATTTTTTTTATAATATTTATTGCAAGTAATTAGCGATGATTTTCATTTTTGCTTTTATCAACATTCATATTATTCGAAAAATAATGTGTTCGTGCATATTTCCTCTGTTTCAGATGTTGTAAGCAGTGGAGAAGCAATTTCTATAACGAGAACTGCTTTTCTTATTGAAAACACATTTGAATGATGAGTTGCAAATTACAATAGACATAATGTCATAGTAATGAGTTTTAGGCCGATTAAAAAATGTTTCTGCCTTCAATATTGTATATTTTCTGTATTTTTATAATTGTATGTAATAAAATGTAGACTTTAATAAATGCAATTTTATTTTTCTCCCACTGTACCTGCGATACAAATTGTCAGTAGTGGCGATCAATTTTTTTATTTTGTGGTCTCCATATTGGATTTGCCATCTTGTTTTTTGAATAACAGTTGTCAAACTGGTACTCAGTGGCCTCGAAAACCCCCAGGTACCAATTTTTACTAAGAATAATAAGCTTTTGAATAATTTAGGTCGCCATATTGGAGCCGCCATTTTGTGTTTTTAAGAACCATTATCAAATTCGTACTCAGTGACCTCGAAAACCCCCGAGTATCAATTTTCACTAAGAATAATAAGCTATTTAATAATTTCGGTCACCATATTGGAGCCGCCATTTTGTGTTCTGAAAAACCGTTGTCAAAGTCGTAGTCAGCGACCTCGAAAACCTTCGGGGTGCCAATTTTCACTAAGAGTAATAAGCTTTTGAATAATTTCGGTCGCCATATTGGAGCCACCATTTTATTTTTTAATAAACGATTACCAGATTCGTAATCAGTGACCTCGAAAACGCACGAGTACCAATCTTTGATTGGATTACATGGGTTTTCTAATTTTGGCCAGCTTTTCGGCGTTTTCGTCCACTGTGGATTAATATTATTTATTAATCAACAAATTAATTTTTCTTTCAGTGTATACAAACAGCGAAAATCAAAGACCCTGTATATTCCGCCGGGTATTAAGGCACCCCTACTTTGCATAACTTTCCGCGCCTTAAGGTGACCAGAGGCGAACGGTGATCCTAATTAAAATTTAACGTCCTGTACGATGGGCGAGCGTCACAGGAACAATATCCCGAATCCGTACTTGTTGCTCCCAATATGGCCAACGGGGTCCAAGTTTCGTGGGGTGAATGGAAACTCGAGGGTAATAACGCAGCAACAGTTATAAGCTCTTAACCGCAACATGCCGTCAACGGCAACTTGTTATACGAATGACCTGAGGTTAGTTGTTTGAACGAAATTAGTTCCATATTTCTGCGGTGACTGTAGGGGATCCATTATTAAGCGGTTGCCGTCGCTGTCACTTAGAAGGTCTTCTATGGGTTCGCTCGTTCGCTGTTATATTTTATTAACGCCGGGCCGCGTATAATAATAATAATAATAATAATAATGAATAATGCATTTATTGAAAAAATAATAGAAGTACAAATTTCTTCCAAAAGAAAATTGTATCAGCGAAGTTGATTTGCAACACTCCCTATACTAAACATATATAACACTGGGAACAAAAAAAATTATATTGCCACAAATTTAAGATCAGTTTATGTATACTCGAGAACCATAATTTCACGTTATATCTTTATTTTAGCTGAATTGACTACGTTTGTTAAAATAATAAATACTCCTGAAATTGCTTATTCTCGGCTTCAGTGGTCTATTTGTCTCGATTTAACAATAGTCACTATACTTCATGGACAGCAAAGTGGATATACCAAATATCCTTGTCACCGTTGTTTATGGGATAGTTGTGCAAAAGAAAAGCATTGGCAGCAAACTCTTTGGCCTTTGACAGATGATATGATCGTTGGAAAAGCCAACATTGTTCACGAACCGTTCATAAAGAGAGGAAAAATAGTGCTCCCACCACTTCACATCAAACTGGGTTTAATGAAACAGTTTGTAAAGGCACTGGATAACTCAGGTGATTGTTTTAAACACATTTGCCAAGCATTCTCAGCACTGAGTATGAGACAATTAAGAGCAGGGATTTTTGACGGTCCCCAGATTCAAAAACTGGTAAAAGATCCAAATTTTAACAGACATATAACCGTTGTAGAATATGATGCATGGTTTAGTTATTTAATTCAAAATTTCTTTGGGCAATCACAAATAACTACCAAAAACTAGTCCATAAGATGCTAAAATTGTTTGAAAAATTGTTTGAAAAAACATAAATACTAAATTATATTTTTTGCATAGTCACTTAAACAAACTTCCTTCTAACTTAGGAGATTATACTCGTGGTGAGGAACAAGATGAACGGTTTCATCAGGATATCCGAATAATGGAAGAAAGGTATCAAGGATGGTGGAACCGTCACATGATGGCCGATTACTGTTGAAGTCTGCAGAGGGACTGTTCACAGCAAAAATATAAAAGAAAGTCGTGCAACTTCGAACAAATTTTCTGATATAACTTTTAAGTTTATAAACCGATTTTAATTATTCTTTTTGTGTTGGGTTCAGCATAGCTCCAAGGTGGTCCCGTCTTAATTTCATTGGTACTGGACTTTGGACTTCGAAGGTACACAACGGAACTCCTTATTCAAGTAGCCCTCGTTTTCTCATTCTCAAATCATCCTTAGTAGACCTACTAAGGACCCATCACTTAAAAAATTGTAAAATAATAAGTTTTAAAAAAGCCGACCTCAAAAAAATGTAACTTAGAAATCAAGAAATAAATGTTTTCTATAACAATTTAATACTTATTTCTTGTTCCGTTTAATGTAATTAAGAAATTATTGTTTATTATGTAATTAATATTAATAGTTTTATATAATTTTGAAGGCGGTGCCAAGTATGTAAAAACATAAAAAATATGTACCTTGCTACTACGAATATAATAATGAGTTTACATTTAAAATTTCCGAGGGCATTTGCATTAATAATGTTGTATGACACCGACTTCAAAATTATATAAAACAATTAGTAATCGGTTTTCTTTACTTATTATGGTTTAATAATTTTTGGTGGCCTGTGATACAATTGTAAAAAATACCCCATTTATTTAACAGAGCCATGTCAAAGAGTATTATTACAGTACATAAAAAAAACACTTTATTCTAGAAAGTTTATATTCAATCAATAGTAGTAAGCTCTATTAAAGTTATCGTTAAAATGTTTATTCGTCGGTTAAATGTTATTAAGTCGGTACCAAGTAAATAAAAACATAAAAAAATATATACCTTGCTACTACGCGTATAAACATGAGTTTACATTTAAAATTGCCGAGGGCCGGCATTTGCATTACTAATATTGTATGGCACCGACTTCAAAATTATATAAAACAATTAGTAATCGTTATTTTTAACTTGTTATAGTTTAATAATTCTTGGTGGCCTGTGAGACATAGCTGTAAAAAAATACCCCGTTTACTTAATTGAGCATGTATATCAAAGAGTATTATTACAGTTTCATAAAAAAATACTTTGTTCTAGAAAGTTTTTATTCAATCAATAATGGTAGGCTCTATTAAAATTATCATTAAAATGTTTATAACTACGGAGATATTTTAATATGAGTTTGTTGTCATTACTACAACACACTATATAACGACTATAATAACAACTACAATAACGACTACAATAACAACTACAATAACGAGTATAATAACGACTATAAATGACATGAAATTTTTTTCGATGTCTAAATAAAACTGTTACTTTGAAAAATGTTAACAAACCTGAAATAGTCCTTAAAGTTGCTGATTGCACATAGGGTGTTATGAGTCTGTAGTACACGGCATGTGAGAAATTTTCACACACATGAAATAATATACAGGATGGTTGCGATATGTTTCTAATAAAAAAGAATAAGTTCATAAGGTTTTTATTCATTAAATGTGAGTACACGGCATGTGATAAATTTTCACACACATGAAATAATATACAGGATGTTTTCGATATGTTTCTAATAAAAAAGAATAAGTCCATAAGGTTTTTATTCATTAAATAGAGATGTTAACATATCTAACTAACTATTGTGAGTAATAAGGGTATCCCATTTTGGTATACGGGAAATAGTCTCCCACGGGATACGGCATGGCCTCATGTCAGACCAGCGGAGCCGTACTAAATTAATTTAAATTTAATGTGTGTATTTTTCACGATATTTGGCGTTCTGTTGTTCACAATTTGACGCTGCGGTATGCAGTGAACCGTCTTGCATTAACTCGAAATCAGTTTCTTACTTCATAAACTTTACTTCTTTTGTTATTATTCTGTGGTAGTTTTAGAAGTAGGCCATTATATTCGTAGCCATATCCCGTTCCGCACAATATAATATATCGTGCGATAAAAAGCGGCATATAGCGTGTCTCGTTCGGCAATTAGCCTCGGCGAGCAAATTACGAGGACACTTTAAGAATTCTATCGCAAGGAGATTTATTTGCATGGGTTAAACTGCTTAACTTTACCGGACGTATTAACGTTATGAATTACGGCGAGATATTTTTCTTGCTTTTGCCGGGAACTTTCCAACTAAACTCGTTAAGTTGCGAGGTTTATGTCAAAGTTTTAAGATTTGTTTTTAAGGCATTAGACATTCGCAGTTATTTTCGATATATATCACAGGGCGGTGGCGACACTTCGATTTTTCGCGGGCGTGGACAATCCTAGAGATTTTCCGTGTAATTCTTTCGCTAGCGATTTTCCAACAAACCATCACGAGGTGCTAGCCCAGCATAAAGTTTTAATGAAATGGCGAATGCGCCGTGTTGAAATCGTGACAATTTTGTGCCTTCTGTTTTATAACATTTTGTTTTATATAATTCCTAAAAAGATCTGCAATCTACCTAATGGGCAATAAGCGTGTAATGTGATCACTTTTAAGTATATCCAGTGGCGGCTCCTATATAAAAGCACATGAGCACGTGCCCCCCTAAAGAAAAAGGAAAGCGAAAAAAATTACACCTAATCATGATTTATTTCCTATTCATTGATTTATAAACTAACTATTAAATTAACGTCTCACGAATTTGCTCCTTTTCATTTTTTAAGTAATAATAAATAATAAAGCAAAATCCCCAGAATTACAGATTTCGCGAGAAATTCAGCAAAACCAAAATTCCTTCTCTTAATTATATCACGCAACAGCCGGCAACGTACCGTACCTACTTCAATCGGTCTGTGGTTTAGTCGAATGTGCCGTCGATAAAGGCATGTTTTTCTATGTACCTCTCTGTCCAGCTAATTGATGTTAAAAATCGCTCCTTTTCTATCCCATATGGCACACACTTCATGTGCCGATATGATTTTGTTAATGCACTCACTGCACATACTTTTAACAGGTTGAATAATATGTTTACGTCTCGTCGATAGTATTGGCGATTTCGCGCGTGTTACTTTTCGACCATTTCAATATTTTATTTAGAACATTTATAAATAATCCTGAAAATGGATACGGTAGCAGGATGTTCTTCTGAACGTTATTCTGAAAAAAAGTGTAAACATAATGTGAACTTTTTAAGACACTCTTTTAGAGAATTAACACTGGAAGAAAAAATTCATGTTAAAAATATAGGACCGCCCAATACCGACAAATTAAAACATTACAAAAGGGAAAAAAAGAGGTTTTAAGAGACTATTTAAAATAGAATTATGTGAAACATATGATTAGCTGTGTGGTTGTGAAATAAGAAATAGTTTGTTTTGTTTTCCGTGTATACTGTTTGCTCTGAAGACTGCGGAATCCTGTTGGATGAGAATTGGTATAGTGGACTGGTATAGACTTCAAACTGAACTAGAAATAATTTATCAAAGACCAGATTTTAGAAATCTATCTGGAGCTGTACACTGCCTGAAGTTATCGAAAATAATCGCCAAAAAGTTTTTTCAACAACCTATGATCTGCTCCAAATTATAGTAACAACTCAGATGTCCACTGCGGAAGCAGAAATAAATTTTTCGACATTGAAACGAATTAAAACATTTTAAGAAGCACCATGGATGAAGATCGATGGTCTGCGTTAGCCATTCTGTCAATAGAAAAAAATTGGTACAAAAGATTCCCGACTTTAATAACTTAGTTATCAATAAATACGCAGAACGCAAAGAAAGGAGAATGGACTTTCTATTTAAACATTGTGTTTAATTTGTGTTTGTTCTATAAAACTAACATAGTGGTTATTATCAAGTTAATATAAACTAGCTACTTTATTATACCCTACACGCATGTTTTTGTTAGATATACATGCAACAAATATCCTGCAAAATGGTAAGTAAACATTATCAACAAAAACAAAATTAAGTATATTTATTATCATTTTAAAATATGAATATTTTGTACTTATATGTAACACAAGTAAAACAAAACTTTGTGAACCCCCCCAAAGTTTTCGTTACGAGCCGCCGCTGAAGATATCTAAATCTTAACTCTAAAGTTTGTTTGGTATATGAATTAGTATTTAAATGTTTTGGAGTTTAAACCTATCTGGTCCCTGAATTCATGTCGAATAGTAGCACATTTTTTTTGCTTACGCACTTTATCGACGTCACGCACATCTAATTGATTGGCAAATACCTTGTGCACTGACACTCATTCACTGTACTGAATACTGAGCTGATGGATGACTTCTTTGGGAGGGACGTCGCGTGGAATATCGTTGGGAAACGTAGTGAGGTGCATCAACGATGGTTCTCAAGATTTTATTCTGAAACCACTGGAGGATTGTTATGTTTGAATTACTGGCTTTATTAGTTGTATGCCGTACGTCCATACATGTTTTAGGATGCCTCTACATAAGAATATCTAATTGTCTAAGGATAACTTGGAACTGCAGCCAATAGGCCAGTTCATTTGGCTTAGTGTAATACCCAGTTGCTTGCGTTTGGCAATATATGTATTTTTCCATGTAAGACGTCGATCAAGATACACCCCAAGGTATTTGGCATGTTCTGATTACGGCAATTGACAGTTCTTAATGCTAACAGGAGGGTATGTTTCTCTGCACACTGTAATGTCATGTATGTGAATTTTGTTTCATTAGCTTTTGATTCGCTAATGTTTTCAGCCAGTCTCGGATCTTATTTTAAATTGTGTTATGTAGTCCTTGAAGCAGATGTTGAATCAATATGAGATGCCAAGATAGCAGTGTCATCGGCATACGTTGCAACAGTGGCGGCTTTTGTTGTAGGCAGGTCTGCAGTATATAAGAACTATAATAATACAGGACCAAGGACGCTACCTTGAGGAACTCCTGAATGTATAGGATCTAAATTGGTATACTCACTATCTTGTTTGACAATAAAATGTCTTTCTGCGAGATGTGGTTTGAGCAGTTGATAATTAAGATGAGGAAGGAACTTAATTAATTTATTTTAATTTGCAAACTGCTGTGTCATACTTTGTTAAGAGCTTGTGATATGTCAGCATATACAGCAGAACAATATGGTATATTGTGGCATTTAGTTGTTTGTTAATTTGATTGACTAGTCTGTGCACTAGATCTATTGTTTCATGTTTGTTACGGAATCCAAACTGATGGTCTAGGATTATTTCCCTATTACCATGTTGAGTTTTTTGACATATAGCTTCTCGAAACTTTTGAAAACATCGGTAGGAAACCTATGGGTTAACATAAGGAGACATCTTTTCGCTTTTTCTCTGGTTTAAGGGTCACAATGATTTGGAAATTTCCCAGATGTTCATAAAGGAGAAGTAATTTGTTCGTAGAATCTCATTAAACATTAAAGGTATCAGTTTGTAGCATTCTTCAGACAATTCTTGTAATATTGTAGAAACAAGATCAAATCCTGGTATTTTTTTATATTTTTTTCTTTCATTATGATTTGTTTTATTTCTTTCCTCCTGAAATGACTTGCAATGAGGCAATTCCATTTAAAATAACACATCCAAGAAACCAATTATCGCGTTGTCCTCCCCGGTGAATACTTCTGAAGGGAAGGATTTGAATACACTTTCTAAATGCTTTGAGAATGCCTATAGTTTTTTCCTTGTTATTTCTGGTATCCCTTAGAATTGAAATTTGTTTGATGATTGGGTATGGTGGCAAAGTACGAACGCAACAAAAAGTATGTGTTTTATTTAAGACTAAATACCTAGATAAATCCATGAGTCAATCAATAATGAGTAGAATTAAAAAAAGAAAAGAAAAAAAAAAAATATATATATATATATATATATATATATATTTTTTTTTTTTTTTTTTTTTCAACACATACACCTCCACATTATACACTAACTATTCGAAAATACTTTCATATCGTATTTCGAAATGAATGAATTTTGAGTGACCATCAAAGTCACCGGATCTAATCCCGATATGTTTTTCCTTTGAGGTCACCTAAGAGCGTAGTGTACAAAAATAAACTTGGCAAGAATTCATTGACAATTTGGGATATTGTCAAGCACAAAAACAATTTAAACAATCGATTAATCAAGTTTTTGCATGTTATTATTTACTGTTGATTTACTTTTTTTGATTTAAAATATGAAATTAAATGAAAGTTTCAAGCATTGTCAAAAAAAAATACTGTCAAATGTACGTAGCTCCAAACTTATGAACTCTAGTTCCTAAATGTGTAAGCTTTTAAAATCAGTTTTTCATAGAGAGTTCAAAGATGAGAGAATAAGAAAATTGGAGACGAGGTCGTAACCGAAATTGTGATGACTTCATAGCTGAATAAGAGCTTAAAAAGAGGCACAATTAAAATTAAAAATGTACCTGTCCGAGGACTTTCTAAAGTATTTTCGCATTCCGATATAATGAATTTATTTCATACTTTCTATACACACTGTATAAATAAATTCGTGTGTTCAATTGTAATACGTTAATTGTAGTATTAAAGACGTTAAGCTTACCCTAAGAACAACTTTGCGGTACGTGGAAATATAATCCAACAACTGCTCTCCTGGTATATTAAAAATGGAACTGCACCGGAATAGTAAACAGGATAACAATACACTTGGTCGCCGTAAAGATATTCGCTGAAGAGCCTGTTTACATTAATGTTGTGAACAATCTAAACTTGAGAAATGTTCGCGTAAAAAATGCGTGCCACAGAGTTTCCGTAAAATCTTCAAAACTTCGCCAACGACTTGCTGGGCGAGTTTCGCAGGAAAGAACTTTGAAATAAAACTGTGAACTCAAGTTCTCTCCTGCTTGTATTTTAAAGCTATACTAGATATGGAACATATAGACGGAGACTTTTTATTTTACATTTTGGTATCCAGTTCAATCGAAATGTTATGAATGGAACCGATTTTTTTTTCCTAACCGCTCAAACATATTCGTAAATTTTACTTCACCAATATTTTGGTATAACTTCGATATATTTTCGGGTCGCCACAGTGGAAACTATGACATATTTTTTAAAAAATTAATCGAGGAAGCCGTTACTCTGTGGTATTTAGTTCATAATTCACAACGGAAATGAATAAAACAACTACTACGTTTTTATACCACTATATAATAAAGTGGTATAAAAACGTAGTAGTTGTTTTACTCATTTCCGTTCTGACATATTTGTTTCATAATCAACTCGTTTTTTCTATACAGAATTCAATTATTCATTGTATAATATATACTTATAGTTGTGAAAATGAAAGTAAGTTGAATAATTTTTCCCATTCAAAATTTCTTAAATATTTCAAGACGAATAATTCAATAATCTGTAATAATTGAGAATAAAAATATGTACATATAGTTCAGCAACCACCCATTTGGGGTAAAACAGAAAGACTCGCTACGCCTCTTCCCTTTGCGGAGTTCAGTGGGATTCCTGAAGAAATAGTTAATTAAAATCCGACGCCGTTTCCCTGTTTCAACTATGTTTCGATGAATATTTTATAAATCATATAATCTTTCAAACAAATCTGTATGACGAACAAGAACGAAGTCCACCACTCCATTTTCATGCAAGTGGAGTGGTGGTACAAAAAGAAGACCCAGTTTTTGAAAAATTTACGTACTATGATAAAATATGTAATGATTTTGACTTAGGTACAATCTCTTACAGACAATTACGTTAAAGCATCTGAAAAAGCATACTGAAAAGAAATCTACTCCAGTTGGGTAAAATTTTATACCAAATTCCTACTCGAGTAAGAGTTAAAGACCGCTATAGAGACTTTATTTGTAACATAGATATAAAGTATGTTATAATACCATAATGAAAAAGAGCTCATCAACAAGATTAATCCAAAAAACGATAGTGTTGCTAATTAAAAAAATAACCCACGACGTTATAGCTAGAAGAATTAAATTGACGCAACCGAGGACATTGGTCCAACAGTTCTAATACACTTGTATGTATAGATGGTGACTAAAGGTTAAATATGACGAATAAAAAAAACACCAAAGACTATTCAGACCAGAATTGACACTAAGCTTTTAAATAATTATATAGCTCAAATGATTTATAATGATTATTCTGAGTAAGTTTAATGAAAATAGCCCAGAAAAATAAAAAGTTTGAAATACATAGAAAAGAAACAGAGACAAACACCGATGGATTACACGTTACTGTACGCGCTTTATCCAACCAAAGTAGCGTCATCAGGAATGAGTAAAACTGAATTTTAAACCCTGATGATAACAACTTGATTAGCGAAACCTGCGTCGAGTATCTTCGAGTAATATTTTAGTCTTCATGGTCTTCTATTATCTGCATCTGCGTCGAAAATTCCAACCCCTTCCCTGGACTGTCATATATATTTATCTTTTTGCCCAAGTTTCTATGGTCCAATTAGTTTGCAACACGCTGCATCGATATATCAAGATTATTAAATTTAAACATCAGTAATAGTTTTAACTCGAAATTGCACAGTTGACAAATCAATATCAATGAAAAATAATTAACACTAATTAAATGGGACATTTGTAATTTGTTGTGATTTGACGCACCAATCAAACAATAATAACAGTAAATTACGTAATGAAAATACGCGGCGCCGAATCGGGAGGTCCTTTTGATGACAACACTAATTGTCCTACAAATAAAGTGGAACAAATATAATGAAATTACCTGGATATATGACAATCAGTGCTTATGGAGATTGATGAAATTCCTGTATTATCAATTTGATTTTCATCGCAATGTAACGTTAATTACGTCCGATTGTAAACAAGGGAATAGATTTATCAATATGTAGCAAAATATTCCAGTAGTCACATTGTTGACTTTAGCAATTATGTTTTCTATAGAAATTAATTTATCTAGTTCAACTTATACCTTACTTTTCTTTCGTTAAGGGACAACATTTTGTTTTCTTCAATATTTAATTGTAAATTAAGATCGAGGGATGATGACATCATTACTTGATGTCATTACATGATGTGTGAAATCTCTTACAGTCCAATAACTTCCAACAGCTTAATTTTATTCTTAATTCGAATGACAGAATCTTGGATCCATGCATTTCCAACCTTAAATGTGTTGTTTAAAGACATTCTCATCTCCAGGGGCGTAGCGTGAAAGAAGAATCTAGGGATGTGATAAAAATTGTATAAGGGGAAGAGATATAGTCGGATGTATGATAGGCCATATGAAAATGGTGAACATAAAAAAGGACACTAACCTAAACTAATTATGCCGAGGTATATATCCTAATTTTTAAAGTGAGATCAATTCTTCGGTATTTGTTTGTCCAGCGAAAACGTCTATCACTGTTTTTTCAAATGTTGGAGACGATCTCATATCTTCTAACAAGGCACTTTCAATATTTATTAATGCTAAAGCTGACAGTCTTTCTTGCTTTTGAGAATTTCGCAGATAAGTCTTTATTCTCTTTAAACATGAAAATGATATTTCCGCGGAATTGCTTGTGGCAAGAATAGTTAAAATTAAACGACACAATTTTGATGACTCCGGGAAAACAGAAGATAATTGAAGGGACATAATATATTGGTGAAGCTCAAACACAGTGCTCTTTTTCATATCGGGATCACTATAAATCACTGATAGTTTACTGTTTAAATGATTTGCGTCAAAGAATGTTCCATATGCATCTACTAAAGAAGAAAATAGTTCGTCACGAAAACGAATTTTTACGAATGAAGTAAATTGTGTGGAATCTAGATTTAAGAATTTCAGTTTAGAAATATCACTAAACCGTTCACTAATGTTCAAAGTAATAACGTCCAAAATTTCATAAAACAATCGTTAGTAGGTGATTTTCTTACCTTCTTCAGGAATTGAATCCAAACGCATTATTTTACTTGATGGTTGATTTTCTAACACAAATCTATCCATACGGCCCCAAATGTCACAAAACTCGTTTCTCATTTTTTCAATATTCTGTAGAATTTTAAACAGACTCTCGGAATGTGGGAATATTGCAAAATACACCGCTAAGAAAAAATTAAAATCAAAGTCGCGCAATAAAGTTAAAAGGCCTCTAGCACAAATAACGGTTTCTCGATCCCATTCCTCATTTTCATTTTCCACAATTACCTGAAACAACGCTTCCAAATCTTCCTTATGTTACGGCGACAGTCGCCAAGATGCGTTCACATAATCGCATAACTGAGTCCGGAAATAACGACAACACCCACTCGAGGTTCCACTGTTGACTGCGTAAGATCACTGACCTTGTCGGCCATCTAACACGTAGCTTGGATGTAACGTGGACCATCGCATTTCAGCACTACAGCAAGTAACGCGGAAGTCCAATAATAGTTAATGGTCGCGTTTAAAGTAAATAATGTATGTTTGCGGTCGGTTTAAAATAATTAAAAAATTGTAATAATCGTATAAATCGATTGAACTTTTAAATAACACTAATTTGTCAATTTTTTAAGGGATGCGACACATCACTCGCATCCATGTACGCTACGCCCCTGCTCATCTCATAGTTGAAGAACATTAATAACACCCCTTCCTATTAGTAAACATTGAGGTTAATACATCTGAATTTTGTAACTTTCTCTAACACTTAGTCTGTGAGTTAATCTAAATCTTCTAACTGTCAATTACTACATAGTAATTGGACGTTAAAATATTATACTGATAGTATTTCTGTGTATTTTACGTAAAAGTTCCTGCATCTAAAAAATTTAGACATAAATATCCAGCGTGATTACTGCTGAAATAATTACTTACTAGAAAGCTTACTATGACAGCAAATTTAAGAAAAGGCATCACTTAACTAACCTTACTGAATTCAAGATATTACGAGGCATTATTAAAGCGCAAATAGCTGATGCTTATACTAACTACTTAACATCAATTCAGCAAAACTTTAAGAGTGATCCCAGAGGTTTTTGATCTTATGTTCAGAATAAGAAAAGTTCGACGCGTATTCCATCAGCAGTTTTCTTCGACGAGGAATCATTTGATGTTCCAAATAAAATTGTAAATGGATTCACTAAATATTTCCCTGATTCCTGATTACCCCGAACTTTCTTGTGAAATATTTCCCAAGGATTACTCAATCTGATACGCTCTACTTACGTATTTCCTGAAGTTTTTGGAAAGTAGCAAGGATCTGCCCTATATTAAAAAGTGGTAATTCATCTGATATAAAAAATTACGAAATTTTTCTAAATATCATTATGGGCCTTTGACATCTGAACATAATTATGCTATATCGTATATAAAAAAATATTTTCTAACATCTTGCATCCATGACTTTTTCTAAAATTAAATTTCATTTACATTGGTAAAATGTATCCAGTGATGGCTGCCTGGAAACTCAGGCATATTTTTAACATTTAAAAATAAATCGCGAAAGTTCCTATGAACAGGGTTTCGCCTAAGAAAACTACGCCCCTATATTGGGGAGGGGTGGGGGAAGAACAAAACGTAATAAATGAAATAAAAGACATTTTTATTTATAATCTATTTTTTTATTACAGTACAGGGTTTTTCAATAGGGACGCTCGAAATTTGTTAGGTTATAGCGGTCATGTTATTAGAGCAACATCTGTGGAATTTATTGTGAATTGCCAGCAGTGTATGGCAAATCATCATGGATGGATATAACAACAATGTGCGCGAATCATTAAATTTTATTATAAAATAGAAGCGCAAGGTCTGCGGAAAACATCGCTGCTGTGCGTGAAAGGTTAAATCTAAACAATTTAGTGATCCTAGGTTTTCTGTTTCAACTGTAATTTTGATGTTTGAAAAGTATTAATGTAATTTAGAAAAGACTCTAATTGTGTAGCTGATATAAAGACATAAAAGATATAACCGACATACTTAACCCAGTAATATACATTTTTGACTAAAATTTGAGTAGTGCTAAATATCTTATCTTGCAAATGGGACATAAATATTTCACTTAGTAAAAAAGGATGTAATGATTGTGACGCTATTTATATAGGTCAATCAGGTCGTTCAATAAAAAATCGTTATGATGAACACAAAAAATTTATTTTAAATAATAAAAAGTGCACTTTCAGAGCATTGTATAACAGATAATCAGAAGATTAGATTTATTAGAAGTATTAGAAATAAAAAAGCAATGTTTAACATAAAAGTAATAACCAACGATCAAACAGATTTTGGAATTTCCCCAATAATAAAAGCATAAGAAAATTTTATACTTATTAGGTTTAGTAAAAGTTTGTTACTCTTTGAAGATGGCATAAAAGGCGAAACAATTGTTAGAAATGTAGTTTGAAATGTTTGTAAAACCTACCAAGTATTTTCTTTCATTTACTAGTTATCAGTAGTTAAAAATTAATTAAAACTGAAATATAATTACAATCATTATTGAAAATGGAGTTTCACAGTATTTTGAACTAAATATTTTGTGAAACAATGGTTAAAATTAGACAAAATGATTTCATTTATCACAGATTCCTACCTAATCAAAATTTTAACGTGCAGTTTTAACAAATCGTCCCCCAGCAGCGGGCAGGCTCTAAGTTTCCTAAGAGTAGCGAGGCCTTTGATAAGATTGGATGGAAAAATAAGCAAGGAGCAATAAAAACATCCACCGTCTAAGGGTAGATCTCCGTGGAAGCTCTAAGAAATCCCCAATCAGGACTATCTGCGGAATTAAACATTTCCGAGCGTTCAATCAGTCGAGTAATGAAAAAGAGATGCAAATTTATCCCCGAACAAAAATCTAAATCGTAATCTGAGGAGATAAAATACTTTGAAACTTTAATGTGTAGGATACGGGGGTTGCGCGATTAGTAGTACGCCTCAGCGCTATATCATTTAGAGATGGAATGAAAGGGAATTAGAGGAGAGCCACTGAAAAGCTTGGATTTACCTTGCAATGTAACGCCTGAAATAATTTTAATTTATCCTACAGGTTCGACGATAACAATGTTTAAAAATATAGATCTGTCAATAGGGTACAGTCGCCAAATATCGCCCCCTTTTTGTAAATACTTTGTAGAAAAAACTTCTACAAGTAAAATAATAAATATACTGTCAATAATTAGGTATAATACCCCTTTATTCTTAAAAATAATCATAAACTCGTTAACTTTGCAACAAATTCTATACAGATAGCTTTAAGGAAAATGTACAAATTCTAAAAATATATTTTTAGGCTCCTAATTAAGTGCCGGGAACGATATTGAGATCACAATGATCAGCACGTGAACTTATATTCTATTTATAATAATATTATATAAAATTAGTACTTAGTAATCATATCATAATATCTAATCAGTCCTTTGTCAATCATCGGTATGGTTTAAGTACTAAGACAAGTTGTACAGATAAATTTAGGTCCTGGATTTTTAACGCAATCCTCATGCATCCATTGGAAACATTTGATGCATATTATTCATTTTTCTCCCTTTTTATCTTGGGAGAAGCTTTTATGACAAACTAGGCATTCACCATCATCATTGTCGCTATCTTCTTCGTCAACAGAGATCAAAATTGGATCATCATCAGGTGTTTCCTCGTCAGAAGACTATTCCTTTTGTCGCTTGTTGGTTTTATTTTTATTTTGGTTGATTCCTGCTGTTTATGTTTTTTTACACTTCTGTTTCCTTTTTTTTTCCCGCTACTCTTTCATCCTTCTTCTTTCGCTTCTTTTCTGTGTCCATTATTTATTGTTTATGCCGCCACCATCATGGCTCTTGCCCCGTCTATTTGAGGTCGAATGCGCTTCAATGACTGGAACAGGCTGCACATCTGCTGAAACTATAGATGAGGATGAAGAGTTTGCTGATCGTAAGCAATTTTCAATCCATTTTGAAGCAATAGTGTACCAGCTCCTCTTCTAATTGTACCGGGAAAACTGATTTTCATCCCATTTTCCCAGAAACTAGATTTCCTACAGATTTTTCACAATTTTTCACGCAATCTTTCAAAGTATCTGTTTAGGGACATTAAATAGTTTTACTGCCCTTTTATAACCCATTTCTTTTGTTCGCACATCTTCAACTGCTTTTTTTATTGCTTCAGGATCCTATGCTTTATCTTTGTCATCTAAAACAGTTATAGAAAATAAACTTAAAAGTAGGGTAAAGTTACCTTATTTGTTTTGTTAAACATTCGTCCAACAAAAAACACATGACCGAGTAAAATTTTTCCTATCGTTTTTCATCATTGTAATAACGTTCATTTTGACAAAACTGCCATTTCAATCAATAAGTCAAGCATGCCAGTACTTAATCAAATCCGAGAATATTTTAATAAAAAACTCGCCTTGAATAATTTTTTCCTTTTTTAAATATCTTGTTGCAGGAGCAGCGTTCTACTTTCACTTTTTTACAATGGCGCACGGAGGTAATTGATTCTTGATTAGGGATGTCAAAACGAGATGGCGTTAGTTGGAAGGAAATAAATGGAGGGGGACGAAATTAGGTTTGGGGATGAAATTTGGCGACTTAACCTTTTCTACAAGTATCTTAATTCTTAGTTAAATATAGAACAAAGAAAACGTGTTAATTATATCAAACGTCAGCTCACCTCCCATAACATTGAAAAATTATACGTTGTTCGATGCGCATATCGTCAAACAAGTTGTCATAATCAGAGTTTATTAAAACTATCTTTACCTTCTATTTATACCAAATTTCTTGACGAGTTGTTGTAATTTCTTGCCAGTGGAGTGCACTAATGCCTTTCCCAATTCTTTGGAAACTTTTTTACTTCTCTATTAACTTGTGATCCACACAAAATAGACACAAAGTTTGCGATTTTCAAGGTATTCTAGAAATCTAGAATTCTAGTATTCTAGAAAGCTACATTACGGAGTTACATTGGAACTACGTTTTCTAATTAATTTATCTACTATGTTAATAGAATGTCAGTTATTTATAGCTATAGTCTTAATTATTCTCCTTTTTTTTTTAACCTATCGTTACTAAGTGGAAAATTTGGCAAGAAGAGATACACTACAGAGTTTAAGCTTATCATTTTGATGTTGTTAGCAATAATTAAAATCATTAAGAATATATCTAAGAGTACTAGTCTATTTCCTATGTGTATCAAATTCGAATCTATTTTCTCCTTTTCTAACAATTTATCCAACTTCTTGCTTGCCTTTCAAAAGGTTCGCGGACTTCAATAAATTTTTTTCAGTAATTTGTGCGGCCTAGAAGACTTGTACGATAATTTTTCGCTGTCATCGTCGTTCAAAGCAAAAATGTCAGGTTTGACTTTGGTAATTAATTACTCGGGAAATATGATCGTAAGGAAACTTCAAGTAAGGTTTTAGAAACTGAAAAGTATTCTTTACAAGTCGTAGTTATTGGTTTTTGATAAAAAAAAATGTTGACAGAATGACGGTGACAGAATGTTGATACAAAAAGAGGTAAACAATTGCGCGTTTAGGGATACTGAAGTAGGTTGGAACCTTTGGTATGAAGATAACACTAACTTAGTTTTCTACAAAACACCAAAACACTATATATTATTACACTCAGAGTGTAGTGTATAGTGTTTTGGTGTTTTGTGGAAAACTAAGTTAGTGTTGTGTTTAGGGATATTCTTTACATTCATTTCTTAACTTGGCATAGCTTTGCAAATACTGGATAGACTAAGGATGTTGACTGTTTCTCTTCAACCTGCAAAAGCATCCCAAAGAAACCATGAATATTTCAAAGCGCTGTGATTTTTTTTTCATTGTACTTGGAATGACTGAATTTGTCGTTTTCTTTTTGAAAATCAATTTAAGGATGAATTTTTCATTTTTTTATTCATTTCTTAAGGCTGAAAATATTTTTTAATAATAATCCATATTTTTTGTCAAAAAATATTAATTACTGTAAGAGAAAAGAATGAAAAAAAGTCAAAATTGACATCTTTCCTTTGAACGACGATAACTCAGCGAAAAATAATCATACAAGGCTTTTAGGCCACTCAAATTAAAGAGGATAAAAACGCTGAAAAAAATTTAAGTCCGTAGATCTTTTGAAAGGCAAGCAAAAATTTAGAAAAAATGCATTCCGATGGTTGTCTTATGGTTACTCAAAAATTGCTGATAATAAAAAATTTTAAATACAAGATCTGAAAACTAAAAACTTGGAGCTTCAATCTCCCTTTTCTTAAATTGCTCTGCGACTATTTTTCACCAAATTACTGCCTTTTGAAGATTACCTAAAAATTTAGGATTTTTTACATCCCTTAATTTTTGTGTCTAGTGTAGATTCTTAGCCTAGAATGACAGACGTGGATTTCCTGATGGTTTTATTCTCATTTACAGAAATGCACGACTAACTATCGCCGAGCGCGGATTTATCAAATCATTAATATTTCATGGCTAGCCTAGAGACTCCTCTTGAAACTCCAGGAAATTCCACGTCACGTATTTTGTGTTAATTAATGAAAATAAAAAAGGCTGCGAAACTCCGAAAGTAAAACTTCACTACACAGTACTCTGATTTATAATTGAATTTCTCCGACGCGGGGCCGAAGTAAGTTTAATAAAATTAGTTAGTGTATTTCCAAGGAACATGTTTGCTTTGGATATTATTGGTTTTGTCGAGAGATAAACTGATTACTGTCACTTTAACGACGTTGCGTCAGTTTGCCATCGAGAAATGGATCAATTAGTTTCGTTATACCGCCCGACTCCTCCTTTACGATAGTAGTGGGTGATTCTGTTGCATGGGTGTCAAAATGTCGAATAATAGTAAAGTGACGGTATATTTTAAGAAATAACAGAGACAATTTTAATAAAAATTACTATTTGCTATGAACACGTGCGTTGCACATTTATAATATCGAACACACTCAGCTTGTTCATATACGAATACCATTTTCACAGAACCCATTTTTAGTCTGATCTAGTATCGTCAAATTATATCACTTGGAATAAGGTTATGCAGGGTAGGGCATAGTAACCTGATTATTGTTAACAGTTGTTTACTGATGACTGCATAAACTGATCATATCTACCATAGTATCAGAGAGCGGAAAGCTCATTTAATGTTGTTTCAGCGACGGCTGATCAACAACAGCTATCGACAACGTCGATATTTTCAATTGCATCACGTAATTTCGTATCGAAAAAGTTAATTAAATGCTCCGCATTTAACGGGCCAATTATTTTGTCTCCTAAAGTTCCACACCACACGTTAACTTTCTCTGAATTCTGGTCTTTACAATTAATAACCCATTGAGGATATGCTGTAGCACAGTATCTATAGTTTTGAGAAGATATGACCCCATTAGTGGTAAATTTAGCCTCATCAGTAAACAAACTTTGATGTAGAAAATTCCGGTCATCTAAAAAATTTCTCTGAGCCCAATAACAATATTCTTACCTTTTATTTTTATCACCTTCTTTCAAAGTATATAGAATTTTTGGTTTACAAGGCTTGCTTTTATGACGACTGAAATATCTTCTATTCTTGGATTCGCTTGATTTGCCACTAAAATTGCGTTATCTTCAGGATGCAGATGTAATCGACGAGGTTGATCATTCTGAGATCTTTTAATAACATTGCCAGTTTCATTGAAAAGGGCATTTATGGCGGCTGCAGTTCCATGACTAATTGCGACTTGTAAAGGATGTCTTCTGTTAAATTCTGCAGCTATTTCTCTGCTATTACTATCCCCATCACCAAATAATCTTATTATTTCGATTTTTTCCTTTAAATTCATACGCATTTTACGATTGTAAACTAAAACTTTACAATATATAAGGTTAGGGAAGAAGTAATTTTGTTTTTTTCGTGTTTTTCAAAGGCAATTTATTAATATAAATTTCACACACTAGTCACTGATATATGTGCCGTTTTGATCGGACCATTTGCTACTTTTCTGGTAAAACCATAATTCCGTCACTGTAGAACTTCTGAGATTTCTGGGCGAAGAACTGATCCAAGTGATTTTCATAAGCCTCTTTCAAAGCCAGCGGAACACCATTAAGAGAGTTCTGCAGAGACCGATACAAATGGTAGTGCAAGGTCCGGGCTATACGGTGGATGCATCGAAACTTCCCAGCCAAGATCTCTCAATTCTTTCCGAGTCACTAAACAAATGTGTGATTTAGCGTTGTCATGATGGAAGACAACGCCTTTCCTATTGATCAATTCTGGCCAATTTTTTTAATCACCTGCTTCAATCGCATTAGTTGTTGACAGTAGAAAGTCGAATTAATGTTTTGGCCAGGTTCGAGCAATACATGATGAACAATTCCTTTCCAATCCCACCAGGCACTCAGCATCACCTTCCTTGGCGTCAATACGGACTTTGTAACCGTTTGTGAAGCTTTTCCGGGCTTCCACCACGATCTTATTCGCACATTATTGCCGTACGTGATCCACTTTTTATCGCCCGCAATCATTCGTTTCAAAAATGGCTCGATTTGGTTTCGTTCCGCAAATTGAAATGTAAGTACAGCCTTATGTAAATGGTTCAAAACAGTTTTATGGTCAATGTTTAGTTCCGTAGCGTTGTCGCGAGATAAAATATATCGGTCTACCTCGATTTTTTCCAAAATTTCATCGACTGTTTGGACTATTGGCCGGCCAGGGCGAGGTTCATCTTTAATATCGAAATTTCCAGAGCGAAAACGAGCAAACCAATTCTGACACTGGCGTTCACTTAAGCACTGATCACCATAAACACCACACAATTTTCGATGAGCCTGCTCTGCATTTTCACTTTTCTGAAGTAAAAATGCAAAATATGCCGAAAATGACCTTCTGGAATCTCCATTTCAACGCGCAATAACTTTTGACTGCGTAAACCAATGACGCTACCTTTATATCCAGACTGTTCTGTGGACTGTTACCTTTCATATGCGCTATAGTATGGCTCCATTCGATAAGTTTTTCTAGAGATATGCGAAAGTCATCTTTTGGGAGAACCCGAAATTACTTTTTCCCCAACCATATAACTCAAAGTGTCATCAGATTGCCTTTATTTTAAAACATGGTAAAAGTACCGTCGCGTCGCTTCTTTCTCATACAATGTTAAAGCAGAAGGGTGACTGAATGCTCTGTTACGACTAAGTGACTTGGTTTATCGGGATTTTCTTCGAATGTCAATAAAACTACAACTAGTTATCTATAATAGGTTATCTATACCTAAATTTTGTGAAATTACTTCAGGTTTTACATATTTAGCGTATACTTTCTTAGACAATCAATAACCACAATCTTATTTTTTATTTTCTTGCAGGTTACTCCCAAGAATTCATCCCCAACGGAGACGCAGACCGCGTCAAAACCGAAGACGGCATCACCGGCAGCGATGGGGCAATCCCCATCTTCAGGACGCGTAGCGCGGAAGAAACGGAAGCGGCGCACGACCTCCTGTCCCTCTCGCAGAGCTTACCTCCTCTGCCCGCCCCCAGCGTCGTTATGATCCACCACACCGTCCCCACGGAGGAAGACCCGCCGAGTCCGACGCACTGCTATCGGCCGCTCTCCCCCGACTCTCAGAATAGAAATATACCCACCCAGATCCCCGACCCTCGTACCGCCCAAATTGTGGTGCAGACCCCCACCCCCGTAGTCGTACCCTGCTATACACCCCCTATAGTATACGTCGTCCAGGTACCTGCTGCCGTTCCCACGCCACCAACGTCGGAATGTTCTTCGGACGCTGAGAACCTGCAGATATGCTCCGTGGAACGGTTGGGAGCACCTGCAGTACAGGTATGTCTGAATAGATCATTTATCTAGGCTAATTGATCGAAACTGTCCATTAATAGATTACATCATACTCTATTTAATGAAAATAGTTCTCACTATAAAGATTAAGCACTTCTCATTATACCAGAATTCGCTATCAACTTCTTGATTTTAAATAGAATAGTGTATTTTTCGTTGCGCATTTGATTTGTACTGATCATTGAGACTTCTATTCAATCTGCTGAGACTTTCAAAAGCGTTCCCTATACCTAAATTCAACAGTGTTATCATTGGAATATTTAAAAAAAAAATAGTTTTACATCATAGCACTCTTATATTACCTGCTATTCCTTTGGGAAATGAAAGGTGTAGTATTAATAGCATTTTTAGAACAATCCTTAATTTTTTCTCACAAGAATCCATGTCTGCTAAATCACTAATAGAGTACACCTAAAGTTTTATTGCCATCTAATTATTCGCAGTTACACCAGGATGTCACGAAACTGCGTACAGCGATTTCATCATCTTTAGGAATCATCAGTGCAAGTATAGTACTGGACTATGCTTGGCGATGTGAGAATATTAGACGGGTCTTGTGCCAAGCTGGCACAAGCAATACATGTAGAAATTTGGCAAACTGCCTACTATGTACTAAACATTACTTTCTTGTGGTATTAAATTTAATCTCCAAAACTCAATTTTTCAAATCTAATCCGCGTGTTATTAAATTATCTAATACAGAATTTTATTAAGCTTAGATTCGTATAGTTTTCCTTATACCCATATTGAACTACTTTGCCATTAAGAAAGGTTTTATCAGAGTTACCTAAAATTATATGTAAATCTTGATTTATTAATAGACGAATGCGAAAACGGCAGTTCGTATTATAAGTAGGTAACTATTCAATACTTTAAATTATAATTTTTTGTGTCCATTAAATGTTCTATTAGTAAAAATTGGAACTGTTGAGAACTATTCGAACGCGGATATTTTGAATTTAATTGCTAGTCGTAAATATTAATTTAACGATGATTTTAATATTGGACTTCCCATATTGAGAATGGCTATAGTGTGATGCAGCGATGTAAGCAATTTGAATTGTATTTAAATAGATCACAAGCAGTTGAACTTAGGTATAAGGAAAGTGCAACCGTCTTACAATTAAAAGGTGGTCCAACCAAAACGCACGATGTTAATTGTAAATAAAACAAAAAGTTTTCAGAGAATTATCTTAATATTTTTTATTATGAAAGAAGGATCTATGACAATTATGTGTGAAACAAAATATCGGCCAAATGCTCGCCACGGCTTCGGTGGCATACCTCTATCCGATGGTCCATATTTTCAATGACTCTGAGACATAATTGAGGTTCGATGTCGTTAATGTGCCGAATTGTCTCATCCTTTAGCTCTTGAATTGTTCTTGGCTTATTGACGTACACTTTTTCTTTTAAATATCCCCAAAGAAAGAAATCCAACGGTGTCAAATCACATGATCGTGGCGGCCAATTAACATCGCCACGATGTGAGATAACACGGCTATTGAACTTCTCGCGCAAAAGTGCCATTGTTTGGTTGACTGTGTGGCAAGTGGCACCATCCTGTTGGAACCACATATCGTCCAGGTCCATATCCTCAATTTCTGGCCACAAGAAGTCCGTTATCATTTCGCGATATTGAACACCATTCACGGTAACTGCTTGGCCGACCTCATTTTTGAAGAAGTACGGCCCGATGACGCCGCCAGCCCATAAACCGCACCAAACAGTCACTCTTTGTGGATGCATCGGCTTTTCAACAATCACTTGTGGATTCTCATTTGCCCAAATGCGGCAATTCTGCTTGTTAACGAATCCACTGAGGTGAAAGTGTGCCTCGTCGCTGAACATGATTTTCTTTGTAAAGTCACCATTCACTTCTGTCTGTTTAACCAACCATTCGGCGTATTGGCGACGCTTGAAATGGTCAATAGGCTTCAGCTCTTGAGTCAATTGAACCTTGTAAGAGTATAAATTCAAATCTTTATTCAAAATTCGCATCAGTGATGTTCGTGAGATGTTCAATTGTTGGGCACGACGACGAGTCGAAGTTGACGGCTCTTCTGCTACACTATCGCGAACAACAGCAATGTTTTCCGCAGAACGAACTGGGCGAACATGCACAGGTGTTTTCGCATTTCCTACAGACCCGGTTTGCTGAAATTTGCTCACAATTCTCCCGATTGTGGACACATTTGGTCGATTATGCTGACCAAAGAAGTCACGAAGTGCACGAAATGCATTTTGATTTGAACGCCCAGTTTCGTAAAAGGCTTCAACAATCTTAACGCGCTGCTCAATTGTGTACCTCTCCATGGTTGAATTTGTCAAACACTGAAATAAGGAAATGTCAAATTAAGTTGGGCAAGAAACTTGACGTTAAGGTGTGACTCACAATTAACATCGTGCATTATGGTTGGACCACCCTTTAGAATGTTTATACTTCTTGTTTAAAATGTGCAACCATCTTAGAATGGTATAAAACCGGATTAGTGAAAATATGGTTATGATTAAAGTTTCAGAAAAGGATAGTCAATGGAACTCTCAATATTTTTAATGTATGGTTTCGATTAATCACACTGTATATCTCGGAAAATATAGTTCTTAGAAACCATGTTGGGGGCACTGTTTGGGTCTATACAACTCGGTTATAATATGTAGCTAGGTTCTCTTTTCTATAGGAAAGAATAAGTTCGATAAGTTAATTAAATAAACAATAGCAATTTTTCCTCTCTTATACAGATATACCTTACCCTTACGTATTTGCATAACTGCGTTTCTTCGGAACAATATTCTTGGGGTAGGCTTGCATATTCCTGTGCATCTATTGCTTTTTTGTTTTCTTTGTCATCGTATGTAAATAGTTTATTTAGTTTTATTTTTATTTATTTATATTTCTATTTATTCATATTATATTATTCCTATATTCATATTATTCCTATTTATTTATAATATGAATAGAATGAATAGAAGTCTTGATGAATATGTTAAAAGTGATGAATAACACAACCTAAAATACTGATATAAAAAAAATTCCTGTTTCAAAATAGTACAAAACTTATAATTAAAGATTAATAATGCATTTATTAACAACATAATCTAAACTAAATGATCTAATTTATTTATTAACACGAGGGGCACTATTTATATTTTGAGTCTAATAATAAAAACACATTAATTTGTCATTGAATATTACTTTATCGTTTCGTAAGTATTCTTCTTCATGATCTATGCATTTTTGCATGCGCTCGAACCATTTGTCAAAGCATTTCTTTCATATCACTTGAGGTGCGTTAAAAAACCAAAGCATGGTTTTTTAACGCATCAACGGCTTCTTCTGCCGACGAAAATCGTTGTTCACACAATATATTTTGACGTTAGGGAACAAAAAGAAGTCATTGGGTGCCAAATCAGGACTGTACGGTGGATAATCCATTAATCCGATTTTTTGACTATTCAAACATTCGCCTGTTAGACGAGATGTGTGAGAGCTCGCATTGTCATGATGAAGAATGATCCGACGGCACTTGTTTGTTTTCTTTATTTCACCGAAGACTTCCGGCAAACAAATGGTTGTGTACCATTCAGAATTGACCGTTTTACGTTTCTCTAAAGGCACTGTTGCCACATGACTAGTTTTTCCAAAAAAACAGGCGACCATTTGTTTCGTGTGCTTCGAGCGCGAATAACTTTTGTTGGATTTAGTTCATCTTGAAACATAAACTCATACAGTCGACTGCTGTTTACTATCCGGCTCATATGCATAGATTCGTCACCTGTTATAATGTTATATGTGTTTTTTGAAGCACCGCCATTGTATTTCTTGAGCATTTCGTCCCTAAAAACACAAAATGGCGTAACCAACAATAGCAAAAATTGGGTTACGTCGGTTACTGGCATATTTAAAGTGGGCTGTTCATCTCACAAAGTGGCGTAACTGAATTCCTTATAGTATTAGTACAGTGCAAGTTAAATTCAGCGATTAATTAAATTATTAGTTATGCAGTGTCTAAAGCTGGAGACATCTTTGTACCTTCTCAATTATACCCTATAGTTCGACTCGCGCGTCGAAATCATCCCTACAACGTAATCCCCATAAAGTTTAGCGATTTCCTACACTTCAAGTCGTTGTCCAAGGAACTTCGAATTTTGAAAGTACGAAAAAGTGAATCTGGATGCAACATTAACTGGACGAATATGGTGGAGTTCCATTTAATTCCATTTTTTCGTTGAAATACAATGTTCAAATCACTGTACAACACAAATCGCCCTTAAATGGAAAAATGTTCTGAAGAAGGTTATTATCAAAAATGTCAAGCTTTCCACTGGAAACGTCAGATTGCATATGACAACATTTAAAATATAAATAGTGCCCCTCTTACATCATTCAACAGTCAAGACATATTATAGAATGACAAAAACTCAACACATGGCATATTAAATATTAAATTAAATATTAAATATTACGCAACATAAGATTACGTGTCTGTACTACTAACATTATAACCTGTATTCCATACAACAAATCCACATTCTAGCTTATATCTCACAAAAGCCTCAATTAGTTGTTTTAACGTATTAGGCATTGTAAATCATTTCGAATTGTATAATAAATCCAAGCATTTTGTAACCGTTTAAGCTTACATTATTTACGTTATTAATAAAAGCTAGTCTGCAATCAATGATCACTCCTAAGTATCTAAATTCCCTAACTCTGAACGACTAACCTAGATTAGTCTCACACCATATATTTAAATTGGTAATATCATTTTGAAGAAAAATACTGTCCCGCACACATGTCATCTGACGAAATAGTTGCAATAGTCGTCCGCATAGAACAGAATGTTCGACTTAATGCCCTAGCGGATATCAATTATAAACACAATAAATAGAAGGGGATCCAAAATATATCCTTGTGGAACACTCGATGTTGCAAATTATTTGACTGAATATTACATCGTACAGCATAATTTCAAAGACTTTCCTGTGACTTTTCTTAAATGCTCGACGCATCTTAGCTAGTTTCTAGACTTTAGGAAAACATGGCGTTTCAGAGTCAACTGGAATAATATTGTTAAAGGTTTAAAAGACAAATGCATAGTCTTTTAAAATGAATAATGGAATTTTATCTGAACCAGCTGTCATTTTGGATTTGCATTTGTTTAGTGCTTTGATAGCTTCTTCCTCTCTATATTAGAAAGTGATAGAAGAGACGTATGTCCATATTTTCTATAGATTCACTAGATAAATTATATTCCGTTTACTGAGTGAATGTCGATTCGAAGAAAGACAATCTTATTAGGGCTAAATAAATATGTCTCTTGATAACTCATTGAGTTAAGAATTGTTCAAATTTTACCAATATTATTTAGATATGACCAAAATTGAGATAGATTGTTCTGTAAATTTGTTTCAATATTGTGTAAACAACTAGAATGTGAAATAACTATGTCACGTTTAATTTTCTTTCGCTTCAACAATTTTTTGTTCCAGTATGCACGATCCTGTTTTTGTTACTGCCTAAATTTAGATGCAAATAAAATTTAGATACAGTTTAGGAGTTCTATTAGAACTCTATACTTAATGAGCATGGACTAAATGTCCATGCTCATTAAGTATCCTCTCCCCTTTATGATACAAACAATTCCCATTTACTAACAAATAAATTGTTACTGCGCAAATCAACAAAGAAATGCATCATTAAGCATAGCCTCACGCCGATCAAACTTTACAATTTCCATCTGGCCGACTTTTGCATTTCGGAAACTTTTAACGACGAAATCGTTGCAGGTTTTATCGGAGCAGGCCGAGGACATTCTGATTCTGCCGCTGTCTCCGGAACCAGACAGCCAGAGCGGGCAGGAGGCTCCGAATTCGGACGTGGCAGCGCAAAGGCTGGAGGCCGTGATAGCGTCTTCCCATCTCAACATCCCCGACAGGCGGAAGAGAAAGAATAAAAGGACCAATAAAACCAACAAGACTTCTAAAAACAACAATGATAGCTGTACGAGTGATAACAATATCGATTCCTCCGGCAGTGAAATTACTACCACATCCAAAACGGTGAGTTCGAATGTACGGTTTGAATTTTAACAGGTTGATTTACCTCATCTGGCTTGGGTTCTACCCTTATTTGCTCTCTTTTTATTTATCTAGTGACAGAGACGTTATTTTCTTTTGTGAAACAGACGCTATATACATGTATATTGCGTCGTTATACACAGGATTTCAAATAACATTCTCATTCACAGTTCTTCATATTTGCACGAATAATAAATTAACAAAATTTTATATACCTAGGGATAATTGCCTATGATTTCATTTTTTATTTATTACTCTTCCGCATTCCAATATAAGCGGAAAAGTAATGTAATCGTGTAAATAAAAAGTGAAAAAACATTTTTTGGCTTATTTTTCGTTTTTCGCCCTAAAAACAAAAAAAAATGGATTTTAAAAATTGTTTGCTGTGTGCGTGTCGTTGTCGTTGTCGTCGACATTTATTCTTGTTAGCACGATAACTCAACTAAATCGTGTCGTATCGATCGGGTTTTGACTGATTCTGATCGGAAACGTCTCCCAGATGACACCTATTGATTTTGAGGTGGATAGCACACACCACCCCGTCCCTTGGAGCTTTTTGAGAATTTTTTTTTTTTTTTAGCACGATAACCCAACTAAATCGTGTCGGATCGATCGAGTTTTGACTTATTCTGATCGGGAACGTCTCCCAGACGACACCTATTGATTTTGAGGTGGATAGGACACACCCCATCCTGTCCATGGGTCATGAGAAAGCACGACGGTGGACTATTTGAGAAATTTTTTTGGTTAACACGATAACTCAACTAAATCATGTCGGATCGATCGGATTTTGACTGATTCTGATCGGGGACGTCTCCCAGACAACATCTATTGATTTTGAGGTAGATAGAACACACTCTACCATGTTTATGGGTCATGAGAAAGCACAATGGTGGACTATTTTAGAATTTTTTTTCTTAACACGATCACTCAATTAAATTGTGTCGGATCGATTGAGTTTCGACTGATTCTGATTATGGACGTCTACCAGATGACATCTATTGACTTTGAGGTGGATAGGACACACCCCACCCTGTCTATGGGTCATGAGAAAGCACGATGGTGGACTATTTGAAAAAAGTAAAACTGTCGCATAAAACAGATATTCTGCATTTATGTGTTGGTTTATTTTTTCTCGGCCACTCAATTTCGAGAGAGAGATGTTCTACGTGCGAAAAAGTCCAGATGTCAGCATTCCGCGAGACAACATGATTAGGAAATTTGGTATCCAACAGAGTTGTTGGATGTTTGCACGTGCTGTATGACACGTTGCGCCATCTTGCCAAAACCATCTATTGTTCAAATCCAAATCATCAATTTCATGGAAGAAAATTATTTAACATGTCACGATAGCGTTCATCATTTACTGTAATAGAATGATAAGCAAAATAAGCAAGCTCGTTAAAATTTTATTTTATAAATGCCATATTACATGAGTGAATTTACAGGAAATATATTTTTTTAAATGGTATAACAGATTTTATAATAGTTATCGAAGAGTAATGGCCCTTTAAAATAACAAAAGCATGAACTTTACCCACTATAGCTTGAACTAAATCAAGTTATAAGCCTTGCGAACATGACACATAAGCGTGACAACAAAAATGTTGCTCAATTGTATAGGGTGTCTCAAATGGAACTATAGGATTTGAAATGCACGCCATTTGTGTTCTGTCAAAGATAGGGCGTCAATATTTAACGACTGTCATCTACAAACCATACAGTTCATTAACATTAACAGTTATCAGTTCAAGAATGGATAGTTTGTATACAACTGTTTTATGAAAGTGAGCGATCATTTACAGTTGCATTAAGAAAAGTTCGCACTAAATTAGGACAAAATGAAGCGCCTACAGAGTTAACAGTTCGTAACTTAATCAAAAAGTTTGTAGAGAGAGGGTTTTGTTATTGATAAGGTAAGACCAATACATCCTCGTTGTGGTCGGTCAGATAAAAATATTGCTGCAGTGAGAAAGTGTTCGGGAGTATCCAAACATATTGATTCGACGTCGTGCACAACAATTGAATCTGTCAAGAGCCACCAAGCATCGGATTTTAAAGAACAGTCTGCATCTGTTAGCATACGAAATTCGGTTATCAACAATTAAAAGTTACAGATCAGTTACGACGTCGTCCATTTGTTAATTAGGTGTCAAAGAATAAAAAAGGTGATGCTGATATTTGCAGCAAAAGTGCTGAAGCACATTTCATATCCTATAGTTCTTATAATCATATCCTATAGTTCCAAATAAGGTACCCTATACATCTAGTTATATTTGCGCTGAAGCTATTTAAATATTCGTGGATTTTAGTCATCAACTATTAGTATATTTTGAAAAACAAGTTGTTTAAACCATCAAGGAATAAATAAATGTGTTCCTTACTGCACAGAGAAATTACCTTAAATGCTCGCTATACATGAATGTAAGGCATGTCCTGTATTTATTATCGAAAGGATCCTTTCATGGCAAATTTTCATATTTTAATTACAATAAAAAAGTTATCGCGAAGCGGAAACAGCTGAATCACGTCGTATCTTTCCTCAAGCTTGCACTGTTATCTCTTATTTATTTAAACCAATTTAACTTTAAGATAGAGAACAATAGAAATTTCGTTGAAGGTAATACTAATATCTTATTTAACTTCGAAACAGCGTCTTTGAATAGGAGATTAAAACGCTAAAATAATCGTAATGCAATTAGTTAATTGAAATTAAAGTTAGGAATTTATGTAAACTGGAATTACGGCATTATATTTATTCAATATAAACGAAACGAACATGATTCAAATGGTAGTTTATTTACGTTTCCGGGCTTGTTTCGTTTATAAGTTCTTGTTTCAACTAAGGCTTTCATGGAATGTACCGGAAACATGCTAAGTAAATTTTATAACAGAATGGAGACGATTCAACTTAATACACGTTAACGTAGTTGGCACTGGCAGGTAACGACGATTTTATATTTAAAGACGGATATAAAATAAGCACAATATGGATTGTAGTCAAGACAAAAGAAAAATACATTGAAGTTACAATTGCCTTCTTATCTTGTTGCGGAAAGTCATACGTTTCCCTGTTATATACAAAATTGGTGGTTATGCCCTATTGTTCACCTGTAGAAGGCAGGAGGATTACTGAAATATTATTATAAAATATGAAATTCATATAAGAATTTTATTTAAATATCTTGTTTACATTCATCGAGTTTTTAATATATTCGATTTTTTCTGTGTGAACTAAAGGGTCTTTCAATATCGACGCTCGGTATTTAAACGTAAATAAAACAAGATGTGTGAGATATCCACTCAATCTTTTTTGTTTGAAAGAATATTTTATAGCATCAAGTATGGAATTTAGCGTCGTTCAAATGTCCGCCGCGGCTTTGCTTGGTGGCACGTAATCAGGAGGTCCAATTTTCGATGACTGTCGCATAAATCTGGCTGAATTTACTGGATGGCGTGCGTCATGTTGACTTTGATGGCATCAATTGTTTGCGGTTTATTCGTATAGACCTGCGATTCAAGATAACCGCAAAGGAAGAAGCCTAAAGGCGTTAAATCGCACGATCTCGGTGGCCAGTTCATGTCACCGCTGCGCGGGATAACCATGCCCTCATATCGCTCGTGAAGAATGTCCATCGTGGAATACGTTGTGTGGCACGTAGCGCCGTCCTGAACAACATCTCATGGACATCCATATCATCCAGTTTAGGCGACAAGAAGTTGTTTATCATCGATCTGTAGTGTTCGCCGTTGACGGTTATGTCAATGCCAGTTTCGTTTTGGAAGTACGGACCGATGATTCCGCCAGACCAAAATCCGCACTAAGCAGCGGGATGCATTTGGTGCTGGTGTGCCTCATGTGGTTTCGTATCGTCCCAAATCCGACAAATTTGCTTATTCGCATATTCATTCATCCGAAAATAGGCCTCGCCGCTAAAGATGTTTTCCTTTTTTTTGCGAAATTTGGGTCAACTTCCAACTGCTCCAGAGACTAATCAGCGAAACACGGCGTTGTTTATGGTCATTTACCTTAAGTTCCTGGGTCAGTTGGAATTTATGCGGGTACAGACCCAAGTCCCGACGCAAAATTCGCCGAATTGAAGTTGCAGAAAGGCCAAGTTCTTGTGAACGACGAGAAATTGATTGCCTCGGGTGCTCCCGTCAACACCCACTGAATAACAAGGCCTTAGTGCTTGTCGTGTGACGTCATCAATGTAGGCCGTGCAATTTTAATCATATAAGGGGATACAATACACTAATATTTATGAAAACTATCAATAGTTAACTTATTTTAAAGAACACTAGTTATATGACAGGCTTCTTGACAAATCCCAAAAATTATTGTTTTGGTTTAATACTAGGTGTAGTATTAAGTGCAGGCTCCCAACTCCCCTACACCTGCGCCATAATTCAGGATATATATTTATGTATAATAAACATTTTTCACACTACTGAAAAGAGTTTATTGCACATAAATACATATACTGAACTATTTCACACCTCCTCTTAATTATTATTACTTAGTAGGTATAATGTAGGTATGCATGTTCATGTTATGCAGTTTCAAATTTCAACTTAGTGTTGAGGTGAGTGTTTAGGTATAAAAAATATATTATAGAACACAAGCCATGAAAATACATTAATTAAACTTTTAAAGAAATAGGTCCCAAATTATATACGTTTAGTTATAAAAAATATTTATGCATGTATAGGTAGGTATATGGCCTACTTCGTTAATGTATCGAGTTTTCTGTTTTTATTAGTATCGAAATACTTTTGAGAATAATTTTTAAAATGTCTTTTCCATTATGATTAGCGCATCCATCGAAATGTGAGACATGTTTCTGTTCAATACAATATTCCAAAATTAAATGTACCATGAACGATCTTTTATTATAGATTTCTAGAAATGTGTCCTCAAATTCATTTATTAATTTATTGAAGATTATATAAGTCACAGATACAACATTTATAACTTGTCCTTGGGGATATAAAAGTCCTCCACGATTTAATTTATTAATGAAATCAAAATTGTCCTCAACAATAAATTGCTAGTCATATACTAATTTTTGTTTACAGCTGGCACATTGTAATTTTTTTAACGTAATATAGCAAATATAACCACCTAAATATGTAATTAACGGCAATACATCGTTGATATCGTGAAAGTGATCATCATTTATTAAAATTTGAGACAATAACGTTTTAATTTGAGAAAAGTCTTGTTCAGGTAGCTCATAGAACTTATTAACATTAATAGGGCCAAAACTCCGAGACTGAAGTGTTAATAAATTGAATTCTAAGTCTCTTCTTCAATTCAAAAAAGTTTCAATATTCAGGTTATAATTAATAACAATCGCCCAATTAATGCATGTGCCAAGTGTATATTCAATTTTACAAATAGTTAATCTTTCACCTTCTTGAGACAAACTTTGGGCAGAAAACCAGTCTTTTGGTAGTTTAAATGTAGAAAATTTTACTATAAATTTATCAAAATTGTCAAAATGTATGTTTTTTTCGTGCATTCTCAAACTCAATTTTGCTTATTTCAAGGGCTTTTGACAAATTTAACTCATCAATATTTTTTATCTTTTCATCATTACTTGGCCGTATTTTGACATATTTTGATAAATAAATGGGGCAATTTAAAAAAGTAGATGGTATACAGTCTTCTTTTAGCCGTGGTTTTAGTAAATCTATTGTAAAAATCTCACCAGTGTTTGAGTCTTGAACTGTTGTACTTTTTATTATACTATCTTCAAGAAAATAAGCTTCACATACTCTTGTGTTGTTTGTGAGCTGAAAGTTATCTCGGGGTATCGCTTTTAGCCATTTTTTGTCGTAAACTTACGTCCTTTGGAAAACCGAAAACATGAATTTTAGGCCCATTTTTATAGTTTCCGTTACAGCGAGGAACCCAACACTTTTGAGGCATAATTTCACTAAGTATCAGTTACCACAAAACTAGCCGAAACCAAGAGAAAAACATACAATTAAACACGAACAAAAACTTATAAGCTGTGCTGTAAACAAACCGATGGACCGCCAAAAAAGCAACAGGTTATAAGTCCGAAATATATGGTTTTACGTATTTAAAAATTCGCCTATCAATATAAATTGTATACCTAAATATACAACGAAATATTAGGTACAAGTTTCACGCACTTAAAAGCACATAAATAGTTCTGATTTCAGAAAAATGCAAGAAATAACACTGATTATAGCAACTTTTAGGTTCACAGGTTAGCGTACTAGATGCGCGCTGTTGCCGGCTCCGTAAGGAAAGTATTTTTGTTAGGGAAGTCGAACAAGGTAGTAGTAATTGATAATTAAATAAATAAATTACGAAATACCACATTAAAAAAAGAAGAAAGAACATCTTATGGAAATATGTGTTTTACGATATTGAAGAAAAAAATGGTATATTTAAGAGAAAGTGATACATTAGTAACTTATAAGTCGGAAACCGAGAAAGGAACCACCAAGCCGCCAAGCGGCTATCAAAGTAGTTCCCGAATAGCAAAGCTATTACATAATCGCTCTAGGAAACAACTACTTCTCGGGCTAAAGCCCCGCCATGCATTGAATTATACCCAGAAGCGATCATCGACCCCTTTCTCGTGTTTCTGCACGATCAGATAAAGTTTCAAAAAATAAAACCCGCCACAGGTAGGATTCGACATTTGTCCCGGATCGGAACCGAACGACATACAGCTGTTTTAAACTTGTTAGTTCTCATCAGTGCCGCATACGGTACGCCGATTCAGGACAAATGCCGAATGAACTTTATGGCCTATACATCTTTATCGATACGATCTCTGTCAGTAACTTATAAGTCAGAAATCGAGAAGTTACTGACAGAGATCGTATCGATAAAGATGTATAGGCCATAAAGTTCATTCGGCATTTGTCCTGAATCGGCGTACCGTATGCGGCACTGATGAGAACTAACAAGTTTGAAACAGCTGTATGTCGTTCGGTTCCGATCCGGGACAAATGTCGAATCCTACCTGTGGCGGGTTTTATTTTTTGAAAAGTGATACATCCTTTATATACTGGAATCCTAATATTCGCTAGTATTGTAGTAGTCTGGCAACGTTGCAAACATCTGTGGTGTCTCGATCGTGTTTACGCCACCTGTAAGCTGGCTTCCTACATCTTCGCTCCATATCGGAAAGGCCTACATTCATGACGTCACGAGCTAACATTTTGTGAGCGTTTTGTCCTTATGTAGAGGTGTTGTTGCTCCCGTACACTCTCACGCACAGCAGCGATGTTTTCAGCAGTCCTTGCGTTTTGGTGATGTACGCACTAATTGTCAAACCGGTTGACTGGAATTTTGTCACCAAACGTCGAAAAGTCGACTCGGCGGGACGGTGGTGTCGAGAATAAAAATCATGTAATGCGCAGAATTTTTCTCGAACGGAGTACAGATTGTGAAAATAAAATTTGATGAGTTGCACACGTTGTTAAACACTGTAGCCTTCCATGGTAATTTGCCATACGCAATAAGTTTGGCAGACGTTGCTTTAACAGCATAGCCACTGTAACGTATCAAATTTCGAGCGTCCCTATTGAAAGATCTTATATAACGTCAGTCAGAGATCTTTCTTAATATAAACCCTCGCTATTATTCCTTTCCTTAGTTAAGCTACCAGATAACCAATAGTCACCTTCAGATAACCAATTGTACCATTTTTATAATGAGGTGCAAATTAGGTTAGAAATTAGATTAGGAAACACTTTCCTTCTTACCCTACTACAAAAATTCATATTCTCCGTTGTGTACAGGAAGTTGGAAGGAACTACTTTTTTTTTCTGTGCTCAACAATAGGTATGTTTTCAAATTTTGATTCTAAATAAAGTTAAATATCACAATCATAAATAATTTCCTAAATCTTTCTAGACAAATGGGCATGAGAAACCAAATAATATATTTGACGTTTTCGTTACATTTGGCGAAACGTTAAATGTCATTTGTCATTTGATTACAAAAAATATTTTCATTGAATTAAAATTAAACCTTGATAATTATTTTATCATCAGATAATGGTAATCAGTAGCTGAAGATCTTTTTACTTTTCCGCACTCCACTATAATTGGAAAAGTAATGTAATCGTGTAAAGAAAAATTAAAAAGGGTCATGAGAAAGTACAATGGTGGACTATTTGAGAATTTTTTTTTGTTAGCACGATTACTCCATAAAATCGTGTCGGATCGATCGGGTTTCTACTGATTCTGATTAGGAACGTCTACCAGACGACATCTATTAATTTTGAGGTGAATAGAATACACTCCACCCTGTCTATAGGTCATGAGAAAGCACGACGGTGGATTATTTGAAAAAAGTAAAACTGTCGCATAAAACACATATTCTGCATTTATGTGTTGGTTTATTTTTACTCGGCCACTCAGTTTCGAGATATGAGACCATCTTTATCTCGTACAGAAAAGTCCATTTTAAGGTTTTAAAACTGTTTATTTTGAAAGGTGTTAACATAATATAGTAGGCATACCAAAGGCATAATTTACTTAAAAATTGATTCAGTATTTCCTATACTTAAGAGAGAGTATCGAAAGTATCTCATAACTTTTTTATCATGTGACATTCTAATATTGATATTTCTATTTTATTGGGTAAGTTTATTCACATATTATTTTGCTATTATATTCCTGTTTTATTTTTCTAGTTTATTATAATATATTTTATTTGATATATTTTAGAATATTTTTTGTTAGGTATGTTTTTAAATATGTTTACCTTAATTTATGTAAATTTTTCTAAATCCTGCTCTCCTGAAAATATTTTTCAACTCCCATGCATGGTAATACTTCCATTGAAATTTTGATACCTTAATTTTGGGATTGCATTGCATTTTTATTACACCTTTTGTTTTACCCCGATCAGAAACGTTTAATACAACAATTTCTAACAACTGTGAGCTTGAATTAAATATGTATGTCTGAATCGAGTATGAAGCACATAAAATGGATATCGCCGTCTATCTTATCTTATTTAGTTAAAAGTTATTAAAAGCGCATTCATTATCTTTTGCAGTCACATGTTTCATAAAATATTCATGTTTAATCTAACATCTATTACACATTTCTTTTATAGGATAACGTTTTTAAAGGCAACGTTAATACTATTCAATAAATTTCTTTCATCAACATCGATTACATGCTTCTGTTATTTACGTAGATAAGTCGATTACATACAGGTGGTGTTTCATTTTCTGATGTTTGGTTTACTATTAAATTTGGAAATCCTTGTCAATGTCACCTTTATGTACACGCATGTTTGATTGAAGTCTAGTAAATCAGTGGCGGCGGCAGGGGTCGGCACGGGTGGGCGAGCTATAAATAAAATATAAATTCTTTTTCAATAAGGGCGCGTCGACTTTAAAATGGAATAAAGCAAGCTGTGTGTGAGGTATTAACGAAATTCTTCTTTTATTTGAAAGACCCATGTATGCCATTATGTGTGGAATATAACATTGTTCGAATGTCCGCCGCGGCTTCTCACGGTGGCACGGATCCGAGTGGTCCAATTTGCAATGACTTTACCGCATAGATTCTGCTGAATTTGAGCGATGGCCTGGGTTATGTTTTCTTTAAGGGCATCGGTCGATTGCGGTTTATTGACATAGACCTGCAATTTCAGAAAACCCCACAAGGAAAAGGCTAGCGGGGTCAAATCGCACGATCTTAGTGGCCAATTTACGTCACCTCTGCGAGATGTAATCATACCCTCAAATCGTTCATGCAGAATGTCCATAGTAGCGTCGGCTGTGTGGCACGTAGCGCCGTCCTATTGGAACCACATGTCTTCCACGTCCATGTCGTTCAATTTGGTCCAAAATAAATCGGTTGACATCCAAACAGTAACTTTTTGTTGATGCGTTGATACCTGGTGAATCTCGTGTTGGTTGGCGTCGCCGTCGTTCCGTATACGACAATTATACTTGTTAACATAGCCATTCATTCAAAAATACGCCTCATCGCTAAACATGATTTTTCGGTAGAAATTGGGGTCCTCTTCCAAACGCTCCGAAGCCCAGTTAGTGAACAAACGGCGTTGTCTATGGTCATTAACTTTAAGGTCCTGGGTCAGTTGGATCTTGTACGGGTGCAGACCCAAGTCCCGACGCAAAATTCGCCAAGTTCAAGTCTGCAAAAGACGAAGTTCTTGTGCACGGCAAGGAATTGACTACCTCGGGTTCTCCTGCACACTTTCACGGACAGCGGCGATGTTCTCGAATGATCTGACGTTTCTTTGACGTACGGGTGTTGGCTAATTGTTTACCTAACCGGTTGTCTCGAATTTGGCC
Source organism: Rosalia funebris (assembly GCA_037954035.1). Lineage (NCBI taxonomy): Eukaryota > Metazoa > Arthropoda > Insecta > Coleoptera > Cerambycidae > Rosalia > Rosalia funebris. Next base: position 14,584,864 of record JAZFAV010000022.1, read on the forward strand.
ACCAAACGTTGGAGAGTCGACTTTAAAGGGCTACCGCGTCTGTCGTAAAATGGGCGTAACGCGCGCAACGTTTGCTCTAACGAACACTCATTTTGATAATAAGATATTATCATTTCGACGTGCTGCTCAATCGTGTAACTTGTCATGGTGATTTGGCATCAGCGACTGAATAATAAACAATAGGTTAGATAGACACCACTAAGACAACATCGACCCATCACGATTGAAAAACCCTTTATATATTTAACGCCCTCGTCCATCCTAGATATTACCTGCCTATTTTCGCCCAATCGTAAAATAATGCTAGCGCCGCCACTATAGTAAATATATAAATTATAGACAAGTAATTGTTGAAATTCAACGATCAATTGTTAAAGTTGAAAATCTTCATAATATAAATCAAATGTGGCAGCATATATTCGTTCGTTTTTATTTAATGTGGTGAAACTCAATTCACAACAGATAGCAGATACATTCCTGAGAGTACAAAAATAATTATCCTTACACCTCATTTATTCATTACTAAATCGATTATGGCATGTGACAGTGTTGACTATGAAATATATTGGAATGAAGTAACTTTAGTATAGAAATGTCAGTAGACTATTACATGAAAAATCAAAATTATAGTCAAAAGTATACTGGACAAACAAAAAGAGCAATTGTAACTGGGTTTAAGGAGCATATGGCTAACTTAAGTTATGAATAATTAGAAACTTCTGTTGCCCAACATACTTTCGAAGATTACGATAGGATATATTCTCATACCATAAGGTTAACCAAAGACATAACCAGTGATAGACTGTTGAATGCCTTTGAAAACATCAATATAGCTAAACATGATACTAATATGAAAAAAGATAAGGACTTTATACTTTACAGTCCCTTGGATAACGTGAATTACGGTGTTAATGGGTTAAGAAACTAAAAGTTTATCTTCTACCAATGTACAGCTCATTAAGAATAGGAACAAGTCTCAAAATTGCAATATTAGACCGCCCACAAGATGTGCAGTAAATAGCCTGGTCTTTACTCGGTCGTATTTAGACCTTTGCAGAGAGAATATTGATGATTATACATTAAATGTGAATGTACACAGAGTTCAATCTGGCCGCCCGTAAAGTGCATCCTTTTATCTCCGAATACTGCCTCACTCTTTCTTCTACGCATACCTAGATAATCTCATACTTTTTCCTCTTCTTGACGAGCAGTACGAACCATGATAAAGAATAGTTATAAGAGAAGCATCATCTAGACACACAGCAGTGTATCAGCCAAGTTCGGAAAAGAAATAGGCGACAAACGGGCAGTGTATAATATACTATACACTACACTCGACACACGTTTCTCCAACAAAGTTGGCAGCATCTGAAGATGATTAAGACTGAGTTCAACTCAAACAGTTTTAATCATCTTCAGATTATGGCGAAATGCGCGTCGAGTTTAGTGTATAGTGTTTTAATGTTTTGTGGAAAACTAAGTCAGTATTAAGTTCCTGTTGTGAGGTCCTGGCACTCGTTCAGATCTCTTATCGGCGAAGCCGACAACCCCGAACATCGATTGTACCGAACTTAGTTCCCTTTTCACATTTATGTTTTTGGTGAGGTTAAATATTACAGCAATAGTGAAAATAGGAAAGCTGATAAGCATATTCTTTTCACTATTACCTAACCATGAAGATTAGGAATAGTTGCAGTGAGTAAGGCTATAAATAGTGAAATAGAGAAATTATTTCTAGAGGTTTACTGAACTTAAACAAAATTTAAGTACAAATAAAAACATAGGTAGTTTAAGAATTAATTATCTTCTGATGATGCCAACTTATTTAGCGAATGCTCATCGAATAAATGTTGGTGTTTATGAAAAGGGGATCTCCTAGTTTACTGCTACATTGAAGGTTGCAAATGTTTCCAAAGATACATACCGCAATTCCAATTGGGATATCGAGTTACCAACTGCTATAACTACAATAGTTACAATTTTTTTATATTAATAGGTAGGTACTAATGAATACCGACTTCATAATAACAGACACTGCTTCTAGAAATGTTGTTTAACTATTGGGATACTTCACTATGACTTTACAGATTACATAGTCATACAGATAATACGTCTCTGTTCTAGTGAATAATATGGACAAATAATTATCATAGCCAATAATAAGTTATTGAAATTATTATTAGGAAATGGTTAATTCCTTAGCTGATACCAATTTTCTTTTCAGAAGTTTTACAAGGTGGTAGAAGACGACCCTGACGAAGAGCTGGACGTCGAGGGAATCACCGACGCTGATTCATCCTCCAAGAGCCGGTACGTATGTTGCGAGTGCGGCAAGCAGTACGCCACGTCCAGCAACCTCAGCAGGCACAAGCAGACCCACCGCAGCCTCGACTCGCAGTCGGCCAAGAAGTGTATGACGTGCGGCAAGGCGTACGTCAGCATGCCCGCCCTCGCGATGCACCTGCTCACCCACAAGCTGGCCCACAGCTGCGGCATATGCGGTAAGCAATTCTCGCGGCCGTGGCTGCTTCAAGGCCACCTGCGATCGCACACCGGCGAGAAGCCGTACGGCTGCGCGCACTGCGGCAAAGCCTTCGCCGATCGGTCAAACTTGCGCGCGCACATGCAGACGCACTCTAGCGACAAGAACTTCAGCTGTTCAAAGTGCAACAAGACGTTCGCGCTGAAGTCGTACCTTAACAAGCACCAAGAGTCGGCCTGCATGGTATGGGACGCGAAGATAAAGAGTTTCAAAAGGCTGACGGTTCACGCTGAAACGCAGACCATTACCGTCGATTAAGGTTCCAGTCGTTCGGTTCTTTAGATATTCCTTCAATATGCTCAAGGTTATAACGTTATATTAGAAGTTTTGATGTTGGTTTATTCAAATTTTACATAGTGTAGCAGACTGGCGATCTCTACTACTGTGAACTACTTGGTAACTGTTTATTTTAGACCAAATTATATATGGAATAAATTCTTATGCCATGGTTATCGTCAAATCCATCTTGCTGCTTCACATATCATGTCAGCACCTTCCAAGGAAATTCAAATATTAATATTGTTATCATATGTTCATCATTATATATCATGGTTCTGCTTCAGTAGGTAGTTTCACTGTTATTTCACCATGGTTCCATGATTTGTTAGCTGAGCAGAAAGTTGTGATCAATCGAGCACTACTTTCATACCATATAGCGATACATATGAGAAGCAGAATGCATCAACATAATATTTCGATTTCTTCTGAAGAAGCTAAAGGTCTGTGAAACGTGAAAGCGAATTCGACGACGATCAAGACATAACCCAAAATAATTTACTGCATGGGAGATCAGCCGTGAAAACTTGCATGAAACAATCTGAAAGAGCCAGTGATATATTTTAAATAGATCTTGAATCAGGATACTTACTTAAAAGGTATCCTAATCATTGTTACCTCTATTTTCATAAATTGTTACCAACGTAGTTGACAACCTGCGATCGTCAGCTTCCAAATATTAATCCTTTAGAATTGCATTTACACTACCATAGTATGTATATGAAGTGTTAAAAATGTCTCCTCTGTTGCGACGACGTATCATAAATTCGAGGCTCACAAGCCCAAACAGAATGCTCTAAAATGCCACCATACTTCTCGGAGTCATCCAGGCGAACAAATGTTATATTTTAAATAGTTTCACAAAACACAGCGCGTCGGACGTTTTCATTTGAATTTCGCTTCATAAAATTCAAATTAACAAACAATTCATTCATGCAGAAACAGAAACGGTCGAGCAACGCGTTAAGTTTTTTCGTAGTTTACGCTAGTGCCTCAACGCCGTTTTACCACTGGAAATGATTACGACGGCAAAAATGTACGCTAATGTGGTTAAAAGACATTTTTATGCACAAGTAGACTTCTGGCTTATGACAGAGAATGAAGATAACGTTGCTATTACCACGCTTTTTGGAATTTTAGCTGTATGGTTTACATTAACAATTTTCCTTTCTATTTAGGTATATATGTTATGGCAAATGTGTACATTGTCCGGTTGAAGTAAACATAATCCAAATCGAATAGTAAATGTAAGTAAAACACTAGTAATTGACGAATATTTCCACTTTTACCAGAAAAGTACACATTTTCCTATGGATGGTGGTAAATGCGAGTATCCTAGGTAATTGTATCTACAGAATTTCGGATTCCAGATTTGAAAATAAAAATCGAGTAAAAAAACATTGTTTATTAAACGAAATGTACTTACAATAGTTATAATAATGCAAAAGAGAATCATTATTAAACTGTTAACTAGATATCACATCGATTCAGACCTAACCTGACTTCTCTCTCATACAAAGTCAAACCTTTACTTTGCAGTAGGTATGCCTACTTTTACCCGGTGTACTTGGGAAGTGTGCACATGTACCGTTTTAACCGGCCAAAGTGAGTTTACCGACTGATGATCAAAGTTTTACGCACTTTTACCAACAAAGAAGGCAAGAATATACATTTTCCGGCGAGTGTGTACATTTGCCGTTATACGTACTCTTACCATAACATATACACTAAATGCAAGCATAAATAATAAAAGTATATGACGCACGTAGTGTAAAATAGATATTGTCTATTTAAAAATCAATTTAATATCATTAGACGAAAACCATACATATGAAATTTGTCCTTAAAACAGACACCAATTATCTCAGTTGAAGATCGAATCAAAAGGTTAATATCCTCAATCAAACAGTTACAGAACCTACTAAGGGATCTTATTAAAATGTCAACAAAGCTTCCTTCCATCATGGTATTATATTCAGCCTTATACATAGTTATGATATTGTTCAGTAGAAACACAATACAATATGTGATTTAATAAAGTGAATTTAGGTTTTAAAGTAGAAAGAGAAAGGTCAAAAAATGGTCAAAATGTCTAGTAGATGAAAGAGTTATTTCACAATCGGCCTTCGATGTTTTTATACACTCTCAGATATAGACTAAATGTATCTGATGATCATTGAGACACCTCTGTATTACTTACCAGACGCTTGTGGTGCATTTGAAATATATTTTGAGAACAACAAACGAACTATATTTTCAACATATCCATATCAACAACTTAGGTGAATGATTACATTCTTCCAAAGATGGAGATTAATGTTAGACTTTGTTCTTTTTAAATTTAAAAGTTCATTTTAACAGAAATTTTCTACAACAACAATTGAAACCTTCCCAAAAATTGAGGCATATGATCATGGTTCAATTCTAATTATAGTAACCTAATGTTAAAGTAAAATAGTTTGGGCTATTATTATGAAATATATTCATCAAATTACTGCAATCTTTTCAGAAGTAGAAGTATTATTTTTATTCTTTTTTGAAATGTCTGAATGTTATCTTTCATTATCAGGGGAAATATATTCAAAATTGAGACATTAAATAAATACAAACAACTACTAGCTGATCTTGAAAATTTAATAGCTAGTAGAAGGTACTGTTTAATATAAATTATTACACTGTTTTGTACTAACTGAAATGGTAAATTATCTTGGAACAATACGATTTCTTTGACACAAATGTTTGTCATAATTTCGACTTTATTTTGGGATCATCAGTGCAGTACCACATGACACCTCAATCGTCATGTTTGATGAGTTTGGATTTTAAGAAGAAATATTTCGGAATCAATAAATTACACTATCACATTCTAATATTATTCTTATCATAAAGAATAAGATTTCTAGTCTTGTCGATTAAGTGCCCCATATCGATAATTTAAAATAAGTGTTAAATATAGTGTGTCTCACTTGGAACTATAGGATTTGAATTACGTGCCATTTGTATTCTGTCAAAGATAGGGCGTCAATATTTAACGACTTTTATCTACGAACTAGACGACATCAACGTGCCTGGATGTCGCCTTTGGAACTAAACGATGTGATTTGTAAATAAAACTAATAAATTTTGACAAGCTGAGGTTTTTTATTTTTCAACAAAAAATGCAGACGATACGGCTACAAATGGAAAAGAATATCATTCATATAGCGGGCTCGCCTTATCTGGCATGGTGTCATTCGTTTATCAAAATTGTCCACAACACAAGCCCATCGACTGGCTCTGTTTCCCGAATGACACCTTGAACGTTTGTTTTGAGGCCATTGATTGTTACTGGCTGAGCGGCGTATACTTTTCTTTTGATATAACCCCAAAGAAAAAGTCCAGTAGTGTTAAATCACATCATATTGCAGGCCAATTGATGTCACCAGTACGCAAGACAACATGATCAGGAAATTTGGTATACATATAACAGAGAAAATTGATATATTTGAATGCTTCCATACACTTTCTTTCACTGCAGCAATATTTTCATCTGACCGACCACGACCAGAATGTATTGGTGTTGCATTATCAATAACAAAACCCATTTCTTCAAAATTATTAATTAACTTACGGATTCTTAACACTGTAGGCGTTTTATTTTGTCTTAATTTTGTGCGATTTTTTCTTAATGCAACTATAAATGATCTATCACTTTCGTATACCAGTTGTACACAAACTATTCATTATTGAACTGTTAATCGCGGCATGTTGACGTCGTATGATTTGTAGATGACAGTCGTTAAATATTGACGCTGATACAACACAAATGGCGCGAAATTCAAATCCTATAGTTCCAACTGAGACACCTTATACATTGCACTGATAAATCCACAATAAGGCCACAATTATAATCAGCAGTTTCCAATACTGACTATTCCTTGCGGAATAGATTCGAAGGCATATAATTCCACCATAAGCACATACGTAACTTACTTTCATATTACTGATATCGTATGAGATATTAGAACAACCTTAACTGTGCTATTTTTGATTGTGAACAATTTATTTCAATTATACACTAATAGAGATTCGTGGAACCATTTTTCAAAATATAAGACTTTTAAACATCTCTAACTTTCAATTTCAATTATTACTACATTATTGATAATCGTAACGGTTCAATTAAAAATTTATTATTCAATTTATTAAAACATTACTGTTGCTTTATAATTACTTCAAAGTTCTAAGCACTTCTAAGTAACATTACACAGTTGCCGTTACTACGGTATACTACTTTATCGGTCCAATAACTTCAAGGTAATTAAATGGTTACGATTACTTAGAAGTAATGAACTAGGTTGAAGTATGGTGAAGAACTACTATAATTTCCTGCTTTAGAGTATTTTTAACTACAGTTATATATTTAATACAAATTACTTAATAATTATCCACTAGATGTTCATTTTCGAGTTGAAACAACTTAGATGCTACTAACTAGGGATATGTATGTACATCTTCAAATCATGGTAATGCATATGAAAACCAATAAAAAATATGTAAGTGAAAATTGATTGCATAATTATTAAAAACATCCTCATTTAAGGGGGCACGTCAGTTTTCAGGGCCGTATTTTCAAGGAACTTTAAGAATTTTTATCTCAGCAACTAATAAAGGTAAGAACAATAAGCTTATTGTGTATAAAAATATACGCATTGATCTTTAAAGAAGAATGTTTACCTAGCTAAAATTTTGAGCCGACAAAACTAACGTGCCCTCGTAACTTTATAAGTTTTAATCAAGAACAAGTTTACTTTACTTTTTGTATATACATTCTTGGCTAAGACCTTTCGACAGCTTCTGGGGTATTTCTGTTTCTTTTTTCTTTGAATAATAAAAGAACTCGTACAACAAACACAATTTAGAACGTTCGGATAGCCCGTTCGTCAACAGAGGAGACATTTCTAACGCCAGACCTGATCCCCCCAGAGATTTATTTCCGCTCTGTCTAGTCATAACCTGTAAATAACGTGTAACATATATACTAAAGTTTATTTAAGAGGGACGGCTGAAGGACGGCAGTCCGTCCGCCCGGCAATAAAAAGCAATACAAAAAATACTGAAAGACGCTTATACTCGTACGTAAAATGAAGAGAAAACTGAGAATTTAAAAAATGCAACGAATTCATAGTTGTAGATGTCAATTCGTTACAAAGTATTGTATAATTAGATTCATATTCGTTATGACCTTAAAAATCAAGTGAGATGTAGTAATAGAACCAAAATTTATCTAGTCCAAAACGTATATTTATTATTAATTTATTCTTATTTATTTATTTATTTGTTTTGTTATATTTATAGTAATAATTTATTTTAATTTATTTTAGGCAATAGTACAACGAACTGCGTTTATTTTATTACATTTCGAGAAAAGAATGGTTAAATGTCGCTTTGCGTAATTAAATAGATATATTTTTGCATTAATAGTCATTTCGCTGGAAATATTGCCTGAGTTGAGGAAGATTTAATGATTTTTTAAGCATATTATACATAAGTTAACGGGAGGCGGATTAGAATATTTATGTTGGCACCATTATAAAGTATTCAAATATTTGATTGACATTCATTTATATTACTACCAGTTTTTAGTAACTGCTCCTTTTATTTCGAAGACCGATGTGAACGTTCAAAACAGTAAAAAATACGTAAATGTATATACAAGTAATATACGTACATAAAATATTTTTATTACGATGTTTATGATCCGTTATTTTCGAATTATCCAATTGTAATGAATGTACTGTAGTGACGCATTAATCTGACGCATTAGCAAGGATAATGAGTGTACCTCCATAGCTCAGCGGTCAGAGCAACCAACCGGAAATTGGGAGAGCCGGGTTCGATTCCCGGTCAAGGCATAAGCACTCTATATCCTTGCTATCGCCAAAGTGGTGACCCCGACGTGATGTGACTCGTTCCAGTACATCCAACCTCCCTTACATCCCAAATTCGCGGATTCGATTCCCGTCCTATCCATCGCCCTACAGTCCGGGGGTTACCGAACAACGGTTCGTAAGAATGGCCAACGCGATCACATTCCGTTAAATTGTATCGAGACAAACCATGTCTCTAGGGAGGGAGTACTGTAGTGACGCATTAATCTGGCGCATTAGCAAGGATAATGAGTGTGCCTTGATAGCTCAGCGGTCAGAGCAACCAACCGGAAATTGGCAGACCCGGGTTCGATTCCCGGTCAAGGCAAAATGCACCTTTATCCTTGCTATCGCCAAAGTGGTGATCCCGACGTGATGTGATTCGTTCCAGTACTCGAACCTCCCTTGACATCTCAAATTCGCGGATTCGATTCCCGTCCTATCCATCGCCCTATGGTTTCGGGGGTTACCGAACAACGGTTCGTAAGAATGGCGAACGCGGTCACATTCCGTTAAATTGTATCGAGACAAACCATGTCTCTAGGGAGGGAGTACTGTAGTGACGCATTAAACTGGCGCATTAGCAGGGATAATGAGTGTGCCTCGATAGCTCAACGGTCAGAGCAACCAACCGGAAATTGGGAGACCCGGGTTTGATTCCCTGTCAAGGCAAAATGCACCTTTATCCTTGCTATCGTCAAAGTACTGTTCATTTCATCGCTAATTGCCAAATAAAAACTCTCTTATCTTGTCAATAAATGGAACAGTCTACCTGAGCCTAGCCATAAAAACAAGCCACGGTATGTTTTGAGATATTTTATTTGGCAGATAGCGATGAAATAGACTATCCACGTATATCCTTGTCAAAGAAGGTTATTAAGTGAAAAGTGGATACACAAAACACGCACTTCGACAAGTGTTCAATGATTATCAAAGATTTCTATAATAAAATATTTGGAATAACAATACTCCGTTATTTGCATCACTACATCAATACAAATAATTACAAAAATATTATTACAGTTACGTAATAATTAAGCTGAATTGATTTCTGTTAATTTATAATTTTATTAATAGATAGATGACGATGTGGGAAAGATATTTACAACATACGAGAATATTTTATTTATTGTTTGTATAATCAAAAAAAAGTATATCGCCTTCTCTGTAGAATAAGATAACAATGAATTATATCTGGAGGAATATACATTTCCAAAATAACCATAAATTGTCTACTTATAAGTTACTTATTGTGCAGGTGATCATGATTTTAAAATTTAAAATTCTAATGTCAATGAACTGTTTCAAGTGCAACGATACATATAAAATCAAAACCAACTCTGGCCTAAGTCCATGTCAAGTATGCCTTATCACAATAATAAACAATCCAAAATTAATTATGACTAGTAGATTTAGATTAAGTTAAATTTAGTTTTCTGGGAAACGCTGCGAAGTCCTACAATACTTTGGCTATCGCTTATTGTATCTACCCGGTAAAGCAGTTAGCTCTAGAGTACGGATTTGACCTTCTTCCAAAAGCTCAATATCCCCTCCAGGCCCATCTTTCTCAGCTCGCTTGGGTCCATGAGAAAGAGCCCAAACGCAAAATGCCTCCATGGCAGACCCGGGCACTAGTATAGCATATGTTCAGAGGTCGCAAACTCTCTTCTACATCATCTGCATTCCTTGTTCGCACTTGGATCAATCTTTCTAAAATGATAGTTAAAATTATATTGTTCTGTTAGCAATCTCGTGAGTTCTCGGACACTATCCCTATCGCCCTTCAGAAGCTTCTAGGCTTCCAGGAGAGTAACTGCTAGGCATCAAACCCAGCAGCTGCATCTGTTCTGCCATCGACTAAATCTTTCATCCTCCAGCTATTCCGAGATTACCCTCTTGCCGAGACAGTGAACAGCTGGTTCAGATCCCATTAAGCACCTCTCGCTTCCTTCACTGGCCAGCTATTCCCCTTCTCGTTGCCCCCGATACTGATATGATCCGTCGCCCAGACCAACATCAGCTTGTTACTCCCGGCAATTATTTTACTCCTGGAGCCTCTGAAGCAACCAGGGCTGGCCTGCTATCGAAACATATGGGAACGCGCTTACCAACCACTTCATTGAGCAGTTGCGTTTGTGCGTAGGCGTGGATAGCCATCGCCTCCGCCTGGAACACTGTGGCATAACTTCCGAGAGGAATTGAGTACTCCTCTCTTCTGTTATGATCGTATACTTCTGCCACAGTCTGCTCCTCTGCGCTGAAGTCCTTGGTCAGAAGAACCGTGCCGTTTCTCCAGCCTTTTCTACTGGGTACCAGCAGACCTAATTCAAGTTCAAAAATTGGACATACCCGTTTATTGTTATCTAGTTTCGATATTTTAATTACCAAAATCATTAATGGTAGTTTTGATAATTATGCAGTAGGCATGACTTTGCTGTGGTATTAATAATCCACAGATTCCTAATTTTAATTTCTACCGAAGAAATAGATATCGTCACAGTAGGATCGTTGGTATTTATATTAAATCACACATTTCCCGTGAAATTATTTAGTTTGATAATACGTGTTATAATTCATTTCTTAAATATTTATGAATAAATGGCAAGACAAATCATAACTCATTAATATTTGGTTAGCATAGATTACCACATGAATATGATACTGAGGCCATTCATCAAGACTCGAGGTAGCTCTCAAAGTGGCATTTGAACTACATTCTTAATGACATTTAACCTATAGCATTTAAACTACATATCTTCGTGTTTTTCAAAGCAAAATACATCGCAGAGTGTACTCTCATCGCATAACATAGTGTATCGAATTCATACATTCGGACTCATTCATTATATATTATTTTAATGCAAAATAAGAAGATATCAAGAATATATTTTAATCGAATTAATTTCTTATCGTAATTTAAATTTTACCATTTATAATAACTATATATGGTATACTATTATATTTATAATTGCTATAATTCACATTTTTGTAAATTATTGCGTTTTGATGATTTTAAAAAAGTACCGTTTGTTTCAAGAATATATTTCTATCCATAGGTTACTTTGTGCATATTACAATATATTTATAAACGTTATGATTATGTTATAATGTCTTGTAAAAAAATAACAAAGACAGACAATAAGTATTTGCATATCCAGGCCTCGGTGCTTAAATATTTTCATTAAATTTACAAGATATTTAGTCATTTATCAATAGGTCACAAAAAATGTTTCATGTCATTATAAATCCAGTATATTCATAATACAGATTTCATATCGTGTACATGTATAGTAATGTAATGACATATTGTTTACTTTTTTGTGTCTATCTATTATCATTACAACTTATATTGTGAATACAATTGCTAGATATAAGAAATTTGCTAGTGTATCTTCATAAACAGATTCGTTTCATCACATTCTTGATATCTCGGCTAACAAATTAAACTTCCATCTTATTTCATCCAGCCTGTTCAGTTTTCTATTTTCATTAACATTTTATATACAAACTATGGATTATAAACTATTGTTACTAATTGACATTGGTATTTTCGAAACTTGGTAATTTATTAATTATACAGGGCTACAAATTTTGACACTTTGTAAGTTCATTTGGGTTTTATCAGTGATTAGAAGTAAGTTATTTACGCTGGTTTCATATTTACCTTGTACTTAAAACATAAACATTAACATGAACATTAAAACATAAACATTATCTTTAATACACATTCAAAAAACATAGTGAGAAGCAACAACACAAATAGTTTTGAGTTTTTGTTTCTTTGAAAATCTCCCCCTTTTTAACAAAAAACTTTTAATGCTCTTATTACAACCAAGTTGCTTAAACTTATCCAGCACATTCCTCATACTGCGAATGTTTATAACTTCCTAACAGAAAATTTTTTGTTACATTTTTAAAGGTTATCCCAGATTCTTTTTCAATTTCTGTCATTGTTTGTTTAAACTGGTGGTCCTGCATTAATTTTCTTATTTGTGGTCCTACGAAAGTGCCTTTTTTTAATTTTGCTTTAGAAAGAGTTGTAAATTTGCCACATAAGCTTTTACATATTACTTCATTAATCCTAATTTAATATGAACTATCGGGCAAACGACTTTTTTGTGGATCAAATAAATTTGCATAAATAATGTTTTTGATCGGGTGTTAGGTTTATAAAATATATTTGGTGTATTTTTACAACTTCTAGGCATTTTTAAAACAAAATAAAAACACACAATGCGATGTCACGAGTAAACGTACACACATTAAAAACATACTACAGCGACTATGTAAATTCCGGAATAGTATAAAACCGGAATATTCCCACCGGACAACTGTATTTCAGTAAATCGCCCACACTTGTGTATACGTTTCAAACCAATTAAACACAGGGGAGCTGCAAAGATTGAGGCAAAATTTAATTTTACAAAACCTCGTTTTCAAAAACTACAAATTATTGTACAATGTACATTTACAAATACTGGTGCGTGATGGAAATAAAAAAAACCGTGTTTCTGTAGTTCGTGGTACGTCAAAAAAGTCAAAAAAAAGTCCGATCACAAAATCTTTGTTTGCCTGTGCTATTAGTAAGTATTAGTAATAATTTATTTTCTCATATGTTATAAATATTCTTCTTCACGTATATTATATAATATTAAAGTAGTGAATACATAAAATATTTTAAATAAAATGCAAAAGCAAAAGTATAATAAGTGGAATAATCGTTGATAAACACTAAATACAATATGAAGAAATCAATGGTGGATAAATAAAAAACTAGGCCTTATAAATGTACTAAAAAATTTGTCCAAAATGTACACATGTAAAAAAATTTTGAATACCAAAGCTCTACTTCATCCTACTTAGAAATTCAAAAATTCGACCTTCTATTTCAGAATTTTCATCATCAGCATCACTCTTAAATTAAATTATCATTGGGAATTTATTATTAAACATCTCATAATAGAAAAGGATAAAACAATATTCACGTACAGGTCGTCAATAATAGGAACACGCTAGGTCTCAAAGCTGCGATATCGGACCGCCCACGAGGTGCACAGTCACTTGGCGTTTACTCAGTCGCATTGAGGCCTTTGCAGAGTGAATCGAATGTCCATAGAGTTCGATCTGGCCGCGCGTAAAGTGCACTCTTTTCCCTTCGAATACTGCCTCACTCTTTCTTCTACGAATACATAGAGAATCTTACACTTGTTCCTATTCTGGACAAGCTCTACTTTGTACTTCTGTATGCAATTATATACTTTAATAAATAACGCTAATATAGAAGGAAACAACAGTAAAAGAAACAATAACTCTAACACTAATATTCTTGGGGACCAAAAACATAAAGTATTGTTAAATACTTGTTAAATAAAAAGTAATATATCTAATTTGTCCAATTTTATTATTTTACATAATAGAAGATTACTTTACTCAAGCTTAATTTGAAGGTACCATTATTGGTAAATAATTATGAATAAATATTATAGTTTATTAATCTGCAACAACAAATGACAATATGCTTAAACATATCTTTGAATAAAGTACAAAAATAGAACAAAGACAGTAAACAATGTAACGAACGAATACCATATTTGAATACCTTTTGAATATATAATGCCACATTTTAATCCGCTTCCCAAATCGTCTAGTCACTCCACCCTATGTGTACTGTATAAGGTATATAATTTTAAGCGATGTTTTGATATATCCATATACATATTACCCACATTTGGGCAAAACTTTGTAAGACATGCATACTCTATTGGAACGTGGCCAAAGTATATTATCATGACATCGTTCTTATGATATGAATGGGTGACATTTCTTTCATCACGGCTTAAGAATAGTAGGGTTAAAATTTATTTGTTATAACGTAGTTAACAACGAGAGCAACACTCCGAATATAAAAGAGAAACAGATATTTCAAACGTCAAATATATTTTTGTGTACAATGTATATTAAAGGTGTAACAAATTATATTAAATCGTACTGGCAATAATACGCTTGGGAACTGGAACTTGGACAATTCCCCAAGCTATATTTTCAATATGTTTAAATGTTATCATGATTATATTAGGCACAAAAATTAAGGGATGTAAAATATCCTAAATTCTTAGGTGATTTTCAAAGGGCTGTAACTCGGAGAAAAAGTCGCAGAGCAATTAAAAAGAAACAAATTAAAGCTCTACGTTTCTAGTCAGATGTGTCTTGATGTTTTACCGTAAGCGGTGTTTTTGAATAATAAGAAGACAACCATCGGAAACAAATTTTGCTTGCCTTTCAAAAGGTCCACGGACTTCAATAATATTTTTTCGGTGACTTTAGCATAACATTTTTTTAGATAATGTTTAATTTGAGCGGTCTGAAAACGTTGTATGATGATTTTTCGTGGAGTTATCGTCTTTCAAAGCAAAAATGTCAGTTTTGACTTTTTGCTTAATTTTATTTCTTCTTTGTCTTACCATAATTAACATTCGGTGATACAAAATATGGATTATTGCTAAAAATACATATTCCACTTGAAAATGAAGAATTTATCCTTAAATTGATTTTTAGCAAAAACGACAAATTCAATCATTTCGAACACAATGAAAAAAAAATTTTAGGATTTCTTTGGAATATTTTGGGGTTGCGAAAAAAGTCAACTACCTTAATCTATTTATTATTTGGAAAGTTATGCCAAGTTAAGCGAATATCCCTAAAAACGCAATTTTTACCTCTATTTCAATCAACATTCAGGCGCCGAAAAGTTTGTTTTATCAAAAACCAATAACTACAACTTGTAAAGAATACTTTTCAGTTTTTAAGAGCCTAGAATTTTCTATACGATTATTATTTCCCGAGTAGTTAATTACCAAAGTCAGAACTAACTTTTTTAGGGGCACTATTTATACTTTAAGCCTAATAGAAGAATATGAGCCTAATAAAAAAATAATTTGTCATTGAAAATTACTTTACTGTTTTTCAATAAAGTAATATATCTCCTTTTCAATGTCCTCCTTCATGATCTATACACTTTTGCATGCGTTCGAACCATTTGTCAAAGTATTCTTTTCATTCCGCTTGAGATATCTCCAAAACATAATTTTTGAAAGCATCAACGGCTCCTTCTGCAGACGAAGATCGTTATCCACGCGATTTATTTTGATGTTCAGGAACAAAAAGAAGTCATTGTGTGTCAAATCAGGACTGTACGGCGGATGACCCATTAATTCGATTTTTTTAGTGTTCAAACATTCGGTTGTTAGACGAGATGTGTGAGAGCTCGCTTAGTCAGGATGAATAATGATCCGACGGTGCATGTTTGTTTTCTTTCCATTCAGAATTGATCGTTTTACGTTCCTCTAAAGGTACATGACCATGTTGGGACATGACCAGTTTTTCTGAAAAATAGGCGACCATTTGTTTCGAAGTGCTTCGAGCGCGAACAATTTTTGTTGGATTTGGTTCATCTTGAAATACCCATACAGTCGACTGCTGTTTACTTTCCGGCTCATACGCATAAATCCATGATTCGTCACCTGTTGCAATATTATATACGTCTTTTGAAGCACCGCTATTGTATTTTTTGAGCATTTGTTTGCACTAATCGACACGAGCGTCTTTTTGAGATTTTTTCAAATTATGTGGGATCCAACGAGAACAAACCAACTAATGCCAACTAAATCCAACTAATGTCTAAGGTTGCCTCAATGTCACAGTAAGTCACATGACGATCTTACATTGTCAGTTTTTGCACAGCATCAATATTTTCTGGTACAACAACTAATTTTGGACGCCTTCATAGTGACAAAGGATGAAGCTTTATCGCCAAAAATGGAAGTAAGTTGATCGATGCACTCTTTCTTTAATAATCCACGTCGAAACTCATAATAGTTCATCATAAGAAAATGTTCAATAGTTAATTCCATTTTTTCGCTGAGATACAATTTTCAAATCGCTGTAAACAACACAAATCGCGCTTAAATGATAAAATGTTCTGAAGAACGTTATGGTCACAAATGTCAAACTTTCTATTGAAAATATTAGATGGCGTCTAACAACATTTCCAGTTATTGTTGCCAAGGCTCAAAATATAAGTAGTACCCCTCGTAATTTGAACAACGATAACTCAGCGAAAAATCATCGTACAAGGCTTTTAGACTACTCCGATTGAAGAGAATAAAGTCATATAAAAATATTTTATAAAAAAATTACAAAAAAATATGTATTAGTGTCCGTCGATCCTTTGAAAGGCAAGCAAATTTTTTTTCCGATGGTTTTCTTCTGATTACCCAAACGCTACTGATGATAAAAAAAAATGTTTAACTCAAGATCTAAAAGCTAGAAACTTGAAGCTTCAATTTTCTTGTTTTTTTTTTTAATTTCTCTGCGACTATTCTTCTCCAAGTTACGGCCCTTTGAAAATCGCCTAAAAATTTAGAATTTTTTTCTTCTACCTCCGGTATTTTAAGCCGAGAAATTATTACGAGCCGACAGAAATCGACTTTATCAAAATAAATCACCAATAAATTGTGAGCTCCAACGTATAACCCTACTATCGCCGAGAACGGACCGTGATCGTTGAAATTTTAATAAAGTCCTCCCAGCGGCCGGTCACCCAATCATTTTTACAATTTCGTCTATTCGAATCGTAAAGAATGGACTCGAGTGTCGTCTAGAGTGACATCTTCCCATTCTGAAGGATGCATTTCACCTTATTGTATTGGGGACGGCTTCCATCCCCTATATAAAGTAAATCGGGGAGTTATGAAAAACGGCCAAAGCCGGTATATTTGCATGAGGAAATCAAAAAGTTCAAATAAGTAATTCAATAGCCAGCGCGAATGGGTGATAATGATTTTTGTTTTGTTACCGATAAATAAATTCATTTCGACGCGATTTCGGTTCCTGTGAAGTGTGTTTAATTGATTTATCTGAGGTTTGATGTTAAATTTGGCGAGGAATTAAATTTATGTTTGAACGCTGAAAATTATATTTCCCAACTGTATAATCAAATTTATTGGGGAAATTCACAGAGATATGTTATAAAATAATGGTTTCTTTAAAATTCAAGCGCATAGTTATGAAAATGTTGTATACAAGGCTGATGAAAAATTTAAAATACAAGTGTTCCGATATTATCCAAGCTGTGAAATTTCGATGATTGAAGCATAAAATTGGAAGAAATTAATCGAAGAAGCCGTTACTCTGTGGTAGTTCATAATTCACAACGAAATAAGTAAAACAACTACTGCGTTTTTTTATACCACTATATTTTCACAAAAACGTGACTGCAGTTTCGACAATTATGACATTTTCAAACGATGATTCAACTAAGAATAAAATAAAAACATTCTGTTCCTATAATATATACTATCCAAATACAGAGACTAAGTGTTATGACAATAAACAGGTAGTTAAGATTTATAAGAAACGTGTTTTCCAAATGGTGGAATCCCGACCATAAAATTGTGGGAATTTCCATGAATATTATTAAGAACTGTTATACGGGGGTTTATTAATTTGGGTAACAGTAAAACTGTTACTGTTTACTTTACTGTAAATTTACTATTACCCAAATTAATAAACCCCCTGCATAATAGTTCTTAATAATATTCATGGAAATTACCACAATTTGATGGCCGGAATTCTACCATTTGGAAAACACGTTTCTTATAAACCTTAACTACCTGTTTAAAACGAGTTAATATTAATTTTTTTCGATTTTTAACGAGAACTAATGAGTTTAATTAAATATACAATATATTACTTCAAATAAAACAGTACAATACAATAATACAGTACAATAGAAGTACAGTTTTAAAAACTAATAACGATAAGCTAAAGATTTCTTGAACTGATGTAACTTTTTTATCAATTTGTCGATTTGTTAATGAATAAAAATTATTAAATACCTTATATAACTAATTTAGGTAATTCAAACTATCCTACAATCGGTAGTACATTTCTTTGCGACCGGGTGGCCACAAAATAAGCCACGGCTCCACCAAGATGCCTAATGCGAAAATTACCATCAACTTTTAATAAAATAAAAATTATAAAGGGATAAACCATTAAAGCAATACATAAGTTTGATGTGATATTTTCAAGGCCATCCATAAGTATTGAAATAAAAATAACGATTTTACTCATTTCTGTTGAAAGTAAAAAGATGTCTTTCCTCGTGTGATAAATCAGTACTCACCTTCACAGGACCATAAATCGCGATGATCGAGGAGTTAGTTCTCGAAAGTGTAGTACACATAGAGTAACCTCTAAGGTATTTTTGAAGTAATCTAGTGAATAAATAAAGTGATATTAAACAAATCCGGGGTGTCAGAGAAAGATTTTTGAATGAATAGCTTAAATTTAGAGTCGGCCTTACATTATACACCAAATAATATATTTATACCTAACTTTATTACTAAGTTTTCGAATTCATAGAACGTTCACATAAAAGTAGAATAGGTAGTTTCACTGCTTATATTATCAAAAAACATAATACGTTCATCCACTCTATTCAGTTATTTCCAATTCAGCTGCAAGTTCAACAATCAACAATGAGGTTTTCATTAACTTTACTTTTAAGGCACAATACGGCCACGCACAATCGGTTTTTACGCCGAATAATGGGCCCTCTTTATTAACGGTGGACTAATTTTTTTGATAGATTGTCAGGTTCGTGGAAATCTAGCGACTTAATAACGTATTTATATAGATATTATTTGTAAAATACTCAGCGCCGCCAGTTGAAAGGAAAACCCTGCGCTATTTATGGTGAAATCGGCTTTTCTTTGGCGAACAAGGTAAATAAATAGTTCTAGCAACATGTAGGACCAAGGCTAGGATTCGCTTATTGCAACACAACACGCCAATATATGATTTGAAGTCGTTGCGCCTCATGTATAAATAAAAGTATTGGTCCTCCTTCATTAGTACTCGTATATGATCCATGGATAAGTGAGTTTGGGGCAGAGCAGGATTATTACTCTTTGCCATAATTTCTGTCTCTGTAACATAAAATATATAACACTATTTAATTCAAGATTTCTTATTCGATGAAGATACGCATAGGCATACACACTATTTCAACCCGTTTTCGTCAATAATTAATAGATCCTGACGACATATTGTTGAATTGCAGCTTGAGCGAGCTTGGCGAACTTGTTGTGAATGTAAAAACATTCTTTGACTTAAAAAAAATAAAAGATGAAAGTCGTTTACGACTAAATTCAATTTTAGATATTGTTTGTGATGAATGTGCAGTAATAAGTGGCGACTGATAAAACGCATGCCGCTGCATTGCCAAACGCTATTTGACAAGTTCTCGATTTACCAAGAAAAGCTTAAACTGGCATATTTAAACTGGCAACCATGCAAAAAGTTACAACTTTGATGGAATATCTTCGTTATTGTACGGGAAAAAATTTTTCATTTAAGCAATTTCCTTCGAGAAGTTTATTCTTCATGTGTACCCGAAATCTGAAGATAGTCTATAGAAAAGTGGGTTTCCAGAGAAACAATGTTAAAGATCATATTTAACTTAAAGTAGTTCACTTATTCCTCTATTTCTTGTAATATTTACGATAGTACATCACATAAATTATCATAGATACATGCTTTGTACAAATCTGTTTAGATTTTTTTTTAATAAATTCACAAAATACTTCTTTTGTAAACCAGTAGTAAAATATAATCTGCTGCTAAGTTCATTTAATTTTAGATAACTTTCAGTCTGTCACATACTAATTTTTATTGATGTTTTATTAGGTCTATTAGAATTATTAGGATTTTTATGGGTTTTTTTTTCTTTTTTTTTTCGGTCTTATTAATATCCTGGTATTCTGGTCATTATTTTCCTTTCTCTGTTGATTGTTGTCTAGTATATAGTATAGTGCATCCTTGTGGATGACTATAAGAGGTTGACTACTATCTAGACCATTAATTTAGTAAGTAATGAGCCTAATTTGTTTTCGAGTTGGAAACTTTTCTTGTAATCCACTTACCTGTAGATATTATTGAAAATATTCCAAGTGACAATAAATCTGCCTACCTAGAATTAATTCAAAACAATTTCCTTTTGTGACGAACACTTTTTTAGAAATAGAATACTAAAATTCCTTTATTGCAACAAACCACATCATAAACACAATCTTACAATTAAGTTACACATAATACTATTATTACAGTTACACATAATACTATTATTACCACTATTCCCAGATGATCCTTAGAGTAGTCAGTTTGAGGCTAAGCAGGTTTACTACTTTTTACTGAATTTCTGTATTTATAATGCAACAGGCATAACATTATCTCAACCATCCTTATGCTCTGAAGATGTAAGTAGAATAATATATGTCGATCCTCTTTTATGTATATTTAACAAGGACTGCCAATGTTGACCCAACCTATATATTTGTGCCTCGTTTATGGAGAAATTATCACTTCCCAACCTAGATGATCCGTAGACGAGTGTTTCGGTCCGAGTAATATTATTGCTCTTTACCCTAATTTCTTACGCAGTGGCGCAAAAAGCGTAATAGTATTTAATCCAATCTTCTATATTATTAAAATGTGAACTTAACACTAACAATATATTTTCTACTACCCACTTGTTTATTAATATCATATTTAAAAGACAAAAAAAATTGTTTTAATAATTGCAGCTATTAATCTACCAATAATGACAATAGGCCTCAAACCAAAATTCTAAATTCCCCCATCTATATTAGGGAGTAGATGTAAATGTAAATGTAGTACATGTAAAATTGAAACTACTTAGAGAGAATTTAAGAAAAATAATATTACTTTGTTATAAGTAGATACAGAACAAGAATAAATGATGTTCAAAATATCTTAATTTTTTTTAACAACGGTTTCCTCCAAAACATAAATTTCTCAGTATATTTAAAATGTTCATTTAGTTTTCACATGTACATACACCATTAGCGCAAAAAAAAATCTAATTGGTGCGATCGTCTTTTTATATGGCTCTATATGCACATTGTATTGAATATAAACAATACTGCAAAGTAAACATTACTTCTAATTAATTTTCATACGAGTCACAAATAAAAAATATAAAAAGCATTCGTAACACCATATCGATTACAAATTCACAAAAACTTCTACAAACTGTTGTTGAAATTTTTCTCCCCTCCTTTCATTTTTTTTTTCTTAAAAATAGGAAGCATCTATCAAAGGAATATCCACCCCAAACCGAAACAAGCCATTTAAGAAAAGTTTTGCCATCATTTAGAAATCATCCTGTATATTCCTCTCACATTTTATAAACATAAAGTAGTTTCACACTGCTTTAGTTACCCTTATTAGGTATAAAAATGCTAACTGATATTAATTTCATCCTGTTGCATGTCCGGATATAATGTCCTCTAAATTTACATCAAAAAGTTACAGCCCTCTGGAGATTTCCTAACTGTGTTCTAAACAAAAGACAAATTTACACATTAATTATGTTTGCCGTGTCCAGGATAATATGGGATATAAACATGAACACCAAATATTATGCAGATTATGGCAGAGAGTTTAAACCGAGCTCAAATATTTTCCAAACACAAACTTGCTGGATTGGTTTTTCGGATAAATTGTGCATTTAATTTACTTTTTATACTAAAATTTTGCTCTCTACGTATACCTTATTGAATATATGCATACACGAAACAAGCAGAATTTCTTATAAATTCTATAGGCTGTCTCAGTTAGAACTATGGGATGTGATTTGTGAATAAATCTGATATTTGACAAACTGATGTTTTTCATTTTTCAACATAAAATGGAGATGATACGGACAAATGGAAAGTTATGCCGTTCATATGACCGCCTCGACTCATCTGGCATGATGTCATTCGTTTAGCAAAATTGTCCATAACACGGGCACATAAGACTGGCTCTATTTCCCCAATACCACGTTGAATATCTGCTTTGAGATCATTGATCGACTTACTACCTGAATAGTGTACACTCTTCCCTTGACGTAACCCAAACGAAAAGTCCAGTGGTGTTAAATCATATGACATTGCAGGCCAATTAATGTCAGAATTCCCCGAGACAACATGATTAGGAAATATGGTATGCAACAGGGTTATGGTTGCACGTGTTGCACGACACATTGCACCGTCTTGTTGAAACCACATGTTCTTCAAATCCATATTGTTTAACATGTCACAATAGCGTTCCCCATTTGCTGTGATGGCATTATCAACTTCATTTTCAAAGAAGTATGATCCAATTACTCCACCACTCCAAATTGAGCACGAAGCTGTGCATCTCTGTGGATGCACTTCTTTTTCGAGAACAGCAGGTGGATTTTCAGCACCCTTCGTTGCTGAACTGTTAATCAACCCAGGCATGTTGACGTCGTATGGTCTGTAAATGATAGTCGTCAAATATGGACGGTTTATCTTTGACAGAATACAAATGGCGCTCAATTCAACTCCTATACTTCCAACTGAGACACCCTATATTATAGAAAATTCTGAGACTTGTTGATTTGCAATTTTGAATTAGCATATTTTGAATCCTCCAATTTTTGCGGAAGCGTTACCGAATACACATGTCTGGAATTTGAATTTGCTAAGAGTCTAGTCGGTTTATTCTGAAATCTACAACGCGCACAATATTGAGAGTAAATTCTTCACCAAACGCCAATTCCATATAAGAAAAAGAACGTTCATATGTAAACGAATGCTAGCCATAGACCTAACTTAGTTTTAAACTATCACAAACGTCTTTGAGATGATATGGTCTGAAGCGAAACTATCCAATTACTACTGAGTTTTTCTCTCTTCTTTTTTTATTAGATAAATTAGTCCGTCGCTGTAGCTGATGGAATGAACGCGATTAAAGCGGATGAACGTCCAGGCTTTTGACTGATACTTTTCACAAAAGTTTTTCAGGTAATAGATAAATTTAAAAACAAATTGGAAAGAAAGCAATAAAAAATGTATCCAGGTAATCTTACGAGTAGCGTCAACCTTTGTATACCTTAAAATAGCGAGAGTTTAGATAGCTATAGCGTATGCATGTATTTATCTAGAGCATCTATATATTATATTCATTCACTCTAGCCCAAAAAAGCAATAAAATATTTTTAATCTGTACAGCTGATGTTGTTTCTTTTATCCCACGTCCTCTTCGTAATGTTTTCAGGCAGTCGCTGCTACTAGGAACTACTCGACCATATAGAGGTGCCAAAAATTATTTTGGTGAAGAATGTTCGTCTATTTTAAGATAATTAAATCTCAATTCCCTCCGAGATCTCTTTAGTTAATATTTAAAGACTACGAATAGATAAAGACAGGATTCTTGAAACTCTCTAGCTAATCTTCGTGAACTGAAACAAAAAATCGTTGACGAATATGCAACCGTGAAATGCTCCAAAATGGTTCTAATAATGTGGCTCACGTATGGGAAGGTGTAGCGGGGGCCTCGAACACGTGACGCGGAGTTCAATTCACGCTGACTTAATCTGACTTTCCACTTTTTCACGTGCAGATGGTACATAGCTGCATACTGTGGTCCTAGTCGGTAATGGCTACTTAGGATTTTATTTGTTCCAAAGGTCATTAAATGCTGCTGTGTCAGGTAATGTAAGTGATAAATGGAAGGTAATTAACATGAGAGGTAGATCAAAATTGAACTTCGTTTTCCATGGCAGACCCTTTTTCATATTAATATGTGCCGTATGTATCCGTACTATTCGTATGTATTTTGCAGTCTCTCTTATCCCAACACAATAAATCTTTTTCAGAAACTTAACACACTATTCTCGCCCCATCATACATCAAATCTGGAAAGTCCCGAATAACTTATTCATATTGTCGGCAGGCGGCCGTTTCTTCGCCTTTGGCACTGTGCACATTTTTTGTAACGCACCCAGGCTGTACAAATTATGTAATTACGATCGCAAAGTGATTTAGTTCTTTCGCGAAGCAGACGTACACGGTCTCAATGTTAAACAGTAACTGGATACCTAGCATAAATCGAGTGTTTTGTGATACCTAGTTTGTTTACAGCGTGAATTGAAAGCTTGAGATCCCCGCTACACCTTCCCATACGCAAGCCAGATATACGCGGCACCGATTATACAGCTCTACTAATAGATAACAAAAGCAGGTACTATTCATTTCATCGCTATTTGTCAAATAAAAAACTCTTATCTTGCCGATAAACGAAACAGTCTGCCTGAGCCTAGCCATAAAAACAAGCCACGATATATTTTGGGTTTCCTTATAATAGCGATTAAATAAACTGTAAGTAAATTCATACATTAAATAGAGCTAGGAACGGTTTTTTGTTAATAAGAAAGTTATTGAATTGAGTTGAGTTCTACTAAGTGGTATACTGAGTAGAACTGGATCTAGCAAAAAAATATTAAACCGTTAATATCCACTATGATGTACTTTTAGACCTTATTCTAAAAACGCTAAAAACCTATAATATTTCTTATTTAATTAATTAAATTATAACATTGTATCGTATTTTTAACGCAACAAAGATCTTTAACAATCACTGAGCATCTAGTGATCTGAGAATGCCGCTTTTATTTGTTTTTATCGAAATTTTATGGGCAATGACTGTCGAGAAATAACATATTAAAAAAAAACAAAAAATGATATATTTAAGATAAGATCTTAAATTTCATTACGTCAGCTTGGATATCGATGTATAAAATCTACAGAGGGTACAAAAAGTACATCAAAGTACTATTCATTTCATTGCTATTTGCCAAATAAAAAATTCTCTTACCTTGCCGATAAACGGAGCAGTCTACCTGAGCTTAGCCATAAAAACAAGCCACGAAATGTTTTGAGATTTTTTTATTTGGCAAATAGCGATGAAATAAACTATACAACAGAGTTCTACAAAATACAAATCTGGTAAGTATTGCCTATTATTTTATTATATGAGCTCAAGTTAAGCAAGTAGATGGAGCTTCCACCTAGATAACTTATGCAAATCGTCAAAATCGTCGTAAATTATTCTTACAGTCTGTTCAACAGTATATATGTATATTCCTACATTCTGTATATATTCAATATTTATATTCGATATCACAATTTAGATGTCAGATTTAAATATGAACGTGTACGCCTTCCTCTAGCAATCTTTATCTCAACGAAACATAATAGTGATAAGTTCGTTTTGGTTATTTTCTATTATTTATATTGCTTGTTGATGTAAAAAAGTTTTACTCAGTGTGCATAATACTAAATAGTTGTTTTCACTAAATTCACTTTTCACAATTTATTTTTTAATGTTTAACCATTATATTAACTTCAATTGAGCCTTTCAACGTATAGTATCTTAAGGTATCCACCCACGTTCCAAGTTCCAAGCCGCTAGAAGTTTTGAGAGTCGTTTAAAGGAATATTATCGCCTTTGTTTTTCTGCATTCTCTCAGCGTGGTGATAAAATCTGTGACTAAAAATGTTTCAGAAAGGAAAACCCACCACGGGTAGGATTCAACATCTGTTCCAGAAGGGAACCGAACGACAGACAGCTGTGTCGAACTTATTAGTTGTCATCAAAGCCGTACACGATACGCCGCGCCGGTCCAGGAGAAATGCCGAATCAAATCTATGGGGCATTCATCTAAATTGGTTCGATCTATGTCAGTAACTTACAAGTCGGGAATCGAAAAAGGACCCATAAAACCGTAAACCGGTTATTAAGTAGTTCCCAAATAGCAAGGCTATTACATAATCGTAATAGGAAACAACTATTCCTCGGGATAAAGCCCCGCCAGGCATTGAATTATACCCTGACACCAGGCCTCTGATGTTCTGTTATTGTTTGGCTAGGTAGTGTCGGATTCATATACGCCTACCGACTAAAAACCCCCCGCTATCCTATCAGTGTAATTCCGAAGAGGAACCGCTCTGGCTTTACTTCTCTTTGGCATATCAATCAGAATACTTATTCATTCCCCACTTTCCTTTCCTCCTTCTCTTTTTCCTTCATGATGGCCGTTACCATCTGTTTCACCACTGTCCATGTTTCCCTGCTCTCAAGCATGATTGGGATTATGTTATCTACAGTGATAGCATGTCCTATCTTTTGCTCTGCAGCTCTTCTTCCTACTATCCACCTTTTGCAGCTGAACACTGTGTGGCCGATATCGTCGACCTCTCCACAGGACCAGCACTCTCTGCTCTCGCATTTGCCAATATCCAATAGTTAATCCGCGAAACAGCCGTGCCCAGTAAGGATCTAGGTTAAATAATACCCGACATCGCCATGTGCCCTTTCGCACCATGGCCTTATGTTAGGGATTAGCACCCTCATCCATCTCCCTCGAGGCCCCGCCTCCCATCTCTCCTGCCAGTGTTCCCATAGGCTCTCCCTTGCTGCACCTCCCTCAGCTCCTCCGTACACCTCCCGTCTCTCCCTTACTAGAAGATCAATGGATGGTATACAGGCTACTCAGCGTTGCCGCGTCCTATATGCACTACACTATGTATGCACTACAAACCCTTAGCGTTGCTGTTCTCTGGACTTTGGATGCTCGACCCCTTTCTCGTGTTTCTGCGCGATCAGCAAGGTTTCAGAAAAGAGAACCCGCCATGGATAGGATTCAACATCTGTCTCGGATGGGAACACAGACAGACAGCTTTTCGAACTTATTAGTTCTTATCAGTGCCGTACACGGTACGCCGATCCCGGAGAAATTCCGAATCAAATCTATGGGAATTCATCTAAATCGATTCGATCTATGTCAGTAACTTATAAGTCGAGAATCGAGAAAGGAACCACAAAACCGCAAATGGTTCCCGAGTAGCAAGGCTATTTAGATAATCGCTATAGGAAACAACTACTTCCACTTGTAATATTTTTCTTTTTGTTATATTTTTCCGCTTGTAAATTTCTGCCCTCTGGTTAGGTCTGTCTGTGCAGTTGTATGGATAAACAAAGAGTTTTCTTGAAAAAAATCGTTTCGTAACACAATTACAAATTCCGTACGGACCTTTATCACCGCACTGTATAACTAGCCGGATTGTAATATCCACTCAAAGCCGACGCGTTGTTTGCGCTTCACACGGACCACAATTTCATGGTTTACTTCGAAACTTGATTATCCTGCAAACAAGTTGGTGTTACCTAATTTATATATTAAGCGTGAAACTTTCTCGCTTATCTGATTAGTTTTATGAAATTATACTAACTTTATCTATTAATTTGTTTTGGGGGTTTGCTACTAATTGTTTTATCTAGATGCTACAGGTATTATGCAGGAAATTTATAATTAATATAATAATACACGGAAGATTGTTTTCATTAGTTCGGGGATGTTTCGGAATTGGACAGGGGAATTATTAAGGAGTCCTGCTGGGTCGTCCTGACGTTGTCGAGCACGCATCAAGTGAAATGGGGGAACCGATAGATCTGAAATGTTTGTTAGCCCGGATTAATATAGATATGATGTTCCAGAACAGATCGAGGGACGTGAGGCCATCGGAAAGGCTAGTTATTCTAGTCCAGATAACTTTCCATGTGATTTTCTTATTACTGATAGTTCTAGAGTTACAAACCTTCTCATATTCAAATTCTGGTGCATTAGTTAGAAATCGTTACTATCGATTCCAGAAGTAAATCGAGGACGGTGGCCCAATGGGGAACGCTACTAGTAAAATAACTTTACAAGCCATTTTCTTATTATTGATGCTTCCAGAGTTACAAACCTTCTCATTTTTAATTCCGATGCGTTCCCTAGAAATTTTACGTTTCTAGGGGATACAAGATTCATATAGATATAGTATTTAGAAGTAAGTCGAGGGCAGTAAGCCGATGGGAAAATCTTCCTGCATCCCCTATAAATCATACGTTTCTATGGAATGCAAGATTAATATAGATATAGTGTTTCGGGAATATATCTAGGGGAGTTAGACAATGGGGAAGGTTATTTCTAATCAAAATAACTTTACATGCGATCTTCTTATTACCTATAGTTCCAGAGTTACAAACCTTCTCATTTTAATTCTGATGCATCCTATAGAAACTGTACGCTTCCAGGGGATGCAAAATTCATATAGATATAGTATTTAGAAGTAAGTCGAGGTCAGTAAGCCGATGAGAAAATCTTCCTGCATTACCTAGAAATCATACGTTTCTATAAAATGCAAGATTAATATAGATATAGTGTTTCGGAAATATATCTAGGGGAGTTAGATAATGGGGAAGGTTATTTCTAATCAAAATATCTTTACATACGATTTTCTTATTACCTATAGTTCCAGAGTTACAAACCTTCTCATTTTTAATTCTGATGCATCCCATAGAAACTATACGCTTCTAGGAGATACAAAATTGATATATATATATATATATATATATATATATATATATATATATATATATATATATATATATATATATATATATATATATATATATATATATATATAGTATTCAGAAGTAAGTCGAAGGCAGTAAACCGATGGGAAAATCTTCCTGCATCCCCTAGATATCATACGTTTCTATGAAATGCAAGATTAATATAGATATAGTGTTTCGGAAATATATCTAGGGGATTTAGACAATGGGGAAGGTTATTTCTAATCAAAATAACTTTACATACGATCTTCTTATTACCTATAGTTCCAGAGTTACAAACCTTCTCATTTTTAATTCTTATGCATCTTATAGAAACTGTATGCTTCTAGGGGATGCAAAATTCATATAGATATAGTATTTAGAAGTAAGTCGAGGTCAGTAAGGCGATGAGAAAATGTTCCTTCATTACCTAGAAATCATACGTTTCTATAAAATGCAAGATTAATATAGATGTAGTGTTTCGGAAATATATCTAGGGAGTTAGATAATGGGGAAGGTTATTTCTAATCAAAATAACTTTACATACGATTTTCTTATTACCTATAGTTCCAGAGTTACAAACCTTCTCATTTTTAATTCTGATGCATCCTATAGAAACTATACGCTTCTAGGAGATACAAAATTGATATATATATATATATATATATATATATATATATATATATATATAGTATTCAGAAGTAGATCAAGGGCAGTGAGCCGATGAGAAAAGCTATTTTTAGTAAAGTAACCTTACAAGCGATTTTCTTACTACTTGCAGAGTTACTGCTTCTCATTTTCTAAATCTTCCTGTATCCCCCAGAAAACATACGTGTCTAAGGGATGCAATATTAACATAGATATAGTGTTTAAGAAGTAGATCTAGGGGAGTTGTACAATGGAGAAGGCTATTTCTAATCAAAATAACTGCATACGATTTTCTGATTACTGACACTTCAAGAATTACAGACCTCACTTTTAATCTTCTTGCGTCCCCTAGAAATCGTACGTTTCTACTGGTTGCAAGATTAATGTAGATATAGTGTTCTGAAAGTAGATCGAGGGGAGTTACATGATGAGAAAAGCTATTTCTAGTCAAAATAACTTTACACGCGATTTTCTTATAACTGATATTTCTAGTTACAGGCGTTCTCATTTTTCTAATCCTCCTACATACCCTAAAGTTCATACGTTTCTAGGGGATCTAGGATTAATATAGATATAGTGTTCCAGAAGTAGTTCGAGGGGCGTGGCATGATAGGGAAGGCTATTTCTAGTCCAAATAATATTACCTGCGATTTTCTTGTTGCTGATGCTTGCAGCTACCGACTTTCTCATTTTTTAATTCCCATAAATCCCTTAGAATGCGTATATTGCTAATGTACTGGGATGCAAGACTAATGAAGATGTTATACAGGTTTTATATTATTCCACACAAAATGGCGATAATATAGCTACAAATGCAAAACAATGTCGTTCATATAATTACCTCAACTCATTTTGCATATGTTATTCGTTTAGTAAAATACGTAAAAAACAATGTGTTCATAACACGGGTACATAGAACTTGCTCTATTTTCCTAATAGTACGTGGAATGTTTGCTTTGAGGTAACTGATTGTTGCTGCCTGGATGGCGTACACTTTTTCCTTGACAAAACACCAAAGAAAAAAGTATAGCCATGTTAAATCGCATGATCTTACAGGCCAATTAGTGTCAGCATTGCGTGAAGCAGCCTGATCAGGAAATATGGTATGCAACTGAGTTATGGTTGCAGGTGCTTTATGACACGTTGCACCGTCTTGATGAAACCACATGTTGTTCATATCCAAATAATCAATTTAGTGGAAAGAGAAATTGTTTACATGTACGACGAGCGTGCCTCATTTACTGCGATAGTATTACCAGCTCCATTTTCAAAGAGGTATGGTCCAATTGCTCCACCACCCCAAAATACACAAACTATTCCTTGTTGAACTGTTAATCGCGGCATGTTGACGTCGCGTCGTATGGTTTGTAGATGACACTCGTTAAGTATTGACGCCCTATCTTTAACAGACACAAATGGCGCTGAATTCAAATCCATAGTTCCAACTAAGATACCCCATATAATGTTCTATTTGAGAATAAGCTATTGGGTGCATTTTTAAATGAGTAAATAAAATGAATGTAAAAAATAATACTCAGTATTGAAATAAACAAATAAAACATTATTTAATAATAATAGCACCTTCACAATAACAGTACACTCTTCTCTTCTTCTTGTAGTACCATATCCTCATTGGATGTTGGTTACCACTAAGGTCCATCTGACCTTATTAACTGCCGCTCTGAATAATTCGGCTGCTAAGTTTTGCCAGTCCATTGTCTCAAGTTTTTAAGCCATGATATGCATCGTCTTCCGGGTCCCCTTCTGCCGTTCATTTTTCCTTGCATAATAAGTGTTCACGTGTTATAATGGGTCCGGCAATAGGTACTAACAGTTTTTATCGTCTGATTGTCAACTTAGTAATTGAAACATGGAGATTAAAACGAAACATATTTATTTTATACATAATGCAGTTTTCATATATGCTTATTTTTTTAAAATTACGTTAGACAAATGTAGTCCTTCTTGTCTTTCGTATTCTTGCAGCCGGCTGCGAAAATGTTGCATGACACGGCGCAAAACATATGAGCCGATCGCTTTAATTTCGTTGGTTATGTTGTTTCTCAACTCCTGTAATGTGTGGAGCCTGTTGACAAACACTTTGGACTTCAGATATACCCATAAGAAAAAATCGCAGCACGTTAAATCCGGAGATTTCGCCGGCCAATTAACATCACCATTTCGAGATACGAGTCGTGCAGGAAACATTCGTATAAAAAGTGTAATACACATTTGAGCTGTGTAACTTGTTAGGCCATCTTGTTGGCATAACTCATTATTGTCTATGTCCCTTACTAAGCGATGCAATTCAGCAGATAAAAAATGTGCACGGGCCAGGAATTTATGTCTACTAAAACTACATAATATAGAAAACTTATCGCGCACTATTCTGTCCCCCACTCAATGTCTATCTTCCCACCACAGAGCTCACAAATGCGTCAGTACCTATTGCCGAACCCTATATTTACTATTTCTCATAACATGACCAAAGTATTCCAATTTTGTTTCTTTGGCCGCTTTTAGTACGGTTGGTTGTCGTCCTATTCTATTTAATACCTCTTCATTTGTAACAATATGTCCAAGATATTCATATCATTCTTCGATAACACCACATTTCAAAATCTGTTATTTTTTTTGCAAGAAGTATCCGTCAGCGTCCATGCTTCAACGCCATACAAGAGAACGAAATACACATAACATTTGAGAACTCATAATCTAGTTTGTACGTTTAAGCGAAGATTACAAAGGATGTTTTTCATTTGGTAGAAAACGCGTCCCAGTTTTCGTTGAGTGTACAGTCCAAGTACGAGAAATTTTGTGTCATTTCCAAAATTTCTCCGCATATGTTAAATTGTTCGTTAGCATTAGGATTATTGCTAATGACCATTACTACAGTACACTAATAAAATAAGTATTGCGTATAACGTGTCATCATCATCATGAGGTTATCAGTCCTAAGACTGGTTGGACGCTAACCTCCAGCTTCTCCTATCTTGTGCTAACCTACGCATTTCGCTAATTGTGCTACAACCTGCATCCCTTACTATTTGTGAGCAGTAGTCTAATCTAGGCCTACCTCTGCCTTTCTTCACTCCTATTTCTGCCTCCGAAATATCGCGGACTATTCCCCCATGTCTCAGCAAGTGGCCTACCATTCTATCTCTTCTCTTCTTTCTGTTTTCCACATACTTCTTTTCTCGCCGACTTTCTCTAATACTTCTTCGTTTCTAACCCTATCAGTCCACGGTATTTTTATCATTCTTCGGTAACACCACTTCTCAAATGCTTCTAATTTTTTCCTACTTGCTTCCCTTACCGTCCAGGTTTCGCAACCGTATAGTGCCGTACTCCATACATATGTTTTCAAAAATCTCTTCCTTGTTTCTAAGTTTATTACCCCCGAGCATAGAAGTGCTTTCTTTTTGTTAAAAGCTACTCGACCCTGCGCTATTCTTTGTTTTATATCTTTACCGCTTCTTCCATCCCAATTTATTTTACTTCCTAAATAAGTGAAGTCTTTATCTTCCTCCAATCTTTCATTATTAATTTGTACTTTCGTTTTTGCTCTGATCTCGCGCCCTTGCATACTAACACTTTAGTTTTGTTTTTATTCACCCTCATTCCGTATTCCTCTGTCAACACCGCCTCCATTTCGTTCAACGCTGATTGTAATTCCTCTTTACTAGATGCTAATACTGCTATATCATCCGCGAACCTCAGCATTTTTAGTTTCTGTCCCTGTACTTTAATCCCGAAAGTCACTCTATCTTTTACCACATTAATCTCCTCTCCGATGTACAGATTAAAATTTAGTGGTGATAGCGTACATCCTTGCCTTACTCCCTTCCTGATACCTACTTCCCTTCTTTTCCCTTCTACTTCTATAACAGCAGTTTGCTCTTTGTATAGATTGTGTACTACTCTCTTATCTCTATACTTCATTCCCGCGCTCTTTAGTATCTCGAACATTTTTTCCCATCTTACATTATCAAAAGCTTTTTCTAAATCTACAAATCCTATATAAGCGTTCTTTCCTTTTTCTATTGTTTTCTCTAACATTACTCTCAGGGCCAGAATAGCTTCGCGAGTTCCCCTATTTTGCCTAAACCCGAATTGGTCTTCTCCTAGTATTTCCTGCGCTCTATTTTCCATCCTCTTCTGCATTATTCTGGTTAAAATTTTTGACGCATGGGAAGTTAGGCTAATCGTTCTATAGTTCTCGCATTTGTCGGCTCCTCTCTTTTTCGGTATAGTAACGATAATGTTCCTCTTATAATCCTCCGGCATCTCGCCCGTTTCGTATATGTATTTTACCAGTTGAAACATCCTATTTACTACTTTCTGTCCCGCACATTTCAAAATTTCCGCCTGTATTCTTTACTGTTCTTTAGCCCCCTTAGTGCTATTTCAAATTCCTCCCTCATTATAGGTTTTCCTACATCTTCCCTATCGATGCTAGATTCTTCCTCTAATATCTCTCCTAATTCCTAACCCTCGTATAAATTTCCTAAGTACTGCTTCCATCTATCCGCTTTCTCCTCTCTTTCGATCAGTATGTCCCCCGATTGACTCCTAATGTTTCTACTTATGGGTCCTATATCCCTGAAGTTCCTCTTAATTATTTTGTAAGCCTCATCGGTCTTACCTACTTGGAGCTTATCTTCTACTTCTTTGCATTTATCCTCTATCCATTGTTCTTTCGCTTTTCTACACTTTCTAATGATTTCCCACTTTATTGACTTATAAGTTTTCAGTCCTTCCTCGTCTCGTCTGCTTTTGTAGCCTCGTCTCTTTTGTATTAAGTTTAAGATTTCGTCCGTTATCCAGGGCTTCCTAGCTTCCCTTCTCTCGTGTCCTAAAACGTCCGTAGCAGCGGAATCTAGACTATTCTTGATACCCTCCCACTCAGTTTCTGCGTTCTTGATTTCGTCATTACTCGCTTTATTTATTAATTGATCTATTTTCTGCTGGAACTTATCTTTCATATTCTGATCCCTCAATATGTCTACATTGATACGTTTCTTATCCCTCCGGGTTTTCAGATTTTTGAACTTTAATGTAGTTTTCATGACTACCAAGTTGTGGTCGCTGTCTACATCTGCTCCTGGATAACTCTTACAGTGTTTTACTTGATTCTTAAATCTCTTCCTAACCAGAATATAGTCTATCTGATACCTGTCTATCCCTCCTGGCATTTTCCAGGTGTACCGCCTCCTAACGTGATTACGTGATAACGTGTCATGAAATGAAGATTATCTTTACTATATTGTATTTGATTTGAATTTGATACAGCATTTCAGACATTGTATGAAAATGTCATTATTTTCAGCTGTTGCTTTGTGTTTTTATTGTTCTCAATAAATAAAGGCTTTTTTATAAAAATTTTGTCAGTTTTAGTTTTGTATTTTCTCCATTATATTTTTCTACAATTTTCCCGCAGGCCGCATGGATCTGTCATCGTGTTGTCACTTCGGAATAAAAGCTCATTGTCCGCTTATTAAATCCAAATTGATTACGCCCAAGGTGTATAATACAAAAATTAACTCGGCAATATAACTTTAATTATAGCGGCAATAGGACGGCGAGGTGTGGAAGAACAATACGAGCCTGGAAACAATGAAAAACAAGGCCTTTGTGGTTATATTGTGAAATTAAATCGATTTCCAATGTATAATGCGCGTAATTAATGAAAAAAATTGGCCTCTTCGGGCTCTAAATCAACACGTGTGATTTATATTCGAACTAAGAGGGCCAAATTAATTATAGCTTCGGATTTATAAAGTCTAGTGCTTATTTTCCGGAAACAAAAAACTTGTTATTGATAGGTGAGAGATTTATTATGCTTTCGACGATAGCCAATTTTTTTCCACATTGGAGGCTAAGTGGGCAAGATTTTTTTAATTATTCATTGTTTGCAATGGATGTTCAAGAAAAATGTG
Source organism: Rosalia funebris (assembly GCA_037954035.1). Taxonomy (NCBI): domain Eukaryota; kingdom Metazoa; phylum Arthropoda; class Insecta; order Coleoptera; family Cerambycidae; genus Rosalia; species Rosalia funebris. Next base: position 14,620,491 of record JAZFAV010000022.1, read on the forward strand.
CAAATATATTTTGATTATAATTGAACTAGGTAATTATTTATAGTGAATTATTTACTGATAAACAAAATAAAATAGGGGGCAAGAAATAACAACGTAATATGGAGTGACGAGTAAGCAAATCGCAATGATATTGCGCCGCCCCCTTGTACATATCGAAGACACCTCCGGAGCATGCCTGTGGCTGCGGATCAAAAAACAAAAGTTACCACATTGTTCGCGAGGGTCAATTTACTATACTGGTTTTGTCAAAATGCCGAAATTCGAACGAAAAGCATTTCATACATCGACCTAAAAATATCGTGACACACATACGAAAACAGCCGTTTAGTAAATATAGATCACTAGAGCCGTTCGATATATATACGCACACGGGTGGAGAGCGAGTCGGTGAATCAGCGTCTCAGCTCGATCGACCGACTTTCGCTTTGTTAAAGATCTGTTACGTGGTGTTACGACGATATATTTTATTTTTTATGAATATGGGTATTGGGTATCGAGTGAGTATTATTACTACAAACAGAATAATTTAATATATCTTATATATTTGTCTTGCAAATTTATATCGAGTATTACCGACCTATATGCAAAAGGTGAAAACAGAAGGGCAATGTTATTATGTCCTGTGTCGCATATCTCTATAGCTCTGTACCATTTTAACTGGCAGTGACTTATACTCAAGCATTTGGAGCGTTGCGGCGGGAGATGAGGGAAGGGGAAGAAAAACCATAGTCGGGCCATGGAAAAAGGGGATAAATTAAAAAAAATGTGAATAAAAATATAGCATTAGAGATATAGAATGGGGAGGCTTTCACTGTTGTCCATACCACCCAAGAGGTACAGTGCAATAAGGTGCGTTTATTTATACTGGTATCCCCAAGAAGACTAATTTAGTAAGAAAAAGGTATTCACAAATAAAGCGGCAGTCAACGGACTGTTATATCGCCTAAGGTTCAAAAAGGCTCTGATTTTTATAAGTAATCTAAGTCTGATGCTGACTTTAAATCACTGCCGCTGCTGCTCTCGTCTACTACATTAAAGACAAGTGGTTCAACTAACACTTCCACTCGCACATCCAGGTCCCACATCCGCTGCTCTTCCTTGGTCACGTGGTTAATGTATTTCTGCCACGACTGTGCAGTTACATTGGCAATAGCTTCGTGGAATAACTGCTTTACCTGGGGTAATTTGAGAGTGGTATTCTTTCGCACCACTTCACCTTTCACTTGCGCTCAAGCCAGTTCAGTAAGGTTCAATTCACAATGGTACGGCGGTAAGTGCGACACCGCGTGCGCGAGCCATATCATCCACTACATCACGTACTGCTTTTTCTGTGCGCGCAATTTATAAAAGCTGCCCTTTGAGGAATGTGCCCTCATATGGAATGTTTCTTTATGTTAGCCAATCCATAAGTTGGCCTTTGCGCTACGCTGAATTGGGTAGGCTTTCTAACCGTCGGCTATAATAGAGCGCGTTGCCCATGACACTAATACAGCCAGGTTCTACTTTCGCTAAAATGTTTTCGAATCATTTTTCGAAAACCGCACTATTCATTTCCTCGTAGTAATCGCCCGTTTTCTTGGACTCAAATATTGACAGTCCTTCTTCTACGAAACAGGATTCACTCCCGATATGGGTAATTATCAGTCCATGGCCCTTCCCAACAGGAGTCATTAATCTCGTTGAGAACTCTTCCAAGAGGGCTTCCCGTCGATTGGTAATGTTCAAGTTTTGCCATACTTTAGAAACTGTATGTCCCTCACCCACGTATGTATGTATGTATGTTCACCCACGTTTCATCCATATAATAAATTTTTGTTCCTTCACTTCGAAGTTGCCGAATCTTCTGTAAATATTTTCTTCGCCACATAGCAATTTCATTACTGTCTATAAGTGCACTTTTGCGACTACGCCGTAAAAACCGAAAATTTAAGTCGCGGATAGTATGCCTCAGTACTCTGCTTGAAATATGGGGAAGGCTCTCATCATTGGCGACTGCGACTTGAATTTTCTTAAAGGTTGGCAGCTCGTTTCAATAAAAAGAAACTATGGATTAACCGACGAATGATATATTTCGTGTCTTCATCCAATACTATCTTCTTTCTATCCCTCGCTTCCTTATTGTTAGTTGCCGCTGCAAGAGGCACTGACTTATCCTTCTTCTGCTCCTTTAAACACCGATATGCAATCCTAACTGACACTTGAATTAAACCACTACACAGTTCCACTCCATCAACTATCGACTGTATCAAGTTATGTGCCATAATTCCCTCGTACACACGGCAAATAATTTCACGTTCCTGGGGCATTAAATGCACACATTTGCATTTCTGTATTGAAAGCACATTTTTTTTATTACAGCTGTCTGAGGGCTCCATTTTAAACGCCGAATACCGGAGAGAACGCCGAATGCTACGCCAATGCCTGAGCACGTGACAGCCAGTGAGAAATAATCTCGAAATATTTGCAAACATCGAGGCTACTCGGAGAATGCGTAAGTAGCTCTCGGCTCCTTCCGCACTATTTCCGAGCGTTCAGTGTGGTTCGCTCTTTCAATTCAAACGACACGTCGATCGGTACACCATTTCTTGAAGCGGAAGCTTCAGTTTGTTTTAAAAGCTTAATAACTGCATAGACTTTGTATGTACACTTCGTAGTGATAGTGTTTTGATATTATGTATGAGTCACCAGTTTAAGTAATACAGTATTTTTATGTGGCACACTTCCTCACAAACTTATGTTTGTTTAATATAATATCCCTCTCGTGAATCACAAACAGAAGAAACATTTAATCAAAATTGGCTCATTAAAGAATAATATAGGTATATCAAGAGAATATTTACATATTCTAATACCTACTTATCATTCATCGTCATTTAACAAGGCAATAAACAATGTTTAGAAGGGCCTTTAAAACGTAAATCACAATAAACAAACAATTTTAATTTTTATACTCCCTTGTCGTGTCGAGAAATCAAGTGCGCGCTGCATTCGTGCCTATCGTGGCAAAGATCAAAGTATTTTAAGCAAATCAAGTTAAACTGATTGAAGTCCAATGCGCAACAGTCACGTACAAAAAGAATTCCAAGGAGGTAAATAAAAATTTAACTTTTAACGTAGTTGGGCGGATCGCGAAAAAAGGAGACTAAAAATAGGATCTCGTGTTAGGAAGGAATAATTTAAAAAGCAAAACAGTTGTTTAACGAACATTTAGTTGGCCGGGCAGTAATTTATTATTTATAAATTCTATCCCAATTTTCAAGGTGTCGTAAGTTTATGTAAACAATTAGGTGGTATTATGATGTTTATGAGCTTAGTTGGCGTATATCAAGTCAGTCGCTAGTTTATGTCCTTATGCTTGCTACAGGACGAGCAAAAATGATTGTAATAACGTTTACACTTTTTAAAATATAATTTATGAAAAATGTATCAGCAAACACATATTAACATAGTATACAGTTTCCCTTCCAGTTTTGACAAGACAAGATATCGACGTTTGACAAGAACCAAATTAAATAAAATGTGGAATTGAACGCACAGGATTGCGATTGGTCAGTAATCGATGGTACTTTAAAACCAACATACACAGTTCATTGGTGACCCGACGCCGATGAGAGTCGTTATCCGTGTCAAAAGAGGTAACTTCTAAAGACAAGGAATCAATGAATGATCAAAACCATCTCGTGATAATTCTTGAGCCAATATAACTTTATGAGTGTGAAATTTATGTTTATGTAAAACATCATGTTTTTGGTTGTGATCTTGTTTCGTATCCCTAGGGCGTACTGTTGTACCACATCTTTGTTGTTGCCTTAAGGGTTGTGAAATAAACAGCGGTGTTTACTTCAATACATAGAATATTAAAACTAAGCAACAACGGTGAACACTTTACAGAAAACGTTCTGTATAATGATTATAAAATTAATTAATGCCTAAGTCCAACATCCACTGCCTATATTAGGCAGTGGATGTTGGATGTAGCATAGCAATGCCTGCAGTCGGCTTTCGATTATCTGTTTTATAGCCTCTTCCTTACATCTGGCTGTGACGCTACGGTGACGGCTTTTGTGTCACTCAACATAGTTATTCACAGCAAGATATGATTCCGAAAAAATGCAGCCGACCCGACCGTTGCCATGATAAATAAGTACATTTTTAAGAGAACTAAATATCTACAGTGATCCTAATAAACTCACTGCCATAAACTAAATAGAAGTCTTAACACATTAAGCACTGTAAAATGACACAAATTCATATCCAAACCAATCTGACGGAAAGTGGAATGTTGATTTTCACTAACCCATAATGTCATAAAACAGGTATGGTAACCTGTTTAATGACATCTGGTTTTTTTCCTAATATCACCATACCTGTTCTAAACCAGTACAGACCTGTTTTACACCTGTACAGACCTGTTCAATACCTGTACCAAGAGTTCTTCAGATCAACAATGACCACATGCCATCCGCATCAAATGTCTGCGGACAAATCCGAGAGTGCTCCAGAACCGGCTTTGCTATACTACTTATTTTATTTATAGCAATATTAAAAAATGTTCCTTTTCACTGTATCGAACAAAAAATATGGATTGCCATTAAAAATGCACCCCCTTTGTCTCCTCAAGCATATGCCACTGTATATATACCTAAGGTATTTAAAATGGCAGCAAATTTAAAATACCTTTTGACCATTTCCAGCGTTTTTACATTGAAAAAATATTTTCCCAGATTTTTCCGGTGTCTCAAACTTCCCTTCCACCCACTCATAAATAAACCCTTCCACAGTGTATATACGATTTTTTTCTGAACTCATGCGAAATATTGATATATAAAACAATTTCTGTGGATTCTTTTTTCATTTTTTAACAAACTGAAATGAAATGAACTTTGTGGACATGAACTAAATGAAAGTTCAAGTCAAAGTAAACAAGGTTGGGAATTGGTGCAGGGAGAGGGGACTCTCGATAAATCCCTCTAAAACTGAGGTGATGGTGTTCACTAAGAAATATAAGTGGAACAAAACATGTCCGCTGAAACTTCTAAGTCAGATCTAAGTCATCTAAGCATGTAAGCATCTAAGTCACATATGTTCCAAGATCACAGCAACACTTTGGCAACTGAGAAGAGCCATTGGTAATAGCTGGAGCTTGAAACCAGAAACCATGAAATGGATGTATGAGGCAATTCTCAAACCCAGACTGACGTATGCAGCACTGGTCTGGTGAGTGAGAGTCTGTTTAAATTCGGAAGCCAACTGACTTAACAAGTTAAGAGGATTGATTCTTAGAAGTATAACCGAAGCCCTAAGATCAACACCGATCGAGGCGATGGAGATACTGACGGGGATACCACCTCTTGATGTCATCCTGAAAGCGGAAGCCGCAAAGGCATTGCACAGGGTGGGAAACATGAATAGGAAGGTAAGGCACCTGAATAGACTCTCAAGAGAGCTAGCTGAGGAGGGACTCCTATGGCTGCCCTCTGACAGTACGAGCGTCCACTTCCTGTTTAACAAGAAATATGAGATCACCCTCACCAGTAAGACCGACTGGATGGAGGGTCGAGCTGGATTGTCGCTCAATGGAGACATCTGGTACACGTCTGGAGCCAAGAGTGGGAACAGAGCGGGTGCGGGGGTGTATAGGCGACGCGACGGGATAGGTAAAACCTTTGTATTTGCCCTTGGACAAATACACTACCGCACCCAGGCCGAGCTAGTTGGAATTACATACAGTGTTCTGGGGGCCGACCAAAATTGGACCCAGGAGAAGGTATGTATTTGCTCGGATAGCAGGGCGTCATTAGCAGCCCTGAATTCAGCAACGACAAAGTCGAAGCTGGTCTATAATTGCTATGAAGCCTTGAACCACTTGGCAGGGAAGGGGCCGGTGGAACTCTTATGAATACCTGGGCATAATGGCATTAAGGGAAATCTAATTGCAGATGACCCTGCCAGACTAGGGACCAGAGGAAACCTCTATGGACCAGAACCTGCAGTGGGAATAAGTCGGAATCTGATCAGAGACCGCATCAATGGCTGGGCAAGAGACCAGCAGAATAAAAGATGGAGTGGAGTAACGGGTTGTCGAATAACCAAACTCTTCATCGAATACTCAGAGATTGAGAAATGGGCCCAAGAATTCATTAAATTGAACAGGCACAAAGCCAGAACCCTGGTGGGAATCATAACGGGCCACCATAGTAGCCTGAATGCATATAAGCACAAGCTGAGGCTGACTGATAGCCCGACCTGAAGATACTGTAAAGAAGACGAGGAAACCTCGATTCATCTTCTTTACACCTGCCCCGTACTGGAGGAGAAGAGGTATCTTATATTAGTGACCCCTGTTATCCTAGAGGAGGCGAGGCTTAAGGCGGGGGACGTGCCTAAATTGCTCCTTTTATGGGATAGCATTTTTGGATAATGACCCGAATAAGAGGGAATCGCCAAGGGACTACCCATGCGATCAGTGGCTGATGAGGCCCAAACCTATATAATATAATAATAATAATAAAATGAAAGTTCAAAACGACAAGTATAGAACCTTTCCTTTTGTATACAATTTCAAGAAAAATATTATAACTATAACGCATCAAGACTTAATTTCATTCATTTTGTCAAAATGGTACAAAATCTTGTATTTAATAGGGTTGGAAAAGCAATACTGTAATACTTTTTTTAGTATATCTCATACTCGTATATGTTAGTTTTCTATTTTCCATTTTAATTTTCTTCGCTAAATGTGTACCTACATCTGTTTATGTTCTGTGTGAACATCTGTGTTCGTTGGTATCTATTCTGCGTGTTCTTGTTCCCTGGTTAATCTAGCTCGTTTTATGACACTTGTTGGAACGGCTTAGTTCAGTTACTCATCTGCTCGTTTAGTTACAGTTTTCTATGTTCTATTTTATTTTTCTCCAAATCTAATTCACTAAATGTTATACATCTGTGTTCGTGGGTATCTATTCTGCGTGTTCTTATTCCCTGGTTAATCCAGCTATTTTTGTGTCACTTGTTGGAACGGTTTAGTTCACTTATTCGTCCGCTCGCTTGGTTATAGCGTCAAACTTAGATGGTTAATGATTTTGATTGAATATTTTAGTACAATTTTATTGTACTCCAGGCTGGAATTCACAATTCAGGACTCACCACTGAAGACTTTTCGTTGGAGTTGTTGTGAGATTTCTTCTCGACTTTGTGTCGGATTCTATTGAACTTGATCTGTAATTTTTTTATTGTTTCTGCGCATTAATAATTAATATGAATTTTCTTTTCATCATCAGAACGTGTGTCTAGTCTCCCAGAAAGTTAATAATCTGGGCTACTTATTAAGCCGTCCCACATCTAGAGTAAGTAGATTAACTTTTGGAAGTTTTTTTTTCCTAATTTTAATGATATTCTCAGGGCTTTTCTTTTTTCCGTATTGCATTGTTTTGTTTGCTTTATTTAATATATTTTCTTTGTTTATTACGTTTCTTTTATTCCTTGTATTCCTTTTTTTCTGGTATTCCCTTTTAATTCCCTTTTATCGCGCCTTATTTCCTTTTATTCCACTTCAATCCATCTCATTTCTTTTGTTTTTTTTTTAGTACCTCGTTTCGTCATCCGAGTATTCTCGATTGTTCAACAAAATTTGGTAACACAGTTTGAGAGGTTGTACCTTACTGAAAATTTTATTTTGAGGGGAGCATATACCGGGAGGCAGAAAATTTTCTATCCACCAACATCGCCATATCGAATTTAGACGCCACCTTGTGTCACCTTATCCACCGTCCATGCTTGACTTCTCCAACAGATAAGCTCTATTATTTTCTGGTTTAATTTTTACATTTTTTTCTGGGACGGCCTAAAAAGTACTAATATATATATATATATATATATATATATATATATATATATATATATATATATATTGTAAATTATGAAGTATTTGTTTTGAAGTAAGTAATCACTTGGGGGATATAAAATAAAATACTTTTTTATGTATTATTTTTTGGATTATTATGTACATTCTTTTATATGCACATTTTTCATGCATTAAGATATGCAAGTTTGTATTTCGCTTGCTATAGATATTCAATTATAATGTTTTTTTGTGGTCTCAGTTTTAATATATTACTAGTAACCGGTTGGTTCACTGTATATGTAATTAATTATTGCATATATTAATAAAACAATTACATATATAAAAAAAATTACTAATGAAAAGTTGTTCTCCCGATCTGCGACCTACTGCTCTCCCTGAGACTATCCGGTCTTCATGCTACCATCACGAAATCGGGACCTCAAGTTATCGCATATATCAACACCATATAAAAGAAAAATATGTAGCAAACTCATATAAGTTTATGTGAAAATCCATTCATTCAACAAAATAAAATATTTCCTGTTCATATACAAGGTGGAACGTAAAAAACGCCGCAGGCCATAACTCTGTTATTAATAATCCGATTTTAAAATTGAAAGATGATAATCAAATGATTGTTTATAGACTATTATATAGTATTCATCAAAATTTTATATAATTTCATTTCAAGGTCACGTGATAGTCAACTTTTCTTATTTAAATGGTAACCTATATATATTTTATATTGCATTAAAAGCAGAATATTTTTCTGTTTCTAATGATGTATAATAAGTCGTATTTTAATAGACCTATGATTCAGAAAATAATAAATTATTTATTAATTCCAAATGGAACATGGCATAGTAAAATGTCTTTTGTCATCACAATAAATTTCAAAGAATAATTTGTGTAATATAATAAATCTAAACAATAACGAACAATATAAATTATGTTCAAAATGTCCGCCATTATGTTGAATACATACTCCTAGTTCACATCTTCTTTCTATTTCATTAATGAAAGAAGCAGGTAACTATAATTCTCTGAATCAAAATTTCCATGTTTTTAGATAGGGTCAGATATGCCTTGAAATTGAAAATCAATTAGAGCATGACAATTTAAAATGTCAATGCATTGTTTGACTTAAGACTATTTGTTGTTTAAACATAAGTTTTGTAAATTATCTTGTTAATTGTTACTCTTGTTCGAAAAAGTTAATAATGAATAAAAATAGTGAATTGACAGATATGATTCAAGTATATTTTGAATGTAGAAGAAACAGTTATGCAGCTTCAAGACTCTATAGAGAGCGTTTTGCTGAAAGAGAAGCATTTATATTTATATTGTTCGTTGCAAAAGAATTTATATTGTTCGATATCGTTTAAATTTAGTATATTACACTTATTATTCTTTGAAAACTATTATTGTGATGATAAATGACATTTTATTATGGCATGTTCCAATTGTTTTTCAGTTTAAAGCCATCTTGTCATGTTTTAAAATTTGATGAATTAATGAATAATTTATTATTTTCTGAATCACACGTCTGTTAAAATACGACTTATTATACATCACAAGAAACAGAAAAATATTCTCCTTTTTATAAAATAAAAAAATATATAGGTTGCTATTTAAATAAGGAAAGTTGACTATCGCGTGACCTTGAAATGAAATTGTATAAAATTTCAATGGATACTATATAATAGTCTGTAGACAATGACTTAATTATCTTCTTTCAATTTTAAATTCGAATTATTAATAACAAAGTTATGGCTTGCGGCGTTTTTTACGTTCCACCCTGTATGTAAACTAGTCATATAAAAATCAATTTCATTGCACCTGAACACCTGTTCATTCAGCAATTAATGGCAGTTCTTATTCTATGAAATAGAATATTCATATAATAATTTTCCTCACGAAAAAATACAAAATACATTACGTACCAACTACAGGAATTTCCACCGATCTGATTATTTTTTTTACCCCAAAACGTAATCCGAATCGTAACAACGGCGAACCCTCCCGCACCAACTACCCTTTCCCTTAATTAAGGAAATTTCTTGGAAAAAGTTTGCAGCCGAACTTCGTTCTCGAGGTTATGAGAAAAACTCTCGAGGCAAAGATACACTACACAGGTGGTTCTTTAATAATTAACCCGCCTGAACTTGTAAGAAATCCGAACAGAGACACTACATCTAAATGGAAGTTCATTATTTATTTATGGGGAGACCTTTCCTCGAGTTGGAGACCTGTTGAAAGTTTCCTTGTTTCACGGCTCCCCAATTTCTTATGCAAGGATAATGTACAGGGTGCGTTGGGCGAGACTGACGGCAAGCAGTTATAATAATTTATGAAATAGATGGGCGGAGGGAGGAGGAAATGAAAAGGGAATACTTTAATGGGCTTTACAGGGAAATAGAAACTATTTCGATAACATAATTCCGTGAGTGCATAATAATATAAATCTATATGAAAATGGCTCATTCAGGAACAAATTTTTATATATAAAATATATCCCAAACTTAAACTATATATACTAGGCACAAAAATTAAGGGATTTAAGCAAAATTCAAAATTTTGAATATTTTCGAAAAACTGTAACTTGGAGAAAAATAGTAACAGAGCGATTTAAAAAAAAACAAATTGAAGTTCCAAGTTTCTAGTTTTCAAATTTTGAGTTCAAAATTTTCCATCGAAGAAAACAACCATCGGAAAGACAGTTTGCAAATTTTTGCTTACCATTCTAATACTATGAGCCCTTAATTAATAACCTATGTACCTAGCTCTTGTAGTATGCAAGGTAGTAGCTGTATACGCTAGGCACAAAAATTAAGTTATCTAAAAATATCATGTGCAGCACAGTACACGTGATAGAAGTGAATACTTCTTTAGAATAGAGAATGAGAGAGATTATGAGTGAGAGATTGAAAGAGAGAGAGAGAGAAAAGGAGAGGGATGATTTCAAAAGAAATATAACAATATAAAATGTGTGTAAAAAATATTCGGTTTATTCATTATCTACACTATCATCGGCTGGTGGTTCAATTGGTAATACTGATATGATTAGTTTGTGATAACTAAAATATGAAATATATGTTCGTGATTCGATATTTTCTAGATAACGTGTAAAAATTGCATCTATTGTTGTTCCAGATTTTGTTGTTGATTCTTTGGGATTGTTATTTATAAGCAGACTAAATGTTTCTCGAAGAAAGTTAATCAACGTCAAAGAATCATTGGGTCCGAAATTTACATTGAAATCTCCCCCGAGAATCAAAGGGATTTTGTCTTCGCCTCTTCCAAGTGCATTTGCACCTATGTGGCTGTAAACCAGTAGGGAGCGGTGAATGAAATATATCATATCTTCTAGATTTTAACAAGTTAAACGGTTCAAGGATATTATCAAATAATCACAGAACACAGATGTAAATAAGATAAATAATTACAAAACACAATGATAAATATTCGGTACACACGCGTGCTGCTTCGGCTGTTAATATATAGCGTCTAGACGCGTACATCTATAACGCGCGCATGCGCGACAATAGGGAGACGCGGATAGCCTAAACTGGTATATATGATGTATAGCTCTCTTTCTCTTTCTCTCTATGTTATATATCTGTGTACTCTGTCTTGTAATGAAGCCTGTGTTTTAGGTATACCAAATGTATAGCTCTCTTTCTCCTTCTCTCTATGTTATATATTTTTTCTCTCTCGTGTAACGAAATCTGGAAACGTTACATTTTTTCCAATTCACTCTCCATTCTCGTCAAATATCAGAACGCCGCAAAGAAGTATTCACTTCAAAAATCCTAAATTTTTATTTGATTTTCAAATGGCTATAACTTAGAGATGAATAGTCATAGTGCAATATTAAAAAAAGAAAATTGTAACTCCAAGTTTCTAGTTTTCAGATTTTGAGTTCAAAATTGCTACCGTCAGCAGTTCTTGAATAATCATAAGAAAACTATCGGAAAAAACTCCAAATTTTTGCTTGCCTTTCAAACGGTCCACGGACTTTAATAATTTTTTATCAATAATTTCGTCATAAAGCTTTTTTAGATAACTTTATCCCCTTTAATTTGAATGATCTAAGAGTCCTGTATGATAATCTTTCGCTGAGTTATCGTCGTTCAATGCAAAAAAGTCAGTTTTGATTTTGATCATTAATTACTAGGAATATAATAATCGTACAGAAAATTAAAGTAGGGCTTCCTACCCAAGATTAAGAGTTTTATGCTAAAGTAAATAATTGCTGAGAGGGAGATGAATTTTCTTCAATAATTAATTTGTTTCTAATTAGTTTCCAAATTACTTCATCTTCAAGACACTTTCTTAAGAAAAGTTCAATGATGACAATAAATACGATATTTCTTCCTGAACTCCGTAAAATAAAAACAAATGCTACACACTAATATTATGTCAACTTCTACTGTCAACCTAAATAATTGTAAACTCTTTTTTAATTATTACACATGTATTTTTTTAATTGTTACACATGACTTTATTATTATTTAGCTTTTTCCAAAACAGTTTTATTTATTTTAGAAATTAGGAAATTAGTTATAAAAAAAAGAAAAGCAAGAAGGGAGTGGTTCCGATCCAGAGCCCCATAAGACAAAACTATATTTAATAGCCTCACAACGAGACTAAACAGAGAAATTAAAGAATTAAAAGGCGAAACTATTTCCTCCTACTTAATGGACCTTACTAGTGATAGTAATATGGATTGTTCTTTGTGGAAAACGACAAGAAGATTTAAAAAGCCCATTATGTAGATGCCACCAATTAAAAGGACATGAAAATTGGGCCAGAAGTTGTGAAAAAGAACCTGAATATTTTACCATTCATTTAGAGAGTATATTTCAAATAAATAACCTACGCTAACGAAATCAAAGCAGGAATCCCACAAAGCAGTGTTCTAGGCCCTATGTTCCACCTTCTGTATACGTGTGACCTCCCAGTGCGAGAAAATAATACTGTAGCTACTTTTGCGGGCGATGCTATAATAACAACGGCAGTGGCGAAGCGTCGATTTAAGCTGAGGGTAAGCTATCTTGAATTAGACGAGGAAGGGGGGCTGTTCATTTTTAATGCAATATATATGTTGAATAGTTGAATCACAAAAACAACTTACCTATATTTTTTTATATATCAATTCCATTAGCCGCGTTTCCTTTTTTGCAAAAACATCTACAGTTCTTGAAATAAATTGGCAAATTTTGCCGCTTTAATTTTCAGTTTATGTTTTAAAGATAAATTATTAAAATAACGACTCTTATTAATTAATAAGTCTACTAAATCGACTGTGTCTAGAGCCGCCATTATACTTAAAAATAACATTAATCACTACGACTAACGACAGGTCTGTTGAATTGTTACTTTTGCTTGCGCTTTATTTTTACTTGTTTCTAAAATGAAACTCTTGAATGCAGACTAAATAAAATATATTTATTTTCTATACAACTACTACTATTGAATGCTATCACAGAACATACACACTGATACATGGCCCCATAGATCATAGACTTAAAGGACTGAACTTAACTGAACTGAGCCAACCAGAGATTACTTCTTCTAATAAGGTCAATACGAGTATTATAGCCACTGTATTACGCAAACTCATCGATCAGACTAGCTAAATTGCACATAATTTTTCGCGTATTCCCCTCCATCCCAAATCCAAGGCGGTAAAGAGTCAGCCCAAATTCTCAGTGCGCAGACCTTCCAAGGCTTGCGCACTGCCGGTTGCCGGCATGCTGGCGCTTCAGTTTAAATGGAAATAGGTATGATAATATGAATAGGAAATGTTTATCATTCTGGAAAAGGCAAGTGGCAATATAAAAACGGAGTCTACTATCTAAAATATATAGGATAGGCTGCGCTTACAGCCTTAATGGACGCTTCGCCACTGAATAACGGGGAAGAAGTAATATAGAAACAGCCAATTAACTTCAAAATGCCATTAGTAAATTTCAAAACTGGACCAAGAAACGGAAAATTAAATTAAATGAAGAAAAATCAGCTCATATCGATTTCACTAATAAACATATCTCCTAAAGCTCCAAAATAAGCTCCTCTTGTATAAGTAAATATTAAAACCGATGTGGACTTATAGTATTCAGCTTTGGGGTTGTACCAGAAAGTCAAATATTAAAATTATACAGACCCTTCAAAATAAAGTACTACGGAACAGAAGTGAAGATCTCCACCGACATCTTGGAATAGAGAACGTTGAGATAGAGATTTAAAAATTTGAAAGAAGCTTACGAATGAAGACTGAGAGGATTAAATCGCACGAGTTAGTGTAATGGTTTGAGTGAAAGCAGAGTGATTAGTGTGGTGCACAAGAAAAAGTACCATACTTCAGTCTAAGACTTTCGTCAGAAATGGCTAAGAAGACATCGTAACAATACTTGTAACATAGTACTTGTGGAAAAATGAGTAACCTCTATGAATTGAAATACATTACTAGCCTTTCGTATGGGGTCTTCATATTTGCAAATACATTAATGTTGATGTAGCAAAGGATTTCTAAGAACTGTTTTTCTGTTCAATTGTTGCAACGCCTCATGAACGTGATTATAATTTAGTTACAATCTACACCAGACTAGAGACCAGGGAAAACCTCTATAGACCAGAACCTGCAGTGGGAATAAGTCGGATTCTGAGACCGCATCAATGGCTGGGTAAGAGACCAGCACAATAAAAGATGGAGAGGAGTAACGGGTTGTCGAATAACCAAACTCTTCATCGAATACTCAGAGATTGAGAAATGGGCCCAAGAATTCATTAAATTGAACAGGCACAAAGCCAGAACTCTGTTGGGAATCATAACGCTCCACCATAGTAGCCTGAATGCATATAAGCACAAGCTGAGGCTGACTGATAGCCCGGCCTGCAGGTACTGTAAAGAAGACGAGGAAACCTCGATTCATCTTCTTTACACCTACCCCGCACTGGAGGAGAAGAGGTATCTTATATTAGGGACCCCTGTTATCCTAGAGGAGGCGAGGCTTAAGGCGGGGGACGTGCCTAAGTTGCTCCTTTTATGGGATAGCATTTTTGGATAATGACCCGAATAAGAGGGGATCGCCAAGGGACTACCCATGCGATCAGTGGCTGATGAGGCCCAAACCTATATAATATAATAATAAATACAATCTACATGTATATGTATAAAAGTCGATGTTTGTCTGTTTCTATGTTCTGAATAGGATCAAGACACGGGTCAACTGATCGTTATGAAATTTTGACCGCAAATAATATTCGTCAAGAAAGTAACATAAGCGTAATGCCACCCGGGTAGGTCCGATGTTTTACTTCATTTTTGAGACATAGCAACGCTCGTCGAGTTCCAGATAGTTTGATATAAAGCACAAGCGGACTTAATTACATGATAATTATAATCAATTTAGGGATACTCTTTCATTGACATTATTTTATATGGAAATAACCTGATTATAATTGATCCAATATGAAATCTAAGTTTAAGAAAACAATAGGTGGAGTTTTATACCACATGTATGCCCTTATTAGTATATTTATTGTTCTACTATTAATAATAAAACAATGTTTTACTGTTTTATATGGAAATTTTACATGGGAATAACCTGATTATAATTTATACAACGTTTAAGAAAACAATAAATGGAGTATTATACAACAAGTATGTCCTTATTAATATATTTATTGTTCTACTATTAATAATAAAACAATATTTTACTGTTAATTTTACCCATTATTATTCCTGACATGTGCACAAGTAAAATACCTCTGATTTCTTCTTCGTTGCAGCTGCTTTTTTAACAGAACATCCACTGTATGTTGACAATACCGTCGCAGCCAATTCCCCGCTTTTTCCGGATACAATTTGAATATATTTGTATTTTTTAATGGCCCGTTTAATGGAAATTTGCATAGCGAGTTTCCACTATTGTCGTTTAAATTAGGTTTCCATATGGCGGCGTGCTCATCCCAAATTCAGTTTCCACATAAACGGATCTGGGTCACTATATCAGAGGCACATTATAAGTGCGGGGCCATATGGTTTATTTCGTTTAACAGGCTAGTTTCGCCCCGATGCGATCCAATAGCGAGAAGGGGAAAATTGCAAGTAGTTTATTACTGCTTTGTTATATACAGACCTGACAGCTACGAAATCCTGAATGGACTACTTACGTATGACAGAAAAGGAGAGGAATAGCAAACATGTGTACGATACAAACCGACCATGCGACAATGACGACAAGATTATTGTGTTACAACTCTATAAAGATAGTGTTTCTAAAAGCGACATACGTTAACTATTTAACTTGCTAATATAGAAAAGCATCACTAGATAAATGCATGTTTGAGATTAGTAGGGATGTTTATTTCAGCAATTTAGGGAACACACCCACAGTATTTTGTAATTGAATCCGTATATACCATGTGTTATTAGTTCTTTTAGAACAAAGCTAGCCTCTTCTGTGTAATGGTCTTACTATCAGTAACTTGTCCCCAGAAATTTTAATACGTTTTAGGAACTTGTGAGGTGCAGTAGTGTTTCCGTAATATATCATACAAGGTGAGTCTTTAAGTTGTATAAATTTTAGCCACTCAATGTCTATACCTAGTAAATGATTAAAGTGAAAACCATTTTTTCATGTCATCCTAATTAACGAAGTTATTGAATTTTTAGTGTTTAGAAAAAATTATAAAGTACAGGGACAGAAACTAAAAATTCTGAGTTTCGCGGATGATATAGCAGTATTAGCATCTAGTAAAGAGGAATTAGAATCAGCGTTGAACGAAATGGAGGCAGTGTTGACAGAGGAATACGGAATGAAGGTGAATAAAAACAAAACTAAACTGTTAGTGTGCAGAGGGCGCGAGAGCAGAGCAAAAACGAAAGTACAAATTAATAATGAAAGATTGGAGGAAGTTAAAGACTTCACTTATTTAGGAAGTAAAATAAATTGGGATGGAAGAAGCGATAAAGATATAAAACAAAGAATAGCGCAGGGTCGAGTAGCTTTTAACAAAAAGAAAGCACTTTTATGCTCGGGGGTAATAAACTTAGAAACAAGGAAGAGATTTTTGAAAACGTATGTATGGAGCACGGCGCTATACGGTTGCGAAACCTGGACGGTAGGGGGAGCAAGTAGGAAGAAATTAGAAGCTTTTGAGATGTGGTGTTACCGAAGAATGATGAAAATACCGTGGACTGATAGGGTTAGAAACGAAGAAGTATTAGAGAAAGTCGGCGAGAAAAGAAGTATGTGAAAAAACATAAAGAAGAGAAGAGATAGAATGGTAGGCCACTTGCTGAGACATGGGGGAATAATCCGCGATATTTTGGAGGCAGAAATAGGAGTGAAGAAAGGCAGAGGTAGGCCTAGATTAGACTACTCACAAATAGTAAAGGATGTAGGTTGTAGCACAATTAGCGAAATGCGTAGGTTAGCACAAGATGGAAGAAGCTGGAGATTAGCGTCCAACCAGTCTTAGGACTGATGACCTCATGATGATGAGAAAAATTTGTTCAACATTTTAAGAACCACTGATTTATTGGATCCAATATATCGATGACACAATTTAGATCAGACGCACAGCGTCCACTGTTGCTAAGTCTCCAAAGAAATGATCAGAAATTAAATGCTCAGAATATTGGGATACGAATTTTTCCTGGGTTTGTAGAGCTAGTACTGACTGATAAATAAAATTACAGATGAGGGCATTTTGATTCATAAAGGCAATTAGATGGAACGAAAAATATATAAACGTACCTACCTACTAACTCAATAAAGAACTTCTAAATTTCATGATTTTTGATCGATATATGTTTTGTTTGTACTACATATTGTAATTTAGTTGCGTACCTTATTTTAAAACCGATGGACTTATACGAGTAAGAAGTTGAATTGATGAAGGATTAAAATCCCTTCATTAACAGTAAATCGATTCTAACAGTAGAAATCGATTCTTTTAAGTTATGAATTGCAACCGTGAGAATAATGTGAAATGTGCGGTTATACTTGTTATATCTAAGTGATTTCGGTGATAATATGTCAATAGAATACAAGAGCTTAGTCGACTCTGGAAATGGTCAATGTTATGCTATGCTGTCACGCATCCTGAAGATTTAAACTTGTAAACGATATTCATAATCATTTGAATCCTGGGAATCTTCGAATACAAATTTAATTGGGCGCCAATTTCCAAAACAGTATTATTTCCATAGTACTTAAGGCAGTTTCTCCGGTACCGTCCGGTCCAAAAATAAATGCGCGAGTAAACGTAAAATGCTTGGAATATCAGTTGTCTAGTGTTCATTATTTTTGTTCACGGACTGTACTCTACATTCAGACACTGCATGTATACGTACACACACACAAGTACATGTTTATTAGTTGAAACTATAGACATGGCAACGTTGCGCTGTGTCGTATTTTAATATGTTGTCACTGTGTATGTCTTATACTTAACCTGACTTTGTAAACTTTTTCGGAGAATGAAAGAAAATTTATAGAAAAATTAAAAATGAATTTTTGCTGTGATGACGTTTCCAATCCGTACCATCATACAGGTGTACCAACCCAAATATAGTGACTTATTAGTACCAACCTAGAAAAAAAACTGTGAAATGCCCTCTGGTCATTGTTATCAAGAACTCTTCGGCGGCCCCCACCTCTAACCAATCATAAAACAGCTATCTTGCGCTCTTCAAACAACCAATCATCTGACATTTTTTCACCACACAGTATCGCCATGTTTTTTTCCTAATGCCTCCATTTTTTTTTTCTTAATGCTGCCATGTTTAATTATGTCATATTTTTTCTAATACCACCATGTTCTTTGACGCCATGTTTTTTTTTTCGAGTATGACGTCACGTGTTTTTTCTTAATGCCGCCATGTTTTTTTTCTTAACGCTGCTATGTTTAATAACGTCATGTTTTTTTCCTAATACCACCATTTTGTTTTCTTACCCCCTACCCCCTTTGCCGCCATGCTTTTTCCGAGAATGACGTCGCGTGTTTTTTGCCACCATGTTTTTTTCTTGCCCCCGCCCCGCTTTTTATGACTCCCCGCCCCTTCTTTTTTCTGTCGCCATGTTTTTTTTCTGCACCCTCTGGTCATTCTTGATCATCCACAAGAACTCTTCGCGACCCCCACCCACATCTTTGGTAACTCCCGATGGACACATGCCATCCGCATCAAATGTCCGAGGACAAATCCGAGGTGCATCTGAGAGTGACATAGCTTGCAGGAAAATAAAGGAAAATTTGCAAAACGGAAGGTAATACAGAAACTTTTAAATTGTACTAAAAAAATAAATCTTGCGAAAAATAAACAGAGTAACTAACCTAAGTATTGTTGAATTGAGCGAGCTTGGAGAATTGTTGACTTGAGCAAAAATCTTAAGATGTTGTAAATGTAAAAACGTTCTTTCACTTGAAAAAATAAAAAAGGAAAGTCGTTTAGGACTACATTCAATTTTAGATATTGTTTGTGATGAATGTGCAGTAATAACATAAGTGGTAACTAGTATAATGCATGCCGCAACGTTGCCAGACGCTAATTGACTCGACTGCGTAAGTCCTGCACTTAGCGAGCAAAGCTTAAACTGACGTATTTTAAAAATTCGCATCTTTTCAATAAAACGGACAACAACCGATTTCTTTAATTCAAAGTATTTGTAATAAGTAATAAATCCATGTGTACCCGAAATTTGGTGAAATTCTATAGAAAGGTGGGTTCCAGAGAAACTACCTTTAATCTGCTCTCTGTCTTCGGTTGTATAAATCATCATTTTAAAGAAGTGAAGTTTGAGAACGCAGTTGAACAGTAGCTCACCTCGCCAACACAAAACCACAAATAATGAAAAATTATTTTTAATGTCATACAAATAAAAAAAAATACAAAACTGCACATTTGAGGTTGCGACCACTTCCATGACCTGAAAAATCAACTCCCCGGTAGCATCTAAGAGAAAGCCGTTAGTGGCGACAACGTAGATAATTTTTTTTTTATCTACAAGATCACTTTTTCCATTTCTCTTCTTATCTACCACACGCAAGTAGTCCATTCAAGACCTGTAATTGCCAGATTTGTTTTATAAAAAAAACACAGCAATCTATAACTCCGCTATTTTTATCGGATTTTAAAAACTAGTCCTGATGTCAATTTTGTTAACATTAATTGAACATCAATCGACAACGGACTTTTTATTTTTAAATAGAATTATATTTTTCTTATATGACAGCCTGTAAACTCATGTAAATAAAAAAAAAACACTGTAAATACCTTGATCACTGCACAATAGTAAGCTTAGGTTAGTTTAGTAGGCCCAGCCCACTAACCTAGCTTAGTAGGCTTAGAGTTTTGAGGTGCTAAAGTTAGTGACTTTCATTATGGATGAATATACAGTGCGCGTATAAGTTATTGGAAAGACGATATTATTAAAACGGCCTTACCGATGAAAAAAACATACAAGCTTGTATAAATTGATATGATTTCTTCTTAATGTTTTAAATATCTTGGATCTAGATGCCTGAACACCCTATTCGTTGTGTGCGGAGTATGGGGTGGGGGTAAAGAAGTCGATGGCAGCACTTGCAGTGGACACAAATTGCATTAAAGTAGGGTGTCAGGTCGTATGTGTGTCTACAAAAGTTAATTTATAAATGAATCTAAAAATGGGCCGTTATATTTGCTGTGTTGTAAATTGCAATAATATGCGGAAGAAATAGTACATACAAATTTTATCGATTTCCTACAGCAGCTTGGAAATTAGAACAATGCAAGAAATGGATAGAAATGGACAAAAAGGGGTTTACTAATAAGTTGCTTATTGGTATTACTCCTGGGGGCTTTATTTCATTTAAGTCTAAAGTGGCAGGTGGAAGGAAAAGTTATTCACAAATGACTGTAAAATCTGGATTACTACATTATTTGGAAGATGACGACATTATTTTGACGGACAAATGGTTTCCAAAACTAAGACGAGTTTTGGACGAAGCTGGAAGCAAGTGAGTATAGTTATGTCGCCTTTTCTAGAGGACAAAAGTAAATTTTCCAGAGAGAAAGTCAAGAAACTTACAATATTGCCCGTATCAAAATTCATGTCGAGAGGATAATGCAAAGACTAAAAGAACTTATCAGATTTTAAATAATGTTCCGACTTATTTATATAACCACCTTGCTGCCATTGTATATATTTGTTGTGCATTAGTAAATTTACAACCCCCAATGATTAAAGAAATAATAAAAAATTAACATTTATTATGAATAGTCAACATTAATTCTTATAATTCTTTATAAACATTTCAAATTTATTTATATTTATTCGTATTTATTTGGTGTTACATCAAATGTATATTAAATTGCTTACAACTTTTCCAGTGAAACTTCGTCTTTCATGTGGCACATTCTTGCTATCTGCGGTAGTATTTTCCAAATACAAAGCTTGTAAATAATGTTCAAAATAAAAGATTTCACTACATACTATTGCATGTTTTATCAAATATTCATTCCTTTACTGAAAGAAAACGCTTGCTAAGGTCTTTGTCCACAAAATTTGTTGCAGTGCTATTAAATTTAATGAGATTTTAGGTCAATTTTAATATTACCAATTTAATCAGAATTTGACAGATACATGACAGCCTACAAATTTGTGAACGCTACGCAGCGCCGATGTCGCGCACTTCACGAATAGGCATTCGTTTTATCTACACAATTCAATTAAAATAAAAAGTTTATCAACTGAGAACACCATACGTTTGACAGATTTCGCTATATTGTTTGATAACATTTAACGACTATATGAAAAATAGGAATAGTCAAAGCAGTAACTGACTAACTGAATTGCGAATGAAGTAAGTATAATTCAGATAAACAAACAATTGACAATGAAGTGACGCCCCGTCAACAACCGCTGCAATAGTAGTCTGTCGATTTGTGAAATTTCCGCCCAAATCAAATTGATATTTCATGATTCTGAATTGATTGGGCCGTTACTTGATGAAAATCCATGTTTATACAAAATTCAAACCTTTGTTGGTCAGATTTTTACTTGTTATTTGTTAAACATATCAATTGTTTCGCCAACACAGTGGCTTCATCAGATGTTGAGTACATAGACTAAATTTTATAATGTGGAACTACGTTTATATAACTAGAGTAATTCTAGGTTTATTGATATGGGATTTCCTACTATTAGACTATTGGAATTAAGTTTTCAAAAAATAAAACCAGCCACAGGTAGGATTCGACATTTGTCCCGGATCGGAACCGAACGACATACAGCTGTTTCGAACTTGTTAGTTCTCATCAGTGCCGCATACGGTACGCCGATTCAGGACAAATGCCGAATGAAATGCCGGTGGTTCCTTTCTCGATTTCCGACTTATAAGTTATTGACAGAGATCGTATCGATAAAGATGTATAGGCCATAAAGTTCATTCGGCATTTGTCCTGAATCGGCGTACCGTATGCGGCACTGATGAGAACTAACAAGTTCGAAACAGCTGTATGTCGTTCGGTTCCGATCCGGGACAAATGTCGAATCCTACCTGTGGCTGGTTTTATTTTTTGAAACCTTATCTGATCGTGCAGAAACACGAGAAAGGGGTCGAGGATCGCTTCTGGGTATAATTCAATGCCTGCCGGGGCTTTAGCCCGAGGAGTAGTTGTTTCCTAGAGCGATTATGTAATAGCTTTGCTATTCGGGAACTACTTTGATAGCCGCTTGGCGGCTTGGTGGTTCCTTTCTCGATTTCCGACTTATAAGTTACTGGAATTAAGTTATAAAATTTCAACAGATGTTATCTGTAAATTTTAAACACGATTTTTGGATAGCATGTAGAACTAAAATAAATTTAATAACGGGGAGTTTGTTTCAATTTGATCATTTAATATGACATCAAATTTTTTTGCTTTATTAATTTCTAAAGATTCTAATTAATTTAATTTTAAGCTTTTCTTCTCTACATGTACAATTTTAAATTATTCGTTAAAGGTATGGTCTGCTTCGATTAGATGAGTTGCATATGTTGAATCTCTTTTATTATCATTAAAACTCTTTTTGTGTTTTGCTCCTAAAACTCCTGTTGTATTTTAATAATAATAAAAGAGATTCAACATATAATTCATCTAGTTGAAGCAGACAATACCTTTAACGAAGAATTTAAAATTGTACATGTAGAGAAGAAATGCTTAAAATTAAATTTATTAGAATCTTTAGAAATTAATAAAGCAAAGTAATCTGATATTATACTAAATGATCAAATTGAAACAAACTCGTCCCCGTTATTAAATTTATTTTAGTTCTACATGCTATCCAAAAATCGTGTTTAAAATTTACAGATAACATCCGTTGAAATTTTATAACTTAATTCCAACAGTTTAATAGTAGGAAATCCCATAACAATAGCTATATGAACGCAGCAACCTTAGTTATATAAACGCAGTTCCACATTGTAAAATTTAGTCTATGTACTCAACATCTGATGAAGCCATTGTATTGACAAAACAATTTTTATATTTAACAAATAAAAGTCAAAATCTAACCAGCAAAGGTTTTAATTTTGTATAACATTTCATTATTTATTTGTGATAAACTGTTTACTCCAAAAAATGCATACGTTCCCTTTTCTAGAACCCCTGTTATTCTCTACACGCTGACGTGGTTTTGAATTTGGTCCGACGCCAGGAGGGAATGATTCACTTGCATAAGGAAATTCGACGACATTTTATTCCACGACAATAGCCTCATTCCTTTATCATCGTTATTCCAGGGGAAGTGAGGTGCATTAAAATTTCAGCCAGATCTAAAGGAAATAGTACTTTCGCAAGGAGACCCCGGCGCGCCGAATTTCGTATTCATAGAAAAAAATAAATATCCCCACACAATCTTGTTAGTCTCGAGTTTATGATAAACATGTTGTTTAAGACGCGCTGGGGTGTTGCTTGCAAATAACCATTACTCGAACGCGACGCTAAAACATTTATTCATGAATTTTAGAATCGCGCACTCTCACCTTCGTTCAAAATGAGATTTATGCGATATTCGCGGGAGGATATGTCCTGATGAGAAATAGCAACTCCGGTAAGTTATCCGGGCGCATATTGGAAAACGTAATGAAATTGTACGGGAAAATAAGGACGCTTTCTAAATCATTTGCTGGAGCTGCGACATGTCAAACAAATTTCATATGTAGTAAAACGATGATATATTGGTTAGAAACAAAGTCGTACTATTTTGTAAAAACATTATAGATAATTAAGAATTATTAATAGCTCCCTACTACAATAAGTAATATACTGACAAACAAGGTAACAGAAGAAAAGTAATAACTAAACCGGAAATTGACTTCGGACATTTCAGAGTCGGACTTACACGTGGTCTGAAATATCTATTAGAAATAGAAACATCGTAAAGAAATATCACAATCTTATAATAAACTATACAATAAAACATTTCATGTCAGTAGCTTGTACACACTTGTATAAATTAGTAGGACCATCCCTTGTCACAGTACGGCGTTGGAATAAGTTCCGGGGTTGGTGTTAAATAACGGTAACGGTAACGGTGAATTACGGTGTTCCCATTGTTATATTCAGACGATTCGAAACATTAGATAAACAATAAAACGCTACTAAACAGATGTAATCAAACTTTCTAATTAATAAATACACATAAAATCAAAAGCACATAGTAAATATAATTATAGAAATTTGAATAATATAATAATATATCGATTATTAAATGTTTAATAAGTTCATGATATTCATCATCATTAGGTCATCAGTCCTAAGACTGGTTGGACGCTAACCTCCAGCTTCTCCTATCTTGTGCTAACCTACGCATTTCGCTAATTATGCTACAACCTACATCCCTTACTATTTGCGAGCAGTAGTCTAATCTAGACCTACCTCTGCCTTTCTTCACTCCTATTTTTGCCTCCAAAATATCGCGGACTATTCCCCCATGTCTCAGCAAGTGGCCTACCATTCTATCTCTTCTCTTCTATATGTTTTTCCACATACTTCTTTTCTCGCCGACTTTCTCCAATACTTCTTCGTTTCTAACCCTATCAGTCCATGGTATTTTCATCATTCTTCGGTAACACCACATCTCAAAAGCTTCTAATTTCTTCCTACTTGCTTCCCCTACCGTCCAGGTTTCGCAACCGTATAGTGCCGTGCTCCATACATATGTTTTCAAAAATCTCTTCCTTGTTTCTAAGTTTATTACCCCCGAGCATAAAAGTGCTTTATTTTTGTTAAAAGCTACTCGACCCTGCGCTATTCTTTGTTTTATGTCTTTATCGCTTCTTCCATCCCAATTTATTTTACTTCCTAAATAAGTGAAGTCTTTAACTTCCTCCAATCTTTCATTATTAATTTGTACTTTCGTTTTTGCTCTGCTCTCGCGCCCTCTGCACACTAACACTTTAGTTTTGTTCTTATTCACCCTCATTCCGTATTCCTCTGTCGACACTGCCTCCATTTCGTTCAATGCTGATTCTAATTCCTCCTTACTAGATGCTAATACTGCTATATCATCCGCGAATCTCAGCATTTTTAGTTTCTGTCCCTGTACTTTAATCCCGAAATCCACTCTATCTTTTACCACATTAATCTCCTCTTCGATGTGTACAGATTAAAAATTAGTGGTGGTACATCCTTGTCTTACTCCTTTCCTAATACCTACTTCCCTTTTTCCCCTTCTACTTCTATAACAACAGTTTGCTCTTTGTATAGATTGTGTACTACTCTCCTATCTCTATACTTCATTCCCGCGCTCTTTAGTATCTCGAACATTTTTTCCCATCTTACGTTATCAAAAGCTTTTTCTAAATCTACAAATCCTATATAAGCGTTCTTTCCTTTTTCTATTGTTTTCTCTAACATTACTCTTAAATGATATTAAATAAAGTAAAAATTTTTAAATTAAAATTAATCTGAGCAAATTTTTTACTAAAAGAACGGTAACATGAAGCATAAGATTGAAAATTGCTAAAAAAATTAACCATGGGAAATGTAGAGATATACGTATTAAAAAAATTAAGATAATTCGTTTTATCTATCGCTAACAATATCAAAGCTGGAAAGCATAAAATAACTTTAAAGTTAACATTCAGAGTTAAAGTTATAATTGAAATTTTGAGAAATGTCAAAATGTGACAGCATAAGGACTAATACACATAATACATAAAATAATTGCAATATAATAGGTAATAAATCAAAAATGAAGGTAATAATTCAAAATACGACATATAGAATCGTAAATTAGGTATATATGACTGAATAATTGTACAATAATTAATAAGAGTCAAAAGTGCGTAATTAAAATAATGTGTGGGTAAAAAGAAAGTGCAACGAAAAAGGTATGCGAAAGAGACATTACAATGTAGGAGGTATCTAAGGAAAACAAAAGAAGGTTGTTGATACAACAGTGAAAAACCAGCTTATGGGGACGCCGCATCGCTAAAAAAAATGATAACGAAATTTGAAGAAAAGGTATAATTAAAAGTATTAAAACCTATAATAATATAATTAAAGGTATTAAAAAATATAATAAAATACCTACCGAGAATGAAGTCGAATAAATTATCCCAGTGCCAGCCAATTTTTCACTCAGATTCCATTAAGAATAGCCAAAGATTATACCAGAAGAGCCCTATAGGTTTTAGAGGGGTCCACAATAATAGAAAAGGATACCAAATAACATATAATTGAATAACAAAATCGTACGATAAAATTAACGTTACCTAACAAAAGAGAGGTTCATTATAAAAAAAGATACTTTCCTATATCAGATTAAACATATATAATAAAACAAGAGTTACCCAGTTCAAAAACATTAAAATAAGTGAGTAAAAAGGACTGCTTAAAACAGTGAGGTAATATTAAGGACGATAAATCGATAATAATCTATAAACATTCACAGATCATAGAACACTTAATTAGGGAATTTTAGTAGTAAGAAAAGTAGGTTACTGTATGAATTTAAAATATAAATTTCAAAAAATAAAACCCGCCACAGGTAGGATTCGACATTTGTCCCGGATCGGAACCGAACGACATACAGCTGTTTCAAACTTGTTAGTTCTCATCAGTGCCGTACACGGTACGCCGATTCAGGACAAATGCCGAATGAACTTTATGGCGTATACATCTTTATCGATACGATCTCTGTCAGTAACATATAAGTCGGAAATCGAGAAAGGAATCACCAAGCCGCCAAGCGGTTATCAAAGTAGTTCCCGAATAGCAAAGCTATTACATAATCGCTCTAGGAAACAACTACTCCTCGGGCTAAAGCCCCGCCAGGCATTGAATTATACCCAGAAGCGATCCTCGACCCTTTCTCGTGTTTCTGCACGATCAGATAAGGTTTCAAAAAATAAAACCCGCCACAGGTAGGATTCGACATTTGTCCCGGATCGGAACCGAACGACATACAGCTGTTTCGAACTTGTTAGTTCTCATCCGTGCCGTACACGGTACGCCGATTCAGGACAAGTGCCGAATGAATTTTATGGCGTATACATCTTTATCGATACGATCTCTGTCAGTAACATATAGCTTGGCGGCTTGGTGGTTCCTTTCTCGATTTCCGACTTATATTTTACTGACAGAGATGTAACATATAGTAATTATTCGTCCCGTTCAATAGTCGACAAGCAGCTTTCAAGTACGCAGCATCCGCAAGAAAAAAATAGAGCCATGTCTTTGTTTTCCTCATGTTTAGTCCCCATACTTCTTTTAACGTCTCATAAACTAATTTTGCAACAGTTTCAGCATTTGTCTTTGTCAATATTTTTGATACTATCACATGTGATTGTGTTGCCGATTGCTCATTTCTTCTATAACTATATTCGCCACTTGAAGACCGCAGGCATTTGTGGTTTCATCGACAGAAACCACAAATATGACGTGATAGCGCATGGACTTCATCGCATAGCAGAGGAAATCCGTGGCCGTTATCTGAATATCGATCGCCTGATGTCGAATGTCATACAAGTGCTTTTAAAAGCCCCACATTATTTTAAAGTTATCTCCATCGCCTACAACCCAGTGGGGAACGTGAATCGAGGCAGCTCCATATTATTACTGCAATTTTGAGAATATCATCGGGGTATTTCAACAGTTTTATCCAAATGATGCTATTACTATTGCGAATGCGCAACAGACCTTAACGGATCCAGCTGATCAACAAGATTTGACGTATATAAATACGTAATTTTTCGCGTATACCAAAAGCCATTGATAAGTTGGAAAAAAACACAGACAGAGGAATTTTCAAGCTATAAAACGCTGTTTGGGACCTTCGACAGTATATTTTTCAGTTGGAGGGGGATACTGCGAAGGTTATAAAGTAAAAATTCACTGCTGTTTTGAATAACAACCCAGGGTTTTCTACTATAGCAGTTATAGTAGATATTTTACAGCAGAAATAAGTTCATGTCTCTAATCCAGAAATCAATATGAAATCAATATGGCTTTACAACATTATTCATATTTCCGGTATGCTCTGTTGACTTCCGTTGATGTAGAAAGGTCACTTTCACATTATAAATGGATATTTACTGACAGACGTCGCTCGCTGACTACTGAATATTTAGAGCAGCTAATAAAAATATACTCGTGTGATCATACGCGTAAATAGTAATAGGTGTGTGGTGATGTTACCTTGAATAACTACTCTGTTGTCCAGATCGTTTTGACAATACGGTGACGTGATGACTTGCCGTGCCCCCGGGCCTGACTACGCATTTTTAGAAATACAATTACAGGTCCTCATTTGTTCCTAAACGACAACGCAATGAAAGGTAAACTAGTATATGAATAATTTTTATATGTTAGTCTGCTCTTCATTGTAAGTCCGTCTCTGTTATTTACATCACGTTGCGCGTTGGCAGTCAAATCCGGGGCTTACAATTAATAATAATAACGTTACTAGTTATAGTAGAATTACGTGTAATATTACACAGTAGGTGTTGACGTTAATAAATTTTAGTCGCCTTTGGGCATACTTCAATTACATATAAAATCTGGCTGTATTTTCAAATCACTACAAAGCTGTATTTTTTCCAGCTAAGGCAACATCAGTGAATGTTTACTCCTTCCTACTCGGGCGGGCGTAAATCGTACCAATTGCGTATTTCGTGTTAATTTGAGATTTTAAATACTGTTTTGTGAATTTGTGTAGTGATTTATTGTACTAATTATTAATATTTATATACTGTGATAGTGACAATGGATTTAGTTTATAATTTAGTTCATGTGAAGCGGTTTTTTAAATACTCTTATGAAGAAAAAATTGATTTAAAAAACAATGGTAGGCCATTGCCCGATATTGTTATTGAGACTGCAGGTGTTAGCCGCGGAAAAGCATATAAACGTCAATTTAATAGAGACATTTATTCGAAGAACAATTGGATTTGTGGGTGCAACAAGAAAATGCGTTATTTTGTTTTCCTTGTTTACTTTTTGGCGGTGATAAAGCATGGACGGAGGTAGGAGTGACAGATTTGGTGCACTTACCTGAAAAAATAAAAAAACGCGACAACTCCAAAAGCCATCTACATAATACAATGGAATTACCTTTATTAGGAACAACTAATATTAAAGCACAGCTAGATTCAGCTTATTGGATAAATGTGCAAAAGCATAATGATAATGTGACAAAAAAGAGATACGTTTTGTCAAAAGTTATAAACTGCATAAAGTTTTGTGGGGCCTTTGAACTGGCGCTGCGAGGACATGACGAAGCTGAAACCTCTCAAAACCCGGGGATATTTTGTGATTTGATAAATTTTTCTGCTGAGCTTGATATAAATTTAAGCGAGCATCTACAAAATGCTTCAGTATTTAAAGAAACCTCTAAAGAAATACAAAATGATCTTTTAGACTGTATATTAAAAGTATCTCATAAATAAATAATTAAAGAAATTAACAAACGTTCATTTTTGGCAGTTATGGCAGACGAAACAACTGATGTATCTGCAGAAACTCAGTTAGTGGTAGTTTTAAGATATATTCTCGATGCTGAACCGATTGAACGTTTTTGGACATACCTGAAACCTGCAAAATGTGACGCTGAAACTTTTTCGGAAAATATTTTAAGTGTTATAGACCCTCTAGTAGAAAATTCACCTTACAAGCCTTTTCTCTTAACCAAAGAATATGACGGCAAACTCAATTTAGGTTTGATTTATTCTTGATGTTGATAGCTTGTAATATTCCGCTTCACACACTAGATAAACAACCATTTCGAAAGCTGTGGCACAAATACAATACACGGTTCCAGTTACCAAGTCGCAGAACATCATAAAGCGATATATCAACTGTACGTGACGACACTAGAGAGAATATTACACGTAAATTACAAAATAGACGACTGTGGTTCTGTGTTCATGAGACGACACATCGTAAGAAATCTATTGCAAATATTATAGTACGTGTGCTGGACCCTCGGCAATCAACATTTTTTCATTGCCATAGGTAGCAATAGACACACTGAGTCAATTGCAAATTAAATATAAGCTTCAATCCAAGCTTCATCAACAACAACATAGATTCCTTAGTATCCAGAAATTTTCTGCCTGGACATATTCCATATGTCTAGTTTGACATTTTCAATCTCATTTTAATATATTCTGTTACTCTGTAGGCTATCCTCAGATAATCTCAGAGATTATGTTAATTCCAGATTTTATATGTAATTGAAGTATGCCCAAAGGCGACTAAAATTTATTAACGTCAACACCTACTGTGTAATATTACACGTATGCATTAAGTGCTACATATATTTACATAATAACATACGACATGGGTGATTATATAACTACAACGAAAACCGTCTCCAGAGAAGCCTAATGACTTAATGTCACGTAGGTAGGTAATAATTGCAATTTCAGCTCCACCATTCCCATTGCAATTTCGTTACTTCCAGATAAATTCCTGCGAGGTTCTTTCCGACTTTCATTCGGTTGCATGCAGTTAACTATACGTTTTTGTCGCGCTCGATTTCCAGCTAAGAAATTTAATTTCCTTTCGAGTTCCTTTCCTTCCAGGAAAAGAATATGACTGTAGAAGGATTAAGCGTACACAAACAATAACGCCATATAAAGGGTATTTCAATAAAGCCGCTTGATTTGTAAACGAAAATGAAGTAAGTTAGTTGTATGAGATCATCATGAGGTCATCAGTCCTAAGACTGGTTGGCCGCTAACCTCCAGCTTCTCCTATCTTGTGGTAACCTACGCATTTCGCTAATTGTGGTACAACCTACATCCCTTACTATTTGCGAGCAGTAGTCTAATCTAGGCCTACCTCCGCCTTTCGTCACTCCTATTTCTGTCTCCAAAATATTGCAGACTATTCCCCCATGTCTCAGGAAGTGGCCTACCGTTCTATCTCTTCTCTTCTTTATGTTTTTCCACATACTTCTTTTCTCGCCGACTTTCTCTAACTTCTTCGTTTCTAACCCTATCAGTCCACGGTATTTTCATCATTCTTCGTAACACCACATCTCAAAAGCTTCTAATTTCTTCCTACTTGCTTCCCCTACCGTCCAGGTTTCGCAACCGTATAGTGCCGTGCTCCATACATACGTTTTCAAAAATCTCTTCCTTGTTTCTAAGTTTATTGTATTTTTCCTCATTTCTATGTTTATTGTATGAGGTGTGCCGCGGTTTTGCTTAGTGGTACGTCCAAGCAAATTCGGATTCGAAAAAATAGCAGTTGTCGGATTCGGTACGATACCAATTCGCACGAGATACACCAGCACCAAATGTATCCCGAGAAAGTCAGTGTTTGGTGCGAGTTTTGGTCTGACGGAATCATCAGTCTGTACTTCTTTCAAAACGAAGCATGCCGCGATAAACATTCTGCACGAGCAGTTTGAGGGAATGATTATCTCACACAGCCGCGACATGTACTGGCCACCGAGATTATGCGATTTAACACCTTTAGACTTCTTCCTTTGGGGCTATCTTAAATCGCAGGTCTATGCGAATAAACCGCAAACAATTGATGGTTTCAAATTCAACAAAACGAACGCTATCCAGCAAATTCAGTTATATTTATGCGACAAAGTCATCGAAAATAGGCAATTTGCATGAAACTTCTGTACGCCTGAAAATATATTTTTTCTGCCGTATAATAAGTACTTAAGAAGAATATTATAGTCATTTTTCATGAAAATTTGTAGTTTTTGCATAATTAATAAAATTAATTCACTCATTTATGTAAACAAATTCACGTGTTCGAAAACGCTAGTCTGGTTGGTCCACGTCACTGTATGGGGAATTATTCCAATCGTCACTGTTTTGATTTGGTTTAGTGCTAAGAGTTTGTAAAATCTGTAACAAGTGCGTTTTATAAAGTGCCTAACGGTATGGAGCCGATAAAACACAAATTCTATAAGTATTATATTGTGCCAATGTGTACAAATACTACGGTATCAACGCCCGAAAAATTGTTCTTCCGGTTCCCAAAGAGGAAAGAATGCGAAAAAAATGGTGCGTAGCAATGAAAAGGGACGAAAAGAAAAATATAAAGCAATCAAGTTCGACGCCGCTATATTGTTGGGAGGGTCATTTTATTGTGAGTACCTAATAACATTTATTTGTTTTGAATGTATTTGTACATAACCCCACTTTCAAGTTGTATGCTGTTTCCATATTACTTGCCGCATGGAATATTTGGAAACAGCGTTATCTCCATAATTTTCACGTCCAGATCTACAAAAATGCAAAACGAACAAGTTACCTGTGTAAGTGCAACAGTTTGTTGGTACCATTGACATATACGTCAATGGTGTTGACGTTTACGATAGGTTATAAAACTACAAACTGTATAAAACTATTGACATGAATAATTTTCAGATAAACATGCATTAAAATATGAAATGGTAAATATAGATATACTAACCTTGCAGTTTTAACTCCTCTAATTTCAATACCCATGAATTGTGAATTTTCCTAGAAAGGTAGAAAGGAAAACATGGACAAGGAATCAATCTTTGGCAAGTTATCAGATTGTCCTTGCACAAATCCACTGTCTGTTGCCATAGTCTACACACAATTGTTCAATATTAATAATAATAAAGAGATTCGCACACCGAAAAAGGAATATTTAACGAAATTACACTAAACGCCCATCTATCTCTCAACAAATTAATATACAGTGACGTCACGCGACAGCCATTTGCATTTCTTGTGTTTACGCGCGCCGATAATAATTTCAAATTTCATTTATTTATTTTGTGTCTACTATTGCACAAAAAGTGGTAAATTTAACGCTGTATGGATTTAATGACCTATAGAATGTTTTGACAACATAATTAAAAATCATGCAAATTGCCTATTGGACCTCCCGAATATGTGCCACCAAGCAAAGCCGCGGCAGATATTTGAAAGATGTTATATTCCGTACTTAATGCCATAAAATGTTCTTTTAAATAGAAAAAATATTTTGTAGAGGTCTCACACATAACTTATTTTATTTACATTTAAAAATTGAGCACCCTTATTGAAATACCTTTTAGTATTGGCTAAAGTTATGCCTGGAGTAATTAGGCTGAGTCAACAAACCAGCTGCCATCGATCGTCATATTCGTACAGTCCATTCTCCGAGACTAATGGATCAGACTCTGTTGCCGCAGGAGAAATGTATCTCGCAATTCCATTTGTAAAATAGACGGCATGCCGAAGAAGTGGCCAATATAACGAATTAAAATTTCGCGTCCTCGTCTGCTGCCCAACGTAACGGCGCGATATCATCTGCAGTCATTTCATTTCCTATATAGATACAGCGATCGGTCTGGCGCGGCAATTTCTCGGCGGGAGTTTATCCGGGGAAAAAGGGCCGCATAAAACAGGGAATAAAAGTAATTTTTGAATATAGGGCGTGCAGTAAATGTGGTAACTAAACGGGGGGGGGGGGCTTAGAGCGCGGTTTCGACCGCCGCGATGCCTAACTAAATCCGATTGTGGCTTTAGCGGAGAGGCTATCACAATAAATCCCCGGAATGGCCCACATCTATAGGACATACAATTTGGTTTCGGTATCCGCGGATCCGGATAGCAAATCTGGCTTGCTTTGTTTCAACTCCTCTTTGGTTATTGTCTCGGTCTCTTTCGGTTATTCGTTTTGGGCGATTAGAGAGGGCACGATTTGCGAGAGATATTCGCTGCCTCGCGTCGTCCATATAACGCAATTAAATATAGCCATCGCTCGCTATTGATGTCGAATATTAAAAAACTCAAATGTATTCTGAACTCTATTACACGAAATAGGGAACGATATTCATCATCATCATGAGGTCATCAGTCCTAAGACTGGTTGGCCGCAAACCTCCAGCTTCTCCTATCTTCTGCTAACCTACGCATTTTGCTAATTGTGCT
This sequence comes from Rosalia funebris, assembly GCA_037954035.1. Lineage (NCBI taxonomy): Eukaryota > Metazoa > Arthropoda > Insecta > Coleoptera > Cerambycidae > Rosalia > Rosalia funebris. The sequence goes on from JAZFAV010000022.1 coordinate 14,654,740, forward strand.
ACAACCTACATATCTTACTACTTGCGAGCAGTAATCTAATCTAGGCCTACCTCTACCTTTCTTCACTCCTATGTCTGCCTCCAAAATATCGCAGACTATTCCCCCATGTCTCAGCAAGTCCACTCTATCTCTTCTCTTCTTTGTGTTTTTCCACATACTTATTTTCTCGCCGACTTTCTCTAATACTTCTTCGTTTCTAACTCTATCAGTCCACGGTATTTTCATCATTCTTCGGTAACACCACATCTCAAAAGCTTCTAATTTCTTCCTACTTGCTTCCCCTACCGTCCAGGTTTCGCAACCGTATAGTGCCGTGCTCCATACATACGTTTTCAAAAATCTCTTGCTTGTTTCTAAGTTTATTACCCCCGAGCATAAAAGTGCTTTCTTTTTGTTAAAAGCTACTCGACCCTGCGCTATTCTTTGTTTTATATCTTTATCGCTTCTCCAATCTTTCATTATTAATTTGTACTTTCATTTTTGCTCTGCTCTCGCGCCCTCTGCACACTAACACTTTAGTTTTGTTTTTATTCACCCTCATTCTGTATGCCTCCATTTCGTTCAACGCTGATTCTAATTCCTCTTTACTGGATGCTAATACTGCTATATCATCCGCGAATATCAGCATTTTTAGTTTCTGTCCCTGTACTTTAATGCCGAAATCCACTCTATCTTTTACCACATTAATCGCTTCTTCGATGTACAGATTAAAAATTAGTGGTGATAGCGTACATCCTTGTCTTACTCCTTTCCTAATACCTATTTCGCCTAAACCCGAATTGGTCTTCTCCTAGTATTTCCTCCGCTCTATTTTCCATCTTCTTCTGCACTGTTCTGGTTAAAATTTTTTATGCGTGGGAAGTTAGGCTTATCGTTCTAAAGTTCTCGCATTTGTCGGCTCCTCTCTTTTTCGGTATAGTAACGATAATGCTCCTCTTATAATCCTCCGACATCTCGCCCGTTTCGTATATGTATTTTACCAGTTCAAAGATCCTATTTACTACTTTCTGTCCCGCACATTTCAAAATTTCACACCCGGCGCTTTATTGTTCTTTAGCCCTCTTAGTGCTATTTCAAATTCCTCTCTCAATATAGGTTTTCCTACATCTTCCCTATCGATGCTAGATTCTTCCTCTAATATCTCTCCTAATTCCTGACCCTCGTATAAATTTCCTAAGTATTGCTTCCATCTATTCTTCTATCTTCACAAATCCTATTACCTGCTCTATGTCCGAATAAACGGTTTCTAACTCTTCCTCACTATGGCTAGAGGTAGGCATGTATACTTGCACTATTACTGTTTTCACTGGCTTCGAATCTAACCTAACCATCATTACTCTCTCGCTGTATTGTAGGTAGCTATCTACACACTGTCCTACGTTCTGCCGCATAACGATTCCTACTCCCGCGTTTCCATTTATCAATCCTGTGTGTATTACCCTATAGTCACCGCTCCAAAAATGCGCGGCCAGCGTATCTCACTAATACCTACTATATCTAATCCTAACCTATCCATTTGTATCTTCAGATTCTCTAGCTTCCCTGCCTGTCTCATGCTTCTGACATTCCACGCTCCGACTCGTGAAATGCTACACTTCTTATTAACCCTACTATTGCACTCGATCACGTCTCCCGGAACAGTCCTCGCCCGGAGGTCCGAACGGAGGACTATTTTACCTCCGGTGTTTTTTGCCCCAGGAGACGCCATCATTATTTGGGATAAGCCTTTCGTTAGTTTAGTTAGTTCTGAGGATTATAATGTGGTGGTTTCCTCTTGCCTTCCACATCGCAGTCGTGTGTGTCATAGCACCATGCCAACCCCCACGGTTTCTGCCACTATGACTACTGAAAGAGCTGCAGCCCTCCTTCAGGGACTTGTCTTAGTCTGGTTTTTTCTTAGTCTGGTAGAACTTCGTCAAGGTGCAAGTCCTATCGGATCGGGGAACGATATTGTGACATATTAAACAATGTTTCTACACTGAATTGATGATTTGAATTGAAACGACATGTGGTATCAGCCAGACGGTGCAACGTGTCATACAGTACTTGGAACCATAACTCTGTTGCATACCAAATTTCCTGAACATGTTGTCTCGCGAAATTCTCAAATGACCTGCAAAATCATTTATTTATTTATTTATTTATTTATGTATTTATTTATTTATGTATTTATGTATTTATTTATTTATTTATTTATGTATTTATTTATGTATTTATTTATGTATTTATTTATGTATTTATTTATGTATTTATTTATTTATTTATTTATTTATTTATTTATTTATTTATTTATTTATTTATTTATTTATTTATTTATTTATTTATTTATTTATTTATTTATTTATTTATTTATTTATTTATTTATTTATTTATTTATTTATTTATTTATTTATTTATTTATTTATTTATTTATTTATTTATTTATTTATTTATTTATTTATTTATTTATTTATTTATTTATTTATTTATTTATTTATTTATTTATTTATTTATTTATTTATTTATTTATTTATTTATTTATTTATTTATTTATTTATTTATTTATTTATTTATTTATTTATTTATTTATTTATTTATTTATTTATTTATTTATTTATTTATTTATTTATTTATTTATTTATTTATTTATTTATTTATTTATTTATTTATTTATTTATTTATTTATTTATTTATTTATTTATTTATTTATTTATTTATTTATTTATTTATTTATTTATTTATTTATTTATTTATTTATTTATTTATTTATTTATTTATTTATTTATTTATTTATTTATTTATTTATTTATTTATTTATTTATTTATTTATTTATTTATTTATTTATTTATTTATTTATTTATTTATTTATTTATTTATTTATTTATTTATTTATTTATTTATTTATTTATTTATTTATTTATTTATTTATTTATTTATTTATTTATTTATTTATTTATTTATTTATTTATTTATTTATTTATTTATTTATTTATTTATTTATTTATTTATTTATTTAGGACAGTGAATTAAGTATGTCAGTTACCAGTTATTTTTCATTCTGTGTTCGTGTTTGGCTCCCTGAGTTAGGTTCATCACTGATGCCAAAGATAATGACGTGGCGTTTTTCTCGCTCGTGCATTTCCTGCACAATTTCATCAGACTGGTTGTTTTCTGCTTCAACCGGTAAAATGTTTGTTATTTGTTGTTCCAGTTCCATCCAATTGTTGATTTTAATTGCCTCTATATTAGTTATTTTCCCCCTCTATATTAGTTATTTTTTTTTTTAAAGTATCTAATTGTTTACTCACTTTGTCGAACTCATCCCGTAGATTTTTTACAACTGTAGCCGATATTTGTAAAGCAAAGGTCTCCATAAAATCCTTGTCGATAGGACAATCCTTGATTACTTCTTGCGATATTTCTCTAACATCGGTTTCCTGCGCCTTAGTTAAAACCATCCTGGGATTTCTTATACGCTGATATTATAATATGTCTGACTATGATTATAATATGTCTGACTAAAATGACCATGGTTGATACCACGTCCGCAATTAAAATTCAGAGCGACATATTGGAAGCATTCGAAATACACAAAGGGCTGCGATAGGGAGATGCGCTGGCGTGTCAGTTATTTAATATAGCCCTGTAAAAAGTCATTAGAGACGCCAATCTTGAGACTAGGGGAACAATATTCACTAAGTCAGTCCAGACCTTGGCATGTGCAGAAGATGTCGACATAATAACGAGAACGGTGACAAAGTCTGCAGAAACTTTCTTAGACCTAGCAACGACAGCGGGGGCCATGGAACTACAGGCAAACGACGAAAAGACAAAATACATGTCAACTACTTTGCAGCTAAGAGCTGGTAATGCAGGACAAAATTTAGTAACTGGTAATCACAACTTTGAAGCAGTCAGGGAATTCACCTATCTAGGTACTCAAGTCGATCCAAACAATAACATCTCGGGAGAAATTAAACGGTGCATAGTAACGGCAAATAGATGTTACTGTGGCCTTTCCAGGCATTTCTCCAATAAGCGACTGTCACAAACAACAAAGCTGAGAATATACAAGACCCTAGTAATCTCTATACTGCTATATGGATCAGAAGCGTGGACCATCACAAAGGCCGACGAAACCTCCCTACTTTATTTCGAGCGGAAAATACTGCGAAAAATTTTCGGGGACGTATGCGAAAATGGGTCATGGAGGCGCAGGTATAATTTCGAGCTATATAACCTGTATATAAACAAAGCGAAGAGAAGAGATATTGTCACAGCGGCCAAACTAAACAGACTGCGCTGGGCAGGACATGTGGCCCGAGCCAGTGAAGCAAACCCCATTAAAAAAGTGCTTAGCATAGAACTTGTAGGAAGCAGGAAGAGAGGTAGGCCAAAGTGTAGATAGGCCGATGATGTAACACAGGATGCCAGAAGTATCGGTGCCCCCAACTTGAAAGCAGGAGCACAAAATCGTCAGGAATGGCGGAGGACGCATGGAATAATCAAGGCCCTTGCAGGGCTGTAGCACCAATGATGATGATGATGATATGTTAAGGAAAAAGTGTACGCCATACAGTCAGCAACAATCAATGACCTCAATTCAGTCATTCAATGTGTTTTTCAGGATATAGAGCCAGTTTTATGTGCCCGTGTTATGTACTATTTTGCTAAACGAATGGCATCATACCAAATGAGTCGAGGCACCCATGTGAACGATAGTCTTTTCCATTTGTAGCCATATCATCTCCATTTTATGTCGAAGAATACAAAACCTGAGTTTGTCAAATATTATTAATTTTATTCACAAATCACATCTTATTATTCCAAATGAGGCACCCTATATTTAGATTTTTATCCAACATTATAAACTTAGTATTTACGAACCTTTTTTTGCGCGTCTTGTGTTCCTAATACGAACCGCAAACAACAACAATTATTATCTCGACCTTACAAGCCGTACCCATTACAAAACAACGGATTATACGCTTTCATGGCAGGCCGGGAATTACTCGTATAACTTATTGCTATCAAGATTTGTGTAAATTTTCCACTTTCGTAGCGAATCGCGCTTAACAACTTCGCCTGATCTCTCGCGGTGATTTCCAGCTGTAAAATGCGATCCCAGGAAATGATCCATCCATATTCCACAGGTGATCGCTGAAAAAAAAACCCAGGATTTATTCGACGATGCGGAGTTGTTTAATTACGATGTATATTTCACGCTGACGTGTGAGCTTCTGAAAGAGACGATACAGAGTGGAAAATTAAAAAAAGATTCTTAAGGAACTATAGCTGAACCGAGACGTGTAAAGAGTGCAATGACCTAAGAAGCTGATAGGCGTTATTTTCATATTTAATTCCTAATTTCTTATATGTTCTACATTAATTCGGTAATAATAAGTTTAATTGCAATTTATAATCAAAATTAAACAAGAAATGTTAGAATTCAATTGTATAACGCCTATCTGCGACATAGCGCATGAAAACCTATGTAATGTTTGACAAATATAAAAAGATGAATAGATTTCATTGTATTAAGTCTTCATTGCGAAGATTTTCTTCAAAAAATGGCAACATCGTTACTCCAATATTTGCAGGTGTGTCGCCCTCTTTGTTTCTCTCATCTGAAGAATATTATTTATTTCACTCATTTAGTCTGTCATTTGCAGCGCACATGCTGATGACCATTGGCGACACACAAGAGCAAAATTTATTAATGTTATATTAATTCAATATATATTTACAATACAACATAGGACTACTTAGTTAATTTAACGATATGTGATTTTGTTATTATTTCAATTACATATTGTGTTATAAATATCGTAAAGATATAGTTTTGTGATTTCTTGCAAACGTGATACGTGTGAATTAAGATTCTGGTGCATATAGTATGTAAAGCTATTAAATATAGTAATATTGATTGTGTAATAATAATTTCGATTACGTTAGCAATGGAGGAAAGTGTGCCAGGGCCGTCATTAACTGCAAAAGGATTAACCAGTTGAACCGTGGGTGAAAATAAAATTATTTTACGTGTTTTTTAGTGTCTGCAAAGGGATCATCCTGGTTTAAAAGATGAAATAGTAGATATGTGCGCAGATTATACAGGAGCCTCAAAGTCAAATATATATAAAATTTTGAGAGAACAAAAATATATGGACCAGAACAGTTAAGGAGACACTGCGGAAAACTTTATATGGCATGAAGTTTAAATATGGGAAAATACATAGAAAGAATATTCTTATTGAAAGAAGTGAAATAGTACAGTGGAGAAGAGACTATATCAGGAAAATTAAAAAATTTGGAAGGCAAGGAAAGAAAATTGATTATACGGATGAAACATGGATCAACGAGAGGCACACTGTGGAAAAAACCTATGGCAAGATGAAAATGTGGAAAATGCACGGCAAGCAGCTATTGAAGGCTGGTCAACTGGTATAAAAATGCCTGGGGAAAATCTGGGAAAGGTCGTCGTTTGATAATTTCACATGTTATATAAAAGTACCCTTTATATACATTGTTAACTTAGGATATTTCAGTATGTAACGCATAACTATCATCTTGTGAGAAGGTAATATGATATTCTGGGAATCTCTTATCATTCTCTTTCCAGACATCATACGATACCTGCTTAACTTTTGATTGTGCATTTTATATTCCATTTATCACTAAATGTGATAACTTGGAGTATTACCAAGGCCTTCCCGGAAAACCACGCTTTGCAAGCGTTAGCGCGTCAGCATTATAAACTTATAAATTACATCCAAGCCAGCACTAAGTTAGTCTAGATTGTAACTTCATTTCGTCGTCTACGACTCATTACAAAATTATATAAAAACATAAATAAAACAGTGTTTAATATTAAAAATTGTTTTTAAAAAACTTATAAGCTGAAATAGCATATAAGACACATATAGGAAGTGATAGTGGATTTTCTTTGTTGTTTATTTTTATTTTAGTTACTATCCTGTTATTTTTAAATTTATGAGTTAATACTATTTGTTTTGTTTCGCCTTCGTTTATATTAATTTTCCATTTAGTATAATATTTTGTGATTTTATCAAGGTAATATTTGATTTCTTGGTTAGCGGTTTGTGAATGGAAGAATTCACATATGTATATCAGTGTATCGTCCGCATACAACTGAATATGTGTAGCGGGGTGTTCTGGAATATCTGATGTGTATAGGGAAAACAATATTGATAATTACACAGTGCCTTGCGGTATCCCCGCTTTAATTTGTTTTTCTTCTAATAGTTTATTATTTATTTCTACCTGGATTGTTCTCTCTTCTTCTAGGTATGATTTTATTAGGATTATATGGGTATGTGTATTTTTATTAATTTGTATACTAGACCACTATGCTATACTTTTTCTCTAGCGTATCATGTGATTCGTCTCTGAACGTTTACTGTCGCTGTGTTTTAAACATAATTTGTTTAAAATTATGATTTACTTTTAATAGTAAATTACAACGTTTTAAAAGGTTATAAGAACATTGAGGAAACTTTCCACTTATCGAATTCTATCGTTTTGTCCACCCCATAATAAATCCCTACCCATCAGCAATCCAAATACACTCCTGAAAATTTCCAATGTGGAAACAAGGAAGCGTTTTCTCTATTCATCCTATATACCTCTCGTCCTATACTTAGAAGGATAATGGTCGACCGGAAACAACGATAGTGGCCATGCGGCCTATCACGCTATACATAGAGCTGAGCTTCTGTAATGTTTCTCTTGTAATACTAGGCCACGAGAAGTATACGCCTCAATTCTTGCAGGACAAGGCGTTTTATGGCCATCCTTCCTCGGTCTAGATTTTTATTCAGTGAGTTTTACTGTATCTCGAGAGTAGGAAGTCCGTCTAATTTGGGTTGTGATGTTAGAGCAATAAGATCGCAGCTTTTATGTCCTGATCCGTTAAGTCACATATTATATAGAATCGTAACAGTATCACTATTAGGTACTTCCTGACATTAACAAATGCGTCTCAACATATTAAAATACCATACTTTTATTAGTTATTGCTTCATTCAGTCTTTCAAAAACACCATAACAGGCTTACAGTTATAATGTTTGTACATAATACGTACAATCATATGAGGAATATATTCCTCAGATGATTGACATTAATGTCAAATAAAGTAAGTAAAATCATATAAAAAAGAGAATAGCGTAGACGTTAGCCCAACGCTGAACTAATACACGGTTTTCAATAGGGGCACTTGAAATTTGTTAGGTTATAGCGGCCATGTTGTTGAAGCCACGTCTATCAAATTTATTGTGAATTATTTATTTGTGTATGGCAAATTATCGTAGAAAGCTGTAGCGTTAAATAATGTGTATAAATCATCAAATTTTATTTTCTAAGTCAGTGCTCCGTTCGACAAACGTTCCACGCATAACGAGATTTTTATTCTCGCCATAACCGTCCCGCCGAGTCGAATATTCGGCGTTTGGTGACCAAATTCGAATCAACCGCTTTAATAAATAATCAGTCAACACACGTACGTCACCGAGACGCCAGGTCTTCTGAAAACATCGTTGCTGTGCGTGAGAATATATGGGAAAACTCGAGGCAGTCAATTTCTCGTCGTTCACAAGAACTTGGCGTTTCTGCGACTTCAACTTAGCGAATTTCGCTTCGGAACTTGGGTCTGAACCCGTGCAAAATCCAGTTGACCCAGGAACTTAAGGTAGAAGACCAGAAACGATGCTGTGTGTTCACTGATTGAGCTCTGGAGCAGTTGGAAGTTGACTCAAATTTCGCCAAAAAAATCATCTTTAACGACGAGGCACATTTTTGGATGAATGGATATGTGAACAAGGAAAATGGTCGGATTTGGGATTATATCAATCCACACAAGATACACTAGCACCAAATGCATCCCGAGATTGTCACTATTTGGTACGGATTTTTATCTGGCGGAATCATCGGTCCGTACTTCTTCCAAAATGAAACTGACATTGCCATAATCGTCAACGGAAAGCGCTACAAATCGATGATAATCAACTTCTTGTGGCCTAAACTGGTTGATATGGATACCAACGACATGTGGTTCCAACAGGGCGGCGCTATTTGCCACATAGCGCATGCCACGATGGACATTCTGCTCGTGCGATTTGAGGCATGTTTACCTCGAGCAGCGACGACATGAACTGGCTACTGAGATCGTACTATTTAACGCCTTTAGACTTCTTCTTTTGGGGCTATCTTAAATCACAAGTCTATGTGCATAAACCGCAAGCAATGGATGCCCTCAGAGTCAACATAACGAACGCCATCCAGCAAATTCAGCCAGATTTATGCGACAATGTCATCGAAAATTGGACCTCCCGAATACGTGCCATCAAATAAAGCCGCAGCGGACATTTGAACGACACTATATTGCATACTTAATGTCATAAAATATTTTTTCAAATAAAAGAAATTGAGTGGATGTCTTACACACAATTTGTCTTATTTACGTTTAAAAATCGGGCGTCCTTATTGAAATACGGTTTAAAAGTACAGTAATTTACCCCGGGTCTACAACATGGATGGGTGACCTATCGTGTTCTTCTATAGAGAGTACTACGATCCAGGGATTCGATATATACTAGAGAAGAGTTGGTACCTTCGACGTAATGACAAAGTACAGGAAACCAGCTTTCCAAAAAAAAAAAAACTAAGACCCTATTCGACGCTCGACAAACGTTTCCCCAACCAAATTTGCATCATCAGGGGATGGTTAAAACTAAATCTTACCTATAGTCTCTAGGCGAAATATATAGACTAAAACGTAATGACGGGCAGTACCACATAGGATAAACTAGACGTGTATAAAGCTGAATTAAGGTACATCGAAGGGACACCAAATTGAACAATATGTCAAATCAGCAATTCCTAACCGTGTGAAGCAGATATCCGTAATTTTGATTTAGCAATACATGAGAAATGAATTTCAAAAACTAGTTGTTAGGATGAAGATTCTCATACTCTAATCCCCGAAAACGGGAATTAAATTTGTATCTTTATTCTCAAAAGAGCAAAGACTCTTACCGTGTACTATTCATTTCATCGCTATTTGCCAAATAAAAACTTTCTTCTCTTGCCGATAAACGGAAGAGTCTACCTAAGCCTAGCGATGAAAACAAGCCATGAGAAGAAATAAACTATTCTGTTTTAACCTACAGAAATAAGAAGTTTATACTCCAACCCATCTGCGAATGCCTTATACAAAAAGAACTAAACAAATTAGGTCAAAACAGCTATTTTCCTGGCTATATACCAGACGCCGACCGCTGAATTACATGACAAAATTTGTCGTATTTTTGTCTAACAGAGTTAGCACTAAAAATACAGTGATTGTTCCAAAACCACCAAGAAAGATGCAAAGTGTAACCTATCTCAGGATATCGTTAACTGCAGACCGATTTCGACCTTTCTATCTTGGGTCTCGTCAGTGCGGTGTAGACGAGTATACCTTCGACAGATAAAGCTCACATCTAGTAGACGTTGCTACGCTCCACCGCAGTAGAACGTACCAAACGCCTTGATAGCTTCGAACAATCTAAATCGAAGTAAAAACTTGAGATCATCAATATAATGCAAAGTTTTACTATCAGAGAGTAACATTCAAACTAGAGAAATAAGGAGTTTATACTCCAACCCATCTGCGAATGCCTTATATAATTCTGTAGTTTGAATGTTACCCTCTGATAGTAAGACCTTGCATTATATTGATGATCTCAAATTTTTACTTCGATTTAGATTGTTCAAAACTACCAAGAGATGGTGTTTGGTACGTTCTACTGCGGTGGAACGTAGCAAAACGTCTACTAGATGCAGAGGCGGCTGGTGTATAGGTGCTGCAGAGCTTGTTGACACTTGAAATTTTTCTAACGTCTCTAACATCACCTGCGTAATTGTATTGCCAGTACACTCAGTGAGTCTTTTGCTAGCTAATAGCAATAGAAATGTTTATTGTCGAAGGTCAAGTACGCGTACTATAATATTTACAATAGAATTTTTTTTACGTCGTCTAATCAACACATAACTACAGCCGTGTGATTTGTAATCTACGTGTGATCTCTATAATGTCGTCGCGTACAGTTGCTATATCGCTCCATAATCTGTGACTTGATGACTGGAACTATGTATTGCATTTGTGTCAAAACAGGGGCGGTTGGTGTATAGGTGCTGCAGAGCTGCAGAACTGCCAAAAAAATTAGATATTTGTATATTTTCGCGACATAATGATTACTAAAATTTATTAATAATATAATTTGGTTAGTTGGTGCAGCTAACCAAATTATTGCGTTAAAGTCGCATTCTGCCCGCCGTCCTCTATTGAGTAGTAGACCAGATGAATTATCTGGGTCTCTACGCGAGCGCGTCGCGGTACATTGAACTGGGCCACACGAGGTAGTTCTCAGCACGGCTCAGCACACCCGTCCTCCCCCTCAACTCCCGCGACAATCCAACACTTGGCGCTCGTAAATACGCGAATTTACACGGTCAGTGAGCTGTATTTTTTCCAGCTAAGGCGACATCAGTAAATGTTTACTCCTTCCTACTTCTCATACAGTTGGCGGGCGTAAATCGTACCTATTTCGTATTTCGTGTTAATTTGAGATTTTAAATACTGTTTTGTGAATTTGTGTAGTGATTTATTGTACTAATTATTAATATTTATATACTGTGACAGTGACAATGGATTTAGTTTATAATTTAGTTCATGTGAAGCGATTTTTTAAATACTCTTATGAAAAAAAAATTGATTTAAAAAACAATGGTAGGCCATTGCCCGATATTGTTATTGAGACTGCAGGTGTTAGCCGCGGAAAGGCATATAAACGTCAATTTAATAGAGACATTTATTCGAAGAACAATTGGATTTGTGGGTGCAACAAAAAAGATGCGTTGTTTTGTTTTCCTTGTTTACTTTTTGGCGGTGATAAATCATGGACGGAGGTAGGGGTGACAGATTTGGTGCACTTAACTGAAAAAATAAAAAAGCACGACAACTCCAAAAGCCATCTACATAATACAATGGAATTAGCGTTATTAGGAACAACTAATATTAAAGCGCAGCTAGATTCAGCTTATTGGATAAATGTGCAAAAGCATAATGATAATGTGACAAAAAAGAGATACGTTTTGTCAAAAACTATAAACTGCATAAAGTTTTGTGGGGCCTTTGAACTGTCGCTGCGAGGACATGACGAAGCTGAAACCTCTCAAAACCCGGGGATATTTCGTGGTTTGATAATTTTTTCTGCTGAGCTTAATGTAACTTTAAGCGAGCATCTACAAAATGTTCCTTTAAATAAGTATTTAAAGGAACCTCTAAATAAATACAAAATGATCTTTTAGACTGTATATTAAAAGTATGTCATGAAGAAATAAATAAAGAAATTAACAAAGCTTCATTTTTGGCAGTTATGGCAGACGAAACAACTGATGTATCTGCAAAAACTCAGTGGTAGTTTTAAGATGTATTCTCGATGGTGAACCTATTGAACGTTTTTGGACATACCTGAAACCTACAAAATGTGACGCTGAAACTCTTTCGGAAAATATTTTAAGTGTTATAGTCCCTCTAGTAGAAAATTCACCTTACAAGCCTTTTCTCTTAACCAAAGAATATGACGGCAAACATTAATGTTCTTCAAAAAGGTATTAAATTCCAAAAATTTTTCTTGTGAAAGTCTATATTTTTGTATAAACGGATTTTACATAAAAATTCTGAAGTATCAGGAAAACGCGTGACCTTGACAATTTCCAAAATTTTCCCCTGCGGCACAATTTTTTTGCGGCCCCTACGGCGCCAGTAGTTTGGATACGTTTGAAATTTGCACGCGGGCGGCCAATACCCTAGGATCGGCCCTGTGCAGAACACCCGTTTCATTTCATCACGAACCGCCACTGACTAGATGTGAGCTTTATCTGTCGAAAGTATACTCGTTTATACTGCACTGACGAGACCCAAGATAGAAAGGTCGAAACCGGTCTGCAGTTAACCATATCCTGAGATAGGTGACACTTTGCATCTTTCTTGGTGGTTTAGAACAATCACTGTATTTTTAGTGCTAACTCTGTTACATGACAAAATACGACAAATTTTGTCATGTAATTCAGTGCTCGGCGTTTGGCATATAGCCAGGAGAATAGCTGTTTTTACCTAATTTGTTTAGTCCTTATTATATAACGCATTCGCAGATGGGTTGGAGTATAAACTCCTTATTTCTGTAGTTTGAATGTTACCCTCTGATGGTAAAACTTTGCATTATATTGATATTCTGTTTTACATCAGATTGTCCTCAGCAGCATTTGGTTGCATTCCTGCGCAACCTGACACTATTCATATACACATTCCAGATTCTGACCGAATCCACTATTAATATAAACAAGGAAGCTGCAGTCGGTACATTACTGAATAAATGATGTTGTGTTATGTTAAACTCCATTCAGGGGCAATTTCCTAATCAGTATGCACCATCAGCCGCACACTATCTCCTCTATAATTCACGTCGCACATTAATTAATGCTAAATAAATAACGAATCTTGTTAATGTTGAAGTTTATCTCATCGTTCACTGCATTGCTTTACGCTGTAGCGAGCAGGCCTGTGGGATATAAAGACAATTCCTTAGATACAATTGACAATGTAAAATGAATAGGAAACTACTCAAAAAGAACGTACTTGACTAAGGTCAAATAACACCAAGAGATATCACGAAATGGCCAACCAAATTACTATCACCGATTTTGAAAATATCGTCTTGAAGATGAGAAGACTTATCTTAAAAGATAAAAAACTATGTATTTGCTTAATACGATTAAAGTACCTTGTTAAATGCTATATAAATACAATAAAAATCCATTTACAAGCCACTGGCGTTTTTAATAGCAAGTCAGCAATAAAACATACTATCTTCTCGAGAGCCTAGTCTCGGTATGCGTATACTAGACATGCTTAATAATGTGAGTGCGTCTATATTATAATTAGAGCTGGATAATTGGTGCCGAGTCCATGTGGCTTGCGTATGGGAAGGTGTAGCGGGGGCCTCGAGCACATAACGCGAAGTTCAATTCACGCTGTAAATAAACTAGGCGTCGATTTGTGCTAGGTATCCAGTTACTGTTTAACATTGAGGCCATGTGCTTCTGCTTCGCGAAAGAACTAAATCACTTTGCGATCGTAATTAAATACATAATTTGTACAGCGTGTGTGCGTTACAAAAAAATGTCCACAGTGCCAAAGGCGAAAAAACGGCCACTTGCCGACAATGTGAATAAATTTATTCGGGACTTTCCAGATTTGATGTATGATGGGGCGAAAATAGTGTGTAAAGTTTGTGAAAAAAATTTATCGTGTTTGGACACGAGAGACTACAAAAGACATATAAATAGTAGGTACGAAACATATTAATATAAAAAAAGGGCCTGCCACAGAAAACGGAATTTATTTTTGATCTACTTCTCATGTTAATTACCTGTCATTTACCACTTACATTATTTGACACACCAGCATTTAAGAACTTTTGGAAGAAGTGAAATCCTAAGTATCCATTACCGGTTAGGGCCACAGTGCGCAGCTATGTACCATCTACAAGTGAAAAAGTGGAAAGTCATATTAAATCTGAATTAAAAAATTAACCACTTTGGCTGTTTATTGATGAGACAACAGACTGTAAAAAAAAATGATTTTACATGTTATGGCACGTATACTTAATCCTCATAAATCGTCATTGCCACTGTTACTTTGGCAAAAGACTAAAAGACTGTACTAGCCCAATAATTACGGATGTTGTTCTGAATACTTTACAACACTTTGAACTCCCAGTAAGTCAACTATTAATATTTACGAGAGATGGTTCTTCGACAATGCTTGCGGTAAGTCGTTCTCTTAAAGAATACGGTAGTAATCTTTTACATATCACGTGTAATGTGCATGCTCTTCATCTCGTGGCAGAAACTATTCGAAACTGTTTTCTAGAAGTAGACGCTTTAATAGCGAACATAAAAAAGTTTTTCTCAAATCTCCCAAACGAATTAGCGAATTTCGAAGACAATGTCCTGATATTCCTACACCACCAGAGCTGATTATTATAATACGATGAGGAACATGGTTAAAGACAGTTTCATACTATTCTAAATATTACCAACGATTAAAAACAGTTATTCTTTAATTTAATCCTGAGGACGCCATAACTATTAAGGAAAGTGAATAAAAATTTCAAGATATTTCAGTTGAAACTCATGTACATGTTATTCATAACAAATATGAAGGACTACTGACGCAGTACAAAGATTAGAAGAAGGACTACGTGACGCAGTACGAAGATTAGAAGATAGTGCGTCACTACAAATAGCGGACGATGTGAATAATTTGCTACAGGCTGCAAATGACGACGCAAAAACCTCTCGCGTTTTAGAAAAATGTAATAGTATGTTAACGAAAAATTCTTGTTTTGCCACAACAAGACAAATTTATAATGGTGTATCAATACATCCTTTAACTCTGTGCAGAGAGCATTGCTTGTATTACCTCAATAGATGTTGAATGCTCTTTTTCAAAATATAAAGTCATTTTTTCACCAAAACGAACCTATTTCCATGAGAACACTGTGGAAACATATTTGATGTTGTCAGTGTTTCACAAAAATCATTCTGTGCCTGAGAGTCATAATAGTGATAACAGTGGTGGTTCTACTTCGTATACTTCATAATTCCCATGCAACAACCACTCCCTCCACTCCACAAGTTAATGATGTTTAAGAGGTAAGTATTTTAAATTTTCGTTTAAGAATAACATTTATAGCGAATAAAAATTATCGTAAAGGACGCATACGCCACTGACGCGCGGCAACATTATCCTGCTCTAATCATGATGATGGAAAAGTTTAAATAGAAATGACAGGCTAGTAAGCATAGAGCTCAATGACTGGATAACAAATATTTGTAGACGCAAAATATTGTCGTATGGTAGTATTTCGTGCGAAATGACAAATACTTTAAGAAACCCCATTGAATATTGATTCATCAAGTTAATTGATATAACTTAGGTACTGGGGATACCAAATAAGGCTACAATATTCTAATTTCGAATGGACTAATGCAAAATGTAAAAGTGTTATTAAACAATGTTCTGTTTGTAATCACGAAACCAAGGGTTTATCTCGTACAGAATTTTTCAATAGAGACGCTCGAAATTTGATAGGTAATACCGGCCATGTTGTTAAAACAACGTCAGCTGTCAAATTCATTATTAATTAATTGTTCAGTAGGATATGGCAAATCTCCGTGGAAGGTTATAGCGTTCAACAACGTGTGCAAATCATCAAATTTATATCATCATTAAATCATCAGATTTATGCGACAAAGTCATCGAAAATTGGACCTCCAGAATACGCGCATCAAGCAAAGCCACGACGGACATTTGAACGACGTTATATTCTATACTAAATGCCATAAAATATTCTTTCAAACAAAAAATAAACAGTTTTAAAACTTTAAAACGGACTTAACTTCTCCCGCACGTAGAACATCTCTGTCTCGAAATTGAGAGGCCGAGAAGAAAGAAACCAACACATAAATGCAGAATATGTATTTTATGCGACAATTTTACTTTTTTCAAATAGTCCACCATTGTGCTTTCTCATAACCCATGGACAGGGTGGGGTGTGTTCTATCCTCAAACTCAACAGATGTCGTCTGGTAGATGTCCCTAATCAGAATCAGTCGAAACCCGATCGATCCGACACTATTTAATTGAGTGATCGTGCTAACAAAAAAAAATCTCAAATAAACCACCATAGTGCTTTATCATAACACACGAACATGGTAGAGTGTCTTCTGTCCACCTCAAAGTCAATAGGTGTCGTCTGCGTCTGGGAGACATCCCCGACCAGATTTAGTCAAAACCCCATCGATCCGATACGATTTATATATACACTGGGCATATTGAAATTTCATGTAATGACATAGTAATACTTACATAGATTAAGGTTATATAATGTAAAGAACACAGATCTAAAGAACAATAAATAGTGTAAGACGTAAGTTTATTTCCTTAGTCTAATTTATAGGCCCGCTGTCACAGCGACGCTGGTGACACTACTCCCATTAAGATAAGACCGATTGAATATGAAATACACAGGCCAGGCAAAGAAATGATGCCAGCAGGCACATATTTTATAAACAAACGCCTGAAGCCAATAGTCCCTACATCGGTCGATTCATTATGTATATGGAGTGTCTTTGTGCGTGCAACTAAAAACAAAACCAAATTGTGTTAAAAATTGTGTTCTTTATAATACTTCCTGGATAATCATCAATTGGTGGGTTTATTCACTGAGAATTCCATTTTCTCCTAAATATCAAAATTACTATATCTTGACTGATTTTACGTTTAATCACTTAAGTATTTCATTAAAATATACAGGTCGAAATAGTATAACTTTAGGATAGCTGAGCTACGCAATCCTTTATTCCTATTTATCGCTATTACGGAGTGCGTGAGCCGTTTAGCGTGACCCTGGGATTTGCTCTACGGAGTGCTTGAGCCGTTCAGGTTGCTGTGGAGTGTTTGAGCCACAGTGCATCCTATATTTTTATCCATTACCTCGCTTTCTATTATATAAGTCTTTGCACAACTTAGCGTATCCTTAGTTTTGCACTAGTGGGTGACAGACACGAAGTTCTTTATAACGATAAATTAAGCTATAGAAATAGTATAACTTTTAGTGAAGATCTATGTGATCATAAGGATAGCTGAGCTGCGCAATTCTTTAATCCTATGTATCACTATTACGGAGTGCTTGAGCCGTTTAGCGTGACCCTGGGATATGCTCTGCGGAGTGCTTGAGCCGCTGGCATAACCCTTTCCTAACCTGACGGAGTGCTTGAGCCGTTCGGGTTGCTGTGGAGTGTTTGAGCCACAGTGTGATCCTATACTTTTATCTGTTACCTCGTTTTCTATTCTATAAGTCTTTGCACAACTTAGCGTATCCTTAGTTTTACACTAGTGGGTGACAGACACGAAGTGCTTTATAACGATAAATTAAGCTTTAGAAATAGTATAACTTTTAGTGAAGATCTATCTATGTGATCATAAGGATAGCTGAGCTGCGCAATTCTTTAATCCTATGTATCGCTATTACGGAGTGCTTGAGCCGTTTAGCGTGACCCTAGGATTTGCTCTGCGGAGTGTTTGAGCCGCTGGCATAACCCTTTCCTAACCTGACGGAGTGCTTGAGCCGTTCGGGTTGCTGTGGAGTGTTTGAGCCACAGTGTGATCCTATACTTTTATCTGTTACCTCGTTTTCTATTCTATAAGTCTTTGCACAACTTAGCGTATCCTTAGTTTTGCACTAGTGGGTGACAGACACGAAGTGCTTTATAACGATAAATTAAGCTTTAGAAATAGTATAACTTTTAATGAAGATCTATGTAATCATATTAAAGGCAATTTTTGATAAATAAAACCATATGGCGAATTGGTTGCTTAGACTATTGTTTTGTTCCAGGTATCTCACTTGTCTTGTCACCTTGCTCAGGAGTACCTTCATCTTTAGAACATTAATTAAGTAAATTTTTTTTTGAATATTATTACGCTCTGCTTATTCTCAAACCTGACATTATAATTTGTTTATTTATTTAGTTATTTTTTTCACATTATTATTTAATTCCTCGGCTCT
The DNA here is from genome assembly GCA_037954035.1 of Rosalia funebris. NCBI lineage: Eukaryota > Metazoa > Arthropoda > Insecta > Coleoptera > Cerambycidae > Rosalia > Rosalia funebris. The sequence goes on from JAZFAV010000022.1 coordinate 14,673,416, forward strand.
TAACGAAATATGCCTCACAATAGATTTTAAAGTAATTAAGGATATATTTGTGGTATACAAGTGTCAGAGAAATATAAGTAGTGTTAAGAAATATGGGGTGAATAATAATCCGATTTTCGTTATACCCCAATTTATTTAAATTCTTAGAGATTACAAGTGAATATCTGAACAGATTGGCGCGTATATCTCAACTATTGAATGGTCGGTCCCACTATCGAAACCGCGCCCAAAAGCTGATGTCATAGTTTATACTACATATCTCAAATTATTTGATTTAATATCAACAATTCGGCGGCGACTCGGTCAAGGTTCCCCCAACTCGATAAATGAAGAACAATGGTGACAAAATATTCGAAATAAATGACTAAAATTCTGCTGGCTTCACAGTAGTTACATCGTCACAATGAACAAGGTAGATAAACGCAGTGGGCAGCTTTAGTAATTTAGTAATCACGGAGTTGAGCCCCACGATTTAATTTCAGCAGGACTTGAGTGTGACCGCAAGGTACCCATCATTGTCAACGTGTACTGGGCGGCACAAAATATTTGTCAGCAACAACTACTCCATCCATTTGTATTCGTTCGCCGTCAGTGATTGTTACGTCAAAAAGCCGCCCGACGACGACCTGTACTATTAATCTTATTCATCGATACAGACCGCCCCGATTTACCAAGAAAGCGAATCCAATTTCGCTCCACTTCGTTACAGGGATAGCAGGTACTAGATGTTAGATTAACAAAGTCCATTAGTCGAACCTTAATAAAATTTGAATAGATCGAAAGCCTCAATTAAAGTTCTGAACTGTTTCCGAGCAGCAAAAAGTTTAAATAGAGGCATTATTCCGCATCTAATTCCCGGTGATAGTATTGAATTTGAGTTGGGGAAATTTCCCAATTTCTCCCCGGCGGAATTAGCGGCCAAGTTCACACGTAACGACTAGATCAATAGCACCTGTAAACGTAATCATGCGAAACTTTGGTCTCCAAATTAAATTACCCGGCAATTCACGATTCTCGGGCGTATCCTAAAAATATTTTCTGGGTAATTAATTTCGTCGATTTATCCGCGATTAGTGCGCAGACTAAAGGAAATCGAGAGATTGTGAAAGGCCCCACGCCTAAGGGCTCCACCGAGCCCGATATTTTCATAAACTCTTAACTCGAGAAGGGACTGTCGCTAATATTTTACATTTATGCGCGATTTTATTCATGATGAAGATAAAATTTGGCCTGTGACGCGATTTGCTACTGAAACAACTGTATTATAATAATGATGATGCTTTATTGTCCAACGGAGGAATCCATTTACAGGACAAAGTGCGGAATATATGTATGATTATAACTAACAAACTAAATAACTTAATATAATCATATTTATAAATATATATATATATATATATATATATATATATATATATATATATATATATATATATATATATATATATACAGGGTGATTCAGCTAACCCGTTCATTAAAAGTTTATGAACTTCTCATTGAAATTCATTTTTTTAAATTTGGAATCAGGGGTTAGCGAAGACGATCTATTCAACTAAAGAAAAAAAACTTTTCATTTTATTAATTTAATTCTGACCAGCGGGCCATGAAAATTAAAACAACGTAACATTTATATTAATTTTTTATCATAAACAATGGTGCAAAATTATTGAACAAAAAAAATCATCATGAATAAAAAGCATATTTTAAACGATTTGGAACTTACATTAGCCTAAACAATAAAACATAATAACAATAATAACTAAATGTTAACAATTGGGTCTTATTGGTGTAATAACTGTGCCGTCCGTTGTGTTCTAAGCACAATAAAACTCGTTTATTAATCTCAGCGGTCGTAGATTTTAATGCCATTCCTTCATCTAGTTCGGTGAAGGCAGTTCTAACTCGATGTAATAAGTCATCTCTGGTATTGACGGGCGTTGAGTATACTTTATTCTTGATATGGCCCCATAAAAAAAATCAAGGGGTGTTAGATCGGGTGATCTGAGAGGCCATAGAGCCGGACCATTACGCCCAAACCAGCGATCTTCAAACATATTTGTTAACTCATGGTAAACTTCATGGGTTGAGTGGGCTGGAGCGCCATCCATTTGGTACCAACACGTATTTAGAATATTCATTCAGTGGCAAATTTTCCAAAAAATTTGAAACCACCGTTCTAAGAATTTCTAGGTATTTACGAGAAAATAAATTAATAAAATGGAAAACTATGGTATCGAATAAAAAATACCTCGATAGCAAGAAAACGGTAGCAGATAGGTATAGGGAATCCTAATACACATTGAAATATAACTTAATTCTCCATCACAGAAAACAATAAAATACAGGGTGTTTCATTTAAGAAAATTTACTTTTGAGCAGTTGAAGTTTGTCAGAATGAACTAAATTTTTTGGACACCCTGTAAATAATACAATATCAAACTACATATCACCTGAAAGATTAAGCTTTCAGGTGATATGTAGTCCGCCTAATTACAGCCCAAAATTTGCTACTATAACTTTTGTTTTAAATAAGTGACGAGCATTCCAATGGGATACTACAAAACCTAATTTTTTCAAAAAAATTAAAATATCTCAAAAACTGCTGAAGATAGGTATAGGAAATTGTTAAGAAAGTTCACTTAAAATCAGCAGGGTAATTCAAAAATGTAATAATATACTGGGTGCTCTATTTAAAATAAGGAAGTTGATAGCTACTTCCGGTATAATCGGAAGTGTCAGAAAATCAAAAATACTTTAGTTGAATAGATCGTCCTCGCTAACCCCTGATTCCAAATTTTAAAAAAAGTTCATAAACCTTTAATGAACGGGTTAGCTGAATCACCCTGTATATATATATATATATATATATATATATATATATATATATATATATATATATATATATATATATATATATATAGGGTGGAACGTAAAAAACGCCGCAAGCCATAACTTTGTTATTAATAATTTGATTTTAAAATTGAAAGAAGATAATTAAATAATTGTTTACAGATTATAGCATTCATTGAGATTTTATACAATTTCATTTCAAGGTCACGCGATAGTCAACATTTCTTATTTAAATGGCAACCTATATATTTTTTTTATTTGATTAAAAGGAGAATATTTTTCTGTTTCTAATGATTATAATAAGTCTTATTTTAATAGACGTGTGATTCAGAAAATAATAAATTATTTATTAATTGATAAAATTTTAAAACATGGCAAGATGGCTTTAAATTGGAAAACAATTGGAACATGCCATAATGAAATGTCATTTGTCATCACAATAATAGTTTTCAAGAAATAATAAGTGTAATATACTAAATTTAAACAATATCGAATAATATAAATTCTTTTGCAACGGACAATATAAATATAAATGCTTCTCTTTCAGTAAAACACTCTCTATATAGTCTTGCAGCTGCATAACTGTTTCTTCTACATTCAAAATATACTTGAATCATGCCTGTCAATTCACTACTATTATTCATTATTAACTTTTTTGAACAAAAGTAACAATTAACAAGATGATTTACAAAACTTATCGTTAAACAACAAATAGTCTTAAGTGAAACAACGCATTGACATTTTAAATTGTCATGCTCCAATTGATCTTCAATTTCTGACCCTATCTAAAAACATCGAAATTTTGATCCAGAGAATTATAGCTACCTGCTTCTTTTATTAATGCAATAGAAAGAAGATGTGAACTACGACTATGTATTGGCAGACATTTTGAACAGGATTTATATTGTTCATTGTTGTTTAAATTTAGTATATTACACAAAGTATTCTTTGAAATCTATTATTATGATGATGAAATTTATTATTGTGATGTTAAATGACATTTTACTATGCCATGTTCCAATTTAAAGCCATCTTGCCATGTTTTAAAATTTCTATGAATTAATAAATAATTTATTATTTTCTGAATCATACGTCTATTAAAATACGACTTATATACATCGTTATATAAGTATAACGATGTATATATACATCGTTAGAAACGTAATATCGATATAATCGTTAGAAATATTCTCATTTTAATTACATAAAAAAATATATATAGGTTGCCATTTAAATAAGAGAAGTTGAATATCGCGTAACCTTGAAATGAAATTGTATAAAAACTCAGTGAATGCTATATAATAGTCTGTAAACAATAATTTGATTGTCTTCTTTCAATTTTAAAACCGAATTAGTAATAATAGAGTTATGGCTTGCGGCGTTTTTTACGTCCCACCCTGTATATGTGTGTGTGTGTGTGTGTGTGTGTGTGTGTGTGTGTGTGTGTGTGTGTGTGTGTGTGTATGTGTGTGTATGTAACTAAAACCAAAAAAGTAACTGTGAATAACTTTAAACATAAATAAGTAATGAATAATGAAGTACTATCATACTATAACTTTAAACATAAATAAATAATGGAGTAGTAATGAAGTACTAAGGATCCGATAATATATAGTTAATTCTCTGGTAATTATTTACAAACCCTTCAAAAATGCTTACCAAATTTTTCCTACCCCCCTATTTTCAAGGGTACTGGAGACAAATCCGCTCGGACACAGTTTTCGAGAAAATGAATTTTTCACTTCTCCGCACGAGAGCCACTTTTTCTTATGAAATAACTTTCACTTCACACTACATAGATAGACTAATATTAATACAAGTAGATGCTACAACACTTCCTATATGCATACCATATTACTATTATATACTTCCTATATACATTAAACCGTCATAAAATCTATTATTCATTACTATTTTCTTAATTTACTTCAAATGTTAACAATTCACATGAGTTGTCGTCGTCCATAATAATATTTGTAATCGTGCGCCCTCTATGACCATGTATACAAATCACATGTATACGCGGGGCTCCAAAAGTTGAAACTGAATATGAACAACTAAATACGGTTATTTTGAAAGCTAACCTAACCTAATTGTCTACTTATTATTGTTATGTTAGGTTAAGTTAAGTTCCCTCAAAATAACAGCGTATTTAGTTCACACAATTTTCTTTTTATGGTTCTCAATTTACTTTAAATAAACTGAATATTTACTGTCATATATAAAATGATTTATATTAATATCAATTTTTAATTTTTATTTAGTCTCGATACGATTTAAACATTTTAAATTATTATCTACGCAGGATCCAGTAGAACGATCACTTCACTTTCACTTTAAATATTTGCCTGGATTTACACACTTATCAGCGTGATGGTCAAAACTACCATATTTGAAATATCTGAAAACGCATATATATTCGAAGACTCTACACTTGGCCCAGTCAATAAAAAAAAAAATTGTTGCATAATTTTCTTAAATGTTTCAGGATCACACTGAATGATAGCCATAAATTTAGTTTTCATCTTTTTTATAACTTTTACTTATAGTTCACATTCATCATGTAAAATCGAAGTATTTCGCTTTCTGATTAAATTAAGTAATTCATCACTGTCCATATTTTCCTCTATGTCTACGACTATAATGCAAGGCTTCTTTAAATCAGGAGCTTTAATTTCATAATTTTTATGCAGTTTATTTTCTGCAGATTTTTTTTATAATTTCTTCTTCTTTATTGGTTTTACATTTTATCATAACTCCTCCTTGCCAATATTCTTTAGCTCTTTTATTCCGACTTCCAAGTTCGCTGGTTTCAAACTTTTGTGTATGACTCCTTTAGTATTTTTACTTTCTTGATTAGCCTTCCATTTTATGATCACAATTTTCTCAACAATAGTATCGGCGAAAGTTTTACGTGTTCTTGGCAAATTGTCGTTTACAGCGTTATATTACATAGAATAATATTTTTAAGATCACCCATTTGTTTTACGACATAGGATTGTAGATTTTCAAAATCTCTGTAAATCTCAGTGGCAAAGTGAATGTAAACTACAAATGCAATATTCACAAAACTATTTAACACTGTTACAATTAATAATTGTATCAAACCATCTACCTACCATATTAAGACATTAATCACAGTCCTGAACATTTTAAATTAACTTCGTTGTCTGCTATTATATTATTTCTATCACATTTAAGGCAAACTAAACTTGCCACATTGGGAATATGTTATTCGAATTTGATATCTGTTCTTGAAGCCAAACCAGTACAGGAGTGTATTGCCACAAAATGTTACTGTTTAAAAATCGAGCGTCCTTATTGGGTTCTGACTGTTATTAGTTCAATATGTCAGCAGTTCTCAAAGAGTTTCGTATATAATTGAAAATATTTCTTTCTGCCATACCTAAGTAACTTTTATTGCCATAATTTATGCGCTTGGGTTCTGCACTCACATTTTTTAAAAAGAACGCACAAACTTTTGAGGAAATAACTTTAATGAAAAATACAGAAATGTGACTAATTATTCGCACGTGTATGCGACACGAAATACAAATAAAGAGTAAATTATAATTATAACATTGTTCCCGTTGTGGATGCTGTATCTTGCTCACAAGAAGCTTTCTTATCCTCTTTTCTAGCTTGCATGGTAACAGTGAGGGCACGTAACTCATACTAAGCAAAGTTTTTTACATCGATTTCTTGTTAAATTCTATTAGATATACTTAAAACAGCCTGTAAGCACCCTGTATACAGCAGTTCCACGAACGAGGCATCCAAATAGCATCCTACTCATAATTATGTAAGAGCAAATCATCATCGCTGACGAAAAACCAATTTGTGCAATTACAATTAACGAAAAAATCGCACTGCACTGCGTAATTCACTCAAATGCAACTGCACATTTTATCGGTAGGTCGGTTAATCTATTGGTGATTTAACGAGAACACGTTTTACCATTTTCAATCGAATTCAGTCGCGAATTGCGCAGATCGCCGACTAAATTAGCCTGCATAAAATATAATTGGATTTTTATTATTAATTCCCGTTGTATTTTCTCTCAACCCCCACTAAATTTAATTAAAATGTGACAGTACAATAAAGTACAATAGTATATTATAATGTTTTGTTTTATTAACGATGCTAATTAGATAACATGTAATGAATTGACCTGATGTACAATGTACACTGTCCCGATTAGTTTATAAATATGTTCTTCATATGTAGTTTATTGATTTCAAAAGGACGATATCGATAGTTAATCTAGTTTGTAGTTATCTTGAGCTTATAGGAAAGAACAAATTTGTTTCAAAGTAAAAATAAACAGTTTTAAAACCTTAATACGGACTTTTCCGTACGTGGAACATCTCTATCTCGAAATTGACTTGCCGAGAAAAAATAAACCAACACATAAATGCAGAATATGTGTTTTATGCGACAGTTTTACTTTTCAAATATAGTTCACCCTTGTGCTTTCTCATGACCCATGAGCAGGGTGGGATGTGTCATATCCACCTCAATATCAATAGATGTCATCTGGTAGACTTCCCTAATCAGAATCAATCCAAACCCGATCGATCCGACACGATTTAGTTGAGTGATCGTGCTAACAAACAAACTCAAATAGTCCACCATTGTGCTTTCTCATACCCATGAACATGGTAGAGTATGTTCTATCCACCTCAAAATCAGTAGGTGTCGTCTGGGAGACGTTCCCGATCCGAATCAGTCAAAACCCGATCGATCCGACATGACTTAGTTGAGTTATCGTGTTAACAACAAAAATTTCTCAAATAGTCCACCGTCGTGCTTTCTCATGGCCCATGGACAGGGTGGGGTGTGTCCTATCCACCTCAAAATCAGTAGGTATCGTCTGGGAGACGTCCCCGATCGTAATTGGTCAAAAGTCCATCGATCCGACACAATTTAGTTGAGTTATCGTGATAACAAAAAAAAATTTCAAATAGACCCAAGTGAGGGGGTGGTGTGTGCTATTCACCTCAAAATCAATAGGTGTCGTCTGGGAGACGTCCCCGATCAGAATCAGTCAAAACCCGATCGATCCGACACGTTTTAGTTGAGTTAGCGTGCTAACAAGAAACAGCAAAAAAACATTTTTTTTGTTTTTAGGCTAAAAAACGAGAAATAAACCCCAAAAAAAAACTTTGCATTATACTGATGATCTCAAGTTTTTACTCCGATTTAGTCTGTTCTCGAAACTACCAAGAGATAGCGTTTGGTGCGTTCTACTGCTGTAGAACGTAGCAACGTCCACTAGATGCGAGCTTCATCCGTCAAAAGTATACTCGTTTACACTGCACTGACGAGACCCAAGATAAGGTCGAAACCGGTCTGCAGTTAACGATATCCTGAGGTAGGTGACACTTTGCATCTTCCTTGTGGTTTTGGAGCAATCTGAATCACTGTATTTTAGTGCTAACTCTGTTAGACAAAATACGGCAAATTTTGTCATGTAATGCAGCGCTCGGCGTTTGGCATATAGTCAGGAGAATAGCTGTTTTAACCTAATTTGTTTAGTCCTTATTATATAAGGCATTTGCAGATGGGTTGGAGTATAATCTCCTTATTTCTGTAGTTCGAATATTACTACCCTCTGTGTAGTGAAATTTTGCATTACATAAGTTTTTAGTTATTTCAGTTCACATATTCACTAAGAAATCGTCGAGAATTAGGGCATAAGTTCTTCTATGTGAACCAAAGGTGAGTTAGCTTGGTTATAGATACAAGGAAAGTAAGTAATGTGTTAAGTTTCCTTATACCTCTTTGAATTGACTCAAAGTAAGTCTAATGATCCAAAATGGGTATAATGAATGTTGTCCTATATTTGACCACTATTTCATTTGAGTAGACTACATATTAATCAGTTCTAGATTAATTTTGTTAGAAAATAGTTAATTTAAATTTGTGTATTATTTTTTTTTACTTATAAACAGTTAATATAACTATAGTCACATATTCACTATATAGGGTCAGTAAAAAATTTGCAAAGAAATTATTTTCTTGAAAGCTGAAAATTTTGAGAAGGTCTCGAATACAAATATTTCGTAGTTTTTGAGGTAGTTTTTAGTCGAAATCACAAAAATTTTCTCCCATCCCCTGAAGTTGTAAACTGTGAAGATAAAGATGCACCTAGAAACAAGAACAAATACTGCCATGCTCAGGAAGAGATACCAGATTCAATGGTAGCGTAGTGTTTGTCTATCAGAATGTGTTCAATGCAGGCATATACGTCGACATGCCTGAAAATATCTATTAAATAGCTTTAGTAATCAATGCATATTCTCTTAGTCATAATAATTAAAAAATAATTGATTTTTTTTTAGTTCACCAGATTTCCGCATTAAATTTTACCCAAATTAAATACAAATACCCCACAGAATAGACTCTGTAGTTATTTAAACTTCTTTGTTGCCAACATATCCAACATAATGTAATTAATAACTACTATTAGAACTGATTCACATTGATCAAACTTAAGATGACAATTTGACTAATAAAGAGGTAAAAATTAAAGTGGTTTTACAAGACAAACAGGCGTAACCATGAAAAATCTTAAGTTTTGCATTAATGCCTAGGTAATAAATATTTCTGGAAGAGCTTTATCTATAGACATCCCTAGATAAGCAACTGATTTTTCGTTATAATTACGGGTGAATCAAAAAAAAACGAGATTATGTTCCTGAGCGTCTACGGCTGTTAAGGCTAGTACACACCTAGCGACAAAGTGGTGGAACACGTGTATCGCGACAAGTCCCAGGCATGTCCCGCGTCATTTTTTCCGTGTTTGGAACTGTCGCGATACAAAAGATGCATGTCGCAGGTCTCCCATTCGAAATGGGATACATGATGATACGCTCACAAATGTTGCGCAACATGATATAGTCTGGACGTGTCGCGAGACAAAGTCCCGGGACCCGCCGATAGCAGTCTGCAGATAGCCGCCACGTGCTGTTGTTGTATTCTGTTGTTTGCGATGGAACTACTCTACAAATTATTCAGGATTTACACACTCTCCCTTGTCTTTGGGATGTTAAGTCTACCGAGTATAAAAACAGATACAAAAGGAGGGAAGCAATGAAGTCTCTGGTTAAAAAATGTTTGTGTTGCAACTGGCTCTCTAGGTATGGACGCGGGACATTGTACCGCAACGGTCTAGGGACAGTGTCTCGCAACTGTCCCCATACAAAGTCTCGCAACTTTGTCGCTAGGTGTGTACTAGCCTTTAGGACCGGGCCCGAGGTTCTAATATACTTGGGTGGGGTTATAACGAATGGGAAGGGCCGGCCATTACCCACTCTCGACCAGTAGCACTCACGATGTCAGAGCGAGAGATGCACCCCGCTGTGGCGCTACGCATTATTATAAAATTTCTTGTTCGTGAATGAGTTCAAGCGGCGGAAATTTTCCGTAGATTGACTGCACAGTTCATAGACCAAACACTGTCAGAGACTCGTGTGTATGCCTGGCATACAGAGTTCATACGATCGCCGTCCTCGAACTAGCACTACGCGGGAACACATTCGCGCGATTTAAGACATTCTTGAAGAAGATCGATTATCCGGTTATCCGAGGGGTAACCGTATTCGAAATTGCAGAAAAGGTCGGAATAAGTTATGGGAGATATTAAGCTGTCATCAAAAATGACCTGGAGTTCCGTAAAGTGTATGCCAAGTGGGTCCCTCGCCGTTTCACCGCAGATCAGAAGCTGAGACATTTGGAGGTCTGTTAGAAGCTTACAACAAGGTTTGCGGAAGAAGGTTGTCATTTTTAAGTCGCATTGTCACCTACGACGAAACGTGGACTTACTACTACACGCCCAAGTCCAAACAAACCAGTATGGAGTGGCAGAAGAAGACGGAGGCAGCTCCAGTGAAAGCCAAGGCTCAACTGTCAGCTGACAAGGTCCTTTCAACCGTTTTATTTCGACCGGTAAGGCATTTTGCTCATTGATTTTTTGCATAAGAGACGCACAATCAATGTTGTTTACTACTGCGAGCTATTGAACCAGATGAGGGTTGTATATCGCCTCAAAACACGAAACCAACCGACTCGAGAGGCAATCCTCCTTCACGACAATGTCAGGCCCCATACTGCAGCTCTAACGGTCGAAGAACTGAAAGAAATACACTGGACTCTTGAACATCCACCCTACTTAACTGCCCCGACTTATCGCTTTGCGATTTTCATTTGTTTGGGCCGCATAAAGAAACTCTATGAGGACAACGACTTGAAGATGACTAGGGCGTAGAGGGTTTCGTGCGCAATTGGCTCCTGGCGCAACCAGCTTCATTCTACAATACTGGAAAAAGAAGCCTTCCTTCTCGCTGGGAAAATTGTATTTGTAAAGCAGGAGACTATGTAGAAAAATCAAATATCTTTTATGTTTCAAACAATATTTTTTTTTAATAAAGTCTCGTTTATATTTGATCCGCCCTCGTACTTTGCACAAACTCCTATTTATATATTTAGATTCCATCGATCCATAAGTCTTCTTGAATTTCAACCTGTAGCTAAAGCCGGGTTAGAAGGTGGAGACGTGCAAAAGTATCTTAGTATCAATCATTATTATCATTATTATTCTTACTTGTACTAACAAAAAAAAGACAAATAAAACGATTGTGTATAATCCTTTACTTTCCAAACATCCCTTAAGCAGGAAGAGAACAAACAGAGAATTAAAACGGGAATTATTAAATAAAAAACAGAAAGTAAGAGCAAACAACAACGAGCGGGCTCAGCAAATTACCCGAGTAATTAAGCGGGCAATTTCTCAAGAGCCGGCTCCCCCCGTCGGGGGTGGCGGCGGCGGCGGAGGCCATAGATCCATCAAGGGGGATCACGCAGGTCATCTGATAGAGGTTGGCACGCGCGTTATCCAGATAGCACCAGTGATTTACAACATCGCATTTCCCCGTGAATCCATCACGTACGGGGCGGCGAAGGCGGCATTCCCTGCCACCCCCGATTTGCCGCTACCTGCGGCAAGACAAGGCCGCAACACCTTCGGAATTAACTTGGCGCACGTGTGTGTGTGGCGAAATACACTTGTTTCTGCGTATGCAGCGATTCTGCGTGCGAACGTGGAAGAAGTACACGTTCCCCGCTGTCACGAGGAGTAATTGAAATCTAGTTGGCCTACCTTTTTGACGTAGACTTGCGTCTTTTGAGCATAGGCCCCATTTCAGCGACATATTGACATCATAGATTTATGCAGTAATAGGCAATAGAAGGCTCTTTTATGGAAATTCTTGCGTTCATCAAAGTTTGTAAATATCCACACTGAAATAGCTCCAAGCGTTCTAAAGTTACAATCTTAATGAATGAGGTAGACCAAGCAAACTAAATTTATAGAGTTTCCTTATAGGCTTCAGATGTTTTTCATGTACCCCGATCAAGAATAACTATTACAATTTTGGTGAGCGTACTTGATATGGGAGCACTTTGACCCTGGTGCTAGTTCCGTTACGACATTTGAGAATAAGTTTAAAGAACGTAAAAGGTACTCCAATTTTTAATGTCATTTTTTCTTCATCTGTCATCTTTTGGTTAACATTAGAACTTACAAAGCCTGACTTTGACTGACGTAATCTTTGGCAGGCTTTTTCTGGAATGCTCGAGGATAAGTTTTGTCATCCCCTTAGGGGAGATTGCAAGACAATCCCACAATTGTATTGCTTAACAGTACCATTCAAATAGACGGAAGCTTCGTTGGATAAAATAATCCTCTTCACAAACTTATTATTCTTAAACTTACAAACTTATTATTATCTTTAAACCTAAATAAACTTATTATTATCCTGGTTACACAATCATTGCATTGTTTCACAAAACTCATTTTATAGCTCATAAAAGTTAAGCAGTTAGTGCAATGTGTGTGTGTGTGTGTGTGTGTGTGTGTGTGTGTGTGTGTGTGTGTGTGTGTGTGTGTGTGTGTGTGTGTGTGTGTGTGTTATATTATAATGATGATAACATACGTCAAGCTGAGTATTTTCGTCTGTAGTGAGAAGACCAACTTCAGATAAAACTCGAGCCAAAGTCCAAATTCTCTAAATTTTGTCTGTGCTTTGGTGACTATGATTTGCAAAATAGAAGCAGAATCAGCATGAGTTGCGTTAAATATGTAATTGGGCTGATTCTGTTTCAGTTCGTATCCTATCACCAAAACCAACCAGGCAGATATATACCAATTTTTTTCTCGCTCACAATCAGAACCAAGAAAACGCTAACAGAGCAAAACTAATTAAAAACATTCAACAAACACTGAATGACATAGTTCGCATGTTACTGCCCAACATTAAATGGGGACGAAGGACTATTTTATTTCAATGACTTTGCTATAAAGCCTGTAAAATTTATTTTCTGTTCATTTTAAAAATTCACTTGCTCACAAGTATTCTGTATCTAAGGAGAGTAAGTTCTTTCAAGTAAAAAATTGTACTTCTTAGGAAAAAGAATACATAACAGCAAGCATCATAACTCTCAAAAATAATGCTCTAATGATAATAAATATATAGGGTAACTCTCAAAGTGGCATTTCAAATACATTTTTAGACATATTCCAATGATTTGCAAAAAAATACAAGGTGAGGCAAAGCAACTTGCTTATTTAAATTTGGCGTTCTGAAGCGATGCTTGCTCCTAGGAGGATAGGGGTAGGTTAGTGGAGAGGGAGAGCCGTAAATTTGTAGCCCCGCTTGGTTTAGTTAGCATCATGGAGTGAACGAAGATGGAGCTCACGTTCGCTCTCGAGAAGCGCTCGTTTGCATATTCCTAGGAGCAACCATCGTTTCAGAGCGCCAAATTCAAATAAGCAAGTTGCTCTGCCCCACCCTGTATTAGTACCGATGTTATCGAATTTATGAATCATTCTTTGCTCTCATTATATTACTTATTTGTGTGAACATGCATAAACCTTAATTTCTTTAGGTTTTCTTTTAACAGCACACGACAAAAAGTTCTTTGATCCACATTAAAAAAATATGTTTTAAATTATATCGGTCTATCCTATCCTATTTCCTGCCAGCGATATTTTTCTATGTAAATGCAAATTACGGACAGTGACTGCACGATTTGTTCAAGCCCATCGATTTTTGAATTTCACTTCTATTATTTATTGCCGGCTTTAATTTGTTTTTATTGTTCTGTTTAATGGGTACACGCCATCAATGTCACAAACAAAGGCATTAATTAAAGCCTGTTTTACCGTTGCATTATGTTTATGATAGATATATATTGTTTTTTAGTTTGTACAGGGTGAATTTGGCTGAACAAAAGGGGAACGCCATCGATTCTATCGGCCGCTTGGGAAGGCACGAATCAAGAACAAAGTCAGGATTGCATAAAAATAATAAAGGATACCCTCGTGTTTTTGTTTATGAATTGGCAGGGGGTCGATTAATTAATTTATATCTAATGTATTGTTAATTCTATAAGTAGTATTTTTTAACTAAACTTATTACGGTGGTACATGAAACTGGAGAAAATGTACAGCTAAATACAATGTTGCCAAATACGAAATGGCTTTATATATAAATCTAATTAATTATTGAACAAATTACGCTACAGAACTGTAGGGAAATCATTGTCACAGAGAATTTAGATTTATAAAAAAATACAGGCTAACTGTCTGATATGTGGTGTAAAATTTACCCTAATTTCGTACCACACAGAGCAAGTATAGACACTCACACACATTTGATGTGAAATAAACACCGCACTTTATTATATTTTTCTTTTTAATATAAGAATTTAATTTATATACTACACTAATGAAATATTAACTATTCATTTCAGCGCTTTTTGTCAAATAAAAAATTCTCTTGCCGATAAACGGAACAGTCTATCTGAGCCTAGCCATAAAAACAAGCCACCGTATAAAATAAGAGGCGTTAGAGATTTTTTATTTGGCTAATAGCGATGAAATAAACTATATGTATATGTACATAAGTATTTCAATAATAATAGAGGGAGACTAATAGAGAGTTATTCAATAAGGACGCTCGATTTTTTATTAGTGAATTAACACATTATTTTCACACCATTAAAAGTGGTAAATTTTTACCATGGCAGATTTTCAACACAAGTTCGCTCATTCAGAATTATATACAGACTCATAGGAGTTATATGCGAAACCTCTATCAAGTTTCCTTTTACCATAATTTATGCATTTTATTTTAAAAAATACAAGGTTTGTTGGTAATAAATTTTGCTATTTCATATTATTTGGACAGTGTACAGGTAGTATTTAGATATGTAGTAGTATATATTTTGCTATTGAGGGTTTATTAGTAATATATTTTGCTATTTCAGGAACATAACAAATCAATATTAAATAAAGCCAAATTTCAAAGGTTGAGTTTACTCCCTCCGTTTTGGGATATAAAAGGAAAACTGTTTTACGAAATTAAAAAAACTGCTATAATTTTTTTTTAACTCGACCCCAACATAATAAAAAAAAAAAATATATATATATATATATATATATATATATATATATATATATATATATATATATATATATATATATTAAATGTGTAGATGATCAGATAATATCCCAACGCAACGTGATAAAAGTGTCGTAAAAACCAGATGTACGAGGACTATTTGTATTTTGAGCCTTGCAACACTAAGTGCTGTCAAACGCCGTCTGACGTTTCCAATGGAAAGTTTGACATTTTTGACCATAACTTACTTCAAAACATTTTATCATTTAAACGCGATTTGTGTTATTTATAGTTATTTTAAAGTTGCTCTTTCGACGTAGATTATGAAGACAAGAGAGCATCGATCAACTTACTTCCACTTTTAACGATAAAGTCCCATCCTTTTCCACTGTGAAACGCTAGTATAATGAATATAATCGTGGCCGCCATTCGCTCACCGATAAAAGTCGTGAAGGTTGTCCAAAATCAGTTGTGCCAGGAAACATTGATGCTCTACAAAAACTGATTATACAAGATGGTCATGTGACTTTCTGTGAAATTGAGGCAACCTTAGGCATTAGTTCGACTAGCATCTATAAAATATTGCATGATCCTTTAGCTGTAATAAAGGTTTGTTCTCGTTGGATCCCACATAATTTAAAAAATTCTCAAAAAGATGCTCGCGTCGATTGGTGCATACAAATCCTCAAGAAATACAATAGCGGTACTTCAACAGACGTACATAATATTGCAACACATCACGAATTATGGATCTATGAGTATGAGCCGGAAAGTAAACAGCAGTAGACTGTATGGGTGATGAACCTGAATGACTGAATGGGTGACTGATGAACCAAATCTAACGAAAGTTGTTCGCGTTCGAAGCAATGGTCGCCTGTTTTTTCGGCAGAACTTGGCATGTGACAACAGTACCTTTAGAGGAGCGTAATACGATCAATGTTGAATGGTACACAACTATTTGTTTGCCGGAAGTCTTCGGTGAAATAAGGAAAACAAACAAGTGCCAGCGCTGTCGGATCATTCTTCATCAGTACAATGCGAGCTTTCACACATCTCGTCTAACAAACGAATGTTTGAACACCGAAAAATCTAATTAATAGGTCATCCGCCAAACAGTCCTGATTTGGCAATGACTTCCTTTTGTTCCTGAATATCAAAAATAAATTGCGTGGACAACTATTTTCGTCGGCAGAAGAAGCCGTTGATGCGTTCAATAACCATGTTTTGGAGATATCTCAAGCGGAATGGAAAAAATGCTTTGACAAATGGTTTGAACGTATACAAAAGTGTACATACCATAAAGGAGAATATTTTGGAAAACTATCAAGTAATTTTCAATGGCAAATTAATGTTTCTTTATTCTTATTAAGCTCAAAATATAAATAGTGCCCCTCGTATAAGTGACCTCTAAACACATTTAGTCGAAAATATATGCGCTATTTGAATGGAGCCAGACAATACTTTTTTATTTAATACTATGTACATATAATAATACATTCTCATGTATTGTTACCTTTTTTTTTCTGTTTCTACATTACTGTAAGAATTACCACACGAAACTCATTGCACGCAAGTTACGACTAATTAGTTTTATACATCTCAATAGGGTTCATTTGTTAATTAAAAGGTAGCACTTATATGTTGAGTATGTGTTACCACATTCATCATTCTATATACCACGGGTTAACGATATCATGTATTAGCCTGCCATTATTTTTAAGTTAAAAACAATTTAGAGGAACTAACGGTTTCTAGAAATCCAACAGTTATTACTTCCGTAATGAGTATGCTGCATTTATTACAGATTTTGTCATCTAAATTTGCAATGGCAAAACTTTAATTTTATTATACGCACGCTTTAAGGTTGGACGAACAGACATCGCCCTCCTTCCCCAAAATCCTCGGACTGTGGAGGAGAAGGTTACACATAAAGACAAGAACAAGCGCGCCCATGTTCAAGAAGAGGTGTCACATTTCCCCTGTTGGGACTCGAGCCCAAGTATACAACGATCCACAGTGGGCTAAATGGACAATCTAGGTGGACAAAATTATTTTATGAGCCTGTCTTATATAAAATTTCACGCTTAACACAAGTATACCACATATGATGGGTCGCGAATGACATTCTAATGGGGTTTTTACCCAAAAATAATCAAAGAAATAATTTTTGGCTTTTTTCATGCATAGTTTTCATTGTATCGTTAATATTTATTACAATAACCTGATAGGTGTGATAAGGAAAATGTCAATCGGTACACAAGTATACGGATAATATATAATTAAGGAAAACGTGAATAAACATTGGAAGCTTGAAGAGAGGGCATAAAAAGCATTATAAGAGCTTGATAAAAAAGCGTAAGAGGATATAGTCCTTAAAATCCAGGAAGATATGTATAAAGTTGTGGGAAATTCTATGAAAAGTATATAGTATAGAAAAAAATATAAAAATAAAACAAGTTACAGGTAAAGAATACACAAGTGAAAAATTATTATTCGCTGTCACACTCGTCTGTATTGTCTGTCTCACTGAAGTCATCTGATGAATCAGGAACCTCGGACAATACATGCAGCTATGACATCTGTTCATAAGGAACATGAGGATTCAGAAGACTCTGAATTTCTGAGTCTAAAGACTCAGATCGTTTCTGGCTCTGTTTCTGAAAGCTGAAAATCACTGGGTCTGATGAAATCGAGAGTATCGATAGTAGATCGGTATTCGTAGCTTCTCGTGAGTTCTTTCTGGTGTTACGGTCTCTAATTCTTCGGCAGTCCTTGGTCCTCGCCTCTTGAGCGTCTTCAATTCTGACCAATCGGCATAAGTACTTTTCTCGTAGCATAGATACAAATGTACTAGGAGACTGTTGGTTTTAGAGGCGTATTTTTCGAAATTCTGGATATTAATGTCAAATCCAGACGAAGGAGTTTGGAAAATAACTCTAAATCTACGAATCAGAGTTTCATCCAACCCCGTGATAGAAGCGCTGACATAACAATGCTTGAAAAATCTTCTGGCCATGTTTCCGTCGTTCGTGTTGCCCGACCCTTGTCTTGGTTGGTCTACGTTGAGCCCTAGTTGAATTCTGAGCTCACTTTAAATTCTCCTCTTTTGCAAGACAATCAATGTATTCTCTTCCCTCATAACCTTCAATTTGACCTCGAGTTGGTACGCCACGTGGAGAAGAAATTCGAATGAACCAATCCACGCGTGCAATATAGATCTCATAAATGGCCATAAACGTAGTTCTCAGCTATAGCAGGGGACAGCGTGGAATTAGGATTCTTCAAAAGTGTTGGAGTCGCTGAGTAAACGTAAAAGCTTTGGGTGGATTTGGTGTCGGTTATCGAGTTGCAAACCTTACCGTTCACCATAGTCAAGAACAAATCATGTTTAATGGATATTTCCTTTCCATCGACAATAGCTGTGGTAGGCTTCGATCAGCGAATTTGCTCTTTTACATTCTGAAACAATCATGGAATAAGTTTCTTGTTCGAACATAAATTTGAGAGGGCGACAGTATCTCGTCGGACCCGGAACATTGTTGTACACATTACTGTTCTTGGTGGGACGCAGAGGTAATGGCACTAACGATATCATAAACAGATGTTCATCGTTCCCGGAAATGCTTATAATCGAGAGTCCTTCATTTCCATCACAACCCCATTTGCTATACAAAACGAATTCACAAGTGCCTCTACCAGCTGCTTAAGCACCGGATGCTGAACTTTACATAACCTGTCAACCGTAATGTCTAAAAGAGCCTATAGCGACAACTCAACTTTAAATTCTGTGATCATGACGCATTCTTCGGGAACGAGACAAGCTTTTTTCACCTGTAGTAAGGCAAAATAAAGCATGTCCAACTTGGTTAGCTCTATCCCTTAGTAAGCACTGAGAACCTTTCGTCAACTTGTAATCTAAGGACATGGCCAATAATTCATCGGAGGACAAATATTTTCTTTCGTAGGTGGAATCACAGGATTTGCTGTGACGTTGCGACTCGTCTGACCTGGCAGTAGGTTCTTTCACCGCATTCTCAGAAGATCCATGCGGGCGCCAGTAGCATGAGAGTAGAGTTGAGTATAGCGCATGTCAACTTCTCTGTGTAATATTCCAGCAAGTCGCGGATTTTTCTTTTCTTGGTTTTATGACTGAACTCAGAAAACAGACTATTCTCAGGACGCCCAGGACGTTCAGAAGATTGGGGTACAACGATGTTTCGCTAAATAGAGAATTCGAAATCTGGCGGGTCCAGCCACGAACAGTGCTTCCGAAAGAAGGACTCTCGATTTCGATAGCACTCATCCCAACGTCTACTAAATTTGTTAGAGACCACTCGCACCGCCTTTGTCAAATTTGGGACATCAAGTCCCTCCTCAGAAGCCCGCCCCACTTCAACTTATAACAAAAGTTACCATCGTTCAAAGCCGTTGATCATTTGGGATTTTGCTCTATTGCTCGAAAGAATCCTGCTGGACAATCCGTTGGGTTGTCGATTCTGCAATATATTTATTATCATTGAACAAAAAATCCCACAAATTGTGAATAAGATCAAAGAAAACAATCCATATCAGCCTCGATTGCTTTGGTCGACTTCGGTTGGTGTTTATATCTTAACTGAATATAATGATAACTGGCAAGAATTATCCTAACACATTTTATGAACATACACTACCATAATAAATAAGTCTGATTTTTTTGCCACTAGTGCTTAACTTGCCTGTAGAGTACCTATGTAATATTATTTTGAATCTTCCCGTAATGAGCCGACGAAACGTATTTTTTAGTATTAAGTTCTTTTATATAGGGATACCAGCGCAAACATGGAATCAATATTTTGAAGAAATGTTATCAGAAGATAGAAAGAAATTTAAAAACATAGAAAACGTTAATCCCAATATAGTTACTCAAGGATCTCCGATAAGAATAAGTATATCAGAAGTTAAGGAAGTATGTAGATCACTAAAGAATGGCAGAGCCCCAGGACCAGGAAATATTCCTGGAGAACTTATAAAATATGGAACAGACAAACTATACCATTCACTGAGAGACCTTTTCCAAAGATGTACGAGTAGATCAAAAGTACCAGAAGAGTGGAAGGTATCATATATATCTACAATTCATAAGAAAGGGGATAAAAGTGAGTGTGACAATTACCGAGGAATATCTGTTACAAATTCCATCAGCAGAATATATAGGATTATATTAAAAATCCGTATGGAGAACGAATATTGTGAGATGGAGGCAGAAGAACAGGCCGGTTTCAGAGCAGGAAGATCCACAATCGATCACTTATATACAGTCACACAAATCTTGGAGAACAAGATAGCATTTAACCAAGAACTACATCTACTATATGTGGATTTAAAAAAAGCATATGATAGCGTTCCTCTGGTAAAACTCTGGGAAACTTTACATAACACTAATATAAATGTAGAATTAATAAAGGCTGTAAAGTCTCTGTATGATAATACCAGATCTAAAATAAAAGTAGGACACAATATAACAACGGGATTTATAGTAACTAAGGGACTTAAACAAGGATGCTGCCTATCTCCTACACTATTTAAGATATATCTAGAACGCGCATTAATGACTTGGAAAAGAAAATGTCACAATATGGCTTACCAATATATGATACATCAACATTATACACATTATCCTTTGTGGATTACCAAGTTGTTAATGCGCAAAATATCGATGATATGGAATATATGACACGCAAACTTATCGAGGAGTATGAATAATGGGGTTTAGAAGTTAATGTGAAGAAAACGGAATACATGTATATTGGAGGACAACAACAAGATCTACTTCTGTCAACCGGGCAAAACATCAAACACTGCAATGAATATAAGTATCTACGCGTGAAAATATCAAACGACGGGACACTTGATGAAGCGATTTCGAAAAGAAACACTCAAGGAAGGAGAGCAATTACAATGTTGAACAGCATTCTATGGGATAAACAAATAACAAAAGAAAATAAAAGAAAAATATATAATTCAATAATTAAAAGTATAGTAACCTATAGTTGTGAAGTATGGCCAATAAGAAAAGAACAGAAAGAATGATAAGAACCACAGAAATGGACTTTTGGAGGAGGTCAGTTGGAAAATCAAAGAGAGAAAAGGTAAAAAGAAATGAGAGAATAAGAAATATAATGGGAATAACACATGACATTGTAGATGATGTAAGAACCAAACAACTCGTATGGTACGGGCATGTTCAGCGAATGCCAAATGACAGAATACGCAAAAAAATTCTAAACTGGAAACCACAAGGAAGAAGAAGGCGAGGAAGACCAAGAAAAAGCTGGATAGAGGGCATTGATAATGAAATTCGGGAGAGAGGTCTGGACGAGGACATGTGAGGAATCGGAAGACGGCGAAGGACGTTATAAACCGATATGATGATGATATATAGGGATAAAATACTATAATAAGCATATTTTAATTTGTTTTTTTGATATCAGATATTGGATGATTTTTTTGAAGATCTAAAGATAACGTGTCTCTGAGTTTTCCAAAATATGACTTAAAAACACAATGATGAATACCGTGTGAAACTTGTCAACTTCTATATTATTTAAGACGTGAAACGTATTATGAAAGAAACAGTTGCCATGTCGTCACATTAGTATTACAAACATTTGTCTTTTCGTGTAGGGGATATATTGCTTTCAAAGGAAGTTCTGCATCATCCTGTATAGTCTAATCATAGAACACAGGTCAAATTATTCTAATTTCATTGCGAAAGAATATTCTCTCTGTCAACTGTTCTGGGCAATCTCGCGATCCCATGCCTGACCAGCTCCGTTCGCTGAAATCGTATTTTCCTTATTAGGGACCTGATTAAATTGGAATATTTGGAGTTGGCGTAGCGATAAATTTGATTCTAGCTGAACGATTTGTTCTTGGATCGAGGGCGCGCGCTATCACCAGCCGGCGCGATTAACTTATTTTGATTTTACCGTATGTGCCAAAAAATAAATTGCCAAATAAATTAAATTATCGCTTCTATTGGCGTTTAGTCTATTGTTCATTAGCCCGGCGTCATTAAAAACGTTGGCTCATGGAATTTGTTAATGGTGTCTAATCATTGGCTGCGTGTAGTGTTGGACATGAATATACAGTACATTAAGGGGTGAAAATAAAACAGAATATCAGTCACACTTATCAGAGCTGATGGTCAATATTAAAACCATTATTAGAGTTCAAGGTGGTGAACTAAGCCCAGTATCGAGAGTGTAAGTGAGCGCTTAGATTCAAGTCGAAAAGGAGAAGTTTGGGATCATATCCTAAGCATGAGTGTATTCATCCTAATATCTATATAACCTTACCCTCTGCTGTGAAAGGCTTTAAGAGAATAAAACCGATTTCTGTATCTACATTAGAGCATTATCATCGTCATCATGAGGTCATCAGTCCTAAGACTGGTTGGACGCTAACCCCCAGTTTCTCCTATATTGTGCTAACCTACGCACTTCGCTAATTGTGCTACAACCTACATCCCTTACTATTTGCGAGTAGTAGTCTAATCTAGGCCTACCTCTGCATTTCTTCACTCCTATTTCTGCCTCCAAAATATCGCGGAATATTCCCCCATGTCTCAGCAAGTTGCCTACCATTCTATCTCTTCTCTTCTTTATGTTTTTCGACATACTTCTTTTCTCGCTGACTTCCACTTCTTTTTTATATTTTTCCACATACTTCTTTTCTCTAATACTTCTTCGTTTCTAATCCTATCAGTCCACGGTATTTTCATCATTCTTCTGTAACACCACATCTCAAAAGCTTCTAATTTCTTCCTACTTGCTTCCCCTACCGTCCAGGTTTCGCAACCGTATAGTGCCGTGCTCCATACATACGTTTTCAAAAATCTCTTCCTTGTTTCTAAGTTTATTACCCCCGAGCATAAAAGTGCTTCCTTTTTATTAAAAGCTACTCGACCCTGAGCTATTCTTTGTTTTATATCTTTATCGCTTCTTCCATCCCAATTTATTTTACTTCCTAAATAAGTGAAGTCTTTAACTTCCTCCAATCTTTCATTATTAATCTGTACTTTCGTTTTTGCTCTGATCTCACGCCCTCTGCACACTAACACATTAGTTTTGTTTTTATTCACCCTCATTCCGTATTCCTCTGTCAACACTGCCTCCATTTCATTCAACGCTGATTCTAATTCCTCTTTACTAGATGCTAATACTGCTATATCATCCGCGAATCTCAGCATTTTTAGTTTTTGTCCCTGTACTTTAATCCCAAAATCCACTCTATCTTTTACCACATTAATCGCCTCTTCGATATACAGATTAGTGGTGATAGTACATCCTTGTCTTACTCCTTTCCTAATACCTACTTCCCTTCTTTCCTCTTCTACTTCTATAACAGCAGTTTGCTCTTTGTATAGATTGTGTACTATTCTCCTATCTCTATACTTCATTCCCGCGCTCTTTAGTATCTCGAACATTTTTTCCCATCTTACATTATCAAAAACTTTTTCTAAATCTACAAATCCTATATAAGCGTTCTTTCCTTTTTCTATTGTTTTCTCTAACATTACTCTTAGCGCCAGAATAGCTTTGCGAGTTCTCATATTTCACCTAATCCCGAATTGGTCTTCTCCTAGTATTTCCTCCGCTCTATTTTCCATCCTCTTCTGCACTATTCTGGTTAAGATTTTTGACGCGTGGGAAGTTAGACTAATCGTTCTAAAGTTCTCGCAATTGTCGGCTCCTCTCTTTTTCGGTATAGTAACGATAATGTTCCTCTTAAAATCCTCCGGCATCTCGCCCGTTTCGTATATGTATTTTACCAGTTCAAACATGCTATTTACTACTTTCTGTCCCGCACATTTTAAGATTTTCGCCTATATTTTATCTACACCCGGCGCTATATTGTTCTTTAGCCCCCTTAGTGCTATTTCAAATTCCTCTCTCAATATAGGTTTTCCTATATCTTCCCTATCGATGCAAGTACTGCTTCCATCTATCCGCTTTCTCCTCTCTTCCGATCAGTATGTCCCCCGATTGACTCCTAACGTTTCTACTTATAGGTCCTATATCCCTGAAGATTCTCTTGATTATTTTGTAAGTCTCATCGGTCTTACCTAATTGGAGCTTATCTTCTACTTCTTTGCATTTATCCTCTATCCATTGTTCTTTCGCTTTTCCACACTTTCTAATGATTTCCCATTTTATTGACTCATGAGTTTTCAGGCCTTCCTCGTCTCGTTTGATTTTGTAGCCTCGTCTCTTTTGTATTAAGTTTAAGATTTCGTCCGTTATCCAGGGCTTCCTAGCTTCGCTTCTCTCGTGTCCTAAAACGTCTGCAGCCGCGGAATTTAGACTATTATTGATACCCTCCCACTCAGCTTCTGCGTTCTTGATTTCGTCATTACTCACTTTATTTGTTAATTGATCTGTTTTTTCCTGGAACTTATCTTTCATATTCTGGTCCCTCAATATGTCTACATTTATACGTTTCTTATCCTTCCGGGTTTTCAGATTTTTGAACTTCAATCTAGCTTTCATGACTACCAAGTTGTGGTCGCTGTCTACATCTGCTCCTGGATAACTCTTACAGTGTTTTACTTGATTTATAAATCTCTTCCTAACCAGAATGTAGTCTATCTGATACCTGTCTATGCCTCCTGGCATTTTCCAGGTGTACCGCCTCCTAACGTCATTCTTGAACGATGTATTCGCGACTACCATCTTGTTCAAGCCGACCCACCCGTTCTAGTTTGTACTAGAACTTCGTCAAGGTGCAAGTCCTATCGGATCGGTAGAGCATTATGTACAAAATGAAACATGCAGTAGTACAGATAAAATAAAAATATATCTTGTGCATTTTTTACATTTTATATCAACTACCATAGATATTAAAAAGGAATTGTCAAGATATATCCGTTGTATTGCACAAGGTATGCAAGAACTCATGAGTCGTAAAATGTAACTCGTGAGTTATTTTTGAACTCCTGAGTTACTCACAATATTTTAGTTCCTCACTGATGAGTCAGTCACTTAAATAATTGAAGATATTGCTCGCACTCATTCATCGAATGTTCGTGTGTCATTCACCCAAAACCAAACAAGCAAATTCGATCCAGTCGTTTAGCGCGAACAATAAATGTTTTTGCAACTCCAAAATCGATTTCTCAATATATCTAAAAGGAGTAATAAATTTATAAAATAGTTTTTGACCAATATGCAAGTTTTAGTGAATAAGTTCAATATTCTTATTTGATGTATAATAAAGAGTTAAGTGAAAGTCGTATCCCAAACATAACACAGACGAACAAAGATTTTGTGATCGGACTTTTATTGATTTTTGGCTTAGTTACATACTATGAACTACAAAAACACTGTTTTCTTTGTTTCCATTACGCACCATTATTTGTAAATGTACAGTGTTCAATAATTTGTAGTTTTTAAAACCGAGGTTCTATAAAATTGAATTTTGCCTCAATCTTTGCGGTACCCCTGTATTTAATCGGTTTGAAACGCACACACAAGTGTGTGGGAATTTACCGAAACAGAGTTGGCCAGTAGGAATGTTCCGGTTTTATACTAATCGGTAAAATGTCACCGTCGTCTCCGCCAGAACTTTAAACGATTATCTTGTCGCGATTAAATTTTCTTTTTTTTTTTTTATTTCAAAGACTATTTACATATGCTATTTATATATTTTCATAATAAAAGTTAATTGAATGAAAAATTTTTTGATACACAACTGAATAGTACGTTGAATAAACCTGTACAAAATATCCAGGACTGGCGTAATCGAAAATGTGTATTTTAGCATTTTCTTCTATAATTAAAGCATAAGATACTATACGCACCTCTATAAGGACACAAGAAATTTTACAAAGTTACTTTAGAATACGATCGGCATTCAATCTAATACCAGGGGTATTTGCAGCAACTGCTTTGGCCTCTTCAAATAGATTAGTGTGTTCTCTTGTACAGGCGTCTACAACAGTCTTTCATGCTATAGTCTTGGGTGGAGAGTATTAGGTCTAGAATTAGTACTGTTGTTATATGCAGAGGTTCGAATTCAACGAGGACAGTTCAGCACTTATGTTCGGGAACGTCTGTCCTCGTCTCTGTGTGGAATCTTCGCATCCGCAGTGTGAGGCTCTAGAGAAAATAAGTTGGTTTATGTCTTAAATTTAAAGGATATAAGACTATTTTGGGTGAAAGACTATTTTTCATAAAAGAGAAGAGATACCATTTGAAATTTTTCGAAACAGCTGTTATTTAGTAAATATATGAATTCAACGACACATTTTTAATTATTGTAGCATTTACTTTTATCCTTTGATACTTTTACTTGTCGCTTTATCAATCGAATTGTTTTATATTCCAAAAAACAATTAGGCATTATTTTTGGGATAAACCTAGCCATCCCTCAAGAAAAAAAAGACGACAATTCCAAGACAACACTCATCTAATTTAGCAATGACGAGTAATTGCACTAAATGTTAAATCGCTATTAATTATTTACTATTATTTGCTTATTTAGTGCACAGCTATATAATGGCTTAGCGCTATTCTCCTATAATTTGCCACTACCAGACAGAGGGCCCTTCTACGTGAAAAACCATCGTAGCCAAAAGCTTTATTCTCTTACCTTTCGTCGTTTCATTGAATTATTTATTCAATGTTTTATGTATTAAAAATATAAAATGCTTTTTATATATTAAAAATACGCTATTATGTCAACTTTTCTAGCTCTAGCTCGTTTAAATACAGAAATTATAACAATTTGATTTTTTGACACTGATCAATGTTCAAGTATGCTTATATATTGAGACGATTCAAAACATTACATAAACAATAAAACGCTACTAAACAGACATAATCAAAGTTTCTAATGAATAAATACACATAAAATCAAAAGCACATAGCAATTATAATTATAGAAATTTTAATAATATAATAATATACCGATTATTAAATGTTTAATAAATTCATGATATTGAATAAAGTAAAAATTTTTAAATTAAAATTAAGCTGAGTAAGTTTTTGACTAAAAGAACAGTAATATGAAGCATAGGATTGCAAATTGCTAAAAATTAACCATGAGAAATGTAGAGTAAATAAATATGTAGAGTAAATAAATATAGAGTAAATAAATATGCATATTAAAATAATTAAGATATTTCATTTTAGCTATCGCTAACAATATCAAACCTGGAAAGCATAAAATAACTTTAAGATTATCATTCAAAGTTAAAGTTATAATTGCAATTTTCAAAAATGTCAAAATGTGACAGCATAAAGACTAATACACATAATACATAAAATGATTGCAGTATAATACTAAAATGAAGGTAATAATTCAAAATACGACATATAGAATTGTAAATTATATATGACTGAATATTGTATAATAAAATAATTAATAAGAGTCAAAAGGTAAAGGATTAGTTTTAAGGATAAAAGAAAGTACAAATAATACTTGAAAATTTGATAATTCGCCTTTATTTAGTATTAATTGATGTTAAGAAACCAAGAAATATTAATTACATTCTCAAATTTCAATTTTAACATTTTAACATTAAATAAATGTATAAAATTTAAAATAATTTCTTTAAGTGGTATGTTTTCTATGATGTATGATGACTGTCTAGGGCTTTGAACCGACTACTGTAATTAAGAATCTTATATAAAGAACAAAAAAAATTAGAGCTAGTAACGGAGCGTAATATATATATATATATATATATATATATATATATATATATATATATATATATATATATATATTACGCTATTATTATATATATATATATATAATATATATATATATATATATATATATATATATATATATATATATATATATATATATATATATATATATATATATATATATATATATATATATATATATTATAAAAAAAAATGTACATCAGTACAAACATGGCACCCAATCTTGAGGCTTCATTACAATATATACGCTTGGCAACTCCAAATTCCGACTGGGCTACTTGCTCGGTTGGCGTGGCGGTTTGGTAGTTTCTTTCTGGATTCCCGACTTATATGTTACTGACACAGATCGTATCGATATAGATGTATACCCCATGCACCTCATCAGTGCGTACGGCACTGATGAGAATCAATAAGTTCGAAACAGCTGTATGTCGTTCGGTTCCCATCCGGGACAGATGTCGAATCCTACCCGCGGCGGGTTTTATTTTTTGAAACCCGATAAATAAAAAACTTTAAAAAGTTTTTTATTTATCGGTTAAGTTGTTGTAGGGTGTTGTAAGTATTCTTTCCGTGATACGTATTCGTATGATGTTTTATTAAAATTCTCTTGAAGTGGTTTATTTCATTTATTTTTTAGAAATGTTCAAATGACAGCTCAAGGACATCTACGATTTGTTAGTATGTTTTTGCCTTTAACGTGAAACTAGTATTCATTAAATAAATGATGAAAATATTCTATGGATAATTTTCTTTTGTTATTATAACTCCTAGAGCAAACAATCTGTCTAGATGGACAATAAGCTCCTGTTTAACATAACACAATGACATGTATGTGCAAGCTATTTCAGCAAATGCTCTGCAATTTATCATAACCTAAGGTTCATATGGTTCGTAGTAAATTTTTAGTTAAGTCTATGATTTAATTACATCTATCTACGAGGTCTGAAGGTTTAAACTTCTTGATTTTGCGCACTTCATTATTGGGCATAAGTATTTCGTTAGCTGGTTTATTAGGGTGTACTGTAAGTATTTAACGGTATTTAACACTAAGAAATTTGATCTCCTCCCTGATGGAAGCCAATGGGATGTCATGTTGAATGACATATATCATGGTGCATCCACAATCATTCACAGCACTGTATTTTGAAGCCTCTGTAGTACGAGTATGTCCGAGTTAGAGTTTGTTGCTGATTGCTGATCCCTTGAGGTGTATGCCATAAGTCCGAATTGGCTTGAGTATGTCTTTGTAGAGTAATACTTTGCTGTCTATGGAGGGTGGGCATTTTCCTTCAATTATCCAGTACTTCTGTCTTAGTTTTTATCCCATCTGTTTGCACTTCGTAAATATATGTTTGCGTCATATTAGTTCCCTGTCCAGATGCTAGCCGAGATATATAACATATTTTTTGTGGTAGTTCATCGCAAATGTCATGAGTACTGGGTTGGTTTCGTTAGCTTTTATTGCGCCACTTCCTAAGCCACTCTTCTATTTTATTCAAGTTAGTTTGTAGGTTCCTTTATGCTGATACTGGATTTTTGTTGAGTGGGATGCAACTAATGCAGTATCATCAGCAAACGTGCCAATTATTGTGGCTCTTCTTGTTGGAAAGTCAGACATAAATAGTAACTATAAAGTGGGTCCTAACACATTACCTTGTGGTACTCCAGATAGGATGGGGTAAATGTCAGTATATTCATTTTGGTGTTTAAACCAAGTAGGAGATAAATATATAAAAACTGATGATAGGTGATTAAAGAGAAGCTATAAAAGTATTCAAACTATTTTAAAATTTAATTTTATGAGCTTCAAAAATGTTCCATTAGGCAATATCCTAAACGATTATATATTATTTTTTAATGTTTTCAAACATCTCCGGCATCCTATGTTCTAAATCAGCTATAATGTTGCAAGAAATTCATGAAGATTATGAACTCTTTGATGTTCATGCCCGTAAATTTTCATTTTCGTACATCCTCACAGAAAGAAATCATTTGCTACTCTACAGGAAATTACCTACTATTATTAACTACTCCACAGGAAACCCCATTTACAGAGCAGGAAAGTACAGTGAGTGTTCATATTCTAATTATACTAATAAATTTCACAATCATAACAATCCAATTTGATACAAATACGTATACATGTTACAGCTAAAGCCCATAATTGGATAAAGCTAGTTTTAATCAGATATCTCGCGTATTATCCAAACCGACTGGATAAAACGCGAAGGATTCAATTATTTCTTGCTTTATCCGGGTAATTCTAGATTTGGCCAAGGAGGAATGGCTAAACCACGTAGAGGATACTAATTGAAGGTACAAACGCGACCAATATCGCACGTATATAGTAGAATATAAAAATAAAATTATTCCGAGGAAAACTTATTTATTTTACTGAACAAACATAGAAGCAGAATTATTCTAACATAAGAATAAAAAATATTTTAAAACATAAAATGCAAACAGTATCAGAAGTGAAAAGAAATATAAATTATCCACTCATTTAATTTGAGCTGTAACCATTATTTATTTGCACATGATAAGCTGGAATGACATTTCGAATTGCATACTACTCCTGCAGATTTACAGCGGCATTTGAGCGTGGCATACTTTGCTGTACAATGACACTTTTTATATCCCTGACCTCCGGACATTGATTGGCGATTGGCAATTTGGCGTAAAGATATATTTTCAGATGATACGTCATCAATGTTAATAAGTTTGTTGCCACATACCGTGAATTGACTTCTTGAAAATATTTCCTCCACTGTTCCACTTTCATTGCCTAAAATGTATGCTCTGGAAAACGTGAAATTAGTTAGTAAAAAGAATTACTTACCCAGATACAAGTCTTCTTCTCCTACCTCCAATACTGACATCAACACATTTCTAAAGTCCCCTCTTTCTCTATTAACATCAGGGATGTTTACTCGCACAGTATCCCCTACGTTACACGGAGGGAATTTGACATCGGGCCTTTTCTTCATTTTCTTTGCCTGATTTTCCAAGTTTGATTTCGCTTCTCGTCTATTTGCAATAATTTGTTTTTTTCTTAAGCAAGTAGTACATGATCTTTTCGTATTACAAACTGAACAGATATTTTCCTCAGTGACATCCCCCCTTTCGTCATTTTCTGTGGTGTTTAATGGAATAACGTATTCTTCATTGTGAGCTTCTTCATTAAATATCTTTTCTAGCTCTTCTTCTGTGTGAATACTATCGATAACCTGAAAGTAAAATTAAGTAGTGTAATGAAGACTGTACGATTTATTCTTATGAGAGAATTACCTCTTTAGGTAGAGAAGGAGATGTAAGTCCAACTTTGATATCAGTTCCAAACATGGCTTTGTAAGGTGAAAGTTTTCTGCCATCATGATAAGCTCTCTTCGACTGCAAATGCATGATCTGTACGAATTTTATTAAATGGTCTTAGTAAACCATGATCAACTTATATGACCCATCTGGGGTCATATAAGTTGATCATACCAAAATACCATGACCAAAATACCATGGATTTGATAACCTTTCCTTTCTTAGGGGATTTCTGTTTTTTCTGACATGCAATACAAAGTTTTAAATAAACCATGATAACTTCCTGAGTTATATTTTTATATTTCTTGTTCACTTCCTTAAGCATGCGATGTTTTCCTCTGTGTCCAATTGCCAAGTAGATTTCGTGCAGTATATCAAAGTTCTCTTCGTTTTTCACAAAATACCTTATATTTGTTTCGCCGTCAGCCACTTTAGAAATGAGTCTCTCAATACCACCAACCACACAAACATAAAACCTTTTTAATCGTCGATACTGTAGTGCCGATTTATATTTTGCTTGTTTTGCTACTTTTACTGACTCCAAAGACAATATTGGACAGAATTCATGCAACAAGAATTTGAGTCTTTACGCGACATTAAATCGCAGAGCATTTCTAAAACAAGAACGTACCACTTCTAAATCAGTCGTCATCTTGTCAACTCCGGAACGTGAATGAACGATTATCGTGTTTTGTCCAAGCGTCGCTGGAAAATTCTAGTATTAACCGGTTTATGCTCGAGAAGCAACATACGCTATCTGAATTACCGACATTATCCACTATATTTGGATAATTCTAACTTTATCCGGGTAATTCTAGTATTATCCAATATTCGGGCTTTATCCGTAACATATACATATTTAATACCTAGGTATATGAAACAATATATGAAAAATAAGAAAAACAAAGATACGTGATCAAGCATAGCAATGTTTAATAAACAGAAGAGTGAAGTTAAATATATCGAATTTATCACAGTTGTTGTTGTATTTACTGCACATTAAAAATAGGGCTGAGAATTTTAGAATATTAGTACGCGGAATAGAGAGGTAAAAGCTTTTGGATGTTCGAGCATGCAATTGAGGTACATAAAAATTCAGTTTGCCTAATAAGTTTTGACAGTCAATCGTATTGTATATAAGCTTATATAGAAATATTTGAGAACAACATTTCCGCCTCGCGTCAAGTGCTGTCATCGCAAATCTTGCCAAAAGGCCATTCTGAGGGAAACCAATAGGTGGGTACACAGTATCTGGTTTGAACCACAGTAGTTTCAGAAACCTTGTTTAAAGCATTTCCAAGCTGTTAATATGGCATTGATAATAAGGATTCCATACTAAAGATCCGTACTCAAGTTTAGATCGGACAAAACCAAAGAATAGATAGAATTTTCAATGTATCGGTGTTTGAGAAATCTTTGCTAGTCCTTATTAAGAAACCCAGTGTATGCAACGCTTCAGACACTACTTTAGTTAAGTGAATGGTAAAAGACAGATCTTCTTCACAAATTACGCCGAGATCTCTGAATGTGCCAGGTCTTGGAAGAATAGAACCGCCTAACCTATAATCGTATATTATTGGAAATAATTTAGTGGAATGGGACATAACATTGCACCTAGATACGTTTAGATGTAGTTTATTACTAGTACACCAATTATGAAGATTAGACAGATTGTTCTGCAGAAGATCACAATCATCCAGGGAAGTAATAACCTTAAATAATTTAAGGTCATCAGCATGTAACAGACAATTTACAGATATTACAATGACAATGTCACCACTAAATATATTAAACAGCAAGGGGCCGAGAATTGAGCCTTGAGGCACACCTGACGTGGCACCATACTCAAGGGACCTGAAACCATTGATTTTAACGTATAAAGCGATCGAGGAATATGTTCTAACACTTGAATCCCTCTCACATTATGAACAGGTCCACAGTCTTGCTAATACCAAACCTCTACGAAATCAATGTCTAAGGTTTCAACAGTCGAGGTTAAAGTGATTTTCTAACAAAGATATCTACAATGACTAACCTCACGTCATCGGGCTTCATAAAGCTAGACTTAACGTATTTTATAATGAAAATAAAACTTCCTAGGCGTACGAAACGGCATGACGCGGCAGCTCTAAAATGATGGACCTGTTGATCTATTTCTGGATCCATTGGAACCGTTGCTCTGTCAAATAACTGTCGGGGAATGAGATGGGCATGTAGGTGTACGTTTTAGGGTGGCCTCCCTGGAGGCCTCTGAGCCTCTATATTTTCATGTCGGTGGGAATATTTACGCCTACAGGGCCCAGATTTGAACATTACATTCGCCAGGAACTTACGGGGTTCTGATAAGCCCGAATGCGGTCTTGATGAATCACGTGAATCACGAAGTTTTATTAGGCAGTTGCTATAAATAAATCCGGTGGAGCCCGGAATGTTTTGTTAATATTCAATGGGAAGGCTGATGAGTGATTGCCTAGTCGCCAGTGGCACGGCACAGACGCAGGCATGCCGAAGGGAGATTTTTTGTTATGTATAATATCGCGGTCTTGATTTACATACGGGCTCGATGAAGCAGAAACAAGGAGTAACTTTTTGTTTGCTTTCGGTTTCTGTTCGCAATCTACGCTGTACCTTTTTGGTGTACAGAGCGATGTTTTTATGTTAGTCGAATAACCGGCACATCCCCTAGAGCTTTGTTGTCAGTTTGTCGCCTTTAGTTTGTGCAGTATTCAACATTGGGATATTCTTCTGCGTCAATTTAATTTCTATTCTGGCAAATTTAAGTTTTATTAAACATATAGAGTATTTATAAATATACTGAAGGTCTCATAATATATTTTAGTCAGTATCTCCAGTACACTTAGAGTAGAATAAATAATAGTTCACGCAACTTAAGAGAAGAAGAAGCAGTGAAACGCTAACTCTGGCTAACGAGGGACGTAGCCAGCGATAAGTCGCTAATTTGTTATGAGTTAGATAATCAATAATTAGTCAACAGCTAAACGCTTCAATGAAATTGAAAGTTACTGTAGAATCCCAGGAGAAAGTCTTAAGAAGTCTATATATGCAAAATATTAGTCATATATTATGCAAGTCACCTTCAGAAACAGGCATTCTACCAGTGTAGAAGAACTAGAAGTTTAGAAGCCCTAGAAGCCGCTGTAAATGTAACAATTTCTAGGCGAACGGTTAGAGGAAGGCTTAATGAACGAAGATTGGACAGTAGATAACCAGCTATTGCACCACTCCTCATCAGAAAACATAGAGCTACTAGACTGCGGTTTGTAAGAGAACACGTAAATTGGACCACAACGACTGGAAGCGAGTTTTGTTTTCAGACGAAACAAGAGTAAGTCTTAATTTACCAGATGGACATCAACGAGTTTGGCAAAGACCAGGAGAGAGGTTTGCAATATCTCTTCCAGGATTCCATTTTTTGGTGGATCAATAATGTTCCAGAGAGGAATTTATGTCGATGGGCGCACGGATTTGGTCTCTATAACGAAGAGATCCATGAATGCACATTTCTACGTGGAAAACATCGTAGGAGAACATGTGATGCCACTTTCCCCATTTTTCGGAGACAATTTCATTTTTGAGCAGGATAACGTTCGGCCCCACGTTGCTAAAGAGGTACTTGACTACCTTCAATTTGTAAATATTCCGACTATGGACTATGGACATCAAGAAGTCCAGATATGAACTCCATAGATCATCTATGGGACGCACTAAAACGATCAGTTAGGCGCCACGTACCTGCCGCTATGCCTCTTAGGGAACTTGAACAAATCATTCTTATCAAATGGGAGAATAAAGTTTACAACAACTTGTTGTGTGCCCTCAGGTAAGTAGCTGTAAATATAAGAAGCAGCTGTGATATTAAAACCAAAATAGTCAAGCTGATTATATGAAATATTATGATCTAATGTGTCAAAATCCTTGCTATAATCTAGAAGGACCAAACATATCACCAAGTTCACAACGGAAATGAGTAAAACAACTACTTCGTTTTTACACCACTATATTTTTACACAAACGTGACTGACACCGTCTTCGTGTCATCGTCTTCCAAATGATTTATTAATCCAGATTCTACAGTCGCTTGTGAATCACTTTTCCTTCCACCTGCCACATTAGACATAAATGAAATAAAGCCTCCAGAGTAACACCAATAAGCAACTTCTTAATAAATCCCATTTCTATCCATTTCTTGCATTATTTTAATTTCCAAGCTGCCGTAGGAAATCGATAAAATTTGCATTTACTATTTCTTCCGCTATTATTGAAATTTACAACACAGCAACCATAACGGCCCATTTTTAGATTCGTTTACGAATTAATTTCTGTAAGCACACATATGACCTAACGGCCTACTACTGACAGCCCGCTTTAATGCAGTTTGTTTCCACTGCAAGCGCTTCCATCGACTTCCTTACTCCCATCTCATACTCTACACGCAGGGAATACATATCTTTATGATTATCATCGAATAAAGACGCGATAACTTAGTGGCTTTCTCTTAATGAAACGTAACATTTCCCCGCATTTATTAAAATCTGAGCAAGACACGCACCATGCCAAATTTGACTGATAAACCATAATACACTGACTGCATTTATGAACTATTAATTTCTGTCGGCCCGGCAGAAACTATTTGGTTAATTAATAAAATCGAAACGGGAAAGCGTATTCTAATTAGTCCATATATTCCCCGAAAAATACGAGCCGCAGCGGGGAATAAATCATAAATTTTCCAAAGACCGTATAAAGCATTGTTATGGGTTAATTGCGTTTACATAAATTATGTTCTAGACCATACAGCGTATCGCTATAGCGGAAACGTTTTTATTTTTATTCACCTGATTAAGGGCCTTTATTACAATTTATATGTAAATGGGGGTAGAACTAGGTTAGCGTTTAATTTCTTGTTAATGTTCAGTATGGATTTAGAAAAGACAATATAACAGTTTTTACTGCACGGTGTTCCCTAAATATAATATATATATATATATATATATATATATATATATATATATATATATATATATATATATATATATATATATATATATATATATATATATATATATATATATATATATAGTTGTATATACTATACAGGGTATCTGACAAGCTTTGCGCCGACTGATTTCTCATTAGAAGACTACCAATGTCTGATAAAAAAAACATGCAGTTGTATAGGCAAATTTCGATAGAAGTGCTTTCATCTTTAGCAGGGAATATAGTTTAAAATTCAAATGCAAAACCGAGTTTCATAATAATTTTTTAAATAAGTTTTTATTTGGCCGATTCATTTTTGGATGTCTAAATTGATATTATATGGTATCATCATCATTAGGTCATCAGTCCTAAGACTGGTTGGACGCTAACCTCCAGCTTCTCCTATCCTGTGCTAACCTACGCATTTCGCTAATTGTGCTACAACCTACATCCCTTACTATTTGCGAGCAGTAGTCTAATCTAGGCCTACCTCTGCCTTTCTTCACTCCTATTTCTGCCTCCAAAATATCGCGGAGTATTCCCCCATATCTCAGTAATTAGCCTACCATTCTATCTCTTCTCTTCTTTATGTTTCTCCACATGCTTCTTTTCTCGCCGACTTTCTCCAATACTTCTTCGTTTCTAACCCTATCAGTCCACGGTATTTTCATCATTCTTCGGTAACACCACATCTCAAAAGCTTCTAATTTCTTCCTACTTACTTCCCCTATCGTCCAGGTTTCGCAACCCATGTAACATAATAATAATTGTGACGAAATTTTATGAATATTATTATTTTAGAATAGCTAAGACTTGTGGATTTTATAAACGAAACGTTCATTGCAGTAAAAATATTCATACCCCCACATAAGGTAACAATGGTATGCATTGCTCGCTCACAGCCTTATTAATTAAGATGCTGACGCTGAATGTATATCAACTTGACAATAAACGACAAATGACTAGTCCCGTAAATTCACACAGATATAATATTTCAGTAGACATTTCTTTGCCTGCGTCCCTTCCTACACCTCGAAATAACCAAAGTGTATAGCTTAAAAAGACACAAACAAATAAAAGTGATTAAAAAAAGTTATACCATTTAACGCACATAGCCAGTTCGCCTCGTGGAGGCCGAGGGTTTAACTCCGAATGCAAATAACGGTCGAGAGGAGCACTCCCTAATCGCCAGCAGGTTAATATTATCAGAGGACGCTGTTACCTTAACTCGTGCTTAAATTTTATAATTACGTTTTAATTTCGCATATGAGGCGATTCAGAGGGCCAGCGTACGCTTTCTTCCGTATCAACCGGTGGCGGATATGGGTCGTGATACTTTTAGTTGAGGAACTGATTGCAGGAATATTTAAATCATTTTTAAATCATTAGGGGCATATTACCAATAATATGCATATTATTAATAATCTAACCGTAAGCATAAATAACCGTAACAATGAAATAATAAAAGGTGGTCCAACCAAAACGCACGATGTTAATTGTAAATAAAAGAAAAAGTGTTCAGAGAAATATCTTAATATTTTTTATTATGATAGAAGGATCTATGACAATTATGTGTGAAACAAAATATCGG
Organism: Rosalia funebris; assembly: GCA_037954035.1. Classification (NCBI taxonomy): domain Eukaryota; kingdom Metazoa; phylum Arthropoda; class Insecta; order Coleoptera; family Cerambycidae; genus Rosalia; species Rosalia funebris. Next base: position 14,711,350 of record JAZFAV010000022.1, read on the forward strand.
CCAAATGCTCGCCACGGCTTCGGTGGCACACCTCTATCCGATGGTCCATATTTTCAATGACTCTGAGACATAATTGAGGTTCAATGTCGTTAATGTGCCGAATTATCTCATCCTTTAGCCCTTGAATTGTTCTTGGCTTATTGACGTACACTTTTTCTTTTAAATATCCCCAAAGAAAGAAGTCCTACGGTGTCAAATCACATGATCGTGGCGGCCAATTAACATCGCCACGACGTGAGATAACACGGCCATTGAATTTCTCGCGCAAAAGTGTCATTGTTTCGTTGGCTGTGTGGCAAGTGGCACCATCCTGTTGGAACCACATATCGTCCAGGTCCATATCCTCAATTTCTGGCCACAAGAAGTTCGTTATCATCTCGCGATAGCGAACACCATTCACGGTAACTGCTTGGCCGACCTCATTTTCGAAGAACTACGGCCCGATGACGCCGCCAGCTCATAAACCGCACCAAACAGTCACTCTTTGTGGATGCATCGGCTTTTCAATAATCACTCGTGGATTCTCATTTGCCCAAACGCGGCAATTCTGCTTGTTAACGAATCGACTGAAGTGAAAGTGTGCCTCGTCGCTGAAGATGATATTCTTTGTAAAGTCACCATTCACTTCTGTCTGTTCAACCAACCATTCGGCGTATTGACGACGCTTGAAATGGTCAGTAGGCTTCAGCTCTTGAATCAATTGAACCTTGTAAGCGTGTAAATTCAAATCTTTATTCAAAATTCGCATCAGTGATGTTCGTGAGATGTTCAATTGTTGGGCACGACGACGAGTCGAGGTTGACGGCTCTTCTGCTACACTATCGCGAACAACAGCAATGTTTTCCGCAGAACGAACTGGGCGAGCATGCACAGGTGTTTTCACATTTCCTACAGACCCGGTTTGCTGAAATTTGCACACAATTCTCCCGACTGTGGACACATTTGGTCGATTATGCTGACCAAAAAAGTCACTAAGTGCACGAAATGCATTTTGATTTGAACGCCCATTTTCGTAAAAGGCTTCAACAATCTTAACGCGCTGCTCAATTGTGTACCTCTCCATGGTTGAATTTATCAAACACTGAAACAAAGAAATGTCAAATTAAGTTGGGCAAAAAAACTTGACGTTAAGGTGTGACTCACAATTAACATCGTGCATTATGGTTGGACCACCCTTTATGTTACTCGTTAAATGGGAAATGGAAAACAGCAAACTGTCGTCACGGTAGCCGAGTTGCTTATGTAGCAAATGCGACTGATTACTGATTGTCGTAATCTTGCTTCTACTCCAATCATCAGCACTGGCAATGTCGTGTTTTCTCAATATGTAACCCCCATCCAGAATTGTCTAGTTTATGTAGTGTTTTATATTTTTTATGTTATATTAATGAATACGTCAAAAAATTAAAACTACTGAAATAAGGAGATTATTATACTTCACCCATCTGCAAATGCCTTATATAATAAGGACTAAATAAATTAGGTCAAAACAGCTATTCTCCTGGCTATATGCCAACTCAGAGCGCTGAATTAAATGACAAAATTTGCCGTGTTTTGTCTAACAGAGTTGACACTCAAATACAGTGATTCAGAGTATAATAATCTTCTTATTTCAGTTGTTTGAAAATTACCCTCTGCAAAGTAAAGCTTTGCATTATATTGATGATTAAGTTTTTACTCCATTTTAGATTGTTCTAGAAACTACTACTCTACTGCGGTGGAACGTACCAATGTCTACTAGATGTGAGCTTCACCTATCAAAGGTATACTCGCTTACACTGCACTGACGAGGCCCCAAAATAAGGGCGAAACCGGTCTGCAGTTAGCGGTATCCCGAGATAGGTGACACTTTGCATCTTTCTTGTGATTTTCGAATAATCTGAATACTACACAATAATGTTAAATGTTTGAAACTGTGTTAGTAAAAAACTTTACTGCAAAAAAAAATTTGTAGAACATGTGTAGTATATAGAACTTAATCTATCTCTTATCCCTGCTTCTATTAATGTAGGAATACTATTGATCAAGTAGTAAATGGTTTTCTGAGGAATATTCACCCATTTGCCAAGAACGACTTGTTCGAGTTTCTTAAGAGTCATAGGGGCAGGTCCGTGGCGTCTAACTGATCGTTTTAGTGCATTCCATAGATACTGTATGAGGTTCATATATGAGCTTCTTGGTGCCAGTCTATAGTAGAAATATTCACAAATCGAAGAGTAGATAGTCCAGTATGTACTTCTCTATCAAAGTGAAGCCAAGAGTCATCCTGCATCACAATGAAATTGTCCCCCAAAAACAGGGCAAATAGCATTACATGTTCTTCTACTATGTTTTCTACATAGAGATTAGGACCTCCCTTCTATAGGAACCAAATTCGTGTGACCATCGAAACAAATTCCTAACCAGAACAATATTATTCCACCAAAAAATGGGATTTTTGAAGAGGTATTGCAGGCTTCAAACCTCTATCTTGGCCTCCGCCAGACTCATTTACGTCCACTTGGTGAATTAAGATACTCTTGTTTCGTTTCAAAAAATAAAACCCGCCACAGGTAGGATTCGACATTTGTCCCGGATGGGAACCAAACGACATACAGCTGTTTCGAACTTGTTAGTTCTCATCAGTGCCGCACACGGTACGCCGATTCAGGACAAATGCCGAATAAACTTTATGACGTATACATCTTTATCGATGCGATCTCTGTCAGTAACATATAAGTCGGAAATTGAGTAAGGAACCACCAAGCCGCCAAGCGGTTATTAAAGTAGTTCCCGAATAGCAAAGCTATTACATAATCGCTCTAGGAAACAACTACTCCTCGGGCTAAAGCCCCGCCAGGCATTGAATTATACCCAGAAGCGATCCTCGACCCCTTTCTCGTTTCTGCACGATCAGATAAGGTTTCAAAAAATAAAACCCGCCACAGGTAGGATTCGACATATGTCCCGGATCGGAACCGAACGACATTCCAGGGGCCACAATCTGCCACAATGCACAAGTTACAATAAATAAATCTGATGAAAAATCAACTATATGTAAATGACGACGATATTTTCACATGCTTACAGTTGCTCTCCTGAGAATTCAGAAATGTAAGTTTTTTATATTTTTTGTATTTATTCAATTTTCTAACATACTGAATAACGCTTATTATTAAATTATTTTCGCAAATACAACACATTTATTATATTTTCCTTAACCACAATCGATATTTTAATGCATCTTATATGCATGTTTCGACAGCATGTTATCCTCATCAGCAGGACTGCTGTTTCTTACTTGAAAGTGATTCGAAACACTTTTATATAGTATACAGAGTAAACGCTCTAATATAAACATATTATAGCTTTTCTCTAAACTTTACGTACCTGCAATTTAGCTGAAACGCAGCAGCGGACAAATCATATACTAAATTTGCCAGAGCTCCCCAACTATTTCACCGAGTATGTCATTTCGAATTTTGTATTTATTTGGGCGTACATTGCTGTCACGTTTCTGCAATTCTATTTACTGAGGCTTATTTATTCAGGGGAATTAGCTTTAGACTTAATTAAGTGACAATCACAATGGATGGATTTAGGATTAACCATACCGAATGTCGCCAGTTTGCTGATCCGCTGTTCAAATGTCAACACATTTTTAGAATTAATTTTTAATGCATTTTTTTCATTCTTCATTTACGCATATACAACAGCGAAACAAGGTGAAACATGTTGAAATTGAGACGACTATTAAAATATGAGTAAATTTTCATAGAAATGTACCACTTATTTTTTGTTAGAATTAGAACACATTCATCAATCCCGCTTATTTATCTTTAAAATTATTCAGTATGTACTCACTATTTTGGAATGTGAACATATTTTGGAAAATTCCTGGGACACGTCAATTTTTAATTTTAATTGTGCGTCTGTTTACTTTATTTCTGTAATTATGACGGCATGGATACTTCGATTATGACATCACAACCGTCATAAAACAATGAATAAATATAAATATTTTATAAAATAGTTATAGTTTATTCGTTTATTCATGGAAAACTGGTCTCCTGCTTTCGTTGCTGCGTCGCAGGTTCCAACACCTTCCCAAGATCTATCAGATAGCCGCAATACGTTACGATGTATGGTGTTCTATATTGCGCTGATATGGGTCAATTCAATATCGGTATAAGCACTACAATGCGGGAGCTATACAACTCAAATTAAGTATCTGAAATTGTATATCTTAAAAATTGCCTGACATGGATGTTTCTTTTAAATTCATTCAGGTGCATAGTTGAGAATATGTTGTAGTTTACTGATTTTGTAGTAAATATTGCCGGTTACAAATATTTCTCATCTATTTTTTATGCACTTAAGGCAAGAACAAATTTAAATTAATGCGTTGCGTGCCTTTAGTCGCACATGATTCAGTAAAAATTCAGTAAAAAATAGATATGGTAAAATATGTTCTTTATTTTTCTACTAAAATTCTATAATAAAATATAGTTTATTTCATCCCTATTTGACAAATAAAAAATCTCAAAACATAACGTGGCTTATTTTTATGGCTAGGCTCAGATAGACTGTTTATCGGCAAGATAAGAAATTTTTTTATTTGCAAATAGCGATGAAATGAATAGTACAAGGTTTACCAGAGATGTTTGACAATTTTCAAAATTAATAACTAATCATATTTTTCAACGAAAATATTTTTTTGTTATATCAATATATTCGTTACAAGATGCCATATTTTTATTTTATGAAAAGCATTAAAAAACAAGAATTAGGAGCGAAAAATTACGTCATCTAAGTGACGACTATTTTCTTGAAAACACTTTCGTAAACGGATAGAGAAAATGTCCATGCACCGCTGGACCACGTTGGCTGGAATAAGTTTAACTTCCCTTGTTACTGCAGCAGAAAGTTCGGTAGAATTACGTGGTTTCTCAATGAAAGTTCTTGCTTTAGGGTATCCTTACAAGATATAATCGCAGGACGACAGGTCCGGCGATTGTGGAGGCCACTCAATATCGTCCCGTAAGGAAATGAGACGCCCAGGAAAATGTTTCCTCAAGAAGGCCATAGTCTACCTAAAAGTATAGCAAGTAACCGGTCTACAGTTAGCGTGATCCTAAGATAGACGACGCTTTGCATCTTCCTTGTGGTTTTCGAGCAATCCAAATCACAGTATATTATTTCTATGTTAGAATATAATACGTCAAATTTCGCCACGTAATTCAGCGCCCGTCACGGCATATAACCGGGGGAATAACTGTTGTGGCTTAATTTGTTTAATCCTTAATGCTTGAGGATTACACAGATGGTTAGAGTATAAGCCTCCTTACGACATCTTATAACGGTGTGTATTAATAGTCACCGTGTGTCTGTCTTCTCTAAACAAATAAAAACCGATGATGCCGAATCGAGCTACTGCACACCACACAGTAACTCGATCCGAATGAAGTAGTCGTTAATGAAGTTCACGTGGATTTTCCTCCGGCCAATATCGGAATTTCTGTTTATTCACAGCGTCTGACAAATGGAAATACGCCTCGTCACTAGTTATTAGTACAGTGTCATGTGCGAGCAATTCCAACATGATTTCTGCGAATGTAAACCTCCACATAAAATCATTTTGATGAAGCTCCTAAACCTCCATGATTCTGGATAGATAAAAGTCGAGGTCTAAATTAAAAATTCGTCATACTGGCTTGTCAGATAAGTGCAACGCACGAGCATACCATATAGCTGATCGGCGCGGACTAACTTCCATTGCTGCACTAACTCTTTCCAGGTTTTCGGGAGTTCTTACCGTTCGCTGTAGTCCCGAAAGTCTTCCAGGTCCCAAAGTATCAAAGTATCGAGTACCAAGCCTTCCAACATTGAAATTATTTCGGAATCTGCGTTGTGTGGCGACAACAGAACGACCGCTCTCTATGAACGTGTCGTAAACAAAAACACTATGCTCGAGCGTCCATAGCTGCATGGCGACTGAAACAGTATCTCCTGACCTTCACATACCAACTATTCCGAAAACATTAGCCTCGCTTTCTGAACTGTTCTACTTATTTCAAAAACGTCATACATCTCTGCCAAACTCTGTAGTATTTTATTGTTTTTTCTGTTTATTTTGTATACCTTCAACCACTACAAAATACTGTAGAGGTGTGTGGTATAGATTTAGTAACTTGCAATTTTTAATATAATTCATTAACAATAAATAAATTAATCTCTGGGTGTAAAATACATAACTTCTCGATGAGGTTTCCCAAAAAAAGAAAATCGTAAGTTTATTCTGTTCGTGTTTGTTTTTGCTTTTCGCTTTTTATTTTCCTCTGTTTTTTTATTTTTTTTTTTTTTAATAATAGAAATCATATTAGACTATATAATATTCAAAACGGCTTACATTTTTCTTTAGGAAATTTAATTACGTTTATTAGTGAAACAGATAAAACTTTCCATCTCTCGAATTTAACATCCCCGTGAAAATAAAATAAAACGTAAACAACTACGAATGTTCCGACAGGATAGTTTGCAGTCGTACGCTCAGTTTTTTTCGCTGCTTGTTTTATCCCCAATAATTTTGTAATGCCTCCGCCGGCTGATATTTTAATTTCGCTGCAAGCGGAAAAATCATTTTGATCGAACAACTTGAACTGTTAACTGTCTGTTCGTAACAACCTATGGGGTTTAATGGTTGGCCGGTACTTTTTTTACTGCTCCTAAACTAATTTCTAGACTCCTGTACGAGCACGGGAATATTAAAATGAGGCCGTTAAATTTCGCATTTTTAAATGAATACGGTGTTGTATTATATACATAAAATAAATATGCAAGAAATTCGCAATAAATAAGCTACAACGACGAGCAAAGCTAGCTTTGTTCGTCGTGCAATCAGTGGCGTACAATTCTTGCGCAATGACAGTAAATGAAAAAAATAAATATAAGGTGAGTCTTTGGCTTGTACATATGTATATTTTACCAGTAACACTGAACAGAAACTAGGACTAAAAGGTCCACTCGTCGTCGGAACTTTGAACGTGTGCTTACAAAGGCATGCCGACACGCAGCTGTTGAGCGGCCCTCTTCTTGAATACACAGGGGACAGGAACACAATGCCCTTTTAGCTAGTCAAACGCAAATTCATAAAATTCAGAATTTAAAATCCGACCGGTATAATACTTCACCTGCGGCAATCGGTTCGGTGTTGAAACTGACGGTATACATGCGCCACGTAGTAGTTAGCTAATTCTCGCTGGACGACGAGACAGGGTAAGGAGGGAAACTTTCGGGCGGAGCTTAGAGTGAATCTTCTATTCTTAGTTTCTGTTCGCCGTTTTTAGTAGGTAGTTTAGTTTATTTTATCCTATAGAACACCATTATGAAGATTTTTTTCTTTAAAAAATAAAAATTAAATTGTTCCCAATCTTGCTTTAAAACACCATCACATGTAAGTAACATATAAACCGGAAATCCAGAAAGGAACTACCCAACCGCCAAGCAGTTATCAAAGTAGTTCCCGAATAGCAACGCTATTACATAATCGCTATAGGAAACAACTACTCCTCGGGCTAAAGCCTCGCCAGGCATTGAAGCGATCCTCGACCCCTTTCTCGTGTTTCTGCACGATCAGATAAGGTTTCAAAAAATCAAACCCGCCACAGGTAGGATTCAACATCTGTCCCGGATTGGAACCGAGCGACATACAGCTGTTTCGAACTTATTAGTTCTCATCAGAGCCGTACACCAGGGGTGTCAAACTTGAGGCCCGTGGGCCGCATGCGGCCCGCAATGAACATTTTTGCGACCCGGCCAATATATCGGTACACAATAATATATAACAAAATAACAAACCGACGCAGAATAAAAATAAGATAACTAGAATTCGCTAAACGTTTTTTTAATAATACTCTTTTTTTGCTATTATTAAACAAAATTCGTACATTTATTTTGAATATACCACAATTAGGTAAATACGGTATTTAAGCATAAATAATATCTAAAATATGTCAAAAGTTCGGTTACTGACTTTTTGACATAAAAAATGTTGAAATAATTTAAAAAAATACAAGCAAAATGCTTTAATAAAAGTTGATTAAATGTTCAACTGTTAAATAATTAACAGTAATTTGTCGTTGAACGAAAAGCTGAAAATATAGGTTATTAATAAGATTTCCTATTAAATAATTAACAGTATTTAGCTGTAGGAACAACTGATTTGCATAAATTTTCAGAGTGCAATAATATGCAACGATTTATATAGAATTAAATCGCATGTGAATAAACTTTTGAACAAGATCGTACCAGAGATCTATCCCGCTTAAATTAGTTATTAAATCTTCCGTAATATAGGTCTCCATTCTCCAACTATAGTCTTGTACGGATTGATGCACAAACAGAAAATATTTTGCTTTCGGAAAATTAGACGTATAGGTTATGTAGAATTATTGCTTAATTCATATTACGCTTATAGATTTGTGCAGTTATTCTCTGTCTGGTAAGTTAATGTTCAAAAAAAAAACATTGATATTTTATTTAAATGTTTTATTATTTTCTGTTAACAACTGCTTGTTTATTCCAGCCCTTTGTATTCAGTATGTCTATATCGAAGCCAAGTGGTAGTAAAACTAATCGAAAATCACTGACGAACATCGATTATTCCAAGTACAATGGGAATTAGAATATTTTGCTGTGAATTAAAATATAAAATAATCTGCTTGATATGTAAAAGTGCTATTAACGTACCAAAGTTATATAATATTAAACGTCACTACGAACAACATCAATCAAACTATGATAATTACGAAGGATTAATGAGACAAGAAAAGTTGAAAAAGCTCAAGTTAGGTCTGAAAAAACAACAGTTAATGTTTAGTAAAGTATTGCAAGGAAGTGAAGCGGCGGTACATGCAAGCTACGTCTTGTCCAAGTTGATAGCTCCAAGCCTTTTACTGAAGGTGATTTCATCAAGAAATTCCTAATTAAAGCTGGAGAAATTGTTTGTCTTAGAAATTTAAAGGCTTTTCAAACAATTTCTTTGTCTCGAAATACAGTTGCGGAAAGAGTTACCGACTTGGCCGCCAATTTAAGTGATCAGATCAAAGCAAATCATCTAGTTTCGAAAGTTTTTCTGTTGCCTGTTACGAGAGTACGGCGCGGCATTGTGACATTGGTGGCATAGCTCAATTAACTGTGTTTCTTCGTGCTAGCGACACGGATTTAAACATTTTTGAAGAATTATTGGAACTAATACCGATGCGTGGTACTACTACAGGACAAGATATAATTAATTGTGTTTTTTAACTTTTGCAGAAATACAATATACCTCTGTCAAAATTAAATTATGTAGCTACAGATGGCGCTTCTTCAATGAAAGGAAAAGACAACGGCTTCGTAGCATTACTACGAAAAAAAAACTAGTTGTAAGTTAAATTCACGGTTCAAAAATTCATCATACGCATTGTATTATACATCAAGAAGTACTATGTACGAAGGTAATAAATATGGAAAATTTTTTGTCATATATATAAAAAAAAAGTTATAAATTTTATAAAATCTTGAGGCTTAAATCAGCGACAATTCACTATTTTCTTAATTGAGTTAGATAGTGCATATTCAGGTTTGTCCTACTATACCGAGGTATGTTGGTTATCTTTCTCCAAGATTCTCAAACAATTCTGGAATTTGAAAGAAGAAGTATGTCAGTTTTTAAAAACTAAAAATCAAGACACAAGCTTGTTTTTCGATCCAATATTGTTACAAGATTTATCTTTCATGGTTGATATAACCAAACACTTAACCGATTTAAATTTATCGTTACAAGGAAAATATCAGATCATTACGAACATGTTTGATATAATTAAAACATTCCAATGTACCTAAGTTATTTTTTTGGGAAAAGCAACTGAAGAATGAAGATTTAACGCACTTCCCGACGTGCAACATGAACAAATCAAGTTTAGATGATACTGCATCATATCAAAAATACACAGAAAAAATTTTAAATCTTAGAACTGAATTTGAAACAAAATTTAAAGATTTTAATTCTTTGGAAGACAAATTTTTTTTGTTTTCTTAGATTTTCGCAATAAATATCCCAGTAGGTACCCACTCAGTACGCAGCCATATGCAAATGGAGGTGATCGAGATTCAGTGCGACTCAAATTTGAAGGCGAAATTCATTGTGCCTGAATTTTACAAATATATACCAGCCAGGTTTGAAAATACTCGGAAATTGGCATATGAAATTATTTCCTTGTTTGGAAGTACTTATCGGTGCAAGCATTTATTTTCAGTTATGAAAGGAAATAAGCCTCCTGTTAAAAACAGTATTGATCACGCTCACCTTGGGTCAGTTTTGAAACTAATCACTGCGAACAAAATTTCTCCCGACATAGGGAAGATAGTAGCAGAGAAGAGATGTCAAGTGTCAGGATGTAAACACTAAATTTTTCTTGTTCTTTTGTATATGTCTATTATAATGTATTCGAAATATACCTACGTTTCTATGAATAGTGATTTTTTTGCGGCCACCTAAAGTTAAACCTTGTTTGTTTGGCCCAAGTTAGCCTTTGAGTTTGACACCCTTGCCGTACATGGTACGCCAATCCAGGATAAATGCCGAATGAAATCTATGGGGTATACATCTTTACCGATACGATCTATGTCAGTAACATATAAGTCGGAAATCGAGAAAGGAACCACCAAATCGACAAGCGGTTATCAAAGTAGTTCCCGAATAGCAAAGCTATTACATAATCGCTCTAGAAAACAACTACTCCTCGAGTTAAAGCCCCGCCAGGCATTGAATTATACCTAAAAGCGATCATCGACCCCTTTCTCGTGTTTCTGCACGATCAGATAAGGTTATCCCCGATCAGATAAGCCCGAGAAGTAGTTGTTTCCTATAGCGATTATGTAATAGCCTTGCTATTCGGGAACTACTTTGATAATCGCTTTGCGGTTTGGTGGTTCCTTTCTCGATTTTCGACTTGCGTTACTATGTTACTGACATAGATGCTATGGATAAAGATGTATACCCCATAGATTTCATTCAGCATTTGTCCTGGATCTGCATACCGTGTACGGCACCGATGAGAACTAATAAGTTCGAAACAGCTGTATGTCGTTCGGTTCCAATCCGGGACAGATGTCGAATCCTACCTGTGGCGGGTTTTATTTTTTGAAACCATCACATGTTGGATACTCCTTATCAACCCTTAATACGCTCTAGCTATCGTTACTATTCTACCAAATGAATGCGCCGTTGTTAGTTTATTACAGATTTCTCACATTTAGATACAAAATATCTACAAATCAGATTCGTTTTTGGAATACCGAAAGTACAATCTTTAATTTTTCTTTGACGTATTATTTTTTTATTTTATTAAGTGAGTGGGTCATTTATAGATCAATTATTTTACTGTGTATTTTTATAAATACATAATTAACAAATCGTTTTAGAAATACAAGAAACTATGATTTTTTATTACAATAAAAAAAATTGATGATATTCCATATTAAAAGTAAAAACATTTTCCACTATTAAAAACGACAACATTAATGAAATAAAACAGTAAATAGAATAGTTAAGTAAATATAAACTCACCTCATCCGCTAAAAATTAAACCGCTTTACATTTCATTTCACTTCATTTCATCTGATTTTATTTTACACCACCTCATCTCGCTTATTATACACATGGTCTCATAACGACAACAATGTTTTCTGTCCCAAAATTAATAATTCAACGCAAATTGTTGTTGATCTCTTGTACAATTCTAGAATTTTCTTAACAAATGATTCTACATATTACTGTGTTCTTCAGTAATACTCCGGCTTCAAAGCGTCAATATTAGCGGGCTGCGTAACGTATACTTTGAATTTTAAGTAGACTCATGAAAATAAAGCTAAAATCGTTAGACCTGGAGACCGAGCAGGCCACCTTATTGCACCACAGCGTCGAGTCCACCAATTGGAAGCCTGTTCATTGAAGTAACTACTGAAAAATGAGGTTTACTTAGGTCTGTAAACTGAGGTTCACTCCTACTTTGTTATAATAGTGTGGAGGGCAGACGTACTTTATACTGAGTGTCTCATTTGGAACGATAGGATGTGATTTGTGAATAAAACTAATAGTATTTGAGAAACTGAGGTTTTTTATACTTCAATATAAAATTAAAACAATACGGCTACAAATGGAAAAGAATATCGTTCATATAACCGCCTCGACTCATCTGACATGATGTTATTCGTTTGATAAAATTGTCCATAATAGGGGCACATAAATCTGGTTGCACTTCCCGAATAATGCGTTGAATGTTTGCTTTGAGGTCATTGATTGTTGCTGTTGGAGCAAATAAAGGGATTATACTCTAACCCATCTGCAAATGCCTTATATAATAAGGACTAAACAAATTATGTCAGAACAGCTATTCTCCTGGCTATATGCCAAACGCCAAGTGCTGAATTACATGACAAAATTTGCCATGTATCTGGTGATTGATAATATCAAGTTTTTACTCCGATTTAGATTGTTCTCGAAACTATCAAGAAATGGCGTTTGGTACGTTCTACTGCGGTGGAACGTCTACTAGATGTGAACTTCATCTAGTAGACGTTGCACTGCACTGACGAACGAGACTCAAGATAAGGTCGAAACCGGTCTGCAGTTAACGATATCCTGAGAAAGGCGACACTTTGCATCTTCCTTGTGGTTTCGGAACAATCTGAATCACTGTATTTTAGTGCTAACTCTGTTAGACAAAATACGGCAAATTTTGTCATGTAATTCAGCGTTTGGCATATAGAAAGGAGAATAGATGTTTTGACCTAATTTGTTTAGTCCTTATTATATAAGGCATTTGCAGATAGATGGGTTGGAGTATAATCTCCTTATTTCTATAATTTGAATGTCACCCTCTGCATAGTAAAACCTTTGCATTGTTTCTATTCAAATTTAGTAAATTTTGTGAAACGTAATAACTGCAATTAAATTACAATTAAAAAATTATTACATATTAACATTTAATTTTTCCTTGTACACTTAATTTACTGAATATCTAATATATAATTGAAACAAATTGAATGAAAATTATAGAATATCTTATTTTTCTTTTCAGTTTATATACGTACAACTCAACTCTGCATAACTACTTTTTTTATAGGTCTCAACTAAATGGCTGAGTTTACTTCAGAGAAAGAGTGTTTCATAAAATGTCTTCGCAGGATAAGCCGAATATATCTCCCTCATCTTCCGAATTGCCTTATTCTACTTTATTTTGCATATTACGGTTATCCTTATTCATGAAATGTTTATAACGATATTAGACATTGTCAAGCGTGTCACTGTAAATAGCACCATTACTCACCCTTTCTCAGTTGGGCCTTATATTTTTCTTGGAATCGTTCTTTGCTATCGTCTGCCTTTAATGCCTTGCTTGGTCATTGCGAGATGATACTTGCAGAGAAAGAAAATTGTTTATTCTTATTCCTATTAGTTTTCCTACGATTATCTTCATGTCCCTTCCATGTGTTAATAGAATCCCACGTTCAGTGATGCTTATTGGACTGGTGGTTAAAATTCTTTAAGCAAAATAATACACCTAGCATTACCAACTTATTTATGGATACATTTGAAGAAGTGACTGTAAGTTGCTTTGAAAATAAACCGAGATGTTAGCTGCGATACATGGGTGACACATTCATGATATAGCCCCATGGAGAACTGTCTTTGAAAGTTTTCTTCGATCATTTAACACCCAACATTCAAATATCAAGTTTACAATAGAAACCGAGCAAAATGGAGTACTGTCTTTTCCAGATGTTTTTGTCGACACTATAGGCAACAAGCTGGCCCATGGAGTTTATAAGAAGAAAACCCACACTGACCATTACCTAAACGTTACATCACATCACCATCTGCAGAAAAACAAATCGAACAAAAACAATATGAGATGACGAAATCAAACCTGGAAAATTAGATATAAAAGAAGCTTTAGCCAAGAGTGAATATAGAGAACAAGATATATGTATATAACACATTCCGCAACCGGGTGACCAGAGAAGGCGAAACGACATATGTCTGCTTGCCCTACGTTGCTGGAGTAACAGACAGACTCAAGAAGACACTATCAAAGAATAAAAGTGGTCTTATATATAGAACCATTAGGAAAATCTAGGAGATATCACCCTCAAGCAGTAACGTGGTCCAGTCTCCAGACAAATGATGTTTACCAATCACAATGAACTTATGAGAAGAGATACATTGGACAGACGGCGAGGAATATCAACTGTAGAATGAAGAAACATCAACGTCATACGAGATTTGGTTACACGAAAAATCAGCAGTTGAAGAGCATCTCCTCAACAACGACAACCATAGGATAAGTTATGATTACGTCCAAAGTACTTGACAACAATTCAAGATACTACCCGAAAATGATTAGGGAATCCATCGAAATTACGAAAAACAGAAATAACTTCAATGGACAGGAGGGACACAGACTAATCAACACCCGGAGTTTGGCTTAGTCACCCTAGAACGGTCAGTGAAGAACATAGTCACTGGAAAACGGTCAATGAACACGATAGGCACTCAAGCACAGTCGGTAAACAGCGAAATCACTCCATCATAACTGTTTCAACCTAGTGAATCAAAATCTAGGCATATCACGAAAATCAACGATTTTAGTAAATGCCCCTTTTTGTTGACTTTGGAATGGACTTATCTACTCCATAAAACAATAAACAAAGTGCTTCAGTTATTATTAAAAAAATTATACTGGCTATTTCTTAACAATTTCTACTATGATAAATTTAACTTCTATTATATTCTGACAGTATCGGTCCTTGGAAATGGCTGAAACCTTCGATGCAGGAACAAGAACAGACCAGTTTTAAACAAACATCAGAGGGGTGACTTGATTTTCGTCAATCAAGTTATGTTAATCAAGAGATGATTAAAATAAAAACAGTACCAAGGGCATTTCCATTATTATTTAAAAAATATATTTCGGCTATTTCTTGGTAACCGTTGTTATTGAAAATTTCTCGCCATAAATTTCCTTTATCAATCTAAATCTTCTGGCAAAACTAAATCTTCCATAAAACGGATTTCTCCAAAGAAAATTTTACATTAATTTCATTTGATTTTTTCATTTCACATCAGTTTCATACTAAACGGAGTACATGTAGGGACACACCAGTTTAATGTGAAATGAATAGCGAAGGGCGTAATTAATTAATTAATTTTACCATTCTCTGGTGTAAATTCATCACTAATTGATGTAAGCTCTATTTCAATCTTACACCTTTAACTGTCCAGATTGTACAATAAAGGAAAATAAACAGCCTTTGAAATAAAATACTCTTTATTATATTTTTCTTTCTAACACAAAATTTATTTTTTATTGCACTAATGCAATATTAGTGCATATGTATATGCTAGTGGAAATCTAGAAAATATTTATTATATTCGTGAACACCGCAACCAAATTCCTAACTGTTATTGGTATTTGAAATAGTACTTGTATTATCGAGCTTTCCAATTAAATATTATGATCCTATCCTAATGTGAATGGTCTCCAGGGTTAATAAGTAATAAATGTGCTTCATTGATATCCAGATGCGTTTACTAATATTTACTAATAATTGCAGATATTTACTAATAACTCTTCTTATAATGAAAGGATTTAGACCTTACTGAAAATAAAAAATATAATTTAAACAATGTTGATATAGTAGTAATGTAATGAAGAATGTACGGAGCTATTAAATCCATTATTTAATAATTTTATATTATTATTAGTAAGTACACAATAAGAATGTCAAATATAAAATATCACTTAACTACCTGCCCAACGAAATCCTTCAACGAATTCACAGTCTGACATATTTTTAGACATATAATATCTATTAGTTGGCCATAACAATGACTTATGTTTGTTTCTTAGGACAGACAAACCATTTGAATACAATTTGATTATTCGGAAATTAGAAATAGGTACATCAGGTTTTAACAATTGTTAGGAATGTTCTTATTGGGATTTATCTAAAAATTGAAATTCGATGAAATCATTGATAACATTTACATTATTATTAATATTATTATTATTGAGTAATAAGTGAGAAGTAACAGATACAAAATATACGTTTATACTAAAAACATTTATATTAACTAATACAGGTATAGTTTATTTCATCGCTATTTACCAAATAAAAAATCCCAAGCGGCTCTTATCTCATACCGTGGCTTATTTTATGGCTAGGCTCAGGTAGACTGCTCCATTTATCGGCAAGATAAGAGAGTCTTTTATTTGACAAATAACGATGAAATGAATAGTATGCATTTATATTAACTTGTTTATTCTATCGACGTGAAACATAAATATGTTACGTACATATGGTATACATAACATCTATTCAATAAAATCATTCAATTCAATACAGTATTTATTTATCTTGGCAAAAAAAAACTTGTCCAAAACAATTGATTTTGCTCCTTGGGACATATAACAGCAGTTGGGCATAAGTTGGTTAATTTACATTTTATACCTAAAATGTATAAAATCTAAACATTCTCTAAGTACTGGCGTTGTCTTATAAAGGGTGAGGCAGAGCAACTTTCTTATTTACAAATTCAATTTAATAACAGTAATGCAGATATATATTTAATTATCCGAACGGAATCAAGTACAACATTTAAATTTTATATTTACACAGTCTTAAAGGCAGGTGGCGTCCATTATTCTCAATATACTGTGGTAATCGAACTCAGAAATGTCGTTCAGGAAATGCAGGAAAAAACTCTTTCCTGTATATCGACGAGTATGTTGGTGACAGCTTGGCGAATGTTGTTCTTCAGGTGAGCCAGGGTCCTAGAACGATCATTGTAAACAACCCCATAAAAAATAGTCGCAGGGGGTTAAATGAGACGACCAGAATCAGAATGGGTACGGAGTAGACGCTGTGTGGCGATGATTGAAGGACCGTTAGAAAAATATGCCTCGATAGCGTACGCGCGCTATACCTTTGTCCACTCCATTACGCTAACTAAACCAAGCGGAGCTACAACTTTACACCCCGCCCTCTCGAATGTGCCTACCCCCACCCTCCTAGGAGTAACCATCGCTTCAGCGCGCCAAATTCAAGAAGCAAGTTGCTCTGCCCCACCTTGTACTAGAAGGAATTAAATGTTATACCATTAACAGTGGAACAATCTTACCACGACAGATTTTCAACTGTACAAGTTGTGGGTTTTGGCTCACTCTTTACAATCTCCCTGTATATTTGCGTAGCAGAGCGACACAAACCCATCTAACTGACCGTCTCCAATATTTGACGAAGCCTGCATAGAGAAATGACAAACAAAATAAAAAGCGACGTCAACATGAAGAGGATTTATATCCCTGATCCTAGGGACAACAGGACTGTCGATGATACTCATATTTTATTCATTTAGATTAACAGGACGCGTGTCCTACAATCGGAACGGGTCCGGGTTACACGCGCTTTATTACCTTACGTTACGGTGCATAAACATTTTTTTATTGCTCCGAAACCTTTCAGTGGCACTTTTTTTGAACCCGGATACGGTTTAAATCCCGTTGGATTTCATCCATTATGGATTTATTTCGCGTACTGATTGGTTTCGGTCGGCGTTTATGAATCTTCAGTTTTATTGCAATAAAGCAGATTTTTAAATTACTGGCCAGTTGGTGGCTCTTTATAATATCGGGATGGAATCGATTGGATAATTATTTGTTGTTGCCTTGAATAATTACACTGACAAACAAGAAAAAATATGTTGCCACAAATTTAAGATCGGTTTCTGAGTACTCGAGAGCCCTAAATTCCACATTCTATCTTCACTTTAACTAAATTGACTTCATTTGTTAAAATAATGGAGACTCCTGAAATTGCTTATTCTCTAGATCAATGGTTTGTCGTACAAAATAAAAGCACTGGCAGCAAACTGTTTGGGCTATGAGAGACGCTTTGATCGTTGGAAGAGCCAACATCGTTCAAAAGTCATTAATAGAGAAAAAATAATACTGCCACATCTGTACATCAAACTGGGTAATAAAACAATTCGTAAAAGCACTGGACAAGTCAGGTGATTGTTTTAATTACATTTGTCAAACTATTCCAGCCCTGGGTATGGAAAAATTAGAAACAGGGATTTTTGACGATCCACAAATTCTAAAACTGGTATAAAGGATTCAAATTTCGACAGATAAATGACTGTTATAGAATCTGATGCCTGGTTTAGTCATGTATCTGTAATTCAAAATAGTTTGGACAATCACAAGGCAAATAACTATCAAGGACTAGCCAATATGAACATTAAATGACATCCTTTACATAGTCACTTGGACCAATGGTTCTCAACTAGTGGTACGCGTACCCCTTGGGGGTACGCGAAAATCTGTAAGTGGTACGCGATTAATTACCAAAAAGTATACAAAATTATATCGATACATGCTAGAATTTAATTGTGACAAAAGTTTGAGTAATGATTTTAAACTGACAACTGTAAGTAGAGGAGCAAGCAAACACGTCGCTCGTTACTACTGTATTTGTGCCTGGACTAATAATTGGACTTAACTAATATAACACATTTTAATAAAACTAAAGTATTTTTGTTGGGGGTACGCATAGTTAATGTTACAGAAATAGGAGTACGTGGGTTGAAAAAGGTTGAAAACCCCTGACTTGGACAAATTTCCTTCTAACTTAGGATATTATAGCGAGGTACAAAGTGAACGGCTTCATCAGGATATCTGAATAATGGAAGAAAGGTATCAAGAAAGGTAGGATCCTCACATGATGTTTGATTACTGGTGGAGTCTACAGAGATCATACAAAAAACTTTTTTTATAATTTTTAATATTTTTTGCATCAATTGTTCTTTACTTTCTTTGTTAGATTTTTCTACACAATTCTGCGATGTCAATTAGTTTTTGTCCTCCTTGAGGTCTCTTCATATAGCCTCTTGACAGCTAAAACAACTATGTCTTAACTGTTTGAACACTGTGGACAACTGTCTCAAAAAGACTATAATATAAGACACAGGGTGGACCAGGCTTTTCGTGACAAGCTTTGACAGTCGATAGGAAACGTGTTTTTCATGAAAAAAAAATCCATATAAACAAATTTCCTGAATTGATTTATTTTCGATATACAAGGTGTTAAAGTTTGTAATAGTGTATTAACAATCTTTATTTTTAGAATTAATAACTAAAACTAAACTAAACAATAATTGAAAATATTAACAAAAAATCCCTATTTCCTTGAACTGAAGGACCCGGCGACAAAAAGTCATTCTTTTCTCTTCGTCTCCTGGATGTAAACCTTGAACAGGTCGTAAGTGAAATGGACGCCTGTGATCTCGTCTTAGAGTACGAAGTACATTGGATTTAGAGGTGCGGAGAATACGAGAAGCGATACAGGAACTCGTTGTTGCATCTCTGTCAAACTCATTTAATATATTTTTTGTTGTTGGTTTTGGTTAGCATTATTTCAGTCCCCATGTAAATTTCCTAAACCTTCCTCTATTAATTGCTGGTGAACTCTTGTGAATACATTACAACTAGGATGTGTTCTCTTTGGATATCTCATTCTGTATTCTCTAGCAGTCGCCCTTGAGTTTCCATTAGCAAATCCATACATAAAATGGATATCTGCTATTTCTCGATTTGAAAATCTAAACGGCATTTTGACACTACTGTCTTGACTGTTGTCATGAAAACCAACGCCAACCAGGCGTGGCAAATATTGATTATCTCGAAAAGTGGCAGAGAAAAAAATTAGAAACTGAAAAAACACTTAAGCTTTAACACCTTGTATATTGAAAACAAAGCAATTTAGGAAATTTGCTTATATGAATTTTATTCATAAAAAAAAACGTTTCCTATCGACTGTCAAAGTTTGTCACGAAAAACCTGGTCCACCCTGTATAGAACTCCTAAACAACGATTGATGATACTTCACATTATTATTTTTATTTATTGGAAGATTTAAATCATAGTACCTACGTGATATTATAATTAAATGATTTCAACTATTGTTTAATAAATTAGAATGGTATTATCAGGAAAAAACATAAATAAATAACCGAAAAGAACAATAATGTCAAATGCAACTAAAACGGTGTTAATGAGAAACTTGAAGGTGAAACTAAATCGTAAGAATTTTTATTCAGTAGCGTGTAGATCCTTATCTAGCTCTTATAACAACTTCCATTGTCTAGTCATACTATTGATCAAGTATTGAATTGTTTACTGAGGAATATTCTCCCATTCGACAAAAACGACTTGTTTGAGTTCAATAAAAGTCATAGAGGCAGGTATGTGGCGTCTAACTTATCATTTGAGTGCATCCTATAGATGTTATATGTAGTTCATACCCGGACTTCTTGGTAGCCAGTTTGCCCCGACAAACAGTGCAAATGGCATCATATCTTCTTTTACGATGATTTCTACGCAGAAATGTGCATTCATGGATCTCCCCCGTATAGGAACCAAATCCATGCGACCATCAAACCAAATTCCTCCCCAGACCTCTTTCCTGGTCTCCCCCAGATTATTTGATACTCATCTAGTGAATTAAGACTTACTCTTGTTTCGTGTGAAAACAAAACTCGCTTAAAGTCATCAATGATCCAATTTACGTGTTCCCTGGTGAGCAGTGATGCAATAGCTAGTCTTCTATTGTCCAATCCTCCTTCATTGAGCCTTCTTCTGACCATTCGTCCAGAAATTGTTATATTTCATACTGCTGCTATTAAACTGGTAGCATGCCTATTTCTTAAGACGACATGCATAAAGATATCATTCATCTCTTGCATCTATAGACTTTATACGATTTTGGTCTAGGGTTCTTCAGTAACTTCCAAGTTCATTGTAATGATTAACTGTTCAAGTAATTGCTAATTGTCTAACTCCTAAAAAATTAGCGACCAAAGTTACTGCTTTCATTGCTTCATCTTCTTTTAAGTCGCGTGGTCGATTAATTTCTTCTGCTCTAAATGTACTGGACAAAGTGTTTCATATACTTGATGACATTGAATTTTATAAAAGTAAAACTGAATGTATTGTCTTTTACAAATCACTTTAAACAACGTTAAATGTATTACTAACAAACAATTACAAAATATTACTTTACATCAGTATTGACAGAGGATATCCTAGGCTACCTAGATAAAATATACAAGGATTTAAAACTTTGAAAAATTATAAGATATAGGGATTTCAAGAGAAGCGATATGACCTCTGGCGACCGAGTGCTAAAATAATCTCTAGTACATGATTTCCCAACCTCACTTTTTGGTCGTGTTGTTTTCGATATTTTACAGCATTTTTAGCTATTTTCCTGTGTTTTAAAATTATTGTTATTGTTGTTATCGTTAGTTGTTGTTATATTTATTATCCTTTTACACTATTATAGTTTTTATGACTGAAAAATTGGATTGTTCCGTCGGTTACGTCTGGTAAGTAGGCACTTGTTATTATAAATATTTTTAATGTACAATATTGTTACTTTATAACGAACTGTCCAAATTAGAGCAGATATTAAAAACAATTGACCTGCGCCTGGTCAAATAAGAAGGGGAAAAGTATAAAGCAGTGCCGATTAAAGATGTTTAATGATGTATATTTAATAAGACATTTTTTTTTATTTTCTTTACAACAAAAAAAGCATACCAACCGATGCTTCGCAATGGTAGAATATGGCAAGTTTTCAATAAAATACAGCAACATAGAATCTACATTACTCGGTTCTGAAGCAACATTCCCTTTGGCTCGGATACATGGCATATCTTTAATCGGCACTGCTTTGTACTTTTCTCTTACAGGCCCCTTCTTATTTGGCCAGGCGCAGGTCAATTGTGTTTTTGATATATCCTCTAATTTGGACACATCTTTCCTGAAACAAATAAAACAGAGATAGAAACCATAAAAATACTGATGATAAAGTATTTTGTATTTAATTAATAATTTACTTTTTCTTAGAAAACACACCTGGTCAGCAAAATTAGAAACGCTGATATATGCTTGCAATGTTTACCAGCACCCATTTAAAATAATATTACTTATTAAAATAGAACTTATTTTAGCCGGCCCATTTAAAATAATAAGTTCTCCACTAATTCGATGGGGTTCGGACTGCAGAGCACTAGTCTGCAGACAAATGGCAACCAACTTAATGTGAGAAGAATTACAATCTGTTCTGCCATGTAAAATAATGTGACCAGCATTTAAAACTGCTTCTCCTTCAACCACATATCTTGCATTTATATTTCCACCAACATAGTTAATGTACTCTACTAAACTTAGAGTTATTTTGGCCATGTTCATTCTAAAATAACAATATTATACATTAAAAATATTTTCTAATCAAAAATGATAATACCTGAGACAGACAAAAATGATAATACCTAAGACAGAGACTCCTAATAAGTAAGTACTTACCAGACGTAACCGACAGAACAATCTAATTTTTCAGTCACAAAAACTATAACAGTGTAAAAGAATAATAAATATAACAACAACTAACGATAACAATAATAACAATAATTTTAAAATACAGGAAAATAGCCAAGAATACTGGAAAATATCGAAAATAACACGCCCAAAAAGTGAGGTTGGGAAACCATGCACTGGAGATTAATTTGCGGATAATCCGTCATGGCGCTGCGATCTTAATGTGAATTCCCAATAATGAATAGTTTTCTTTATGCGTCCATGACGCGTGAATTTTGTCCAGGAGTGTATATGAATATATGAGAATTTAAACTACTAGATCTGTGTGGATGGTTTTGGTTTTCATATTTTGCATAAATTAAACAATTGTATTCCTAGCTTTACGTGATTATTGTATAATATTTAGATTTTCAACAGTTGTTCGGAAAATACCAACAGCGTAAAACAATGTGCCAAAACAAAAGTTTTTCCCGAAGAGAAGGATATAACAGCCGCCGCGCACTTGTTAAGATCCGGCAACCTAAAAAATAAAAATGACGAATACTCAAGTTTAAAAGTTAGAAGCTCTCTCGGGGCGGCATAATGAGTTTACATAAAAAGTGTACCTCTAAAGCTTTATTATTATTTGCAGAACCCCAACTTAGAGCCAATTTACTTTATTCTGCGACTATATTTACAAGAAACTTTTATAATGGCATTCATTAAACTGTTAGATTAATTCCTTGTATAAAAAGGGCTTAAGTAGATATATTCTTTGCTTTTCTTTCCTAATTTTAGGTGGTGTGTTACTTTGTAGGGTAGTTGTACAATTAGGACGGTTCATTTTAATACAAGAAAAACATTACGTTGTCTCACATTAAATCTTGCAAAAGTTAGGTTATACCTAAGTATATGTTTATTTTGTTTTATATTCATTAATTGTATGAAACCGTTACATATTACCACTCTAAATATTTTTTTAATGAACTGGAGCTACTGAAAGTTGAATAATAAATTAAGCGGCTATATAAAATTGCATAAAGTTACAAGAAGTTATATACAATAAAGTCATGTATGTAGCAATGTCCAAAAAGTTTTCTCTAAATGGAGAGAAAATGCGGCAATTGCTATTATTATTACAATAAAACTACGAGGTCTGATAAAATAAATACGGTGAGTAATTTTATTATGAACAGAGTAATAAGCTCACTTCAAAATTGAAGTGAGCTTATTACTTTGTTCATTTGCTTCAAAGTAATGTCCTTGGCTAGCGATACAATTATTCCAACGTTGTTTTCATGATTGTAAGCATTTCTGGAAGGTTTCTTTCAAAAGGGCCTGCAGCTGCTCCGTGGTGGCCATCTCAATATCGGAAATGATATCAAAACTTTTTGCTTTTAGTACGTCTTTGATTTTTGAAAGAGCCAGATATCGCATGGTGCTAAATCCGGAGATTAAGATGGATGTGGACAGACAGAAGTATTTCTTTCAGCCAAGAACTCGAGGATCAGAAACGAGGTGTGGCACGGCGCGTTGTCGCGATGAAGAAGAAAGCTATTAGTCAATTTTCTCGCCTCTCTCTTCGTATATCGTTTCGCAAACATTGTAGTACGCCCTTGTAATATTCGTAGTTTACATTTTTGTAATGTTTTCGTCTGTTTTGAGGTCGAAGAACGTCCCGACCTTTGCCCGTCTTCAACTGACTCATTTCTGCTTTCAAATCGCTCATACCACTTGTAAGTAATCTTCAGGGTCACCAGATTATCACCAAGTACTGATTTTAACATTTCATGAGATTCTTTGGCTCTTTTTGCAACTTAAAACAAAACATAATATTAATGCGTTGTTCGAACTCCATCATGCGCCACAAACACGGTAAACACGTCCTCACTCACAAGTCACAACTTGTTCAAAATTGATACTGACTATCTCAAAGGATGAGGCTATCGAAAGCATTATTTCACGTCAGCAGTTTCTGCTATAAAAATTCGTTGGCCATATCTTTTTATCAGACCTCGTATTTTTGCGATTTTAATTTGTTTGCATGTGAAAATCAAATTTACAGTGCGCAATTGAAATATTTACCTTGGGTCTGAAGTAGTTCCATTAAAGTAAATCTAAGAGCGTTAGATCTGGAGACCGAGCAGTCCACTCTATTAGAATATTATTCATTGAGATAAACTCTTACTGCGTCATATTAGTGTAGAGGAGCACCATTATTAAAAAGTTATTTCCAAATCTCGAAACGCATCATGAGAATTTTTCTCTAGAATAGGCCGGTTCAGTAGCATTCTGCAACATGTCTAAATACAACTCTACCATTAAGTTTAGATTTAAAAACACGAGGTCCAACTATATGATTCCCCAAGATGCCTGCTCACATGTTGAGTTTTTCTGGAAATTGTGTCTAGCTCCCACGACAGATATAAGGATTGGTATCACTCTAGTCCCTTACAATCTGAGTATTCAAATTACCATTTTGGAAAAACGTAGATTCATCGGTAAAACATATTAATTGTAATTAATTAATTTAAGTGTAGTTAATTAATTTTCTGATATCATTTCACAAAATTGAAGTTTGGCATAGGGATCATCTTCTGTAAGCTGAGGAACAATTTGTAATTTGTTGCGGTAAATTTTTTGTTCTGTTTAACACGCTTTGTACACTTGTCACAGATATTCTACAAGCCTCTGTAATTTCAGATACATATTGTGTGAGATTCATGACTGTTGCGCGTCCAAAGTCGTATCATTTTTCATTATTTGTGAAAAACTTTTCTCCCTTTTTTACAAATTGGTATCATAGGTTTACTTAAAAAACTTAAATATATGTCCTTTATTAAAGGTACACAATAATAAGGATTGCAACATTTCTCGCAAACAAACCTGTTCAATGATTTACTCATAATTCCGATCAGTACTACTACGGTGCCTTGAAACCCAGCAAAAACCTAAGATAATACTACTGAAAATGGAGGAAAGGGTAACACTTTTGAGTGTTGGATAATTCTCTATAATTCTAAATAATTCTGGGGTTCCCATTCATCTGGGCATGCTATTGATCAAATGGTAAATGGTTTCCTAAGGAATTATCTCCCATAGGACAAGATCGACTCGCTCGAGTTACGTAAGAGTCATAGGGGCAGGTATATGGGTCCTTATTGATCGTTTTAGTGTATCCCATAGATGCTCTATGGGGTTCATATCTGGGCTTTTTGGTGGCCAGTTCACAGTTGGAATTTTCACAAATTGAAGATAGTCCAGTATCTCTGCAGTAACGTAAGACAGAGCATTATCCTGCATAAAAATAAAATTGTCCCCGACAAATGCAGCAAATGGCATCACATGTTCTTCTACTGTATTTTCTACGTAGATATATGCATTCCTGGATCTTCCCTGTATAGGAACCAAATCCGTATGACCTTCGAAACAAATTCTTCCCTAAAACATTATTGATCCACCAAAAAATGAGATCCTCGGAGAGATATTGCAGGAAGTAAACCTCTCTCCTGGCCTTCGCCAGATTTGTTGACACCCATCTGGTGAATTATGACTTAGTCTTGTTTCCAGTAAAATCAAAACTCGTTTCCAGTCATCATTGGTCCAATTTACTTGTTGTCAAACGCAGCCTAGTAACTCTATGTTCCCTGGCGAGCAGTGGTACAATAGCTGGTCTTCTATTATGCAGTCCTCCTTCATTAAGCCTTCTCCTGACCGTTCCTCCAGAAATTGATACATTTGGAGCTGCTGCTAGGGCTCTGCTTAGCTTTAAACTGGTAGAATGCCCATTTCTTACGACAACTTGCATAAGATACCGCTCATCTCTTGCTTCGGTAGACTTCCTACCACCTTGTCTTGGGGCTCTGCAGTAGCTTCCAACGTCATTGAAACGTTTCGACTAATTGTTTATTGTCTAACTTCTAACAAACTAGACACATACCGCTGGCTACGTCCCTCGTTAACCAGAGTTATTCACTGCTTCATCTTTTTTGAAGTTACGTAGATGATTTATTTCTTCCACTCTAAGTATACTGAATATTTTTTTCAGAAAAGAAAACCCGCCACGGGTAGGATTCAACATCTGTCCCGGATGGGAACCGAACGACAGACAGCTGTTTCGAACTTATTAGTTCTCATCAGTGCCGTACACTGTACGCCGGTCCAGGACAAATTCTATCTAAATCGATACGATCTATGTCCGTAACTTATAAAGTGTTATAAAGTGTTTCAGTCACCTGATGACATTACATTTAAAGAAGATCACTAGCGTAACTGAATTTATTGCCTTCTACAAATCACTTTAAATAGCGTCGAATCTATTATTAACAAATAATTACAAAATGTTACTTTACGTCTGTCAAACAGTTGCAGTTATTTATCAGTTGTGCTAGAAGATATCCTAGAAAACCTATATAGAATATTTAAGGATTTAAAACTTCGAGAAATTATAAGAAATAATGAAAAGTTTTGATGATGCCTTAATTTTGTAAAGCAGTGCATGTTACAGGAAGGATTGTCACAAAATATAACACGTTATTTTGACCCAGATATGTCCACCGTCCTTTTATAAGGACGGTGAACATAGATACCTAAAATATAATTTTGTGACAAGTTTTGCTGTTAATACATATATGATGCAGTTATATATTGTATTACTAAACTTCCATATTTTTGAAAAATGTATTTACGGTACTTCTATTTGTTAAGCAGTTGTTAATTTTGAATTGTGTTTCTTATATTAAAATCGAAATGGAGAATTTAATTGATCTTCGCTTGGTTGGGTAAGTGTTTTAATGTGTTTGCTCATTTTATTATCTTGTAATAGATGTTTCCTTATGAATAAATCTTTGTGGCTATGTAACAATCCTAACCTAAAATATTTAATTAGTTTCTCATTCTAATTTTAGTGTCCTTTCAAAAAGACAGTGGACACTTAGACCATTTTTTTAGGGGTTTAACTTTACCTGAATTATTGTCAGAACTCCTCGAAAATGTATCTGACAATGAAGCTATATCAGATAAAAATGTTGATATCGTTCTGATGCCACCAAATAATGCTTGTGAAGACCAAACTGACAAATATTCGGGAAATGAAGATTTATTGTCCATTGATAACCTTCCCGCTTCGCAGTTAAATGCTCAAGCTGGGCTAAATTTATCCCATCAAGAATCTTCAAATACTGAAAGTGAATCTAAAGAAAATATTCCCCTTCAAAAGTTTAAAGATCGACTAATGCCACGTAAAAGAATAAAAAGCTCTAAATGTGTCAAATCTGATATAAAAAGGAGCATAGTAAACTGACCTCCTAAAATTACAGTAAATAATTTGTGTTCTCCATCTAAATTATTCTTCCTATTTTTTGATGAAGAAATTATTAGTATGATAACAAAATTTATCAAAATGTACGCACTTCAAAGGAATCGGAATAGTGATATAACTAGATATGGTATTAAGTCGTTTATAGGCGCACTAATTTTGAGTGGCTACAACTGCATGAGTAGGCGCCGAATGTACTGGGAACAATCAGAAGACGTTTATAGCAATTTAGTGGCTAATGCTCTTTCGAGAAATAGATTTGAATATATACTTTCAAATATTCACGTACCTGACAATGATAACCTTGATAAAGAAGATCGTTTTTCTAATGTGAGGCCACTAGTGTCATCACTCAATAAGAAATTCGAGGATAATGCACCACATGCTGAGAACTACAGTATTGATGAAGCAATAATTAGTAATAATATACTGGGCATTCTATTTTAAAAAAATTCACTTTCGTGCATTTCTCCAAGTCACTTATAGAAAGCATTCTCTAACTCACCCTGTATGATATTGGAAACATTTGATTAATGAAGAAGATGTCCCCAGGCCTTGGCTAGCCACAACTGAAAACTTATCTTTTAATTTCTGCGTAGGTAGGAGAAACGATTTACTGAAAGTAAAATTTTTGGCAATAAATTCAGAAAAGAATTATTATCTCGATAACGGCTTGAGATAGATATAGGAAAATATTAACAAAAGTTACTCAGAAAGAGACGATAATCCAGAAAATGCAAAAACATATAGGATATTCTATTTAAAATAACGAAGATGTTGCCAGTTTTACGTATAAGTGGCAACACCGCACTTTCGAAAATATTTTAGTTGCATAGATCATGCTCGACTATTTTGGTAACAAATATATCAAAGCAATCGGTAGATCCGTTCTCCATATACTTTTAATACTCCATCCACCGTGGCTCACCCTGTATATATATATATATATATATATATATATATATATATATATATATATATATATATATATATATATATATATATATATACATATATATATATATATATATATATATATATATATATATATAAATACATTATGAATTTTAATGCTATATTTGTCCACTGTTCTTTTAAAGGGACACTTAATTTTGCAAAAAACTCATCAGAGAAATTTTTTTGAATATTTTTCCCTTCTTTCTTTCTTAGTTATAAATTCGTAATTTGAGAAAAATTAAATTTTGGGCATATCTGGGTTAATGACACAATATTTTGTTATCTTTATTTTATAGATACGTCTCATAAATTAAAATTGAATGTTTCATAAAAATTTTCGTGAATTATTTTTGAAGCAATAGACGTGAATTTCTTTCGATCATAATATCACTATTTCATCAGTTTAGCGCGCAGACTGGTACCAATCCAGAAATGGCATGCGGCGCGTCTTTAATGGCCGACACGTGTTGTGTCTCAAAACAACACCATAAATAAATATTAAAGTAACAAAAGGAGAAGTAGATAATTTATCGTAATCTCCCGCCGCCGATTTATATCCGCTGCATATCCGCCAAGAAGTGGAAATCGCCGCCGCACTTGCCAAAACCTCATCCGAGCGTTGCCAAGGCTCGACCAAAAAGGGGTGAATGCAAAATCTGTCTCACTATATCACGTCGACGTGGACAAACACGGCTGCAATTCGCGCATTGCCGCGAATGGAAGATGTGAAATAAAAATGTGTGTCACGTGAGAGGCGTACATTTTGAGTTGTTAAGAAACGTCAGAGAAATCTACAAGTTTTTATGTAGGCATACAATATACACTTTTATACGATCATAAATTAAAATGAAATACATACTCAACTAATACCAAAAAACATTTCTCTCTTTTAAATGCAAGTAATGTGTATATGTATATACTTACTAGTTAATCTAATAAACTACAAGACTATCTTAAACTGTTGCTCTTACAGAAACAACCACAGTCGCAACAGAATATTGCAACAGAAACAGACTGACCTTTGTACAGCCCGATCTACAGTCTATGGCCAACATAAGCCACCATCTTGGTACAAGAATAGGATCAATTAATCTGATCAGGGAATCTCGTATGATTAATATTGATCACTGGATTAGAAAATTTAGATCTATATAGAACTATTTAGTAACGACTTCTGTTGCGTACCGAACGGCTTTCCTTTTCCTACCAGCAATCCCATTCCCTTCCCCTGCCCTAAGCCCGTGTGTGAGTGCCGCATATGCCTAAATAGCAGCGCTGCGGAAATGTATGGTAGAGACGTTAACAGACAATCATATGGTACACGTGAAGAAATAAGGTGCCGGTACCGAAGTAAACACATCATTATCATTATACCAAGTAAGTCCATTTTTACCTTTACCAATCATTATCTTTCTGTTACGCACGTGGTCCTTTGCCTATTCCGGTACAGTAACAATTCAAATCATAAAAATTCGTCCATTACCCAACATATATTTTTGGTTCTTCGAGCCGGACGTGAACATATATTTTTGGTCCTTCGAGCCGGATGTGAACATACTTTTTGGTCTTTGAACCCGGATGTGAACATATTTTCTGGTTCTTCGAACCGGACGTGAACCGCTTCTGTAATTCTTTTGACGATATATGATAATAGCAATACTTGAGGTTACACCTTTGCTGTATATAACTATGAATATATCTTTGTAACTAATCTAGAAATTCTGAATTGAGAAAATGCACCTATTTTTGTCGATTGATAGAAATAATTCTCTAATCGTACCTCATGCAGACAAATTAGAATAAATTTGTTTATCTCCTTGCTTAAGACAATAGGAGACATCTATAACGCAAAGTGGATTCCTATAGATGATTCCTGTCATTGTAGATGACTAAGTTTTATTTCGATTTGGATTGTTTCAAAAACTACCGAGAGATGGCACTTGGTTACGTTTTACAGTCTACTACTGTAGAACATAACGGTGTCTACAAGATGTGAAGCCTCGTTTGTCAAAGGCATACTCACTGTACTGACGAGACCCAAGATAAGGTCGAAACCAGTCTACAGTTAGCGGTATCCTGATAGAGGATGCTTTGCGTCTTCCTTGTGGTTTTCGAGCAATCCAAATCACAGTATTTTAGTTATATAGCCGGGGGAATGGCTGTTTTGAATTAATTTGTTTAATCCTTAATTCTTAAGGATCTACAGATGGGTTGGAGTATAAGCCTCCTTACGACATCTTGTACAATAGGACATTAAGATTTGCATAAAACAACTTCAATCGGACTTTGTATCATGTTCTGAGGAGCCTTAATACAGGTATCTGATGACTATTGAATATATTGATTCGCTACAAGTAGAAATAATCGTGGAAAATCTTCTGGAGCGGAGTAGCCAGAGAGGAGTCTTCTTTTAAAGAAAATTCTATCAAGGCACTCTCACTTGCAGCTGAGCATTCTATAACATGAAACTTTACAAGTAATCTCTTGGAAAATGTAGAATTATTAGATAATATCTCATTCCCCGGCAATCAACATCACCCCAATCTTAGCTAACCTGGACTTCTCCTAGGTCTTCTGGGATGGAGTAGCAGCGCTCTTTTTAAAAAAAATTATATAAAAGCACTCTCATGACCAACCAGGTACTCTGTAACGTGAAACTTTACAAACAATCTCTTGGAAAGTGTAGGATTATTGAGTAATTCCTTATTTCCCAGCAACAAACATCACACCTTGGCTAACCTGGGACATCCGCTAGGTCTTCTTCTAATGGACTTCTTCACTCCTTCTAAAGGAAATTCTATCAAAGCACTATCACTATCAGCAGCCGGTCACTCTATAACGTAAACCTTTACAAATATCCTCTTTGAAAGTGTAAAATTATTGGGAGATTCCTTATTCCCCGCCAACCAATATCACCCTAATCTTGACTAACATGGACTTCTTTTAGGTATTAAGAGAAGGTTTAGGTCAATGATCAAGAGCTCCTAAACTAATCTTAAAGGTGAGAGTCCGCTTCTCGTGGATCAAGGGAAAATGCGGATATGCATTCGAAGAACATACACGCTGCAACTCAAAAGATGGCGCTACTATGTCTGGCCAGAACACTGCGTAACACTGGTAATGCGTGGCAATTTTGAAGTCTATAACGAGGCAGTCAATGATATAAAAGTTACTTAAGCTGTCACGGTAGGGATTGGTTTATCTTCGTCTCTATGTGTAACCTGTCTCTTCGGCAACATCAGGCTTTAGAGAAAGGAAGTTGATTTCTGTGTGTCTAAAATTTACAGTTTAATTCCAACAGTCTTTCAGTGTCACTTAAATTTAGTATTTCATGTTGAGTAAAAGAAAGTCCACTATCTGAATTTAAAAGAAATATGGGATCTGGTACATGTAAAAGAAGGCCTGCAAAAAATAGCAGAAAACTTGTTCCCCGGGCAACAAACGAGTACTAAATATTCTATACAAACAGCTCAAACCTCAAACATGAAATTGAGTTTCCTTAGGGAGCTAATGGATGACGAAAGCATAGACTACTCGCTGTTTTAGGCAACTAAATCCTTGAATAGGGCAAAGGATTATGAGCCTACCATTCGCAAAAACGATGGAAACTTGGGTCGGCGCGCGGCGGTAGCGTTGGCCACATGGCAAATATTTTCCAGTCTCATAAGCCAACTGGCATAGAAGTAATACAAACAGAGATGGCACGACAAACAGGATGCACTATTTGAGGTTACCAACACTATCAGAAATAATCTCAGTACAAATAAAGCATCAGTTTTTGAGGGAGTTGCTCTGCAAAGCCATCATGAGGCTGATGCACCTCTTCAACTCAATACTGCAACTCCGATACGTGTCAATACCATGGAAGCTTGCTGAAGTACTAATGATTCTTAAACCTGACAAACCACCTAGAAATAAAACATCATACCGACCAATATCCTTGTTACCGATTATATCCAAACTTTCCGAAACGCTCCCTTTGCAGATACGCAAACCTATCATTGAGAAAAACCAGTCTTATCGGTTGGGATATTGTAACAAGCACTCAATCATTAATCAAGCGCATCGAATCACCGATGTAATAGAGAAAGCACTAGAAGAGAAAAAATCTGCGCAGCGATATCCTTAGATGTGGCCCAAGCATTCGACCGAGTGTGGCACCAGGGCCTAAA
The DNA here is from genome assembly GCA_037954035.1 of Rosalia funebris. Lineage (NCBI taxonomy): Eukaryota > Metazoa > Arthropoda > Insecta > Coleoptera > Cerambycidae > Rosalia > Rosalia funebris. Next base: position 14,744,241 of record JAZFAV010000022.1, read on the forward strand.
ACACAAGTTAGAATAATATTTGCCGCGTCAATTGAGCCACAGTTCTTCATTCATACATCATTGAGCATTAGTTCAGAATCAAAAATGGCGAATAATACTGTGACTTTGAAGAAGATTGAGACGGGGGTACCTCAGGGTAGCTTCCTCGGACCTGTTCTCTACCTGCTCTAGACCTGCACATCCCACAAAGCGACAGAGAGTCACGGCAAAAACTACAAAACAGCATCAATCACCAATACAAAAGAACTTCAAACAGCAGTCAGCAATGTCACTAACTAAACTGAACAAAGAAATGGCGCTTCAAACTAAATGACGCGAAGTGGATTTACGTCAATTTCACCAACAAGAAATACGACTATACACCAATGATAGTCAACCAACAAACGATCCCGCAATCCAACGAAGCAAAGGATCTAGGCGTGACTCTAGATGCTCAGCTACGATGAAAACACACGTGGAGAAGAAACATGAGTAACTGAACCTCAAAGTCAGACAAATGTATTGACTCCTCGAACATCATTCTGAGTTGTTAATACACAACAAACTACTGCTTTACAAGCAAATCCTGATGCCTTGTGGGCTTATGGCATCCAACTCTATGGATGCACAAAGAAATCTAACATCAAAGTCATTCAGATGCTTTAGAACAAAGTACTTCGCAACACTGAAATGCATCATGGCACATCCGCAATGAAGACATCCATCGCGACCTGAAAATGCCTATGGTTGAAGATGAGATCAATAAGTTTGCAAGCAAACAGCAGTAAATGTGAAAAAAAACATGAAAACGATGAATTAATATCGCTACTCGACAACAAGCGACTCATTCAACGACACACGAATAAAGTAATTAGTGTTATGTGGAGTATGTCGCTGGACGCTACTCATCTTCTGAAAAGGTAAGTCTAGATATTAGGAAAAGATTGTTATATTTAATCTAGTTACAATATCCAACACCATCGAGGCATTTTTCTAAAAGAAAAGCATAGTAATTTATGGAAACCACTAGAAGATCATAGAAAATAAGTTCAGGATCATAAAAAGACACGTCTCCATGGGGGGGATGATATTTATGAATCGTCAATCTTGTTAGGCATGAATTCACACCTCCACCTAGATAAAGCAGAAAATCGCTTCGAAAGTAATAAAAATCGCGTTTATACATCGAAAGCGCGTCCGCTATTACTGCGGTTATTCTGAATTGCATCCAAGCTCGTACGGCAGCCCGTATATATCCATTAGGGCTGTAATAATTGCAACACAATATCCATAACTGGTAGCCCGAGCAATTAAAACGCCCTAAACTATCTTGATTATTGTATATATAACAAGTGGGTGCGCGACTGCGAGAGTTGTAACGCATTACATTAACATTTAAATGTCCTGGCCAACGGGGGATTATGGTAATGGGGCACGGGAAGATCCGAATTCCTCCAAACCTGGAGAGCGTTAAGCCGCACTCTTATTCTCATTAGGCGCTCAGCCGGTCGACCTGCTCGGATGCCGCGTGGGCCCCGTTTTATTGAAGCAACGGGGACGGTGGGGTAGCAGAATAGCTTAGTCCTTCGGACGAAGGTACATCTGCTGTATTACATATCAGTTTTCGATTTATATTGGAATATTAGGTATATTTAATATTGTTATGAAATGATATTTTGAAAAACTTATTTTTTTTTATAATTCACTGAAAACACTAACTGAGCTTTCCACAAAACACCAAAACACTATACACTACACGCGACGCGCGTTTCACTAACAAAGTTGTCATCATCTGGAGATGATTAAAACTGAGTTTTAATCATCTCCAGATGATGCCAACTTTGTTGGCGAAACGCGCGTCGAGTGTAGTGTATAGTGTTTTGATGTTTTTGGTATTCTGTGGAAAACTCGGTTAGTGTTATCTTCACACCAAAGGTTCCAACCTACTCTAGGATAGAATTCGCTGACTTAATAATATATATTTATCACCTCATCTGTTACAAAACCCAGACGTAGTCGTCAAAAGAAACATCTTACAATAAATAGGCAATTTGCATGATTTTTAATTATGTTGTCAAAACATTCTATAGGTCATTAAATCCATACAGCGTTAAATTTACCACTTTTTGTGCAATAATAGACACAAAATAAATAAATGAAATTTGAAATTATTATCGGCGCGCGTAAACACAATAAATGCAAATGACTGTCGGGTGACGTCACTGTATATTATTTTGTTGAGAGATAGATGGGCGTTTAGTGTAATTTCGTTAAATATTCCTTTTTCGGTGTGCGAATCTATTTATTATTATTAATATTGAACAATTGTGTGTAGACTATGGCAACTCATAGTGGATTTGTGCAAGGACAATCTGATAACTTGCCAAAGATTGATTCCTTGACCATGTTAGTAGTATAGCAAAGCCGGTTCTGGCGCACTCTCGGATTTGTCCGCGGACATTTGATGCGGATGACATGTGGTCATTGTTGATCTGAGGAACTCTTGGTACAGGTATAGAACAGGTCTGTACAGGTGTAAAACAGGTATGTACCGGTTTAAAACAGGTATGGTGATATTAGGAAAAAAACAAGATGTCATTAAACAGGTTACCATACCTGTTTTAAACCGGTAGAGATCTGTTTTACATCTGTACAGACCTGTTCTATACCTGTACCAAGAGTTCTTCAGATCAACAATGACCACATGCCATCCGCATCAAATGTCCGCGGACAAATCCGAGAGTGCGCCAGAACCGGCTTTGCTATACTACTCATGTTTTCCTTTCTAGGGGAAAATTCACAATTTATGGGTATTGAAATTAGAGGAAGTAAAACTGCAAGGTTATTGCATCTATATTTACCATTTCATATTTTATTGCATGTTTATCTGAAAATTTTATTTTTATTATCTTGACTTGAACTCTCACAAACATTCGAGAGAGGTTCCTCTGGAAGATCAAGAAAAGCTGATGTACTAGGCAGCTCAGAATCGCGAACCGTTGAACTGGAGGCAACTAGTTCGCTTTCTGCCTGCTGAATAATTTGCAGTCGTCTGCGTTTCACCCCAGTTTGTCGCTCAGGTACTGGTTCTCTCTGGCAGCTGAAAATATGAGGTAGAATGCCCTTTTTCAAACTTAACCTCTGTACATTTCCAGCCAGTCTGTATTGCCAGTAATTTTTCATGTCTTCCTCCAACTGTAAAAAAGATTCAAATGTAAATCTTATTTAAGTATCTATATCTAATGACCTCCAAAATAAACATTTTCTAAATATGCCATGCGGCAAGTAATATGAAAACAGCATACAACGTGAAAGTGGGGTTATGTACAAATACATCCAAAACAAATTCTTAAATGTTATTAGGTACTCACAATAAAATAATCCTCGCAACTATATAGCGGCGTCGAACTTGATTGCTTTATATTTTTCTTTTCGTCCCTTTTCATTACTAAGCACCATTTCTTCCGCATTCTTTCCTCTTTGGCAACCGAGAAGAACAATTTTTCGGGAGTTGATACCGTAGTATTTGTACACATTGGCACGATGCAATACTTATAAAATTTGTGTTTTATCGGCTCCATACCGTTATTCACTTTATAAAACGCACTTGTTATAGATTTTACAAACTCTTAGCACTAAACCATATTAAAACAGTGACGATTGGGATACTTCCCCATACAGTGACGTGGACCAATCAGACTAGAGTTTTCGAACATGTGACTTTGTTTACATAAGTGAGTGAATTAATTTTATTAATTATACAAAAACTACAGATTTTCAAGAAAAATTACTATAATATTCTTCTTAAGTACTTATTATATGGCAGAAAAAATATTTTTTCAGGCGTATAGAAGTTTCATGCAAATTGCCTATTAAACTGATACTATATACATGTTATATAGTATCCTACCCTATAAATCCTACCCTATTGTGTTTTTAGACTTAAGATAATATCATCCTGTATAAAGTTATAATTCATTGCAATCACATATAGGATATTGTCTAAGAAAGAGTATACTTAGAGTCATCATGATTATCACGTAATTAATAATTTCATGCATTATTACAAATTAGTCTTTAACATTCATCACATTCATTACGAGTTGCAAAATTTCAGAGAGAAAATACTACTTGGAACCTTTCTGCCACCTCAGCGACGTCAAGGTTTTAAATAAAGAGATTCACAAGAAATGCCACTAATAATATAGTAATTACTCAGTAATAATTACTCAGTAAGAAGTTATTCATTTTTCGACATAAACAAAAGTTTGAAGAAGTGAGATAAAATAATGTTTAAAAAGTTTAATAAATAAAAATTGATATAAAAATATATACAATAAATAGATTAAAAGATAACATAACAACAAAATATGTTTTTTAGTTTAAAAAGTAATTTACTGAGTGAAAGACATTCGTCAATTATAGTGAAACCAAGAAGTCCAAAGAGTAGAACTGGATCTGGAACAGAGGCATAGATGTTTTTATTTTTTGGCGGGGTCAGTAACAAGTACTGTTACAATTATCAATGTGACTGATTTTATCGTTTTATTAATGACGGTTATTGGCACAGTTTTGTATCTTGGCAAGCAATAATTAGTATTTCGCGTCCATGACGAAAGCACAGACTCCGTAAACCGTGGAAATTTCAAAAAAACTCTTACAATTGCTGTTATTAAGGTTTCCTTTAAGAATCAGAAGTCATTATGAAGAAATGAAGAACGTTTTCGATGGACATTAAAAATCCACTCAAAATGAAAATCATCAGTTGCATTTCTGATTATATGACTGGATATATAAAAAAAGACATTAATGAAGACGTTATTCTTTTCTATACAGGTTGATGATCCTACTTATATTACACAAACCTCTCAATGTTCCATAATAATAAGATTTGTTAATTCTGAAGGTTTAATAGTAGAACATTTTTTGGTATTTCATTATGTAAGTGCCTATAGAACATCAGAGGCTTTCCATACCATGTTGGATCAAATTTTAAATCAATTTTATTATAAAAATAAGTTAATAGGGCTATCTTATGATGGTTCGAGCGTCATACATGGCCACCTAAATGGACTTTTGCGTCTCAGTGGAATTCCGTCATTCAGCAAAGCAATCCTATGCCCAACTGCTCAAAAAACTGAATGAATACAAAGACATTTTTACAGAAGCTTACAAACTGTTTTGTATAATTTTAACTATTCCATCAACAAGGTGCGTCAATGGAAAGAAGCTTTTCGTGTCTTAAACGTATAAAGGCTTATTCAAGAAATATCATTTCCCAAGAAAGACTTTCCTCTTTAGCAACTATTTCTATCGAAAAAGAATTGTTGATAGAACTAAATAAGAATTTACATTTTATAAAGATATATAGATTATAGATACGCCTCACTAAAAGATCGAAGAATTGATTTGGTGTATAAAAATTAGATAGCTATAAGCTCGGCTATAGGTAAATCGTAAAAAATCAATCTACTTTTTCTAACTGTTTACACATTTACACCCTTCACCTATTTTCTAACCCGCGAGCCACCACTGCCGTCCAATTGCCGTCAGCTTAGGCGTGCGCATCTAAAATAGGGTAAACGAGTGAAATAAATAATATTCTTCAAATGAGAGAAACAGAGAGGGTGACAAGACGTGCATAACTTGGAAAAGTGACGTTGCCATTTTTTAATATTACCGAATTGATGTAGAACATATAAGAAATTTAGGAATTAAATATGACAATAGTGCCTATCAGCTTTTTAAGTCATTGCACTCTTTGGACTTGGTTTCACTTTAGGAATTCATTTAATTGGTCCTAAAAAGTTTTTATGTTTTTGTTTCCTTAATGTAACTTAGCATTTTATTACATTTTTTTTATAACTGAGTAATATGATGAGTTTTCGTAAAAAATACTGCTGTATTGAGTGATACTTAGCATAATACCATGACGTATATTATATTGATATATAGTCGTAGATTATAATTTTTTTTTAATAATGTCTAATAAATATTCCGATATTATACATGTATAGGGTGTCTCATTTTGAACTATAGGATGTGATTTGTGAATAAAACTAATGATACTTGACAAACTCAGGTTTTTTAATTTTCAACATAAAATGGAGGCCAATATAAAGAAATACCAATCGTAATGAATAATAAGTTTTATGGCGGCTTTAATGTATGATATGTATAAAGGAAGTGTTGTGGCATCTACTCGCATTAATATTAGCTATCGACGTAATGTAAAGTGAATGTTATTGATAAGAAAAGATGGTGTCTCGTGCGGAAAAGTGGAAAATTTATTTTCTCGAAAACTGCGTCCGACCAACCAAAACTGAATCCAGATTCATTTCCAGCACCCCCGAAAATAGGGGCAACCAATATTTGGTGAGGATTTGAGAATTTCACTCTAAAGTGAGCCGTTGAAAGTCAGAATGACCTAAGTCAAAATATTGTGTTCTGAGATATTGAGGCTTATAGTTAAAACATTCTATACAAATCCTGGCATAAGAAATGAGTGTTTCAGTGCTGTCTTCATTTTGAAGAAGTATCAACTTAAGTTTAGAGATCTATTGTACATAGTTTCTTCAGCATTTCCGATTTTTTTTCTTAGTTTTGTGACTTAGACCACTCTGACTTTCAACGAGTACTAAATTTGGTTACCACCTTAATTGTAATAACATAGAAAAGAGTGCAAAAAACATACTTTTTTATTTATATTTAGTATTATATTTATGTATATGTATATTAAGCATATGTAAGCACATTATTCTTTGAAATTCATTAATCTTCTTCGATTTGTTCAAGTGGACCGGTATCTTCAACACTGCGATCTCCCATAATGTCTTTGAAATATTGTTGATGGACAGGAGGAATAAACTGAAAGAGTTCTTCCATGTTTTTTTTTTTTTTTGTCACTTACTGGTGGTGGCGATTCATCTAATTCTGTCAGGTCTATGTTTTGTAATTTACGGGGTGCACGTTTTCGATTAGGTAGTACGTTTATAACATCAAAAGGAAACCCTTCATTAAGAGTTTCCTTATAAAATATTTTATAAGGTTCTTTCTTTTCAAAATGCAGCCATTGGATATGTAACCATATCACCTGATTTTTTTCTTCATTTTTCTTTCGACGAATTATAGCCTCATCTATCAATTTTGTGGAGACGAAATCATTTTGTTCCATTTTATAAAACGTAAATGGTGTTTTGGTTCTACATCTTTTTATTAATGCATACCAGTCTTCAGGAACATGTTTTACCCTGTTTTTAGAGTACTGTTCTATTTGACCAAAGTCTCGGTCATTAAGAAGATATGAATGGCCTGAAACCATGAACTTATGGTCTATAATTTCTACGTTTATATCAGATAAATGTTTAAGCCAAAACAGGCGCTGTTTAAAATCACGGTTTTGGCCGCCACATGCATCACTATATGCAACTATATGTCTAGCATGCGCAGAATTATTAAACATATGCTGACATATGCTTGAACCTATTTCTTGTGCACCCCGTGATGCTGTAATTTCATCCCATGCATACATAAAACCCTTCTCTTTATCACCCAGTTCATGTATGCCCAAGCTGTAAACATACATATTCCTCTTGTAATAGGCAATAGAACATGTTAGTGTTGTGTATAGTGGTCTAAGTCAGACTTGTACCATTTTTCAAGGCTTTGGGCTATTTGTTAACATGTATTATAAAGTGGTGTCATCTCTATATCAAAAGTCGAATGAACCATGTTCAAATTTGGTAGAAGAGTAGTTTTCCATATAAAGATGTTATTTTAGCAATTATCTCCAAAACCTAATTTTATGACTTGAACCACTCTGGTTTTCAATGGCTCAAGCAAATAATTACCATATTTTTATTAAAACTTAATGGTATGTTTGATACACAAAAACATCGGAAACCCCATGCTAACGTACGGGTCGTACAAATCGTCTGTCTGACGAGCAACGAAGCGACGAACGGACAGACGTACATGGGCGTTTTTGCGGGACAGCGTCGACGGCAAGGCTCATTGAAGCCATTAACGTCCCATAATAATGAGGCTTTGTAAACGGGAATGTGAATGTTATATATCAATTTAGCCTTGCTCAGTGAATGGTAAATGCGATAATACATCACGGATCGGGGTAGTCAGCTGTGCTGTAACTCGATCGGGCTGACCTCCATTATTCCTCTTTGAATTCGCGAAAAATCTAACTCTGCCTACTGGGCATTCGGGCCCGTACAATCGGCCGCAGAACAATGCCGCGGAAAATGTTAATTTATTCACATTTCGGCTATCGCGGATGGAATTTTTGAGGGATAAACGCATAAAGGGAACAATGTGTAGCAGGATCTACATCTAAGGCATAAAGGGTCTTTCAATAAGGACGCTCAATTTTTAAACATAAGTAAACAAAGTTTTGTATAAGATATCTCCAATTTTTTTCTTTTGTTTGAAAGAATATTTTATGGCATTAAGTGTGAAATATAACATCGTTCAAATATCTGCCGCAAATTTGCTTGGTGGTACGTATTCGGAAAGTCCAATTTTAGATTACTTTTTCGTAAAAATCTGGCTAAATTTGCTGGTTGGCGTCCGTTATGTTGACTTTGAGGGCATCAACTGTTTGCGGCTCATTCACAGGGACCTGCGATTTAAGATAGCTCCGAAAGAAAAACTCTAAAGACATTAAGTCGCACGATTTAGGTGGCCAGTTCACATCACCGCTGCACGAGATAATCATCAACTCATATCGCTCGTACAAAATGTTCATCGTGGCGTGCGCTGTGTGACACGGGTTTTCCCGTACACTCACACGCATAGCAGAGATGTTGTCAGCAGGCGTTGCGTTTCGGTAGCGTACGGGTGTTGCTTGATTATTTACCAAACTGGTTGACTCTAATTTGGCCTCCAAACATCAAATAGTCGACTCGGCGAGTTGTTGTGGGTTGTGGCGAGAATAAAAATTATTGATTTTGAAAATAAATTTGATAATTTATACACGTTGTTGAACGCTACAATATTCTATGGTGATTTGGCATGCACTACTGAACAATTTACAATAAATTTGACAGATGTTTCTTTAAGAGTATAGCCGCTATAACCTAACAAGTTTCGAGCGTCCCTATTGAAAGACCCCATATATCTAAACACTTCAAAATATTCGTGTCGCCTTCGCCAATTCTTCAAAAATAATTACTAATTGGCTTTGTAAAAACATACATCTGCAATTGCTACATAGATAGAGATAAACGCAAGTAATACTTTAAATTAAACCATAATAATATGTTATACATAGTAATTCAAATGCATTTTATCAAGTTCACAAATTCAGGACAAGAATACAGGGATAGGGCGTATGTAGGAATAACCTATCTTCGTCGAACAATTCTAATAGGTCTTCCTCATTTATGCCTTTATATCAAGCGTTATAAAGTGATCATACATTTGTCTGCAATTATTATAGGTTACTAACTTCAATTCACGTAAATATCTTACAAGATTTTTAAATCAATAAAATCCATAGGTATGACGCTGCAAAATTACAAAATTAACCTAACTATGCATAGGATAAATTATATGTACAATGAACTACGTGCATTTATATTGTGAAAGAAGGATAAAAAATGAAATAAATTCAATTCACTGTTGATTAATATCCTCGAAAACGTCGATTTTATTTTATTGTTTGCTCTCGCACATTTTGATTTATAAATAACACAGATGGCGCTATTCAAATTCTAGATATGACATCATTGATGACTTTATAATTATATTATCCTTAGTATAATTATATCATCCTTCATGAGTTTTCCATCGATTCCTGTCCCTATCAATAAAATACATAATAAATTATAGTAATGTTTTAAGAAGTTCTTCTAAAAAAACAATGCAATAATAGTATTATAACTTTATCAAACCCACTAATAGTTACTAATAGTTGCGTTATTGGTCAAAATACATTTATAATGGATTTTTAATGATTTAAATTTTGATTCAGTTATATATTTATGTTCGTACCTACTTGAATGTTACATTATTAATAAAACTGCAAACGCATTAACTTTTTAATAGTAATAAAATAGTAACGATAGATCAAGTAACTTTTAACAAACAATTTAAAAAACTATGAAGCTATGGAAGAAAACGGATAGCTGTCAGTACAGCGCTACCTTTCTTCGTAGAAGATGTGAATAGCAAGATGAAATTGTGTGGCTGTTTTGCCCCTTCGACAATGAGGGAATCAATTTTTGAAAAACTTTGGGTAAATATGACCGATATAAGGAAATCTCCTCTAGGCGACGTCTGGAGGAAAAATAAAATGACTGATCCACAGTAGAACTTTCAGGAAAGATATATTTACTATGAAGAAATAATGAGACACTTTGAAGACAATTCTCTTAAATATATGTAATATTAAATTAAATATTGAATTTATTATATTCTAGTTAATGTAGGGAGTACTACTTTGAGAGCGATAATACTTCTCCATATAGCATCTGTTCAACAAACGTGTCTGTTCAACAAACGTGTGTTTTTGAGGGGAATGTATCGAAAGTCTCATTACAATTTTTCTTAATCTGTAATTCTTAAAATAAAATCTAAGTGATGTAATCCTCAAATGAATTATATTCCCACCATTTCCATAATCCATATTCAAAACACAACTGATAACTCGAACCTCAAGAAACGGATTTCGAAAATTGAAACAATCTATGAATACGGGCATGGAAATACCGAGTTGTGCGAGCAACGAAATTTTCGACTTACTTACGTTTCTCTTAATTAGATACACCACTATTTCTAGAGCTTAAGGAAACTGCGATACAAGTAATTACAACCGCTCTGCTAAATTCGCGAGATTTACCAACCCCATTGTTTGTTTTAACGAGTTTAGTAATTACAATACATGCCGTACCGGCGAAAATAATGCCCGTGAAATGTATGATGTTATTAAAAGTTATCGGGCCCTAAGAGCGAGATATTAAAATTAAGTCTGTAATAAATATATCTGTACATCTCGTCGCGCCCCAGTAGCGTACAACTTTCATACAAGGACAGATAAGGCACATACACATACTAATTATTTAAATATAGTTTACTGATGTAGTGTGAATTCTAATGAAGATAAATCACACACTAAACAAAGACGTACACTACCTAGCCTGTCACCAGGATCAGCAAAATGTGAGCGGAGTTACGGATCGCTCATATTCCAGGGTTAACCAGTGGAGTCTCGACTTCGGTTGCGCCACTTTTGGGTGTCTATGATTGGTCTACGATCAAGCCGGACCTAATGGTATAAAACTGGAACGCGAAACAGTAACCACTGTGTTTCTGCAACCAGTTCCAAGTTCAACATCTACTAACTACAGTGGACACCAGATTCTAAAGAACTTATGTAGCTATGTCCCACAGAAATTGACTGGCAAAAGGATTTCATATGTGATATACCGAGTGAACACTCAGTCAACGACCACCGAGGGATAATGCTGTTTTCATGGCTCGAATCGGATTTTTCGAATCAAAAGCAACAGTGCAGGGTGTACCAAATAGAGAGCATGACTTAAACAGAGAAAGTCACAGCGAGGAATCGGGCAACCGCGCAATGAGTTGATGAACAGGATCCAGCACCATTGTATTGCCACCATCATCGCCACTTCAGTGCCGTCCCAGGGGGAAACCAGTCCAAGAGGAATACAGCAGGTCAGACGAAGATCTGAAAGGAATAGGGTAAGTCCGTTCATTTTATTACGTCCCTCTTAAGTTGCGCCCGTAAACTGGACCAAACGCCACAGTAGACAAACCAACGCAAGAGAATGGAAACCAGCCCAAGAGGGAAGCAGTATTTTAGACCAAGACCTAAAAGGAAGTAGGGTGTCCGTTCATTTTATTACTTCCCTCTTAGGTTACGCCCATGAACTAGACCAAACGCCACAATGGACAAACCAACACAAGAGAATGAAAACCCGGAGTGGTCGCGCACACTGAGGAACCCAGCACGTCAGGACTGGAGAAAGAAGGAAGGCGACCTGAGCAGAGCTCCAGACACGAACTGATCTACGGATCGATCGACTGAGCCCGCGAGGTGCACCCCAGCATAGTTACCAAAGACGGACGGAAGTCAAAGGCAGTTCCAAGGTGCATGTCTCGGGAAGGAGACACAGCCTCAAAATCGAGACGATGCGAGTGTGAGTTGAAGACATAGTATACTACAACTTACATTGAAAGCTCCCGTAAACTTCTGAAAATACGTGTTTGAAGTAGAACAATAGCCACTGTACATCTAACGATGTTATATTTACAAATTTAAAATATCCCTTCCCATTCCATTCCATTGTTGATCATTTATTCATAAGCATCTGGTTAATATCAATTCAGGTGATAATGGAAGTCCTGGATGACATGCCTGGATTGCTTTTGGGTCTTCAACAATTCGTTTAGGGTATTTAACAAATGTCTTCTTTGTGTTGAGCTGATCTACCCCTGAATCATTTTTTCTAATAATATCTGCTACCGGATAAACTGTGTGTAATAAACATGTGAAATGAAGAAGGTCCGAAGAAGATCAACATTTTACCTGCATTAAGCGTGGTAGTGGCTTCATCAGTAACCAGCAAGTTGACCTCATAGTATACTAAAATCTGCACAAGTATCAGTTATCACTTTCCCTATAACTTCTGTGTTAGCCTCTGGAATCCGCTTATTAGAAAAATATTATCAGTCATTTCGTTCGCAGATAACCATATCTTTTTTTTGATCTCACAGTATATAGTATTTTTTATAAAATGCTTTATTTGCAGTATATGTGTTCCAACTGTTCTTTTCCTTAGTAATTTGCAATCGACGTTTTGACATACAGAAATAGACTACTTCAGTCTCAGACTACGGAGTGGAAACTTACACATAAAGATAAAGAAAGATACACCCATGCTCAAGGACAGATGCCAAAAGCCTAACATTGCGACTTAAACCCAAAGATAAAATGACACACCGATATATTAATTGTTTTTCCCTTTTCTTTTCTTCCCTTCCCTTCCCTTCCGTTCCCTTCCCTTCCCTTCCCTTCCCTTCCCTTCCCTTCCCTTCCCTTCCCTTCCCTTCCTTCCCTTCCCTTCCTTCCCTTCCCTTCCCTTCCCTTCCCTTCCCTTCCCTTCCCTTCCCTTCCCTTCCCTTCCCTTCCCTTCCCTTCCCTTCCCTTCCCTTCCCTTCCCTTCCCTTCCCTTCCCTTCCCTTCCCTTCCCTTCCCTTCCCTTCCCTTCCCTTCCCTTCCCTTCCCTTCCCTTCCCTTCCCTTCCCTTCCCTTCCCTTCCCTTCCCTTCCCTTCCCTTCCCTTCCCTTCCCTTCCCTTCCCTTCCCTTCCCTTCCCTTCCCTTCCCTTCCCTTCCCTTCCCTTCCCTTCCCTTCCCTTCCCTTCCCTTCCCTTCCCTTCCCTTCCCTTCCCTTCCCTTCCCTTCCCTTCCCTTCCCTTCCCTTCCCTTCCCTTCCCTTCCCTTCCCTTCCCTTCCCTTCCCTTCCCTTCCCTTCCCTTCCCTTCCCTTCCCTTCCCTTCCTTCCCTTCCCTTCCCTTCCCTTCCCTTCCCTTCCCTTCCCTTCCCTTCCCTTCCCTTCCGTTCCTTTCCTTTCCTTTCCTTTCCTTTCCTTTCCTTTCCTTTCCTTTCCTTTCCTTTCCTTTCCTTTCCTTTCCTTTCCTTTCCTTTCCTTTCCTTTCCTTTCCTTTCCTTTCCTTTCCTTTCCTTTCCTTTCGATTAACCTAACTTCCCACGCGTCAAAAATCCTAACCAGCATAGTGCAGAAGAAGATGGAAAATAGAGCGGAGGAAATACTAGGAGAAGACCAATTCGGGTTTGGAACTCGCGAAGCTATTCTGGCGCTAAGAGTAATGTTAGAGAAAACAATAGAAAAAGGAAAGAACGCTTGTATAGGATTTGTAGATTTAGAAAAAGCTTTTGATAATGTAAGATGGGAAAAAATGTTCGAGATACTAGAGCGCGGGAATGAAGTATAGAGATAGGAGAGTAGTACACAATCTATACAAAGAGCAAACTGCTGTTATAGAAGTAGAAGGGGAAAGAAAGGAAGTAGGTATTAGGAAAGGAGTAAGACAAGGATGTACGCTATCACTACTAATTTTTAATCTGTACATCGAAGAGGTGATTAATGTGATAAAAGATAGAGTGGATTTCGGGATTAAAGTACAGGGACAGAAACTAAAAATGCTGAGATTGGCGGATGATATAGCAGTATTAGCATCTAGTAAAGAGGAATTAGAATCAGCGTTGAACGAAATGGAGGCAGTGTTGACAGGAATATGAAGTGAGGGTGAATAAAAACAAAACTAAAGTGTTAGTGTGCAGAGGGCGCGAGAGCAGAGCAAAAACGAAAGTACAAATTAATAATGAAAGATTGGAGGAAGTTAAAGACTTCACTTATTTAGGATGTAAAATAGATTGGGATGGAAGAAGTGATAAAGATATAAAACAAAGAATAGCGCAGGGTCGAGTAGCTTTTAACAAAAAGAAAGCACTTTTATGCTCGGAGGTAATAAACTTAGATACAAGGAAGAGATTTTTGAAAACGTATGTATGAAGCAGGGCACTATACGGTTGCGAAACCTGGACGGTAGGGGAAGCAAGTAGGAAGAAATTAGAAGCTTTTGAGATGTGGTGTTACCGAACAATGATGAAAATACCGTGGACTGATAGGGTTAGAAACGAAGACGTATTAGGGAAAATCGGCGGGAAAAGAAATATGTGGAAAAACATAAAGAAGAGAAGAGATAGAATGGTAGGCCACTTGCTGAAACATGGGGAAATAGTCCGCGATATTTTGGAGGCAGAAATAGGAGTGAAGAAAGGCAGAGGTAGGCCTAGATTAGACTACTGCTCGCAAATAGTAAGGGATGTAGGTTGTAGCACAATTAGCGAAATGCGTAGGTTAGCACAAGATAGGAGAAGCTGGAGGTTAGCGTCCAACCAGTCTTAGGAGTTATGACCTCATAATGAACAATGTATAAAGCCCAAAGCTTCATGCGCAGAACAGAATAGCACTCAAACGTAAAATACTGGAATATGTCCAGTATTTTACGTTTGAGTGCTATTCTGTTAATTGAATAAAATCCAAAACGTACAAAAAACTATCTCATCAATCGAGACACTGTCATACCCCGGACCACGCTGCAAAGTCGTTGACTACATCTAGTGATAGCCAATAAATATGCAGGAAATGATTAAATCCGACACGCCGCCAACAAAATCCCCCAGTAGTATGTTTATTTGTCGGCCTCTACCTCAAACCCTCATTATCAACGCAAACGTATAAAGTTTCACAATGATATCGGGATAAACCGGTACGGTATAATAATAATTACAGAGTTCGTTATAAAATAATAGGGGTAATGATAATTATATTAGAGGAGATCCGCTCGAACGCATATGCTAATGTCGGCGGTGCTCGATTGAGCTGTTAATAAAGAAAGTCGCATGTAGAGCGTGTTTTAATTAGAGGTGGTAATTAGTGACATTGCGCAGAGGGTGTTGCATTGTTTACACGGGCTGCCTGTCCTTGCAAATTCTTTGTCAAGTGGCGTGGAAATTTACCCCCTACAGGGCGGCTCGCCTTCGCTACCTACTTGAATCTCGAACAACTCACGGTCGACTTGCCGGAATGAATAGGCTACGATACGATTTGGTATTTTCTTGAGAAAATACGTCACTTGTTAATGTATATCATCTACAAGAAAGTGGATGCGACGAAGTTTTCCGAGGACGAAGTCTCTTTTTGAGCCTTTGATCTCCGCTTGTAACGAAATATTATTTTGAGTCGTTTCATTTCCTAATCAATATGGTTTTGTAGCAAAACACTTCAAAATTATAGATTTAGCAGAATTTACTCCGCTAATCGCAAATCACTTAGATCAGGGGTTCCCAAAGTGTGCGCCGCGGCGCCCTGGTGCGCCATAGAGAGTATAGAGGGGCGCCGTGAGACGCTCTTGTTTACCATTGCCTGGAAACGAAATTTAGATATTCGCGGCTACAAAATAAACAATTCAAATCGCGCGCGCTGCATGCGTCGCTCACTCGCCGATAGGTACTTATGCTCGGTAATCGTCGATACCCCCTCCTCCCTTGCTTTGACCCGCCCGCCATCCAACTAGCTAAAGACGTTTCATTACGTCGATTGCTTTGATTTGGTTATGTCGCTTTGTTTGTGTTTTCGTCAAAATGGACAGATTTTATTAAATAAGCAAGTCGGTAGTCCAAGTGATAGTGATCAAGCTTCTAGAAGTGGTGGAGAAGCAAAAATGCGGAAATATCGCAAATATGATGATAGCTATTTGGACTTTAGCTTTACTTCAATAGAAGTAAACAATGATGAAAGACCACAGTGTGTGCTCTGTTTGAAGATTCTGTCGTCAGAAAGTATGCTCCCAAGTAAGCTGAAGTGACATCTTGAAACCATTCACCCTGCTATGGTTGAAAAATCACATGATTTTTTTAATAGAAAGTTGCAAAATTTACAAAAACAAAAAAACGTGTTCGCTCAACAAGCCTCAGTACCTAGCAACGCACTGTTAGCATCATTTAAGGTGACATACAGGGTGGGGAAATGCAAAAAACCTCACACTATCGCAGAAGAGCTTATTCTACCGGCTGCTCTCGACATAAATATTATGGTGGGAGAATCGGCGGAAAAACTAATTTCTAAGGTACATTTAT
The DNA here is from genome assembly GCA_037954035.1 of Rosalia funebris. NCBI lineage: Eukaryota > Metazoa > Arthropoda > Insecta > Coleoptera > Cerambycidae > Rosalia > Rosalia funebris. The sequence continues at coordinate 14,760,923 of JAZFAV010000022.1, forward strand.
CTAACAACACTATTAGTCGAAGGACCCATGACATAGCTGACGATCTCGATCAACAATTAATAGAAAATATGAAAGGCAAGGAATTCGGCCTGCAACTTGATGAGGCTACTGACGTTAACAAAGACGCACATCTTATTTGTTACGTACGCTTTGTGGATGACAATATTATCGTTGAAGACCTTTTTTTCTGTAAAAGCATTACAGAAAGCGCAAAGGCTCAAGATTTGTTTGAAAATCTTGACAAGTTCATAAGAAACTTATAAGTCGGAAATCGAGAAAGGAACCACCAAGCCGCCAAGCAGCTATCAAAGTAGTTCCCGAATAACAAAGCTATTACATAATCGCTCTAGGAAACAACTACTCCTCGGGCTAAAGCCCCGGCAGGCGTTGAATTATACCCAGAAGCGATCCTCGACCCCTTTCTCGTGTTTCTGCACGATCAGATAAGGTTTCAAAAAATAAAACCGGCCACAGGTAGGATTCGACATTTGTCCCGGATCGGAACCGAACGACATACAGCTGTTTCGAACTTGTTAGTTCTCATCAGTGCCGCATACGGTACGCCGATTCAGGACAAATGCCGAATGAACTTTATGGCCTATACATCTTTATCGATACGATCTCTGTCAGTAACTTATAAGTCGGAAATCGAGAAAGGAACCACCAAGCCGCCAAGCGGCTATCAAAGTAGTTCCCGAATAGCAAAGCTATTACATAACCGCTCTAGGAAACAACTACTCCTCGGGCTAAAGCCCCGGCAGGCGTTGAATTATACCCAGAAGCGATCCTCGACCCCTTTCTCGTGTTTCTGCACGATCAGATAAGGTTTCAAAAAATAAAACCGGCCACAGGTAGGATTCGACATTTGTCCCGGATCGGAACCGAACGACATACAGCTGTTTCGAACTTGTTAGTTCTCATCAGTGCCGCATACGGTACGCCGATTCAGGACAAATGCCGAATGAACAGAGATCGTATCGATAAAGATGTATAGGCCATAAAGTTCATTCGGCATTTGTCCTGAATCGGCGTACCGTATGCGGCACTGATGAGAACTAACAAGTTCGAAACAGCTGTATGTCGTTCGGTTCCGATCCGGGACAAATGTCGAATCCTACCTGTGGCCGGTTTTATTTTTTGAAAAGTTCATAAGAGAGAATGATTTAGATTGGGAAAAGTGTATCGGTGTATGTACTGATGGTGCTCGATCAATGTCTGGCAGGTATGGAGGAATACAAGCACGGCATGCTATGTGGACCCGTTGCATCTTCCATAGGGAAGCGCTTGCGTCGAAGTCAATGAGCTCTGAATTGAACCAAGTATTAGAGTGTGTCATTGACGTAGTAAACTATATAAAAACTAGACCGCTAAAAGCCATATTTTTCAAAAAACTATGCCTAGATAAGGGAGCTGAATACACAGCCCTGCTATATTACTGTAGTTCACGATGACTTTCACGTGGAAATGTCTTATTACGTGCATTCTAATTACGTGAAGAAATTCACACTTTTTTACAAGAAGGTCATGCAAACTCCAAATACTTTACCTATTCAAACTTTTTGCTAAAACTAGCGTATTTGTGCGATATATTTGACACACTGAATAATTTGAATCTGTCTCTGCAAGGCAATAACATGCACATTTTGAAGTTATTAGAGAAGATTGCGGCGTTTAGAAAAAAACTACAGTTGTGGATAAAAAAAATTAATGAAGATGGTAGACAAGATTGTTTTCCGCAATTGCATAAATACGCGGCTTCTAATGAGCTTGTTGTCTCGCAAAGCTTAATGTCTCTGTTCACGGAACACCTTTCGAAGCTCATAGAATAGTTTTCGAAATACTTTGCCGAAGACGATGTCGAAAAATGTGCATAGATCCAAGATCCTTTTCATGCACAAGCTCCACCAGAATTCCCTTCACTAGAAGAAGAGAGTCTTATTGAACTCTCTTGCGACAGAAGCCTAAAAACCAGACTCACGTGTTCCGATTTGGTGGAGTTTTGGATATCGGCACAAAATGAATACCCAACTTTAAATTCAAAAGCATTAAGAATTCTCATTGCCTTTGCAACATATTACATATATAAGGCCGGATTTTCAGCTGTAGCTGTAATAGAAAGCAAATATCGGTCAAAGATGAATGTGGAGCAAGAAATGAGAGTCGCGGTATCAAACCTTATCCCGCGCTATGAAAAAATACGTGGAGACCACCAAGCTCACACGTCACATTGATTAAGTTGTCATTGTATTTTATATCCTATTTTTTTTTAATTATAAATGTTTCTTGCGTGTCAATGAAAATATAAAGACTCAGCTTCATATTCCGAATGTTTTAATTTCTGTGCCTACAAGGATACTAGGTAGATACCTAGTATCCTTGTACCTTCTTTCGAGTACTAATGACTACGGGGCGCCGAGACAAAATATTAAACCTGTAAGTGCGCCGCAAACGGAAAAAGTTTGGGAACCCCTGACTTAGATAATAAGACAAATAGATGTGGTGTATGCAGATTTTTCGTGGATTCAGTCCTTTCCACTTCAGACCTTTATTTCAGACCTTCTTCACTTAGTCAAAGCGTATTTATCCAGACATACATTATTTGTTTCATATAATGGTTTTAAATAAGAGACCTTCATAGCATCTTCCGGAGTACCGCAAAACTCAAATTTAGGACCATTATTATTTATCTTATTTATTAATAATTTATTTCTAATGCTTATGGCACATCATCTTCATTTGGCTGATGCCTTGAAATTATTTTTAAATATAACCTGCTTGGACAATCACTTGGAGTTGAAAAAACTTCTCAGCGTTGTTATGTTGTGGTGTTCTCTGGAGAATAATCTATCATTAAACAAAGATAATTGTAAAGTTTGCTCATATATCTTAAAGAAATGACCACTAATATATTGTAATAAATTTACTAGAAAGTTCTTTATTTGGAACACTTATTTACAAATCAACTATTTACAAGCCCAACTAACTGACTTTCTTTCTACTTTAACTAATTTTTGCACTGTATTACACAATGTCACTTTCTTGGCACCGTATCACTCACTATCGCGGTCCAGATTCAACTAACTCCTGGCTAGACGACACAATTCTTATATAGGCAGTAGAACGTCTCCCCAGACATTTCTAGATAAAGAACTTTGGCGAACCTTCTAGTACAGAACACACTGGAAGTCAACTCCACACGCTCTTGATTGTTTCGAATATTCCCGGTGTTCGGGATCGCTCGAGGCGTTCGTGACACTGCCCCCCTCCTAGAATTAATCGTCCCAATCAGTTGATCTCCTTTGGAATAGTGACAAGGGGTCGATCTGAACAACTTTCATTTTTGCGCGTGGTCCTTTCTGGATCCGGTAAACTAGGTCATTTATTCTGGTCACAATCTTGTAAGGACTCTCCCAGGATTTCTGGAACTTCAGACATCGGCCCTTTTTGCGAGACGGATTGTATAACCATACTAGGTCGCCTTCTTGAAAGCCTTCAGTATTCGTCCTTCGGTCATACCTTGTCTTCATTCGGTCGCTCTCAAATCTGGTTTTTTCTCTCACCACCTTATGAGCCTCCTGGAGATGATTCTCCAAAAACTGTAGGTAATCTTCGATTGCCATCGCTTGATCAGTCGGTCTTCCGAACATTAAATCTACCGGCAGTCTTAATTCCTTGCCAAAGAGAATGCGGGCTGGTGTTTGCCCAGTAGTTTCATGGACAGCAGTTCTATAGGCCAACAGGAATATCGATATATGTCGGTTCCAGTCGGTTTGGTGCTAACCATCATTATCATTCTCAAATTGGTCTCCAGTACACCATTGAATCTCTCGACCATTTCGTCCGATTGGGGATGAAATGGTGTTGTTCTGGTCTTTCGAATTCCGAGCAACTGACACACTCCATGGAACACACCCCATTCACAGTTTCTGCCTTGGTCGGAATGTAGTTCTAATAGTAGTAAGAAGGAACTCCAAAGCGGCTGATCCAATTGTCAACAAATTGCTCGGCTACAGTAGTTGCCTCCTGGTTAGGTATGGCGTACACTTCCGGTCATTTGCTGAAGTAATCCATAGCCACCAAGATGTAACGATTTCCCGATTCAGTGCGTGGAAATGGCCCGGCGACGTCGATATCAAATCGCTCGAAGGGAAGACCGACGTTGTATTGCTTCATGCGTCCCCGGCGCCAAGTGTTTGGGCCCTTGCTGCTAGCGCAGACGTCGCATTTCCTGCACCAATCTTCTACGTCTGACTGACTTCCTCCCCAGTAGAATTATTCCTTCAGTTTACCCATGGTTTTAGCTACCCCAAAGTGCCCTCCTCCAGTTCCGTCGTGAGCATTTTCCAAAACCTCGGCCACTCTATTCTTGGGTAACACGATCTGTAGTCGATTCCTTGTACCATCCGGACTTTCTCAAGCTCTTTTCAGAATCCCGTCGTCAATAACGAGTGAGTCCCATTGAGCCCAGTAACATTTCGTAATTGCGCCGGGGTCGCTGATATCCGCCCACAATGGTCTATTCTCTTCTGTTTCTTTCCAACGATTATTCCCTTGGTGGTACAGTTTTAATACGTTTTTAAAATAAATATTAATGATCTTAGTGTGTATTTTGACTATAAACTATTGTTCTAAGGGCATGTCAACTATGTAACTCTTAATCCTTTTAAAACCCTTCGATTGTGATTAGAAACACTTAGAATATTGTAGCCTTATTTGGTATCCCCGGTATCTAAGTCATTTAAATCAACTTGAACGAAATTTCTTAAAGTATCTGACAATTAATACCCAGTAAAAGATTACAACCATACTCTGCTTCTACAGAGACTTGATATAAAGTCATTGAACTCGAGAAGTATGCTTACTATCTTCGTAAATTGTTCCACAATAGTATAAATACACTCGCATTAATAAGCATGTTTAGTATACGCATACCTTGACTAGACTCTCAAGAGGAAAGTATGTGGAAAGTATGTTTTGTTGCCAGACTGCAAGAACTTACGTGCTGTTTATAATGTCTGTTTTATAATTTTAAAGCAATATCCAGGCACTTGTGACTCGAACAATTGTAGATCGTCCCCATTTTTCATGAATACGTCCCTGATTAACATTTCTCCGACCATCATCCTCTTCATTATTTCTTGCCCTTCGCCAATTATCTGAAGACATGGTTCTCTGGCTATACTCTTTTCTAGGACTCCAATCTGGTTGTTCTCCTTTACCCCAGCAACTTTCGCAGCTTGAGGCTCTTCCATACTGGTAGACTTCCCTGCCTCTACTTATACTACCACCACGTTCTAAAGATCCTCCTCTACTTCTAGGGGTGCCTGATGGAGTTGTGGGCCTACCTTGTCAGCCTCTGTCATCCGTAGAAGTCGGCAGTAATGCTAAAGGTGAAAGGCTGGTTTTAGAATAAAGGCTTTTGAAATTATTTAAAGAGGCGGGTGGCCTCTCTAACAACTAATTAGTTACTATCTTTAGGGAAACGACTACTATCGTATAAGTTATATGTTACTGAAGTATTTCGTTATTTATTTATATTAACATTTATATTTATAGATTATCTTGTTTTAAATATATATATATATATATATATATATATATATATATATATATATATATATATATATATATATATTTAGTTGTATACTGTACACACATGTGTATTCATTTGTATTTCATATTTTTGTCCTATAAATGGATTTTTCTGTTGAGCAATAAAGGAATTATTATTATTATTACATAATTTAATGTTCGATTTCCCACCTGTATATTTTACAGATATTTATGGTATATCGCTCATTTAAAAGAATAGTGACATCTCAAAAAACATTAATTTTGAGTTATTATAATTAATCAGTGCTAAATACATTAAAGAATACTGTAGAACAACGACACATCTCGCCTTTATTGTATAACTAATAGAGGACGCAAGTGTCACTCTTCTTTTGGGATCAACATTGGACGCCCTGCTTTGGAACAGTGACATATTTAGTGTTACTATAGTCTTCAAACCATAAGCTGTGTGTTTATTTGTGAAATAGTATCACATTCCAAAAAGTGTCTAACCAGTAAGTATTTAAATTTAAGCAATTGTGTCATATTTAGAATTGTGTCTTTATTTATCTTAAAATGACAACAGTCTGCATTGACATTTTTTATTTTAAACGGTCATATTTCGTGTTCTTTCTTCCTCTTAAGCTTCTTACACATGTGCTATTATAATTTATTTAATAGTGTCACAATTCGCGATATGTCTTTGTTTCTCAAAAATAAAACCCATTTTGTTGGTTCTCTTTCAAATGTGTCATTGTTGAACATAATATTATTTAAAAATGAACTTGTTAATTTCTGATACTTCGAATTATGTCATTGTTATCTAATAATTAATTCTCTTGTGAAATCTAGTAAGCAAGCAAGCGAGAGCATAGAAAAAGAAGTGAATGAAGAAAATCAAGATGGCGGAAATCAAAAAAGGGAAGATCAGGCAGGCAGAAGACAGGATTCTGATTACTCGGTTAAATATGGCACGTATGTTAATAACTCGTCTACAACATCCAGTACATCCAGTTCAACAAATAGTAGCACATCTTCTTCGGACTCTAGGGACTCCGAAAGAGGAAATACAATTAAAAATAAAGAAGAATAAAAGAAACTCCCGAAAAAAAGGAAGTTTAAAAAACTAAACTAAAAACTAAAAAAAAGTTAAAACTATAACTCATAAATATTTCATAACCGGGCACACCCAAAACGAGAGAGACAATGCACACTCGTTAATAGAACGGAACATTAAAATGTCTTGAAATTAGGTCTGAAATTAGGCCTTATATACTTACCGGAACAGTATAACAGACTAATAAGGACTGCTAAGAAGACTGAAAATCCTTATGAACTACAAGAACAATCTTATAATGACTTTTATGATTTAAAAGACTTAGCTAATTGGATAGGCTGAAGTTTTCCCAAATCCGTAAAAATATCTGATATACAAATTTTCAAAGTGGAGAAGAAATACTCTTCCAAGATGTTTTATAGAAAGTCTTTTGACCAAGAAAAATTTGAAGAAGTAGAAATAGAGAAACCACGGAGTAATAGAGGGAGAAAAACAGAATATGGCCAATTGCTGAAAGCGAATCATAATAAACTTGGCATAAATGAAAATAAAAAGAAGAGTTTACTTTCATTGTTTGTTGAAACGACCAACAAGAGAAGTGTAATTCCGATGTGCTATAAAGTATACTATAACAATATTTAATATTTTTTTTAAATACCTATGTACCTATTGCAGTTCTTTACGTTTTTCTGTATAAAACCAAATTCAATAATTAATACGTTTTTCTTTGCTCAGTGTTTCTTTTTTTGAATCCTTAATCACATGAAAAGTTTTTGGGAAACAATGACACAAATCAAAAGAGAGAAAAGAAATTGCTTCTAAAATAGAAATTATTGTTTAATGCCTGAAAATTTTTATAATAGGTACGTCTTCAATAAGCCATAAACCGTAACTTTTTATCATTAGTTGAGAGTATAAGCCTTCTTGTTACAGAAATATTTGATAAATATGTCATTCGGAATTTTAGAATGCTTCTCCTGAAAAATCGCTATTTTCGAGATGTGTCATTGTTCTTTTGAAGAGATATAGAAATTTTATGAAATTAATAGACTATAATAGACTCCTATCTTGTCGTTATTTTTATTAAAAAAGAAGGTATCAAGTTATATCCTTTAGTTGATTTCGTAATTAACTTAATGAGTATAATAATGCAGTGATGACTGATATTTTGATATTATCAGTTGTTTATTTAGTTTTAAAAAAATACTGTTAAAATTTTTGCACTTGTACATATTCTGACAAAGTTTCTTCTTATCAAAAAAAAATCTTGTATAAGGGAGACAATTATTTCATGAGATTTAGATCAAATTTGTCCTCAATATTGCATTCTGAAGAAGGTTTGCATTCTGATAATTTCCGTCTTAATCTCGATTTGTTAAGTAAACCCCGAAAACATTTTTAAATAAATGGCGGAGGTGCCACCATCATTTTTTAACGTTTAGGTATTCATTGTTACTATTGTAAGTTTACTTTCTAACATCTTATCACCAGTGGTAGTTAGCCATATATAACCGTTATATATAATGGTTACAAGTAAAAAGGAAATTATTAAAAAATATTTATAAATAATCTCGATTATAACTTCAACCACCGATATATATTAAAGCGACAGTTGCACTTCGAAAATAAACTTTAAAATTGGTTTACTGCACTTCGAAATTAAACCAATTCTAGTCCAATAGTATGAACTAGATTTGTTACATGATCACTGAAGTAATCTTGCTCCCTTCTCAATTTTGTAAGTCATTTGGACTGTTTTTTTTTTCTGGCGCGGCCAGATCGAACTCTATGTGTATATGTATTCATCAGTATTCACTCTATAAAGGTCTCAATTCGACTGGAGTAAAGACCAGGCTATATATTGCGCCCCTGGTGGGCGGTCAATATAGAACAAATATAAACACGTCTATTTTAGAAATCTTCACAGGGATCCCATTGTATGAAATATCCATGTTACAATTATAGTTACATTTATAGACTTTTCTCCAATATATATATATATATATATATATATATATATATATATATATATATATATATATATATATATATATATATATATATATATAACATTTGTGGTGACTGATGTATTCAAATTAACGAGTAATGGTGTACATAAGTTCTGTTAGAAATATATCTGTTGATTTGGCCAATGTACCAAATTACATCAATATCAGTTGCATATAATATCGTATACTATTCCTATAGTATATTTGATTCATTAGGGGCAATATATTTGGAATAAGATAACAAGCATAAAATTTTGTAGTAAAATAGATTTATTCCTCTCGACAACGTTATCGCTGCGATTTAGAAAATTGCGAGAAAAATTTTATGAGGTAAAGTTTGACAATCACTAATTTATTAATTTATAGGACAAGATTATAAAGAATACCTTATATATCTTAAAACAAAGAATAACTTCTGTAAATCAGTCCGTTATTTTAGTTGTCGTCCCTGTATTTGCCCTTTCAAACGCAAACTTCACACCGACTGTGTAAAATGTTCGTAAAATAATGAGAAGGAGGATAAAAAGAAGGCTACGTGTTCAGAATGAGATTAAGATTTCGTCCCAGGAATATAAAAGAAGGAATATTACATGGGATTACATGCACAAATAACCTTATTATATATACTTTGTAGTGCGCTTTGTCATATTTCTCAACAGCACACTGTTGTTTTTCTCTTTTTAATTTTGTTTATCTGTGGGTGTTATGGCTTTTGATATAGGAACAAAAAAGAAGTAAAAACACTCATCTATGAAAACATCTGTTGAATTTACTACAACTGTAAGTTTTTTTTAACGTTTTACATATTTTATTTATTACATTCTGTAGGAAGCAGATAGTATAGATTATTTATATTTAAATTTTAATATTTTCTTTTCATTTAGGATAAGCGTAAAGGAAATGAGCAATAGGTTCTGTCATAAGCGAACTTAAATAGATATTAGAATACGGCATAATATAGAAAACAAAACTAGTGTAAAATCAAATAAGCTATTTTACTAAAAACAGTTCACACAATCACAATCTGACAGCATTATTCTCAATGACTTCGGCAGCAAACATACCGTAAAAATACTATACAGTATGCGGCAAACTACTAGGTGAATTCTTGGATATTTATCCTGCATTTTTGTTTAAAAAGGAAGTTCTAGAAGATTTAAATTAATACTTGGAATTAATTAGTCTTGCCAGATTGAGTATTTCTAGCGCCCTTATTTTTATTTTAGAGCCTATTAGACAAGTCTGCGAGCACAACAAGTGAAGTAAATTATAATATAAACTACAAAATCGCTGCTAATCGTGATATTTTTAATCTGCAATCATAAAAAGATAACTTATTGGTCTTTTGAAAATTTTAATAATAGTCGAATATAGGGATCGCAGGAGACAAATCGAAGCCTGTAGAATTTTTAATCAACTCTATCCCAACCGAGTTCTCATTACCCAATTAGTGATATGTAAAACTCTAGAGATTTCAGCATTTCAGAGATTTCTAAAAGACAGGTCGTGTGAAGGGTATTCTAAAACTTGGACCTCAAAGCATCGCAACAAATATTGAGAAAAAATATGAGATGTGTTGCTGGACCATGTTTCCCAACACGTTAACAGTTGTCAACAGTAACAACAGTTGTCGTTAAATACTATATATAATAAACAACAGTGTAAGTAAAGGTTATGTTCATATTATGCTAAAAAAATTAACATGTACGTCCATACAAAGCAGTCTTGTTGCAAGAACTGAGCGATGAAGATTATGCGTAATGAATTTTACGAACTTGATGATAGACCGTATTAATAATAATCGGAACTTCCTTTACAATATTGTTTTCTTTTCCGATGAGGCCACATTTTATTTAAATGGTAAAGTGAACAAACAGAACTATAGCTATTGGTCCACCGAGAATACTCATTGGATGATGGAATAGCATAGAGCAGCAATAACGACCACAAAAAATAAAGATGTGGATCGGTATTTATGACACCCGCATTATGGGTACATTTCTTATTAATGGTAAATTTACTGAAAACAGGTATTTGGAATTGCTACAAAATGAAGTGACTCCTGCCCTTGAAATTCCAGTTCGGGACATTTGGTTTCAGCAAGATGAAGCGCCACCCACCCCATCACCACCATGATTAGCACCGCTATTTAAATCAAGTCTTTCCACAGCGTGGGATTAGCACAAGAGTGGTCATAAAATGGTCACCGAGGTCTCCTGACCTTACACCTTGTCATTTCTTCTCATGGGATCACTTAAAATCCAAGGTGTATCAAAATCGTCCCCATAATCTTGCCGAATTAGAACATGGTATAAGAGACGAAGTTGCGTTAAGTTCTCCAGAATGGATTACAAGTATACTTGGTAGTTTTTACGATAAAATGTGCCATTGTTTCGCTGTGAATTCAGAACAGTTCGAGCATGTGTTGTCTTAAATTAGTGATTTTCGATATTGACTAATTTTAATGTACTATTTTGTACTTTTTTCTGTAAAAAGAAGTTAGTTATTACACATAGGATTTATAATTTGTTGATGACACATTTTAAAAGTCTTACATGACCTATATCGCGTTAACAAATTGACGTTAAATGTCAAAGGGTCAACATTTTCACCAGTCACCGCCTTCTCTAACGCTCTTGAATTCGGACTTGCATTTTCACTGAAATATTGTAATGCAACCTCATAGAAACTTTACACGTCCCTGCGAAACAAAATATAGTTGATTCCAAATAAGAACAGAAAATAATAGCGTGTTGTTTAAAAATACAAAATTGGTTAAGGTTAGCAAATGGAGCAAAAGACTTGATTAAAAAATGTTTGGCAATTTTTTCATACAAGGTATTCTTAAAAAGTTATGAACATTATTCTATATTCTATCAGGTCGTTCTATAAAAAAGCGTTATGATGAACACAGAAAATGTAATTTAAATAATAAAGGATGCACTGGTTTTGCAGAGCATAAAATTTACCATCTGGAAACTTTGTGTTATAATATAGATGATTCCTAGTAATTATAGATGACAAAGTTTTATTTTGATTTGGATTGTTTCCGAAACCACCGAAAGATGGCGCATGGTTTACGTTCTATAGTTCTACTACTGTAGAATGTCTACGGTGTCTATGAGATGTGAAGCCTCGTTTATCAAGGGCATACTCGCTTACATTACACTGACGAGACCCAAGATAAGATCGAAACCGGTCTGTAGATAGCGGTATCCGGAGATAGAGGACACTTTGCATCTTCCTTGCGATTTTCGAGCAATCCAAATCATTTTATTTTTAGTTCTATGCTAGAACAAAAATACGGCAAATTTCGCCACGTAATTCAGCGCCTGTCGAGGGCATATAGTCGGGGGAATAGCTGCTGGCTTAATTTGTTTTATCCTTACTATTTAAGGAATTTACAGATGGATTGGAGTATAAACAAAACTCTATCAGTAGTATAGCAAAGCCGGTTCTGGCTCACTCTCGGATTTGTCCACGGACATTTGATGCGGATGGCATGTGGTCATTGTTGATCTGAATAACTCTTCGTACAGGTATAGAACAGGTCTGTACAGGTGTAAAACAGGTCTGTACCAGTTTAAAACAGGTATGGTAACCTGTTTAATGACATCTTGTTTTTTTCCTAATACCACCATACCTGTTTTAAACCGGTACAGACCTGTTTTACACCTGTACAGACCTGTTCTATACCTGTACCAAGAGTTCTTGAGATCAACAATGACCACATGCCATCCGCATCAAATGTCCGCGGACAAATCCAAGAGTGAACCAGAACCGGCTTTGCTATACTACTTCTATCTCACGACAGTTTATTTTCAATTTTGTCCATTATTAGTCCAAATTAAGAGTGAGTCTATATATTTTTTCACAGCACAGTATGTATCGAATGTATGCATGTATGTATTACCCCAATAATCCCCAAATACGGACAGTCGAGGTATAACACGACAATCTCAATTAACCAAGTCTGCTAGTACCATACATTTCCTCTTTCTCCCCTGTCATCCGGGTAAGTCTAGCGACATAGCACCGCATACACATCCGGAAATTTAACTTGTAAAGTTCAAACGGCGATTAATTAGTAGAACACTCGGTGGTTGAACGTGTGGTTTTAATAAAACTAAATAAACTAATTCCCCATACGCGATGGGGGATTCCGGCCGTACTTAAACGGCACTAAACTTACAGTACGTCGTGTTGTTTGTCACGACGACGGCAATTAAACTAATCTCAAGTATAGTGAGTTTAGTATCACAAATTTACGTCGTTCCATAACTGCCTAATCCCTCATATACAATTCGAGCAACTCAATTGTCCATGGAAATTAGGGAGGGCGGTTGCGCGCGATCGCATTAACCCCGAACACACACACTATTTATCCCGTCAAATTATTGGGATTCGGGTGAACGCTGGCGGAATATTCAGCAGACGGGAATTTAGTTTATTAAGCCTTCCCGAAAAATATACGGGGCCCTCCCAAAGTTCAAGGCCAAACCGATGCAAGGGTGAAATTGTGTGATATCTGAAAAGTATCTGGAAGTATAGTCGAATGGTGGTATAGAAGTATAGTCGCAAGGTGGGCCATATGAAGACGGTAAAAATAAAAAAAGACACTAACCTAAAATGATTATATAGTAGCCGAGGTATATATACTAGTTTTTGTTTGTCCAGTGAAAACGTCTATCACTGTTTCTTCAAATGTTGGAGACGATCTCCTAACAAGGCACTTTCAATATTTATTAATGCTAAAGCTGACAGTTTTTTTTGCCTTTGAGAATTTCGTAGATAAATCTTTGTTCTCTTTAAACATGAAAATGATCTTTCCGCGGAACTGCTTGTGGTAGGAATAGTCAAAATTAAACGACATAATTTTGATGACTCCGGGAAAACAGAAGATAATTGAAGGGACATAATATATTGGTGAAGCTCAAACACAGTGCTCTTTTTCATATTGGGATCACTATAAATCACTGAGAGTTCACTTTTTAAACGATTTGCGTCAAGGAATGTTCTATATGTATCTACTAAAAACAGTTCGTCAGGAAAACGTTTTACTAATCTAGATTTAGCAGTTTCAGTTTAGAAATTTCACTAAACCGTTGAATAATGTTCAAAGTAATAACGTCCAAAATTTCATAAAATAATCATGCGTAGGCGTTTTTCTTGTCTTCTTCAGGAATTGAATGCAAACGCATTCTTTTACTTGGTGGTTGATTTTCTAACACAAATCTGTTCATACGGTCCCAAATGTCACTAATGTCGTTTCTGATTTTTTGAATATGTGATTTGAAATCGGCGATCCTTTTATTGCAGTAACTAATATCTGATATTTTTGTCTGTAGAATTTTAAATAGACTCTCGGAATGTGGGAATATTGCAGAAAACACTGCTAAGAAAAAATTAAAATCAAAGTCGCGTAATAAAGTTAAACGGCCTCTAGCACAAATAACGGTTTCTCGATCCCTTCCTCATTTTCATTTTCCACAATTACTTCAAACAGCGCTTCCAAATTTTCTTTCTGTTATGGCGACAGTCGTCAAGATGCATTCACATAATCGCATAACTAAGTCCGGATTTGACGACAACACCCACTCGAGGTTCCACTGTTGACTGCGTAAGATCACTGACCCTTTCCGCCGGTTAACGCGTAGCTTGGATGTAACGTGGACCATCGCATTTCAGCACTGCAGCAAGTAACGCGGGACTCCAATAATTTCGGGCGCCTTCACGGCCGATTTGAAATAACATAGTTCATGGTAGCGTTTAAAGTAAATAATATATGTTTGCGGTCGGTTTAAAGTAATTAAAAAATTGTAATAATGGAGTAAATCGATTGAACTTTTAAATAACACTAATTTTTCAATTTTTTAAGGGACGCATCACTCGCATCCATGTACGCTACGCCCCTGTTGGGAAGGGGCTAGAACGTTCGATGCACAAACAAAAATATGAAACCCGAAGATGATTTAAACCCTGTTACACGCATCTAGGGCTAGGAAGAGACACTAGTATTCTTCTTCTATTGTACTTACAACTTCACAGGTACGGAGTTGGGTTTCTTCGATTCCAATACTCGCAGTCGTTATCAGAACGTTGTTGTGGAAATTTCCATGTGCGGTATATGTCATGACTAAGGAGGCGTGTAGCAAAGGGTTAAAATACCATCATCTCCTGATGATGGTTGATGAAACGCGCGTCGTATAACGTATAATCTTTCGGTGTTTTATATTTATATTTTATATCTTGATATACATGTTTAACACTTAGGTTAAAAAAAATTAATGTAAAGATTTGAAGGAACAATAAAACAATAAAACAATGGAATGATAAAAAGAAAGAAGGTGTTCTAATGTGTAATCTTTCAAGTCAGGAAAACTGGCCTTTTGTTTGTTTACTGAAAAGTATGATAGCGATGATAGACCACAAAACTTCACCAGTTTTGAGTAGAAAAACCAGTTCATATAGATTTCACTAATAGATACATCCAACATATTCCGATAAGTATGAATGGACGAGTAATCCCATATGCCAAATATCTCGGTCTCGGAAGCTTTGTTAGAAAGTCCACAGAAAAAAAAAAGAGAAGAATTAGATATAAGTTATAAGAAAATGTACTGGTTCTTGGATATGAACTCAGCCTTGTCGACACATAGTAAGTTCCTCTTGTATAAGAACATATTAAAACCTTTGTGGACTTATGATTTTCAACTTTGGGGTTGTACCAGAAAGTCAAATATTTAAATTATATAAACCTTTCAAAATAAAGTACCACAGAATATCGCACTTTGGTATATAACAAACGAAGATCTTCACCGACATCTTGGAATACGTTGAAATAGAGATTCAAAAATTTGCAAGACTTTTTCAAGAAGGAAGATTTCTACAGCACGAGAATATAGAGGCCATCCAGGTTCTTGATAATCCCAACCAAATAAGAAGACTCAAGAGGATTAAACTCCACGAGTTAGTGTAGTGCTTTGAGTGAAATTGAAAGCAGATCATTGTGCCATACTTGTTAGAAATGGCTAAGAATACATCAGTGGGTGACTCTTAGAATTTAAGTAATTTTGTATAATAGAATTAGAAATAAGTTACTCATTAGTGATTATACTCATAAAAAAAATCAGTAGTGTATGGAAACAAATTTTTTCCATTAAAATTGTTGGGAAGGGTTACACTGAAAGACGAAGATAAACCCATGCTCAGAGAGAGAGAGAGAGATAGAGAGAGAGAGAGAGACCTCTCCCTTGGGATACAAACTTAGGCATACAACCACATCCCCAGTACTGGAACCAGTCCAGACCACAGTACGAATGTATTTGTATGATGAGACACCTGCATAGGAGAATAGTCACAGTACATATTCTCAGTTTTCTACGTTGTCAAGATAAACGAACATGTACTAATAAAATTTTTATTTTCCTTAATTTAATTTTCCATTTCTTGGGTCAGATTTGGTATTTATTGTATTAAAAATTTACCACTATCTAAACCTTACCACTTCTAATGGTGTGAGAATGGTGAACATTTCAATATTTCTGGTATAAAATTTAACACCAGGATAATTATTAAGTACTAACTTTTATATATTTTAGGTACAAAACTAATATAAATACTCCACAATATAGAACACTTTTCTCCGCGTGAAGTAGATTGTAATCCCTGCGTGGTAATCATTCTTGAGTACATATCCATGTAGTCCTCATGCTGACACTATTGAAATGTTAAGTAATACGGCTGTTCGTGATCTCTGATTAACCAACTTATTCCCAAATGCTGTTATATGTCTCAAAAAACAAAAATTAATTGTCTTGGCCGTGTTTATTAAATTTTGTCGCTGGATGATTTCACCGAATAAATATTATGTATGTCTAACCTATTTGTATTTCGTGACGATGAAGTAAAGAAGGTAATATGCATATTTTATATCTGTCATTACTCATGTACTGTCTGCTCATTATTTAATAATAATATACATATAAATGTTACCAATGATATTACAAAATTTTATTTTCATTAACAATAATAAAATTGAAGAGTTGTAATTCAATAAGTCTAGGTATCCAAACCACTAACCCGAGAAAATACATAGTATTGTTCCATTAACTTTTCCTTTGCATAAATAACACAAAATTGAATTGATTCAGTTATTTTAATTAATACCATTTAAATATTATACAGTAATGGTTTTTACAAAAAAATCTAAACTTAATCAAATTCTTACAACTCAAGTATAACTTAAATATAACGGTAACATCTTTAAGAACGTTCTAAGTCAACAGATAGTAACACAAAGTATGGTCTAAGTGCATTAATAAGTTCTTAAAAAACGCTTATGGTCAGGATCAGATAAGTAGTCAATCATCACAAAGTCATCATCATAGTCACGTATCTTTCCTCGGTGGTTTGAATCTCAGACTAGGAAATTTTCTGCGATAAACTTGGTAGTAGAATCGATAAGTCAAGTTACTGTCAGGGAACATCTCTTTATAAGCTCAATACAAACGATGCACGTTTAAGTCGGGATTGAGGTATTCCTTTGACCTACGGTTCCGTGCGTAATGGCTTATTTCACGTGGAACCAGATTTACATGATCAACAACCTTCTGTTTATCTTCTTCTTTATATTTTCTGTGCTTCTTTTTATTGCTTCTATTCTCTTCATACATCAGGTCCCCACACTTTTTCTTCTCTGTCAGTGTTTGAGCTTTTCTATGGGTTAAGGCAAAAATCTCTTGAAACGTTTTTCGACACACCTGAGTTATTCTCCCATCTCCTTTTGGTACAGTATAATAAACTGTATTTGTTCTCCTGCTGTTCGTAGGATCTTCATATGTTCCATGTCTTCTCTTGATTTTACCAATATACCTTAATTCCATTAAGTACGTGGACTGCTTTTCATTGCAACCTATTTCATAGAATGCGTGGAATAACTTACATTTCTACTCAAACAATAGGGCTTTGCAGCCCAATCGGAATTTGCAGGACACCTACAACGAGAACGAAACACAATAGTACACGATGTGGCCAAAGCCTGAGTCACCTGTTCATACCACTTCTTTTGGAGGATTCTTCGCATCTTTTAGAATGCCTCTTTGAGTCACGTATGGTTTACCACTGGTTATCTTTTGCTTCCTTTCCTGAAATTCACTGCCTTTACCTTTTTTTGCTTCATTTTGGTATAAAATCCACAACACAGCACGTTTGTAAACAAGGACCGAAGTAATAATATAAGCACAGAGAAAGTTATGACACATAGACCATTAATAACAGAAAGCTGTGTTGGACGTACAATTTATGCCATTTAGCGGACAACAGATAAGGCTTAAATAAAGCTTTATGGGCACAGACCGGTATTTATGTTATTGATAAAGCCATATAGACCACTTTGTAATGATAAAATCTAATTCATAAATATTTTCACTTAGACCGTTATTTAATTATACTTCTCAATTGTTAAAATCTAAGCATTGCTTTAGATTTTGTAAACTGACTTTATGATTTCTGAATAATCAATTTACACCCAAATGGTTTGTCAATCCTAAGAAACAAATATAGTCATTGTCATAGCCAAGTTTATTAAAACCACAAGATATTTGATTGAAAAATATGGTAAATTTTTACAAATTCGCGGGAAAATTCTATACGAAAAAGTATCCAAACGAAATAAAAGACACGACCTTCCTACACCTTTTTCACACGACAACAATACGTCCATATTTTTATTGTTGTTAATATACCAATATTATAATAATTACATACATCGAAAGATTACAAATATAAGAACAAGACGTGGGGTGTCTAAAATTATATTAGTTTCATACCAAAAATGCATTAAAGGTTACAATTGTAGTATATAAACTTTTAGTTTATTTCACCAGAAGTTTTATACCAGAAATAGTGATGCTTCACATTTTATCTCAGAAGATTTTCAACAGCGTAGCCAACCAACCTTGTGTCTTTATAGGGAAAGGGTGGAATTGTCTGCATTTCAAGTGCATCTGAATTAAATTAATTAATCCAGTTTCGTTAATCAATGGAAACTGCTTATTGTGGAGTCATATGATTATTTACTAATAAACTAATAAAAATTGCAAAATAACCATATGTTAACACTCTCGGGATGAAGTTCTCTAACTACTGTCCAACCAGGAAAGTATTTCTACAAGCAACAAACGACCTGCTTCGTCATATTTTTATTACATAAACGAACACAACTTCGCGAGTTGTAAACTCCATCTAAGTAAAAGAACAATAAAATTTAAACCAATACAGAGAACAAGGCAAATTTTTACAACGGAAATTTTAGTCTACGTGCATACAAAACGGTGTAAACAAAACCTTCGCAATAAAAGCACGTTTTAAACCGGTTACAATTTCATTAAATCCATCGGCAAAAAACGTATAGCCCGATTAAAAGCGATATTTTTACATAAGCCACGGGCTGACTGTGAATAGGAAGCAAGGGTCAGGAAGTCAAACAAAAACAGGGTGGATGTTGGAAAACAATCTCTGTATTGTATCACATAACAATTTTCTTAACATGTTTTAAATACTTATACAATATTAATTATTGTGGTAAGTACTAATTGAAGGCAAAATACTACGTGATATACCTAGTTCTAAAAATTGACACTTCTCTTTTTTTTTTTTCAAGCATTCTACTGAAGTATTTTGTCCTATTTTTTATATAAAAAAAAATAGGGGACCATTTTTCCACGAACATCGTAATATTACACGTCTATCGACGCGCGTTTCGCCAACCAATTTGACATAATCGGACGATGATTAAAACTCAATTTTAATCATCTCCTGGTGTTTGAAGAAAACTAGTCTATTGTTTTTATTTCTGCATCGAAAGTTCCAGCCCCTTCCCAGGGTGGTTTACATTTAATAACTAATTTCGTGTAGGAGATTGTTGACCTACTTAGAATGAGATTGTTTAACCACCAGAAATATGCAGATATACTGTCAGTTTGCGGTCTATGTAATGATAATATTATAGTTGCACGAATATGTCATGAGATTTAAAGGACTAGTTTTAATATTAGGTTAATTTAATCGATGTTTTGATTAAGGTAGTCGTTTATTTCGTCAGAATAGTAACACAGTCTTAACATCGATTAAGTTAATTTAAGAGGTTGAATCAGCGAGGTTGAAAATACAAGCCCTTAACCATTTTTAAACATGCCAGCAATTTTAAGCTAATAACCTCAAGGTTGTGTTTGAAAATGAGAGAGAGAGAGAGAGTGTTTCTTTTCACACAAAACATTTACGCTGTGAAAATAACTGTTTACTTTATTCTATTGTGGCTGCTCTAACTGGGTGAGTACTACCAAATTAAGGCACTGGCTTAAAATTTCACTTTCCACGTGCCAAAAGAAATCTGTCGCTATTAGTGAAAAGGGAGATTAGTGTAAAACAATAGTCAATAGGACATGAAATATCAACGACAACTGCGCTAGCTGTATTCGCCCTGAACTTAAACATTTATTGACCCGACCCAGTGACGTTCTGTTACAGGGGACATGATTTTTTATTTCTTATTAGATTTACATTAGGAGAGATATTAGAGGAAGAATCTAGCATCGATAGGGAAGATGTAGGAAAACCTATATTGAGAGAGGAATTTGAAATAGCACTAAGGGGGCTAAAGAACAATAGAGCGCTGGGTGTAGATAAAATACAGGCGGAAATTTTGAAATGTGCGGGACAGAAAGTAGTAAATAGGATGTTTGAACTGGTAAAATACATATACGAAAAGGGCGAGATGCCGGAGGATTATAAGAGGAACATTATCGTTACTATACCGAAAAAGAGAGGAGCCGACAAATGCGAGAACTTTAGAACGATTAGCCTAACTTCCCATGCGTCAAAAATCTTAACTAGAATAGTGCAAAAAAGGATGGAAAATAGATCGGAGGAAATACTAGGAGAAGACCAATTCGGGTTTAGGCGAAATAGGGGAACTCGCGAAGCTATTCTGGCGCTAAGAGTAATGTTAGAGAAAACAATAGAAAAAGGAAAGAATGCTTATATAGGATTTGTAGATTTAGAAAAAGCTTTTGATAACGTAAGATGGGAAAAAATGTTCGAGATACTAAAGAGCGCGAGAATGAAGTATAGAGATAGGAGAGTAGTACACAATCTATACATAGAGCAAACTGCTGTTATAGAAGTAGAAGGGGAAAAAAGGGAAGTAGGTATTAGGAAAGGAGTAAGACAAGGATGTACGCTATCACCACTAATTTTTAATCTGTACATCGAAGAGGCGATTAATGTGGTAAAAGATAGAGTGGATTTCGGGATTAAAGTACAAGGAGAGAAACTAAAAATGCTGAGATTCGCGGATGATATAGCAGTATTAGCATCTAGTAAGGAGGAATTAGAATCAGCATTGAACGAAATAGAGGTAGTGTTGACAGAGGAATACGGAATGAGGGTGAATAAAAACAAAACTAAAGTGTTAGTGTGCAGAGGGCGCGAGAGCAGAGCAAAAGCGAAAGTAAAAATTAATAATGAAAGATTGGAGGAAGTTAAAGACTTCACTTATTTAGGAAGTAAAATAAATTGGGATGGAAGAAGCGATAAAGACATAAAACAAAGAATAGCGCAGGGTCGAATAGCTTTTAACAAAAAGAAAGCACTTTTATGCTCGGGGGTAATAAACTTAGAAACAAGGAAGATATTTTTGAAAACATATGTATGGAGCACGGCACTGTACGGTTGCGAAACCTGGACGGTAGGGGAAGCAAGTAGGAAGAAATTAGAAGCTTTTGAGATGTGGTGTTACCGAAGAATGATGAAAATTCCATGGACTGATAGGGTTAGAAACGAAGAAGTATTGGAGAAAGTGGGCGAGAAAAGAAGTATGTGGAAAAACGTAAAGAAGAGAAGAGATAGAATGGTAGGCCACTTGCTGAGACATGGGGGAATAGTCCGCGATATTTTGGAGGCAGAAATGGGAGAGAAGAAAGGCAGAGGTAGGCCTAGATTAGACTACTGCTCGCAAATAGTAAGGGATGTAGGTTGTAGCACAATTAGCGAAATGCGTAGGTTAGCACAAGATAGGAGAAGCTGGAGGTTAGCGTCCAACCAGTCTTAGGACTGATGACCTCATGATGATGATTAGATTTACTTACAATTTAAGTTTTAGATCGGTGGTAGTGCATATACTATCCTGTTAAAGTTATGCCAGAAACTATTCTGAAACCCTGTATACAGGTATATAATCTATTTATGAGAACTTACAACAATAATATATAAATATTATTTATGAACATCTGATTTTAATCGTTAACAAGAAAATAGATGATTTGTAACTGATTAATGAAATAATAAATATATTATTTCATTATTAAACAATATATTAAATATGAAAGATCTTTTATTAACAATAATTGAGTTATACTGCTACGAAATAAGCATTACTTGACTGAATCACACGATTTATTAAGTATACAAGCCATCTTTATGATATATGCCAATGTCCGGCTGCCTTATATCAGTGACATATAAAACGCCGCCCGTTATAACATATTTCAATTACATATCTATTAGGTATGTACTGAGCGCAATGGAGATAATCGTCTTAATATAGAAAAGCGAGACAGATGCTTAGTGAAATTAAATTAGTATCATACAAAAGAAAGCTAAAACAAACAAGAGAGTTTTATGATTTTTAGACATACATGACACAACACGTTTCATAGTATAAAACATATTTATTTAACACCAGTGTTTACTGGAAATACAAATAAAACACCCCGAATAAATTACATTAAGTAGTGAGAAAAAAAAGTGCCACTTCGAGAAATGGCGAATTCGAAGAGAGTAACGCACTTCGGGGCTCCCGCTCGGTCTTAATCACCGGTATAACGCCTTATTCTATCGAATTAAGCCGGGACAGAGGGAGCGAAGAATTTCCATGGGGCATTAAAGTTAAAAACATAAGCAGCGATGTACATGACATTTCCATCAGTGAAATTAAAGCTCTTTTGTCTCGGCGGACGTAAAAACTTAGCGAAAACGCAAACTCGCATTCACAATTAAATTCGTTGTCATTTAAAATCTGCAATTGTTGTTTTTGTTTAGGCCGGACAAAGAGTACAGAGTGTCAACCCCGTATCAGCTGTCACTTGTTCGGATCACACAGCTATCCTATACCGGACAACGAGGGCAGTAGTCGTCAACCAGGGGCGTAGCGAAGGCAAGGTTACGCTAGAGAAATATTAGGATGCAAGGTGTTAATTAAGTACGTAGACATGCTTTAAGAGGTGATTTTAACACACAGAAAGTTCAGATAAATATAAAGACCTAAAGTCCTAATCATTTAGATTTTCGAGATACCGGGTTTTTAAATTTTTTACCGGTATTTTTTTATAGATTTTTAAATTCCTCTTAGACAGTTTTAAAGCTATGGAATTCAGATTCAACGCGTATAATACCTTTAAGAGTATTATTAAATTTTGAGGTAACATGGTCTACGTGGTCCAAATTTTGTTGAGGCCATGACACTTTTAAACTCCTTAATGTGTCTATTAGAACGACACTGACTAAGTTTATTCTTTATTTTCTATTCTTTATATTTCTTTAAGACTTTATTCTTAAAGTCTAATTCAAACTAACATTATGGCGATCTAAAGAAAACATTAATAAAGTACAAAAGTTAAACAAGAAGTACCTTGATAGAAGAAATTAATTTATTTATCCCATAGCATCAACAATATGATAGTTGTAAGATTTAAGAAGAACGGTGTTTATAGGGTGATAATTTTGATATGTGTAAGAAAATTGAATTACTTGATCCGGTACTAGAAGAATAAAGAACGAAGTTTGAATTAGTCATTCCTGATTCGTTGAATGGATCTATATATAGCCAAAGTTTGTACCACCCGTCAAAAATCACTTGTATTAAGCATTAGTTATCATCTTCCTTTACCAAATCATGTGTCAATAAGAAATGTTTACTACTACTCTGTCTTATTATGAGTAGCAACATTTTTAGTTACTAGTTTTAGGGTTTATAAAAGACTTCCTTACCTTTGTCCTTAACTTACCCGTAGCATATTATCTGTAGTTCCTCATTTTTAACACATGCGCAGTCTGTGCAGCAGCAATCTGTGATCAAAGTAAATCTACATACATTCGGTATACATTTAATGGATGTTTGCCATAGTCCTAAAAAAATAAAAGGTCCAAACTCTCAATGTTACGTCTTATGGCGATTTTAAACCATTTTGAAAACCAAAAAAAAAAACTAAATAAAACGACCATTCGACATCGAAGATGTAACATTTGTGTAGTTAACACTGTATTTTAAATTATTTAATCGATATAATTTGAAAGAGTCATAATTTTAAGCAGAAATTTCCTATATAAACCTTCTTCCATTGTGCGCATTCACGTGTCATTACCAACTGCCGGCACATTTACGTTATAGGAAAGGCACAGAGATGACAAACAGAAATATAAATATTTACATTGTCAACACGAACAAAACAGATAGCCAAACCCGACGGCAAAGTTAAACTGAATTTCTTGTACCCTCATCGATTCATTCAAATATCTCAATTATACGTGACGAAATTTCCGCTGCCACTGATGCAGCATTCACGGTGGACAACTTCAGTGATAAATTTAATATAAACGTTAAGGATAATACTGTAGCCTTTTGTTTAGATCAAAAATAATCACCCTGTACCATAGCCAAATTTACCTGGTTACTGCCTTGAGTTTAACATAACAAATTGACATAATTTGTCGACCATTTTTGACTATTGTTTTACTGTTTTCCGCGAAGTTCGTCGTGACCAGAATATTTACGCGAGGGACCCCCTCTCGCCCCGCCACTGGCGTCCGCCGCTTCAGAAATTGGACTGGACCCGTTCTGCGACAGTTTTAACAACGACAGGGAGCTAGATTAAATTTTTCATGGCCAGCTATTCCGTTGTGGCGCTTCCATGTTACGGGGGGGCCGTAAAGGGACTGCACTGGGCGGTGCGCGGCAGGCGATTCAAGTCAAGGGGGGCGAGACTCTGGAAGCAACAGTGCGGCAAGGGAACGAAACGGCACACATGGGACCCGGCCCGTCTCGTTTTCTAGCCGAAATAGTGCGGCTTACGAACTAGAAACTAGACTATGCTGTGTATCTATTGTCGGATTCGGTTGACCTATAGACCGGTCTCTTTTTTACTTTTCCGCACTCAACTATACTAGCGGAAAAGTAATGTAATCGTGTAAAGAAAGATGAAAAAAATGTATAAGAACCAAAAAGAAAGTGGTTTTTAAAAAATGTTTTCTGTGTGTGTATCGTCGTCGTCGTCGTCGTCGTCGTTGTCGTTGTCATTGTTGTCGTCAGCATTTATTCTTGTTAGCACGATAACTCAACGGAATCGTGTCGGATCGATCGGATTTTGACTGATTCTGATCGGGGACGTCTCCCAGATGACACATATTGATTTTGAGGTGGCTAAGACATACCCTACTCTGTCCATGGGTCATGAAAAAGCACGATAGTGAACTATTTGAGAATTGTTTTTGTTAGCACGATAACTCAACGAAATCGTGTCGGATCGATCGGGTTTTGACTGATTCTGATCAGAGACGTCTCCCAGATGACACCGATTGATTTTGAGGTGGATAGGATACACCCCACCCTATCCATGGGTCATGAGAAAGCACGATGATGGACTATTTGAGAATTATTTTTTTGTTAATACGATAACTCAACTACATCGTATCGGATCGATCGGGATTTGACTGATTTCGATTAGGGACGTCTGCCAGATGACATGTATTGATGTTGAGGTGGATAGGATATACCCCACCCTGTCCATGGGTCATGAAAAAGCACCATGGTGGACTATTTAAGAAAAATGTGCCGATTTTGCATTGAACGAAAAAACATATATTCGGCCTATATCATATATGAATGAATGAGAAAAAAAAATAATTTCGTTCGATCACAAATGTATTGATACGGCACTGAAGCAGTCGCCAATCGCTACCCACACATGAAGCGATATAGTCGGCCGACGGTGTCGACCGACCAGAACTGCCATACCAGATCCGCCGACTTGGTCTGTGAGAGATCTGATTTGTCGTGTCTACACACGAACATACTTAGTCCGCGATTTGTCAAACGATTGGTTCCTTCACCTACGCTGTCCCTCAATTAGTTGGCAGATATTTTAAATTTCGACATACTGGGTAGTACGACTTCGTATTTTAAGCTGGTCTAAAATACCTCTTTAGTCGGTGAATCTGCGTCCATTTTGTACTACAAAATGGACAAAAAAATTGCTCTCATGGGTTTATGTATTTTAAAAATCAGGGGTAAGAGAAAAAGGAACAGAAAAAAGTGGGTGAAGAAATGGATTTCAGATCGAGGAAAAAAAATATGGCTCTATGTTTTTAGTACGTGAATTGAGACAAAATGAACAAGACGATTTGAAGAATTTTATCAAATCTCCATATGCTTCTCTTTTCAAATTTTTATTTATATAATCTGGTCTTATATAGTCTTTAATTTTCCACAAACATGGTCGTTCTCTATATAGTTCTATAAACTCTGTTACTATTTCTTTTGTCCACTCCATAATAATTATTACACCACAAACAAAAATTTATTTAAACTGAGATCAAACGACGAGCGCTACAGACTGGATCCTTACGTTAGTTTTTTAACTTGTAGCGACCTGTTCCTACACCGACGACGTATTTACCGACCGGGTCCGTCGCTCAGCACAAACGTGAGTTCCAAATAGACAGACACTGTCTTCTGCATACCAAGTCGCTCAAAATATCGCTTCGTGTGTGGGTAGCTAATGAAAAAGTAAAACTGTCGCATAAAACACATATTCTGCATTTATTTGTTGGTTTATTTTTTCTCGGCCACTCAATTTCGAGATAGAGATGTTCTACATGCGGAAACGTCTGTTTTAACTAGTTCTCACTTTCAAAGATATTTATTTCAAAATTTGTAACACCGAATGAACCGGATAAATTTGCACACAATGGCGATTTATAAAATATTGCGCAAAATCACGAAAATCAAAAATCGTCTCATTTCTCATTATCAGTCATTAGTATCTAGATAAGGCTGTGAGAAATGTTCTGCGCGCCATAGACGTACGTATCGTAACAAGAGTAATAAAATAATAATACAAAGTAATTTACTAAACTGTTACACTATATGTACTTACCCTCTTAAGGTGATGAACAAACATCATCATTACGAACTGGAAACGATTCATGAACACTTTGCGCTATAGGTATGTTTCCATGTTGTCTTAGAGAATGATGTTCGCTGTGGTGATATGTTCTCATATTTGGAGGACGACCGTTCGACATCTACTGATGTAATACAAGCATACATAAAATACTCTTTGCACTCACTTAACGGGTCTGTAGATGCACTATCACTATTAGCAGTATCATCACAAACTTGTCTTAATATGTTAAAATCGGTGTTTCTTTAACGCATTTTCGAACTTATATTTGACGTGTTCATTTTTTGCATCACCTGTAGCGCGTAGCAGGAATTTACTTGGTTCAGTGTTTTCAGGGACTCATCACGCCAACGCATTATTTTGTAATTTCTTTATTCTTCCATGCACTCCTTTATAGTTGGTATGAATAGTCTTTAAATCAGTTTCAATGGAAATATCTAGAAATTGTGTCTGGCTTTCCTTAATAGCTGTAGCCTCGGCAAAATTTAACTGTAGTATTACAGGTTTTATTTGCTCGAAATATTCAGCATAGTAAAAAGCTGCCTTCAAGTATGTTCCTCAACGTGTAAGGATCGGCTCTGGTGGTTCGACAATTCCAGGACACTTCAGAAGCAGATTTTAGAAACTTCTTTTTGTACTCGCTATTAATGCATCTACCTTGGAAAGACATTGTCGAATAGTTTCTGCCACAGGATGAAAAGTGTGCACTTTACACGTAACAATCTACAACCGTGTTGTGAAAGAGAACAGCCTACTGAACGCATTGTCGCGGCACCATCGCGATCGGTCACAAACATCAATATCTGACTTGTTGACACTTGAAATTTTTCTAACGTCTCCAACATCACCTGCGTAATTGTATTGCCAGTACACTCAGTGAGTCTTTTGCTAGCTAATAGCAATGGAAATGTTTATTGTCGAAGGTCAAATACTATAATATTTACAATAGAATTTTTTTTACGTCGTCTAATCAACACATAACTACAGTCGTGTGATTTTTAATCTACGTGTGATCTCTATAATGTCATCGCGTACAGTTGATATATCGCTCCATAATCTGTGACTTGATAACTGGAACTATGTATTGCATTTGTGCCAAAACAGGGGCGGTTGGTGAATAGGTGCTGCAGAACTGTCCAAAAAATTAGATATTTGTATATCTTCGCGACATAATAGGTAATTACTAAAATTTATTAATAAAATAATTTGGTTAGTTGGTGCAGCTAACCAAATTATTGCGTTAAAGTCGCATTCTGCCCGCCGTCCTCTATTGAGTAGTAGACCAGATGAATTATCTGGGTCTCTACGCGAGCGCGTCGCGGTACATTGAACTGGGCCACACGAGGTAGTTCTCAGCACGGCTCGACACACCCGTTTTCCCCCTCAACTCCCGCGACAATCCACACTTGGCGCTCGTAAATGCGCGAATTTACACGGTCAGTGAGCTGTATTTTTTCCAGCTAAGGCAACATCAGTGAATGTTTACTCCTTCCTACTTCTCGTACAGTTGGCGGGCGTAAATCGTACCTATTTCGTATTTCGTGTTAATTTGAGATTTTAAATACTGTTTTGTGAATTTGTGTAGTGATTTATTGTACTAATTATTAATATTTATATACTGTGATAGTGACAATGGATTTAGTTTATAATTTAGTTCATGTAAAGTGATTTTTTAAATACTCTTATGAAGAAAAAATTGATTTAAAAACAATGGTAGACCATTGCCCGATATTGTTATTGAGACTGCAGGTGTTAGCCGCGGAAAAGCGTATAAACGTCAATGTAATAGAGACATTTATTCGAAGAACAATTGGATTTGTGGGTGCAACAAAAAAAAATGGGTTATTTTGTTTTCCTTGTTTACTTTTTGGCGGTGATAAAGCATGGACGGAGGTAGGGGTGACAGATTTGGTGCACTTAACTGAAAAAATAAAAAAGCACGACAACTCCAAAAGCCATCTACATAATACAATGGAATTATCTTTATTAGGAACAACTAATATTAAAGCGCAGCTAGATTCAGCTTATTGGATAAATGTGCAAAAGCATAATGATAGTGTGACAAAAAAGAGAAACGTTTTGTCAAAAATTATAAACTGCATAAAGTTTTGTCAGCCTTTGAACTGGCGCTGCGAGGACATGACGAAGCTGAAACCTCTCAAAACCCGGGGATATTTAGTCGTGTGATAAATTTTTCTGCTGAGCTTGATGTAACTTTAAGCGAGCATCTACAAAATGCTTCAGTATTCAAAGGAACCTCTAAAGAAATACAAAATGATCTTTTAGACTGTATATTAAAAGTATGTCATGAAGAAATAATTAAAGAAATTAACAAACCTTCATTTTTGGCAGTTATGGCAGACGAAACAACTGATGTATCTGCAAGAACTCAGTTAGTGGTAGTTTTAAGATATATTCTCGATGGTGAACCGATTGAACGTTTTTGGACATACCTGAAACCTACAAAATGTGACGCTGAAACTCTTTCGGAAAATATTTTAAGTGTTATAGACCCTCTAGTAGAGAATTCACCTTACAAGCCTTTTCTCTTAACCAAAGAATATAACGGCAAACATGAATGTTCTTCAAAAAGGTATTAAATTCCAAAAATTTTTCTTGTGAAAGTCTATATTTTTGTATAAACGGATTTTACATAAAAATTCTGAACTATCAGTAAAACGCGTGATCTTGAAAATTTTCAAAACTTTCGCCTGCGGCGTAATTTTTTTGCGGCCCCTACGGCGCCAGTAGTTTGGATGCGTTTGAAATTTGCACGCGGGCGGCCAATACCCTAGGATCGGCCCTGTGCAGAACACCCGTTTCATTTCATCACGAGCCGCCACTGTGCCAAAACATTCTAAATGGTTCTTTATCTAGTACGTGAAACGGAATATTACAGGCTATCAACATCAACAATAAAAAATCAAACCTCAATTGAGTTTACAAGGGCACGCCCTCTGTATTGATGTTGTAGAGAATTCACGTGACGTGTACAGGTCACGTGAAACAGGACAGAAGGGTTTATCGCATACTTTACACATCCGTCGCGTCGTAGAATAAATCATCAAATTCACCAATAATCTTTTTCACTTGGTGATCATATAAACGTTTTCTGGGCTTTCGCACGTGCGACATACTTTATATTGAATTAGAACGTTTCAACTAACACAGTGGACACCGCACGTACACCTCGATCGATAAATCAAAATCAACTAAGGCCCTACGGCCTTGAAAAGTGCATTGCTGATCCCCCTCCACCACGGTTGGTCGACCACTTACCTCATTTCAACGTTATCGTCGCACCATTACGTTAAAACTGTTTAGAAATTAAGATACAATTATCTCAGTGAATACGTCGTTTACAATCTAATAGAAATGTTATGACAAAATTTTATGATGAAAATTTATGAATATTATTTTTTAGGATAGCTAAGGTTTATGGATTTGATAAACGAAACTTTCGTTGCAATAAAAATATTCATGTCCCCACATGAGGCGCTAACGGTATGCAGCGCTCGTCCACAGCCTTAGTCATTAGTAGAGCTGCCCATTTGAATGGCTTACATTATAACTGAAAAAAATTATGGAGGAAGGCCTACCTGTACAGCCCTCCTAGTACGACCCCATACACATATTTCATAGATTGGATTTTCAGAAATTTTAAATCTTATGAGGAATACATGAAGATAAGTCATGTATTCCTCATATAAAATGAATGAAGACAGACATACTATCGGCTATACATAATAAAAATCTGCGAGTAACTGTTGATGAAAACTGGGGGAAAGAAATCTCGCAAAATATTTTTTTCTTTTAAAAGTTCGAATGAAAAATTTAGAAAAATGAAAAAAGAAAATTTAAAATGCCTTTTCATCCCTTTGAGTGTTTTTGCAGGGAAAACATATTTTGCGAGACTTTTCAGGTGTTTCAAACATCAATTCTACGGTGTATAGAAACAATAACAAATTAGGTCAAGTATTAGACACTTTCTATACAATTCTCTGAAATATGGGGCATTGAATTAATTATTAAGTTAATTATGCTCTTTTAGGCAATAGAGGGCGTGTTCATTTTGAGGCTACGAACATAATTCACTAAAAAATTTATGTATTATTCTGTTTGTATATATCTGCTATTACAATTTAATAGGTTGCGATGCCAGGGGGCAACTTTCCCCTCTCCGGGCGCCTATGGGGGGCTGGGTATAACATAATGCGGACATAGTCAAAATTTGATGATTTGAGAGTTTCATGCTAAAGTAAATAAATACCAAATTTTTATTCGTCTTTATCTTTCTTAATTGAATGTTGACGATCTCATTATTATATCCAAATTTTACTAATGTGGCGTATATTACGTAGGGGAATATAGAGCTAGGGCTCGAATATTTAGTGATATCCAGAGGGAAATATACCTCATATTTATGTATTACTTTTGTTGAGCAAGTTTATGAAAACTGGGTCAGTAGCTAATAAAAAAACGTAATAGAGCTCACACTGTAACAGATGAAGTTACCCAAATGGATAAAATGAGATATTAGACAATACTTTTAGCAGGCAGGCAGTTGCAATAAATACAATAGCAGCAGGACGCGCACACGAAACGGTATAATCGCCTAGATGCGCATTTTAATGTACTACGTAAAATCCAATGAAATTAAACTACCAGCGTTAACTTTTGTAAAATTTTTTATTTCAAAACGCGTTAAAAAGTCTACTTAGGAAGAAATGCAATATATACGCAGACATGTGCATACGTTCTTTATTTAATCGTAAAGATTTGCTAATAGTTTCCCGAAATATAGAAATAATTTAATTACTTCACTCTATACAATAACTGTTTATCATAATTAAAGGTATGGAAACTTCGTTATAATTTGTAACTCGATTTGTAACTAACGGAGACATAGTAACCATATAAACGCTGTAAAATAACTTCTCTCCCTTAACGCCTTTTACCATTTTATTTTTACATTCTAAAGAAAGTTTAAGGTGAGAATTGTAGAATTACACCTATTTTCTTTTAAAATATTACTAAACTATCTAAAGTTCCGATAATTTAAGTTACATAATATAAATATGGCAATGAGTTACGTGATACAAATATGGTAAGGAGTCAAACACCGTGAATATTTTTACATTAGTTCCTTGCCGAAGTAATATTGTTATTCATATAATCATGTATAATACAATATCAAAATTTCTACATGTGTATACAATTTTTGTGTAGAAATTGTATCATCATCATGAGGTCATCAGTCCTAAGACTGGTTGGACACTAACCTCCAGCTTCTCCTATCTTGTGCTAACCTACGCATTTCGCTAATTGTGCTACAACCTACATCCCTTACTATTTACGAGCAGTAGTCTAATCTAGGCCTACCTCTGCCTTTCTTCACTCCTATTTCTGCCTCCAAAATATCGATGAGCTATTCCCCCATGTCTCAGCAAGTGGCCTACCATTCTATCTCTTCTCTTCTTTATGTTTTTCCACATACTTCTTTTTTCGCCGACTTTCTCTAATACTTCTTCGTTTCTAACCCTATAAGTCCACGGTATTTTCATCATTCTTCGGTAACACCACATCTCAAAAGCTTCTAATTTCTTCCTACTTGCTTCCCCTACCGTCCAGGTTTCGCAACCGTATAGTGCCGTGCTCCATACATACGTTTTCAAAAATCTCTTCCTTGTTTCTAAGTTTATTACCCCGAGCATAAAAGTGTTTTCTTTTTGTTAAAAGCTACTCGACCCTGCGCTATTCTTTGTCTTATATCTTTATCGCTTCTTCCATCCCAATTTATTTTACTTCTTAAATAAGTAAAGTCTTTAACTTCCTCCCATCTTTCATTATTAATTTGTACTTTAGTTTTTGCTCTGCTCTCGCGCCCTCTGCACACTAACACTTTAGTTTTGTTTTTATTCGCCCTCATTCCGTATTCCTCTGTCAACACTGCCTCCATTTCGTTCAACGCTGATTCGAATTCCTCTTTACTAGATGCTAATACTGCTATATCATCCGCGAATCTCAGCATTTTTAGTTTCTGTCCCTGTACTTTAATCCCGAAATCCACAATGTACAGATTAAAAATTAGTGGTGATAGCGTACATCCTTGTCTTACTCCTTTCCTAGTACTTACTTCCCTTCTTTCCCCTTCTACTTCTATAACAGCAGTTTGCTTTTTGTATAGATTGTGTACTACTCTCCTATCTTTATACTTCATTCCCGCGCTCTTTAGTATCTCGAACATTTTTTCCCATCTTACATTATCAAAAGCTTTTTCTAAATCTACAAATCCTATATAAGCGTTCTTTCCTTTTTCTATTGTTTTCTCTAACATTACTCTTAGCGCTAGAATAGCTTCGCGAGTTCCTCTGTTTCGCCTAAACCCGAATTGGTCTTCTCCTAGTATTTCCTCCGCTCTATTTCCCATCCTCTTCTGCACTATTCTGGTTAAGATTTTTGACGCGTGGAAAGTAAGGCTAATCGTTCTAAAGTTCTCGCATTTGTCGGCTCCTCTCTTTTTCGGTATAGTAACGATAATGTTCCTCTTATAATTCTCCGGCATCTCGCCCGTTTCATATATGTACTTTACCAGTTCAAACATCCTATTTACTACTTTCTGTCCCGCACGTTTCAAAATTTCCACCTGTATTTTATCTACACCCGGCGCTTTATTGTTCTTTTTCCTACATCTTCCCTATCGATGCTAGATTCTTCCTCTAATATCTCTCCTAATTCCTAACCCTCGTACAAATTTCCTAAGTACTGCTTTCATCTATCCGCTTTCTCCTCTGTTCCGATCAGTATGTCCCCCGATTGACTCGTTTCTATTTATTGGTCCTATATCCCTGAAGTTCCTCTTAATTATTTTGTAAGCCTCATCGGTCTTACCTACTTGGAGCTTATCTTCTACTTCTTTGCATTTATCCTCTATCCATTGTTCTTTCGCTTTTCTACACTTTCTAATGATTTCCCACTTTATTGACTTATCAATTTTCAGTCCTTCCTCGTCTCGTCTGTTTTTGTAGCCTCGTCTCTTTTGTATTAAGTTTAAGATTTCGTCCGTTATCCAGGGCTTCCTAGCTTCCCTTCTCTCGTGTCCCAAAACGTCCGTAGCCACGGAATCTAGACTATTCTTGATACCCTCCCACTCAGTTTCTGCATTCTTGATTTCGTCATTACTCGCTTTATTTATTAATTGATCAGTTTTCTCCTGGATCTTATCTTTTATATTCTGATCCCTCGATATGTCTACATTTATACGTTTCTTATCCTTCCGGGTTTTCAGATTTTT
This sequence comes from Rosalia funebris, assembly GCA_037954035.1. Taxonomy (NCBI): domain Eukaryota; kingdom Metazoa; phylum Arthropoda; class Insecta; order Coleoptera; family Cerambycidae; genus Rosalia; species Rosalia funebris. Next base: position 14,795,075 of record JAZFAV010000022.1, read on the forward strand.
AAACTTTAATCTAGCTTTCATGACTACCAAGTTGTGGTCGCTGTCTACATCTGCTCCTGGATAACTCTTACAGTCTTTTACTTGATTTCTAAATCTCTTCCTAACCAGAATGTAGTCTATCTGATACCTGTCTATCCCTCCTGGTATTTTCCAGGCGTACCGCCTCCTAACGTGATTCTTGAACAATGTATTCGCGACTACAAGAAATTGTATACCACCACATTAAAAGCGTGATAGACAAAGCGGGCAAAGCAATCGGTAATCTCATCGGTAATATAGAAATCGCCGGTTATCTTTTGTCTTCCATTATTCTATTTAAGAACAAGGACAAAGGTATACAAATCGTACGAACTCGGTCGGTAACATTTATTTTGTTACTTGTGTCGGTAACAGCAGGCGTTGTGCATATTAGACCAAGTAATCAGTGTTATTCAATGGAGAATTTTTTCCAGTGTTACACTTGCTGTAGTGCTATACACTGTCAGTTGTACTAGTTCAATATATGAAAGGTGTAATCGTAAACGACCTCATTTACCAAATAAAGAACTGTAGATGATGAAAAAAAACGTGTAAGGAATTTTGGACACGTACAAGAATGGGAACAAGTCTCAAAACTGCAGTCGCGTTAAGACCTCTGCAGAGTGAAGATCGAGTATGTATGAATGTACACAGAGTTCGAGCTGTTCGAATTCGAATGTTTCCTCACTCTTTCTTCTACGCATATCTAGAGAATCTCACACTTTTTCCTATTAGTGACGAGCAGTATATGTGTAGATGTTGTCGAAATGACTGGCTCGTTAAGAAAACTATGTAAGGAAGACCGGGGCTAGTTGGTTGGTTGTTGGCTTATAAGACAGATACTGCTAATAGTAGTTCTTCTTGGATGATGAAAATTTCACGGTAATTATACAGAAGTGATAAATGCTTATCAAATTTTTCCTACCCCCCTATTTTCTAGGGTGCTGAACACGAATCTGGTTTCAGTTTCATCCGCTCGGAGACAGTTTTCGAGAAAATAGATTTTGCACTTTTCCACAATACATGCCACTTTCCCTATCAAATAATTTTCACTTCACATTACGTAGATAGCTCATATTAATACGAGTAGATTCTACAACACTTTCTTTATAAATATCATATATTAAATCGTCATAAAACCTATTATTTATCATGATTTTCTTAATTTCCTTCAAATGTTTACAATTCCGATACAATTATCGTCCATTGTAATATTTTTAATCGTGCGCCCTCTATATGAAACTACATGTACTGATTAGTATACGGGGAGCTCTAAAAGTTGATTATGAATATTAACAACTAAATACGCTGTTATTTTGAAGGAACCTAACCTAGCCTATCTGTATACTTATTATGGTTAGGTTAGGTTAGACTGGGTTAATCTAACCTCTAATAATAGAGACCCAAAAATAAGGGCGCTAGTATTAAACCTTGCGGAACACCGTATGAAGCGAACATTTCTCAAACTGAAAATCACGGTACACTACTGTCCCCTAGGATGTAAATAAGACGTAAATACATTAATCTATTTGAAGCAACTACTTGTCGATGTTTATGTACTTAGATGAATACCACTGTCAAGAATGTCAACGGTTTTACTAAAATCTGTAACATTTACTTGTCTTCCTGCATGTATAGCTTCAAAAATCGATTGTGTTCAGTGGCGGATCTACGGGGGGGGTTTTCGGGTTCAACCCCCCCCCCCCCCCGTGAGGATCGTGGTACTGTTCTTACTTATTCTTAGAAAAGGCACAAGGTAATAGTAAAAATTTGTATAATTGTTACCAACCAACAACTATAACAAAATAGATTTTAACATTGTACATGTAATAAAAAATAATTTTCAACAATATTTTATTATTTTTGACACAATAAAATGATAATCGCGATATTCTAAAAAAAAGTAACCGAATTTCAAAATCCAAAACTCCCCCCCCCCCCCATGGTAAAATTCTAGATCCGCCACTGATTGTGTTAATATCTGGTATATTTCTAGTATCTTGAAAATTTATCTGAAAAGAATATGACGTTTTTAAAAAAGGTAATAAAAGGGTTAATTACTTACTAATAACAATTACATGAAATTTCTCCAAGGATTTCAAAGTACTTGGTGAATTTCAGTACTTCTTTTAATACCATTTTTCAGTATGGACTTATAAAAAGGATAGTGCACTAGGTATTACAATCTTTTTTCATTAAATATACCTAGATTCAAAATTTTCGATAGTAGACACTATGATTATTTCACTGAAAGCTCCATGTTTGGGTGTAATGCTAATGTTCTTATTTTTTGAGCTAGTCTCGATTGTTAACAGTTTTTAATAATACATTGAAGTTTGTCATTTTTATCCTAAAGTAGATTGGAACCTTTGGTGTGAAGATAACACTGACTTTTCCACAAAACACTACACTCGACGCGCGTTTCGCCAACAAAATTGGCATCATTTGGAGATGATTAAAACTCTCTCACTAGTTTTAATCATCTTCAGATGATGCCAACTTTGTTGGCGAAACGCGTGTCGGGTATATAGTGTTTTGTGGAAAACTCAGTTAGCGTTATAATGACATTTGTATTAGCTTGTTTATGATTAGACATAAGTCAGTCAGATTTCTATTTTACCGACCAAGTTACCGATTGTTCTGCCTACCGTGCCCATAAAGCGGCAAATGCAATTTTTACACAGAATTAAGTTGTAGTCAGTTTATACTTACGTTGAATAGTGATGGCGGATGAAATGCTTCATATTACTATAGTAACAGTTTAGGTTATTAATGAAACATTTTTAGGTATGATTAGGTAGTTCTTTTAGTCGATTTTATTAAAACTCACATCTCAGATACATTCATAATTAACAAATCAACATCCCCAATCTGTAATGACATGTACAGCGCTTAAATAAGCAACATTAGCTTTTTTTTTTTATTCTATTTGCCTCTGGCCTCGAGACGAAAAAGTGCTTAGTTACAATACTTTTACAATATAACTACAAAAAAAAAACAAAAACAGTCTCTTTAAAATGAAACAATATATTTAAACGTTTGGCTGTTTCTGATGCTCGGAACTGGGTGGCGGCACCTTCGGTTTCTCCTTGTTCCAATCCTTCAGGCCCTCCGGCAGCTCGGTGTCTTCCTCGAAGGAACCCGTCCCCTCGACAAACTCCTCGTACGTGGACTTCTCCGGGAATGGTCGTCTCCCCAGTAACTCAATCATGTCGTCTCTGCTAATGATCTCCTGCTTCAACAGCCTCTCTGCTACCTTAGCTACTTGGTCCTTGCGTTCAGTCAGTAGCTGCATAGTTCTTTTGTACGCGCTATCGATTAAGTTCCTAACCTCAACGTCGATCATTTGAGCCGTGTTCTCCGAGTAGGGCTTTTCCAATTGCATCTCGCCCTCCCTCGGCATGTCAAAGCTAATGTAACCGACTTTCTCGTTCATGCCATAATGTACAACTTGTGCGTAAGCGCTCTGCGTTACTTTCTTAAGGTCATCTTGCGCGCCTGTCGTGATCCTCTGGAAGAAGATCTCTTCAGAGACGCGCCCACCCAACGCCATGCACATCCGGTCGAACAGTTGCTCCTTGGTATACAAATACTGATCTTTCGGCAGGTACTGTGCATAACCCAAGCCCTTGCCACGCGGTATGATGGAAACTTTAAGAAGAGGATCAGCGTACTCCAAAAACCAGCCTGCCACGGCATGTCCAGCCTCGTGATAGGCGACCGTTTTCTTTTCTTCGGGCGATAACACGTTTGTTTTCTTCTCCATACCGGCGACGACACGTTCAATGGCTTGTTCGAAATGCTTCATGTTTATCGAGTCGTTTAAATCACGCGCCGCTATAAGCGCAGCTTCGTTACACACGTTCGCTATATCGGCACCAGTAAAGCCTGGCGTCAAAGCAGCCATTTTCCTAGATAAGTCCGCTTTATCTAAGTTAGTTTTAAGAGGCCCCAAATGGACTTTGAATATACTGGCTCTTCCTTTAATATCTGGCGCTGGCACGAAGATCTGTCGATCGAAACGGCCCGGTCTAAGCAACGCTTTATCTAGGATGTCGATTCTGTTAGTAGCAGCTAATACTACGACGTTCGTGGTAGTGTTAAAACCGTCCATTTCGACTAAGAGCTGGTTGAGGGTGTTTTCCTGCTCGGAATGGCCACCGAAATTGCGCCCCCCTCTCTTCCTGCCGACAGCATCGATTTCGTCGATGAAGAGGATGCAAGGGGCGTGTTTTCTCGCCATGGAAAATAGATCTCTCACTCGAGATGGACCCACGCCCACAAACATTTCAAGAAACTCGGACCCTGACACGGTGATGAAGGGAACGTTGGCTTCTCCGGCTGTCGCCTTGGCTAGAAGAGTCTTACCGGTACCAGGTGGCCCTACAAAGTGTTAAAGTACGTTCATACTTTGAATTAATTTTGTTGAGTCTATAATTAGAAATAAAAGGATGATAGATGATAAAACCTATTATATAGTCATTCAAGTCTATAGAACCTAGAGACACAAATTACAAACAATTCACATTTTCTGTCTCATCATAATCTCCAAAGATTTAGTGTGGAGATGTCGAAACCTATATTAAATCTTATAATTTTAAAAACTTTATCAAAAGATAGACATTCTCAGTTATTTAGATAAACTACTAACATGGCAATTAGAAGGGTCTTTCTCTGAGTGTTAAATATACATTAAATTATTAATAATTCTGTTAAAGCAATAAAGGTTGTAAAATCAACACCTTTTAGTACGCCATAGTAAAAAACCTTCGACAACAATTTTTTCAACATATTATCACCGTTCAATTATACCAAACTTCCAAACGATAAAAATTATAACTTACCAGTCAACATTGCACCTTTAGGAATTTTTGCACCAAGATCTATGTACTGTTGTGGATTTTTCAGGAAGTTTACAAACTCCATGATTTCTATCTTGGCCTCTTCACAGCCAGCAACATCTCTATAACAAACAACACCATATCACAAGCATTCCTACAACAATTAAATTAATCGACTTACCTAAACTTAACACCAATCTCATTGGAGTTAATGAGTTTAGCCGTGCTTTCCATAACACCCCCAAAGAGGCCGCCGCCCTTCCTTCCCCGCTTCCCTCCCATCATCTCGGCCGACCTCCTCATCATATAGATAAGGAAACCGATCACAAGAAGAGTCGGCAGTATGCCGGAAAAACTAGCAGCTTCTATTTCAGTCTTGTAGATAACAGGGAGGAAATTGGGGGGCTCCAAATTCATTTCTATTTGGGCATTTTCAAGGTTCCTCTCGAAGGAATCTACGCTTCCGATGTTAAACCATATCACATTCTAATTATTACAAAAAGAACTTTAGAAGGAAGTACGGAATATTAATATTACTTACGGCTCCATCTACAGTATTTCCAGGAAGTAGTTTAACTCGTACCCATTTTTTATTTACTACTTCAAGTTTCTCTACGATACCTCTCTGTAAATAACTAAAAACAAATCATCAATTTATGTTTATTAAATTAAATTATGATACTGACTTTTGAACAAATTCTTTCCAACTAATCTCCTTGTAGCCCATTTCCCACATGGTAACTGTAGCCAGAAAAGCAACAGCGGCAGCAGCTCCTAAAATGTACCATTTCTCTCGGTCACCATCTCCAAAGGGTTTACCACCACTGCCCCTATATTTGCAAATTACTTAAGAGGTTAAAGAAACCTAAAGATTATACAAATACCCTTACCCTCTTCCGGTACCTCCAAACAATCCAAATGACCATTGTTCATAAGGTTTTGAGCTTCCAGGACTCCTAGAGGTTGGAGGTGGGGGCAATTTTGGGGCTTCCTTCTGTTGTCCCTGTTTGGCATCTTTCCCTTTGGATTCCTTTGCTTCTTTTGCCTCCTTGGGTTCTTGTTTCAATTCTTTTGCGCCGCCCGGTCTAAAGTACTTTTCGAAACCCTTTGGAGGCTTCTCACAAAATAATCTCCATTCATCTAATACTGTCCTTTTAAACGAAAAGTTTTTCTAAAAATATGACATTATATGAGGATAGATAGGTTATAAAATATTTTGTCATACCTGCGCGGAATTTATATTGTATTGTTTTAGAGTTTTCCACACCAAATTTTCTAATTTTTTACCACTACTTAAGAGCCGATATGCCATTACAATGATTTAAAAAAAAATTACTAAAAGTCATCACATAACTTTCGCTATATAGTGCATAACCTAACTTTAATCTTCCATTTCGTCACAGAATTCGTTACCACCCAGTACTGCCACCAGCCTAACGAAAAAGGTCAGTAAGATAGAATTGGTTGCTTTCAATTTGAAAAGCATCTGTTTTACTAGTGTACGCTGTCTTTTATAATTGCATATTCACATGAGTGACTAACAAAAAGAAGTGTATTGTTGGCGTAACCATTCTTTCGTTCGACCATTCATTATTTTGTGAATCCATTAAAATATAAATTTGATGTATATGTTCATGTTCGTTCTTAAAATATTCCATTCAGAACATTCTTTTTGTAATAATAAACATGTTCGTTACTTTATTTATATGTGTAGTCATTAGCATAGCCTCAAAAAAGACCAAAATTGTCATTATGGGGTTTACAGTTGTTGTTCTAACCTTCGTTTGTAACAATGGACACTGTGTGTATATTTCGCAAATCTCAATATTAATATAGCTATTCAAGAAAAGCCTGTATAAGACTTAGAAATTCTTACTTGACATCCAAGCATTAGTTCAAACAGTTCTACTCCAGTCCGCTCACATAACAAATACGCAACAAATAATGGTGATGAATTCAAAGAAATGAACCTACGAGCAAAGAGACTTGCTCGTAGGAATGAACCTACGAGCAAAGTTGCTCGTAGGAATGAACACATTTTCAATGTAGTAATGTCACAACAGATTAAATATTCCGTGAGTTGTATTATTACCTATGAGCAAAAAATCTCTCTTCGCTCGTAGATTATTACACAAATGTCATTTTTTCTAACCTATAATTGAGAATTTGAAGGAAAATATTTTTCAATGTAAATAAAACGATGACAAATTCTAAAATAGACGAAAGAATTCTTGAAATATTATCGAAACTTGATGAAGACGATCTATATGCGTTAGCTAGAACAATTACTCAAGGACTCTTGAGAATTAATACAAAGGATGGTAAGAAGTTGTGTTCACTAGTCTCCATTCAAGCTTACTTTATTCGAACATTTATGGTATTTGGTAGTTCAATTCAATTTGAAAATGATATGTAGCTAAGGATATAGGTTTCTGAATTTACTTAACAGGTATTATTGAGAATCTTGGTTTATGTTCTTTTTATTTCAGATGCTATTAAGGGGATAATAAAATACTCGTCTGATGAGCTAAGCATTTTAAGAAGGAAAACTCTTACAAGAGAAGTATTATTTTCATATCTCGATGAAAAGAATATTACTGTTCGACTTCCGATTACTAAAAATGAGCTTATTGATAAAATACTCGAATTTTGGAATATTTCAGATGGCAAAAAGCAGTTTGAACCACATGTAAATGAAAATTACCAAATTACTAAGAAGCAGGACAAAGAAGAATGCGGCATTGGTCAGTTAGCAGAACAATTTTCAAAATGGTTTTATTCAATGATGAATAGTGATGAGTTTATAGGCACCGAGCATTTTTACCCAGATGCTAAATTAAAATTAAATGTTTACTCAGATGGTAACTGTGACACTACTGTCATTGAAGATGACCCTACGGAAATAGTTCAATCTCTGCTGCGGATAAAGATGCAACATGGCCTCTTTTTTAATCCCAATGTAACCAACGATGGCATCCAAGGTCGTATGGATCCTCATGGACTAGTAATGGTTTTAACTTGCGGAACCTTACACGTACAACAGGCTTGTGTTGGTGTATTTGAACAAGTGTTTGCTTTAGCGAGGGACCCCTTTTGTGATAACAACTGGAAAATTAAAAACTGCGAACTTAATTTACGGAGTAAAAGTGGCGTTATAGGACCTCCTAGTTTATGTGATAGTGAATTAACTTCCAGTTTATTAGTGTTGCCTTCTAGTTATTAATAAAATATTGCATTGATTTTTGTTTTTTTTTTTTGGCAGCATAGACATCAGTGGTATAAAGTTGTCAAAATAAATTGACTTTTTAGTGCAATAATGAAACAAGGTAAAGCATTTAGTATTTTATTCAATTATTTATATATGAAAAATAACAAAATGAAAATAAGCACATTATGATTATTAAACTAATTTAAAAACATCACTGTAACAATTCTATTTATTAGAAACGAAATAGAAAAATGTTATTGCACATTTTTTAAGTTTAGGAACTAGTGGACGCTGGCAATAAATGCCTTGGTTTATTTGAACGGATGACTTTTGGGGCCATAACCACTGTTCTCCTTTTTAAATACACCGGGAAGTAGTCCACATCTTCTTCCTCTTCTGAAATGGGCTCGCTCATGTCAACTAATGGGATGTCATTAGGTGTGTCTCCTTTTTTAGGTCTCAATAGTTGTCTTTCTACTTTTGCTAGAAAAAAAAAGCATTTTTCAATCTATTACTGACAATTAAAACTACGATTCTACAGGTACATTCTAAATAAACCATGATTTATGCAAAGTATGATAATAAATGGCACATAAAATTGTCATATATTAAATATCGAATAATTCTACATCCTTTGAGATAAAATGTTAGTATTCACTCTATTCATTTTAAGAAAACCTATGAGATTACCATTGAATGGTGGTTCTTATAAGGTATCTCCTGGCATAAATAAAATGTTATGAACTTAACATTCATAGATAAATCGTCCACTTTTTTATGAAACAAGTTACATCATAATCTATTTTTAATAAATTCAGAGATAATCTATTTTTAACAAACTCATAAGCCATAAATAAAAAAGGACAGAAAATCTTATTATGTACAATTTCTCTTAGTTGTTTGTTGTCTTAAGGTTTTATTACAAATATTTGATATGACTGGCATAGTATTCAGGGATAAATTATATTATTCAAATTTAAATCTGATAAGAAGTTACAAAACTATTCTCCTCGCTATACACAAAAGAAACGAGAGGATCTAATGTTTATATTATAATCTAAATTATAAAATAGAAGTTCCTCAAGAATATTCCTCATAAATTGTTCAAATTTCAAGCCAGTCAAGCTTACAGTAAACATATAAAATGGTTATCATTCTTTCAATATTTTCTACTTCATTTTTGAAATATTTATAATTACACATCAATATATTTGAACCTTAGGGTAGTTCATTATTCTGTCCATTTCAGAATGCATGTACATAAAATCAGTCTAAAACACTCTATATAAATCTAAAAGTCTAAAAATACAGATTATACTTACTTAAATATACCACTTCATCGTAGCTGTTAAGGGGATTTACTCCAAATAACTTGTATAATACTTGATCATATTTCTGATCCATAAACAGAATTATACCTGATATTATAATACACATGACTCCTTTAAAAAACCTGGATATTAAAATTTGTCCAAGTACTATTCATTTCATCGCTATTTGCCAAATAAGAACTATCTTATCTTGCCGATAAACGGGAGAGTCTACCTGAGCTTAGCTATAAAAACAAGCCAAGGTTATGTTTTGAGATCTTTTATTTGGCAAATAGCGATGAAATAAACTATAAATATATTCAACTTTGTTAATATGAGACAAATTCTTACCAATTATGAACGTTGCCCAAAAATTAAATCCAAACTTAGTCGTTAGAGACCCGTCCTCAAACGGTATAACGAGCGGATTGGGGTTCCGTACGACGAGCCACACTAAATTTGCGACTAACTGTAGTATTCCACAAATAGCCAAAAAATACGCACCATACCTTATAACTAAAATCATTACAATACTTCAATAGTTCAAATGTTATAAAGAAATTGTACTCGCAATGACCTAATGTGATGGCCATTTTACTCACCTGATCTGAACAAAATATTTGCTATTAACCAACAAGCGAAAGCAGTCCACATTATGATATGCGTGTACCATCCCGCAGTTCTGTAGAATCTGCCAAATCTGAACCCTTCCCCGTCGATCACAAAATAATCCATTACCCAAAGAATCGGAAAAGGGAGGCCCCGGTATTGCGCAGCTCTAAACTGCTGCTGTAAGTGACCGGCTAAAAGAAATATTACCATTGCACAAAAAGTTGGATATAAACATCCTTAGCTTTTTTAATTTTGCATAGTTGAATGTTAAAGAAACGAACTATAATACATCTTACCAAACGGCCCAAATCCGAACCTTCCTTGATCCCATGTCCATTCGAATCTTTCGTTATAGTTAATAATCTCATTTTGTAATACGCCGTCAGGAGGTGACGTAGCCTTTAGTGTTACATTAACACTTCTTAATGCAATTTTTATAGAAATGGCTGCAGTAATTTCTTCGCTTGTTCCTGCCCTGTAAGGTGTTTTAGTGCTTACATGACCTACTTCCCATTCTTGCCCAAAGTTGTTTACTAAAAGAACTCTACACTAAAGTGTTTACATATACTTAATATTTTACGTATTGTGAAAGATTAAACTGATTGTTAAAATTGACACTAATTGTATTTACAACATTGTAATTACATCTGTTGAAAGTCTGTTAGGCTGATTCTATTAATTTAATAACTAACCAAAGTTTTAGTTATGTACCATCGAGAAATAATGTAATGAGATATTTCGTACATACCGTGCTTTCATTTTAAAACTGTACATAGGTTCCACCGTTCGGTCCTTCTCGGAAAATTAGCCACCGCTCAGGTGGGGAGTCCGGCCGAACGCCGTGATGATCGACGACTTAGATTTCACATTTACCGTCGCATACGTGTTTGGCATTTAGACGAGTGAACTTCGTAGTAATACGTGTAATTTTAAATAGATTCTTTTAATTCAAAACTTAGTAATTATGACGTACTCACTTGAGGAAAAAATTGATTTGATATCATGGTCTCTTCAAGGACATTCATTACGTGCAATAAGGGACCTTTTCTCAGTCAAATATGTAAATCGTCCGATCCCTGCCTTGAACACAATATCGACAGTAGTGGAAAAGTTTAAGTCAACGGGATGCATTTTAAGTTGTAAATGCCACAAGACACCTAGAATTAACGAGGATACAGAAATGCAGGAATTAATGGTGTGTGCAATGGTAGAAGAAGATTCAAATATTTCTATCCCAAAAATTTCCGAGGAGACTGGGTTTAGTGTGGGTAAAATTCACAAAATTTTAAAGAAAAATAAATATTCCTATAAATACGAAGCCCATCAAGAAATTTTCGATGAAGACCAGTACCGTAGAATGGAATTTTGTAACACGGTAATGGAACGTGCAAATGCGGATGACAATTTTATTTATAACATCGTGTTCACCCATGAATCCACGTTTCCGTTACATGGTAGGCACAATCCATCAATTCTACGGTATTGAGCTATTGAAAATCAGTATTGCCTGTTAAATACAAGGACACAATATACCCGAAAAATTGAATGTTTGGGCTGGTATTTATGGGAATGATATTATTGGACCATTTATTGATGGAAATTTAAATGGGGAGACTTATTTGAATCTTCTTCAAAACCAAATTGTTCCTGCATTGGCAAGCATTAACCCCAATTTTGACAACGTTTGGTTCCAGCACGATGGGTGTCCGGCCCATAACTCAAGAATAGTCATTGACTATTTGAATACGATATTCCCCCAAAGAATTATATCTACGAGAGGTGTAATTCAATGGCCACCAAGATCGCCAGACTTGGCCCCTAATGATTTTTTCTTATGGGGTATATTAAATCAAAGTTATACGGGCATCCTCATGAAACAGCTAATAATTTAAATCAACTGAGGGCTAATATTGAAAATTTATTTCAAACTATTAGCCCTCTTATGCTGACCAACGTTCGTTCAGAATTTTACGACAGGTTGGGTTATTGTCTGGCGCAAGACGGAGGCATCTTCGAAAATTTTCTTTAGTTTTTTTTTTCTTATTCAAGGGGATATTTTTTAAGTTTTAAGAGTTTGTATTTTATTTTTAATTATTTTAAGAGAATCTATTTATTTTTAAACGTTTTATTAGAAGGCACTTTTTTTAATACAAAACCAATTATAAAAATAATGCAAAAAAGATCATAGTTTACTGTTAAATATGGCCAAGATATTTTTTCTTTAAATACCTTGATCATCTTTTAAAGTAAACCCATCATCACTTCCCACGTAAAAGTTTTTCTCCGTTACAAATACGATGTACACTCCCTCACGTGTAGAACGTAACTGTCGTAGCGCCGCTAATTATCGACACTGGACAACCTGAAGCAGGGCATGTGTGGACGTCGACGTACCGTCCGCGTCCCCTCCCTACACATTATACGAAATCGACCGATTGACTTGCTGTCTAGTAAAAAAATGAAAGAACGGTATATGTTCCCATACAATATCGGTAATATGTATAATGAATGAATTTTAAGATTAATTATACTCTTGGTAAATAAATAATGTTGCTATTTTAAGACTAAGAGAAATTAAATTGTCTCATTATATTGTTTCTCCCTGGTACCAGGCACCCTAATTAAGTATTTATTTTATAAAATACGAAATACATATTTATTATAATTATATCCTCAACTTAATAATTTGCAGTTTTGTATACCTACATATATTTTGGTGTAGTATCTGAATTATTTTCTAATTATAAATATGTTTAAAGGTAATGGTAAACCTATTTACTTATAAGTATACTTACTTAATAGGAATCCACCTATGAACAGGGTAATGAAAAGTCTGACAAATAGAATCGCATTCTGAAGAAAGAAAAAATTAATAATCATCCATTAGCACTTTCATGTCAATTGTTGAAATCAAATAAGGTAAAAACTGTACAAAAAGAAATGAATAAAGTCTTTTGTGTCTTAATTAAATTAGATGAAGAACATCAAATTATCTTGATGTACCATCAAGGAAGAATGCAATGAGACACATTTGATACATTTGCCTGAAATACAGGCAGTGCTGAACCAATTTCGGTGTTTTAAGTTAATAGAGAGCGGTGACCATTTTGAGACCAACAACATTTTTCAGGGTATCAAAAGTCTTTTTACATTATTTCTTGACTTGGTATGTGAAAATTCAGTAGAATAATGAAGACATAGGCATTTTTTTAGTAAAAATTACATAATTATACTAGAAACTAATGGAATGTTCTATTAGTTTATATTGCAAACAATGTTAAAAATAAAATAGAGACAAACATTTTTCGAGTGGAAATCTCATGAATTTTCCATTAAATTTAATTAAGCTTATTTATTATATAGACCACCCAAAAAATAATGCACTATCAAATTTAATTTTTTAAACATTCAATTTGTTTCCAATTGCAGTGAAACCTCTCCTAATGGACACTTCTATTAGGCAGACACCTTAAACAGATACATTTTTTGAAACCAAATTTCTCTGTTAATTTACATGTACAACAAATTCCCATAACAGGACACTAATAAACAGGAATGGACATTATTTTTGATCCCAAAGAAAACTAGTCTCCCTCTAATAATGGGACACTGCTCTGATGTACCCAAGCAGATCTTTGTCTTAGTGTTGGGAATTGTATGTGGGGTATACCCGTTTCTTTCCTATATATATAAGCGCGATTACTAGTTGCTTTATTCCCAATAAAAATTTGAGTATTGCAGAATTATCTGTTTTTCAAATGGCGTCGAATAAAAAGCTTAGTTAGAAAGAGAAATGTCTCGATTCGAAAACGCACTCAAAATTTAATATCGGAAAAACTGAACCTGTAGATATTATTAAAAAGAAGGGAAATAAACGTACTGAAGGAAAACTTTCCAAAAAGTGCCTTACAATTTTGTTTTGCATTCATCTGGCAGAGCAAAGAGATTTGTTTGTGATTGGAAAAGCAGCCCGGATTTAAAGCATTAAGAATGTAACTGTAAAAGATTTACCAACGACTTGGAAGTTTAACAAAAAACATAGATGACACAAGATATTATGAAGGAGCAGTTCTAACAATTCGATAGAAAAATGACGATTCAAAAATGAAAAAAAAACTTGGCACGGAGGATCTCATCCTCATGAGGTAATACCTTTTTACCTCCAAATACATCAGTATGTGAACCTCTAGATCAAGACATCATACAAACTTTTATAAATTATTATCACCAGGTTAATACTGAAACACGTCTTATCAAAGATGGATCAAGTAGGATTAAAACTAGCAAAATATGTGAAATTTAGTTCTTTATTTCAGTCTTAATTATCTCCCGATTATGCCAGCTTGATTGGCGAAACACGCGTCGAGAAACGTATAATCTTCCAGTGTTCACGGAAACTGATCTCCTGTTTTTGTCGCCGCATCAAAGGGTCGAGGTGTTTCGCAGCTTTTTATTTGATTAAAACCGCATGCAATAAAGTTGCACCAATAATTAAAAAGAAATTATAACCCTAGTGCATCAACGGAATGAGATCCACATGATTTTCTCCTATGCACGATAACTGGAATGGAAAAAAGCGCCAAATGAATGCACAAGAAAATCTTGAAAATTATCTTGAAATCAATCACATTGCAGCAATAGAGATCAATTTTGACATTGACAATGCGATTGAAAATGACTGGAGATCCCGAAGCAGAGATAGTGAGTCCAAAGAAGACATTGTTGCAAGTAGAAACGAAATTACTTCCTACAGTGAACCTTTGAAAATAATCAACGCATTTAATTTAAAAATATTTTCCAAAATAAAAAATTGCGTCAATCTAACACTTAAAGATTTGTGAATAAATAAAAAATTTTTATAAAAAAAAAATACCAACACCTAACTACTAATTTTCTTCAGTTATTTAACTTTTTATATGTTTATAAAACGTAAATTCTTCATTTTACATTGTTTATATATATATATATATATATATATATATATATATATATATATATATATATATATATATATATATATATATTGCTTGCCCAGGACCAAAAGGCTCGTTTATATTTGATTCACCCTCGTATATACATAAATACATACATGTATGTAGTCTATGTAAATAATTTGTAGTATTATTTTTTACACCTATTAGGTGTATACCAACAATAGTCGGACAAAACCAGCAAAATTGTCTGTTATAGAAGGTTTTACTGTACTTATAAAATTGTTTACATATGCGCTATACCAACAATGTGTTGTTTGTGTATAAAAATCGTTTAAAATTTGACAATCATCAGCTTTTTCTCTACTTATTTGGAAGAATTTCACATACATATACATATGTAAATTTTTCGATAGTAATAAGATATTTTATTAAAACCCGATATCTTGATGGGATAAATTTAAGACCTCGCCCCTGGAACACAGTGTAGCAGGTGTCGCCGCTTTTGAATGATCTAAAGCAATCATGACATGCAAAAATATCGAGTTATTCGTTAATTTTGAGCACCTGAATTAAATTTGTAAACCCAATTCGTATTTTTTAGACAATCTGTGAACCACAGAAACAGGCGTTATATGCTAGACATGCAACCAATCCCCAAGGCAGAAATATTAAATTTGTTCCTTACATTTAACCTCACTAAACATATACTTACCCTTCTTGGATTTGTAGTCGGTAGGGATACAAGAAAAGAAAATGCTAAAATAAGAAGTGCTGTTATTAACCCAGCGTCTAGGACATTGACAGTAACAGGTGTTGCATTGGGACCATATATAGTAGGGAAACCCTCAGACCTTCCGAAGTCAAACCACATGTTTCACCCTCACTATTTCACTAGGACTTGTGCAAATCGGCTTTCTTATCAGTTACATTACACAATTTTCCAGAAAATCGGAACAGGATCCCATAAAATCCATATAAATACCTGCTTTAACTTACATAAATGTGTCGTGATGTTTCATTTAGTAAAACGTTCTCGTAACTAAATGAAAACCCCAAAGATTTGTCACATCAACTTCCTGGCGATAAGATAAATAAAATACAGGAACGCATACATTTATACAGTTAAATATTTTTATTAATGTTATCAAGTTACAATTTGATTTCCCATAACAAGTTAAAAATATAAAATGGAATGTAGTATTGTCAATGATTGTTCCTTTTTCAAATTGAGCTAACTTATTGCTTACTTCGACAGCTGTTCTGTTTATCACAATAGCAACAAATACACAATAGAAACATTTCTGTGTACGTTAAATAATTATCTGAATCAAGTTAAAATTATTCGAATATCAGATAGGAGTATACTTGTGGAGAACATTAAAACATTATTATCTAAAGACAAGTTTAGAAAATACAGCTTTAATATTACAGTGACTGATTTAATGTCATCTACTAGGTATACATACATATGTATATAAAGGGTAAAAGAAAAACAATTGAAGTTAAAAATTAATCAAAACTGATAAAATACACAAAAAAAATATACAGCATACAAAGATAGTTTTAAACTGTTGAATATAACACATTTTGCAAAAACTTTTCACCTAAAATTTAAAGAAATAATTTCTATTCGATCTTTCATACAACCTGACACTCATATTATTTTCTTTTAATAGCAATGATACTCTTTGAAGTGGAATATTAATGAGTTGACTTCTGAATTTGTATTTGTGCCATATTTATTTGGAAAAAAATTGTTAAATTTGTCAATAATTATTTGAATTGAATATCAAACTCGTCAAGTGTGTCACAATTAATAAACAGTTAAATGTCAATTTAACTTCTATCATTTAAAGTTAGAATAAAAGTGTGCTATAAAAAAACAGTCAAATCAGCAAGGCAGATTTGATTAATCTTATAGTTGATATAACCTCAAATTAGTATAGACAAATGTTCAATTTATTTTCTCTCGATGACTATTCAACAAAAATGAAGTATCACAGGAATTATTGCCGACTAATTAATTTTCAGCTGAGAATTACAGAGGGTTTAACCGTGAATGGCGTTTTACCAATTCTACAATAAAGTAGTTTCCAAGATACATCCATCATTAAATTCAGTGAAGAATCTTTAGCAAAGGTATTAAACAATATATAATAATATTCCATTTTAAACAAACTTGACATTGCTTCACATAACATTGGCATTAGAAGAACAAGTATTAATACCAAGTTTGTAGTATTTGAGAATCACTGATGGTTTTGTTTGTTTTTTTTTCTGGAAAGGAATACAGGAGTTGTCTTTATGGTGTTTTTTACAAGAGCCTGTAACCATAAAGACGATTATGTAGTCAGAAATATCTTCTACAGGGATTTTAGATTAATAATTCCTTAATTTTAATTATAAGAGTCATCAGACAATTGAGAACTTAAAAAAAATTCAATCAAGACTGATAAACGGCGTATTTAAAGGCCAAGATAGGTGTTAAATAAATTTCTAATTATTAATTGTCTAAAATGGAAAAAATCTTAGATAGAATCTTTAAACCATTTTATGGTAAAGATAACACTTCATAGATCCCTTCGCAAAATATTGTAGACCAGTGTATATACAACAATCCAGAACTTGGGTTTACTAACTATATTTAATTAAGACGACAGTATGGTATAAAACTTCAGACAGCTTTGAATGATAATTCAGGGCTGAATTATTATTCACAAAATGACTATTTGAAATAGTGTGTAATTATAATGTACTGGAATTTTTGCTCAAAGAAATCATTTTCAATTTTTTCAATGAACCAAATACACCAAACTAATTGCCTTCAGTAACTAAAAAACTAATAATAGATGCTTTGTATGCTGCATATTCACTTACTTGACTTGCAAAGAAATGGAATGTAAGGACTGAATGTATTTGTTGCGTAAAAATGAGTTTCAGTATTAAAAATATTTTTAAAACCTTAAAACCTAAGTAATAAATATAAAAACAAAAAAGTCTACCCATATTAAATAACATTATGAATCGGGCGTTGCACTGCACCACGCAACATGTTATGTAAAAATAGCTTTCGTATTCAACGTTAATTGAAGAAAATATTCAAAATAATTCAATAAACCTGCCAATATACCATACCAATATGGTACTGTATCCAAACCTTATTCTTACAAAACGGTTTTATTTTTTAAAAACGTAAAAAGAAAAACTTATTCAGTGGTTACATATATCACGTTGTTTTTTTTTTCTAAAGTCAGACTGAATTTGAGCCTACCGCACCCATTTTTTCTAAGAAGCAAGAAATACTCTTTTTCTAATTTATCACCCACATAAAAATGAATTTTTGACTAGCATAAAAAAATATAACAGATGGGGTCTCAAATTCCAAATCTCCATGTTTTTCCAAAGCGAATAACACTTTTCCCTATACTAATATAGGGAAATAATTTTTGTAATGGAGAAAAACATATTCTAGCTCCCTACAGACTTAAAATTACTTATTAACTACCGCCACTGATATGATAAGTCCCTTATTACAAAAATAGCGTATTTTCCATTACTTTAACTTATTGGTATTTCTGCATTTGGCACAAAACTTTTTGTATAGTTGTCCATTGTTAGAGTATTCAATTTCCTTGTGGTAGAATAAGAGATCCAGTCTCTGGGATTATTCAAATGGTATTCATTTTATTTTTATCGTCATTTTAATCTAACTATTTTACTATAATTCCCAGCTATAATTCAACATTATTTTATTGATAATGTTAACGATAACCGACATGTTTGGCTGAAATTATAGCATAGGTCTGTTAGATGGAAATGGTGATACTCAAAACAAGCATTTTGATTTATCATCAAGATCAAATATCACAATATAATTGGCCCCATTCACTTTTAGGGCCAAGTCTTAACAATCATTAAATATAAGAAATCTACTGGGTGATCGACTGAAAATTCAGATTTTTAGGGCTTCTTTATTTGAGACAATTTCATACATAGGTTCTTCACAGATTTGAATATGTGAAAATGAGGGCTATTTTCGAGAATAGCCCTCATTTCGTTCATCATTAAAAAACATTTTAAAAGTGTAATGTTCATTTGTATGACCAAATAGAGTTTAAGTTTAGGTAATGATGACGGTTTGGACCATACACTACATCTGGGAATAAATTAGAGAAATTTTTAGTTAACCAATCTAAATTTTCATTTGGCTACACATCTCTATTTACTAAACGGCTGTTTTCGTGTGTGTGTGTGTCACGAAATTTTTAGGTCGATGTACGAAATGCTTTTCGTCCGAATTTCAGCATTTTGACAGAATCGATAGAGTAAATCGACCCTTGCGAACAATGTGGTAACTTTTGTTCCAAAGCCTCTACTCGTATTAACATTATACTTGTAAAATTTATTTTAATAGTAACTGAACATCAGTCTTAATGTTGCTGATTTCAACTGTTTTTCACTGATGTCCGAAACATACTGAATTAATTGCTTTATAATTAAAAAAAAGCCATAATATTCAGGTGTTCATTTCCATATGGAGTAATATTATCTCGATTAACTTAATGAATAATCAAAAATATAAATAAAATCAGAAAGAACTTCACAGAACTATTCTTCCGAAAGAAATTATCACTTTTTTAACAACCGACATGAAATGAAAGAATATGTGGCAGATGTGGAAGATTAAAACAATACGAGGCACATGGAATTTTTTGTCAAAAAAAAAAATAGACATTGCATAATAACTATTTACAGTTATAATGCAATTGTGTAAAATATAGACAATGCCCAGTTAATTAACTTTTAGCGTTTTAAAAAACTCTATTTAACTTTTCCCAAATAAAAAAAAAACTTTATTTTATGCATACTAGTAAATTTGAAGGTAGAAATAAAACTTTCAAAAACGGATTTTCTGTCTATATATAACAAAGTTTTATAAAAGCCGTGGTAACTCTCGAAAAATTTAACGCAGATCTAGAGGAACACCAAGCTTTTCAGCTTTTTTATACTCTTTCTGGTGTGTATAGAAAAATAATCGTATTTCTCCAAAGTTATAACAAATATTTGTCTTGTCTGTACTATTCATTTCATCGCTATTTGCCAAATAAGAATCTCTCTTATCTTTCCGATAAACGGAACAGTCTACCTGAGCCACGGTATGTTTTGAGATTTTTTATTTGACAAATAGCGATAAAATAAACCATACGTCGTGACCAAATCATTGCTACAAATACTACTCAAGTGTAGTATTTTTTTTTGCCGTCGATCACCCACGAGAACCCAAAATGCAGAAACTATCGCCGTTCGCCAGAGGTGCAGCGCCACCAACATAACATAACCTCTAATTACTGCTAAAACACCAATTTGTTCAAGATTCTACATAACAATTAACAAAAAAAAGGTTCAATGAGCAATAAAAACAAAAAAAAAACAACTAAACTTAAATAATCCCCGCTTCTTCCAGCCTCTGCTTGCGATGGTGATACATATGCACCCGCAAGCAACTTTGGTTCCGCATAGTCTTACCGCATATCTGGCAGTCCAGATCCATGGAGTTGTCCTCGTGTTTATCGCGGACATGCACCTTCAGATTGTACCGGTTGACGAACTTCCTACAGCAGTACGGGCAGTACACGTGGCCCTTGTTGTCCGTCGAGTACGACAGCATATCTGAAAATATTTAACATAGAATGAACACATAAAAATTAAAAGGGCTATTATTACCTTATTACCGACGTAAACTAATCACCAAAAGCATCGATATTTTTACAATGTGAATCGGTTTCGGTCAAAACTGACCTCGCCACTCACCACGCTCTTTTGATAACCTTCCTTTGCAATACCTCTTAGGTATGCAAAATATTAAAAGTTGTTCGTTTTAAAACTATGCAGAAATCGGTATAATTTATTATTGTCAAATGACAGGTGTCCTGGAATGTTTTCCTTTTTTTTTGTATTAATAAAACTCGGTTATTAAAAAATACATTTGCATTTTTATTTAAATTTACAATGTAGGGAAAGGTATGTATGAAAAATAGCATCGTCAACGTGCCTTCCTTCGCCTCTTAATACCACTTAATACCACTTAATTTAGGCGCGACCTAAAATTT
This sequence comes from Rosalia funebris, assembly GCA_037954035.1. Taxonomy (NCBI): domain Eukaryota; kingdom Metazoa; phylum Arthropoda; class Insecta; order Coleoptera; family Cerambycidae; genus Rosalia; species Rosalia funebris. The sequence continues at coordinate 14,816,108 of JAZFAV010000022.1, forward strand.
GTGATAACTCGCCGACATGATGCTGGTTTAATTATCTGAATTTCCTGGCGTATTCTGGCTTTTAACTGAAGCAAAGTCCTAGAGGCATCAGTTTACACCTTAGATTTCAAATAACTCCATAAGAAGAAATCCATTGGCGTTAAATCGGGACTTCTGGGTGGCTAACTAATGATAATCTTAAACCCCCAAAGCTTGCACCAGTTGAATCTTGTACGGATGAATTCAAATCCTTTATCAGGATGTCGTGGACACTGGTTTTCGAAAGATCTAAGGTAACTGCATGTTTTCGTACAGAACGGCGGGGTGTACACGTTACTGCTGCACAATCACGCTCGAAGTTTTCGACACTTCTTGCTCTTCTGGGTTGACCCGCTGGATTTGTTTTAATAACAGTGCCTTCTCTTTCAAACAGACGATAAACTATTATGTAAGAACGACGATTCTCGTAAAAGCTTCTGACACACATGGCACGTTGCTCATCAGTGAAACGATCCATTGCAACTGAATTTCGAACGAATGGTGTCTAACAAGCACATACGCGCGCATATTTACCTACTATCACTTTCCAAGATATTCAACAAACAAATAAGGAAAACATTTCAGGATACCTTGTACCTACATACTAATATATTTTTTATTCTAGAAAGACATTTATTTTGTACAAATCTTCAAATATTAAATAAACTATGTTACAACAGGAAGTTCATTCACAAAAACAAATAACATGAGTGAAACATAGATTCAATTTTACTAGGTTTATTGGAAATCCTGTATAACGAATATTTTGACAATGATTAGCAATTGTTAAATAGCAAATAAATGAAACTTGAATACTATTACTTTCTCAAAATCTAAAGACCGCTTTAAAATACTATGCTGGCTAAACGTTATTTAAAGAAAGAAAAGTATTTGAAATAATTCTAACAATTAAAATATTTAAGTAAAATAATTAAATTCATAAATACGTTTTTATATTCGCTCAATTATTTGAAACACAGCTATCTAAAATAGGAAATAATTAAATGGCCATTTAATCCCCGAGGGTATAGTGTTTCAATATTCGAACGTCGAAAAGTGTTTTAGCACTTTCCCCGCCACCGTAGCCGAGTCGGTTAGAACGCGTTACGTGGAAATTTCACTTGCTACCGACTGTCGGGATCTTGATTCGATTCGAAGCACTGGCAATGTCGGTGGGAATATTGTTCCCGTTTTTTCAGTTTGGGTATGAGAAATATGTTCTCTGTAAATATTTCCCTGTCCTGATTTTAATAGTTCTTATACATATTTCTAAAAGCATTAAAACCCACAACAGTCTGTGACGTTATTCGAAATATTTTTGACTCGTTTGACTGAAACAGCAACATGTTTTGTCAGAGGAATTCTTTAGGTTATAAAATTAATCATACTCCAACATTTTTTAAATTACAAACAAAATTTAGTTATCATTTGAATTAATAATGGATATTACTTTGTAAAGGGTGTTTCAATAAGGACGCTCGATTTTTAAACGTAAATAAAGTTGTGTGTCAGATATTTACTTATTCTTTTTTTATTATTTAAAAGAATATTTTATGGCATTAAGTATGGAATATAACTTGGTGGCACGTATTCGGGATGTCCAATATTCGATGACTTTGTCGCATAAATCTGGCTGAATTTGCTGGATGGCGTTCGTTGTGTTGACTTTGAGGACATCAATTGTTTGCGGTTTATTCGCATAGACCTGCGATTTAAGATAACCCCAAAGAGAGAAGTCTAAAGGTGTTAAATCACGCGATCTCGGTGGCCAATTCACGTCGCCACTGCGCAAGATAACGAGATAACAATGCTTTCAAATCGCTCATGCAAATGTCCTTCGTGACATGCGCTGTGTGGCACGTAGCGGCGTCCTGTTGAAATCACATGTCTGTATCTATATCACCCAGTTTATGCAACAAGAAGTTACCTATCATCGATCTGTAGAGCTCGCCCTTGACGGTTATGGCAATACCAGTTTCTTTGCAAGAAATACGGAGCGATGATTCCGCCAGACCAAAATCCATACCAAACAGTGATTTTCTCGGGATGCATTTGGTGCTGGCGTATCTTGTATGGATTGGTGTCGTCCCAAATCCGACATTTGGTTGTTCACATATCCATTCATGGACCGCGTCGGTAAAGATGATTTTTTTGGCGAAATTTGGGTCAACTTCCAACTGTTCCAGAGCCTATGGTCATTTACCTTAAGTTCCTGGGTCAGTTGGATTTTATACGGGTGCAGACCCAAGTCCCTACACAAAATTCCCCAAGTTGAAGTCGCAGAAAGGCCCAGTTCTTGTGAACGATGAGAAATTAACTCCCTCAGGTTTTCCCGTACACTCTCAAGTACAGCAGCGATGTTTTCAGCAGACCTTGCGTTTCGGTAACGTACGGGTGTTGGCTGATTATTTATCGTATGGTCGATTCGAATTTGGCCACCAAACGTAGAATAGTCAAATTGGCGGGACGGTTCTGGCGAGGATAAATATCACGTAATATGAGGAACGTTTCTAGAACAGAGCACTGATTTTGAAAATAAAATTTGATTTGCACATGTTGTTGATCGCTATAACCTTCCATGGTGATTTGTCATACACTACTGAACAATTCACAACAAATTTGAGAGATGTTATTTTAACATTTCTTTAAATTTCGAGCGTCTCTATTGACAGACCCTATATTTACTATGCAGAAAATACCAATATAACTCACTGATTATCCTCGGTATTTCAGCTAAGTGTTGTTAAAAAATTTATATTGCGATTCCCTTAAGTTTCGCTTTAATAGCATCTGGAGATCAGTCAGATCCATGGCTCCATAAAATTACATTTTTTTAAGTTAAAACTGTATCTTACCTAGATTTTCTCAAGAAGAAATCAAACACCATTTAAAATAAGCAATATTTATTGTCAAAACATTCAAATACAACTAATAGTTACAATAGGCACATATTTTTAAGTTCCTATAGAGAAGATAACGTAATTTAATATAAATCATCGTAACAGTTATACAATAACGATATTAGTAATCTCGGATATGTATCTACGCCTCTGTTAAGTTCCGTCTTTTAAAAAGGCACCAGTAAACGAAGAAATCATTCTTGACTAGTAAAAATTAAAATGTCATGAAAAAATACAAACACTAAATTAAAGAAGAAATAACTAAACATTTTTGGTTAGGCATCAATAACTTATAACTATATAATACTAATTAAATTGCAAAAATAAAGTCGTTCGTTAATATTCAACAATTAAAATTCTTTCACAAGAATTAATCACTAACTCATAGAAAAGTACAAAAAAAAAAACTATATTGCAAAAGTGTTCACGTTAACATCTGCGGTAATATAACACAAAGATAAGTAACAGCAAAAGCATGGACTACCTACTACAGTGGTGTGACTGTAATAGAAGTTATTTTGGGTAACAGTAACATTAAGTAGTTTTATTTTAAAAATAAGATACGACTATAGCAGTTCGAAATATCAAAAATCTACTACTTTGGCAGTACATGCAAACGACATTACTGACGTACCGGCAACCAGGAAGTATGAAAATATACAAATAGTTAATATGGTTTTGATTAGTGATTATTTGCATTAATACAAGTTCATATTAATACAAAATAAGGAGAAGTTTCATAAAGCCAAAGTTTATATGTACCTAATACAATGAAAATAAAAATTTCAGGGTTTTGATTTTATCTATAGTGTTATCATAACCTATCTAAATTTTCCTTGTCAACTTAGATACAAAATTAAAAAAAAAATCAGTGTAGATAAGACACTGATATATGTAGTATTAGACAGTAACCTAGAATAAAGCCCAGCCTTGTTCTTTCAGGGTTTCTTTCATTCAAAAATATTTTATTAAAATCAATTTGAAAAATTTATATTAAAATTGGTCACAGATAACGTTTTAATTTCATATCAAAGAATTTAAAAATATATTCTTTTTTATTATATTTCTATAAGGGTCTCTATTATATTATATAGGTACTCTTTTAATAATTATTAAATAGTAAGTATTTTCATATATTGTCGATATGTTAAGAATTTAATATAAAGTTAGGACAACAGTGTGACTGTTGTTCTAACTTTATATTAAATTCTTAACATGATCTACAAGAATAAAAGGATTCCCTAAGCATGGCTTCGAATTATTAGCAATAATTTCATAGTTTCTCCATAAATCAAATAAAACAGAATGTTTTAAAATTTACCTTTTCAGTCTTTTTTTTTATCACCTTTAGGGAACTGTTATAATGTTCGGCTAACATTAATGAATAATGCCTTACCATTACATCAGTTCTTCTATTTATTTATTATTGTTTTTATTCAGTCAAAAATCACACCTATGAAGATAGTGAAGCATTTTAGTCCTACTCATAATATAATATAGTACAGTTCACTGCAGAGAGGTTGAATGTACATATGTAACTGCTCTTCCGATTTAAAATATTTGTTTTTAAGGTTAGAATTCTTTATGTTGTCAAAGCAGAGAATATATTAACATTTTTCCCAAAGGTACTTTTGAACAGAAAAAAACAAAAACACTGAATTTTGTATTGTTTATAAAAACATTCCAAATTGTAGAATCAAGTTAGATTATGATGGGAGAGAAAATGTAAAATATAAACCACACGTTTGAGGTTATGTTGTAGTAAAAATTTGCCAGCCAGTTAAAAATTTGTAGAGCTAAGCTGCTTCACTGAGATAAAACTGTGATTTTCAAATACTGTAAATTATCATCCTGCACTCTGCTATCAAAATTGACAACAATTCTATGGTTATAGAAACACGAATCGTTACGCCTTTGCAGGATTGTGACAGGTTATACCATAAACGTTGAAGTTGAAAAATATATTGAAATGGGAGTTAATTAAACAGAAGTGATAAAATCTTGAAAATGCTTATCAAATTTTTCCTACCCCCCTATTTTCGAGGGTGCTGAACATGAATCTGGTTTCAGTTTCATCCGCTCGGACACAGTTTTCGAGAAAATAGATTTTCAACTTTTCCGCAATACATGCCACTTTCCTTATCACATAATTTTCACTTCACACTACTTAGATAGCGGATATTAATACTAGTAAATGCTATAACACTTCCTTTATATATATGTATATATATATATATATATATATATATATATATATATATATATATATATATATATATATATATCATATATTAAACCGTGATGAAACCTATTATTCATTACGATTTTCTTAATTTCCTTCAAATGTTTTACAATTCCGATACAATTGTCATCCATTGTAATATTTTTAATCGTGCGCCCTCTATATGAAACCACATGTACGGATTAGTATACGGGGAGCTCCAAAAGTTAATTATGAAGATTAACAACTAAATACGCTGTTATTTTAAAGGAACCTAACCTAACTGTCTACTTATGGTTAGGTTGGGTTACGTTAGGTTCCTTCAAAATAACAGCGTATTTAGTTCAGTTAATATTCATAGTTAACTTTTGGAGCGCCCCGTATACTAGTCAGTACATGTCGTTTCATATAGACGGCGCACGATTAAAAATATTACAATGCACGACAATTGTATCGGAATTGCAAACATTTGAAGGAAATTAAGAAAATCGTAATGAATAATAGGTTTTATGACGGTTTAATATATGATATGTATAAAGGAAGTGTTGTGGCATCTACTCGTATTAATATGAGCTACCTACCATATTCGTGTTCAGCGCCCTCGAAAATAGGGGGGTTGGAAAAATTTGGTAAGCATTTTCAAGACTTTATCACTTCTGTATAATTACCAAATGGAACAGCAATGAAACCCTCTATATTACGTATGGCACCAATACTGAAATTGATTTTGTCATTTGCATGTACCGACCACTAACAAGACGAGGGGTTACCCCCTAACGTGCTAGGCGTTAACCTCGATCCTCTGTATGGTATCGTTGATGGTGGAGAAGTGAAACTTGGCTATATGCTTCCTGAGACTCTCCGTGTTTTTATACAATTGCGAGCATATCACGCACTTAAAGGGCCCCGCAAACTCCCCGTGTATGTTCTTTTCGTGCGTCCTGAGGTGGTCTCGCCTCGAAAACTTCTTCAAGCACTGTCCGCACTGATAAAGGTGCTTGTTGGCGAGCTTTTCCGGCTTCCCTAAATTCAATGGAGAATTAGAAGGGCTTTAACTAAGTGGCGCATATGCGACAACTCTTACTTCAAAATCCGAGTTTAGCAGCTTTAGAAAGAAAACACGTAAGGGGTACAATTCTTATATTATTATTTTACATAACGTACAATATTTATAAACTCTAATAGAGGTGTTTCTGTAAAAAAGAGGCGGGATATGTTAGGGTATATCACAAAATAATTACTAAGTCTAACAAAATATATCAATTTGTTAATATTAATATTAATATCACAGACAGATATGGAAAAAGTATGAGAATAATTTAAAAAGTTTATAGCTCTTATATAAGTTATATAAATATTCTCTTTGGTATTACATTTACGTTAATAAGGAGTAATTAAATCAGGTGCAGGACATTGTGAGCTTAAAACTTCCAAATACAGGAAAAAAATACACCTCAAGGCAGAGAACGATTAAAAATGAAGCCTTACATGTTTAAAACCCTGTCTTTAATTAAGGTATGATTTTATACAGATACAAGTTGTCTATTTTCTTTCTACGAAAATTATCTACTGGTAATTATTTGTTAGTAATCGGCTTCTAAAAATCATGTATCAGTGTTAGAGAAATACTATTAGTTTCAGACCCATGCAAAAATAAAAAATCTAGTCTGGCTTATTAAACAAACAATTCCGTTAAAGGTCACCTTTAGGTTAATTATTTTCAACAGTTGCGAATAACTTATATTAGAAATTGTTTACGAAAATTAACCGAAAACTTCCACTGATTTACAGCACGGGATATAAAATTAATTCAAGATAGTTTTAACACCGATGTTAAATTGCATATCAAACACCTATGGGTTTTCATTATAAAAAATAGATTTGGGGTACATACTGGTCTGATATTTAATTTTCATTTTTATTTTTCAACGTACATTTTTACACAATTGTTAAACTGTTTTTGTTGTTTTTTGAAACATCTTAAGGTGAATGTGATTGAATACCGTTATTAAATAAGAGTGGAACACAAGAACAGGAATAGCATAGAATTACAGGCCAACACTAGCCTTATAATAAAGAGGAATAGACGATAGCATCTCAAATGAAACAACTATTCCTTTTTAAGAAACTGATCGAGCAAGCCATTACTCCGTGATAGTTCATAATTCCAATGCAATTGAGTAAAACACTAGAAGTTTTATACCACTATATTCGCACAAAAATCGTGACTGCAGTTCCAACACTTTATGTCATTATCAAACGGTGATTCAACTAAGAATCACCTTAGTTGATCACCATTCATCACCATTTATTTAATATTGTAGTTCGTTCAAGAGGTTTTCTTTAGAAATCCTTTAGAAATTAACTTCAACATCCTGTATCTCAAAAACGGCGCGTTTTAGAGCAATGTTCATAGAGCAAGCTCATATTGTTTTCGATCCTCTATCGTTCCCTGAGATTTCCGCCATGGAAACCCGGACCACCCTGTACAATATTTACGAAGGACATTTTTATAACTAATATCAAATTAACATGTTTTAGTTGAATGTGAGTGAATTTACAGATTGTTTGAACTTAGATTGAAATAGTGATAGTTTGTTTTTAAGTTTTTTGCTAGGAATTAACACACGATTTAAGTTATTATATATCTAACAAACAAAAAAATGTTTCCAATAAAAGTTGCCTGAAGAAATAAGATACATATATAGAAAGCATTTTTTATCACACAGGGTGTTCTTTTTCCACTGGCATCACATCTGTTCGTTATTTTAAAAATAATATTGATTCTAGAGAGCCTAGACTGCACCAACTGAAAATTTCCAAGTGCTTCTATAATGCATATGACATGGATATCGATAGATACAACAAACTAGACACTTTTGCTAGAAAGTCAAGAGACACATTTGCTAGAAAATTAAATGCCCTACCTAAAAATTTGGAAAAAACTGTTTTTTAGGGAGCTCTACTAATGCCAGTAAGTTGACAGCAAATTTATTTTTGAGGGCAAACAGTGACAAACACGAAAATAAATCAAGAGATACTTTGCTATAAAATTAAATGCCCTATTCACAAATATGGGAAAAAATTTAATAGAGCCGTACTTTTTTATTTATTTCAACGATACTCGATGTCAATGCCCTTTTAACTCCGCCACTGGTTGCCCGCGAATTTTCACAAAACGTCAGGAGGCAACCGACATGTCAGGAGGTACTACTGTATATCGAATGTGGTTTACTTATCTTAATTGAATTTCAAGGTTTTTTTTATTTTAAACACTCAGTATCTCGAAACCAGAAAGGGTTTTGGACAACAATTAAGAAGGTTTCAATGGGATTTTCAAATATGATAAAACGCCCTGAAAATTTGCTTAGAATAGAGCTTCATAATTTTTTTACCGTTTGGATTAAGAGAAAAGAAAATAATGTAAAAGAGGTAAAATGCATTAGTTCTTATGAAGGGATATTTTCGAATCACGAGAAAAGTACCTTCGGAATGACTGAAAAACGCCGTGTCTTTTACAGTGATGCATTGTACTTTGTAGCTTTCAATTACCCCAACCGGGATGAAATTGACCATCTGGTTTATTTTATATTGCAAATTATAGATCGAGGCGTTTAGCGTCATCAATTGATTTAGCCACACAACGGCAACGCCGCGAAGCGCGGGCTATATAAGTAATTAAAAAGTGTAACTACACAGATTTATTTTTGGAATAAGGGTTTAGGTAATGTAATAATTCGCTTCATTTACGGTATTTTCGAAGGATAAATACACGTCACACGAGGAGGATTTCATCGTTTGTCCCAAGTGAGTTAGGGAAACAATGCGATATCCACTGGGTTCGCCAACACACACACTCGACGATTTTTGTTTCTTTACTGACTCGACTATCGCTTTTCGCCTCGCATTACTTTTCCCAGTTTCAGACGTTACGCGGATTTTATTTAACTGACTTTTGGAAACGAAGCGCCCTTTACAACGTAAACGCGGTGACATTTTGAGATTAGGATAAATTTTTATGACGACATGGCTGTCAATGAAGACACGCTAAATCCGCGAGTTCTGCAGAAGCATTGCCGCGTGTTATACTCGCAGATGACAAATTCACAAATTTGTCAATTTGCAGAAATGCTTGTGTTTTTATATGAAATATGGTTATTTTCAAGTTTTTATGAAAGAATATGCGTTGAAAGCAACGCAATCAAGTGCTAATTTCGAAATTTACAGGGAAAAATTTTTCATTTATAAGTTAGAACACTGACTCCTTATATATGGCGAGCATAGGGCTAATCCCCTTATCCCTCACCCCTCGTTGGAACCTCCTTAATAGGATTTTTATTAAGGTCGCAAGTCCCTTGAAAATTGTCCCATATATTGTTGTGTCCCATTATATTGTTATATGTCCCACAGATGTTATGAAACATCCTTATAAAACATCGCAGGACTATCGGCAACATTTGTTTGAAACACTTTTTTTAACAGCTATCGTAAAAATCATCTTAGTTGGAACACTCGGTATATAATAAAAAATTCTTAAAAAGACAAAAAAAGACCAGCTTGTACCCATTTTTTTCTTTCAATATACTACGAAATTTTAATAGTTCTCCTGCCTCTCCTTAACAATGAGCTGCCTATCAGACTTGAACTTTTTATGTATCGTAATGAGGTGGGTGGTTAGGCTGTTAGCCGTTTTGAACGTTTTATGACACAGGTCGCACGGCAGCTGCTGGGCCGGCAAGTGCACGTCGTACATGTGTCTCCTTATGCTGCTCTTCCGCATCCACTTCCCGCAAGTCTCGCACTTGGCTGGAAAAATTTTAGCAACGTCGGATCGTGTGTATTAAAATATTAGTGGGTTCTCTTACACAAACTGTCTACTTACCATGCAGGAGGAGGGGGTGTTAACGCAGATATAAAAAAAAAAACAAATCGGAAACGGCACAAAAACTCACAAGTAACTGAAACGCTTGCGGCAAGGCAAAAAATAAACTGGGCACTAGCACAACGATGCAAATTAAAAATAAACGCAAATAAGTAATATTATGTACAACTAAAAATGTACTAAGCATATACATCTCATGTCATGTGGTACTTTCCCATGAAACGTTTTTCATATCTAATAGACATGTGGCATAAACTTTAATGTTAATCTAATACACTCAAAATATTGTCAAATTCATTCTTCTTCTTCTTCACATTATCACTTATGTTACATTATCACTATTAACATTAGTGAGTAACATTATCACTATGATGACAATATTAACTAACATTTTATACAAAAAAAAAAAATGCTGTTATTTTACTTAGCATCTGTTTTCTCTTTCTAGTTTCCGATTCAACTTATCTAATTGCAGGCTAACTAATTGAAATAAATACCAATTTAAAATTTTCGGCGTAATTCAAATCCGAATAGTTTTTAACCTCAAATTAATTGACCAAAATTATGCGTTTAACGTTTAGGTATGCGCAGATCTGTCGAGAATTAGGCACTTTGCATTTTAAAGTTAATATTTAAAAATTGTGAAAATGATAAATCATGAAATAGAAGGAGAGAAAGAGAAAAAAATTAATTGTTGATTGTTTACGAGGCGTGTTCAAAAAGTAACGCGAATTTTGTAATATCGCGGGTTGTATTAGTCCGACTCCGAAAAAAATTGCAAAGGATTCATAAGTGAGAAATTATGAAGAATATTCACGAAGCCTCAAAAACCAGTTCCGCCTCCATTGCGGGTATGCTAGAAAATGAGTATGTAATTAAAGTTACACCACAAACAATGCAGAATATAAAAAAATGCAAGGTATCACTCGCGATTTACTAGAAAAAACATTTTATGAAGTGAATAAAGCTATATAAATGTTTTGACCTTGACCTCTATTGAGGCAGAGGGCGAGGGGAATCTGAGCAAACCAGGGGACGAAAGTGGTGCAACTGCTAATTTTGTGGGACCAAAAATGGAACCATCAATCCATGAAAGAATCTTGGAGGATAAGGACGTCGAAAGCGGGCCTGTACCGCGAACGCCTCCATCCTGCCAACTGAGCAGTTGCTCCACCACCGATGCCCAGGCCACACTCGGGACCTTGACCTTGGCCTCTACTGAGGCAGAGGGCGAGGGGAATCTGAGCAAACCAGGGGACGAAAGTGGTGCAACTGCTAAGAAAAGAATGATTCAAATTATACAGATTAACTTGCATCGAAGCAAAGATGCCTCTTCTATTGTACAGAGGAATCTGGCTAAGATGCACACAGCACTCATCTAAGAACCTTTGTCGAATAACCAAACTCTTCATCGAATACTCAGAGACTGAGAAATGGGCCCAAGAATTCATTAAATTGAACAGGCCCAAAGCCAGGACCCTGGTGGGAATCATAACGGGCCACCATAGTAGACTGAATGCATATAGGCACAAGCTGAGGCTGACTGACAGCCCGGCTCATAACGGGCCACCATAGTAGGCTGAATGCATATAGGCACAAGCTGAGGCTGACTGACAGCCCGGCCTGCAGATACTGTAAAGAAGACGAGGAAACCTCGATTCATCTTCTTTACACCTGCCCCCGCTGGAGGAGAAGAGGTACCTTATATTAGGGACCCCTGCTATCCTAGAGGAGGCGAGGCTTAAGGCGAGGGACGTGCCTAAATGGCTCCTTTTATGGGATAGCATTTCTAGATAATGACCCGGATAAGAGGGGATCGCCAAGGGACTACCCATGCGATCAGTGGCTGATGAGGCCCAAACCCATATACCATAATGTATTAATATAATGTATATAAATGTTTTGTAAAAGATTATGTGAATAAGCCTATTAGTTTCTGAGAACAAGTTTAGTTCAGCAACGAATGCAAATTTAATGTAGTTTCATCTGATGGAATAATTCAGGTGTAACAGAAACCTAAACAAAAGTTAGTAACTAAAAACTTGTGTCCCACAGTCAAACATGGAGGTGATGGAGGCATAGTATGGGGCTGCATGACTGCATCTGGCGTGCAAACTTACAATTATTATTGGCATAATCAATACGTTTATATAGATATATTAAAAGAACATCTAAAATCACGTGCAGTGTGCAATGGTCTTGGGTCATCCAACATTTGTCCATTTGTCTTCCAGCAATGAACCACAATGACCCAAAACATGCGAAAAGTTTTCGAAGGCTACTCTACAATGCACCAAGACAACTAAAAACCCCACCCCGATCACCGGACATGAACCCCATCGACTATCTATTAGACGAACTAAAGTGAAACCGAAGAAAAGGGAGATTAAAAACAAGTCACGACTGAAGGAAGCATTGCTGAAGCAAGTATGAATCGGAAAATATTAAGCCTGATGTCACTACAAATTGGTTTTAGTGAAGAACAATCGCCTATGACAGATGGTAAGAAACAAATGAGACCATTAGTAATTTAATTTATTCAACATAAAAAGTATATTTTAATTGAGAGATCAAGTGTAGATTCTTTTGCTTATAAAAATTAATTATTATTCGTCAGTTAAATCATTATAAAATTTGATTTTTTGTTGCAACCTGTTGTGTTTATTCTTCACTATAAAAAATTTGTTAAACAGCAAACTATATTTCTTAATGTCCTGTCTTATTTATTTAACACAATAGAATAATTTAAGGGCATGGTATACCCTGACTTTTTTTAGTAACTATATATTGGTGTTTATTTTAAACCCTGCTTCCATTACTGAATAAACAACGTTATGTTAATTATATAGGGCAATAGTATTAACCTCTTATCAATTTAAATGTATGAAAAAATCACTGAATAATGGATTTATCTGATTTATTTTTATTTATTGCCTATTTAACAGTAAGTTAATAATTGTTTACCCAAATATTCCGTGAAATGATATATATTCCTAGAAAACGACTATGCATCAACAAATATATTGGCAATATAGTATTCATAGCGTCATTTTTACACTGCTACGCTAATGGCTCAGCTATTTATTTATTAAATATGTCATACCAATTATAAATTGAATACCAATTAAAATTGCATCATAATAGATACTTTAATTGTATAATTATTTCGAATATCTAACTTTATTCCTATCATATTCTGCACACCAACTAATAGAGGACTTTAAGTAATGTATATTTAAGTAATAACTTTTTATACTAATAGTATATTTAAGTATATTTACTTTTTATACTAATAGTATATTTAAGTATAAAAGTATATTTAAGTAATAACTTTTTAATAACTTTAAGTAATGTATATATAACTGATATCGATAAAACATAAGTCAAATATCAGTTTATTATGTATGCTGATTTAAAATTCCAAAACCCACCTAATATCAACTGAATTTATTATTCAGAGGGCGACGAATTTATTTTAATTTTCAAGGGTAAGATGTCGTACTCATTTTTATTTTCCAACCAAATTGTCTCAAAAAAATTATTCTTGAGGTGATACACAAATTCCGACTATTACGAATTCCAATAGAATTCTAATTTGGGTCTTTCCAACAGAAAAAATATATATATTAAAAGCTGTATTTATGGTCATCTGAAACTAATAAATATGGAAATTACTTTTCCGCACTCAACTGTACTAGCGGAAAAGTAATGTAATCGTGTAAAGAAAAATGGAAAAAAAAATTTTATTTTTCGTTTATTTTTCGTTTTTCGGCCTAAAAACAAAAAAAAAGTTTTTATAAAATTTTGTCTGTGTGTGTGTGTAGTCGTTGTCGTCGGCATTAAAATTATTTGTTAGCACGATAACTTAACTAAATCATGTGGGATCGATCGGGTTTAGACTGATTCTGATCAGGGACATCTCCCAAATTACACCTATTGATTTTGAGGTGGATAGGACACACCCCACCCTGTCCATAGGTCTATTTGAGAAATGTTTTTTGTTAGCACGATAACTCAACTAAATCGTGTCGGATCGATTGGGTTTTGACTAATTCTGATCGGGGGCGTCTCCCAGACGACACCTATTCATTTTGAGATGGATAGGATACACCCCACTCTGTCCATGGGTTATGAGAAAGCACGATGGTCGACTATCTGAGAAATCTTTCTTGTTAATACGATAACTCAACAAAATCGTGTCGGATCGATCGGGTTTTGACTGATTCTGATCGGGAACGTCTCCCAGACGACACCTATTGATTTTGACGTGGATAGGACACACCCTACCCTGTCCATGGGTCATGAGAAAGCACGATGGTGGGCTATTTATGTGTTGGTTTATTTTCTCTCGGCCACTCAATGTCGACATAGAGATGCTCTACGTGCGGAAAACTCCGTTTTAAGGTTTTAAAACTGTTTATTCGCAGATTATTCAAGGCATAGTTTGAATTTATGTGAACGTAAACTAAAAATAAGATTTTATGTAACGAAAAACAACTGTGTTGACAATAAAATCATATACTTATGCCAAACGACTCAATAGTTTTTAATTTTAATAGTTTTCATATCTTGTAAGACTATATTATGATAGACCTGTAATAATTGTGTAAGGAAACATATTAGAAATATTGAGTGGAAATCCACAAAATCGGAACATCGGGTGAAATTTATTGTGAAGACACTAATATGTAAAAATATGTATAGCTAGTAACAAAATAAAAATTGGAAAAACGACTTTTAGAGAAACTGGCCTATAAAGAGATCAGTCATTGTTCAGACAAGATTTAATATAAGACTATAAGACATACAAGTGAATGAAGTAATCTGATGATTTACCAGAATGTGGTATAAAACATAGTCAGAATCAGTCAGTTTCAACTGTCATTGTTGACGTTCAAAATTAAAAATATTAAAAAAAAAAATACCTCCACTGTGTTAACAGGTTGTTTTGAAATTTTCCGAAATTAATTTTTATTTCATCATGAATTTCATTAGTATGTTAATTTAAAAAACCTTATATTGTTGAATAGACAATCAATGAAAATCTCTTTTAAATGAGGTGTCCCTTTCAACATTCAAATTTTCGAGAGGGTAGTGGTATTCAGAGGGGGTTGTGTAGTCAAAAATTGACAATATAAAAATAAAAATTGATCTGTTTTAGAACTTGAAAATCAACAGGTGCCCTCTAATATACCCTAAAAAGGTATATAAAATGAATATGACCCGCACTATATAACACTCAGAATTTATTGTACAGGGTATCAGGATAATTTCTAGCATAATTTTATATAAACATACTTCAGATGCTAAACAATACAAAAAATCATTAACGCACCCCACAACGTAAAAAAGTTATAATTAACATATGTCTGCCTCTCCTCTATGCCAATGGTACGAGAGTCATTCAAATATAAACGAGTCTTTTGCACAAAAAAATTATTTTACATTTTAAGAAGAAAACACACTTTATAGTTATTTTTCTACATAGTTCCCCTCTTTATTAATGCATTTTCCCGTCGAACAGGTAGTTTTTTCATGCCGTTTTCGAAGAATGACTTCGGGCGGGTATCCAACCAACTGCGCACAAACTGTTCAGCCTGTTGATCGTTCGGAAAATGCTCGCCTTCAAGAGCTTCCTTGAGAGGACCAAACATATGGAAATCACATGGTGAAAAGTCAGGGCTGTAGGGAGGCTGGTCAAGTGTAGTCCGATGTATTTCAGCCAATTATTGGGTTGTTAGGGCTGCAGTGTGTGCAATGCAGTCTTGCATTGTTATGTGGGAGCAGGACATCTCGGATGGGCTGAAGGTGTCTTTTTGACCGATATGCAGCTCGAACCTGGTCACAGTAGTGGGCAGCGTTTATTGTGCAACGAACGTGAAGACAATCAACGAGTAAAACTCCTTTGAGAGTCCCAAAAAACCGTTGACATCACCTTTCCGGCTGACAAGCGAGTTTTGGCTTTTAATAGTCCTGGCTCCCCCTTTTTTCTCCACTTCATACTGGCCCTTTTCGACTCGGAAGTGTAGTGGTGAACCCAAGTTTCATCTCATATCACAATGCCTGTCCTTCATTTTGAAACCGAGCAAGAAGCGTCTGACAAACTTCAACTCTTGCATTTTTGTTTTCTTGGGTAAGCAGAGGTGGAACCCACCTTGCCGAGATTTTTCGAAATTCAAGGTGGTCTCGGATGATGGTGTGTACACTTCCAACACTGATTACCGTTTCCTTGCTGATTTCTGCTACAGTGAAGCGACGATATCTTTCAATGAGCTCGCGAACAGCTGCAGCATTGCCACGCTTAATGCCGTAGTGGGGGCGACTTCGGTGACTCGCATTTTCTACTTTTTCACGCCTTTCTTTGAACTCGGCAGACCAGACTTTCACTCGTGGCCATGAAAGTGCATCTTCCCCGAACTGTGCACGCACCCGGTCCCGAATTTTGGCTGGTTTAACGCCTTCGTCCGTTAACAACTTTATTATGATGTGTTGCGCAACCGAAGGATGAACCTCTCTTTCGCTCATTGTGAGGACAACTAAACAAACCGATTGGACCTTCGACTTGGCCTCGAGTCATTTAGAGGGGATCCCCCTACCCTTCCCGACGCTCCGTTTACCCCCGACACGCTGTCTATATCCTCAGAAGTAAAAGACTCGTTTATATTTGAATGCCCCTTGTAACATTGATAGTAACAAAAATATGACATACAGTGAGTAGGTCATTGCACGTTCATAATGGGATATTTAGTTCACTTCCTATTCATATGAGCAAGCATATTGTTTGGCGAACAGGCATACATATTGTGTGGGGTCATATATCCACCCAGAATTAACGAAAATAAACCGAATTTAGTGTGTCTGATAATTACATTGTAACGACTCAAATATAGTAATATTAAAAATGGCATTCTTTACTCACTAGGAATAGGCAGATATGATGTTAACTTAGTGTAGCTGACCGATAGGAATATACAATAAGATTTTCAGGAATAGTTTTAATCTTGGTTGATTTAATCAGTATTTAGATTGTTATTCGTTTATTTGTCAAAGTTGTAACACATCATCTTAATATCGATTAAAATAATCTCAGATTAAGTATTCAGCGAGTTCAAAAATACAAGCCCTTTACCAGTTTTAAAATATCCGAGGAAGCAATTTTTTCTTCTCAAAAAAAAATTAACCCTCCAATAATAATGGAAACGTGTATTTCATTCCAATGTGGCAGCTCTGACTGGGTAAATACTATCAAAATATGATACTAGTTTAAAATTTCACTTTCCACATGCCAAAGAAAATTGTCAGGATTAACGAAAAAGTGTAGTGTTGATTACAAGATTAGTATAATCAAGTAATAGCAACAGGACACTGAATATCACGTCATCTGCGTCAGCTGTATTCATTCTGAACCAATTTATTGGTCCGGTCCAGTGGCGTTCTGTCATAGGAAATATAAGGCACATATAATTTTTTTTATTGGTTTGCCTTACAATTGAAGTTTAGGTTCTTGATAGAGGGGTAATTACCCTGCTAAAGCACTATCCTGAAACCCTATTTATTCTATTACATTTTTATCCTATTTGTTTCATTAATTTTTATTACTATAATGAACCTCTCATATTGTTTTAAATAAAATGTGTTCGAAATTAAATTTCTAGTTTTTAGTTTTTGTTGTTCAATTTTTTAACATTATTTTTATTTGTGTTACTATTCAACCAACTTAACCTGTTTGATATAAAATCTGCTGATATGGTTAACACGATAGTTAAAAAATTATTACATAGGTAATAAAAAACATCACCCAACTAAGTTACCTATGTTTCTCTGATTTAATTGATATTGTTGTGACATCACTTAAAATATCTTGTCAATAACACTGTGTTATTGTTCAAAAACTATTCGGAGAAAGTACCACAATAACAACGATCATGCAATAATCCAAATCGATCACCTACCTTGATCGGAAGAGTTGAGGTCCCCTGAACCGGCGGCACCTATACTATTCTCCCACATGTTCTTCAAGTTCAATGGCTCCTTACCCTCCTCAGTTTCAGATTTGGTCGCGCTGACTATATTCTGACTCGAATGACTCTCCATACTAATAAAATCACTGTTATTGAATTCGTTTTTGGATTTGACTGGCTCTGGTTCTTGTTTGACTGGCTTCTGTTGGTTAGAGTGCGACTGGTGTGGTTCTGACTGGAAAAGGTTTAGATTTAAATACCGTCGCGATGTTTACAGTAACGTCTTACCTTAGACCGTTTAGCGTTTGTACTAGTATTCATGTTCTTCGAGGGCCTTTTCGTGAAATTGGTTGGGGGCGCCTGAGAGGGGGAAGAGGAATAAATAGGTAACTCGACGTCTGTTTCTATTAACTGGTTGTACATTTCATTCTCTTCGTCATTATCACATTCTGCTTTGTTATCTTTTGTGGAGGATGCTTCTTCGCTCTATAACAAATAAATTTGATAAAAACTAATGTTAAAAATAATAGTTTCACAAGAATTTAAACGCCAGGCAAAATCTAAATCATGCATAAATCTGCAGTAAGGAATTTTAGTACTCACATCATTGCAGATTATATTTAAAATATAAAATTTCTCTAATCAATTTGTGCTATTTGAGATTAAATAAAAATGGTTTTGATTAGATAGTTTAATAGATTATTTCATTTAATTACTTCCAATTTGGTGATGAACACAAAAAATATCAGAGAATATTATAATTAAGAATAAAATGGTTAATTTTCACAAAATTACAATTTTTGATCATTTTCAATCAAAACATAAAAATGAAATTCCAAAATAGTGCAATGTAAGTTCTAAATAACGTATATCTTCAAAGCATGTTATTACTTACGACCTTCAAACAGAGGACGATCAAAACTAACCAGTAAATTGCATACACAAACTACCTGAACAGTAAACTTTAGAATCTATCTAAATCGTAAAAAATACTACACAAAATATTCTAATAAACTATCAATTTTCCCAGTGGTTTTTGTTATAACCTTGACCTTTGCTGTACTTTAATTTTGTCTGATATTAGCTTTTCCACTATAATTTAATAACAAACAAAACTTGTCAATGTACAGTTAATATAATGCAATAATTTGAATAGATTTATAACACGAATTTATAAAACTATTAGTAAAAATGTTAGATTGATGGCTTAGATTGAATAATTAACAAACAAGTTTCTAGAGACAGCTGAGTCATCTGTCTCGTTTGATTCACCATTTGCATAAAAATATGCAAGAAATGAAAAATGTAGATCTGAATAAAATTAGCATAGCCTAAAAGCCTAGTCAAATTATTACTCTATAATAATTCCACATTTTTTATGTAATTCTAATCTATTTCGAACGTAATGGATGCTATTTTTCTAGAACTTGTCATGATAATTCACCAGTTCATCATTTCTTGTCAGAAAGTGATTATATATTTTCGCATTATTATACTTATAATGTAATTAAATACACTTGATTTATTATATTTAAAACAACTATACTTTTTGTAGATCTCTTGTAAGTTGTATATAGGTGGTAATTTGGACACTGGACAATAGAGACCGCTTAAAATTTGATAAACCGATATTTGAAAACTACCAACTTTCATTCTTTTTCACCATCATAACACATTTTCCTGTGACCGTACCGAATCATCCCCTGTCAGTCCTTTAACTTGCAGCAACTCTGCAGTACGCAGGAACTGCGTTAAATTCTCCCTCAGCACGCTAACTTCGCCCATATACATGAATTCCAGAATATCCTTCATGTTTTCGTGACCTACATCCTTCAATATCACAATGGGATGTTTGCAGGGGTTAACTTTGAACATTTGCTTAAAATAAGGACTACAAATAGACAGGACTATCTTATGAGCCTGAAAGAAATGCCCATCCACAGCTAGAGTAACGTCCACCATTTCGGCAGCTTCGAGGAGTTCATGAAACCCAGAGGTTAAGTTTGAATGGAAATTGTTCCAACGCAAGGAAAACTGTTCAGTCGTAGCCATTTTACTGTAAAAAGTAGACGGTTTTATTCCAGGAAATAAGACGCCATAACTCAAAATAACCTATAAATAAATTAAGCTTACTCACCCTTTTTGTAACAATTTATTATATCACGATATTACTAATCGTCAGTGCTTATAGCCTTTTGTGCGAGAAACAACGGATTGCTTTAAGGAGTTACATAACAAAATAAACAACTATAAACATAACTAATCTGTAAAAACACGAGAGCAACCCTAATTAACCATTTCCGGACCAATCCGGGGTCATCTGGGAATTGTGATTTGATACACGATGCTCTAGTCGAATTTTTACGACAAAATTCGGACTTAAGCCCGCTCCACACTCGCGTACAGAAAACCGACTCTGCTCGGGGAACACCGTAAAGCGCGAACGTGAAGGTGTGAAAGCCTCTTTATAGAACTTCGTAATTTGTGTTCTTAAAGTCTTAAAGTATATTCTGTGGTTCCGGGATTGCCAATAGAAGCAACTTATGATTATTATTTTTCCCAATAAGTGCGTTTCATTGTGAAAGATCAAAATTTATTGTAGTTGTTCTGTGGAACGAGATGGGACCTTCGCTTCTTCCTTGAAGTTTACTTAAATAAATATAAACACAATACTCTGTAAAAGCGAACTAAACTTACTTTATATACAGGAATATCACAAAAAAGCATTAAAGATATAACTTTACCTCTTTCGATTTGTTTCACTCATTTTTCTGTAAAATCAACTATTTACGAGTATGTTTCCTTACTTTAAAATTCATCTCTTGTAACGTATTGCTTTTAGTTGCATCAGTATTTATTAAATTAGAAATAAACAAGAAGTATCACAGTAGGACCTGTCACGTAATGTGATCAAACGTAGCTATGATGAACAGTGTAATCTAACGGTTATTAATTACAACGTTTTATTTTCGCTTGGCAGAATCACAAGTTGTAAGAAATGAATTAATAAGATTTATACGCTTTCCTCCACGATGATAACAGTCTACGATTTTTAACGACCCTGTATGTATCTTTCGATATAATTATTTATCGAATTATGTTAGTGAAGTATGAATTAAGATATGTTGTACCTAAAATGTTTTTGATTCATTTGATCAACTTGAAAAGTAACATACCTTTTAATTTTTATTTTTGTTTGTATTATTTTAAAAGCCGTGCGGGATACGTGTGGATTTAAAATAAGGCTTGTCTATAAATCGTAATTTGTATACAAGACTTAGTTGAACGATTTACCCAGCGATTGTGAGGACGCAGTGCTACCAAAATTGGCAGCACTGCCGATAGAATGGAAATTAAATTTTCGTGATAATAGTTGCAGAGTAAATCAAGATTTTAAAATGAAACGATTAAGCAAACAGTATGATTAATCTCAAGCCTCGAATCAATAATTAAATCCCACTATATTGTTAAAAATAGATTGCAGAAAAATATACTTCAACTTCCTTTGAGATCTTCCATAATCTTCAGAAGAAAAACAATATTTGCAAAGTTAATAATATATTAATGGCACTGTATTTACATGTTTTTTATCCACAAGTTTAAAATAGTTATTCCAGACAAAACTTACGGTAAGACAATAATAGCTATAATATAAATACGAAAAACGTATGTACACGATATTTGCTGGTATAAAAATATAGAATGAGCAAAAATCATTTGCCGCTCCACTCAGAAAAACTGCTTCTCGTCAAAGAACGTGCTTCATCAGGCGACATAACATCTCTCCTCTTATTGATCACCCTTTTCAAAATATCAGCCACCCCAGTATTAAGCAAAGCGTTTATGCAGCTGGTGCTAGACGACTGTAGAGTCGGCTTCAGCATTTCCTTTTGCTTCAGGAGTTCAGCAGAAGTTACAGCATACGACATCGACCTGTCCCTTGCGTACTTTCTTATATCCTCGTGAGTTACTTCTCTCTGATCCTCCTTCACGGATGAGTTCTGAAATGATAGGAAAATAGCTACACAGAATATCCGTTGGGTCTATATTTAATGATTAAATTAAATATCTTAATAGATGAATATACATTCTAATATACAAGGTATCTTTCAGCTGTACATTCTTTTTGACCGATTTCAACACCGAAGTACAGACCAGGCTATTTACTGCGCACCTCGTGGGCGGTCCGGTATCGCAATTTTGAGACTTGTTCCTATTCTTGATGAGCAGTATATATAATTAATTACAATTACAGACCTGTAGCGTACAGTATTGTCAGGTTTACTATTCATTATATCGCTATTTGCCAAATAAAAAACTATCTTATCTTGCCGATAAACAGAACAGTCTACCTGAGCCTAGCCATAAAAATAAGCAACGGTATATTTTGAGATTGCTTATTTGGCAAATAGCGATGAAATAAACTATACACATCGCGTTAGTGTTTTGCTTGGAAATAGGATAGCCACAGATGTGTTTGATTTAAATAATATAACCTGAGGGGAAAAAGTTATAAAATTAACTGATAGATGAAAAATTAGAATAGAAAAACATACTTTCAGATACTCATTAAGTTGACATGAACCTTTACTTAACATACAATTTTATTGTATTAACAATTTTTAATTTGTTTTTACAAAGCCTGTAAAAACGAGTTTCTTCCCAAAAGAGCCTACCAGACAGGGGCAGAATCTAATCTAAATTTCGGGATAGTTGTTAGTAGAGATTTATATTGAGGCCTCTTGAATCTAGCAGAATAAAAGCTGAAATTTCTACAATTACTATTTGTAAATTAACTAAATAAATATAGAATTATAAAACAAAAGGTTCCACCACGGCCCAAACACGGAAATGAAGCGATACATATTATGAATATGTGGGACTTATGTTTGATTAATAATTAAAGATTTGAATAAAATTCGATGGATTTGAAAAATTGTTTCCAGATGGCAAGTAAAATCACCAATGAGACCAGTGCGACTACTGCGACTCGCAAATAAATGAAGGAAAATTGAAAAATATAATGAGACGCACCCGATACTTTCCTCTAAAATATAGACAATAGTGAATTAATTTTTAGAGTTAATTAAGCTGAAGTCTCAAAATGGTCGTACCCTTTATTGACCAAAAATACGCACACCGTCAAAAGTCTTGGACCCCCGATGTTTTGTATTAGTAAATAATTTTTTTTTAAATATTGTATTTGTTTTTAAAAGTATGTTTTTTCTAAATTTATTTTCTTGTAATGCAAGAATTTTTTGTTTAAATTTAGTCAATTAAAAAACAATGAGAAAAAAAAATTGCAACTTTTAATTAAATTTATTATGACAAAAATTAAAAAACATACTTTTTAACAAAGTAAACTACAACGTAATAGTCAGTATGGCCTCCTCTGCTTCTCAGTAACATATTGACATGCCTGTTCATTGAAACAATCAAACGGTGAATTATTTGAGGGATATCGTTCCATTCCCCTATTGCTGCTGCAGCTAACTCTTTCGTATTTTCGGGTGGGTTCACGCGTTTGTGAATTTCTCTAGAAACAAAATCCCACATGTTCTCAATGGGATTCATATCTGGGAAATTAGCTGGCAATCTAATCGGGTAATATCTCCCTGTTGAAGTACCTCTTGAACCGTTCTTGGGCGATGTGGCTTCGCCTTGTCGTCCATGAAGATGAAACTGTCACCTAATTCGTCGCGTAGGAGGTAAATAATGGACCTGATAACACTTTCAATATAAACTTGACTTGTCATATTCTGATTTATTTATTTAACTGCGTACGGCGATAGAACATTATTCCTCTCCAAACCATTACTGTCCCACCATTGTAGGGAGCAACCTCACGGCGAAAATTTAGTCTCTCTTGACGAACTAGCTCTCTCCCTCCAGATCCTTTACCTATTGTCATTTCTCACCAGTCCAATTCTGGTTTCATTTGTGAATAAGACCCACTGCTGCATAAGCCAATCACTACCTTCCCGTGCCCACTGAAAGGCCCGCTTTCAGTGGGCAGTGGGCACGATGTCATGGAAGTAGAGCGGGTACCCTTAGAAGCCTTCTTGTACGTAAACTTGCACGATGAAGTATCTTTCGAACTGTAGAGGTCGATATAACAAAGCGAAACATACCTTGAAAGTGAGCCCTGAGGGCTAAAGCTGAAGCTCTTTCGGTGTCTACGAGCTTATTGAACCAAATACCGATCCTGCCGTTTATCTGACACTCGAGGCCGACCAACTACGTGGTCTTCTTTCCACTATCCTACTATTCTTGATACCTATGCGCTATTCGCACAACAGAAGATCTAGGAATGGCTAACATCTCGGATATCCGATGATTGAAATGTCCAGCATCGTGCATGGCAATAATTCTTGCCCTATTAAATGTAGAAATCTCACGTTCTGGCATAATAACGAAAGAAAAGTATCAAAGTCGCTTTGCTAAATATGCAATAAAACTGACGAATATTTAAAAACAATTATAACTAATCAACAGTATTTTATCTAGAAATTTATTTGATCTTGTTTGGCAGCTAAATAACTTACCTTTGTTGCCTAGCAACGAAAACAAAATAAACATAGTCGAAATCTGTAATATACGGGGGGTCCAAGACTTTTGACGGTGCGTGTATATTTCAATAAACGAAATATTTCAAAATGGGCAGATGGGAAAATTGTTTCACAAAAAAGTAAATAGCTAAAACGTTTTTGGTTACAAACATAATAGGTATTAAGGAGTCTATTTTTTCAAGAATAACTGTTTCAAGAATAACATGCCCTGGAAGATATAAATCAAGTATTCCTCGCAAGTGAGGGCTGTTTGTGTTGTAGAACGGTATAATTGGAGATTTGGGCCTATGAAACAAGCTAAATAACATTTTATGAAACGGCTAGATTTCGGGTGTTCTCGATGAGAATCGTTGGGTCATTAAAAATCTATGTCTAGTCGCTAGCGATTACATCTCACATATGTATAAGGTAGAGTATAGTCTTCTATTACGAGAATAACAGTGGCGGCTGGTCAGGGCTGGCAGGGTGGGCAGTGCCCACCCAGCTGTTTCGTAGAAGAAGAGGAACACACAGTTCCAAAGTTCGTTGTTTATCGTTTATAGAAATTAGTGAAGATATAATTATGTAATATGTAATTAATTAAATACATTATATATTACATAACAACAATAATACAATGAAAAGTTCTGATTATATATACTAATACTAACAGCGCAACCGTGGTGGAAAATTGCAGCGCAAGTAAGTGCAGCAATTCACTCTTCTAACCGTGGAACTAATAGTTATCGTGGTTATACCTAGCGTGGTGGGTACCGGGCCGGGTGAGCAGCCACGCCTTTTGCTTTTCTGGCCTTGTACATACGAGACAGCGCAAGCGCCTCGCACGAATAAAAAATTATATTGATTGCTTTAATAAATAATATACAAGTAAATAAGTGTCTACCAAGATTAGTTTTAAAATTAATATTGATATTATTGACATAGGTATACTTTCAACATCCCTTGAAAGTTTAAGTAATTTTACAATGATATAGAAATATGGGAATCTGCAATATAAAACAGTAAACACAAGAATAGAATTAATTAATTAATAGAATTACGAATGATTTGATTAATTTGAAGACAAAATAAAATTATACACGTATAAACTACATGAAATAATTTGAAACACGGGCACAGCTTACTCGAGTCTCGAGTAAGCTGTGCTGTGACACGCGACACGGGTGGGCTAGACCACTCTGCTGAAGAAGCCTTCGGCAAAGCGGGGAAGTAAGCGATAATCTCCGATCAGTCCGATCTCCGTATTTCCGAGTCAGTTTTCAGACATGTTATAGAACGTTGTTTATCTCAGCGAGGTCTGTACTCTGTAGGTTAGGGTTTTCAAAATTTTAACGGTTCTTTAACAATAATTACGATAAATTAGTGCGGCGGTAGTCTGTCTGTGGAAGTTGGTACATTTGTGTTTGTTCAGTATTGTATTTATTTAGTATTTATACCATGGCGAACGTGAGATAAATTTCAACTTGAAAGCTGAAAGAATTTTAAATCTTAACATATACTTGTACAGTGACTAACATAGAGTGATGATTCAAAGTGTTTTTTTTGCTATATTTTACTTCATTATTTTGTACTATATAACCTACTAATAGTTAGTTGTTGCCCACCCGTGACAAATCACCACGAGCCGCCACTGGAGAATAATGAATTCAAATAATATGTCATATACCTACTTGGCGAGAAAACGTCTCCGAATAATAAGAGTTCTCCATATTCAAATTTTCGGTGTCTTGATCGCTTCTTCTCAAGGCATTCTGCAAGATTTCGGTTATTCTTTGGGTACACTTTACCGCTTCCTGAATTTCATCCAAAGTAAGGGTTACATATTCTCCTGAATTTTTGTCGGTTAATTCCCTGTGGGTGCTGCATGTGCTTTTTATTTCCGATACATCATCAGGCTGTAAATATTTGTTCATTAATTTATAAACTCGACTTCTCATCCTATATACATATATATATATATATATATATATATATATATATATATATATATATATATATATATATATATATATATATATATATATATATATATATATATAGCAAATGTGTAAACAACAATTTTGAGAACCTCTGGAATAGATGTGGGAGGTATACATACAGATTTTTACAATCGCTCCAAAAAACTTTTTTGGGACAAGTCCAAGAGTATTTTATCTTTATTTAAATAATGTATACTAATGAAAATGAATTCAAAACGACAAATTAAAAAACTAACATTTCATAATAAAAATAATTCAACATGTTGTATAACTGTGTTAATGTAATAAATAAAATTTTAGAGAGGCTTCATAAAGAAACAAAAATGTTCTATTCGCGACCGTAACCATATAATAGTTACCTAATTAAAAATGAAATAAAATTAAATTCTTAGAGAAGACCAAACAATAGGATTTATTTGCAATGGTTTGGTAGAAATTGCTGTATTTATTTTTAGAAATTCGTTTATTAATATTATTTTTAATAGTTTAATCCCTCCGGTAAAAAGCATGAGACGCCTCTGTATACAAAAGAACTTCTTTTATACAGGATCTTTCAATAGGGATGCACGAAATCTGTTAGGTTATGTCGACCATGTTGTTAAAGCAACATCCGCCAAGTTGTTCAGTAGTATATGGCAAATTACCATTATTATGGAAGGTTATAGCGTTCAACAACGTTTGCAAATCATCAAATTTTATTTTCAAAATCAGTGCTCCATTCGAGAAACGTTCTATGCCTTGCGTGATTTTTATCCTCGCCACAACCGTCCCGCCGAGTTGACTATTCGGCGTTTGGTGGTCAATACCACGTACGTCAGCGAAACGCAAGGCCTACTGGAAACATCGGTGCTGTGCTTGAGAGTGTACGGGAAAACCCGAGACAGTCAATTTTTAGTCGTTTACAAGAACTTGGCGCTTCTGCGACTTCAACTTGGCGAATTTTGCATCGGAATTTGGGTCGGCACCCGTATAAAATCCAACTCACCCACGAACTTAAGATAAACGACCATAGACAACGTTGTATGTTCGCTTATTGGGCCCTGGAGCAGTAGGAAGTTGACCCAAGTCTCGCCAAAAAATCATCTTTAGCGACGAGACCCATTTTTGGCTAAATGGATACGCGAACAAGCAAAATTGTCAGATTTGGAACGATACCAATCCACACGAGATACACCAGCACCGAGAATGTCACTATTTGATGCGGATTTTGGTCTGGTTGGATCATCGGTCCGTACTTACTGCAAAACGAAACTGACATCCGTCAACGGCGAGCGCTACAGATCGATGATAAGCAACTTATCGTGACCTAAAGTGGATGATATGAATGCCGACGACATGTGGTTCCAACAGGACGGCGCTACGTGCCACACAACGTATGCCACGATGGACATTCTGCACGAGCGATTTAAGGGCATGATTATATCGCGCAGATGGAGCGTGAACTGACCACCGAGTTCGTGTGATATAACGCCTTTAAACTTCTTCCTTTGGAGATATCGTAAATCGCAGGTCTATGCGAATAAACCGCAAACAATTGATTCCCTGACACTCAACATAATGAACGTCATCCAGCAAATTCAACCAGATTTATGAGACAAAGTCATTGAAAATTGGACCTCCTGAATACGTGCCACCAAACAAAAGCCGCGGCGGACATTTGAACGACGTTATATTCCATACTGTTAATATGATAAAATATTCTATCAAATAAAAAAAATTGAGTGGATGTCTCACACACAACTTGTTTTATTCACGTTTAAAAATCGAGCGTCCTTATTGAAAGGCCCTTTAGGTTATAAAGGAAACTCCACGGGATTATATGACGATTGAAAGATGACACTTATAATTGGACAGACTCCTGATTAACCAATTTTTTACCAGTGGTGCGTTAACGCACCACTTAATATTTATATATTTTTTTATATAAAAATGGTATTTCAATCTTTTCACATGGTTGCATCTCTTTAAATACCATATTTTCTTAAAGAAAAAAAAATAGTTTCACTTACTTATTTCCTTATTTATTAACAAAATATTACGAGATCAAATATACGAAAAAAATGCGTTTTTAAAGGATGTCTTATCGTTGAAAAAAAAAAATACTTGCAACTGCAATTATCTATATATTTTGCTTTTAGAAATACCCTATATATGTATACTTCCCCATTCTTATAACAAATAGTATCAATGTAGATCTACAAATTTTTATTTTCATGTAAAATAAGATGGTGCGTAAACGCACCACTGATATAAACTATGCACGATTTTCGTAACTCTACGAGTTTCGACAAGTTGGTGGTAGAGCATAAATATATCAGTTGTGTTGTACCCTTCGCGCTATATGCACTGATGTTTTTCACTTTCATCTGAAAATGTCTTTTAAACGATTTTTGGCTCAAAAGGAGATAGAAGCTGAGCTAGAAAATGTTATTGCTGAATTATAAAATGACCGTAAAAACCAGGAAAACCGTATGTAAACGTTACAAATTTTCATACTATACTTTACGCACATTTTATACTAAATATTTTTATTTAGTAAAAAGTTTGTTCAGTGTTTCTTTATTTAATTTCAGATGTGATAGATATTGTTTATATACCCCCAAACGTTGATACTTTAACTGATGAAGAGGACGTTGACGATGATTTGGCGCCAGAGGAGGTAATTGCTATGGATATTGTGGAACTTTTGAGCTACACGGCCCATCTCCGGACCAAATGAGACAAAATGTAAGACTATATGAACCTGATTCGTCAGACGAAGAAAGCTTGGAACGTAAAATAAAACGATTACTCTCCTCTACCTCCTGTGTAAATTTACTCCCAGCCCCCACTGCCACCCGTGTAAATGTGCTCCCAGCTTCATGGTCGCTTTCACAGTTTGAGTATATGCATTTCCCTGTTTCAAATGAGATGACCGATAAAGACAGACTGAAATGTTATATTTATTTTATATATCACTGTTTATGCCAGTGGTGCGTTTATGCACCAGTGACTTTTTACAAGAAGAAACATGTTTATTTTTTGTTTAATGATAGAAATGTTTTATGTGTCTAATAATAAATATATCTCAATAACAACTCTGTGTTTTAATTATATTCATCCTTGGTAAAATATGGGTTAAAACCGAAAAGACGAGTTTTCCTAGTTTTAACTTTAAGCGATGTATAATTCAACCAATAATTTATACCGACTTTGACCATTACCAATTAAATATCACTAGTTCACATTTTTAATCATTTATTCTTATTTTGTTCTTAATTTATATTATCGAATACATTTTCTTTACTTGGTTATTGTATACAGTGGTAAGATGTATTCATTAAAACAGGGCCGGACTATGGATAAAGACTTGATAAATATATATGTCCAATGCTCATATATCTATAAATCTCTAAATATACCACCAGATTCGTAAACTTCCCTGTATTTACCAACCTACCATTTTATCTTCCGCGCTCAAATACGAACTGGACAAATATCGGCCTCTAGCATTGTTGTAGTTCAGCCAAAAATTGTTCCACTCCCCCACTTTGTTGTCGACGTCCACGACTTCAGTATTGGACGCGGCACTTCCAAAGAACTCGCTGTTCACGCTCTCTATCCACGTGAGGTAGCTCGAACTGGGGCTCTGTATCGTCTTGTCTTTTTCTTCGGTGGTATCCGAGGAACTCCTTAGAGCGTAATCCATTTGCTCCGACGCCGACGAGGACGAGTCGACGGAACTGCATTCTCTGCTGGAGCCGATTAGCAAAGAGGTCGGCGAGAAGCACCTCCTGGTTTTGTGTTCGGATATCGAATCTAAGCTGTGCCTAAAATGTGTGTATGTATACAAGACGTCCCGAAAATGGATAGGGTTACAGTACGTGACACGATTTTGATAACATTAATAACAACGGGTGTTTCTTGATCATCGCGTTAACTTTTTTAGCCATTGACGTGATGATCAGAAAGTTTTTGTAAAAGTATTTGATCTTTCTTAACCCTTTGTCGGTCGCAACCTTTTTGTACCTTCGTTCGGTCGCAATGTGCAAAAATTGTACAAAATTTTAAATTGCCATAGCTCCTGCCCCCCTTGGACTTGAGGGACGTTGCTTCGTGGCTTCCTTCTTTAGGATCTAGACTAAGGGAAAAAAAAACATAATTTAAAAGAAAAAGGTTTATTATTACCCAAAGCACAGAATTTTCAAAGTAACTTTTTTTGGCCCTCCACAGAGATATTTCAGAATTTGGACAGAATGGTGACCTAAACGTTAAAGTAAAACAAAAAAAAAAACACTAAGGTACTTCAGTATGATGCCAATAGAATTATTCTTCCTCAGAATCGCTGGACTTTGGTCCCTCAGAAAAACTTGGGATGATGGCAAGTTTGCACCCATCGCAAACTGGGTTCGTGTGTTTAGTGCAGATCGCCTTGGTACAACGCACACATCTCGACGTGGTTTGCCTCCTGAGACCAGTTTCAGTAGTGGAGGGCTCGCACCTACGCCTCTTGAAGGGTGGTTCGTCCTCATCATCATCAACTTCATTGCCAATAATCCTCGTGGGGTTAAACTTTCTACGGCAGAATTGGAGGCTGGTGGGAGTTCCGATCTTCTTCTGGCTAATTCTCTGCAGCTCTGAGAGAATAAGCTCATCGGCCAACTTTTTCAGACAAATTCTCCTGTGCAATGGCTCCGACCATTGTCCAAATAGATGACGAGGGAGTTGATCCCAGCCAGATTCATCATAGCATAAAATATCACCATGGGCCAACCCTTGTTATTTCGGCTTACAGCATAAGTTGAGCACATTTGGTCTGCAGTATCCACACAGCTTTTTGTAACATTGTAGAAAGTTATGGTCTCTGGCTTCTTTTCCTGTTTAGATGAAGGATCAATGGCATCGTCATTATGAAGAGTAGAGACAAGGATCACATTTTTTCGTTCCCTTGGAATGTACGAGACCAGGGCTTTCCCGTCGTTGAACCCGAACATACTGGTATACTGCTTCCTTCCTTTCACGTTCACAAATGCTGAAGGCAACTGTCTCTTATTTTTCCTTACTGTACCAACGTATGTGAGATTTTCCCTATTGAGCTCATCAACAAGTGCAAAGTCGGAGAACCAGTTGTCGGCTGTGATGTTTCGCCCACTTCCCAGTATCGGCTGAATCATTCGTTTTACGACATCTGGAGGTTTGTTGCTCACTCTGAATGGTCCTTCAGGCTGTGCCCCAGCATACACTTCCAAATTGTACGTGTAGGTCCTTTATGTGTCCACAAGGGCGAACAACTTGATCCCGTACTTATTGGGTTTTGAAGGGATATATTGGCGAAAAGGGTACCGCCCTCTGAAACCGGGCAACATTTTGTTTATGGTGACGTTTTCTCCAACAGAATAAATCTTTCGACAGTTCTCCACGAATAGTTCAAAGATCTCACGAACTGGACAGAGCCGGTCATACAGTTTCCTGTGCACTCGAGTCTCGCGATTGTCAAAACGAAGGCATCTGATCAAGGTTTTGAAGCGTCTTAGGCTCATGACAAGGCTAAACTTTTCAATTCCATCATTTTCCCGACCCCAGAGCTTTTCCAAAATCTGACGATTTCCCTTATAGGCCCCTGCAAGTTAGAACAAACCAATAAACGCCCGAAGTTCATATCAGTTGGCATAATGTCCCTTGCTCGAGAAAATTTCCTTTTGATGCTTTCGATATACTGATTGGTATATTTGACAACCATTTCAAACATATTATCAGTGAGAAATAAATTCCAACATTCAACTGCAGTGCTGGCCTGTCTAGCTGCTCCTACGACCCCTGGAAGGCGAGTGGTAATATATTTAGGCCCTCTGCGCTTAAACTTATTTGGTGGCTTTGTGGTCCATTTGGTCGTCTTGTCCTTCCCGACAAAGAATGGTCTCTTTTCTTCTGCAGTATCACAATCCTCTCCATCTCCAGATTCGTCAGTATACTCCTGTTCAGTAGCCCTATCATCTTTATTTTCTTCAACCCCATCTTCTGAGGCTTTCGTCATCTAAATCTTCTGTTTGGACTGGATTTTCATCATCAGAATCTTCCAAAAGACTTCTCAATTCTGCTAAATCCTTATCGTTACTCAAATCGTACCTTCTCATTTCCGACTTATATGTTACTGACAGATATCGTATCGATAAAGATGTATACGCCATAAACTTCATTCGGCATTTGTCCTGAATCGGCGTACCGTGCACGGCACTGATGAGAACTAACAAGTTCGAAACAGCTGTATGTCGTTCGGTTCCGATCCGGGACAAATGTCGAATCCTACCTGTGGCGGGTTTTATTTTTTGAAACCTTATCTGATCGTGCAGAAACACGAGAAAGGGGTCGAGGATCGCTTCTGGGTATAATTCAATGCCTGGCGGGGCTTTAGCCCGAGGAGTAGTTGTTTCCTAGAGCGATTATGTAATAACTTTGATATACGGGAACTACTATGATAACCGCTTGGCGGCTTGTTGGTTCCTTTCTCGATTTCCGACTTATATGTTACTTCTATAAATCTGGCAAAATTACCTCATAAACTGGTGAAATATAACCAATAGAGATGAATGTAACACAAAATATTTCAAAATATTTTGAATATTTTCTTCCCTCGAAAGTGTGTCGAATTAGGTCGCAATATGTTTTTCCGGCCACTTGCTTTGGGTCTGCTCACTGTGTATACAGATCGACTATTGAAGTGAGGGGCTCCGAAGACCTCACCGAGCCAGGAGGGTACTGGGGATGGGGCGCCCCCTGCTCCCTTTAAGCAGTGGTGCCAACCCGAAAACGATGTGTGTGCTTTTTTGCTCAGTTGCGACCGACGGAGGGTTAAAGAAAAGAAACAAACATTTAATTACAGTATTTAAAGTGATTTTAAGTTAAACCGTGGTTTATATAAATATAGTTATTCAACTACGGACAGTGGCGCAGCCATGTGGAAAGTTTGAGTATTACAAAGATGGTTAATAATGCTGCCTACCGTGAGTGTGTTACACTTGGATAAACCCGCGGCAGCCGAAATTCCGTAACGTAGATTTGAGATATTTAAAAAGCAGAAATTATTCGAAAGTGCTATCGGATGTAGATACATACATAAATAGTCTACACTAAAAAAGTTTTCTACAAAATTCTCAAGCGCACTCGAGAATTTCATAAATAGTTGTCTTGGTATTCCAAAGCCTCCACAGCCAATTCTTACATAATGGGTAACATGGTCAGGAACAGGTTTTTATTGTGTGCAAAATGTTTAAAAACTAATAGTCCTTGTTTTACAGCTAGATGTCATAAAATCAGTTGTTATTAAAGAAAATCAGATATGCAAAATGGCGAGATGCTCGATTAGAAGTAGATTTACAGATTTATCCATAGCACTTACGAAGAACTAGCAGATGCCACGAACAAAAAAATTAATGCAATTGTTCACAAATGTTCAAAATTTGTTGTACAAATCAGAAGTGATATTACATAAAATTTTGTGACTTTACAAACACTGGTGGTTTTAATAGCACGTTAGTTCTTGCAGTCTGCTAAACTAAACTGAACATGCTTAGTAATGCAGGTGCACCTATACGATTATAGAACAGTTCAAATAAAGATGAAAGGCTTCTAGAATTCAATGACTGGATGTCAAATCTTTATAAAAGCAGAATATGATCACAACTCCTTACTGGATAATAATTATCTATGCGAAGTAACAAATACTTTAAGAAACGTCACTGAATATTTTAAAGTTGATTCATAGAACATAGATAGTGGGAATACCAAATAAGGCTACAATATTTTAATTTCGAACGAACTAACGCAAAATATAAAGATTTTAAAATAGCAGTGACATTAATGGGTGTCGTGTTTCTAATCACAAAACCATGGGTACTCGTATATGCATTAAGAGCCACGGTCAATATGCCCAGAGAATGATAGTTTATCATCAAATTACAAGCCAAAATCCTTAATATTTTCAGAACGTATAAAAACTGTACCACCAAGAGAATAGTGAAGAAGATTACTACTGAGTTGCTGCTACGGATACATTAAATAATTTCACAGACCTTTTAACTATGGCAATGTTACATCTTTAGATGCCGAACGGTCGTTTTTTTTATAAGAATATTTTCCACGTTGGATATCGCTCACGGCAACACCTTTAGAGATATATGCAATTCTATAGATGTTTAGTCGAACCAAGCTCGATTTGTAACGCTAAATTTTATATTATATTATATATAATGTAACTATTATGTATTATATAAATTATTATAACTTATACGTAGTTGCTTATACACATCCCTTATTATATTTCTATAAACAAGGGTCAAACAAATAATAACACACTAAATCATCAATTGAATCAAATATCTATAGCAAAATCTCACCTAAATGTACTGTCTAAGGATTTCCTATAGCGATTACTAACACTCTGTTCCGTGTTTTTATTCAGAACGTTGTTCTCCGTCTCTTCATTGTTATGCACCATATTGAACGACCCCTTTTCTTTCTTGGTGGACGCGCCGCTGACCCTTCTGACGGTTGCGGTCCTGGTAAAGGTGGGCGCGGGGTTTCCAATTAACGTCAAGTCCGTTATGTCAGACATCCAATTTGAGTCTTTGATGAAGTGCTCTTGGAAGAAGGGAGTTTGACCGGGGGAACTCCCCGAGGACTCGGAGTGAGAGTTGGAATCATGTACGCTGCCGTCCTGAGACATTTCCGCTTCTACTAGAGAAATATTAAGAGTTAGTTAAAATATGTATAGTTCTTTTGCCGAATGATGTGAAATTGAGGTTGGTTTTAGGTGCACAGTTAAACAAAAAATGCATTCTGATAACTATAGTTTGGTCCGGAAATAATCACGTAATATGTATAAGACCACTAGCGCTATTCGGCGTTTTAATTATGTAGATGATCACTAATGCCCGCGAGTAAATCGTACATTCCAGGTTCGGACTTACGTGTATAGCGTAAATATGACAGTAAGTTATGTTACTAAAAAATTAATATACAGTCTTGTGTATTCAATAAAATTTATTGCTTCTGTTGTTATAGACGCCACAAGACTGACAATTAAAATGTAATATATTGTTTGTCATATCTTTATCTGTGTATGTCACTGCAGTGCCCTGGATTCACCCCTGACTTTTACGTCATGTACGATTTACTCGCAGCCATTTGTGATTACCTAATCACTGTCTTTGCCATTAAGTGAATTGATATAATAGAGACTATTGAGTGTCCAGTTAAACATCCGAATGCATCTCGGCTGGTCTATTTTGTCGGAGTTCTCTTAAATCCCAAATATATATATATATATATATATATATATATATATATATATATATATATATATATATATATATATATATATATATATACATATCGTAACAGAT
Organism: Rosalia funebris; assembly: GCA_037954035.1. Taxonomy (NCBI): domain Eukaryota; kingdom Metazoa; phylum Arthropoda; class Insecta; order Coleoptera; family Cerambycidae; genus Rosalia; species Rosalia funebris. The sequence goes on from JAZFAV010000022.1 coordinate 14,852,018, forward strand.
CAAATACTATTGAGGCATTAAAAGATTCAGAAACGAAATAGGCATAATAAATAATTCTACAAGAATTTCTGTTTCGAATTGCACACTGTCAAAAGATAAATCGCAAACAATTTGGACACTTAGTATAATGGTGTTTGTTTGTATTAATTATTATTTTTCACAACATTGATCAATTGCTAAAATACTTTTTGTTTCTCAAAACAACTGTTATATAACCTGCCACAAATTTTGATACATCATACATAAAAAAGTATTTTCTTAAAGGACAACATCAGATAAGGGGGTTTTGATTAAAAAAAGTGTCAATGACATCATAACTCATACCATTATAACATCATAACAATGACAGTGATGATGTTAAAAAAGTGTACGTATGCCAAGAAACACGCAATTAAAAACAAAATATACCTAGCCGAAGATTGTTTTTAATTGCTCACTGAAAAACCACGCTCCGAAGTGTTCAGCTTTTCAAAGTAATTAAACCCCTTCAAACCGTTTTTAAGCAAATAAAAATATAACAGTCTCTTATTTTTAGTTTAGTTTACAAAACAACCAAAAATATAAAAAGTTTGAGGGAGATATTAAAGTAACGTTCCTTCGCTATTTGTGTGGCTGTATCCGATGATATACATGTGAACGTGTGTGGTTGTGGAAAAATATTTTAATTTTGTGTTACCCTATCATTAGCCAAGTTTGGAAAAGAAACAGCGACGCACCGGCCGGCAGTGTGTAATATTACACGAACCATTTGAAGCTACCTTCAAACCCCCATAATTCAAAAACTGTTAGACCTACATACTTGCAATTTTGGATGTCTAATAAGATCTCTTGGGGTATCTAAAATCCCAAATTTCATTAATAAAACTGTTATAGTTTTCGAGTTATTAAGGTCTGAAAAGTGATATTTTGATTACTCACTGACTGACTCATCAAAAGCTTAAACCACTTCTAGGTGACTTAGAAACTTGAAATTTGGCATTAACGTAGATTATTAGGTGTATATGTTGTACTCAATAGCCGAATTCGGCCACGGACCGAAATTTATACCCAGAACGCGTTGTGAACTTCATCGAGAGCGTGCGGAGTTGACTTCCAGTGCGTTCTATACTAGAAGGTTCGCCAAAGTTCTTTATCTAGAAACGTCTGGAGAGACGTTCTACTGCCTATATAAGAATTGTGTCGTCCAGCCAGGAGTTAGTTGAATCTGGACCGCGATAGTGAGCGATACAGTGCGAAGAAAGTGATATACAGTTCGAAAGTTAGTTTATAAAGTTAAAGTAGAAAGAAAGTTAGTTAGTTAGTTGGACTTGTGAATAGTTGAGTTGTAAATAAGTGTTCGAAATAAAGAACTTTCTAGTAAATTTGTTACAATATGTACACAAAACGCGTTGTGTATAAATTAGAAAGATCCACAAAGCGAAATTACGACGACCATCGGAAATACACGAAGATTTTTGCGTAATGAATATTATAAATACCCACAAAGCAAAACTTTGTTTCTAAACAAAATTCTTCGATTTAGATTCTATAAAAAATGTAAAATGCAAATACTTAACTTTATTTAGTTTTATTTATGTATTAAAAAATATTTAAAACAACTACATTTCTTCATTTATTCTTGCATGTTAGCGATCCATGACACTTTGAGTTACATTTTTTGTTTCCTTGTTTACAGGAGCATTTATTATCACCACAAAATCTTTTACAGTTGCATCTGATGCACAATATCAAATAACTGCTCGCGATGAACATAAAGTTTGATGTCCTCTTTATTAGTGTATCTTTTGCCTATCAATTTTTCATTTTGTTCAATATTTAATAATTCATATCGATTCAACCTTCGATAATGTTTAGATGAAAGTGGTTTGCCCAATCTCTGCAATTCTTGTGCTTCTTTAACCTCACTAATTATTTCTTTATAGTCACCTTCTAAGAGTAGTGTAGATCTAATAGTGGACCCTATATAAAGTTTATTCAAACCATCCTCAAATTCTTTTTTAAGGTTTTCAATCGATTCACCCATTTTATTACAAACTAAGCTAAGAATAAATAAACACTTGTTACCCGTTAGATTTCTTTACACAATACCGTTCTAGACATTGCATTGTTTTCCTCGCGAGGAAGTTTCGCGAATCAATTCTCACATGGTCTAGTCTAGACGGTCTAGAGTTCTAGACTATTTCCTCGCCCTGAGTCTCCCCTCCACTTGACTCTCTTGGCTGCCTCACCCTCATCCGCTCACTAGACGATAAACAGCCCGCATCAAAGACGTTTCCAAACCTTCCACGATCCAGAGGAAACCCACGAATATTTAGTAGACATTTTGCATTGTAGATAATCATGCTCTATCGCGCGATAAAAATTACGCCGTTTCGGTGATGAGTGGTGCTTTCTTGTTAATGGCAAGTTTGTGCAAAAAGAAAGCGTTGGTGGCACATTAACCTGTTTAAAGAATTGAATGGTACCGAGATTAATATGGATTTGAACGCTTTCATCCGACCACCCCATTTTTATAGCTGAATGGACGCGCAATAAAACGACGAACCTCTCGCGCTCCCGTCCAAATCTGTACTGCGAACACACAAAGCGTTCGTCGAAAGAACCGACACGAGGTGGATCGTAAACACTGTACTAATCTAGAGAACTTGCTGCACGCACGCGGCGCGCATATGTATACCCACCTTTACCCATAATGCGAAAGACGTCGTGTGTTTCCGATGGTCGTACTAATTTCGCATTGTGGGTCTTTCTAATTTATCCACAACGCGTTCTGTGTATATAAAAAGTACCCGAAAAGCGATGTAAAAAATTATCGAAGTTCACAACGCGTTTTGGTTAAAAATTTCGGTGTCAGTGGCCGAATTCGGCTATTGAGTACAACATATATAAAGGAAATAAACAGTTTTAAAACCTTAAAACGACTTTTTCGCACGTAGAACATCTCTATCTCGAAATTGAGTAGCCGAGAAAAAATAAACCAACACATAAATGCAGAGTATGTGTTTTGTGCGACAGCTTTACTTTTTTCAAATAGTCCACCAGCGTGCTTTCTCATGAACAGGGTGGGGTGTGTCCTATCCACCTCAAAATCAATAGATATCGTCTGGTAGATGTCCCTAATCAGAATCAGTCGAAACCCGATCGATCCGACACGATTTAATTGAGTGATCGTGCTAACAAAACAATTTCTCAAATAGTCCACCATTGTGCTCTCTCATGACCAATGAACATGGTAGAGTGTGTTCTATTCACCTCAATATCAATAGGTGTCGTCTGGGAGACGTCCCCGATCAGAATCAGTCAAAACCCGATCGATCCGACATGATTTAGTTGAGTTATCGTGTTAACAAAAAAATTTCTCAAATAGTCCACCATCGTGTTTTCTTATAACACATGGACAGGGTGGGGTGTTTTCTATCCACCTCAAAATCAATAGGTGTCGTCTGGGAGACGTTCGCGATCAGAATGTCAAAACCCGATCGATCCGACACGATTTAGTTGAGTTATCGTATTAACAAAATAAATTTCTCAAATAGTCCACCATCGTGCTTTCCATGAGAAAGCACCCATGGACAGAGTGGGGTATGTCCTATCCACCTCAAAATCAATAGGTGTCGTCTGGAAGATGTCCCCGATCAGAATCAGTCAAGACCCGATCGATTCAACACGGTTTAGTTGAGTTATCATGCTAACAAGAAATTTTAATGCCGACGACAACGACGACAACACACAGAAATTTTTTAAAAACCATTTTTTTTGTTTTTAGACCGAAAAACGAAAAATAAACGAAAATAATTTTTTTACATTTTTCTTTACACGATTACATTACTTTTCTGTTAGTATAGTTGAGTGCGGAAAAGTAAAAATCTGAAACCACAAATTATCGATGTTCGGTGTCGACAAAGTTATTGGTGCGTAGTTTCCAGACAATGAAAGGGCTATGCACTATAACATTTCCACCGTAATAGAAAATATAGAAATTGATAATGAAAGGAAAACAGTGAAGCGCAAACGCAATTATGATTATTGATAATTATAATGCGCAAATGTATTTATTTAGATAAAAAATAAATTTCGAAAAAGAACTCAAAATAATATCTACTTTGTTTATTGAAGTATCCTTTTTAAAACGGTTTTTTTTGTATTGTATAAGGGTAGGTATTATAGTTTATAACGTTAATAGAGATGATTTAATTCGGGCGTATTTCATGTTTTTAATTGACCGATAATAAAGTACAGCCTCTTTGAGGCGTGCAAAAAAGAACAAAACTTTCTAAGAATTAATTATATCTCACCAAAAACATACAAAAAAGTAAAAAGGGGGCCAAGTTCGGTACAAACGACATTCGGGGTTGTCGGGTTCGCCAATAAAAGAGTTGGGTGAGTCTGAACGGGTGCCAAATTCCATAGGAACTTACAACGGGAACTTGCAATAGGAATGTGCAACGGTCTTCAATTGAAGAAATTAATCGAGAAAGCCGTTACTCTGTAATAGTTCATAATTCACAACGGAAATGAATAAAGACAACTACTACGTTTTTATACCACTATATTTTTACAGAAACGTGACTTCTTAGTTGAATCATCGTTTGAAAATGACATAATTGTCGAAACTGCAGTCACGTTTCTGTGAAAATATAGTGGTATAAAAACGTAGTAGTTGTTTTTACTTATTTCCGTTGTGTCTTCAATTGATTTAAAAGAAAATTTGTTATGTTCTTTGATATTGAACGTATAACTTGGCAAGTTTTATATCCAACTAAATTGTTTGTACTATAAAATAGAACAACTAGCAAAATTTAATTTTAAGCTTGTATTAAATATCATCACGTTAAATATAGTTTATTGACTATTAAAACTTGCCAAAACTTGCCAATGTCAAAGAACGTAACAAATTTTCTTTTAAATCAATTGAAGACCGTTGTACATTCCTGTTGTAAGTTCCTATGAAATTTGGCACCCGTTCAGATCCCAACTCTTTTGTCGGCGAAGCCGACAACTCCGAACCTAGTTTGTACCGAACTTGGCCCCCTTTTCACATTTATGTTTTTGGTGAGATATCTCTATTTCCAAATCTCTATAAACCACTCAATAATATTCCACGGTATTGATACAATACATACCTGTTCAAATATTTAGAAAAAGATATATATGTATGTAAAAAATGTCAGTCACTGTCCCAACCTCTTTCGAATGAACTCCACCCTTACTTCACTATGAATTTAGCACTATCTCAGAACGTTTCAGATCCATTCACACATCAGACACGAAGAAACGGGCATCACTTTCGCAACCTTTACAAAAATTCACGCCACTCTCGGGTCAGCTTACTTGTCGGGGGATGATGGGACGGCTAAGCTGGCGGCATAATTCAGGGGTCTTGGCAGGTGTGTACGGTCACGCTTGAGATGTGTATCCATGCCAACGATTAACTAACGCAAATCTTTACGAATCGGTGGATATTTAGTGTGTTGTTAAATCAATAAATACTAATGAGTGTTCCACCCCGTACTTTTCTAATCTGCCTGCTGGATGCCCGGCGGGGGATTAACGTGAAAAAAAGAGGAATCTGCGTCAATGGGCCGGCTTTGAATAGGGTCAGAGGGTCAAGCGAGGGTAATTGGGTGACTTTTAGGCCAGATGAGGATTGGGAATCGGTCGTTTGCGTAAACCTTATTCAAACGGACTTACAATTATATTGAATTAGATGAGTTTCATTAAGTTTTTTTTTTAATTAGTCTCAACACAAATTAAATTCCAATGTTTGCTGTATACAGAGGTGTATCAAAAATTATATTAGTCAGAAGTAGTCGTGGATTCTAGGGTAATTATAATAACACAGATCTACAAATTTTGACATTTTGAAAGTTGATTTGGGTTTGATAAGTGATTATAAGTGAGTTATTTACGCTGATTTCATATATACCTTGCGGTTTTGCCCCTCACGTAAGGTTTTTGATCAACTGAATAATCAGAATAAATTAAAAATCAAAGGAAAAATTACATTTTAATAAACATTATATTTAATAAACATTTAAAAACATAGTAAAAAGCAACAACACAAACAGTTTTGAGTCTCTAATTTCTTTTTTTTTTTTCTTTGAAAATCTCTCCCTTTTCAATAAAAAACTTCGTTTTGTAGTTTCTCTTCTGTAATCATTCGTTGAATGTTCAGCATCCAGCAGTAATCTGCCATCATCACCACATCCGATCGACCCTGGTACCTCCTTTCCATTTCATTTATGTCTTAATGGAACCTTTTACCTTGCTCTTCACTAACAGCACCAAGATTTTTTGGAAAGTAGCCCAGATGAGCATGCAGAAAATGAATTTTTATGCTCATATTACAACCAGATTGTTTAAACTTATCCAGCATTTTGTTGACAATTTTCTCATACTGCGGATCCTATTCTTCTTCTTCAATATGAAAGATTCTTTTTCAATTTCTGTCATTGTTTCTTCAAACTGTTGGTCCTGCATTAATTTTTTTATTTGTGGACCTACGAAAATGACTTCCTTTAATTTTGCTTCAAAAAGAGCTAGAAATTTGCCATATAAGTACTTAAAACAATTCCCATTTTTATCTATAGCTTTTACAAATTACTTCATTAATCTTAATTTAATATGACGTGGCGACAAAATAATTTTTTGCGGATCAACCAAATTTGCATAAATAACGTTTTTTTCACCAGATGTTAAGTTTATAAAAAAATATATTTGGTGTATTTTACAACTTTTAGGCATTTTTAAAACAAAATAAATACACATTACGCGAGTAAACGTACACATATTAAAAGCGTACAACAGAGACTATGTAAATACCCGAATAATAGGTATATGTAAATTCGGCCACCGGCCAATATCCCCACCGGCCAACTCTGTTTTGGTAAATCCCGCACACTTGTTTGTACGTTTCAAACCGATCAAACACAAGGGCGCTGCAAAGATTGAGGCAAAATTTAATTTTATAGAACCTCGGTTTTAAAAACTACAAATTATTGTACAATGTACTGGGTTAGTCACCTAAAATTAACCCCCCCTTTATTTCTCTTAATTTCAATCGAATCGAAAAATTCAAACAAGGATATTACATGGTTTTTTATAAATTTTTTGCATATTTAAACAAATTTTCAAAAACTCTGCAAATTGAAAGGGGGCGAACAATTTTTTATTTTTTTTTAATGGAACACCCTGTATTTTTTTACTTAAAAAATTTACCCACAGTTTTCTGATCAAAAAAATATATAATTGTTGTATCTTGGTAAGTATAGTTCTTAAGATATTTATACAAATATATAGTCACATCACAGGAATAAGTTTGGCGTAAGACCATAAATCAGGAGAGCTATGTTTTTGAGATATAACGACACATCTTGTTTTTTAAGAAAAAAAGTATGAAAATTCTTTGATGCGGCAACACATAATAATTATAATAAACAAATAAACCTTTATTAAAATGACAACAACAAAGTTTAATGAACACAAAACATAAATAACGAAATAATGATAAAAAAAAACAATGCGCAACAATAAATAACATAAAACCAATGAACTTTATTAAAATTAAACATATCTATATGTTCTCCACGTATCCTCCGTTTCTATCAAGGCACAGTTGGCATCTCTTAATAAATTCATTTCTAACGTTTTCAAATAAATGAACATTTTCCCGCAAATTTTCTATTTCTTGACTGATACAGTCCTTCAACTCATCCGAGTTATTATATACTGAATTTTCGTATATGTTTTGTTTTAGTGTTCCCCACAAAAAGAAGTCCAAAGGACTCAAGTCTGGACTATTAGCAGGCCAATGTATAGGACCGCATCTTCTTATCCAAAATAGATATTTGTCATTTAAATATTCCGTTACGTTCCGTGCAGAGTGTGGAGGAGCACCATCCTGTTGTCAAATAAGAGGATTCTTGGTTGCAAGGGGAATATTATCTAAATAGTTCTCTACTTCACCCCGAAGAATATTCAAATACTGAACTGCATTCAAGGACCCATTAATGAATACGGGACAATTGTATTTTGATGAATACCGCACCACACATTTACTGTATTATATCCTTGGGTTTTTATCTTTTTTGTAATATGTGGATTTGCGGGCGCCCAATAATGTGCATTTTTCCTATTAAAAAGTCCAGCCATTGAAAAGCTACCTTCATCGGTCCAAAATAAGTTTTCTAAAAAGTTATTGTCGTTTTCTGCTCTCTCAATCATCTCTCTACAAAAATCTCTTCTGTCGACAAAGTTATTTTCAGTTAAAAGCTGAACTGGCAAAATACTATAAGGCTTATATTTGTGACGTTTTAATATACGTCTTATACTTGCTTGAGAAATATTAAATTCTTCTGCAGCAGCGTTAGTAGATTTATTGGGGTGTTCGGTAAAAAAAAGTAAAACGTCCATTTCCATATCTTCTCCTGTTTAGGGCTTCTTTCTTTCTCGTTTCTTGTCTTTTAAGGATTCGCTGTCCCCAAACTTGAGATAAATATTAGGGAAAGTGTTCTTGGAGGGAACGCGTATTTCAGTATATTTTTGTGATCAGAAAACTGTAGGTAACTTTTTTAAGTAAAAAAATACAGGGTGTTCCATTTAAAAAAAATAAAAAAATGTTCGCCCCCTTTCAATTTGCAGAGTTTTTGAAATTTTGTTTAAATATTCAAAAAATTTATAAAAAATCATGTAAAATACTTTTTTGATTTTCGATTTGATTGAAATTAAGAGAAATAAAGGGGGGGTCAATTTTAGGTGACTAACCCGGTACATTTACAAATACTGGTGCGTGATGGAAACAAAAAAGTGTTTCTGTAGTTTATGGTATGTAATTAAGCCAAAAAGTCAAAAAAAGGCCGATGACAAAATCTTTGTTGGCCTATATAATTAATTAGTTAGTGTGTAAGTTTTTTTACTATAATAATCTTAAGCAGTTTTAAAATTATAGGTTTCACCCTAGCATAAGCTGTACAAGATTGAAGCCTACATAATGGCCTTTTCAAACAGGTATGCTAAATAATGTAATTCTGACGAAAGATGGTTTAATTTTTCGAGGTACCTACGTCAACTTTGAAAATATGCGAATGTGGAATAGTGATCATTGAAGCATTTGAGTCGAACTCAGGTCACTATTATTACACAGCGATATTACACAAAGAATACGTCACAATACATCATAGTAATAAATACTTAATCAATAATTCCCGAGTAATGAATTACTCGGGGAATAATGTTTCTTTTTCATTTTTTTCTTACAATAATTAACATTCTTTGCTAAAAAGAATATGGATTGTTGCCAAAAAAACATTTTCAATCTCAAAGATGAAAAAAAATGAAATATTCATACTTCAATTGATTTTTAGCAAAGACGACAAATTAAATCATTCCGAACACAGTAAAGAAAATTGCAGTGGTCTGAAATTTTCAGGGTTTCTTTAGAATACCTTGAAGTTGAAATGAAGCAGTCAACATTCTTAGTCTATCCAATATTTTCAAAGTTATGCCAAGTTAAGCGAATATCCCTAAATACGCAATTTTTTACACCTCTTTCAATCAAATTTTTACACATTCTCGCATCGAAATTTTTTTTATCAAAATCCAATAAGTACGACTTGTAAACAATCCTTTGCAGTTTTTAAAAACCTACTTAAATTTTCTGTACGATCATTATTTCCCGAGTAACTAATTACCAAAACAAAACTTTGGTAAGACTTGTTTGCTTTGAACGACAATAACTCACCACATCGTACAAGGTCACTTTCGTACTTTTAGACCACTCAAATTAAAGAAGATAAAAATACCTAAAAAATCTTTATGATAAAGTCACTGAAAAAAAATTATTAAAGTCGTGGGCCTTTTGAAAGCAAGCAAAAGTTTTGAAAATTTGTTTCCGGTGGTTTTCTTATGATTACTCAAAAACTGCTTATGGTCAAAAATCTTAACTCAAGATCTGAAACTATAAACTTCAGTTGAGGATCTTCAACTTGATTTTTTAAAATTGCTCTGTGACTATTTTTTTGCAAGTCCTTGCAAATTAGCGTCCTTGCCAAGCACAGACATTTTAACATGTACGTTCTAAAACGTCTGTGCTTATGCGTGAAGTATCAAAAGAATTTTGAGCATTTTTAGTGTCACAGCTGCACAATTGTCAGTAATCCTTTAGCCAATTATATAAAAAATTGTGGCGAAAATCTGTTGTCTTTGTATCACTGTGGATTGAAGACAAAATAAAAAAAAATAGGTAAGACCGATCAGGCTTACAAAATAATTAAGAGGAACTTCAGGGATATAGGAACAATAAGTAGAAACGTTAGGAGTCAATTGGGGGACATACTGATCGAGAGAAGAGAGGAGAAAGCGGATAGATGGAAGCAGTACTTAGGAAATTTATACGAGGGTCAGGAATTAGGAGAGATATTAGAGGAAGAATCTAGCATCGATAGGGAAGATGTAGGAAAACCTATATTGAGAGAGGAATTTGAAATAGCACTAAGGGGGCTAAAGAATAATAGAGCGCCGGGTGTAGATAAAATACAGGCGGACATTTTGAAATGTGCGGGACAGAAAGTGGTAAATAGGATGTTTGAACTGGTGAAATACGAAACGGGCGAGATGCCGGAGGATTATAAGAGGAACTATACCGAAAAAGAGAGGAGCCGACAAGTGCGAGAACTTTAGAACGATTGCCTAACTTCCCATGCGTCAAAAATCTTAACCAGAATAGTGCAGAGAGGATGGAAAATAGAGCGGAGGAAATATTAGGAGAAGACCAATTCGGGTTTAGGCGAAATAGGGGAACTCGCGAAGCTATTCTGGCGCTAAGAGTAAAGTTAGAGAAAACAATAGAAAAAAGAAAGAACGCTTATATAGGATTTGTAGATTTAGAAAAAGCTTTTGATAACGTAAGATGGAAAAATGTTCGAGATACTAAAGAGCGCGGGAATGAAGTATAGAGATAGGAGAGTAGTACACAATCTATACAAAGAGCAAACTGCTGTTATAGAAGTAGAAGAGGAAAGAAGGGAAGTAGGTATTAGGAAAGGAGTAAGACAAGGATGTACGCTATCACCACTAATTTTTAATCTGTACATCGAAGAGGCGATTAATGTGGTAAAAGAGTGGATTTCGGGATTAAAGTACAGGGACAGAAACTAAAAATGCTCTGAAATTCGCGAATGATATAGTAGTATTAGCATATAGTAAGGAAGAATTAGAATCAGTGTTGAACGAAATGGAGGCAGTGTTGACAGAGGAATACTGAAGGAGGGTGAATAAACACAAAACTAAAGTGTTAGTGTACAGAGAGCACGAGAGCAGAGCAAAAATGAAACTACAAATTAATAATGAAAGATTGGAGGAAGTTAAAGACTTCACTTATTTAGGAAGTAAAATAAATTGGGATGGAAGAAGCGATAAAGATATAAAACAAAGAATAGCGCAAGGTCGAGTGCTTTAACAAAAAGAAAGCACTTTTATGCTCGGGGGTAATAAACTTAGAAACAAGGAAGAGATTTTTGAAAACGTATGTATGGAGCACGGCACTATACGGTTGCGAAACCTGGACGGTAGGGGAAGCAGGTAGGAAGAAATTAGAAGCTTTTGAGATGTGGTGTTACTGAAGAATGATGAAAATACCGTGGACTGATAGGGTTAGAAACGAAGAAGTATTAGAGAAAGTCGGCGAGAAAAGAAGTATGTGGAAAAACATAAAGAAGAGAAGAGCTAGAATGGTAGGCCACTTGCCGAGACATGGGGGAATAGTCTGCGATATTTTGGAGGCAAAAATAGGAGTGAAGAAAGGCAGAGGTAGGCCTAGATTAGACTACTGCTCGCAAATAGTAAGGAATGTAGGTTGTAGCACAATTAGCAAAATGCGTAGGTTAGCACAAGATAGGAGAAGCTGGAGGTTAGCGTCCAACCAGTCTTAGGACTGATGACCTCATGATGATGATCACAAAGATACTTTACGAAGATTTAAATCTTCGAAAAAAGAAAAGTAATAATGTGAAGTTTCACTGATTAATTTAATTAATCAAAACCTGGACAAAATCAACTTAATTAATTAAGTTAATTTTGTCCAGGAGTTTATTACTTTGACGTCTCGAATTTCGCATATAAATAAAACTCGTTTGCAGCTACATAAATCATTTATTTCATATATATTTGATGTTACACAGAACGGATGATTTAATTAGATCGAAACCAGGTCTTGTATGGGTAGTAGAATAATAATTATAATATCTACAGGTGAGAGATTGAAGTTTATAATAAGAAGGCACCGCTGAAAGAAGACGGGGAATTCAATACAATCGCATAAAACAGCCTGTAGTCTTCTAGTTTGTACAACTTCATGGACCGCCAGGACCGTACCAGGAAAACAAACGGGCGACACGCCCCGGCGCGACGTTAGTGCGAACTAAACTTCATCCTAATTTGCTAGTATAAAAACAAATGAGATACTATAACCGCTAGACTCAAAGCCTCCCTTTGCCGTTGCCGCCTATTTTCCTCGCTTAGCCCGATGGTATATTCCGCGATGAAATCGGCGTCCGAAACGTCGGTTCCATTCACCGCAACATGGTGTGTAATATCTAACGCAAAGGAAAATATATGCGAATTTTGCAAACGCTCGCTTTTAAAATAACCGTCAACTGAAACGAAAACACCGTCACTACAAATGGGGCAATTCATTAACACTTTACTTATTGCTAAACGATGTTACACTGCGAATGAAAATTATCGGAAAAAACGATACTCTTTCTAGGAAAACTGCTGTTGCACCCTACGCAACGATTACATCTTCAGCTACCTAATCGATAAGAAGAAAAAAACAACTTGTCAAATAATGAAGACAGCCACCCGAGAGTCCGGATTTGTGCCATAGGCGACGGCCCATAGGTACTTCACCAGAAAAAGTATTGCGATTCCCGCTACATAAAACCTGTGGATGCGCGCAAGGATTCATTTCAGTACCCGTTATCGCAACTGCCATCAGTCTGTCTTCATATTCTAGTCGTCTAGTCTAGTCGTCCAACTACGTATGCCTATTATCTTCGTCCTGCAGGAATGTAATGTTCCGCTTGCCCTTGCTCCTTCCTCAAAATCACCAGTTAATGTTTGAAAGCGGAAATGTCTAGTAAATGTAAGCACTTGTCCGCTGAATAAGCCTCTAGAGATGAGGTTCGAATTCCGCTTAAGGTAAAAACAGTGCTGTACTAATCACAATAATCGATCTGTCGTCAGAGATTCGCCATAATTATTATGTTTCTTTAAAGCTTGGCAGGTAATCGTCAGGTACTTATATCAAAAACTGGTATCTTTTCCTGGAAAGCGGGTACCTCTTTCTCAAAAATAGATGTCTGGTTTTCAAACCCAAATACCCGTCAATTATAAGATAGGTGTTTCGTCAGAGCAAACAACTATTCCTTAAAAAATAGGTGTCTCTCCAAAAAGTGGTACCCGTTTCTAGGAAATTAGTAGCGAATACCTATTTGGTACAAGAGCAATAGTTATTTCTCAAAATCGGGTACCTCGCGTATATCTATTTCCATATACGGTATTCTGGGATATCTCTGCTTTCTATATATCTCTCAAAAGTGGGTATCTCTTGCCCAAATACCACTGAAATTTTCCAACCCCACAAACGACTACTCCTTTTTCTAAGTTTACACTATAAATAATAAGAATACCTTTTCTGAAAAGAGGATACCCATTCTTAAAAACGGTTAAAGTTTTAAGAAAGTAGCTGCTTCTTAAAGGGGGATATCTATTTATCAAAAAAGTGTACCGATTAAAAGCTTAACACCTGACAAGATTAAGCGCATATTTCTTTGGAAAGGTACCTATTTTTAAAAAACCAAACCTGTCGGTTTAACAGATATTGCTTCGTCAGAAGAACCTGTTTTCAAATTAGGAACCCATTTCTCAAAAACTAGTAGCCGTTTCTAAAAAGTGAATACCGATTCTCAAAAACGGGTACCTTTTCACCAACACCGGATACCTTTCTGAAGTATAAATATGTTTTTTTTTTAAGTAGGTACCTCACCCAAAACAAATACATATATGGTTCACAGGCGTAGGTACCTACTACTTAAAAGTAAGTATTCTGGCTCAACTACGAACAGCCGTTTGACAGGTATCTGTTTTCCAAAAAAGGTAATCTATTCCTCAAACAGATTTCCTATCTCAAATAACAGAGATCCTTTCCATAAAGACATGTTATGTTATGTTATGTAGGTATATATTTTTTTCGAAAATACTAATTTCTCAAAAAGAATTGTTTTTGAAAAATTGCCTGTTTCTTAAACCGTGAGCTGTTTTTCAAGAGCAAGCATCAGTTAAAAAAAATACCTTGTTTTACAGTGCCCTATGATATTTAAAAAGTGACCATAACTATTTCTAATCCGTTTCTGAAAACCGGTATCTATTTTACAGAAACCGCCCAAATTTTCTAAAAACAGCCGCCTGTTTCTTAATCAGAAATACGAGAAGCAGATATAATTTTCTCAAAACCTGATATAGGTCTACCTATTTTTCAAAAACCGATGACGAAAAACGAAAACCGTTTGTCTGAAACTTGCCTGAAAGTTACCTACCTGTTTTCCAAAAAGGGGTACCCGTTGCTCAAAAACGAGTATCAAAAAATACAGTATCCGAGATACCTATTTCTCAAAAAGGGATACCTAGTTCTCAAAAGCGGGTCTACTGGTCAAATGCCGCTGATATTTTCGGAAAAAAGCAATCTGCTTCTTAAGAAGGTGTATAAAAACGAATGTTTGTTAAAAAAAAAACACATTCACCTTAAACAATACCTTATAAAAGAATAACCCGTTTTTCAAAAATGAATACCTTCTCCTCAGAGACCGCTACAGTTTTCCGAAAACAGTTGCCAATTTCGCAAAAATGTTACTCGTTACAAAAGAACCTGACACCTTTTTGTCAAAAACAGGTACGTATTTCTAAGTAAAGGATACCTATTTTTCAATGGAATACCTATTTTTCAGTGGACGCTTTCTTTGAAAATAAGTACGTATTTTCAGGAATACCTACCTGTTTTAAAATATAGATCTATTTGCTAAGAATAGGTATCCTTTTGTCGACGATAGCCAGACGTTCTTTTTATAGTTAAAAGGGGGTGGCATACCACGATTTCGTGTAATATTGTTGTACGTATTAAGAAAGACAATTTTTTTCTTCAGAATTCTTAAGAGCGGCTTTACATTTACCGCCAGCCTTAAGGCTTTTATGATGACAGATCATATTTTTTGGTAATCCGTACCTTTTTTACACCGAAACGAACTGGAAACGAACGGTAGAAGCTGGAGTGTACACCACGAGAGACTGGGAGTGAAAATGTATTTCCAATGTAAGACAAAATGGTCTATGCTCTGCATTCATGCGTTGTTCAGTACAATGTATTCGTATATTTAGTGTGATATCAGTCGTTTGCGCAGAGCGGGTGGAGGCGCGAACTACCAACGCGTGACGCTGCGCCAACCCACAGAATTCCCGCGCAACTCGGATGGTCTAGCCGCGTCCCCGCCCGCTCCCGTATTATAAATTTCCTTAGAATCTAGTCAGTATTATACGAAAATATCCTAAAGCGAACTGAACGCAGTCATAAGAAGATACACTTATTATTTAGCGTAAAAAACATGGAACCACCTTACGTACCTTGAGAATACTCATCTACGCAGTAGAAACACCTATTGAATGTAACTTACGAAACTGGAATAATTAAGTTACTATATGTGAAGACGAATAACCGATCAACCCAACGGGGGACGAAACCCAGGCGCCCCTCGTTGGTCGTCGGATCAACAGAGATATAAAAACAATGAGAAACCTAACACGGAAATATCCAACATCCAACGAATAGTTAACAAATTAGGTACAAATTACGCGCTATTCACCACATCCTAGTGCCTGTTCGTCCACGATTTGCGTTTAATAATGTGAAGCATACATAATCTATGACTTCTTCGAACGGATATATATAATTGTGACCGCCGCGGACGGCAGCTGCGTCCGTCTAGGCATTGGACTCCTTCAGGTCCTGGAGCCTGGCCAGCTGGTGAGGTTCCAGTTCGTCGGGGATGCTCGCCCTACCCCCGACCACTTGCTTGGGCTCGCTGTCCGCCGGCGGCGCCTGGCTGACGGAGTTCTCCGCCGTACTGGGCCCCGTCGTCTCGCCGTCGCTCCCCGTGCTGCTGCTCACTGCGAAGTGAGACTCGCCGCCGGGGTGGTCGTCTATCGGTTCTTCTTCTTCTATGGTCTCCACGACTACGGGTTCTATTTCTGTGGGGGGTTCCGTAACCTCGTCGGTTTCCTCTACTTCTTCTATTATTATCTCTTCGATGATCTCTCGGTGGTTAACCGCAGTTTCTTCTGGCGGGGGGAAAGGTTGTTCGGGTTCCTCCATCATTGGCGTCGCCGCCGTTATAACGATCTGCGCCGCGCAGAGCCCGAAGTCCTCCGCTGACTTCTCAACGCTTTGATCTACCTCTTTGCCATCCTAAAATGAAGAAATGGAACATCGATTTAAATTATAGTCAATGTTATGTATATGGTGTCTCGGTTGAAACTATAGGATTTGAATTGCGCGCCATTTATTATCTGTCAAAGATTCTTCTTCTGTCAAGTCGTCAATATTTAATGACTGTCATCTACAGACCATACTACGTCAATATGCCTCGGTGTTTCATTTGGAACTATAGAATGTGAGTCGTAAATTCATCTTCTTCTTCTTCCTAGCCTTTATCCCATTTTATTTGGGGTCGGTTCTCCTAGTACTACTGCGCCACATCATATGGTTACAGCATCATCTTCTCTCTTTTCTAACATCCAGTTAATAAATGTACAACGTTTTAAATGATCTGTAATTTTTAATTGTTGTGTCAACTGAATTTTGTATGCCGACAGATGCAGATCTTTCTTTAACATCCGATACCTGATGGCTCTTTGACAGATTCAATTGTTGTGCACGATATCAATTTGATGTGTTTGCATACTCCCGTACACTTTCTCTCATTGCAGCGATATTTTCATCTGACCGCCCACGACGAGGACGTATTGGTGTTGCCTTATCACTAACAGGACCCGTCTCTTCAAATTTCTGGATGAAGTTACGAATTGTTAACACTGTAGGTGCTTCATTTTGTCCTAGTTTAGTGCGAATTTTTCTTAATGCAATTGTAAATGATCGCTCATTTTCATGAAACAGTTGTACACAAACTATTCGTTGTTGAACTGTTAATCGGTATGTTGACATTGTAGATGACAGTTGTTAAATATTGACACTCTATCATTGACAGAACACGAATGGCTCGCAATTCAAATCCTATAGTTCCAACTGTATTGTTATTTATGAGAAGTCAGTGGACTAGAAACAGTTTATAATGATGATTAAACAAAATTGGCATAATGTTTCCAAACAAACGGGACACAAAAAAACATAACAAACATTTTAAACGCGCATATTGTCTTTTATATTCTAAATGATACTCACGACACAGTAACAGAAATATACACGCGTGACATAGAAATCCACACCTACAAAGTTTGTCGCTGTAGTCAGCTTCCGACTACATCGACACATGCTTGGAATGGCTTGCTGGAAATGGGCGTACACATACAACATTATGGCCATCTATCCGCCAAACAGCAAAGCAACTCTCTTCGCTGAAGAACTCAAAGATGCCTTTCATCACTTAGGGTCTCTGTTGAGCGCAGGCGCGCACAAAAACCATGTGAGGGAAAGTCTACAAGAGAATTGTTCAATGAAATCGCGATATGCAGGTGTAGTGTCTGATGTCCCAATCGGAAATAGAATAGACGGGACAATTCTCTTGCAGAATATTTCCCTCACATACGTGACTGTGCTCCGCAACGATTTCATGTAGAGAATGACATCTCTGACATCCTTCGCGCAGAGAGTTTAGATAGTTGTGTTAGAGATTTATTTTCATTTTGAAATTTTAAATGTATTCTAAGCTGGTGACATTTCGTATCAAAATCATGGATCAAATTTTGGTATACCTGAGAAAGTAGCACTGAATAAAAATTTGCTATTGAAGTGTATACCAACATGAAGATATAAATGATTTACATGTTGTTGCATTTTAAAACTTAACCATGTTTTTTTTTTGTAGATGACAATAAAGAGTATTCATGATATTTCATTTGAAAACTTTGGAAACACTACACCCAAGGAGATTAGAGAGAAGGAGAGTAAGCTCCTGCTGTCAGCTGAGATGAAATACGGCGGTAAACCATGCGGTACTGCGGGCGTACTCGAACGTGTGCGGAAAACCAATCGAGGTGTTTTGCGCATGAGGTGGATTCAAACGGTGGAAATGGGAGAATTCTATGAATGAAATTCTAACCACATGCTCACGACATGCGCAGAATAGCCCGAATGGTATTCCGCGCACGTTCGAGCACGGTCGCACCGCCACCTAGTATACCGCCGTATTTTCTATCAATATCAAGCGAACAATGATACATGCATGGAAGTTTATTCTTCTTCTCTCTAACCTCCTTGTCTACACCACAAAAAATAAAATTTTCCTTCTAGATCTGATGTCACCTTGTAATTATTCAACTAGTGGATATAATAAAGAACATGAAACACACGTGAAAATAAGTTTCATGTACATAAAAAATATTTAAGTAAAAAAACAAAATTGGCGATAATGTGCAACCAAATATCGACAACCATTCCCTTCTACTTAGGATTTTAATTCTTTAACACCTTCCAAGTAAAACGCAATATTATTATCGAAAAATGAGTATAAAAGGAGAAATTTATCTAATAATTTATTCTATCGATAGTTGATTTGTTGTCTTTTTTCATTTGATTGTTAGTGGCGAAAGTGTTGAGTCAGAGAAAGGGAGTGTCCTTCAATCATATCAACTAGTGGTATATTTCGGCACAACTATTGATGATCTCCCCTGGCCTCTCAGCCATTGGCGAGTATTCAATATTAGAAAGCAATAGAAATGATGAAGATAGTTAATTTGAACAGCAATGACCTACAAATCAGAGGGGGGCTAGATGACATAAAAGACCAAAACTTCAAGTGTTGGACGACCGATAAACAGATATTACTAGTCTAATTATCTTCTTCTTTAGAAGGATTATTGTCTGTTGCACATATATTCTATTAATCATTTTTGACTTTCACTAGAGTGGCAATAATATACACTCACATATTCGCTTCGTAATAGGCAAACAAACTATGTCGTTATCGACTCAGACAACCCAGAACTAATCCTGTTTGTTCTCAGGTGAAACAGGCAGTGTCCCATTCTGAACTACGCTGTTCAATCTCCATTCTCGGAGAATCAAAATCGACATTTCACAGCACATTGAGGAAAAGAGTAAATCGCAAAACAGTCTTATCCCACTCATCAGAGCCTCACGTTGAGCGCCCATTCAACAGCAAACGTATTGTCCCCGAAAAGAAATAAAATGTCACAGCCAAACCAAACGTCGGTTGTAACGTAGCGGACAATACTTCGGCCTTTCATATCGATGTCCCGGATTCAAAGATGAGCAACAATTGGCATAATTGCCTTGCAGAAGATCTCCAAATTATCTATATTGATTCTTGATAAATATGTCATTCGCTCAGAGCTCTAGATCGCCGAACTATCAGAGCGTGGATTCGATTCCCACATCAGTCAGCTCCACACATATAATTGTTCGAGGGTTAGATGGAAGATTAGTTTTGAACCAAATCTCATCCCCGGAAAAGTATAAACACAAAAGAAATATAGCGAAGAAACAAAACAAGCAGATAAGAAGAACGTTAGAATTCAGGAAGATCTGGAGGGACTGAGGATTAAGGGAGAATCTTCCAAAACTGTTGCTAAAGGGTTTTTCAATAAGGATTTCAATCTCGATTTTTAAATGTAAATAAAACATGTTGTGTGTGAGATATTCACTCAACTTTTTTTTTATTTGAAAGAATATTTTATGACATTAAGTATGTGAATATAACGTAGTTCAAACGTCCACCGTGGCTTTGCTTGGTGGCACGTATTGGGGACGTCCAATTTTCGATGACTTTGTCGCATAAATCTGGCTGAATTTGCTGGATGGCGTTCGTTATGTTGACTTTGAGGGTATCAATTGTTTGCCGTTTATTCGCAATGACCTGCGATTTAAGATAGTCCCAAAGGAAAAAGTCTAGAGACGTTAAATAGCACGATCGTGGTGGCCAGTTCACGTCGCAACTGCGCGAGATAACCATACCCACAAATCGCTCGTGCAGAATCTCCATCGTGGCATGCGCTGTGTGGCACGTAGTGCCGCCCTGTTGGAACCACTTGTAGTCAGTATTCATACCATCCAGTTTAGATCACAAGAAAGTGTTTATCATCGATCTATAGCGCTCGCCGTTGACGGTTATGGCAATGCCAGTTTCGTTTTGGAAGAAATACGGACCGATGATTCCGGCAGACCAAAATCCGCACCAAATAGTGACTTTCTCGGGATGCATTTGGTGCTGGTGTATCTTGTGTGAATTGGTATCGTCCCAAATCCGACAATCTTGCTTGTTTATATATCCATTCATCCAAAAATGAGCCTCGTCGTTAAGGATAATTTTTGACGAAATTTGGGTCAACTTCCAACTGCTTCAGAGCCTAACACATGGCGTTGTCTATGGTCATTTACCTTAAGTTTCTGAGTCAGTTAGATTTTATACGGGTAAAGACCCAAGTCCCAATGCAAAATTCGTCAGGTTAAAGTCGCAGAAAGACCTTAAAGTTCTTGTGAAGGACGAGAAATTGACTGCCTCGGGTTTTCCCGTACACTCTCACGCACAGCAGCAATGTTTTCAACAGACCTTGCGTTTCGGTGACGTACGGATGTTGGCTGATTATTTATTAAATCGGTTGACTCGAATTTGGCCACCAAACGTCGAATAGTCGACTCGACGGGACGGTTGTGGCGAGGATAAAAATCACGTAATGCGCGGAACATTTCTCGAACGGAGCACTGATTTTGAAAACAAAAATTTAATGAGTTGCACACGTTGTTGAACGCTATAACCTTCCATGGTAATTTGCCAACACTACTGAACAATTCACAACAACTTTAACAGATGTTGCTTTAACAACATGATCGGTATAACTTAACAAATTTTGTCCCCATTGAAAGACCCTTTATTAATTTTCGACACTTCAATGGGAAAAGTGTTTTTTTATCTTCCTTGATTGGAATGTCGCAGGCAAAGGAAGAGGCGACCCATTCCTAACGGAGACCGTTTTAGAACTAAAAAACAAAGAGCAACAGTCGTGGCAAGTCGGCCACAAGCCCTATTGTCCATAGGTCGTAGTCTCCTAAGTTAAGGAACCCTTCTTTCAACAGTCTGTGTATTTAAAACAGGACAGTCTTCAAGGTGTTTTGATGAAAAATAATCAAGAAGAAATAAAATCCAACCACGTATTGATGAAACAGTTCGACCGTAGTGTTACTATCGGGATAAACTACTCGATTTCATTAAAACTGTTGGAGGCAATTAACAAGAACTATTCTTGAAACCCTAAGTAGCAAGGATTGTTGTGATAAATTAAGGTTAATCTTTTTGATCAGTTGATTGATGTTCGTTAAACAATTTTTGTCCTGATGCGATGTAGACTATCGAGGAAAATTTTACCACAAACTAAGCATTATAAAACAGATAACATAAGCATGCAAGCATACCTCATCCACCACCTCGACACTGGGCACGTCAATCGCTGGAAGCGGCAGTAAAAGAACAATCAGTTAACCACAGACTGGGACACAAAGTCGAAAGAACTTACTCGGAATGGGTGCGTCATCACTGAATTGACTTCCGTATTGGTGGTGTTGGTCCCGGGAGAGCGACATCGCGAAGCCCTGCGAGGGCGCGTCGCCGGTTGCCTCCTGAACGTCCTCCACGACTTCCCGCGGAGGCTCTGGCGGAGGCTCCTGCGGTTGAGCGTCTTCGAGGACGGGCGTGCCTTCGGATCCCTCCAATTCGTCCTCCACCAGATGGCTGGGCACGTCGGGAGGCGTGAATACGGGCGGAGCGGAGGGGGGCGGCGTCTCGTCCCACTGATTGGTGAGCGGCTCGCCGAATTCGTCGCATTCCTCCACCACCAACGAAGGGAAGTTGCCGATGCGGCCCTCCAATTCGCCCTGCCACCAGCCGTCGTCCACGCTGTGGGCGCACTTGCTCAGCACCTTTATTATTTGACCTTCTTCGAAGGTTAGTTCCTCGCCACCTGAAATGAGCATTGATTTGAGTTTTACGACAACAAAAACACATAATCTATTATACACGATAAATGATAAACATCTTAGGCTTACCTTCTCCATCGTAATCATACAAGGCTATGCAGTAGGAGACTGAAGGTTCGTACTCGGCCGCCTTCTGCGTCGGAATGGAAATCACAGAGACCTGCTCGGGCGATTGGGTCGTCTCGGTCTGTTGCTGTAGACTCTCCTCTTCGTTGTCGATAGTATAGTCGACGGAGGAGAAGGAGATTTGGTTCACCAGGCCGGGGGTGGTAGCTGATTGCTCCCTCTCTATGTCCAAGTAGTTGTGGGGGACGTAGCCTTCTTCGCCGCGGTAATTCCGCGCCCTTAGCCAGCCGTCTCCGTCTCCCTCGCCGACCACCTCCAGCTGTTCGTTCTCCACGATTGTCAACTCGTCGGGGTTTTGAGCCTGACAAAATGGAGATCGATATTCAATACGGTGCACTTATCCGAACGGAAAGCTCGTATTAGCGGATGCTGGGGACGGCAATTTAAAACGGATCAGAGTTTAATAAAACGGGGAATTCGGAACTTATATAAGAGTCTTTGAAACGATAGGTATAGATTAAGAGTTAAATTATTTATTTGAGTCGTTGATATTGGGTTTTCGGTAAACAGAAATCGATTTTCGGTAAATTTTTTTGAATATTAAAAAATACATATAACTGTCTTTATGTTTACAATTTAATAGATTTATAGTTTTATCCATTCATTTAGATAAAAATAGCTCCATTCGTCGACTAACCAGCGTCTCAGTCGTAATGCACGTCAACAACCGACCTACAGAACTAAAAGTTCATTTTTGACATTATAGAAGATGGTGGAGGAGAGATTTATTTATAGAAAGAATTCTTTTATCTTTTGTTTGCCATCCCAAGAAAATATTTTGCGGAATTCGGTCAAAGAAAAAATGCTTAAGAAAATTGTCATTAATCTTGCATTAGGCACTAATAATTTATGATTTTATGAATACAAATCCCCTTAAGAAACGCATTCTATAAGTTTAGAGTGAAGCAGAGTCCTAGCAACAGCTCGAAATGCAGCAATTTCTGGACGATTAGCCAGGAGAAGACTTAATGAAAGAGGATTGGATAGTAAAAGATAAACTATTGCACCACTGCACATCACAGAACATAGAGTTACTAGACTGCGTTTTGCAAGAGAACACGTAAATTGGTCCATTGACGACTGGAAGGGAGTTTTGTTTTCGGACGAAACGAGAATAAGGCTTAATTCACCAGATGGATGTCAACGAGTCTGGCGGAGGTCAGGAGAGAGGTTTGCTGCCTGCAATGTCTCTCCGATAATCCAATTTTTTGGTGAATCAATAATGTTCTGGGGAGGAATTTGTTTCGATGGTCGCACGGATTTGGTCCCTATACGGGAGAAATCCATGAATGCACATTTCTACGTAGAAAACATCGTAGAAAAACATGCTATTTACACCGTTTGTCGGGGTTAATTTCATATTTATGTAGGACAACACTCGGCTCCACCTAGGCACGGAGATACTGCCTTCTATCTTAGGAGGGGAACTACCTTCAATTTATGAATATTCCAACTGTGGACTGGCCACCAAGAAGTCCAGTAATGAACCCCATAGAGCATCTATGGAATGCACTAAAGCGATCAGTTAGCCGCCACATACCTGTCCCTATGACCCTTAGGGAGCTAGAACAAATCGTTCTTGTCGAATAGGAGAATATTCCTCAGGAAACCATTCACCCCTTGATCAATAACATATCCAGACGTATAGCAGCAGTGATAATAGCTAGAGAAAAGTCTATACGCTATTGAATTCAAATTCTTACGATTTAATTTCATCTTCAATTTTTTTCTAAAGTTCTTCGTTAACACTGTTTTCATTAAATTTGACATTATTGTTCCTTTCTGTTCATGTTTTTCCCCGATAATCCCATTCTAATTTGTTCAACATTAGTTGAAATCGTTTAATTATAATATCACGTATGTAGGTACTATGATTTAAATCTTCGAAAAAATAAAATTAACAATGTAAACCTGATGCATATAATTTTGTCCAGGAGTTTATAAGAAAATATAACAAATAATATAATAACTCTCAAAATCTTGTATTAAAGAGAATAGACGTTTATTTGTGTGCACTGTTGTCACATTGTGGTTTATGGCTTGCAATAAGTAATAAACACAATAAATTATTAAGCTCCTTATATTTCATATCCAATATCCCCCATCCTATATTGCATTACATCGAAATAAATATTAAAATTGACAATTTATTGCTAATATATCATTTTGGTAGTTAAAGATCCGGCTTTAATATATTTATTAGAGATTAAGTCGATCGTCAAATTGCACCAGAAAATTGCAACCATGATACAATGTAATCATAGATTTAGTTTTTGTTCATCGCTGTGTTTATGACTTCATCGAAAATAGAATTATCGCAATTGAAGGCAAAAACTTCCATAGAGCTCGGATTTCTGGTCTATGGCGACACCGTGTAAGCAACTGCGTATAAGTTGCTAATAATAAGTAAGTAGTACAGCCAGAGGTGATCAAACACTACGGTAAAGTTAAACTGAATTTCTTGTACCTACATCGATTCAAGTATCCGACGTCTGCATGACGATACCTCGGCTGCCGCGGGAACTGAAGGTGGGCAAATTTACGCTTCAACAAACCAACAATCAATCTTGCCACAAAATAATCGATAGATTCGTTTAAAATATGCCATTTTGATTACGCAGAGTGATTTTAAATATGTGCGAAATGTTTTAGATTTTTTCTTGGCAAAATTAAGGGTAGCTTTTTATATACCCTTTTATCGTAAATTCGCCCCTTATCAAGTGAAACCCCTCCAAAGAGCAAAATTGAAAAATTTTTTTGAGACAGATATAAAAGTGTAATTCGGTGGAGACAATATACTTACATAACAGTTTTTTAAAGATATTATCTTAATAATTCCTCATTTTAGAACGGGATGAAATTCACAGCCCCTTTTAATTCATCTAACGAAATTTTTTATAGAGACGGATTTTCTTTATTTAACAAAATACCATTCATAAATTGTCTTAATATTTGATAGCCCGTAATAAGATTTCTCCTTTTTAAATATTTCTCTTATATAACAATATGATGACAAACCAGTATTCCGTTTTCAAGTAAATAAGACCAGTTTTATTTTACTTGAAAACGATAAATTTTATAAAAAAATCCCTAAGAGACCAAAAGTGTTGCTAAATGAAAACAGATTTCGAACGCATAATCTGAAATAAAATATCCACCTGTGTGAAACGTTATATACGTTTTACACAAGTCGAACCTGTTATTATTAAGCGAACGTTTAATAATAATAGAGGGTTACAAAATTTCATCCCTTTTTAATGGGAAGGGAAGATTAGTAATACCAGTATAGTATATACAATAGAATACCGGTAACAAATCCTCATGTAAGTAGATTATGTGAGTTCTAAATTTCACTTTTAACTCTTTCCTAAATTTGCATAAAATAAAATAAAAACTGTGCAATTTTATAGAACAATCTGTTTATTACATATCTCTCTCTCTCTCTGTCTCTCTCTCTCTCTCTCTCTCTCTCTCTCTCGTTCCCCATAGTGCATACGTAGCGGCCTAAGAAACGAGTCGACTGAGAGCATATCCGTTACCTATGTCGAGTCCCGATATTCCCACTACATAAGCACAATGAAGATGTTGTGTTGGTTGCATAATGAACGGAAAACACGACTTGTGCATTACTCATTCTGGTGTGACCTTATGATTTCTTGGCTTCAAGTTCTTACAAATAGTCCGACTCTGATTTCAACGAATATTTCCTTACGCTATTCCATACGCATGATCGTTAAAATACTTACCGTGTACGAATACAACGCGGTACACTTCAGCAGAGGCACAGAGGGAGTTTTTTCCGGTTGAACGATGTCCTGCGTTTCCTCCGTCGCATCCTCCGTGCCCCAGTCCACCTGGGTGGGATCGTCCCATCCGGCGGTCAATTGTTCTATTCTCTGCCTCTCCTGTTCCACCATGGCTGGAAGATAAGCGGGGCATTACTTTACGGCGATCGATGCGTCTAGTTGTTTAGTTGGAAGAACGTAATTGTTTTTGCGTTTTCGGGTTACGTTTTGTTGTGCTCAAGCTCGAGTGAGAGTGGAAGCCGGCTGTCTCGAGCCTTAATCACGATGTGATTAATTAATTAAGGTTAAGGCTTGATGGTATTTTATTATATTCAAATTAATTTGCGATACAATTATATTTCGAGCTGTTAGCGAAATATTTAGCTTTAAGATAAATTTTTACCACGAATAGGCAAGGGTATTGTGTGGTCTTTGTTAAGTGGATTCCACGAGATCAGGTCATGTCATGAAGATGATATTCATGATTTAACAAGCCCTAAATGTAAAAACCGCATTTTCCTAGTTTTAAACTTGAAACACAATCAAACCAGGGGCGACTCGTGACCAAAAACTTTAGTGAAGCATATTGAAAAAGGACTACTCTACTTGGACTACAAAATCTTCACGGAATAATTTTGATTGTTCATTGTACGACTGCACTCTAAATATGTGCAATCTAACTTTTGTTTTTCTAAAACATATAATTTACAGGATTTAAACATAGTTTTGTATTTAGAATGTTCTTTTATTGTAGCCATTTGGTATCATATTACCGCTAGTGTCAGTAGAGAAGCTGTGAGTACGGGGCTACTTTGACCTTTACAATTTAATTGGATGTCTCTCAAGGTCATAGGGGCCCCGTATGAACATTGAGGTTTTGGGTAGGGCGGGCGGAGATCTTTTAGCTGTTTAACAGGGTCTGTTTTAAACAGCGTCTGTTCTAAACAGGGTCTGTTCTAAACAGGGATTGTTCTAAACAGGGTAGTGTAGGTAAATGATATGTACAAGTATGATATACTGATATAAATACAAAAATAAAATACCTATAAGTACGTAATAAATACTTAATCGACCCCTTTCAGCTTTCTTTCAAAATATTTATAATTCTTGAGAAAATAAATATCCCTAATATTTAGGAGTCGATTTTATCCCCTCACACGTGTAGTTTTGGAAATTTTTCTCATACCTATATAGATATAGTGAATATTTATGACAAAAAAGTAAATGACTCCAAATTTGGTTCATATTTTTAGTGGTTTACATTTTCACTATTATATTCGAGAAAATAATTACGATAACTAATCGTAACTTTAAGGGTAGATTTTACCCCTTAGGTATAAAGTTTTGAAAGATAATATGGTAGAGAATGTATTTTATGTCCATTTTAATTTCTTCACTACACTGAATTATAAGGTCCTTTATAATATGCAGTTTGCTAAATAAATAATGATAAAATAATTACCTATTTACATTCTTAAACTATAAATACCTACCTAATCATTTATTTATTTACCTAATAGGTATAAAATATATTTTATTATCAAGAAACGGCATTGCAGTTTTAAGAACAGATACAGCCCATAAAGCATTTTGTTTCTCGTGAGTATACACTTGCTTCTACTTTTAATAGCAGTTTCAAAAAGGCTGTACATAATTCAAATTACAATACTCTACCTAATGTAGAACTAATATATATATATTTTAATTATACCTATACCATTTCAAAATCTAATTAAAATAGATTAAAACAGAAGGAAACGTCAATAAAACCATATGAATATTATAACCCGTAGTCCGCGGTGACGTCACTATCTCCACTACCGCGGACGAATAATTCGGCCGATCCAGCTATCCTACTCCCTATACAATCCTTGTACTATTCCAACAAAATATATTCATCTGAAAATTACAAATACTGCCAACAATTTTACTCTGTAGTTCGCTCCCCATCATCCACGAATATTTCATATATCACATATTCACATATTCATCGTCATTAGGTGATCAGTCCTAAGACTGGTTGGACGCTAACCTCCAGCTTCTCCTATCTTGTGCTAACCATTCACATATTATACCACTTAAATTAGAGCATGGAATACCTGAGTCTTTAGTATCAATTTAGCTGAGTCTGATACAATTTATCATCATCCGAAAGACGATTAAGCGAAAATTTTGTTAAAATATCTACGATATCACTACAGCGTCTTATTCCATTCATTATTTTTTGTTACCTCTTTTAATAAAAACTGGCATAAATATAAATAAAATCTCCACTTACCACAATCATAGGTGTAACAGACATACGGTTCGTCCAGTAACTAACTTATTTTAAAAAGTAACGCAAATCAATGGTCACAATTGTCTAATTAGCTAGACCACACTGAAATTTGCTGTTGCTGACTGTCAATACGCGATCCTAATTTCTTATTCTCCACTACTATTTTTTATTCTTGAGTTTTGAGTTAATAAGTTTTAATTATTGCTGTTCAATTCTTGATTCTTAGTTCTTCATTATTAATATTTAACTTAGTTTTTTATCTTCATTTTTATTTCTTGATTCCTGATTTTAATTTCTCGATTATTGATTCTAAATCCTTAATTAATTATTGATTATTAATTGGTTCCTGATTCCCGCCATTACTTGGTTCATGGTTTTTAATTCTTCTTCTTAATTATTTTCCTTTCGATTCTTGCTTCATTGACGATTTTTGATTGTAGATTTTCTTTCAAAGAATCGACTTCTTCCAACAAGGGAAAGGTTGTCTATCAAAAACTCGACGCTTTTCAAACAAGGAAAATGAGACGATGGAACAACGCTATTATTTTTATAATATAAATTTTATACTCTCAAAGTACAAAATTCACATCGTCATAATTAGTTATACTTTAACAGTAACTTATAAGTCGGAAATCGAGAAAGAAACCACCAAACCGCCAAGCGGTTATCAAAGTAGTTCCAGAATAGCAAGGCTATTACATAATCGCTATAGGAAACAACTACTCCTCGGGCTAAAGCCCCGCCAGGCATTGAATTATACCCAGAAGCGATCCTCGACCCCTTTCTCGTGTTTCTGCACGATCAGATAAGGTTTCAAAAAATAAAACCCGCCACACAAATGTCGAATTCTACCTGTGGCGGGTTTTATTTTTTGAAAAAGTTATACTTTAACACAATTGATTATTTTCAACTGTTGTTTCGCTGTCCTGGTTTTTCATTTTCCACTGCTAATTTTTTATTCTTGAGTCTTGACTTTTCATTATTTTATTGGATTTTAATTACTGGGACTTGGTCCTTAATTTTCGGCTCTTAATTAATCATAATTAATTCTTGAGTCTTGTTTATTGATCCTAGTTTTTTGATTCCTGATTTCCATTTGTTGATTTTTTATTCCAAATTCTTCATTCTTTAAAAATTAATAGTGATTATTCATAATTCTCGTTTCTTGATTCTTAATTCTTGATATTTATCTAGAATTCCATAATAAATTGTTGAATTTTAATTGAATTACCGTGACGATTCACAATTCTTTATTCTTGAATCTCGATCATTGACTGCTTTTTAATTCTTGGTTTTTATTCTCGATTTACACTATTATCTTATGATTCTTATTTTATTTTTTACATTTTTATTTTGGATTATCGTGGTCTTCCTTTTCCCATTTTTTTTGTTCTTTTTAGATTTATCACAAATGAAATAAAAGTGGGAATAACAAGACAACAGATCGAAGAAAATGAGACGATAAAGATGGCTATATGTTTTCATTAATTGTTACAGATAGTATCTTCATAGTGTATCAAATTCACATTGTGATAATTCGTTAAATGGTTACACTTTACCACAATTCGTTATTCTTCATTGTTGATTCTCAATCCTGATTTCTAATTTTTCACTGACAATTTTTGACTGTAAGTCTTGTTTTTCCATGTTGTGATCATTAGTATTTGTTTATTGATCAGCGATTCTAAATTATTGATTATTGATGCTTAATTCCTGATTATCGTTCCTTTATTCTTGATTTTTTTTTCTTAATTATTGGTTTTTTAATCTTCGCCGTTGTTTGATTCTTGGTATACCGACCCTTCGCTCTTGGTTCTTTCTTATTGATCGTTTTTGGTTTTAGATTTTCCTTTCAACAAATCAAACTCTTCCAACAAATTGGTTACATGTTGTCGAAATTCATTGTTCTTGAATATTAATGCGCAATCGCATAGGTTCTCGTTTCCCACTGCTACGTTTTCCTTGTGATTATTGAGTCCTGAATATAGAGTTTAGATTCTTGGTGTTTGGTTCTTGATCATCGATTCTTGATTATTAATTCTGATGCTGAATTATCTTATATTCATTCCTGATTATTTAATATAAAATCCTAATTCTTGATTCCTGACTGATTTTAACCTCTAAAATATTACTTTTTAATCCTTTATCGATTCCACTTTCCTTTATCGACACCATTCTTGATTTTTGTTTCTTGATTCTTGGCTGTCAATTCTTTATTCTTGTTTTTATTGATTTTTATTCTTAATGCGTGATTATTGGTTCCTGATTATTTAATCTCGGCTTTTGACTCCTGATTATTGATTATCGATCCTTAATTACTAGATAATATTTAGTCCTTGGTTTGTGATTCTTCACTCTTAATTTTTAATTTATGTTGATCAATTATTTTAAAGTCCTCTACTCTAAAGTTCTTTTTAATTTGCGCATTTATTTTCCAGAGAGAATACGGAAGGCATTCAGGTGTCCGACGCGGAGGTAACAATAGGGGTAGCAACTCCCTCTGAGTATGTGTGTTTGTCCTCATCTGTATGTGTAACCTTCTCTTCTGTAGCTGCGGGTTTAGGGGAAGGAAGTCGATTACTGAGTGTGTAGAAACATTTTAGAGGTAGAAAATTAAATTATAAGACAATGGACCGATAATTTTTTGGATGGCTCGGTAAAATGGATAAAGGTACTGTTCTAGTTCTATACATCGCGCCAGTACAGATTCTACTACACACAATTGGGGGTAATACTAGCGATGACAATGAAATACTGGACAAAAAGCGCACGATATAAGCCAACAAAAAGAAATATCGAATTCATGTTTATAGTGCAACGATATCATGCCAAACACAGTGTTGTAGAATGAATTCGTTGCCTACCCCACTCACCGTCGACCTCTACGCTCTCGTACTGGTCCGATTGGCTCTCCCTCCTGTCCTCCTCCTTGCTATCGGTCCTTGTATCCACGGCTGGCTCGCCATCAGCAAAATCGCTGTCGTAGAACGAGTCCGAACTTGGATGGTCCTAAAAGGAATATTCATAGCCATAGTGTGTTAAAAAAAACGTTTAAAATGGTATAAAAAGTTGTAAAAAGTATTCCGATAAGAGAATATTGTAAATAAAACATGGTTTTCTGTAGCAAAGTATTGAAGTGTTTATTGATGTTTAATGTAGATATTTGGGAATTATATATGCAACAATACATCCGGTAAATGACCGGTACGGCTTTGATGACACCCGAGTACTTTTCTGGCGAAATTTTCAATAACGGTCTTACATAAATGTGACGGTATTTCGCTGGTGCAGCGTTCAATTCCGGCCTTCAATGATTGGGTGGTCGTGGGATTATTGGCGTAAACCTGAGACTTCAGAAAACACCCATAGAAAGGAATCCATAGGTGTTAAATCGCAAGATCGTGGCGGCCAATTCTGATCACCAAAGATGGACGATGACACGACCAGGACAAGGCTCGTGCAAGACCGTCAATATTTCACGGGTGGTATGGCAAGTGGCACCGTCCTGTTAAAACCACATATCTTCAAGAGCAATACCTTCCAATTGAGACACAAAGAACTGGGTTATCGTGTCACAATAACGTTAGTCATTTGCCGTTAATGCATCGCCTGCCTCGTTTTCAAAGAAAAATGGTCCAATGATTCCTTCAGACCACAATGCACGCCAAACAGTGACACGTTGGGGATGCATTTGTTTCTCATGAATCATTCGTGGATTTCTGAGCCTCAGATGCGGCAATTTTGCCTATTAACTAAGCCTTCAAGGTGAAAATAGGCGTCGTCGCTGAAGATGATTTTGTCCACAAAATCGGCTTTCACTTATTTTTGTTCAATGATCCAATCAGTGAACTCTCTTCGCTGTGCACAGTCTGTTGGCAGAAGTTGTTGAGTCAATTGAACTTTGTAAGCATGGAGATGCAAATCCTTTGTGAGAATATGGTAAAGAATGGCTGTTGAAATGTCCAATTCTTGTACACGATGACGAATCGAGGCCCCTGGCCACACTCTCATGGACTACCGTGATGTTTTGTTCTGAACGACCACTACGAGCTTGTGTCGTGTGTTTCACATCAACAACTGAACCAGTACTTCCGAATTGTTCAATTATTCAGTTCACAGATGAATTTGGAACATTCTTTCTACCGAAAATTGCACGCACTGTATGAATTGTGCAACCGAATTTTCACCATCTTGATAGTAATGTTTAACAATAAGGACGCTTTGTTGAATCGTGTAGAGCTCCATGTTTACTTACACCTATCTGTCTCCTATCGACCTGTCATAATTATTGAGGTATCGAATCATGACTGCCAAAATGGCGCGCAATTCACATATTCCTGTTCTTATTGTAACATCCTTCAGAAAACTTATTTGCAATGAACAGAAAATCCATTTATGTGTACCATCACGAAGGAATATAATGAGACGCTTTCAGCCTTCTCTGAAATGTAGGCGATAACGAAATTATTTTAGAGTTCATTATACTCCTGTTCAATAGAGGGCGTGACCATTTCGAGACCGTTACCAGAATTAACTACAAAATGTATTCATTATTATCTAGATTTCAAGGGAACGTTTCACAAGTGTCTCATTACGTTTTTTCTTGACAGTACATATTAACGAACATTAATTAACGTCAACCAACCATTCCGCATACAAGCAAGCAATACGTTCATTCTCACGTGCAGGAAGTAGTTGTACAAAGTGAAATTTCACAAAAAAAGAACACTCAGACACCAACACACCAACATGTTTACATCCAGACCCTCACCATCCCCGAAGCGTCTGTCCTCACCGATAAACTACTGGCAGATCTCTGTATGTCCTGGACATTAAGAGACTCGGCCTCCTGAAGCCATTCGTCCACGTTAACCCCACCGCCCCTGAGGCATTCTATTCGAGCTTCCGCTTTAGTTTTGGCCGTCTCCGCTCTTCGCACGCTCTGCTTTAGTTCCTCGATTTTCGTGTCTAAGTCCGGCCCATTCTGGTCGTTGGGGTCCACCTATACGAAGAAATAAAATGTTATTGCTAGATACCTTGCACTGCTGACTGCAGTCATTTTAGGTATACTGAAATTCATTTGGGATAAAAGAATGTTTAGAAATAAGTTCTATAGCTGAATAAACAATAATGTTACAAATTACAAACATATCATTGTATGCCTTAGCGACTAACAACGACTGCTATTTTGTTTCTTGTTATCAGAATGACATTTCTAGTGCTTTACTTATTGTTTCATTAATTTTGATCAGTGAGATGTCACATTTAAGCGAGATAGTTTCTGTTAAAATTGTTATTTTAACCAACGAGGGTTACAGACAAGAAGATATTGCGAGGAGATTGCATATTAATCAATCGACTGTTTCTCGTACAGTAAAACGATACAATAAGACTGGAGAATACAAAAGACGTCAAGGGCGTAAAATATGTACAACGCCAAGGGATGACCAATATTTGAGAATTCTATCTTTGCAAAATCGCTCATTTACAGTTCCGCATCTGAATTACTGATTACAAGACAAGTCAATGTAAGTATTCAAACAGTAATAAGGAGACTTAAAGAAGTCAGTTTAAACCCGAAATATCCTGTTAGAATTCCTAGGCTTCTCCCACGTCACAAAACCAGACGGTTACAATTTACAACAGCCCATTCTAATTGTAATGAATATCCATGGGGGAAAGTCATTTTCACAGACGAAACAAGAATACAATTATGGAAGCCAGATAGGCGTGGTCGAGTACGAGTATACAGAAGGTCTGGGGAATATTTTGTCGAATATAATCTTGCACAAAACGTTACTTTTGGTAGCGGTTCCATTATGCTTTGGGGAGGAATTTGTTGGGAGAGTCACGTGGAGCTTGTTGGGGTAAATTTAAGAATGAATTCTGACTAGTACATACGCAACTTCCCTGAAGAGCATGTTTTGTCTTATGCCGGCTTCATTGGGTAAGATAAATTTGTGTTAATTTAATGCATGATAATGCCCTGTCTCATGCCGCTAGAACAGTGATCCAATACCTTAAGGATGTCGGGACTGATACACTAGAGTGGCCACCAATGAGTCCTGATGCTAATCCCATAGAACATCTATGGGACATTCTGAAGCGATATATACAAGCACGAATTCCAGCTCTTAATTGCAGAATTAAGAATTGCTGCACAGGAAAAGTGGAATCAAATTCCACAAGAAACCATCAAAGATCTTCTGCGGAGCGTGCCTAGAAGGATGCAGGCTATCGCTAGAGCTAGAGGAGGAAGTACTAAGTATTATATTTTTATTAATTTGCCTTAAAGTATTGTTATATTGTCGTTATTATTTACTCTTTCTAATTAAATGTGATAACCAAATTCAGACTATTTATTAGTTCTTCTACAAATCTGTTGTAAAGCTTCGGGGCTTCCAGAAAACCAGAGTTTCCATTACATCCTAAACGTCTATTTTGGTCTCGAAAGTAAAAAGGGAAACGAACGCAAATTAACCTGGGATTTAATATCGTGCCTGTGACTTTCATTCACTATCACCAGGATTATGAGAACCAAATGAAGAACTTAATTCGTTCGGTAATGGACGTACTATCCAATATCAGCAATATCCGTCTGTAATAAAAACTGATCAACATAAAAGTCGCAACGAACATTACGGGCTTGGAGCTATTTCCAACTTAATAAACTTGGTTAATGGACATAAATCTACTGCAAGCAAAGTTCGATTAAAACTTTTACGATACTGAACTGCAGACGTCTGCAGGACGTCGTTTGGGGCAATATTATCAAGTGGATACATTATCCAAGATCCAACATTAAGAAAATGCATTTACATTGCGATAATAATCTATCGTGGTTGGTGTTTCGTAATTATTGTTTTTTATCGAAGTTTATTCCAATGCTTAACCTAAAGAAATAATCCTATAGACTATTCAGTGCTGAAATAATTTGAAATGATACGTAACATCAGGTACAATTCTAGTGTAATTCTAATACGTAAATCTAGTTACAAATGTTGTGTGCTACTTTATAGGATAGCAGACAGATAACTTGGTTGATAAAGTAGAAATCTCTATGGTATTGACAATGAATCGAATAGAGTTGTTTTTTTTTTAAGCTTAGAGAAACCATATAGACGAAGTACGTGAGAATCGTATACAATGGACTATTAATTATACAGGGTCTTTCAATAGTTACGCTCGAAATATATTAGGTCAAAGAGGCCATGTTGTTAAAGCAACATCTGTCAAATTTATTGTGAATTGTTCAGTAGTGTATAGCAAATCGCCATGGAAGGTTATAGCGTTCAACAACATGTGCAAATCATCAAATTGTATTTTCAAAATCAGTGCTCCGTTCGAGAAACTTTCCGCGTATTACGTGAGTTTTATCCTCGCCACAACCGTCCCGCCGGCGCCGATTCGACTATTCGATATTTGGTGGTTGAATGAGTCAACCGGTTTGATAAATAATCAGCCAACATCCGTACGTCACCGAAATGCAGGGTCTGCTGAAAACATAGCTGATGTGCGTGAGAACGTACGGGAAAACGCGAGGCAGTCAATTTCTCGTCGTTCACAAAAACTTGGCCTTTCTGAGACTTTAACTTGGCGAATTTTGCGTCGGAAGTTGGGTTTGCACCCGTATAAAATCCAACTGACCCAGGAACTTAAGGTAAATGACCATAGACAACGCTGTATGCTCGTTCGCTGATTGGGCACTGGAGCAGTTGGAAGTTCCAAATTTCGTCAAAAAAATCATCTTTAGCGACGAGGCCCATTTTTGGATGAATAATTGTCGGATTTGGGACGATACCAATCCACACGAGATACACCAGCACCAAATTCATCCCGAGAAAGGAACTGTTTGGAGCGGATTTTGGTCTGGCGGAATCATCGGTCCGTACTTCTTCCAAAACGAAACTGGCGTTGCCATAACCGTCAACGGCGAGCGCTACAGATCGATGATAAGCAACTTATTGTGGCCTAAACTGGATTATATGGATACTGACGACATGTGCTTCCAATAGGACGTTGCTACGTGCCACACAGTGCAGGCACACGTTAACTAGCCACCGATATCGTGAGATTTAACGTCTTTAGACTTCTTTCTTTGGGGCTCTACTTCCTTTGGGGCTATTTATAGCTACCGTATAGATCATTCTAGACAAGGCATTGAACTTTTTAATAATCGTAATTTTGTCGATTCATAACAACAGTAACATTTCCTTTACCAATCTTTAATATAGCATTTTCAGAAGCAGCTCTAAGATTATCTCTATTTTGAAGCAGGTATTTTTGTGTTTTGCAAACTTTGGCAACTAGGACGCAAGAATGACGAAGAACATTCATTGCTTGGAACCGGATTTCATCAGTAACGACTGAATAGATGTTTCAGGGATGATTCTACAGTCTACACCTGTGATATATTCTTTTAGGATGGTATTTCAATTCAACAAATACTTTTTTTAAATATTGGCGTTTTGATTAGAGTTTTCTGTCTCGGGTAGAAGACTAAAATTCAAATTAATAACCATAATACATGAAGTTTGCTACAAGAAGTTTGCTAGTGCAGTTAAGTTGGGGTATGTTGGGGTTGTTCGAGTGATAATGAAGTAATATAATCTAGGATATCTCAGTGAGAAGAAGAAAGTCAAATAATATCAACTTTGATCTGTTTAAATTCTTGAGAAACTAGGAAGAATTAGAACGCCTAAAGAAATACCAGACTAAAAGAATGGGAACCTCAGCTATTGTTTTGTAATCACGACAATGGCAAAAAAAGAAGTTGTGCTGCATAAATGGTCCATTTCAGTAGGAAGAATTGCCCTGAGGGAATATATTGCAGTGCTTAACCAAAATATGGCTCCAAAAAAATAAAGGAATTAGGTATGGCACCAAGAGAATGAATCTGTTCTGTTCTTCTTTATGCAATAGTATGACAAAAACAACGTATATAATCTCTTAAGTATTATGCCAATTATTTTTAAAATATAAATTAGTTTATTCGTCTAGAGATGTGATAAATCTTACCTTTTTGTTGGAAAAGTTTAATCGAACCTTCGATGCAACGACAAAAATAGAAGACCAGTTTTCCGCAAACATTATACGTCGGTCGACGCGCGTTTCGACTACCAAGTTGGCATAATCAGGACGTGATTAAAATTAACTTTTAAACTATTTCTAGTCTCTAATATATATGTTTTGTTTAGCGTAATAACATTCATAATGGTTTACTGAACTTGAACAAAACTCACGTATGCATCAAGACGAAAAGCAGTTTAATTGTTAGGTTTGATAATCTCCTGATGATGCCGACTTGGTTAGGGAAACGCGCGTCGAACAATATGTGTGTTCTATGATTGTGGAAAATTGTACTCGTTTCTTCTTACATTTTTGCTTTATTAAAATAAGAAATTATTAATTTCTCACTTACTAGCTGTTGGCTATTCCATATCAATACTGTAATTTAATTAGGCACAATGCCTACAATGAATTCACTCACCTTTTGTCCCGACTCCCTTAGCGCATTGTACACCTGCAATTTCCTGACGCTCTCCCTAATATTGTTGTTCTCGCGCGCTATCTTCGTGGCCCATCTCCTGGCCTCTTTGCTCAGCGTCGACGCGGAAGAATCGTGGTCGGCGGTCACGTGGTCGACGGGATCGTTGTCGCAAGGCTCGAAATCGTACTGGATGTGTTGTTTGAGCACGGGATAGTATAGGTAGCAGCACTGCAGGTTGTATTCCCTGGTCAGCTGCTTGGCCTGATCTCGGATGGTGCTGAAGGAGTTCTGCATCGCGGAACAGGTCAACAGCTCGGTCCTGCCCATCAGGGAGAGGTACTCGGCGACCTTGTCGTAGACGCCGCTCTCCATGGTCGTCATGCACAGCTGGAGGTCGACCACGAAGTACCTTTTGGAAAGGATCGAGTTCTGAATGAGTGATGATGATGATAAATTGTTGAAGTTTTGCTAACTGAAGGGATAACGCCATGTAATTTTTACAAAAAATCGATTTTATTTATTGGTTTAAAGATTCATTTGAACCTTTTAGAATATGAAGCAGAAATTTATTTTCTAAAAAAATGTTCTTCCTTGAAATTTAGCGCTTTTTCCTAAGCGCGTCGACTGCTCCGAAACAACACATGCGTCAAATAAATCCCTACTGGGAAGATACACTTTAGGTATAGCCTAGTGTTTTACCTTATGGTTTCTAACTTCTCTAATACACAACAGATGTCGTTAAAAAACGTTTATGTTTGGCCAGAAACATTCACAAACAAAAGTACGTTAGTATAACGCCAGTACATGTACAACAAAGACAATTTCCTCGCTTGAAATCACAATTTTTATGTGTAGTACCGACCTTATTTCATATGTGATCAACCGACGAAAATCCGCAGCACGAGAAGTACTCAGAGTCTTGGTGTGACTGAAAGAAAGTGCAAGCAGCGGATTCAATGGACACCTTCCATCATAAGCCGCCGCTTCCTAAGAAAATTTTTAAAGCCATCAAACCGATTTATGAGGACCTGAGCCGAGGTGAATTACTAAGCTGCTACTTGGGAGGCTACACGCAAAATAGCAATGAAAGTTTCTATGCTACTGTTTGGGAATTGGCTCCAAAATCTTATCTAAGTGGCAAGATAGTCTTGAATATAGCGACTGATATTGCTGTATGCACTTTCAATTATGGTCTAACTAATATCCTTCGAATTATGAAAGTTTTGTAGATGGATATTGGCGTCCAATTATACATTTTTATCTAGAAGCCGATGCTAAGCGGATCAACCACGCCTTAACTTATAAGTTCAATGCCGTTTGCGTGAAGCAATTCGAAATAAGCGGCCGGATTTATGACGAAATAATTCATGGCTTTTGTTTGTTTGTGAATTTTTGGCAACAAAAACACTGTAATGATGCCCCAGCCTCAAAATTCGCCAGCTATGGCTTCGTGTGACTTTTTTCTATTCCCAATAGTAAAGAGAACCCTAAAGTGCTGTCAGCGTCGTCTTGCGAGCATAGATGAGATTAAAAGCACATCACTGAGAGAACTAAACACTTTTCCAAAGATCGAGTTCCAGAAATGTTTCGGGGACTGGAGCAGGCGCTGGCAATAAGTGTATAATATCTAACTATTTTGACTATTTTGAAGGAAATAACATTGATGTATACAATTAAATAAAATTCTTTCCAAAAAACGAAAATGCCCGTTATTCTTTGACCACAACTCGTATTCTTTATGGAGAAAATTAAATGGATGCTAAAATTGGGAATAGTGAAGGTCAAAATCTCCCAGTAGATGGAGGTTATTTGATTTAACGGTCGGTTTAACTTAATTTTGAAAAACGAAAAAAGTACAAATAGAAAAGTTACTTGTTTCACGCTCTTGTAGTACGTTTATCATAACTTCTGTTACTTCTAGGTCGCCGCAAGTCATCTTTTTTAATGTATTCTAAAGAACTTACCGTGTTTGGTGTGCATTTGCAGCAGCAAGGCACAAGAGGTAGTCGTTCCTAGCGCCGGTCGATTTCTCTTCCAGCTGGTCTCGTTTTGTTGAAAATTTAGCGCTATTCTTTTGCAGGGACGTGATGGATTGGAAGAACGAACCCTTCTTCTTTTTTAACCTGAAAATACGTTACTCTCATGGCATGCTATAGCTACAAACATTAGTGGGATAAGGACACTAAAATTGAATCAAATATTAATAATAAAATCAACTTTCACTAACTGAATGTCACTAAGGAACACTGAACTACGTTTCTATGGTTTTCAAAGAACAAGTACACCGACAACCGACAACTATATGGTTTTCATGGAATACATTTATTATCAGTAATAATGCAAAATTTTACTACTCAGAGGGTAATATTCAAACTACAGAAATAAGGAGTTTCTATTCCAACCCATCTGTAAATGCCTTATATAATAAGGACTAAACAAATTAGGTCAAAAGAGCTATTCTCCTGGCTATATGCCAAACGCCGAGCGCTGAATTACATGACCAAATTTGCCGTATTTTTGTCTAACAGAGTTAGCACTAAAATACAGTGATTGTTGCAAAACCACGAGAAAGATGCAAAATATCACCTATCTCAGGATATCATTAACTATAGACCGGTTTCGACCTTTCTATCTTGGGGTCTCGTCAATGCAGTGTAAACGAGTATACCTTTGACAGATGAAGCTCACATCTAGTAGACGCTGCTACGTTCCACCGCAGTAGAACATACCAAACGCCATCTCTTGACAGTTTCGAACAATCTAAATCGAAGTAAAAACTTGAGATCATCAGTAATAATGCAAAGTTTGTAATGTCAGTTACAAGAAAATATTAAGATTCGGAGTTCAGAATAGTTCGGAAAGTTGCTAAAATGCATAGTAGGCTGAACCTCAATTTTATTGTTGTCAAAGTAAAACGGATATTATAATGTGTGTTTTGGACGCGTCTGTAAAAATTGTCTAAAAGAAGTGACACGTGGAGTGGCATTAAGTGACGATATACGAAAATCAAGTGTTAATGCTCATTACCAGGGAAATGCGGCTCGGAAAATATCTGCTACGTATTCGCTACCTAAATCTACAGTGCAAGGTATTATACATTTGTATAAACAAACTGGATGCATAGTCCAAAGAAAGAACAGTGGTCGTCCATACCAAATTCACGCTTAAATCAACATGCTCTGAAGAGGATTGTAACAACAAACCGACGATCCAGTGCAAAAAAATTATAGTACTGTGGAGGCAAGCTATTGGAATAAATATTTCGGTATCCACAACTAAACGCTCAATAAAGAAAATAGGATACAAATTCAAAGGCAAAGTTTGATTCTTTACATTTTACATTTCAACCTACCGGTTTCTCCTTCAGGCAAAAGAAATACCGTTATTAACTAAACGACAGAAAATCAATCGGTTACGATGGGCCAGAGAACATAGGCACTGAACTTTACATCAATGGCACCAGGTAATTTGGAGTGACGAATCCAAATTTGAAATCTGTTTGGATGATGCCAGAAAATGTGTGGTAAGAACCCCACAGGAAACTATCATCCTGACTGTTCGGTTAGGAAAGTGAAGTTCCCTGTGCCTCTTATGATCTGGAGGTGTATGAGTGGTGTAGACGTAAGAAAATTGCATTTCGTATATTGTACTGTGACAGCAGAAAACAGACTGCATTGAGGTACAGTATATTCTCCAGTAGGATGGTGCTGCGTGTCACACAGAAAAACTGTCAAAGCTTGGTTTACAGAACAGAATGTCCCTGTTATGGAATGGCCCTTTAGCAGTCCAGATCTCTCGCCAATAGAAACATTGTGGCATAAAATGAAAAAACAGTTGCGCAAACATCCAGCCCGTTCAGTTCATGATCTACGCACCTAATTGCGAAGAAATCTGGGGCAGCACTCTTCCTGAAGAGTGCGCTAAGCTGGTAGATACAATGCCTGCTAGAATTAAAGCTGTTGTTATTAATAAAGGTGTTCAAAGCGGCCGAACTATTCTGAACCGCGAATCTTAATGTTTTCTATTAACAAACTTGTCACTGACACATCATAACATAGTAATATTTCATCGTATTTAAGTTAAAAGTTTATACTTTGTTTCTGTTACCAATATTTTTCTTTAATAGAATAGTTTTGAGAGTGTTATTACTTTCATTTAAATATATTAGTTGTAAAATTATGCCTGGCCGAATTATTATGAGCTTTTGCTCATTCGTATAACCAATATGTTGTATTAGTTTTCACTGAATTCACACCGCGTATAAATTGTTTGCATCGACATTTCAGCATAGACGCTGAAACTGAAAACCGAATATGTCAGCTTTAATTAACTTACCATCAGCTTTTGCAGTCGATAGAATACTTTAGAAATTTCAGTCTATTGGGTTAGTTTGTAGTTAGTGACAGGAAACCAAATTAACTGTTATTGAATGATCGAGCAGATTCCATTAATCGAGTTATTCCGAAGTTCTAAGTTGCCATGACAACTTTAGAGCCTGTTATTGCTTTATAACAATTTCAGTATGAACCGTGCCTTATGTGTAAACAGGCGACACATATAAGGCTTCAAAATGTGTGTTATATATAAGCGTTTGAAAATATTAGTAAAATACGTTTAGTATTTGAGTTTTAATTATATTCTTACCAATGCGTTTCAATTAATGAAACGTTATGATTTTTTCCAAAAAATGAATAATATTTTACAAATATTGCCCTAAAACCCCATCACTTGTTGGTTACTGCTGATCAAGCGCACCGGTTGTAGTTAACATTATATCCAAGAGAGATATACTGGTGTCAAGTCAGTAAGAATTTCTCGCAGTTATTATTCGATATAAAACATTTTTGTTTTTAA
Organism: Rosalia funebris; assembly: GCA_037954035.1. NCBI lineage: Eukaryota > Metazoa > Arthropoda > Insecta > Coleoptera > Cerambycidae > Rosalia > Rosalia funebris. The sequence continues at coordinate 14,894,824 of JAZFAV010000022.1, forward strand.
AATATTAAGTAAACTTTTGTAGATAAGAGACATTTTAAGTTTTATTACTAAATTATGATAAGAGTACGGTAACTTCTCACAGATTACGTGTAAATTTCATGCGTTATATCTTGTAGCTGAAGAAATTCGAAAATATTCTCCAAGCGTAAATAAATTGATATCATCTAATCGGTGTTTCTCATATTATATTTTAAAAGTATTCGAGAATTTCACAGTGTCCCGAGATTCCTGAACCACCACAGCCGATTCTTCCTTGCTGGAGGAACATGGTTACAGGCAGGGGCATAGCGTACATGGATGCGAGTGATGCCTCGCATCCCTTAAAAAATTGGCAAATTAGTGTTATATAAAAGTTCAATCCATTTATTCAATTATTACAATTTTTTATTATTTTAAACCGACCGCAAACATACATTAGTTACTTTAAACGGTACCATGAACTTTTTATTTCAAATTATTGGACTCCCGCGTTACTTGCTGCAGTGCTGAAATGCGATGGTCCACGTTACATCTAAGCTACGCGTTAGCCGGCCGAAAAGGTCAGTGATCTTACGCAGTCACCAGTGGAACCTCGAGTGGGTGTTGTCGTTATTTCCAGACTCAGTTATGGGATTATGTGAACGCATCTTAACGACTGTTGCCATAACATAAGGAAGATTTGGAAGCGCTGTTTCAGGTAATTGTGGAAAATGAAAATGAGGAAAGGGATCGAGAAACCGTTATTTGTGCTAGAGGCCTTTTAACTTTGTTGCGCGACTTTCATTTTAATTTTTTCTTAACAGTGTTTTCTGCAATATTCCCACATTCCGGGAGTCTGTTTCAAATTCTACAGACAAAAATATCAGATATTAGTTACTGCAATAAAAAAATCGCCGATTGCAAATCACATATCCAATAAATGAGGAACGAGTTTAGTGACATTTGGGATCGTATGGACAGATTTGTGTTAGAAAATCAACCACCAAGTAAAAGAATGCGTTTGGATTCAATTCCTGAAGAATATAAGAAAAACACCTACGCACGATTGTTTTATGAAATTTTAGACGTTATTACTTTGAACATTAGTGAACGGTTTAGTGAAATTTCTAAACTGAAGTTCTTAAATCTAGATTCCACACAATTTACTTCATTCGTAAAACGTTTTCCTGACAACATTTTTTCTTTTTTAGTAGATACATATGGAACATTCTTTGACGCAAATCATTTAAAAAGAGAACTTTTAGTGATTTATATTGATCCCGATATGAAAAAGAACACTATGTTTGAGCTTCACCAATTTATTATGTCCCTTCAATTATCTTCTGTTTTCCCGGAGTCATCAAAATTGTGTCCTTTAATTTTGACTATTCCTGCCACAAGCAGTTTCGCGGAAAGATCATTTTCATGTTTAAAGAGAATAATGATTTATCTGCGAAATTCTCAAAAGCAAGAAAGACTGTCAGCTTTAGCATTAATAAATATTGAAAGTGCCTTGTTAGAAGATATGAGATCGTCTCCAACATTTGAAGAAACAGTGATAGACGTTTTCGCTAGACAAACAAAAACCGAAGAATTAATCTTCATTTTAAAAATTAAGATATATACCTCGGCATAATCATTTTAGGTTAGTGTCTTTTTTTTTTATTTTTACCATTTTTATATGGCCTACCGTACATCCGACTATACCTCTTCCCCTTATAACATTTTTATGACATTCCTAGATTCTTTTCTCACGCTACGCCCCTGGTTACAGGCAATATTTTTTATTTTGAATATTTCCACAAAATAAAGTCTATATAGACTTTATTTTGTGGGTGTTTCAATTTTATCCTAGAGAAGTAGCTGATATCAATAAAAGTCAAGCGGTATTTTAAGATCCTCAAGTTGAAGTAGATTTACAAACTATTCATAAGAATTACAAGAGACTTGTAGAGGTAATAGAAAAATTACAAAATACTTCCTTGTCGTTAGTGTAAGTTAGTTTAAGAGACGCAAAAAATAATAGTGTTATAGCAAAGTTTGATACTGTTTTAAAAAAATATTCAGGTTATATCAGATTTAAGCAATTGTGTAGTGCTTCTTCATCTATAGATCGGTTACATAATTGCAACGATTATTTTAATTATTATTTTATTATTTAGCATTAGTTATATTTTATTTTTTATTTATTATTTTATTTATTAGTTATATTTTATATACCAGGAGAAAACAGATCAATTAATAAATAAAGTGAGTAATGACGAAATCAAGAACGCAGAAACTGAGTGGGAGGGTATCAAGAATAGTCTAGATTCCGCGGCTACGGACGTTTTAGGACACGAGAGAAGGGAAGCTAGGAAGTCCTGGATAACGGACGAAATCTTAAACTTAATACAAAAGAGACGAGGCTACAAAAACAGACGAGACGAGGAAGGACTGAAAACTTATAAGTCAATAAAATGGAAAATCATTAGAAAGTGTATAAATACGAAAGAACAATGGATAGAGGATAAATGCAAAGAAGTAGAAGATAAGCTCCAAGTAGGTAAGATCGATGAGGCTTACAAAATAATTAAGAGGAACTTCAGGGATATAGGACCTATAAGTAGAAACGTTAGGAGTCAATCGGGGGACATACTGATCGGAAGAGAGGAGAAAGCAGATAGATGGAAGCAGTACTTAGGAAATTTATACGAAGGTCAGGAATTAGGAGAGATATTAGAGGAAGAATCTAGCATCGATAGGGAAGATATAGGAAAACCTATATTGAAAGAGAAATTCGAAATAGCACTAAGGGGGCTAAAGAACAATAAATCGCCGGATGTAGATAAAATACAGGCGGAAATCTTCAAATGTGCGGGACAGAAAGTAATAAATATAATGTTTAAACTGGTAAAATACATATACGAAACGGGCGAGATGCCGGAGGATTTTAAGAGGAACATTATCGTTACTATACCGAAAAAGAGAGGAGCCGACAAATGCGAGAACTTTAGAACGATTAGCCTAAATTCCCACGCGTCAAAAATCTTAACCAGAATAGTGCAGAAGAGGATGAAAAATAGAGCGGAGGAAATACTAGGAGAAGACCAATTCGGGTTTAGGCGAAATAGGGGAACTCGCGAAGCTATTCTGACGCTAAGAGTAATGTTAGAGAAAACAATAGAAAAAGTAAAGAACGCTTATATAGGATTTGTAGATTTAGAAAAAGCTCTTGATAATATAAAATGGGAAAAAATGTTCGAGATACTAAAGAGCGCGGGAATGAAGTATAGAGATAGGAGAGTAGTACACAATCGATACAAAGAGCAAACTGCTGTTATAGAAGTAGAAGAGGAAAGAAGGGAAGTAGGTATTAGGAAAGGAGTAAGACAAGGATGTACGCTATCACCACTAATTTTTAATCTGTACATTGAAGAGGCGATTAATGTGGTAAAAGATTTCGGATTAAAGTACAGGAACAAAAACTAAAAATACTGAGATTTACGGATGATATAGCAGTATTAGCATCTAATAAAGAGGAATTAGAATCAACGTTGAACGAAATGGAGGCAGTGTTGACAGAGGAATACAGAATGAGGGTGAATAAAAACAAAACTAAAGTGTTAGTGTGCAGAGGGCGCGAGAGCAGAGCAAAAACGAAAGTACAAATTAATAATGAAAGATTGGAGGAAGTTAAAGATTTCACTTATTTAGGAAGTAAAATAAATTGGGATGGAAGAAGCGATAAAGATATAAAACAAAGAATAGCGCAGGGTCGAGTAGCTTTTAACAAAAAGAAAGCACTTTTATGCTCGGGGGTGATAAACTTAGAAACAAGGAAGAGATTTTGAAAAACGTATGTATGGAGCACGGCACTATACGGTTGCGAAACCTGGACGGTAGGTTTCCGAAGAATTATGAAAATACCGTGGACTGATAGGGTTAGAAGCGAAGAAGTATTAGAGAAAGTCGGCGAGAAAAGAAGTATGTGGAAAAACACAATGAAGAGAAGAGATAGAATGGTAGGCCACTATATATATGGTATATATATATTTTGGAGGCAGAAATAGGAGTGAAGAAAGGCAGAGGGAGGCCTATATTAGACTACTGCTCGCAAATAGTAAGGGATTTAGGTTGTAGCACAATTAGCGAAATGTGTAGGTTAGCACAAGATAGGAGAAGCTGGAGGTTAGCGTCCAACCAGTCTTAGGACTGATGACCTCATGATGATGATGATATTTTATTTTATTTAAATTGCGAGTACTACAGAGCCGCGTAGGTAACACCTCTGGCGCCCTGACGAAACGAGCGGCTCTAATTATGACGTGAATTAAAACAAAAATAAAATAATGTATGTGGCGCCGCGAAGACTAATAACAAGAATGTTTGTTAGATAAAAAAAAATCTTAAAGTTTTGCGTTATCGTCTATATCATTAGTCAGGTATTCACTTTCAGAATCGTTTCGCCTTGTATATCTAGGTTAATCCATCAAGCACTTATGATAAGATTAAACCATGGATTATTTCAACCTGAATGTTCGATATTTATCCACGAATATTATTAATGATCGTTGGACACACTAGGGCACACCATAGTTCCCATATTTTACCGCGATTTTATTACCAATATTATCAACGAGAGGCGCTTGAAAATTCGCTGAAATTCATTAGGGCAGACAATTATTACCCTCTAATTGATTACGCTTGGCTTTTATTATGCCACTTCAGACATGTAGAACGTGTATATCGTATCATTTATAATTTTCCTATACGTGACATGTTACTACATGTTATCGACACAATCAGTATTCGGTAACAAAATAAAAAAATAATTGGATATTGTTTTGTTTTGGATTATTTTTTAAATGGAAGATTTGATTAATATTTAAATGTAATCGTATATGTTAGGACATCAATCACCATTTAAAATATATTATAAATGTTCAAATGTTAACAAACGCTTAGTGTGTGTTGATCTCGAAAATACAGTGTCTTTCAGTAAGGACGCTCGAAATTTGTTAGGTTATAGAGGCCATGTTGTTAAAGCAACATGTGCTAGATTTGTTGTGAATTGTCCAGTCGAGTATGACAAATCACCATGAAAAGTTATAGCGCTCAAAAATGTGTAAAGATCATCAGATTTTATCATTTTAAAATTAATGCTCCGTTCGAGAACCGTTCCGCGCATAACGTGATTTTTATAACACTCGTACGTCACCGAAACGGAAGGTCTGCCGAAAAAATCGCTGCTCTGCGTGAGAGTGTACGGGAAAACCCGAGACAGTCAATTTCTCGTAGTTCACAAGAACTTGGCCTTTCTGCGACTTCAACTTGACGAATTTTGCGTCGGAACTTGGGTATGCACCCGATAAAATCCAGCTAATCCAGAAACTTAAGGTAAACGCCCATAGAAAACACCGTGTGTTCGCTGATTGGGCTCTGGGGGAGTTGGAAGTTGACCCAAATATCGGCAAAAAAATCATTTTTAGCAACGAGGTTCCTTTTTGGACGAATGGATATGTGAACAAGCAAAATTATCGGATTTGGGACGATACCAATCCACACGAGATACACCAGCATCCTCAGAAACTCACTGTTTGGTGCGGATTTTGGTCTGGCGGAATCATCGGTCCGTACTTCTTCCAAAATGAAACTAGCATTGCCATAACCGTCAACGGCGAGTGCTACAGATCGACGATAAGCAACTTCTTGTGGCCTATACTGGATGATATTGATGCCCACGACATGTGGTTGCAACAGGACGGCGCTACGTGCCACACAGCGCATGCCACGAAGGACATTCGCACTAGCGATTTGAGGACATGGTTATCTCGCGCAGCGACGACGTGAACTGGAAGCGAGATCGTGCGATTTACCACCTTTAGACTTCCTTCTTTGTGGCTATTTTAAATCGTAGGTCTATGCGAATAATTTGCAAACCATTGAGGCCCTCAAAGTCAACATAACAAACGCCATTCAACCAGATGTCTGCGACAAAGTCATTGAAAATTGGACCTTCCGAATACGTGCCACTAAGCAAAGCCGCGGTGCGGGGTACATTGTACACTTATTTATAGTACGGGGCCAGAATGATGATGAGGTGAATCTTATTAAAGCATAGGTGTATCATGTTAGAGGATGCCAAATATTATAAAATAACACAAAATTATTTTAAAACATTTCTAAATTATTTTATAACAGTTTTGTGGTTTACTGCAAGTTAGATATAAGACGCTCAGCTTAGTTCCAGTGATAATAAGCTTGCTTATCATTATCAATGTCACCTGGAGTTACATAATTGAATTATAATTGGATAATAATTGGATCTCAACCAAAATCTCTTGTGCCGACATTCACGATGACTGCAAGAGAAAATTAATCGTACTTTTTATACTTTTTCCCAAATAAACATGTCAGTAACATATAAGTCGGGAATCGAGAAAGGAACTACCATCCATTCCATCTTAATTACTGTAATGAAGAAACTGGAAGCATATGGCTTATCGTTACAAGAGCAATTTATGGTATTAGACGCTGTTAGACACTGTTTAAATAATTTTTTTTAATATACCTACCACGCTTTTTAATACGGACTAAAAAGTATAAAATTATTTTTTCTAGTCCCATGCCGATTTCTAACACCATACAGATAATCCTGAGAATTTGTGATTGTAAATTTTGAATAGCTATGAAAATACTTATAAGATTTAAAATGAAAAGTTTAAATAATTTCTTAACATGACCCTTATCTATCCTTATATGAATGTTGTACACCACTGCGGCGTATACTACGGAATAATTTTATTGCATTGGTTTTTATATATTTTGATCGTATCATAACGAAGGGTACACATACATACAGTGCTATTCAAAAGTCCCCTCCCCCCCTCTTATCTTTGGAACGATTATACATAAACTAGTGAAATTTGGTAACTGAATATTAAGGGTTGTAAACTTCCCTACTAGTGATGATAGATGACGTATGCGTCAAAGATGACGTCACAAGGTCATTGTGACCAATAATTTTTAATGGAACCCTATGGCAAGCGACACCTCTTTTAAAAGGTATCGAAAAAACCTATTCAATGATACTAATATTGTGTCTATTTACGGCAGTTTTGACAACTGGCTTTCAAAAACCGCAAAGCTGTGATGAATTAAATCAGTTAATAATAAAATTTAAAATTCAAGCTCCGCCACTGGATAGTTGGATAGTAAATAATCTGACGTTTTTGCAAGTCTCCCCAATTTGATGTTTTTTTAGCTGTCAAAGTTTTTATACATTTAATAATTTGTGTATTGTTGATCGAACGTTTAACTGTTTTAGTACCTTGTGGTAATTTTAAAATATTTGTACATTCAATAATTTGTTAAACTGTTGTGAGTTGAACGTTTAAGTGCTTCAAGAAGAGAAATGGTACGTGTTTTAGGTGATAAAGTAGCAGCGATCTTAATACTTGGTGAAACTGGAGAAAATATTCATGCAGCAGAACGCATTTTTAATGAAAGGTTTCCCGATCGCCCAGTTTCGAGGACTTATTTGAGAGAGCTTCTTCGTAAGTTTAAAACAACGGGTACTATTAATGATGCAAAATGATCTGGCAGACCACAAATTTCTGATGAGAAAAAAATTGATATAATGGCAGAAGTAATAGTAAATCCTACTTCTTCAATAACTCAAGTTGCATCAACCTGTGAAGTCAGTCAAAGTACAGTGCACAGGGTGTTGAAAAAAAAAACAAATTTCACCCATACAAATTAAAAATGGTTCATCAACTCTCAGACGACGATCCAGACCGAAGACTGCAATTTTGTGAAAATATGGAGACTAAAATTAACCAACAGCCAGACTATGTCAAAACAATTTGTTTTAGTGACGAAAGTACTTTCTATCTAAATGGAAATGTAAATACACAAAACGTGAGATATTGGAGTGACGCAAATCCTCACATGTTTCGTGAAACACATACTCAGTATCCCGAGAAGGTCAATGTTTGGGCAGGTATACTGGGAAACTACATCGTTGGGCCTGTTTTTTTAAATACCAACTTAACCGGTGAGGTGTATCTGCAGATGTTGCAAAATGCAATAGAACCGTTAATCCTTGAAATTTTGGAAGATAATCAAGATGAATTCGACATTTTGGAAATAACATTCCAACAGGATGGTGCTCCTTCACACTATTACGGTACAGTAAGACGGTATTTGGATGAAGAATATCCTGGTAGATGGATTGGACGACGAGGTTCAATGGAATGGCTGCCTCGATCACCGGACCTCACACGTTTATATTTTTTTTCTGTGGGGGTATCTTAAATCGAAGATTTACGCCACTCAGCCTGACAATATTGATGTTTTAAAACAACGTATTGTTACAGAATGTAGGGCTATTTCCGCAGACACATTTGAAAAAGTACGAGAAGAGTTTCGCAATAGGATGTTTTACTATCAGGAAGTAGATGGAGCTCACTTCCAACAATTACTATAAGTAGGTACTGATTCTTGAATCTGTAATTAAAATTATTATCCAAGTTTACTGATTACTGATTTAATCCATCAAAACTACCATAAATACATACAAACAATATTAGTATCATTGAATACGTTTTTTCGATACCTTTTAAAAGAGGTGTCGCTTGCCATAGGGTTCCATTTAAAATTATTGGTCACAATGACCTTGTGACGTCATCTTTGACGCATACGTCATCTATCATCACTAGTAGGGAAGTTTACAACCCTTAATATTCAGTTACCAAATTTCACTAGTTTATGTATAATCGTTCCAAAGATAAGAGGGGGGGAGGGGACTTTTGAATAGCACTGTATGTATATTCGCACGCACCAAAAAAAAAATAATATTGATAAAAAGTGTTGTTTACATCACGAATTATAAGCTGATTAAATCGAGTACGTACTCACGATTCTGATTCGAACTTAAATGGGCTTTTGATGTAGGGCAATAATCAGATAAGCGACGTACAAAGAAGGTACACTTATGTGATGTACTGATAGGGAGTCTAAATATACAGTAATCAGTATGCATTATGTGTAGAAGTAATAATTTGTATTCACCTAAAATAGAATTTTCAGCAATTTCCCAATATAGTTTTGTTACAAAACTGTATAATTTATGTACTGTGTGATCTAATTATGATGTCCACATTTTAAATCCATTAACTAGGGTTATTTTATAAGAAAAATATAAGTTTTTTTTATGATGATATTTTAGGACTTTTGTCAAAGTTTTTTAGTGGCCCAAGGTCTATCCAAAAATGTCTTATCTTCTGTTCCGTGGATTCAAATCCTACTGAAAAATTAAAATGGCTACTCCCGCTCATCGGACAAACCACAAGCTATGGCTAGAAATCGTCGAAATGTTTTAATAATGACTCATAAGGTGTGCGCGTGTTCATCCGGTTCCGGTTCCTTGTACATAATTTTCTTAAAACAGTTGCTAATTAAAAAAAATGCTCACGAGCGACGTATTTATCGATCACTAAACTCGGAGTTGGCGAAAAAAAAAACCAGAATTACTGAAAAATACGTATTCTTGTCTAGATTCCGATCTAATAGTAATAAGTCTAAAAGAGTAATAAAAAAATTTTTAAATTGGAAATATCATTTTCTTCAAAATTTTTATTGAAAAAATATCAATAACGTCATAACTTTTAAAAATGTAACTCGCTCGATAAACTTTGAACTGGTAAAAACAATAAAAAAAGAGACTTTTTAAAAACCTTTAAACAATACAACAGATAGTACCGATAGTTCCGGATTCACTGATGATTCTTCTAATCCCATTTCTGGAATTAGAAAGATAGCCACGATAAACGTGGTATAAATACTGAAAAACTGAAACGTAAAAGAAAACGCGAAATTAGCGTCCAAGACCATACAAATTCAGTCGCGTATTCGATCGGTTCCGGTATTGCTTATACAGTTTTCATTTGCATTCGAAATGGTAATCAAATCTATAATATTAAAATTTAAAAAGAAGGGAATTGATAATTTATTCGACTGACTTCATCTAGTTGCCTTTCTACATAATGGGCAGCATTTCTCATACTGAACGAACCGAATTAAGGATAAGGAAAGTATACTTACTTCTCCTCAATATCTCTAGCTTTATCTCTAACTTCGTGTGCGCCGTGTTCCTCGTCGAAATAAAACTTTTTAGTCTTATCTACGTCCTGCACACAAGCTTGCAATTCCTTTTGCACCATTGCTAGTTGATCGACGCACTAAAATTAAACAAGAGAATTGTATAATTTCTAGAAAAAATATCAAAATCGAGTATGTAGTATGGTTTTCGAATTCCCCACCTAACATTAGATTTATTAAGAAATCTTAATGAATACAACATAGACACTTAATAAATAATATCTTAATAAATACAACATAAATACAAGAATGCAAACTAACTACCCTATTTTTTAAATTTGGACCACAAACTGTCGAGTTGTTTTCGAGTTTGAACAACAAGTTAATAATTGAATAATAAAGAATGTAATGACAAATTTATATAAAATGGACACATCTGATATTAACTAAAATCCCATATAATTCGTATCCCATTTTCGATTAGATTGTATGCTACCATTCTTATTCTATTTGTCTATTATACAACAAAACTTTTTATTATAACTACCGGTATTAGTCAAATGATTGGAGACATTTTTGAACATTTTTTTGAACGTTTAGGATTTTGCACATATATTTTACAAATAAAAGCTGAAAAGATATACAGGGTTTCACGATAGCATAACTTTACACATACATACCTTACTGATTAAAATAATCTGAGATTAAGACAGTTCAACGAGGTCAAAAATACAAGCCCTTATCGAATTTTAAACACTTTGAATTCTCGTAATTAGTGTTTCAAATTTTCCATCACGATCTTGATTTTGTTTGATATTCGATATTTCATAGGGCGATACTGTGCAAACTACCAGAGCAAAGATATAACATGTATATATTGTTGTAATCGGAAAAGCATGTAGATATCAAAAATCGATATAGGGTGTTCCATTTAAAAAAACATAAGTTTGGTCTAGATCTCCGAAACGCGAGTTTTTCTAAATACATATCTGAGATCGCAGTAAAATTTCCTAAAACTTTCGTATTTACGATGTTTTTCTATTTCAAAAAATAAAACAGTAAAGTGGGGTAGAATGTTATGTTGATAACCCTGTACATTGCTCTTGCTCGTCATTACTACTGCCACATTAACGTTCTCGGGGCTGCGTCGGAAAAATTCTCGCCGTCCATTACTCCGTCCTACAGTTCCCACGTTTACATTTGAATGCCCCTCGTACATCAAAACGTGCGCATGAAAAAACAAAGTCGACGTGTCCAAGCATATTACTCAACAAGGCACGCCATTGAAAATATTGAATTTATTCCATCCAGACTTCTCTAACGCACTATATAATGCCTGCGAATCTTTTAATTGGCGCCCATAATAAACCCCATTCACTCTCAGCGAAATAACCGATTTACATAATTAAACGGCTACTTTCACAGTTTCTTAACGTTTTCTTTGAATGAACGATGATCGTCAAGTTTTTCACGACGGCGACGGCATAAAAACAAAACTGCACAAAAGCGCTAGGAAAATGACACATCTTAAATCGACTCACTCTTTTCGCAGTCTGCAACTTATGCGCCCGCAATATCTTGGCGTCGTCGGCGATTTGCTGCTGGAATACTTCCACCGCCGCCAGACGGGCCCTAGCCAGTTTCTCGTTCTCCTCCAACACCGTCCTCCAGACGTTCCACATGTTCCTTCAAAATGAACGATGGCGTTAGAACATCATAAAATTTACATTTTTAAGTGTCAAATAAATTACGGCTTCATAAAACCGAGAAAAAAATCACCTCCTGGACAAATTTTGAAATTTTTATAAGAAATGTCGCATCAATACGAGGTATCTTGGGAAGGGGTTAGAACTTTCGACGCAGCAACAAAAACACCGAAAGATTACACATTTCTCGACGCTTATTTCACTAACCACGTCAACTTAATTTCAAGCCATGACGCTAGAAATGTTACAAAATAGTTTTGATAGCATGAGAAGAAGATGATGAGCGTAAACTTATGCATTGCACAAAACTTTAATTTGGCTTATTTTTTTTGTTAATTCAAAATAAAACGTTACTAGTCTTTCGTTTTAATTTTTCAACTTATAGTTCAGTATTATTTATTTATTTATTTATTTATTTATGTATTTATTTATGTATTTATTTATTTATTTATTTATTTATTTATTTATTTATTTATTTATTTATTTATTTATTTATTTATTTATGTATTTATTTATGTATTTATTTATGTATTCATTTATTCGTTTATTCGTTTATTCGTTTATTCGTTTATTCGTTTATTCGTTTATTCGTTTATTCCTTTATTCATTTATTCATTTATTCATTTATTCATTTATTCATTTATTCATTTGTTCATTTGTTCATTTGTTCATTTGTTCATTTGTTCATTTGTTCATTTGTTCATTTGTTCATTTGTTCATTTGTTCATTTGTTCATTTGTTCATTTGTTCATTTGTTCATTTGTTCATTTGTTCATTTGTTCATTTGTTCATTTGTTCATTTGTTCATTTGTTCATTTGTTCATTTGTTCATTTGTTCATTTGTTCATTTGTTCATTTGTTCATTTGTTCATTTGTTCATTTGTTCATTTGTTCATTTGTTCATTTGTTCATTTGTTCATTTATTCATTTATTCATTTATTCATTTATTCATTTATTCATTTATTCATTTATTCATTTATTCATTTATTCATTTATTCATTTATTCATTTATTCATTTATTCATTTATTCATTTATTCATTTATTCATTTATTCATTTATTCATTTATTCATTTATTCATTTATTCATTTATTCATTTATTCATTTATTCATTTATTCATTTATTCATTTATTCATTTATTCATTTATTCATTTATTCATTTATTCATTTATTCATTTATTCATTTATTCATTTATTCATTTATTCATTTATTCATTTATTCATTTATTCATTTATTCATTTATTCATTTATTCATTTATTCATTTATTCATTTATTCATTTATTCATTTATTCATTTATTTATTATTTATATTTATTTATTACAACTACTCTACAGGAAAACCCATTTACAGAGCAGGAAAATACAGTGAGTGTTCACATTCTAATTAGATTAATAAATTTCACAAACATAACAATCAAATTTAATACAAATACATATATATATATATATATATATATATATATATATATATATATATATATATATATATATATATATTTAATACCTAGGTATATGAAACAATATATGAAAAATAAGAAAAACAAAGATGCGGATCAAGCATAACAATGTTTAATAAACAGAAGAGTGCAGTTAAATATATTGAATTTATCACAGTTGTTGTTGTATTTAGTACACATTAAAAACAGGGGTGAGAATTTTAGAATATTAGTACGCGGAATAGAGAGATAAAAGTTTTTGGATGTTCGAGCATGCAATTGAGGTACATAAAAATGTAGCTTCCCTAATAGGTTTTGACAGTCAATCATATTGTGTATAAGTTTATATAGAAATATTTGACAACAACATTCCCGTCTCGCGTCAAGTGCTGTCATCGCAAATCTTGCCAAAAGACCATTTTGAGGGAAACCAATAGGTGGATACACAGTGCCTGATTTGAACCATAGTAGTTTCAGAAACCTTCTTTGAACCATTTCCAAGCTGTTAATATGGCATTGATAATAAGGATTCCATACTAAAGATCCGTACTCAAGTTTAGATCGGACAAAAAGCATAGTATAGGATTTTCAATGTATCGCTGTTTGAGAAATCCCTGCTAGTCTTCACTAAGAAGCCCAGTGTATGCAACGCTTCAGACACTACTTCTTTAGTTACGTGAGCGGTAAAAGACAGATCTTTTTCAAAATTATGCCGAGGTCTCTGAATGTGCTAGGTCTTTGAAGAATAGAGCCGCCTAACCTATAATCGTATATTATTGGAGATAATTTAGTGGAATAGGACATAACATTACACTTACATACGTTTAGATGTAGTTTGTTACTAGAACACCAATTAAGAAGATTAGACAGATTGTTTTGTAGAAGAGCATAATCATCCAGGGAAGTAATAACCTTAAATAATTTAAGGTCGTCAGCATATAACAGACAATTGACAAATATTACAGTGACAATGTCGTCAATAAAGATGTTAAACAGCAAGGGGCTGAGAATAGAGCATTGAGGCACACCTGACGTGGCACCATACTCAAGGGACCTGAAACCATTTATTTCAACGTATTCTTTTCTGTTAGAGAGATAGGACTTTAAAGGGCTTAATAAATTTGTTTAAAAACCAAATCTTGTAAGTTTACTCAGTAGTATATTATGATCGAGCCTATCAAAAGCTTTGGTGAAGTCAGAGTAAATGACGTCCATTTGCTTGCTTTGGTCAAGAGTTTCAGCTATGCTTTGGATAATACAAATTAAGTTAGATTATTGTAGATCGTCCTTGCATAAAGCCATGTTGTTACTCTGAAAGTTAATCTTTCAGATTAACGTTGTCGCCTTTTTAAAAACTGGATAGACTTTAGAGTATTTCCACATTGCGGGTATAGAAGAGTTTTTTATGCATACATTAAACAAAATCGACAATGGATAGCCAACAATTGGTGCACAGTCCTGAATCAGGAATGAGGGAACTGCATCAGGCCCAGTGGTTAGTTTGGGTTTAAATTTCTTTAATGCCGTTTGAACTTCCCGTTCACTAAAGGAAGTAATACTGATGTTAACATAGCTAAAACCATCACAAGGATCAGATAGAGGTTGATCAGATGGGAGTGAAAACGATTTACTAAAAAAATCAGCAAATATGTTGACAGTATCGAAAGGATTGTCCAGAGTTTGATCATTATAATGCATTTAAGATGGTATGTTTCCAGATGTTCTTTTACTGTTTACAAAAGCCCAAAATTTTTTTGGTTCCCTGGATATATCGACTTCTGCATTTTTAACATAACTGGAGTAAGCAACATCGATATCGTTCTTTACGACATTCCGAAGCCCTTTAAAATTATTATGAGCCTCTTCGTCATTGTGGTTTTTATATCTACGCCAGTATCTAGCTTTAAGTCTAATATTTCTCATAATAGTGCTATTGAATCAAGGAGGATATGTTCTCTTACGATATTTAGTGTTATACTTAGGCACTATGAGATCAAATAACTGATACAGTTTGTCATAAAAGGGTTGACATGCAGATTCGACGTCTGAGAAGACGGTAAGAAAAGACCAGTCTACATCGAGTAGAGCATTATAAAGTGTCTGAAAGTTATAATATCTCTGGAATTTTATTTTATCTATATTAATTATCAGTAACATACAAGTTGGGAATCGAGCAAGGAATCACCAAACCGCAAAGCGGTTATCTAGTAGTGCCCGACTAGCAAGGCTAATACATAGTCGCTATAGGAAACAACTACTCCTCGGGCTAAAGCCCCGCCAGGTATTGAGTTGTACCTAAAAGCAATCCTCGATCCCTTTCTCGTGTTTCTGCATGATCAGAGAGTTTCAGAAATATGTTACTGGCATAGATCGTATCGATTTAGATGAATACCCCACGGATTTCATTCGGCATTTGTCCTGGATCGGCGTACCGTGTACGGTACTGATGAGAACTAGTTGAAGCTCGAAACAGCTGTCTGTCGTTCAGTTCCCATCCGGGACAGATGTCGAATCCTACCCGTGGCGGGTTTTCTTTTCTCAAATATATTGATTATGTTAGTATGGCTAAAACTTGACAAACTTTGATAGTATTAGTTCAGAAGGTGAACGTTTTCTATTTCATAACCATCTTGGACTTAGGATGCTTAGATCCTTTAAGAATGTTAAATAGTCTAGTAGTAAAAATAATAGAACAATTCTTTCTTTTACTCTAAATGGACATTTTTTTCTAAATGGATTCTTTGAAAAGATCCTTTATTCATATATTAATTTGAGCTAGAAGAAATGGAAATGTTTAAACAAATTCCACATAATAAATGTGAAATTTTATACCTCTATGTACAACTTTAGATAGCCTACAGAACATATCAACAAAATGGTGGTCTCCGTAAAAGTGAATTGGTAGTTTTATTTCCTGCATTTTTCTCAGATACGTGAAAGATATATCTATTCAGTGGCCAACGAGAACTTGCGACATACCGTCGCTCGATTTTTTACTTTGGAAACAATTGAAAGATATTATACATCCACAAACTCTCCTGTGAAACGAAATCGAGATACTAGACGTGATTTGATGTTGATTTAACCTAACTTGTCTTAATCCAAAGAGATATTTGAAGAGGCGCGGCGCTTTCCAGTATTTTTTTTTTAATAACTTACAAAAGTCCTTATCTAAAAAGTTTAAACTGTCACAATGACTAAGCCTTTAATGACAAATTAAGTACTGTAAATCCTATTTTTCCAATAATAATGAACTCTAGAAAAGCGAAAGAACAATGATAGAGGATAAATACAAAGAAGTAGAAGATAAGCTCCAAGTAGGTAAGACCGATGAGGCTTACAAAATAATTAAGAGGAACTTCAGGGATATAGGACCAATAAGTAGAAACGTTAGGAGTCAATCGGGGGGCATACTGATCGGAAGAGAGGAGAAAGCGGATAGATGGAAGCAGTACTTAGGAAATTTATACGAGGGTCAGGAATTAGGAGTAATATTAGAGGAATAATCTAGCATCGATAGGGAAGATGTAGGGAAACCTATATTGAGAGAGGAATTTGAAATAGCACTAAGGGGGCTGAAGAACAATAGAGCGCCGGGTGTAGATAAAATATAGGCGGAAATTTTGAAATGTGAGGGACAGAAAGTAGTAAATAGGATGTTTGAACTGGTAAAATACATATACGAAATGGGCGAGATGCCGGAGGATTATAAGAGGAACATTATCGTTACTATACCGAAAAAGAGAGGAGCCGACAAATGCGAGAACTTTAGAACGATTAGCCTAATTTCCCACGCGTCAAGAATCTTAACCAGAATAGTGCAGAAGAGGATGGAAAATAGAGCGGAGAAAATACTAGGAGAAGACCAATTCGGGTTTAGGCGAAGTAGGGGAACTCGCGAAGCTATTCTGGCACTAAGAGTAATGTTAGAGAAAACAATAGGAAAAGAAAAGAACGCTTATATAGGATTTGTAGATTTAGAAAAAGCTTTTGATAATGTACGATGGGAAAAAATGTTCGAGATACTAAAGAGCGCGGGAATGAAGTATAGAGATAGGAGAGTAGTACACAATCTATACAAAGAGCAAACTGCTGCTATAGAAGTAAAAGGGGAAAGAAGGGAAGTAGGTATTAGGAAAGGAGTAATACAAGGATGTACGCTATTACCACTAATTTTTAATCTGTACATCGAAGAGGCGATTAATGTGGTAAAAGATAGAGTGGATTTCGGGATTAAAGTGCAGGGACAGAAACTAAAAATGCTGAGATTCGCGGATGATATAGCAGTATTAACATCTAGTAAGGAGGAATTAGAATCAGCGTTGAACGAAATGGAGGCAGAGTTGACAGAGGAATACGGAATGAGGGTGAATAAAAACAAAACTAAAGTGTTAGTGTGCAGAGGGCGCGAGAGCAGAGCAAAAACGAAAGTACAAATTAATAATGAAAGATTGGAGGTGAAGTTAAAGACTTCACTTATTTAGGAAGTAAAATAAATTAGGATGGAAGAAGCGATAAAGATATAAAACAAAGAATAGCGCAGGGTCGAGTAGCTTTTAACAAAAAGAAAGCACTTTTATGCTCGGGGGTAATAAATTTAGAAACAAGGAAGAGATTTTTGAAAACGTATGTATGGAGCACGGCACTATACGGTTGCGAAACCTGGACGGTAGGGGAAATAAGTAGGAAGAAATTAGAAGCTTTTGAGATGTGGTGTTACCGAAGAATGATGAAAATACCGTGGACTGATAGGGTTAAAAACGAAAAAGTATTAGAGAAAGTCGGTGAGAAAAGAAGTGTGTGGAAAAACATAAAGAAGAGAAGAGATAGAATGGTAGGCCACTTGCTGAGACATGGGGGAATAATCTGCGATATTTTGGAAGCAGAAATAGGAGTGAAGAAAGGCAGAGGTAGGCCTAGATTAGACTACTGCTCGCAAATAGTAAGGGATGTAGGTTGTAACACAATTAGCGAAATGTGTAGGTTAGCACAAGATAGGAGAAGCTGGAGGTTAGCGTCCAACCAGTCTTAGGACTGATGATCTCATGATGATGAATGAACTCTTGTATGAAATCGCTGTGATATACCGTTTTAAAAAAAAATCTATCTAAATTTTTTATGTTTCTTTTATAAAATTTTAGTTTTACTAAATTATATATACAATATCAAGTTGGCTTTGACAAGTCAATAATCAGATATTTATATATGTCAGATTTGATTTGTGTCAAGCAGTTATTAATTCCGGACTTCTAAAAGTACTTTATTTTTATAATTTAATGATCAACTTTGTGCAAGAAAAAAGTGCAACCTGCAACAAAAAGTTTAAACAGATTTTTTTCGAAAACGCTGTACATTATGATTGGAAGAAACCTTAGAGTTTTCAAATTCGATGTAAAAGAATTTGATGTCAAAAATCCCGAATATGTGATGATATATATGATGATAATGAAATGAACCAAAAGCTTTCTAAATTATCACATGATGATTAGAAATTTCACTCATGATCTTCTAAACGCTTGCTTTGTAGTAGGAAGCAGGCAATTTCAATATTTAATATGGGTTTTATATGTTTGTATAGCTGCAAAATACAATGAAACAGGAAGAAATAGAAATGAATATCAATGTCAATTTTTATAAAAAAACTAAAACCTCAAGAAATATAGATTGTAAAACGTATAAGGTACAGCTAAGCTAACCTAAAATTGTACAATATATCTAATCAGATAATAAAAGTAGGGTCATTTAACTAGAAATATCAATGTAGACTCCTACCTCCGGTATGAGCTAAAAAAACTATACCTATTAAAAAGTTTAATTGGAAGCAGTAAACTTTTTAGGTTTATTAAAGGTTCATAGACGATATATATTTATTTACTACATATACGAAGTTTTACAAACATGATGTTAGTTGATTTTATGATAATAAGCCTATAATCGCTCATCTAAACACATTATGTGTACAAAATATGCTTGTTATCAATCAAAATTGCTGGATTGGAAATATATTTTACCCGAAATAGATTTCTAGGAAAACGTTTCTGATAGATTTCCAAAAATCGATTTGGTTAACCTATAAAGGGAAAACAGATTGTTATACCTAGATAATATAAAATTAATATAGTACGAGGCGCCAAGCTTAAGATAAATTTATCACAAGATAAAAATTGATTACATTTCGAAGAAATGTACTAAACCTGTTTCATAAGCTAACTACGAGGGACGTTCAAATATATACGAGAATTTTAGACGGGCGGTCTTTGAAGAAGCAGGGTTGGGCTAGGCACTGATGAGAACTGTAGCAAGGGGTGATGGGAATCGAGAATCGTGGCCCACCCGGCCCTAGTAACTTTAGGAAGGAAGAAAATATTATTTCACAGCCACGAGTATTTTATTAGTACAAACATTTTCTGAAGAGCGAGAGAGGACAAAAGAAACTATTTACCTCGACGGTTTCTCGTTCGTTATCGGACTAACAGAGACCCTTTCCTTAGTAGCATTATGACTGTGACGAGAGCTGGATGATCATTACACTCCCAAGAGCAGGCAGGCGAGCAAAGAATGACAAAAGCACGCCGGAAATTGGAAGTAATCTTGTGGGAGACCCTTGAACATGCACCGTACAGTGCGGACCTATGGCCGTGTGATTTTTGCATATTTGGACCGTTAAGAAAGGCCTTAGGAGGGCAGCTTTTCAGCGATGATACCGGGCCCGAAGCAATCGTAAGCAACTGGCTCCAGACCCACCGTCTCTCTTTTTATATAAAAGAGTGATGGCATAATAGAATCCCCAATTCGATGAGAAAAATATGTAAACAAAAGGGGAGGCTATGTAAAAAAAATTGAGTATTATTGATTAATTTTTTTGTCCAATAAATCTAAACAGAATTAATGTCATTTATGTGTAAACGCCCCTCGTAGTATCAGAAACGTGATGATGTGACATGATGAAAGCTGAAATAAATCATATTGTGTATACAAATTTAGTATCTGTTTTCGGAAAAACTTCAAAACATTTTTAGTAAAGAATCTTGTTGCTATTGTGATAAAAGATGCACAAACAAACTGTACAGGTATTAGAATATAAAAAAATAATCTTACAACACAGAAACAAATTATATACTGACTTAGAAACTGAGGATAATATTATTTATAAAGAACAATGTATTACAGTAACGATAACAACTATCTTCAACATATTTAACAATATTGGCGGATGTATGTATTAATTTTCTCTACTTCTTCGTTCAATAAAATATCAGATTTGTGTTTATTGAGTTTTAGAAATATAAGTTATATTATTTTATGGATTCCAATAAATCCAGTTTTAGTTTTTTTCTCGTCATGTAAACTGTAAAAGTTTACCTTTTTATCATATATGCGACGTATAATCCTTTCAAATTAGGAAAATTGAGGTAAATTTTTCCTACAGCTAAGCGACCTGTACAGAAAGTTGTGTTGGGGTTGTGTCAACATATTTTTCACCTAGCGCATGATAAAAAAAGGGTTGTTTTTTAGATATAGATGTATGCATTTTGGCCGTTTTTTCGATTTTTTGCGTTTTTCTGAAAAAGTATACATTTTTGGGAAAACATGACCTGACTCGACGTTGTAGATTTTGAGATTCTCCACATTTTTGTTCTTTTCGTTCTTTCGAAATTCTGCTTAGTTGCGCCTCTAGAGCGCGCTGAAGTATTTTTGAGCTCCTTTTCGATTTTAAGCCAAAACTATGCATTGTAGAGAAATATATCAAGAGATCGAAGTTGTAGATATAAAAATTTCTGACACATTTTGTTGTTTTGTTTTTTTTTTCAAAGTCGCACGGTTTTGCCACTAGAGGGCGAAAACCGTTTTATTTTTTTTCTTTGTAATACTCTTGTGTGAATGAAAAAGACAGTCTAGCGCATTATTTTTGATTTATAAGCAAAACTATGCATTTTTTGTAGAAAGAAAAGTAAAAGACAATCTGTAGGAAGTTTTTTGCTCTCCAACTTTTTATGTGATTGAACTTTTCTAAAAAATGCATAGTTTTGCCTATAAGTCAAAAATAATGTTCTAGAGTGTTTTTTTTTCATTTGCACAATATTACAATAAAGAAGAACACGGTTTTCGCCCTCTAGTGGCAAAGCCGCGTTACTTTAAAAAAAACATAAGAACAAAATGTGTCGGAAATTGTTATATCTACAACTTTGATCTCTTGATCTTTTCTCTACAATGAATAGTTTTGGCTTAAAATCGAAAAACAGCTCAAAAATATTTCAGCGCACTCTAGCGGCGCAACTAAGCAGAATTTCGAAAAAATGAAAATAACAAAAATTGTGGAGAATCGCAAAATCTACAACATCAAATCAGGTCATGTTTTCCCAAAAATGCATAATTTTTCATAAAAGTGCAAAAAATCGAAAAAACGACCAAAAACGCATATATATATATATATATATATACATATATATATATATATATATATATATATATATATATATATATATATATATATATATATATATATATATATGTCTATATCTAAAAAACATCCTTTTTTTATCATGCGCTAGGTGAAAAATATATTGACACAACCCCAACACAACTTTTTGTATGTCGCTTAGCTGTAGGAAAAATTTCCCAAAATCAGTGATGTTTTGTCTAATTTGAAGGGACTAGTACATTAAATACGTTTTGATTTGATTTTTTTTTGTGTTCGATAATCGTTTGTCGAATTTTCTCCCAGCTTGTCCTATATGAACCTTGAAACAGGTAGTTCATACTTTGTTATCTAAAATATAAATTAATAAAATATTTCACTCATGAATTAAGGAAACTTATCAGTTTATTATATACAATTAACAGTGATACAATTGGTATATATATATATACACTACATGATACACTGTAACAAAATATATACTGAATATAAATATATCTTCGTGCATTCTACGATATTGCATAATTTGTCAGGTCCTATAATATAAAAATAATGCCTTTTATATAAGGTGTGTAATTTTTTCTGATTTTCATATATTTTTTATTATTATTTTTTCGATTTGTACATGAATAATAAAGAGTATGTTACGTTGATACACCTATAATAATATCGACGGTTTTGGAGATATTTGGTTTTATAGGTTTTTCTTCTCGATTTTCGTCACCCATAATAATTCCAATTTCAACGTTATTTCAAACCTCAGTAAAATTGTTTTTTGGCCAAATGTTCATCAATGATGACTTTTTTAAGACATGCCAGAAACTGAACTGTGATGTATGGGATGCGAAAACCGTCTTACCAAACATTATAAAATACAATGTGAAAAATCTTCCTTATTTCAAATAGAACACCTTGTATATCAATACTACGAGATCTACAAATTTCTTATAGTATTCCCTATAGCTAAGTTGAATAGTTTTTCTAAGAAACCCACTTTTATCGAAAAAGTGCAAATCTTGCTCGTTTTGTCAAAAAATCATAGTGAGCGCTTGTCAAGTTTCACATTATTTTTGTGGCAATCTATCCCAGTTGTCTCTCACAACATTTTATGAACAAGGTAATATTTAACAAAATGTAATGTTTAACAAAATGCAGTTGTTGTTAAAATTGTTGAAAAAAAAATATAGGTATCATCCGTGTCATATTGAATATCACCAATAACTACACAGGCCAACAAAGATTTTGTGATCGGACTTTTTTCTACTTTTTGGCTTAATTACATACCATGAACTACAGAAACACTGTTTTTTTTTGCTTCCATCACGCATCAGCATTTGTAAATGTACATTATACAATAATTTACAGTTTTTAAAACTGAGGTTCTACAAAATTAAATTTTGGCTCAATCTTTGCGACGCCCCTGTGTTTGAAACGTACACACAAGTTTAGGGGATTTACAGAAACAGAGTTGACCGATGGAGATATTCCGGTTTTATACTATTCGGGTATTTACACAGTCGCTGTAGTACATTTTTAATGTGTGTACGTTTATTCGTGACATCGCGTCGTGTGTTTTTTTTTTTGTTTTAAAAATACCTAGAAGTTGCAAAAATATACCAAATATATTTTGTTATAAACTTAACACCCGGTTCAAAAAACGTTATTTATGTAAATTTGGTTGATCCGCAAAAAATTCTTTAGCCGTCACTTCATATTAAATTAGGATTAACGAAACAATATGTAAAAGCTATAGATAAAAATGGGAACT
Source organism: Rosalia funebris (assembly GCA_037954035.1). Classification (NCBI taxonomy): domain Eukaryota; kingdom Metazoa; phylum Arthropoda; class Insecta; order Coleoptera; family Cerambycidae; genus Rosalia; species Rosalia funebris. The sequence goes on from JAZFAV010000022.1 coordinate 14,918,196, forward strand.
GTTTCAAGTACTTATGTGGCAAATTTCCAGCTCTTTCTGAAGAAAAATTAACGGAAGATATTCTCGTAGGATCACAAACATGAAAATTAATGCAGGACCAACAGTTTGAAGAAACAATGACAGAAATTGAAAAAAGAATCTTGGATATGCTTTAAAAATATAACAGAAATTTTTTTAGGAAATTACAAACATCCGCAGTATGAGGAAATTGTCAACAAAATGCTGGATAAGTTTAAGTAACTTGGTTGTAATATGAGCAAAAAAATTAATTTTCTGCATGCTCATCTGGACTACTTTCCGCGTGTTAATAAGAGAACATCCAACGAATGATTACACAAGCAAAACTACAAAATGAAGTTTCTTGTTAAATACTTTAGAGAGATTATCAAAGAAAAAAAAAGAAATCAGAGACTCAAAACTATTTGTGTTACTTTTTACAAGATTTGTAATGTTTATAAAATATAGTATTTATTAAAATATAATTTTTCCTTTAGTTTTTAATTTATTCTTATTATTCAGTTGATCAAAAACCTTATCTACGTGAAGGGCAAAAACGGAAGGTAGATATGAAATCAGTATAATTAACTCATTTATAATCACTTATCAAACACAAACCAACTGTTTTGTTGATTGAAAACAGTTTACAGTTTTGTAACTAACAAGAACTCAAGATAATCCAAATTTTTTATCTAGTTTTATTCACTGAAGATGATCATTTTCAAATAAGAGCAAATCGACACAATTTTCCTCATAACTCTGATCAAAATCCCACGCTTTTTTTTCTAGAGAAAGTTGATCAGTACCAGTTTAACGAAAATGTGTGGGTTGGCATATCTGGAGAAAATGCGGGAATATGCAGAAATTATTGTAAATCTGGAAAAATTGTCTTGTACATACAAGATGTTATTAAACAATTATTGCAATGGACTTACATCATAAAACATTTCATTTGTAACGTATGTACATGGAAAATTTATTTTTCCAAAAGTTACTATGATAATTAGATTCAGTTTTCATAATTTTCCCCTTTTTAAAGACTTTTGTTTCGTATTAAATGGACCAAAATGTACAATAATTTTTGCTTACTTCGATAAAACGTATCTACATTTATAAAAATACATTTTTAAGAAATATTATTCAACCTAGCTTAATGAATACGAAATTTGTAGACATTTCAGTGATACATCTACTACATCATGTACTAATTATAGTGTTCCAATTAGAGTAAGGAAGATTCTTCACATTATATTGTATAGTTTTTGGTAAGGCAGTTTTCACATCCTATATATTATAGGTCATTTTCTGGCGTATCCATTAAAAGTCATCATTGAACATAAAAAAGTAGAGTGCCGTTTAAAAAAACACGACCAAAAACAATGAAACACCTTGTATACTGGGTATTATTTTTATATTGTAGGACATGAAGAATTATGCAATTTCGTAAAGAAAGATACACTTATCTCTGTTTTTAAAAGAGATATTGACGTCCGCAGGCTACGTAAACATGCTGTATATTTTACTGTTATTTTGACCGAATAACCAACTGAGTGGATAATATTAATTCACTTATACGAAATTAAAATAGTATAAAGAACTAACTTGTTTTATATATTAACTATACAACATTAAATAGTTGAGAAATATATACTGGTACTAGTAATTATTTATTATCTATTAACTTGTCACAGAATAAATGACATTTGTGTTGAAACATTAAATAACATCTTTGAATATCCAGGTACAATATTGAAGCATGTTGTAAGTATATTTTGATCGCTTTTAAAATTTCAATTCAAACAAAGAATAAGCGTAAATAAACTCTGTAAATATTGAGATAGAAGTGAATAACACTTCAGTTTCTGTCATGTATCAATTACGTAATATTCATTAACCCACTTGTTTAAGGTTTATTAAATTTAACCAGGTTATTTTTTTATTTAAAATTATTGAATTCGATCGTTTCAGATAAGTCGTAGGAGATACTACACGTACAGTCGACAACATTGTGACTTTGATGTTTTATTAAGTGGAGAATTAATTATACCTAAGCGTGAAGGAAAAACTGAAATAACACTTACCATTTCTCGTCTCCGCCATCGAGCTTGATGTCGGGAATATTTGGTATTTTCTTGTTCAAGTAGGCGGAGGAGATTTTAAGCAATGCCTAAAAGAACCCCAAATCAATAAACGAATCTCAAAAACAAACACACACTATATTTACTTCAGAGTACGACTTCTCGATCGCCGACCTTTTGATGATGAACGTCCTGATATCCTCGAGCAGATCGCACTCGTGTTGATTTTTCAGCACCAATTTGTTGATCTGTTCCGAGTGCAGATTTTTCAAAAATTTCACGTAGTTGCCCTAGAAAAATGCAGTTTGTATTGGGGGCTCGGGTGGCGTTCTTGTGGGGGAATGAGTGATGTGGGGTGATCGTGTGATCTGTATTTTTTTGCGAACCTTTCTCGGAGGGGGCTGCATTTTTTTCGAAAATGTACACGGGGAATCATTCACAACACGCACACCGCCGCTCCCGCTGCTTCCGACTCCGACGCTATTGATTATGTGACTCCCGATGGCCGGCTCAGAGGCGGCGGCGCGACCTCGCTGTGCCAGGAATCCAAACTGCCACCTAAAATATCAGTATTGATATTCGCCATTAGGATCGCTCTGCATATCTGAGATAACTCCGGCGTGCCCTTTAGATTGTTTTGGCCGCTTATTCGGCAGATAAATTTCCTTCTGATAGGCGTTGCTTGTTTGACGATGTACGCCTTGACGTTATTCTAGATAAGCCGATCGTTCCATTTGTCCCTAGTCGGTAATCGCTGGAGATACGTTTTAGACATTGTAACAAAGTATTCGCACGTAGAGACTGACAATTTGGATCCGATACATATGCGTGCGCTAGGAAATTTGCTTAGGTTTTTTTCCCTGGACAAATAAATAAACTAAAAGTTACTAGGCATCAAATACCTGACCAATTCCTGTTGATGTTTTATGCAGAGGCTTCAAAAACTACACTCACAGACAAAAATATTGCATATTTTATTTTAAGTCATTATTTTTATTTTTTATTTTTTTCCTTTAAAACTTTTTGTGTTTTTTATTGCTAGATACCCTGCACTGGAGTGTTTTACGTATATTATAGTCAAATCAATTACATATTGAAGCTTTACAACAGATTTGTATAGGAACTGAATTTGGTTATCGTATTTAATTAGAAAGAATAACGACAATATAACAATACTTTAAGACAACATAATAAAAATTTAGTACTTAGTACTTCCTCATCTAGCGCTAGCGATAGCCTGCATCCTTCTAGGCATGATCCGCAGAAGATCTTTGATGGTTTCTTGCGGAATTTGATTCCGCTCTTCCTGTGCAGCAATTCTTAATTCTGCAATGGAGTTAGGAGTTGGATTTCGTACTCGTATATATGGCTTCAGAATGTCCCATAGATGTTCTGTGGGATTGGCATCAGGACTCATTGGTGGCCACTCTAGTGCCTCAATTCCGACATCTTCAAGGTACTGGATCATTGTTCTAGCGGCATGAGCATGAGCCCGGGCATTATCATGCATTAGCATAAAGTTATCGTACCCAATAGAGCCGGTATAAGGCAAAACATGCCCTTCAAGAATGTTGCATATGTAGCATTCAGCATTAAATTTACCTCAACAAGCTCCGTGCGACTCTACCAACTAATGCCTCCCCAAAGCATAATGGAACCGCCACCAAAGCTAACGTTTTGTGCAAGATTACATTCTGCAAAACGTTGCCTAGACTTTCTCAGTTTTAATCATCTGGAGATGATTAAAACTGAGTTTTAATCATCTCCAGATGATGCCAACCTTGTTGGCGAAACGCGCGTCGGGTGTAGTGTATAGTGTTTTGGTGTTTTGTGGAAAACTCAGTTAGTGTTATATTTTAACATTTCAAAATGCGGTAGGTGATTCGTAATAACTGACATAGATGAAAATTTAAATATTCTATTCGGGCAAGAACTAACTGACATAGATGAAAAGTTAAATACTCTATTCGGGCAAAAATTTATGCTTGTGACTCTTGAGCCTGTAGACATTACAAGGCAACATCAGGGCAATCTTATTTGATACTCCAACAGTAATCTTCTATCATATGCTTCTCCCAACGTACTTAGTAGCAGTGACGGCTGGTGGTCGAAGGCATAGGGCGTTCACAAAATCAAGAACATATAAATTTTTATCGTACTATCGTAATAAAAATACTCACATGCAGTAGGAATCCATTATTTTTTGTTTGTATAGTCACTGTTCACCTAATGCCTAAACTATATTACATTGCTTGAATGTAAATTCAATTCTTCTATTCTTACTCTCAGCAAACTTACTTATAACAGGTTGGTTGAAGTCTGGCAAACCTTGTATAAATTTTTTCTCAATAGAACATTACTAAGACCATCAGTCTTTCTTGATTCATAGAACTCCATAAATATGTTTTTATTCGCTTCAGTGTTGAAAAACTTCTTTTTACATCATCTCTGGTCATTGGTATAGTAACAATTATTTTTTGTAAAAGAGCAAAGGTGGTAGAATCTTGAAGATTATTATCTGTTATGAATTTCAACAGATGAATAGCACCACTCATATTCCTAAAATCAGGCGAACTTTATCTACAAATTGATATGCCTATACTGTGGCTTCTAAATGCTGCAATGGAAAACTCTTCTCCAATTGTGAAAATCTATCTGACGCAAAAAGTACAGAAAGAAGCATTTAAATGTTTAGTAAAAGAAAACGGTTCCTTTGCATGGGTAACTATAGTGTCACAAATTTCCTTGGCTGCTGCAGTTTTCGAGATATATGGATTTTCATTTATACGGCGTCTCTTAGTCTCAATGGCATACTCAGAAATGTCACTTTCAATTGTCTCCATATTGTTTATTTTTTTTTTTTTTAATAGGATTCTCAAAACATCTTATGGCTGCATGTATTTATATTGAATACATCATTGTTTTTTGTATCAGCATGCGGAACTATGCGATGAAATACTGTTAACCAAAACACAAACTTTGATCCTGCAACATACGACAAATAGCAGTTGCCTGATTAATTGTTACAGTTTGTCTTAAAGCCACTTCTATTTTTTCCATACATTTTATCAACAATTCGCGATATTCATATACCGTACTTATTCGGCTTTTAAAATTCCATCTGGTGGCAGAAGACCGGGGAACTCTTTGGCCAACAATTTCATCTAAAATTGCCACTTGTTGTGGAGAATGAGAAAAAAGTTAGTAATATCACTTAAATTTGAAAAAAAAACACAGGCACTTCTTGATTCTGGCTTATTGCTTGAGATAAAACCAAGTTTAGTTGATGGACGTAACAATGAACATAAAAGGCATATTTGTAATCACTTTGAATACGAGTTTGAACACTTGAATGACGTTCACTCATTCCACTTGGACCATCGTAACTTTATGAAACACGTTATTCTGGTTTATCTATCACTTGTTTTAAAATAGTTTTTATGCATTCTGATAAACTAACTGCATAATGATCAGGAGGATTAATAAAACACCAAAACCGTTCAACTGGGATGCCGTCTGGTAGAATGTATCTAAATACTATAGTCATCTGATAATGATTTGCTACATTCGTAGTTTCATGAGATATAACAGCGACATATTCAGCTTTTAAAATTTTTTTCTTGATGTGTTCTTGAGCAACCACTAATATGCAATCTAACAAGTCATTCTGAATTGTTTTTGAGGTATATACCTTTAAAAACAACAAATTTTTCAAAATGATCTTTCAATGCTGTATCTAATTCGGCACTGAAAGTTATTAAACCTCTCAAAATTCCGGGATTTGAGGAATCTTCTTTTTCATCATAACTTCGAAGTGCTAGTTCAAAAACTCCGCAGAACTTTATATAACCGATCACGATCATTTTTGAAAGAACATGCCGACTCTTTGCTACCTGTTCATTTTGTTATTGAATATTGCGTCTGTATGAACTGTCGTCTAGTAGCGTTCTTCCATCGTCAAGGGGTCTTGATGGAAATGCTCCCCCTGTTCATCACTTACAGGACCAATGGTCTCTGCAATACCAATGGAACTGATGGAGGTGACTATACAGGAAATAGAGCATGACTCTTATATTGTAACCAATATTTCGAAAAGCTAACAGCATTGTAAACCAGATGTTTATAGTTAGGAGCTTTTTTTGCCAAGGTACTTTTGTTTGCTAACTGCCACGCTGTCTTCTCCATTTATATTTCTTACAAAGTCTTCGTCACGGACAGGGGGACGTATTTGAGGTACTAAATACACTTGCTTTGATCTCCAAAATTAGAGTAAGGAAAGTAGAAGCTATGTGGCGAACACATTCACTTTCAGTATTCAGTGCCTTGACAAACTGTTTGCCAACTTACTTGTAGTATGCTAAGTTTGAATTATAGTAGAGGAAAAATAATCTTTTCCTGACTGACGATTCGGTCTTTCACAATGTTTACTCACGATATGAAAAAAAGTTATTTCAGTAGTAACGCAAGACTGTATACACTGAGATCAACTACCATAAATTCTCATGTCTGATAATTCATTTATATGGCGTCCTAAATACGCAAATCACAATACTATCTATTTAAATCTACTTCTTTTGGTATAGTTTAGTATTTAATACTATCTATTAAATCTTCTATACTATCTATTTACACACATACACTTTCAAACATGTATGTACAAACTACTTGCCCACAAACAAACAGAGACCTGCTTAAAGACGGGCCACGTCTCATATGCGTATGTTTAGTAAAGGTGTTGAATAAAACCAACAGTTTTTTTTTTTTTTTTGATTTAACTATTTCACATTTAAGGCTGTTAGTACAAAAAGGCTACAGTAGCACTATGGTAATAAATAAACGAAGTATTCCTAAGGGCACAATAACATGCTAAGGGTTAATAAGTATATTAACTTAATATGATGCGCTCTATATTCAACATCAAGTTGCATATAAATCAGAACATGCAGCGAAATACTACTGAAATCAGTTAAAGAAGCTCTTGGAACAGCGAATGACAGAAAACTTGTTTCCTAGTGTTATATCTTATACGTAGTTGCTTATATACGACGCCGCCACTGATAAGGCATCCTAGTGGACAGCTTTATTTATAAGGTAACATGATCTATGTTTGTAAAAGGCGCATGTTCTTGGTTATCTAGTCTACTCTATCTAAAATAATATGAATATAACAAATACAAAATATATTATAAATCATACCTCCCATCCTCGGGAGAATTTGATGTATGCCGATTTTAATTCCAAGAATATTCCTATTCAATAAAAATACGTCCTCTATTATACTTATATAAGTATACCAATAATCAACAATTAAAGACAGTTTACAATTCAACACACTAAAAATATATAATGTTTCTATTGCTTTCACAGATATTTGTAATCGTTACGACCACAAACAATCTTGAATGTATCTGTATATGCATATTTCGATAGCAATGCTATCATCCTCAGCAGGTGTGTTTCTTATTCAGTATTGACATTGTATCTCAAGAATCAGTAAAGATAGGAATGAAAGAAAACAACAACAAGACTCCAATTTTCGTTGACAAATTTATACAATTGAAAGTCTTGAAGTGTGAAAAAAAGTATATAACAAATATAATTGCTAATTCGAGTGTTGTTTTCATTTGCTATCAGAAAATTTCAATAGTGATTATAGACGTGGAACATGAAAATATCGATATAAATTTCACATATAAAATGCGTCAAAATGGGAATGATATGGTTCTAGAACAAATTAAACTGAAAATGTTAAATGCAAAATGAAAAACATAAATGGGACTTCAAGAAGTAATAATAAATACACTTTGAAAGAATTATCATATTAAATAAGTCATTATACTGATTATTTTGATGTCAAAATGTGTAGCCAAAGCCTCGCTGAACTATTTTGTTTACTTTATTGGGATTTTGCTAACATTATTGTAAATTCTTATTGTACATTCTCTAACAACTATTCAGTAAACATATAAAAATTGCAAGATACCTTGATTCTTGTACTATAAAAATAAAGAAATCCTTCTTAGACTATGAAATGAGGGTGTGAAGAGCTAGCAAGAGAGGACTTAAGTCGCCTTGGGACTGACTGACATCCTTTGACTTGTATATAGAGAAGGATGCCTTAAGGCCAGCTCAGAATGAGGGTGAGATGTCTATGGAAAATAAGTGGTCTGTTAGACAGGCACGCATCCTGGAGGAGGCAACTTCTTGTGGGGAAAGTATAGATCGAGCCTCTTGCAGTGGGATGGCTGAGGGAGTGAGGTTGATGTTTGGCGGTAGCTTGTTTGGTAGCTCCGATGAAGGTAGCACAATGGGTCCGATACCCTCCCCTTAGAGAATTCAAATCTGAATGAAGGTGTAAGGACTATGTAGTACGCCGTATTAATACGTAATACTATAATAATATATAAATACTACTAAAATTACTGTAGAAAAAAATACCTTTGGTGAAGATTCTCGACGCCGCCACTGTTTTGACCATCGCCGAAAAAAATTATTTCTCCGCACTTCAAAAATATTATCCCGATGATAATACATGCCCGATAAAGCTTTACATTTTGATACTATAATATATATATATATATATATATATATATATATATATATATATATATATATATATATATATATATATATGTACACTCGACCATAAAAAAGGGATAGAATTATATGTTGTACTTAAACTACGAGACGTGAATAATATATGGAGAATTCTAAAAACTATGTATATAAAATAACAGTTTTACAAGTCCTCGGGGCCTCACAATTATCACTAATCTCGTTTTTTTAGTTTACTTCCGACATCCATAAAAGGAACCTAAACACTATCGGTAAATATTTGCGTATTTCGTAGATTACAACAAACTAAAAAAATCTCGTCATACAATATACAATCCGATATAACAAAGTGTGGATGCTCTCCCGCATTTTATTGTTTCAATTATTGACATCAGTAAGTGGAGATACAGTGTTTTATTGTATGAAGCTACATACAATGTATTATATTCACTTATTATTAGATATAAAATGTATTGTCGGAAGTTGACATAAAAGCGAATCTGTCACAATATTTGTGATGTTAATTTATGTTGCTAAATTAAAATTTATATATGCCATATTTCTATATTGAACAAATGTATTTTTCTATACTTATACGTTTTTAAAATTATATTACCTCTTTCTCATTGTTGCATTAGTCTTTTTAAAACCGTGAACTATTATCTAGGCAACCAACAAAACTGATGATAATTATTTCAAATGAGTCCTGAGTGAAAACCAATCTATTTCTACACTTCACACTTTCTACTTGTCATTTGCAACTTTGTTAGTTGAAGTCTGACGATAATTGTCAAAATGTATTGAACATTATCTAATCTATTACCACATTTTAATTTGAATTAAAAATTTGAGTTGGCTGTGGAAATTTAAACATTATGGTAACTTTAGAATGGCATCACAAAAAACTAGAATAATTTTAAAATGTTAATGTTAAATTAACATTTTTTGTCAAAGGATATGGCAACCATCAGTTATAGTATATGTACAACGGTATTAAGTCGATGTTAACAGTATAACAGTTGAGGATAATTTTTTGATAGCCGTGGCGTATGCGCAGGCTAATAAATATTATCCGAGCTTTTATTGGCCCTATATTGTTCAATATTGTTCGCGATACCGACAAAAACTGGAATTTAAGAAAATTAAAAATACAATTCAAGAAACTAATAAGGCAGGCTTAATTTCTTACCATAGCAACTGTGGTTTACAAACAAAAAATAAAATTATTAAAATTACAAAGCGTGAAAGTGTTACATCTTGTGAAATTCCAGAAGATATTCGTGATGAAGCAGCTGCTGCAAGTTTGGATTTATTGCCTTTGAAGACCAGTGTCAGGTACGAAAAAGAATATCAGGATTTTATAACTTGGCATAAAAGCAGAGGCATTGAGGGGGTCAATGAAGGTATTTTACTCTGCTACTTGTCACAATTGAGCAAAAATTTTGTGCTTAAAGCTTATGGACAAAATGAAGTTCATGGAGCAAAAAACGGCTTATGGACAAAAATTTCGTGATAAAGACCTACTTGAAATTACATGAGAATGTTAACAATTCTGGGCTGGTTACAGATATGGATAACTTTTTATGTGCCTGAAACGCAAATATGAATGTTATAAACCAAAAAAGGCAAAAATTCTAACACAGGAGCATCAAGATTTTTCCTGGAAGCACCAGAGGACTACTTTTTACTAGAGAAGGTTATTTTAGTGGTTGGTATTTTTGGGGCTCGTCGTCGGCAAGAACTTTTGACTTTGCAAACAAACCATATTGAAGATACTGGAAAATTGATAATCGTAATGCTGGAAGACACAAAAAATAAGATTTCCCGGAAATTTATTATTACAGATCACACTCCTTTTAAAGGCTGTACGTTCTACAGGAAATATGCAGCCCTTAGGCCAGTTGATGAGCAAAGTCAACGTGTTTGTAGATTACAGACAAGGTAAATGCACAAGACAACTGGTAGGAGTTCATAAAATTGGAGGCGTTCCTAAGAAGACAGCAGAGTTTTTAAAATTGGAGAATTATCAACATTACACGGTTCATTGCTCTAGGCGACCAGCAGCTACATTGTTGATTGAAAATGGAGCCGGTCTGCTTACACTGAAGAAATTTGAAGATTGGAAGTCTGGAGCAGTTGCAGAACAGTATATCGAAAAATCAGTTTAACAAGAAAGTTAAAATATCGAAGCAACTGTTTGTTCCGGCAAATAATCTGCAGCGTTCAGAAAACACTTGTGGACAGAAAATCAGGGTATTTAATCAGTCTTCTAATACTCAGAATAGCTATAGTGTTAATCGAGTAGATGCTGATATTGAACTAGCTTCAGAAATTTCTTCCAAAAATGGTACTAGCAACGATGAAATCATTCAATTGATGAAAATAAAAAGTTTCAATTTCTGGAAACAACAGTTGTGCGTTTAACTTTTACACTTGTTCTCATACAAAATAGTGTTCTATTGATTTGTACTTTGCTTAAAAATTTGGAATAAATTTGAAGATAATTATTAAATAACATCCACGGTTATTATAACGCCCGTAACTGTTATGTAGATTATATCGATCAAGCAGATGGTACTGTTATACCAAAATAATACATAGGTTTCACAAAAGAATTCTTATATTTGATTCAATAGATAATGCTTATTCATCGACATACCATACTGGTATATTGATATCATTTGAGTTCTAAAATCTACCAGATTTGTCATTTGTGTCAACACTTGACAGAAACATGAGAAGGCAAAAAAAATAAGGAGCTAGACAGTTTATAAGAGAAATGCAAATGGAACCCATCTATGTAAAGTTTATTGATCCAGTCAACTTCTACACATATTTATTAAACATATAAATAAAGCAAAAAGTTGTTTAACCCAATGCTTAAAATAACTGGCTTATTAATATAAATCTTAGTTAAAAAAATATGGATCTACATAGGTTTTACATAAAATAACTATATTGTACAATTGTATATTATTCTGTAATTGAAGTTGATTCACGAATTACAAAATCGATAAAAAATTTTTTTTAAATAGTTTCTTAAAAGTTCTCAACGTATATGTATACGAGGCATAAAATATAGAGACCAAGCTTTTCTGCAGATATCGTTCATTATTCGAAAACGCTTTCCGGTGTCCCAAATCACTGTTACCATATCCAGTTTCACTTTTACCGTTATCAGTTCAAATCTCTCTCACATTATTTCTTGTTCATCCTCTCGCTTCCTCTTCAAGCCGTTACTCTCAAACTCCATGCCATTGCTTTGCGAAGTAAGCTGAACATTTTGTGTGATCTGTATTTTAGGTTTCAGAACAGTTTTCTGAGGTTGGGTGCTGATTTTCGTCACAGGCTTAGGTATGGTAACAATCTGTTTCGTCGCGCCAGTATTCGCCCGTTTTACAAAACTAATATTGGATTTTGATGTTAATTTCATGCCGGTCGTACCCGACATTGTGTAGCTGCTCTTACTGGGCTTCTTTTGACCAGACTTTAGAGTGTAATTACATGACGATAAACAGTAACGATCTGGTGGTAGCCGTAATCCACAATGCGGCTTCACAGGAGGTAGAACAGAATAGTTCTTCACGTGAGCCAATTCCAGAATAACCTCTCGAGGAGGTGGTGTTGTAAATGTTGATTCTGAGGTCAACTGTAATGCCAAACGTACATCATCTGTGTCCAAAAATTTCTTTTTCGAGTTGTTGGCGTACATTCGTGCCTCCTCTAGGACGGACGTAGCATACCTGTACACAAATTCGGTAAGCTGTACAATGGTTTTAGGTTCATATTCTGTTATGCCCATTTCCTTCATTATGGCCATAATGACTTGCCCATCTTTCGGTATATTTTTTGGCTGCATCGATTTCGATTTATCCTTTTCACTCATATTTTATACACAAAAAGAAGTCCACAACCACGAAACCTTTCTATTCTCAACCACAGAAACATACAATAAGACTGTAGAAGTGTTAAACACAGAGCACGGATTACACACAGAGTGCCTTTGATGTAAAGTAAAAAGTAGCAACCACCGATTTACCGAATACACACGAAATCAAATATCTAAGAACACTAAGATCTCAGAATTAAATAAATAGAATAATATAGTTTGTTCGTAAAGATAATAACTTACACTTTCTTCACCACCAAGTGAGCGAGATGGTTTAGTTCAACTTGATCTACTCCTACGTAACCGTATAACGTTAAAGGTCTCAAACGTTTAACCTTTAACAAAACAGGAATATGAGTAAATGGAATCGTTTCTTTTGAAAGTCGATGAGAGAAAGTAATTGAAATAATAACTGACGTTATTAAAGCCAACAGTGTAAGTTTTAACTGCATCTTAGAATTAACTATTCATTAAGCTTTAATTTGAACATTTTCAAAAATCAAGTGTCGATTATTAAGTATAAATTTCATTTCGTATTTAAAAGTATTAAAGTAAGTGCTTGGACATGACTTTCAATTATTTCAAAACTCAGGTTAAAATAATACATGTCCCTTTAGTCAGAAATAATGTGTGGGTTGCCACTGCTCGTAACCTTTAAAGTGGCTATACACGTAACTGCGAGCTTGACAAGCATGCATGATCAATCTTTTTGTATAAGCATACTTGAGCGTCTGTAGGAAAATGCTTGTGTAAAATTTTCCTATAGATGCTGAAGTATGCTTGTACAAAAAGATTGATCATGCATGCTTGTTAACTTTGCAGTTACGCGTGTAGCCACCTTTAAAAGTAAGTTTAAGCATTCGAATACTCGAATAAAGATAAGTACATTTGTAAGTATATATAACAAAGGTTTAGAACACTGAACATATAGAATACAGTGTTAACGCTAAAACTATGCCTAAACTCTAATTCGGTAAAAACACGGCAATCTGTTCGGGCTCTGTTCACATGCACTTATTGTTAGCCGTAAAACTTAAAAGATAAAAGGTTAGTTTTGTGTGTAGATTTCTTATAGTTGGTAAAACTAGTTTTATTTGAGTTGACAATTATCATCTGGGTCTGCTGCTGACATTTCTTGTCAAACTCTATCGTTTGTCATATAATTTAAATTGTCAATATTTAAAAAATTCCTTAAACATAATTTTCGTTCAACAATGACTTAAATAAGTCTTAAGTTGACAACTCGTGAATGTGTATTGCAATTGTAAATAATATGTAAACTTCCCGATATTTTTGACGAGAATCATGGGAGGTTTCGTACCATTTTCAAGAATAACAGCAATTTTATTTAGAATGGTTTTAAAAGTGTGGGCATATTCAGGCCTAGTTCTAGTGTTCTGTTTTTTACTCTATTATATGTATGGTGGAATATTTGCTATATTATTATTGCTTTTTGCTGTTACAGGTACTGTAACTGCTGCCAGTTGATCACTGTAATTGAATTTCTTATTTTAGGTATTTTATACCAACTTCAGGATAGTTTATTGTATAACCCAGAATTACCAAGCCATTCTAGAGTATATGTACCAGTCCCATCCATGTTTAACCTTCCATACGAAAGCGTAATAACTCAGTGTGCAGATGGGACACTAATTCACATGTATTTCATTCATCAGCCAAAAGACAGACAACGAAATGCTCCTACAATAATTTTTTTTCATGGCAATGCTGGCAATATGGGACATCGTCTACAAAATTGCGTCGGACTATATCATAATTTACATTGTAATATTTTATTGGTTGAATATAGGGGTTATGGCCTTTCAGAAGGTTGTGCATCGGAGGAAGGGCTTTACATGGATGCTAAAGCCAGCATTGATTATCTTTATACTCGAAATGATATTAATCGTTCCGAAATAATTTTATTTGGAAGATCTCTTGGTAAACAATTTAAACTGTGGTGTTGTTTTTATTGATTTTTCTTGTTTGTAGGTGGTGCTGTGTCGATAGATTTGGCAGTTAGAGAAGGCTACACTAACAAAATATGGTGTTTAGTTGTAGAGAACACATTTACTAGCATTCCCGATATGGCAAAAGTTCTGCTAGGCTGGAGAATGCTACAATATTTCCCATTGTTTTTTTATAAAAATAAGGTAAAACAATTGTGATTAATGGTTTTTTTATTATCGATGTGGATGAAGTCTTTCAACAAACACCACTATCCGAAGTATCTAATAGAAATATTGTATTTATTACACAATTTTTTTAATTAATATGTAAATATATTTCCATTATTTTTCTTTACTTATCGTTAGTGTACGTCAAAACGTTAGTATTAATAATTGGTTACTTAAAACTAAATGTTGCATAATAAATCAAGCACACGCTGGATAGAATAAGAAGCTGATATTGCGAATACTTGTTTTAGTTCTTGTCATATCACAAAGTGAAGCAGTTACGAATACCGACATTGTTCATATCAGGTATGGCCGATGGCCTAGTTCCACCTAGGATGATGTTTGAACTGCATAATCGTTGCAGTAGCATACGAAAGCAACTCCTACAGATACCCTCTGGCACACATAACGAAACGTGGCAGGTACAAGGTTATTATCACTCACTGGCTGTGTTCCTTCAGAGTTGCAGGCTAAAAAACCTACAACAAGAATACGACGTCAAATTGGACAGCACAAAAATAGGAAACAACAGTTTGTGGAGCAATGTGCAAACTATATGATTGAATCTACTAAGTCTTGTGATTACCAATTCACAATAGCTGATAAGCTAAAATCTGTATTAAATCATCAAAAGGAGTATTTTGGCACATCTTTAACCATTCTTTCAATTCCATATTCACCTGAGATTTTTAAATAGTTTAGCTGAAAGGTGTTAGTTCACGTAAAATAAACTGTTGAGTATGTTCTAATGTCCACCACAAGTGGTTCGTCCATTCCAGAATGGATTTGTACAATATAAATAAATTTACACTAGCAATGCAAATAAATATTTAATTTATTTAAAATATCTACATTTTGTTGTGGTACAAACGTCACTTATTTATATATTAGCTTAATTGACTATTAGTACAGTGGTGCATATATTTTAATTATCTGTGCCATTTTTATCATTTTAGTGACAATCTGATGTGATGTATATGTAATTAAGTTTTTATGTAACCATACATGTATCTACCTTATTATAATGTTGCATCCAAAGATTTTACAACTTAGTTCATTTTAACTAGTTCATTTGCATTTATATCCCATATTCTGTAAACAATGAGGCCTAAAATATAATTCTTATTTTTCGTATACTTTTGTTTAATTTAAAAATGAAATTAACTAAATTTGCAAACCATTTGATGGACGCGCGAACTAGGTCATACACGCAAACGTAAAAGATGAAATAAACCTTGTTGCCACCAGTAAAAATTCGTGCCATGAACAGAATAATTGTTACCGCGAAATCGACAATTTTAAAATGGAGATATTCCCACAATGAAGTAAGCATATGTATAAATATTATAACCGGCTCTTACACTCAGTCATTTTTAATCTAATCTGTAAACATATGTATTCTATTTCAATCTCTTGTACTAAAACGCAATCTATCTTGACATCTAAAAACCATAATAAAAAATGTATATACTGTTACCAAGAAGACTAGAGAGGACTAATTCTCTAGTCTTCTTGACTATTACTAATAACAATTCAGTGTTCCCAACCTAAATATTACGAACATAAAATGAAACCATTTTCCTTATTATATGATGATCGATGAACAAGCTTCTCGACTGTCACTCGGAGCAGTTCCAAGGAACAAACTAAGCGAATCAACCTTATTTTTAATTGGTTGGAATCGAGATAATTAGCCAATAATATGCCGTATCGTAGATGGTAGAATTTTAGCTCCTCCCAGTCCCAATTCGAGGGTGGCCAGCTGGGAGATTTCGCAAAGTGTGATCGTATCTGTCAGTTTTTGTATATAAAATACTCAGAAATTATGTCAAATTCAAGTCCCGTAAGCAAGAAACGGTTCGAAAATTCCAAAATCTAGTGGAAATGCTCTCCTATATTTCAAGAACATTATAACTGATAAGGAGTCTTATCACCTGTAAATTGACAGGCTAACGTGTATTATCGTAAAACAATATGTTAATAAGCACAAAACGGTTTTCGTGACGAACTGTTCGTTCCCTTTAAAATGTTTTGTTGCCGCGAGTTGTTAGTTAAGTGTTCATTAGTGGTTGGTGTTCTCATTTTAACATCCACAAAATGTTGGTGTGAAGATTCAAAAATCATGACGAGAGACGAGCGCGTGAGGCTCAGGTATCCTCTCGATTTTCTGACCCATATAAGCCCCGTAAATGGCATGTTCTTTGCAGGGAGGAAGCGCGAGATATGTTCTACCATGCGTACAATGCCTATATGGAAAACGCTTACCCTGCAGATGAATTGATGCCGTTGAGTTGTGCAGGTCGTTACAGGGGACTCACGCCTAACCGTGGTGATATTGATGACTCCTTAGGAAAGTAAGTCTTCAAATTAAATTTCATGTGTCTGGATTGCAATCGGTTTACTGGAAATGGTGTCATCAATAGTAAACAAAATCTATATGATTACAGTCGCTCAAGATAAACTAATAAATGTCGACCCATCAATAACGATGCATTGCCGTTATATCTAAATAATTCATAATTAGATAAGTAAAATTAAACCTGCAATTACATCTATCTTTCTCCACCTTCCTTGTTAATTTATATATTTTGTTATTGTTGTTCAATTTTACTGTGGACATAATTAAATTGTCTGATATAATCTAAACTTATTTTCAAGTATTTTCATATTCAAATACGTGTATCTGTGTGTATATAATATATCCCTCTCAAACATTTTTCTTTAGATATTGCTGCTTATCGTTGAAAGTATTTATTGGAAAATATAAATATATTCATTATCTCAAAATTTAAGTACGTATATTTTGCTCACACTTTGTATATTGTAATTATAAATGGCTAAATAATATACATATGTTAATAAGCACTTTTCATACACTTGATCGTATTATTTTAAAAATGTCAGGCACTTATTGAAATTGAATATGTTACAAAGAGAATTAATAGTTACCTTACACTTGGATGTAATGAATGGATTAAAAAAATGATTGAACTCATGACCTGTATTAACAACTGATGAAATTATTCGTGTGGAATATTGATTATTACCAAGGTAGTTACTCTATTGCTAACTGTTTTAAAAACAGATAAGCGATATGTGTATATATATGAAGCAAGCAAGAAGAAATAATTGCAATACATTATTGGAACGAATAAAATTGTGACAATTAAGTCAATCATTAATGGCAGGGGATGAAATTTTTGTAGTTCCACCAGATATTTCCAAAAGTAGCACCATGTTCTGCTATCATTCCTGTTTTCAATATCATGTTTTAAATGCATATAAATAAATACTACATTTACGGTATACTCAACAAAAATTCAAGTGGATTATTTGATAAAGTTATCTATAAAAATATACAAAAACTGTGACATTTAATATACCTAATAGGCATTATTTAATACATATTTGCTGATAGATAAAACAAAAATATATCACAAATGTTTTCAGTTATGTTATAGTTTTGTAAAACAAAAAAACTCAAATAGAAAGTTTTAAAACATTACTACCTACTTACTGGTTTTAAAATCTGGAGAAATATGAAGTAAATTGGTATGACACTATTATATTTTTTTGCGATAAATCTAATAGTCGTTTTTCTACTAATATAAGTTTTTCCTGCATACTAAAATTCTGGGGAACCCGTTTTGATAGGTATGTTAAATATTTTCGTCCTCTAACGAATGGGTGCAGATCATTTTCTTTATACTGTACCACAAAGAAAAATATAACAGTTTCATCTTATAGAGTATTCTTACAGTGCTCTACATTTCAACAGGAAAAATACTATGTATATATATGAATACCTATTTTGGTATAAATTTAATAATCAAATAATGTTATGAAGAATTTCCTTTTCTCTAACATATTTCTTAAAAGGTCACTTTTGATTATATTTCAAGTAATACTTCTTTACCTTTGTTATTTAAAACTTATAAATTATCACTTATAAAATTGATTGTAAAATCATTTCAGCCTCTAATGGCTTTGGCTATCATTATGGCTCTCATAAAAAAAGTACAGGTTTCTAACTGTTTAAAATAATAATGATGCTGCTTTGATTCTGCTGTTGTTAATGATTTCTATCACATTATGCCAATGTCAGACAATAAATTATTAAGATATCAATCTTAATTTAATTACATCACGACGAATTGAAAGGGGCAATCTTTGCACTCCATTAAAACCATTTTTTAAAGTATTGTAAACACATGGCATGAATTAAATTAACTCGTATGACCCTTGGATGTCTAAATAATGTATATTATATTAGATAATAAAACAACATGTGTATACAAATAGGAGCCTTGAACTAACTGTTATTTAAAATAAAAATCCTCTCTGAATAGAATAATGGATTTCCAGGACATTTTTAAGATAAGAAAGAATGTTACAGACATTTTTGATATATGTAGGTAATAACTAATAACTAAGCCCCGGATTTGAGTGCGGACATTTCAGAGTCGGACTTATACGTGTTCTGAAATACCTATTAGAAATACAAACACCGTAAAGAAATATCACAATCTTATAATAAATTATACATAAAACATGTCAATAGCTTGTCCGCACTCTCGCACTTTTTTTCGTAATGTAAATTAACTGCTTGTATAAATTAACCAACAATTTTGTGTTAAATAAAAGTTATTCATTGACCACCTGCTACATGCTGCTCTATTTGTTTCGCTAGAAATATTGAAAGTATTGTCGGAGGTGCATTGCGTTATGTGCTGATAGTAAAAGTATGCGAGGGCGGGGAAAAAGAAATATCTGCTGGGATGACCGATGACGCGATGCCGTCCGATCAGTTACTGTGATATTTGAGAGTGATGTGTGTTTGTACACAACTCGAGACTGTCGTAGTATTTTGATTTGCGTACGGTATTACATACAAATAGTAACAGTCATGTTACAATTTGACAATAAGTATTTAAAATGTCTCGACCAAAACCGTCCCTTGCCCCAATACAACGTTGGATAAAGGAATTTCCGGGGTTGATGTTAGATGACGGTAGTGAATTACCGTGTTCCCATTGCGATATCCGCAAATCGGATGTTGTTAGACATTGGTGTTCCGAAAAACATAAAACCAGGATTACTGGACAGAGCAGTGCTTGTGAAAGACACACGACTAGCGAATTGGTTAAATTCATGGTTGAATGTAATATCCCGTGGACTCAACTAGACAATCCTAATTTTAAAAAATTTATAGGGAAATGTTTAAATGTGGAATTTGGCAAAGTAAACGTGCCCACAGAATCGACGATTCGAAAAAATTATCTACCGCAAGTTGCTGCTACTGTCAAATCTACTGTTTATGCAGAAGTTGAGGATAAATATTTATGGGTTTCTGTCGATGAAACGACAAATGCCTATGGCTTGCAAGTGGCGAATGCTGTTACAGGAGAAATGAGCGATATATCGGCAACGCAATCACATATGATAGCATCAAAAATATTGACAAAGACAAATGTTGAAACCGTTGCAAAATTAGTTAATGAGACGTTAAAAGAAGTATGGGGCGCTAAACATGAGAGAAACAAAAATATGGCTCTACTTTTTCTTATGGAAGCTGCGCCATACATGCAAGCGGCTTGTCGGCTTTTGAACGGAATGCATAATTACGATATGTTACTTGTAACGTGCCTAGCGTATGGTCTTCATCGCGTAGCAGAGGCAATCCGTAGCCGTTATCCGAATGTCGATCGCCTGATAGCGAATGTCAAATAAGTGTTTTTAAAAGCCCCGCAATGTGGAATTATTCGCAGAAATGCTTTCCCACACACACAGTTATCTCCAGGGCCTGTAATAACCCGGTGGGAAACGTGGATCGAGGCAGCTTCATATTACTGCAATTTTGGGAATATCATCGGGGTATTTCAAAAGTTGGATACAGATGATGCTATTGCGAATGCGCAACAGATTTTTGCGGATCCAGTTATTCAACAAGATTTGGCGTTTATACATGGCAATTTTTCGCGAATACTAAAATCCATTGAAAAGTTGGAAAAAAACACAGACACATGAATTTTCAATAGTGGATGCTATAAACGTTGTTTGGGACCTTCGGCGGTATATTTTTCAGTTGGAAGAGGATAATGCAAAGGGGAAAAGGGGTTTTCTATAGCAGTTATAGTAGATATTTTACAGCAGAAAGAAGTTCATGTTGTTTCTAATCCAGAAGTCAATATGAAGGCTCTACAATATTATTCACATTTCTGGTATGGTCCATTGACTTCCGTAGATGTAGAATGGTCATTTTCACATTATAAATGGATATTTACTGACAGACGACGTTCGTTGAACATTTAGAGCAGCTACTAATAATATACTCATGTGATCATACGCGTAAATAGGTGTGTGAAGTAGTGTTGTCCAGATCGTTTTGACAATACGGTAACGTGATGACTTGCCCTGTCCCCGGACCTGACTACGCATTTTTAGGAATACAATAGGCAATTTGCATGATTTTTAATTATGTTGTCAAAACATTCTATAGGTCATTAAATCCATACAGCGTTAAATTTACCACTTTTTGTGCAATAATAGACCAAAATAAATAACTGAAATTTGAAATTATTATCGCCGCGCGTAAACACAAGAAACGCAAGTGGCTGTCGCGTGACGTCACTGTATATTATTTTGTTGAGAGGTAGATGGGCGTTTAGTGTAATTTCGTTAAATATTCCTTTTTCGGTGTGCGAATCTGTTTATTATTATTAATATTGAACAATTGTATGTAGACTATGGCCCCCAGTTTGTCGCTCAGGTACTGGTTCTCTCTGGCAGCTGAAAATATGAGGTAGAATGCCCTTTTTCAAACTTAACCTCTGTACATTTCCAGCCAGTCTGTATTGCCAGTAATTTTCCATGTCTTCCTCCAACTGTAAAAAAGATTCAAATGTAAATCTTATTTAAGTATCTATATCTAATGACCTCCAAAACAAACATTTTCAAAATACTCCATGCGGCAAGTAATATGAAAACAGCATACAACGTGAAAGTGGGGTTATGTACAAATACATCTAAAACAAATAATGTTATTAGGTACTCACAATAAAATGATCCTCGCAACAATATAGCGGCGTCGAACTTGATTGCTTTATATTTTTCTTTTCGTCCCTTTTCATTACTACGCACCATTTCTTCCGCATTCTTTCCTCTTTGGGAACCGAGGAGAACGATTTTTCGGGCGTTGATACCGTAGTATTTGTACACATTGGCACGATGCAATACTTATAAAATTTGTATTTTATCGGCTCCATACCGTTAGGCACTTGTTATGCGTATAAAACGCACTTGTTACAGATTTTACAAACTGTTCTTATTTTAAAAAAGTACTTATTATATGGCAGAAAAAATATATTTTCAGGCGTATAGATGTTTCATGCAAATTGCCTATTACAATATCCTCATTTGTTCCTAAACGACCACGCAATGAAAGGTAAACTAATATATGAATAAATTTTATATGTAATCTGCTCTTCAATGTAAGTCCGCCTCTGTTATTTATGTCATGTTGGCAATTAAATCGGGGGCTTACTACTAATTAGGGCCTGTAACTAATAACATATTATGTATTAGATAATAAACTAACATGTATACATAAATAGAAGCCTTGAACTAACTGTTATTTAAAGAAATTGTCTCTAAATAGCTCATTTCCAGGACGTGTGATATACGAGTAAGAAAGAATGTTTGTAGGTACTATGCATTTCATCGCTATTTGCCAAATAAAAAACTTTTATCTTACCGATAAACGGAACAGTCTACCCAAGCCTAGCCATAAAAACAAGCCACGGTATGAGATAAGAGCCCTTTGGGATTTTTTATTTGGCAAATAGCGATAAAGTAAACTATAAGTGATAAAGTGATAACACAAATAACTTGTATATAGGTAATAAAAAAACCATGTTAAACAACATTTAATACAGCTTGCCACAGTAAAAGTCAAATAAATGCAGCCAGAAAAGATATAACTATTAAGTTAACAGGCAATAGTTTGCGGTTCAGTGAGCACCCAGTTGAGTTGCTAACGTTTAAAAAACAGTTATATGTAAATTTGGCAACAAATTACCTTTTTTTCTATTATGGAATCCCTAACTGGTATTTTTGCACTGTTATCGGTTAAAATACTTTTTAAGAAAGCAAAGGCAATTGACGTTTGACTTCATGGAAAAAAAATAACAATGCATAACGCGAAAGAATAATATAGCAATGACATATTGCCTACGTTAATGATAAAGAGGTTTGGTAATAAAGAACTATTAATAACTTTTTAGATAATTTATATAAAAAAATTGTTTACATAGGAAGTGGGTCGAGTTAATTTTCATTTTAGTAGATAGGCGACTATTTAGACAACTCCTGGTCGAACTGTAGAGCCAGTCATCAAAACAATATTATAGAATTATCAATTCCATTTTTAGCCAAATTTTTCCTATATTTATTTCAAATGATTGCTTAATTATACTCCATCAAGGAAATCGATATTTAACGACTCATTTAGTATAATGAGTAGTTTTTAATTTTACATACAGGGTTTCAGAATAGTTTCTGGCTTAACTTTATATATACAGTGCTGTAAAAAGGTATGGCTCGAGCTTAAATTTAATGACATTTTATTATACCTCCTGCAATAAAGATTCCTTAACATACCTATGTATAGTTTATTTCATCTCTATTTGCCAAATAAAAAATCCCAAACGGCTTTTATCTCATACCGTGGCTTGTTTTTATGGCTAGACTCAGGTGCACTGTTCCGTTTATCGGCAAGATAAGAGAATTTTTTATTATTTTTTAGTCTATTATAACAGGCTACTAATAGGTTTAGAGACTGAGAGTTATTTGCAAGTGTTAGCGACTTGGAACGTTTGCATGTTTTTTTTTTCGTTTTCTTTTTATGCCGCGTGGTAAAGAATTGAATGATTTAGAAAAACAGCGAATACTCGATTTACGGAGTTGTGGAAAACATAGCGACAGATCGCCGCAATTATTAATCGTTCACAAAGTGTTGCAAAATAATCAGTAAATCAACACATTTTTTTAAAAAGTTTGGACACACAGGAATTAGAACATCCTTCCCCAGAAAGCCTACAGGCAGGTTTTGTGTGGGGGAAGGTTACACATATAAACGCGGACAAACACCCAGCCCTGAGGGAAGTACCAAGTTCCCTCTAGTGAGAATCGAACTCACGCAGACAATGTGCCCAGTATTTGGCCCAGTTGCCACCCTGTTACCAAATACCAAGTCAGCACCACCACGGCACCATGAGAATAAGACCATGCATCACCCATCCAAGTCGCAGCCGTGCAATCCGTTGCTTGACTTCGAACAGCGCAGGTCCGACAATGAACGGAGTACGTTGGCTCATCCTCCTCAACATAAATTCAGATATATATTTTATGCGACAGTTTTACTTTTTTCAAATAGTCCACCCTCGTGCTTTTGGGGTGTGTCCTATCCACCTCAAAATCAATAAATGTCGTCTGGTAGACGTCCCTAATCAGAATCAGTCGAAACCCGATCGATCCGACACGATTTAATTGGGTGATTGTGCTAACAAAACAAATTCTCAAATAGTCCACCATTTTGCTTTCTCATAACCCATGAACATGGTAGAATGTGTTCTATCCACCTCAAAATCAATAGGTGTCGTCTGGGAGACGTCTCCGATCACAATCAGTCAAAACTCGATTGATCCGACACTGTAACTTATAAGTCGGGAATCGAGAAAGGAACCACCAAATTTTATCAGGTGATTCCCGAATAGCAAGGTTATTACATAATCGCTGTAGGAAACAACTACTCCTCGGGTTAAAGCCCCGCCAGGCATTGAATTATACCTAACAGCGATCCTCGACCCCTTTCTCGTGTTTCTGCACGATCAGAGTGTTTTTGAAAAAGGACCCGCCACGGGTAGGATTCGACATTTGTCCCAGATGGAATCCGAACGACAGACAGCTGTTTCGAACTTATTAGTTCTCATCAGTGTCGTACGCTGTACACCGATCCAGGACAAATGCCGAAACAAATCCGTGTGGTTTTCATCTAAATCGATAAGATCTATGTTTGTAACTTATAAGTCGGGAATCGAGAAAGGAATCACCAAACCGCAAAGCGGTTATTTAGTTGAGTTATCGTGCTAATAAAAAATTTTACGAAAGGAAAGGAGCGAAAAATTATGAGAAGAAGACCTCAAACAGTTGATTCTGTCATGATATGGGCGGCTTTTAAAACAGGTATGAAAAGCTAACTGACAATTGGAAATGACGACTGATATCAAAGCCTGTTAGAAGATTACCTGTTAAGTTTGATTAAAACATTTCTCCTATTATCCACTGGGGACTAGTTTTAATGTTAGGTTGATTTAATCGGTGTTTGGATTATTTAAATCGTTTATCTCGTCAGAATAGCAGAATTAAAACAGTTCGGCGAGGTCAAAAATACAAACCATTAATTCATTTTAAACAACCAGCAATTTGAAGCTGACAGTCTCAAGCCTGTGTTTTAAGATATGAGAAGTGTTTTTCTTTTCACAAAAAAAAAAATTAATGCTGCAAAAATAAGTGTTTATAGTTTATTTCATCGCTATTTGCCAAATAAAAAATTTCAAAATATACCGTGGCTTGTTTAAACAACCAGCAATTTGAAGCTGACAGTCTCAAGCCTGTGTTTTAAGATATGAGAAGTGTTTTTCTTTTCACAAAAAAAAAATTAATGCTGCAAAAATAAGTGTTTATAGTTTATTTCATCGCTATTTGCCAAATAAGAAATTTCAAAATATACCGTGGCCTGTTTTATGGCTAGGCTCAGGTAGACTGTTCCGTTTATCGGCAAGAGAGTTTTTTATTTGGCAAATAGCGATGAAATAAATAGTACTTCGTTCTAATTTTGCGTCTCTAACTGGATAAGTACTATCTATTAGTTTATAAACTAAATAGCTACCAGCTATCGATAAACTAGCTTAAAATTCCACATTCCACGTATAAAGAAGCTGTCGCAATTAGTGAAAAAGATTACTGTAAAACAGTAGCCAACAGGATACGGAATATCAACGTCAACTGCGCTATCTGTATTCGCCTTGAATGTAACAATCTATTGATCGGCACAGTAGCGTTCTGCCGCAGGGAACCGAATGCCATTGCACCATTTTTTTGTTTTTGGGCGGCCTCTGTTAATGGGGTCACCCTGCTAAAGTCATGTCAGAAACTATCCTGAAACCCTGTATAAGAGCACTTAATGCAAATGATGCCCCTGTCTGTATTTAGATTTTAACAAATATCGAATGCAAATATAAAGAGCCCTATCAGCATTAATTGTATCCCAATTAAATATGATTTATAAAAACATTTACTCTGATATTATCTTATCACATTTTATATACCTACATAGTTGCGATTAAACGGTTAAACCCAGAACTGTATAATAAGTAATAATAACAATAACTGTGGAAAGTACTATAGATAACATTTATTTGTGTTAACTATTTATCAAAATCGTGTAGTATATAAATCTAATTGTAAGAGAGAGTTGAGCTTGACGTCAGCAAATTCTTTCCAATAATAAAAAAATGGCCTTAACATGGTTCGATAATTTTGCACAGTTTTGCGATTGCAATTTTTTATTTGTATATATATTGATTGCATTTATTGTACCAAAATTTAATACCACAGTTTGCTTACCTTGAATCTTCAACCTTTATAATGAAAACAGGCCTGATTTTACTTGTATATTGTCAGATGTTTACATAGCAATGTTTGCGTTAATATAACGTTTCGCATAACCAACATTTATGAGGGGACAATTGTAAAACAATACGTTTTTTATTTTGACTTTGAAAAATAGCATTGAACCGATTTTTTGTTTGGAATTTGCTTCGAAAATTATAGGTTACCAAACAAAATAATATGCTATTTATTATACAGTGGAGCCCACATTGGTTGTTTATTCATTGCTATCTCGGATATTATCAGAGATAAAGAGAGGGGTAAATGTTTTCATTATCAAATTTTCCTTATTTCGTTTTTTAAATCATCATCATCATGAGGTCATCAGTCCTAAGACTGGTTGGACGCTAACCTCCAGCTTCTCCTATCTTGTGTTAACCTACGCATTTCGCTAATTGTGCTACAACCTACGCACAGCAGCGATGTTTTCAGCAGATCTTGCCTTTCGGTGACGTACGGATGTTAGCTGATTATTTATCGAACCGGTTGACTCCAATTTGGCCACCAAACGTCGAATAGTTGACTCGGGGAGACGGTTGCGGCGAGGATAGTAATCACGTGCTGCGCTGAACGTTTCTCGAACGGAGAACGCAGAACGGATTTTGAAAATTAAATTTTCAAAAGAAAAGATTTGCACACGTTGTTGAACGCTATAGCCTTCCACGGTGATTTGCCAAACACTACTGAACAATTCACAACAAATTTAACAGACATTGCTTTAACAACATGGCCGCTGTAACAAATTTCGAGCGTCCCTATTGAAAGACCCTGTATATCACATAATCAGAAGATAGAACTGTAAATTCAATTTATTTTTTCTATGTTGGCTATGACACTCGATAGAAGTATAAGACAATCGAATAAAATTCTTGCAAAATACCCTGCCGGAATTGTTTGACGATTTACCACTGAATATACACAATCAAATATATTTTATACATGATTGGGCACTTATCTTGTAACAAGCAATACTTCGAGGGAGGAAACGACGTCCCATTTCATGGCCACCACTTCCGCCTGATATGGACTTAGTTTTCCACAAAACTCTATACACTGCACTCGACGCGTGTTTCGCCAACAAAGTTGGCATCCTCTGGAGATGATTAAAACTAGTTTTAATTTCTCCAGTTGAAGTTTTAATCATCTCCAGATGATGCCAACTTTGTTGGCGAAACACGCGTCGAGTGCAGTGTTTTGCGGAAAACTAAGTCAGTATTATCTTCACATCAAATGTTCCGACCTACTCCAGTACCTATATGAAGTTCTTCATCTTGTGATAATTATTGTTTTATATAGATATATTTTTTAAAGAAATACAAAGTATTTTGGTGAGACTTCACCAAAATACTTTTGTATTACTTTAAAAAATATATAATCTTTCTTTAAGAAATATATAATATATTATTATTATTTCTTTAAATAATAATAATTACAAAGCGTTTGAATTATTTTCAGTGCATTTTTAAGTCCATAAAAAGTCGTAATAATAAATTTGTATATCTTAGGTTACGCACAAAAGCCACCGTGTTGAAAATATTAATTAACGTTAATTTTGAGTTGCATTATATTTACCTCTCACTATATCAAATATACCATGTCTTCTCATTTTCATACAAATTAATCAATATCGTTTCACTGACTTTGTCTTTTTGCTCTTTACAGTTTTTCTTTAACTCTAATCGACACCTTAGATAGTTTGGTAGTGCTTGGAGACCTAGAAGAGTTCGAACATGCAGTGAGGCTTGTCATTAAAGATGTATCCTTCGATAACGATGTTGTCGTTTCCGTATTTGAGACAAACATAAGAGTTTTGGGGTAAGTATATCTTGCAATGTTCATTATTGATATCATGTGGTGTCCAAACTTTTTTTTTCCAAAAATTAGTTTGGTAACTAAAAGAAACCGTTAAGAATTATATTACAAAGTAAATGTATTACACTGGGTCAGTTTGTCAGGAATTTCCAAGTAGATTTTGAGTACATTACTGCCCCTGATGCTGAAAGTGGCATTATTTTTTCTTGATTGGCTCTAGTTCTGAAATACACATACATGATAAATATTAATGCAAAGAAAAACAAAATAAAATAAGCAATTTCTCGTTTTGATTTTTTTATGTATATAAAATCTAACAAGAAAATAAAGAACAATTGATATAGAAAATATTATAAACTATAAAAAAGTTTTTTGTACGACTTTCTTTTATATTCTTGCTGCGAACATACCCTCTGCAGACTCCAACAGTAATCGGCCGTCATGTGGCGATGCCACCTTCCTTGATACCTTTCTTCCATTAATATTGGAATGTGTTCTAGGGGCCTGCTTTCCGCCCATATTCTTGCGGACTATTTACAGCAACGAGACGGCATTATGTTGTGGTACAAAGGAGAACTCCTCGACATGGCAAAAGACGTCGGTTATCGGTTAGTGCCAGCGTTCAACACAACGACGGGCATTCCGCATTCTAGGGTAAGCAAATTTCCTATATAACTATAGATTTAGTCGTCTATTTCCTCAATTTCAGGTAAATATGAAGTACGGCTTGAAAAGCGACAGGCTGGAGTCGGCGCGGGAGACCTGCACCGCCTGCGCCGGTTCCATGATCCTGGAAATGGCCGCCCTCTCCCGCCTCACTGGCGAGCCCATCTTCGAGGCGAAGGCCCACAAGTCCATGGACGAGTTGTGGAAGATGAGGCACCGCAGCTCTGATTTGATGGGCACCGTGCTGAACGTCCACTCGGGCGATTGGGTGCGAAGAGATTCGGGCGTCGGGGCTGGTATAGATTCGTATTACGAGTACTGCCTGAAGGCCTACATCCTACTGGGCGATAATAAATACCTTAACAGGTTTAACAGACATTATAATGCTATCATGAAGTATATTTCGCAGGGACCAATGTTGCTGGACGTTCATATGCACAGGTAGGAGGGAGGTTTCGTTTATTTAATAGTACATGCTATTAAATAGTTTAATTAAAATTGAGAACAGAAGTTTATTTAATAGTACAGTGTGTTTAGTTTTATTAATGGGGAAATTAAAATTGTCTAATGATAAAAAAATAGATCTAATGTACCATCAAGAATAAAAGTAATGAGACCAGTTCAACACATTTTCCTGGAGTACAAGCAATTCCTAATTATATTTTGTATGCAGAGGACGTTATCAATTTGTGGCCAAGAGCATAATTAACTCGAAAAAGCAAGGAAAGTGTCTTCTTTTGTGATGGTACATGGCAAGCGTGACTCGTTAAAATTTGTTCATAATATTATCCTTAGTCCCTTTAAACTATGTAATTCTCTTTGCACTAGCTCTTCAATCAAACTAAATTCTTCTTAACAGTAAATAATGAATAATCTAAAATGAAACCATGAAATAAAATTAGATTTTTATTTTTATAGTGGGTACAAATAATTTGCAGTTTTTTTCTCGCGATAATATATTTTTTACCAAAAATACAATAACAATGAAGGGAAAAGTAATTTCTTACAAAATAATTCAAGCACTTTCAACGGTATCTATAGACGTCTCTTACTGGATTTAATAAGTCATCATGAGGTCATCAGTCCTAAGACTGGTTGGACGCTAACCTCCAGCTTCTCCTATCTTGTGCTAACCTACGCATTTCGCTAATTGTGCTACAACCTACATCCCTTACTATTTGCGAGCAGTAGTCTAATCTAGGCCTACCTCTGCCTTTCTTCACTCCTATTTCTGCCTCCAAAATATCGCGGACTATTCCCCCATGTCTCAGCAAGTGGCCTACCATTCTATCTCTTCTCTTCTTTATGTTTTTCCACATACTTCTTTTCTCGCCGACTTTCTCCAATACTTCTTCGTTTCTAACCCTATCAGTCCATGGTATTTTCATCATTCTTCGGTAACACCACATCTCAAAAGCTTCTAATTTCTTCCTACTTGCTTCCCCTACCGTCCAGGTTTCGCAACCGTATAGTGCCGTACTCCATACATATGTTTTCAAAAATCTCTTCCTTGTTTCTAAGTTTATTACCCCCCGAGCATAAAAGTGCTTTCTTTTTGTTAAAAGCTACACCAACCTGCGCTATTCTTTGTTTTATATCTTTATCGCTTCTTCCATTCCAATTTATTTTACTTCCTAAATAAGTGAATTATTTAACTTCCTCCAATCTTTCATTATTAATTTGTACTTTCGTTTTTGCTCTGCTCTCGCGCCCTCTGCACACTAACACTTTAGTTTTGTCTTTATTCACCCTCATTCTGTATTCCTCTGTCAACACTGCCTCCATTTCGTTCAACGCTAATTCCAATTCCTCCTTACTAGATGCTAATACTGCTATATCATCCGCGAATCTCCGCATTTTTAGTTTCTGTCCCTGTACTTTAATCCCGAAATCCACTCTATCTTTTACCACATTAATCGCCTCTTCGATGTACAGATTAAAAATTAGTGGTGATAGCGTACATCCTTGTCTTACTCTTTTCCTAATACCTACTTCCCTTCTTTCCCCTTCTACTTCTATAACAGCAATTTGCTCTTTGTATAGATTGTGTACTACTCTCCTATCTCTATACTTCATTCCCGCGCTCTTTAGTATCTCGAACATTTTTTCCCATCTTACATTATCAAAAGCTTTTTCTAAATCTACAAATCCTATATAAGCATTCTTTCCTTTTTCTAGTGTTTTCTCTAACATTACTCTTAGCGTCAGAATAGCTTCGCGAGTTCCCCTATTTCGCCTAAATCCGAATTGGTCTTGTCCTAGTATTTCCTCCGCTCTATTTTCCATCCTCTTCTGCACTATTCTGGTTAAGATTTTTGACGCGTGGGAAGTTAGACTAATCTTTCTAAAGTTCTCGCATTTGTCGGCTCCTCTCTTTTTCGGTATAGTAACGATAATGTTCCTCTTATAATCCTCCGGCATCTCGCCCGTTTCGTATATGTATTTTACCAGTTCAAACATCCTATTTACTACTTTCTGTCCCGCACATTTCAAAATTTCCGCCTGTATTTTATCTACACCCGGCGCTCTATTATTCTTTAGCCCCCTTAGTGCTATTTCAAATTCCTCTCTCAATATAGGTTTTCCTACATCTTCCCTATCGATGCTAGGTTCTTCTTCCTAATATCTCTCCAAATTCCTGACCCTCATATAAATTTCCTAAGTACTGCTTCCATCTATCCGCTTTTTCCTCTCTTCCGATCAGTATTGACTCCTAACATTTCTACTGATTGGTTCTATATCCCTGAAGTTCCTCTTAATTATTTTGTAAGCCTCATCGGTCTTACCTACTTGGAGCTTATCTTCTACTTCTTTGCATTTATCCTCTATCCATTATTCTTTCGCTTTTCTACACTTTCTAATAATGTCCCACTTTATTGACTGTTCAGTCCTTCTTCGTCTCGTCTGTTTTTGTAGCCTCGTCTCTTTTGTATTAAGTTTAAGATTTCGTCCGTTATCCAGGGCTTCCTAGCTTCCCTTCTCTCGTGTCCTAAAACGTCCGTAGCCGCGGAATGTAGACTATTCTTGATACCCTCCCACTCAGTTTCTGCGTTCTTGATTTCGTCATTACTCGCTTTATTTATTAATTGATCTGTTTTCTCCTGGAACTTATCTTTCATATTCTGATCCCTCAATATGTCTACATTTATACATTTCTTATCCTTCCGGGTTTTCAGATTTTTGAACTTTAATCTAGCTTTCACGGCTACCAAGTTGTGGTCGCTGTCTACATCTGCTCCTGGATAACTCTTACAGTATTTTACTTGATTTCTAAATCCCTAACCAGAATGTAGTCTATCTGATCTTGTGCTTCTCACAGAATTCTATCAGTCTGTTACCTCTCGTTTCTGTTTCGTAATCCATAAGGACCTACAAATTCTCCTTCTTGTATTCTTCAAATTTAATAAGTAATATTTATAAAAATGATTATGGTAGGCATGAAGGTAGTCCCAGAAATGCCTAACAAAGAAAATAATAAATTTAGGAAAAAATATCTTTATTTCTCTAGATAGTCTCCTTTTAGCTCAATACACTTTTCCTTGTCATGTTCAATAGCTTCGATACCCTGTTTATAGTAAGAATCGTCTAGCTCCTCAAAATAGCCATCGGCCGCAAACTCCACCTCTTCATTGTTGGCAAATCTTTTACCACCGAGCAATGTTTTCAAGTTTGGAAACAGAAAATAATCCGAGGAGGCTAAATCTGGCTAATAGGGTGTGTGAGGAAGCAATTCGAACTTTAACTCATTGATTTTGACCATCGCGATAGCGGACATGTGAACTGGTGCATTATCTTGATGAAGCAAAACTTTCTTTTTCGCAAAATGCAGCCGTTTTTTCTTAATTTCATCACTCAAACGCTACAATAAGTTTGCATAATACCCACTGTTGATTGTTTTCCCTTTCTGAAGATAATCAACGAAAAGTATCCCACACGCATCCCAACAAACTGACGTCATGACCTTGCCTACAGATGGAACTGTCTTCCTTTGGAGCCGATTCTCCTCTTCCAGTCCATTGTTCTGACTGTTCCTTCATCTCAGGTGTAAAGTAATGAACTCATGTTTCATCCTCCATGGTTATGAATCGACGCAAAAACTCGGCTTTATTCCTGTGAAACTTCTCCACTTGAAACATCCTCATGAAGCTGTTTTTATTCCATTGTGAGTAATCAGCACCCATCTTGCGCGCAGCTTTTTCATGTCCAAATTTTCAGTCAATATGTGATGTACAGCACTTTTTGAAATGCCTACCATATCTTCTAGCTCGCCTATTTTCAGTCAACGGTCACCCAATACCATTTTGTGAATTTTTTTCACCATTTATGGCGTGGTCACTTCATTCAGTCGACCACTGCGATGTTCGTCTTGGCAGCTCGTACTTGGCGTCTCATTTAAACTCTGCCACCCAATATTTTACTGTTGTAAACGAAGGAGTAGACTCTCCCCAGAGTAGAATCTAGCGTCGCTTTGACATTGGTTGGACTGAGGCCTTTCAAATAAAAGTATTGTATCACATAACGGTGATGAATTTTTTCCATGTTTAGAAATTCACTAAGAGCGTTCACTATTGATGGCTGCCAAAC
Organism: Rosalia funebris; assembly: GCA_037954035.1. Classification (NCBI taxonomy): domain Eukaryota; kingdom Metazoa; phylum Arthropoda; class Insecta; order Coleoptera; family Cerambycidae; genus Rosalia; species Rosalia funebris. The sequence goes on from JAZFAV010000022.1 coordinate 14,951,684, forward strand.
AAATACTAAACAACGTAGCACTTCACTCTTAAGTTTTGTAAGGTTGGTACTTTCTACCATTGGTATTCTTTTCAAACAACTGCCATCTATACGTCAGGTACTTCTGGGACTACCCTCGTAGCATCAAAAAATAATGTAATGAGACATTTTAAATATGTTCCTCTGATATATAGGTGCAATAGCCAATATATTTTAGAGTTGATTATGCTCTTAATCAATAGAGAACCTGATCTTTTTTAGACCAAGATCCTAATGAAGTCAAGTTAATTCATTATTGTCTATTATTTCAGGGGAACATAATGAAGGAGTGTCATTACGTTTTTTCTCAGTTGTATCACACCCATTTAAATCTTTTGTTGGTCAGTACTGAAATTTATAATTAAACTACTAACTATAGGTAGTATTTATTAATTAATTTTCTGCAATTAAATGCTTTATTTAAACTATAAATATTATCTAACAGTTTCCTATCTAATAAATCCAAAAATTGATATGAATGAGAATGGATGTTCTTATTGATGATTGATTTTCATCAGAAAACTTCAAGTTTAGTTTAGTTGTTGCTTCAATAATCTTTTTTAATTCCATGAACATTCCATTTTTTCTTTATTATCTTTAACTTAAAACAATTATATACCAACACAAAATTAGGCAATAATGAATGTTGGTTGGTGCTCAAAATTAGTCATTAAAAGTCTTATGGAACCAATTCAGAATATGCAAATATACAAATACAAATTTGTCCATACAAATATCTTTTTTTGTTATTTCCATTTTTCGTTCTTACCAATAGTAACTTACTTACAGAATAAATGATGCCCTTAATACAATAAAATAAATTTAACAAGTGGATCTATTCTATTTGTTTGATTGAATTATTAAGCTGCATATAAATAAAATATATAGAATTTTAATACACACACACACACACCATCAAAAGTCTTGGACCCCCGATGTTTTGTATTAGTATATAATTTTTTTTTAATATTGTATTTGTTATTCAAAGTATGTTTTTTCTAAATGTATTTTTTTGTAATACAGGAATAATTTTTAAAAATTTACTCAATTAAAAAACAATGAGATAAAAATTTATTATGACAAAAATTAACAAAAAATATTTTTTAACAAAGTAAACTACAACTCGATAGTCAGTATGGCCTCCTCTGCTTCTCAGTACGTATTGACACGCCTATGCATTGACACAGTCAAACGATTGATAATTTCTTGAGGAATATGGTTCCATTCCTCTATTGCTGCTGCAGCTAACTCTTCCGCATTTTGGGGTGGGTTCATGCGTTTGTGAATTGCTCTAGAAACAAAATCCCACATGTTCTCAATGGGATTCATATTGGGGAATTAGCTGGCCAATCTAATCGGATAATATCTCTCTGTTCAAGTACCTCTTGAACTGTTCTTGGGCGATGTGGCCTCGCATGGTCGTCCATGAAGATGAAATTGTCACCTAATTCGTTATGTAGGGGATAAGTAATGGGCCTGATAACACTTTCAATATAAACTTGACTTGTCGTATTCTGATTATTGGGAATTAACGGCGTACGGCGATTGAACATTATTCCTCTCCAAAACATTACTGTCCCACTATTGTAGGGAACAACCTCACGGGGAGTCTCTCTTGATGACCTGGCTCTCTCCAGACCCTTTGCATATTGTCATCATTCACCAGTCCAATTCTGGTTTCATCTGTGAATAAGACCCATCGCTACTGCTACAAAAGCCAATTACTACGTTCCCATGCTCACTGAAAGGGGGCAGCTCGATGTCGTGGAGCAGAGTGGGTACCCTTGCACGTAAATTTGCACGATGAAAGTCTTCTTTGAACTGTAGAGGTCGATATAACAAGGCAAAACGTACCTTGAAAGTGAGCCCTGAGGGCTTGAGCTGAATCATTTCGGTGTATACGGGTATATTGAACCAAATACGGATCCTGCCATTCATTTGACACTCGAGGCTGACTACTATGTGGTCCTCTTTCCGCTTTCCCGAATTCTTTATACCTATGAACTATTCGCACAACAGAATATCTAGGAATGACTAACTTCCCGTATATCTGATGATTGGAATATCCAGCATCATACAAAGCAATAAGTCTTGCCCTATTGAATGCAGAAACCTCACGTTCTGGCATTATAACAAAAGAAAAATATCAAAGTCGCTTTGCTAAATATGCAATAAAACTGACGAATATTTAAAAAAAATTATAACTAATCAACAATATTTTATCTAGCAATTCATTTGATCTTGTTTGATAGCTAAATGACTCACCTTTGTTGTCTAGCAACGAAAACAAAATAAACATAGTCGAAATCTGTAATATACGGGGGGTCCAAGACTTTTGACGTGTGTATTTTGCCTATTGCAAATCTGCTTCTTATCCTAATGATGTGTTTCATTCAAGGCGTCCATTATTTAATTTCAAATTAACTGCTTGTTTCATGCTTTTATTAGTCATGAACTTTAATTGAATGTGAAGGAATCAGTTTTAAATAAGAAAATGAACCCCAAAATGATATATTCCTTTAAGAAGCTTTATTATTTGTAGACATCAAATACACTACAAAAAAAAAAACTTAATTGTATCTAAATATTAGTGAAAAATTAAAACGTCTCTTACTTTGTTTGAAAAAAAAAATATTTTGACACTTTAAACATTTATAATTTTTTAATGGAAATCGAAATAAGATTAATATTCAAATAGCATACATAGTTCATGGGAGTATTAGATTATCGGTAGGTATGGTAAGTACATATGGTACGTAGGTTGTACAAGATTATTATACAATTGTTTTTCTTTATTTTCCCTTACATATTTATAAGATGCGGATGTCAAATCAAAAATGCACAGACAATCTTTAAAGCATGATCCATTGTGAAAGTATACAAGGAATCACCTCTACAGAATCAAGTTATATGTCTACATCTTAATTAACACCCTGTATAATCTTTAATGTGTATTTTTTTTTATATAATTTAGCATATTTTAAAAAATCTGAATTATATTTTGCATTCCAAATAATTTTTCTCGAGTTCTTTTAAATGCTCGAGTATGTTGTTGCTCTCTTCAGCTATCTAAGTAAATAAATTATTTATTTACTGAAGAGTTTACATACACTTTTCATTAAGAAACATCATTACAGTGTAAATAAATTAGAACTATGTTTAAATCCTTAAGTTAGGCTTGAACTTGGAATGTAAAAGTAATAGGTATGTAATAATATATTTATACCGGATGACACAGGAGATATGTAACACCCTGTAGTATGGTTAATTAAAATATTATTTTGAAATTTGGTAGATTTCGGAACGTAAATAAAACAAGTTGTGTGTGAGACATCCACTCAATTTCTTTATTATTTGTAAGAATATTTTATGGCATTAAGTATGGAAAGAACGTCGTTCAAATGTCCGCCGCGGCTTTGCTTAGTAGCACGTATTCGAGAGATCCAATTTTCTATGACTGTCGCATAAATCTAGCTGAATTTGCTGGATGACGCTTGTTATGTTGACTTTTAGGGCGTCAATTGTTTGCGTTTTATTCGCATAGACCTGCGATTTAAGATAGCCCCAAAGGAAGAAGTTTAAAGGCGTTAAATCGCACAATCGCGGTGGCCCGTGCACATCGTCGCTGCGCGAGATAACCATGCCCTCAAATCGCTTATGCGAAATGTCCATCGTGGCATGCGCTGTGTGGCACGTAGCACCGTCCTGTTGGAACCACATGTCGTCAGTACCCTTATCATCCAGTTTAGGCCACAAGAAGTTGGTTATCATCGATTTGTAGCGCTCGCTGTTGATAGTTATGGCAATGCCAGTTTCGTTTTGGCAGAAGTAGGAACCGATGATTCCGCCAGACCAAAAGCTGCACCAAACAATCACTTTCTCAGGATGAATTTGGTGCTAGCGTATCTGATGTGGATTGGTATTGTCCTAAATCCAATAATTTTACTTGTTCGCATATCCAAAATTGGGCCTCGTCACAAAAGATGATTTTTTTTGGCGAAAATTTGGGCCAACTGCTCTAGAGCCCAATCAGCGAACACACGGCGTTGTCTATGGTTGTTTACCTTAAGTTCCTGGGTCAGTTAGATATTATACGGGTGCTGACCCAAATCCCGACATAAAATTCGCCCAAGTTGAAGTGAAACAAAAGCCAAGTTCTTGTGAACGACGAGAAATTGACTGCCTCGGGTTTTCCCGTACACTCTTACGCACAGCAGCGATGTTTTCAGCAGACCTTCCGTTTCGGTGAGGTACGGGTGTTGGCTGATTATTTATCAAACCGGTTGACTCGAATTTGGACACCAAACGTCGAATAGTCGACTCGGCTCGGTGGGACGGTTGTGGCGAGGATAAAAATCACGTTTCACCCGAGGAGTCGCCTTTATTTTGTTATTTTAAGGACACCCTGTATATTTTTATATCCTAGGTGATTCCTCTTAAATTTCTCTTTTAACTGTGAATATCAATTTCAGGTGAATTAGTTAAAAAATATACAGGGTGTCCATTAAAACATCAGAGTAAAGATAAGATCATAAAATGAAAACAAAACAATCATTTGAACTAGAAAAGGACAATTACGCATTATGCAAGTCTGCCAAATTGCAAAATAATATTTTTGTGTCTCCTGTGTCACCCGGATATCTACACTCTACACGCCAAATAAATGTTTCCATCAGTGAAGCAGTAACGTTTATTTTCCAAAAATGTAAAGCGGAGGTGTTTGAAAAAATGCCTCCCGGCTTGATCCACAGAAAGAAGAAAATTGTGATAATTAGCATACATTTAGAAATTTGAATTTGAAACACTACCAGTCTTTTTTATGAAATAAAAAAAATTGTTACTCATTTTATTATTTGGAAAAACTTGTTGTATTATGTAACCATGCAAATTACGATTACGTTTTGTTTTAGACCACATACAAACTCGCGTAACTACATGGACGCGTTACTAGCTTTTTGGCCAGGTTTGCAGGTACTTAAGGGCGACATAAAGCCGGCCGTGGAGACGCACGAGATGCTCTACCAGGTGATGCAACGCCACAAATTCATCCCGGAGGCATTCACCACGGATTTCCAGGTGCACTGGGGCAACCACCCCTTGCGACCGGAATTTCTGGAATCCACTTACTTCCTGTACACCGCCACGAACGATCCGTATTACTTGGAGGTGGGCAAGAACGTCCTGAAGAGCCTGCAGAAATACGCCAGGGTGCCTTGCGGCTACGCCGCCGTCAACGACGTCAGGACCGGCAAGCAGGAGGACCGAATGGATTCGTTTGTGCTCGCCGAGACCTTCAAGTACCTCTTCCTGCTGTTCGCCGATAAAGACGATCTCATATTGAACTTGGACGAGTTTCTCTTCACCACGGAAGGACATCTGCTGCCCCTCACTTTAGCGGGGCGATCGGGCAACGGTAAGAGGGTCGTGATAGGGGGTTTTAGTGTTCTGATGTTCGTGTTTCAGGTACCAAAAGTTCCGAGCTGGAACTCGACGATTCGGAGTTCGCGAGGTCATGTCCGAACACTTTGGAGCTGTTTCCGGAGATGGTAAGGAAGCCGCTGCAGAATATGGTCGACGGTATGTGTCCGAAACGGAGTCAGAGGCGTCGGTTGACGGCTTCCGAGTTTTCTGCCGCGAACATCAACCACCTGAAGATGATCAAGGATATGGGGATCAATATTATCGCAGTCAGCGATGGTAGGGTTCAATTGCTGCATACTTTCTCCGCGGTAAGTGATTAAATATTACTAATAATGATAATGTTCTTTTTATAAGTAATTTGTACTAGGGTGCTCTGAAAAGTTTTCGAGCTGACAAAGATATGACATTTTTTCCACAGATTTATTTTTGTTTTTCTACAGAGTCTCCTTGTAAGTGTACACACTTCTCCCAGCGATGCTCCCATCACTTTAACTCATCCAAATAATACTCGGCGTCTTTCTCTGCAAAATAATTGTTTACGAAGGTGATGGCCTCCTCATTTGATGAAAATTGCTGGCCTCCGAGCGCAACTTTTAATGTAGGGAACAAAAAAAGTCGCTTGGGGCTAGATCTGGTGAGTAAGGAGGATGATCAAGCAGTTCAAATCGTAATTTGTGGATTTTCGCCATGGCTACTGCTGGGGTGTGAGGCGGCAAATTGTCTTGGTGAAACAATACTTTTTTTCTGCAAATGTGGCCGTTTTTCTGCAATTTTGTCAAGTAATGATGCATAGTATGTTTCTGTAATGGTTTTTCCTTTTTGAAAATAATGGATTAAGATAAGTAACTCCATGACTATACCAAAAAACAATCACTATCACTTTGCTAGCCAAGGAAAAGTTTTTGCGTTTGTTAGAGCAGATTCCTCGTTCACAGTCATCATTTTTGTTTCTGGGGTGCATTGTTGTATCCAAGTTTCGTCGACAGTAATTAATTGGCGCCAAAACTCTGATTTATTGCGCCTAAACTGCGCCAACAGTGCGTTGGAAATGTTCATTCGAACACGTTTTTGGTCTAACATGGGCAAGCGCGGCACCCAACGCGCGGACAGCTTTCTCATGCCTAAATTTTGAATCAAATATGTGACAAACACATTCTTTGGACAAATTCATAGCCTCTGCTATCTGTCTCACTTTAATTCGACGGTTGTGTAGCACCATTTAGTGAACTTGAACAATGTTATCATCAGTGGTTGCAGTTTTTGGACGTTCCGAACATTTATCGTCTCCTAAGCTGGTATGGCCACGTTTAAATTCAATTGCCCACAATTTCACGGTGGTAAATGATGGTGCAGAGTCCCCGTATACAGGATCCAACTCCTCTTTGATTTGCGTAGGCATATTGCCTTTCAAGAACAGATATTTAATGACAGCTCGATACTCGATTTTTTCCATTTTCACAAAAACGTACATCGACTCACTCAAACGATTGTCAAACGACAACTGTGCGTCTAAAATGGCTGAAATTTTGGTGAGTACCTTTCAAAAAATGCACAAACATTCCCTAGCTTTTACTGATGAGTGCTGCCATCTTCATATTGATCTCGGAAACTTTCCAGGCCATCCTTGTATATCTTTAAATTTATTGATATTGTTTGTATTTATACATTTTATATTTATATATATTTTTTTTCTATAAATTGTGGACAGTTTAAAATTCTTCAATATGTGGAAGGTCTCTCCATACTTTTAAATTAAGATTTGTAAATTGTCAAAATTAAAAGAACGAAAGAAAATTTCAAATACGTGTTTCTTGCCAATTCAATTCAACAACAGTAACTTAATTCAACAAAAATGGTGTTATTGTACACTCTTAAAGCCTATTATGTGAAATTTTGTAAAATTGTCATATTTCTATAGTCAATTATTAGATTTCACTCTTTTACGATGTCACAAGTTTCCAACATCAAAAAATTATATACAGTAAGACCCCGCTTAACGCTGTTTCGTTTAGCGCTGTTTCAATTTAGCGCTCTTTTATTTCAACCCGGGGATTCACCGAAATTGTGCGCAGCGCTAGGTTTCCAAATATGTAAATAACATATCCGAAACAGTGTAGTTGTGTTTCTTGTTTGGTGCGGTGCTGTACAGACGCATTTTTATCATTTGAAACATTTGTTGACATTATTGTAAGTATAAATTTATATAATACTAAACGATGAATACAGTGACAAATATAGTGATTTTTAGTTTTTATCATGGGTGATACTGAAAAACAAGAAAAGAAAGCAACTAGAAAAAGCATTTCACTGGAAACTAAAATGCAAGTGATTAGAAAATTAGATTCTGGTGAACGTCAATCTCAAATTAGTACTGCATTGAATTTGACAACTTCAACAATAAGGACAATTCTTAAGAATAAGGAAAAAATACTGTCATCGGCAACTGCAACTACTTCAAGCTCTGCAACTAGAATTACCCGTTCTAGAAATATCATTATAGAGGAACTGGAAAAACGACTGTCTATATGGATTGACGACGAAATTGAACGCAATATGCCATTAAGCCAATCTATCATAATGGAAAAAGCTAGAAGAATTTTTAATTACATTCAGGCTGAGGCAAGTGACAAAAGTGAAACTTTCGTTGCTAATCGAGGATGGTTTAATAGATTTAAAAATCGAAATAATCTTCATAACATAAAGATTACAGGAGAAGCAGCAAGTGGTGATACGAAAGTGGCGACTGAATTTCCAGCGACATTAAAAACAATAATTTAACAAGGAAACTATCCTTCAGAATTGGTTTTTAATGTTGATGAAACAGGCCTGTTTTGGAAAGGAATGCCAAAACGAACATTTCTATCCCGTGAAGAGAAACGAGCACCAAGATTTAAAGCTGCAAAAGATCGCTTAACACTTCTACTGGGTGATAACGCAAACGGAGATTTCAAATTAAAACCACTATTAGTTTACCACTCCAAAAACCCAAGAGCGATGAAAGGCATATCTAAATCAACTTTACCTGTAATTTGGGAGTCTAATAAAAAATCATGGATAACTATGAAAATTTTCAAGAACTGGTTCACTGAACATTTCTGCCCGTCTGTTAAACATTATTGCGAAATTAAAAAACTTGAACAAAAAGCATTACTATTAATTGATAATGCTCCAAGCCACCCAACAAATTTATCAGACTTATCAACATGTATTCCAGTAGAAGTGGTTTTCTTGCCGCCTAACACAACTGCCTTAATCCAACCAATGGACCAAGGCGTTATTTCCAATTTTAAGGCTTATTACTTGCGGCGAACATTTAAGCAGATGTTTGAAAAAACAGACGGAGAAGAGAAGCATTCAATAAGAGAATGTTGGAAAAACTACAATATCATGAATGCTGTTGCAAATATAAACCTTTCTTGGAATGAGATAACAGAAAAATCTTTGAAAGGGGTATGGAAGAACATTTGGCCAGATTTAAGTAAGAGCGGAGACATTGGACCTTCTGTTGATATCGATGAAATAGAGACAGAAATAGTGGAATTAGCAAAACAAACCGGTTTAGATGAGGTAAATATGGAAGACGTCAAAGAAATAGTTCAAGAAACAGCAGCTAATCTTTCTTATCATGGGCTTAAGGAATTAATTGAGAAAGAAGAAAACAAAAATATTGATAGTAGTGATTTTGAAGAAGAGCAAAAAGAACTTTCGATCGCGCTGGTAAAAAGGAGTTTGACCACTATAACTGAAATTATAGACCAAATTGTTGAAAATGATCCAAATTTTGACAGGAGTTCAAAAGCAAGACGGGGTGTTATAGATGCTTTATCCACTTATCAACAACTTCTAACAGAACGCAAAAGAAAAACGCAAACTACATTAGATGCCTTCTTGACAAAAAGGCAGAAAATTGGAAACTCAGAATAAACTGAATGATCTGACTGACTTGGAATTTTATTTGTTTTTATAAGTAAATTCGTTAATATTGTTTTCATTTTTGTAAGAAATAAATGTTTTGTTTTATTTTTATTCAAAAAACATACAGTGTGAACAAAAAAAAAACCCGATAATTAAAAAAAAATGTTAAAAAATCTTAATTTTACGGTAGTTTTTGGGGAGTTTACAATTCAAAAATACATTAAAATAAATAAATTTGGCGGGTAAAAATGAGTTCTAATAAAGTTAATAACCTGATCGGTTTTTTTTTTGAATGACAAAAAATATTAAAAAATTAGGAAAAAAAAGTTGTATATAATTGAATTGGAAATGATTTGATAATTTTTTTGCAGTGATTTTCAAAAATTAATATATAAAAACCTGTTTAAAAATAACCTGTTTATTTAATGTTTTTACCAAATTTTGAAATGATCGTTTTTTTTTTGTTCACACTGTAATTATAAATTTAATACCTAACCAGTTTTCTATCCATCTTCCCCTAACCCCATTATTTACATGTAGATATAACCTCGTTTAGCGCTGTTTCGCATTACGCTCTACTTTGATGGAACGTATCCCACGCGTTAAGCGGGGTTTTACTGTATTGCCTTCTAGTATGTGCCCAAACCCTTCTATATTGCAGTCGTTTATTAAGTCTCTACTTAATACATAAGGAAAGCAACACCTTGTCTGAATTTATTTAAGGATGATACTTAACAGTTGGTATGCCGCGATATAATAACGTACACCGAGAGAACAGTGTATTTATGATAAGATTACTCATTTATTTGACGTTCTTTTGTTCAACGTAAGTATGCTGATGTTGCTAATGTATACACTTTAGTTATAGCTAATGTAAAGCCAGTAGGTTTATTTCAAAGTAAACATTTTTTCACATAAGGAAAGTGTTTTTCTTATTCGTTTATTTATCATAAATTAATCCATTACCAACAAATAAATTATTCTCTTTGTGTACAGTAAACTGCTACTCTCTTGGATGGATTACAATTGGCTTGTGCCTGGAGGCATGGCTTATTCTATGAAATAAATGGAGAGAGAATAATGACTTACAGTGTCCCAAATTCGATTCCTATCATTGCAATCTTGAACAAAATCAGAGAAGATAGGTTAAATTAACAGCAAATTTAACGAGACAAGGGCTAACTAAGTTATTTCCAAAAGACTGAATTTTGTGTTTTCGTTTTTGCTGAATATCTCACATACAATATATCATATACATAACTGTAGTGTAAGTAAAACAGTATCTTTGGCGTGTTAAAGTCTTGACTTTGCACAATTAATCATTTCAAAGATATTTGGCAAAAATGAGAACACGAAATTTCTGTTCTGTTCTATTTTGAAAATAACTTTAAAACGATCCTAGTTAGCCCTGATTTCTCAACGGATTCAAATTCGGTGTTAAATTTGCTACAAAAAAATTTAACCGACATTCCATCTTCTCACGATTTTCAAGCTCCCTATGGTGGGGATCTAATTTGGGACACACTGTATACAAATATTTCATATACGTAAATTTAAAAATTGTAATTAAGAACCTCAGAGACTGAATTAAATGCATTAGCAGTCAAAATGTTATGTTATGAATTTTAATATTACTATGTAAGCCAGTTCATCATGTTTACAGTCATACATGACTGTAAACACGATGAAAGTTTCTTTCGAAATCCATGAAAAATTTGATGAAAATCTATGAAAAGTTACAAATCTATTAAAAAGTAAAGACGAGTGTTTTTTCGATGTACCATCAGGATATAATGTAATGAGATCCTTTCGATGTGTTTCCCTGCAATATAGGCAATAATGAATTCATTTTTCTAGGTAATAATGCTATTGGTCTCAAAATGGACGTGGCTTTATTGACAAAAAGCATTATTAACTCAAAATGTTTTCCTGTATACTAGGTGAACATATCAAAAGTGTCTCATTACATTTTTCCTCAATGGTACTTGAATTTCCTAAGGTAACAAATTTGTTGTCTACTTTATGCACAACTTTCTTACTTCTGAAGCTTAAGTGAAGCTTAACCAAGAAAAATGTATTTTCAGGCCCGTTCGACGGCCGACGCTGAAGAAGGCCTCCTATTCATGCAGGAGATGGTGGAACTATCCAAGCTGCAGGCACAGCAGCCCCTGCCCGCCTCTCAGGCAGTCTCCATATTGATTAAAGACCAGTTGGGCCAGGAACAGGTGATCGTAATGCAAGCCTGCCCTTCCCATTTTGGGGTCAGCCTCAAGGGGGAGCAGAAGGTCAAAGCTCGCGCCGCCATCGTCCAACCCTTTCGCGGCTGCGGCGATATTCACAATCCGCACTTGGTCAAGGGCAAGATAGCGATCATGGAGCGCGGCGTCTGCATGTTCGTAGATAAGGTGCGGAACATCCAGAAGTATGGCGCAATCGGGGCTATTATAATCGACAATGCTGCAGGCAGTAGCGTGGATAGTTCGCCTATGTTTTCGATGTCCGGCGACGGCACGGACGACATAAAGATACCGGCCGTGTTTCTGTTCAGCCAGGACGCCTCCAAGTTGCTACTGGCGCTCTCAAAGGACCCCAAGGCCGAAGTGACCCTAAGCGACATGAAGGCCCACGACGAAGAGGAGGGTATGTTCCAGAAACTGAAGGTTTCCGTCCAGGAATTCTTGAACAAGCATACCGGCATCGCGTTCACCAAAGTTGTAGAGGTGGGCAATTTCAAGGCAAACATCGGCAACGACAAAATCCGCATCACCCACGAAGGCGTCAAAGATGAAACCGTACCTAAGGAAACCACCACAAATCAACAATGGAGCCAGATCCGGAAGGGCCTTCTCAAGTCGATACTCCATTCCGAGAGTAAAGAACTGTTCGTGCCCCTGAATATCCTCAGGATTTACTATCAGACATTAAGCGGCTCCTCCATAGAGGAACTCAAGTCGACGGACGTCGTCAAGCAGACCGAGTGGCTCCTCACGGAGCTGCGCAAGGAGTACCACCGCAAAGACGACGATCTCGTAAAAGCAAAGAAAGACCTGGGCGTTTCCGTCTTTGCTGAGCTCAGCCAGCTGACCAGAGAGGAAAAAAAGAACATAGTGGACAACAAACGCGAAAAATTAGCCGAGTTAAATTCCATCCTCCAGAGTGTTACTCAGATGGAAAATGTTCACGAAACGAAAGACATACTAAATCAACTGATGAATGAACTTAAAGAACCGTCGACGGACGAAATAGTTATAGGTGAGCGATTGGGTGATAAAACGGGAACGGGTAAAGCCGCCAGTGACAGAGATAACGATGAGCACATCAAAACGAGAGTGACGCACGCTGTGGACGAGTTATGATAGATGCACGTGTGATTTTTTTTTAGTTTGTTGTCCTCACTTTAAAATCCGCGTTTGTTAAGTTTTAAGCGAGCGATTTGAGAAATTGCTTGTACATCACGATTTTTTTTTTTTTTTTTTTTTTCATCGAACGTTTTTGTAAATTAACTTTGAGGGTTGTGGAAGTGTATCCTCGCATTCCCGTAATTCCAAGGTTATGTCGTTCGGATATTTCGTATTAATTTGTAAAGCGAGGCCCAAGGCCAATCCGTTGTCATTTATATCATACCTGTTCTGTCTTGTAAATATTTACAGCTGCGCACTCATAATTCCCTGTACAGTGAAATGTACATAATATATTTATAAATCGTATAAAATGTAAGAAAAACTATTTTTATATACATATTAAAAAATGTTGTGTAAATTATGGAAGTTTTATTTAAAATGGAAATAATGGAAGGTAATTTCGTTTACGTCCAGTTTGTACGTAAATAAAATGAAAGTAAAAAATATTTCGTACCCAATAAATATTTGCATTCATCCGAGATGATTCAGATGTTACCTATCATACTAATTGTCAGTATCTACTTATACCTGTGTCGATATAATATGGAGTGACTCATCGATGACATATGGATGGCTCAGGGGCAAGAAGTGTGTATCGTAAGTTATGTAATGTACTTATTTCATACTTACCCAGTCAGAACATATCCTGATAAAACAGACATTTTGGCAACATGTGCCATATAAAGGTACATAGGAGTAGCAAGCTACACACAAATGGCCCCTCTGAATCCATATACTGACACACCGCTTTCACTATTTAAAACTATCATTATATTTATGTCACACCACTAACACAATCTTTATTTTATTGTATCAACAACACAGTCACTATATCACTATACATATATGCCACGCTTGTCACACATATTTTATTTTATATTACCAATCACTGTCACTATCGCCATATCACTATGTTGCGTCGCATTAATGTTATTACAAGAATCACTCACTTCAGATAACACGACTTCCACTTGCAATATTACCATTCCACAGTTCACTATCAAAACTACTAGTCACTGTCACAATCACTGGAACTGCTATCGCCTAGATTGATTATAACTGGATCTATCAACGCTTCCGCTCTTGTGTCATGAGTCCACATGCGTTGTTCCTCTATTATTTCGTGCTACGTCCGTTTTTATTTGCGCCCAAATCAGCTCTATGGGGTTCAATTCGCAATGATATGGTGGTAGACGAAGTATGGTCACATCACGAGCTTTTGCCATTTCATCTACTACATATTTAATGTACCGGCTTTTTTATCGCTGCGCAATTTTTAATAGCTGCACTTTTAACATGGTATCGCCACAATCCAGATTTTTAGATTTTAACCACTCCAGGATCTGTCCTTTTCTCCATGCTGATGTTGGTAACTTTTCAATTCGCCGACTATGATATGGTGCATTGTCCATCACGACAACTGCGCCGAGTTCTATGGAAGACAATACAGATGAAAACCAGTTTTCAAAAACTTCACTAGTCATATCTTCATGATAATCCCCTGTTCATCGCGATTCAAATACATTTAAACAATTTTCCAAAAAACCTGAGTCGCTTCCGATATGCATTATTATTAATCTTCGTCCTTTTCCAGATGGTGCCTTCAATCCCGGAGATAATCCTTCTATAAATGCCTGTCGGTTATTCAGAATATTGCAGTCTTACCACACTTTCGTCACGGTATGACCTTCGTTTACCCAAGTTTCATCCAAATAATAAATCTTCCTACCAGAATTCCGAAAATCTCTTAGCTTTTCCAAATAACTTCCTCGCCATAACACAATTTCGTTTTTTTCAATAAGAAGACTATTTCGGTTTCGTTTTAAATGATGAAAATTCATTTCATGCATAATTCTCAAAAGAACTTTACGAGAGAACTTCGGTAAATTTTCATCTCGAGCGACGGCAGCGTGAGTTTTATTCAGCGTCGGAAGTTCATTAAAAAAATCCATGAATAATTCTACGAATTATGTGTTAACATCTTCAACTTCAATCTTCTTCCTACCGCGGGTTTCTGTTTTCTTCTTTTTTGCACTTGTTTCTTCTTCATCATACTTCATTGCACGGTACACATTACTTCCACAGACTTTTGTTAACGAAGGGCATATATCAACTGCCTCGGTTGTACTAATATCTGGGTTTCGCGCCCGAATTTCTTCGTAGACTTTTTTAATCATTTGAAGTTCTTCATTTCTTAAAAGTCGCTGTTTTCGATTGGAATTCTTCGTCGTAGAATCACTACAACTTGCATCCGCTGCTTCCATGTTAGAAAAACACTAAACACTCACTTTTATCGCAGAATAAACAATTTCCCGAATCAATCACACATAACCACAATGTAACGCCACTGGCGCACTAAAATCTGGGCTAAACGACGCATGCGTCATTCTGTCGATCGACATTGATCCGTGCCGCCAATTGCTGACCAATCGAATTCAAATGTATTTAAAACCGCCTAAAATGATTGGCTAGCTTTGCTACAACAGCGCACCAGGCGGTACAACCCATTATTATGCGATTTGGAATTCAATAGGAGAGGGAGTAGTTCGCATTGAACTACTGTTTCTATAGAACGGCACATGAAATTTGTATGCACATAATAGGTAATTACACAGAAATAGACAAACCGTTGAATAGTTATTGTGGTCTGATATTATATATGAATCACTCCACATTATTTCGACACTAGGGTATAGAGTTAGTGAATTTCGCGCCAATTATTTTTCGAATAGAAATTGTGTAGAGGATGTTATAATACAAATTCCCGACTAACTATAATATCAATTATATATTGGCCAATATTATTTATTTATATCCATACCCTGCTTGCAGCACTACATTTCTGTTTGTTATTTTCCATATTAATGTCGGACTTGTCTAGCTTTATTAATAGGTGGTTTGTCAGATTTGTTTAATTTAACTGTGAGGATTTATGAAATGATAGGTACACAAACTATGATAAATAACAATTTGAAAGCGACAAACTTGGCTTGGAAATTCAAATTAAGATCGCAGCGCCGTGTCGGATTATCCGCAAATTAATCTCTAGTACATGGTTTCCCAACCTCACTTCTTGGTCGTGTTATTTTTGGCTATTTTTCTGTATTTTAAAATTATTGTTATTATATTTATTATCCTTTTACACTGTTATAGTTTTTGTGACTGAAAAATTGGATTGTTCTGGCGGTTACGTCTGGTAAGTACCTAGTTATTAGGAGTCTGTCTCAGGTATTATCGTTTTTGATTAGAACATTTTTTTAATGTAAAATATTGTTATTCTAGAATGAACATAGCCCAAATAACTAAGTTTAGTAGAGTACATTAACTATGTTGGTGGAAATATAAATGCAAGATGTGTGGTTGAAGGAGAAGAAGTTTTAAATGCTGAATGCTGGTCACATTATTTTACATGGCAAAACAGATTGTAGCTCTTCTCACATTAAGTTGGTTGCCATTTGTCTGCAGACTAGTGCTCTGCAGTCCAAACCCCATCAAATTAGTGGAGAACTTATTATTTTAAATGGGTCGGTTAAAATAAAATCAATGGTTTTTGTGTGTTTACTTGTACTTCAGCATTACGTACCTCCACTAAACTATTAGTAGCACTATGTATTTCTATTTCCGTGACATCTTGTTTAGTGTGCAGCAAATTAATCAAACCCTGGGCAACTTGAATCTTAGCCTCAGTGTTATTTTCGACAACTTCAGATTGACCATATGGACCAACTGGATGAGCTTCCATCAATTGTCTGTTCCGGTATACCCCGATACGAATGTGAAGATTGTGCCTTTAAGGTAAAGGGCACTGTTGTAGGTGACGGAAGGTTTTGAGAAGAAACCGCTGTTTTCTTTAATTCACGACCATTACTTTCCGATTTTTGTCCTTACAAAAATAAAAAATATATTTTAAATGTTTGAAATCATAGATTAGAAGTTCTACCTTTGTTAAAATAATCTTCTGCCTTGAAGTGTAAAGAGCAAACTTTCATAAATTTGGTCACAGGCTTGCCAATGCGTAGTCTAATTATCCAAGTTTTTCTTCAATCCACTAACTTTTCCCATTCTGGATTCAAACTTGACTTTTCTTGAATTTTCTTTAGGAAAAATATGAAAACTCATTTTCTTTTCAGGGTTCTTTTTGGCCCAGGTATGGCATTGAGGAACACAACAGTAATGGTTCAAAAACTTGGAGAAAGACATTTCAGACATCTTTAATCGGCACTGCTTTATACTTTTCCCCTTCTTATTTGATCAGGCGCAGGTCAACTGTTTTTAATATCTCCTCTAATTTGGACAGTTCGTTCTAAAATAACAATATTGTGCATTAAAAATATTTATAATAACAAGTACCCACTTACCAGACGTAAGCGACAGAACAATCCAATTTTTCAGTCACAAAAACTATAGTAGTGTAAAAGGATAATAAATATAACAACAACTAACGATAACAACAATAACAATAATTTTAAAACACAGGAAAATAACCAAAAATGTTGTAAAATATCGTAAACAACACGACCAAAAAGTGAGGTTGGGAAATCATGTACTAGAGATTATTTCAGCATTCGGTGGGGTCATATCGCTTCTCTTAAAATCTCATATAGAACAACCAGTGATTTTCAGTACATTCGCATTAAAATCTAGCGAAACGAATGGACCTAACATTCTAAGTTATTCTGTGAATTAAAATCAAATAACGCTGCTAACAAAAGTTGTGTTCCTTTCAACAGACCTAATCTTATTACAGTTAAGGTGGATACACATGTAACTGCAGGCATGCATGATCAATCTTTTTGTACAAGCATACTTGAGCATATATAAGAAAATCATTGCGCAACAGTTTCTATAGACGCTCAAGTATGCTTGTACAAAAGATTGTTCATGTATGCTTGTCAAGCTTGCAGATACTTGTGTAGTCACCTTAATTCTCTAATTTCTACGTCGATTGATCATTGCAGGCAATATAAGAATTGATGTGAAATGAAATTTCATGTAAAATAAACAGCTATGGATAACGCATATAGGTGTTCTGTGATGCTAACGTTGGCGGTACAAGGTAAACTGGTATTTTACAATAATTCAATACTTGGAAGTATTTTTTGAAAATCTATTCCTGAATTTATATTTATTAGAACTAACGAACACAATTACTATCACTCAAAATTCACATGCAACAGTGTATTCTGTATACATAGCATGTATAACTAGCTTTTCTTTTAAGTGTTAAACAAAATTTATATTGTAATGCTTTTAAATAGCGGCTGGTAGAACGAAAGTAGAACTTTCAACAATAAAAAATTAAGTTGGAATTCTTGAAATATTTTAATTTTAATATTAAAGAGATTATTATATTGGTAATAATCACGGAGTAGCCAACGTTTACAGTCTACTTCTTTTAAGCTTTTATACAATTTGTGACATACATCTGTTATTCACTGGATATATACGAAATTGGCGGTGCTAACGATTCGTAACTTCACACGCCTATAATATGGGGAAAAATAGTCGATATTTTTAAATCTAATATAAAATATTTCTTTTAAGACTAGAGAGTTCTCTAGTCTTCTTGATTTCAATGTTCGGCTTTCTAAGATTTACGGAGATTTTGTGTCTGTTATCCTTCTGTGATATTTACTGTATATTGTACACGTCAGAAGCTGTGAGCTGTTGGGTAATAATAGAAATAACGTAATAGCTTTATTAATCACGGAGTATCTGTATTATAGTATCATTATTGTAATTGGTAGTGTACAATTAGTACAATTATTTTTAAGGAAAAATGAGTTCAGATAGTGAAAATGATGACATCCATACGCCTTCGGAGAATGTAATTTCAATAGACTTGTTACAAGAAAAATCAAGAAAAAAATATGAAGCGGTGTATAAGACCTTTATGGATTGGCGAATCCTCAAGAACATCAGTTCATTCGCTGAAAGTGTCCTTTTGACTTATTTTGAGGAATTATCGGAAAAATACAAATCGTCATCGTTATGGGCGCATTATTCAATGTTGCGAGGCACACTCTATGTAAACCATGCCATTAATATAGAAAATTATTCTAACTTGCGTGCATTTTTAAAGCGTAAATCGAAAGGTTATCGAGCTAAAAAAGCCAAAACATTCACGTCGGATGAAATTAATAGGTTTATTAATGAAGCACCTGACAATAAATATCTTGCGACAAAGGTAAAATAATTCATATATAAATAAGTATAAATTTGTGTATCTTATTGTATAATTTTTTTTTAGGTTGCATTAATCATGGGCCTAATGGGTGGTTGTCGTACTAACGAACTGCACTCAATGAATATCGAACATTTTCAAGACCTTGGATCTGCTATGCTAGTAACTGTTCCGAGAACAAAAACAGAAACTGTTCGAAAATTTACAATAACCGACCGTTTTTACGAAATCTGTAAAAAGTACGTTGGTCTTCGTCCCAGCAATGCCATATCTACATCGTTTTTTCTGAATTATCAAAATGGTAAATGTACTGTACAGAACATCGGTATCAATAAATTTGGAGCAATGGCCAAACAAATAGCCATATATCTAAACTTACCCAATGCAGGAATGTACACCGGTCATAGTTTAAGAAGATCGTCTACTCCCCATTTTGTTGAAATAAGCAAACGTTTGCCATCTAATATCACCTCGCCAGGCCAACAGGCAGATAAGTCTTCAGAAGGTGAATCTACGAAATCGTTTGCCAAGGTTGAAGGCATTAAAGTGGGTATTATCCATCCGGAATACCCTCAGTCGGTTTTGAATAATGATCAACTGGATGTTCTACAAAGAGCTATAATGAAAGCCGTGGAACAAATCCCAGACGATGGGCCCCAGGTGAGGTTTCAGGATTGTACACATCGAACTGGCTGGCTTTTTATTACCTGCACAGACGAGACGAGCGTCTCATGGTTAGAGGATGCAATAAAGAACCTGCATCCCTGGGAAGAAGCACGTCTTAAGCTAGTACAAGAACAAGATGTGCCGATGCAACACTTCTGCGTAGAGGCGTACATTCCGGACGATGCCGGAAGTCGGTTGTCTCCTGAAGAAGTACTTACCAGACTGAGGAAAATGAACCATGGTCTATGTACACGAGATTGGATAATATTGAACCGCGAGGAGTCAGGCCCTGGGCAAATATGGACGTTCTCAATAGACGAGATGTCGATGGCGATGCTAGAGCAACTAGATAATAGGCCGTACTTCGGATTTGGGCAAGTGCAATTTCTCCTGAAAGTTAAAGAAGAAGACGTACCTGTACAGCTATCACCAGCTATGGTATCGCATGAGGATATTAAGCCTCTTTTATCGTCAGACTGTGAAAAGTTGAAATTAAGAGAATCCCGGTGAAACCCTCAATGAGTTTTAGAAACAGAAAACGGGTTAAGATTATTGCAGGGACAAGAAACTGCCTTCCCCCAGTTTTGGTGTAAATTAATGCACATTATCCTTGCAATTGCATTCTACTAAAAATACCTGCATTTCCTATCCTAAAACCCAACAATTTATTAATGAATTGCATTGGCTTGGCTAGACTATGCTTTAGGCAACGAATTTAATGAGAAACCAATTGATATTACGATAGCAATCTTATTGTCCATTCAACAAATAAGAGTCACAAATTTACACCCAACATTGCCTTATATTAAAGCAATCTGCTCTCTTGATTTATATTAGGATATTCATCTATTAAAAAAATTTTAGTCAACGAGAACAAGATACGTAAAGCCAGGAAATTCAAATAAACCAGGCCGTTTTATGCAGACCGATTAATTTTATTTCAAGTTTCTCTCTGAAATTGTATGTACACAAATGAGAGCAGCTAGGTACAAATTATATCTTTTATACAGCTCAACATTACATGTTACAAGTTGTTATGTTAAGTTTTATACTGATGAACGAGAAATTAACATAATAAAATATACTAAAAATGAAAGCATTTTATAAAACTTGGGCAGAATTAAGAGGGCCGCAACATTATGTTAACAAACCATAAAGAACAAGGTGTTACAAGTGTTGTGAGATAAATAAGTTATTCCAGTAAATTAAATTTCATATTTGTAAATACAGAAATGCTTAGTCAAATTCGCATTCTTTATAAGCTAATGATTTAATCGTATATTCATTAGATAGTGTTGTGTAGGTTGAAAAACTTGACTTCATGTTAACAAGCTTGATTTTCCAGTGGTTACTATATTTTTCCATGACACTGACCAATCCCATAAATGGGTGACTATATATTTTTACTCTCAAACAGGGACTTTTATGTTTTCATGAAATGTGTGGTGCTACAGTTTAAAAAAGTCGATAAAACGTGTTAAAAAAAAGAGATGAGTTAGAATTCACATTAAAATCTGGTCATATAGCATGTCAACAACAACTAAGGGTTAAGTACATATCTACAGGAACACTCGGTATTAATATTATCAACAATATAACATTCCATGAATAAATGTTTTATATTCCTATATCCCTTTCTGTCAAAAAATTAACTTACATACATAACTGAGTAAAATATGTTAGTCTTTTATGGCTAATACAATAAACTACTCCTGAAAATATTATTTTTAGGACCAATAATAATTATCTACCTGGTAAATTCTAATGGATGTGGACTTAATCTTATCAAAATTATAATCAAGCGCATTACTGATTAAAATTTTCTTTGGGGGATTCCTCAGATCTTTTCGCCTTCTACACAATGTTCTCTTTTGCAATTGCATGCGGGCACTATGGAACATCGTCTCACACGACGCATTTTGTTTTTTACTTTCGGCGGATCCTCCATTTTACACTATTATATTTATACACTGCAGATTGATTACAACTCGCGATTACGCGTTTGTTTACATGTACGCGAGGTTATGTTTACTGAAATGAAACTGCAAGACCACTAGCACCCCTGGCGGCCGTTGTCACGTAATTGCAAGATCACACTACATGACATATTTAGACATAGGGAGTGCATACCCCTGGTTTGAAATGTTCTATATTCACTGAATATTTCTTTTTCAAACATTTTTCCATTCCAACCCTCCCGTTTCTATAGATATTGAATTTCAATAGCTGTAGATGAATCAATATATTGATTTAATACTCATTGATTGGAATTGCATAGACTGAAAAAAAATTAAAAAAAAGCTTCCTTAATGGTTAGATTTTATTTATAATTTTTTATTGTAGTTTGGAAAAATGAAGATGTACAAAAAAGAGGACCATGATGTCTTTAAATACAACAAAATCTAACTAAAACAAGGTAAATGAAATATCTAAGTTACTTATTGCATTGACTTTTGCATAACAACTAATGAATTAATACTTAATACAATTTGTAAATAAAGTTAACAATTGAGCCTCAACACAAAGTAATCGTGCAAAATTGGTCACGATCGAATCACGTAGAAAACTTTGTGAGAAACGAGCCAGTCAACAAAACGAAAATCAAAGTTATATTCATATAAAAATACCTATTTTTTTATATATAATTTGTCAGAGGGCCGCAACATTATGTTAACAAACCATAAAGAACAAGGTGTTACAAGTGTTGTGAGATAAATAAGTTATTCCAGTAAATTAAATTTCATATTTGTAAATACAGAAATGCTTAGTCAAATTCGCATTCTTTATAAGCTAATGATTTAATCGTATATTCATTAGATAGTGTTGTGTAGGTTGAAAAACTTGACTTCATGTTAACAAGCTTGATTTTCCAGTGGTTACTATATTTTTCCATGACACTGACCAATCCCATAAATGGGTGACTATATATTTTTACTCTCAAACAGGGACTTATATGTTTCCATGAAATGTGTGGTGCTACAGTTTAAAAAAGTCGATAAAACGTGTTAAAAAAAAAGAGATGAGTTAGAATTCACATTAAAATCTGGTCATATAGCATGTCAACAACAACTAAGGGTTAAGTACATATCTACAGGAACACTCGGCATTAATATTATCAACAATATAACATTCCATGAATAAATGTTTTATATTCCTATATCCCTTTCTGTCAAAAAATTAACTTACATACATAACTGAGTAAAATATGTTAGTCTTTTATGGCTAATACAATAAACTACTCCTGAAAATATTATTTTTAGGACCAATAATAATTATCTACCTGGTACATTCTAATGGATGTGGACTTAATCTTATCAAAATTATAATCAAGCGCATTACTGATTAAAATTTTCTTTGGGGGATTCCTCAGATCTTTCGTGGGAAGATTTGGGGAACCCCATGCAGTAGCTTTTTGTAACCTTTCGTCAACTCTCCACGAATAGATCTAAGGAATTCCAAAGTAAATTTCAATCAATAAATGGGCTCAACTATAATATTTATCAGATTAAGTTCATTGGCAAGTAGAAAAACCGAGAAATCTTATCTACATTTAAAATTTTTGTTACACTCAAACGCTTGATTATCTTCTAAATAATAAGTAGCCATTCCATGGCATAGCAATTTTCATGGACCGGCTATTTAATTGGCATCCTGTTTCTATTAACCTTTTCCCTATGTAACTGATTAAATTATACAATTTCGCCAATGATAAGACTGCAGTGACCATTTTCTGTTCTAATAGACCTCGAACAGGCGAGTAAAAAAATTTTTTTAATAAAAGGGTTATAAATTATTTGAGTTAAATACCGACTCTCTATCGCAAATTCCGTAGAAACGATTTTCTACAAAGAAAATGTGCATACTATAATGCAATAATTTGGACATACTGGAGAAGGGAATATTTCTATAGAAATGATTCATGAACACTGGGACAGTAAAATTTATTTATTTGTTGTATAAGTTTTTCAGTATGAGAGGATATAAAAATTAGGATTTGCCCAATAACTTGAACATTTTTTTGGAATTTATGAACCTCATGTAGTCAAATTCGGTTGTTTCTTTTGTTACTTTTGATGTTGACGTTTTATTTTTCTTATATCGATTATTATAAAGCTTTTCTGCTTATGTGCATTTTGATAAATTGTTGAATAATACTTCTATAAAATACTGAGGATCTCTTGTAGAATTTACCTGTCACGAAGTTTTCCTGAGTACCTCTGCTTTTCGGTACATATTACAGACGTCGTCGAGCAAACTATATAAACAGTTGCTTTGCCATTTAGAGGGTAGATGGGGCGATATCGTGTATGCAAAAAGTGGTACACCCACCGTCTAATTTTCTCGAGACATCAAGCTACACTGACGATAAGAGTAAAATCACAATGTGCAGTTCACGATTGTGATAGGCGTCTCGAGTATTTTGTGTTACTTTGCCATTTAGCGGACAGATGGCGCTAGTAGTAAGTTTAAACGGCCCTCTGCGCTGCGGTAGTTCGCTGGTAAATTACTGTACAAGGGGCGCCAGTTGTCTTGCAGCGCGAATTTGACGGTAAATTTGAACATAAAGGTTTTTAAATTTTAATATACACGTAACGGATGATGTAAAATTTATAACAAAATGAATTTATAGGAAAATTATGTGAGCCACAGTGTATTACGTAACGATTATTATTGTTTACTATAGGTGAATTTGAATTAGATTAATTTGCGATTATGAAAAATACGTTTTCTTATGTTTCTGCAATAATTTTTTATTTACACGTAATATGTACACATACGTATATAATCTGTCTGAAAAGTGCTGAAACTTATTCTATGAATATTTCTGATATAAATAAAAGAAATCATTTTAAAATATTAATTCGCAGGCAAATAAAGTTTGTAGTATATTACTACAAATTATAATATTGTAAATTAGGAGTAATCAAAGTATCGTTGAAGGGAAAATAAAGCTATCTATTTCACTGCACTTTACCGGAAACAGAACACGCCACATTTCCAAGCGAGTCTTTTGACATCCTTGAATCCTTACATGGCACTGCTCCCCTTTTTAAGAGGACACCTTTATATGGCTCCTGTGCAAAAGAAAAAGTGCATTTAGACTAATGCAATTATATTCATTACTTCGATTGAAATAACAATACAAAACTTTGAATAATATCGAATCATAATAATCTTTTAATGAAGAACATTTTTTAAAACACTAAATTATTCTTTGGTTAGTTACATGTCATTAAAATACACTTGCAAAAGGCAATCAGAGTTAAATCAGTCCGAACAGCACTTTGCCATAGTTCTCTTTTCTTCGTTTGAGGGTACTCTGAAATAATGCACTTTTTCGCCTTCTACAGAACATCCTTTTTTGTAATCGCATGCGGGCACTACACAACGTCGTCTCACACGACGCATTTTGTTTTTTACTTTCGGCGGATCCTCCATTTTACGCTATTATATTTATACACTGCAGATTGATTACAACTCGCGATTACGCGTTTGTTTACATGTACGCGAGGTTATGTTTACTGAAATGAAACTGCAAGACCACTAGCACCCCTGGCGGCCGTTGTCACGTAATTGCAAGATCACACTACATGACATATTTAGACATAGGGAGTGCATACCCCTGGTTTGAAATGTTCTATATTCACTGAATATTTCTTTTTCAAACATTTTTCCATTCCAACCCTCCCGTTTCTATAGATATTGAATTTCAATAGCTGTAGATGAATCAATATATTGATTTAATACTCATTGATTGGAATTGCATAGACTGAAAAAAAATTAAAAAAAAGCTTCCTTAATGGTTAGATTTTATTTATAATTTTTTATTGTAGTTTGGAAAAATGAAGATGTACAAAAAAGAGGACCATGATGTCTTTAAATACAACAAAATCTAACTAAAACAAGGTAAATGAAATATCTAAGTTACTTATTGCATTGACTTTTGCATAACAACTAATGAATTAATACTTAATACAATTTGTAAATAAAGTTAACAATTGAGCCTCAACACAAAGTAATCGTGCAAAATTGGTCACGATCGAATCACGTAGAAAACTTTGTGAGAAACGAGCCAGTCAACAAAACGAAAATCAAAGTTATATTCATATAAAAATACCAATTTTTTTATATATAATTTGTCAGATATTAAATTTAATATATGAATTTTCAATTGTGTCATTGCCTATTATTTTTTAAATATTTTTTCTTGATATGTACATTTGCATTACTTTAATCCTATACACCAACAAAACAAAAAACCAAAAACCGCAAAGAAACGTATCATGAAAAGGACCATCAGAAATTCATATGTTGCCGTTCAGAGATTTGCTCTCCAAAAACATCTGCTTCATATCATCTAGGGCTTGTTCTATCTTTCTGGCAAACCGGTGGCAGTCCTGAATTAAATAAAAATCACACAGTATGAAAAACAATATCGATAATAATTTCACTTACGGTGGTGGGGCAGCTTCTCTTGTTTGATATGTGGAAGAATAACAAATCTTCCCCGGCAATAATGTAAGAAACTCCGTAACCGTCGTCGGCCACGGGCCCGAATCCACCGCCTGCAGATATGCATTTAGGGTGCTTTTTCAGATCTAGACGAGTCGTTTGGCCGTGAGGGGTTTGAGATGTTGACAACCGCCAGGGTTCGCTCAACACTTCCTTCAGGAAAGGCGAGTCTACTTCCAAGTACTTTGATACGACGTAGAGGCAGAATAGGTGCCTGTCGATGCCTCTCCCACACATGGCGTCTTGGTAGCCACTCTAAATTAAATGCAAGATAAGTAAATTAATATCCTTTAAATTTTTCAGATATGGCAAAAGTTTTTCCAATAATTGTATATTTCATGTATGTAGGGGAAGAAAATATTTTCATATTTACTATTTTCTTTTGAAAATATAATAAATGACACAATAAGATTGTACCTTAACAAAATTCTCTGATCTATAAATTTGAATTCAGAATTTTTATTTAGCTGTACAGCAACATCATATAACCCCCATTTTTGCAGAAGTATTACCATTGCTATTTTAAATGCAACACCCTGTATACATCATAGGAGTGAATGGGTTAAAAAACTTTTCATGAAGTTCCTATGGACACACAGGAAGTTAAGTAAACTGTTGTAAGGTTACGATTTTGCGAAAACATTACATTAGATTCAAAAAATTACGAGACAAAGTACAACCAATCTAGAAACAACAAAATAACTATCTAAATGGAACCAAGAGGTCGCGTGGTTTATGAACATTAATGAAGACACTATATATGCACTTTAATTGTTTAAATTAAGTTCTCATAAATGTTAAATGAAACAAAAGAAAGTTTTCTAAGTATAAATTAATGTTTAAAATTGGATAATAGAAAATTCAGATGCTACAAGCAATTTTTACCACGTTTTTGCTATGAGACCTATATTATTGTGAAAGCTCTGTCAAATATTTAGAAGTGCATTTTAAAATTAGAAACCTATTTCCTCCTTAGTTTTTCAAAATGGACTTTAAAATTGTTTATTGCAAATACTGATTTCAATAAAGTGTTTCCATATTATCACAAAGAAATACACGAAGTTTTAACTGGGTGTTTTTTTTTGTGCTTTCACAGGGGTCAGCTTTAGTTTAGTGCTATTCTTCCACCTAACCACACCATATACATATCTTAGAGCCTTTACTAAGTTAATCAAAAGGTAAATCCGTCCAAGCATTTTTTTACAGATGCTCAGATTTTTTGTATTGAAGAAAGCAAAGATTGTTACAGAAGTAAATGTAAAAAAATTATTCCTGCCGTAGGTCTTATACTATTTCAATATTCATCTTAGAACATTTACTAAGTTCATGGAAAGATCTATAAATTTTTTTTCAGGTGCTATAGTTTTTTTTTTATTGAAGGAAGTATAAGATTGTTAGAGATAAAAATTTTAAAAATTCATTTCAAATTTAAAACATTCACACAGACACACGCGGGAATCGAACCCACGCTCGGATTACTCCGGCTATTTCACAGAACTCACCTGATGCCTCTGACACGCAATTCTCAACAGCCTTACTCTCTCCTCGACCGCAACACCCTTATTCTCCATCGCCTTAACCCAAGCCGCCGATTCGAGAGTTAAAGGACGCAGCGTCTCCGTCCTACCTTCCCTGTACAGCCTGGTCATCGTGGCCTCGTACGTCAAGCAGAACTTGCCCGCGTCCCGATAGTATGCCAGCTGTAGCGCCATCTGTATATAAGCATCGGGACTGAGTCCGCAGGTTTTCATGAAACCCTTTCCGTAGTGATTGTGCGCCAAAATTCTTAGATCGATGTCTTCGATGAGGGCGTCGGCCACCTGCAGCGCCTTATCGATGGCGGTGCGCGCCTCGACGTTTATGTCCCATTTGAGGTGGAACGGTGTAGGGGGAGTAACTTCGGGGTTGCCGATCGTGTTTCCATGTTCGTCATATCTGAAGATAAACTCATTACCTAGGTTGTACGTGATAGATGCTTGCTGGCGATGTAATACTAGTTGCACTAACTGCACGTTTAAAATTTTTTCATAGATCACCAATTTGATCAAAATGTATCAAAATGAGTGGCTAAGGATTGCATGTTCTCAACAATCTTTCATAGCATTTTAAATTTAGAAATATTGTGAAAGTTTACTAAAATATTAATTGGAAATTAAAAATGTTATTTAAAAAATCAAAATGTGTTTAAAATAATAGTTAAGACTCATTGCCAGTTCTATTAAAATAATCGAGAATAATAAATAGCCAAAAGTCTCTTTTCTGTTCACATTTTTATATGATCATTGATCACTTATAGGCTTCCTAAATCTTTTGTATGGAAATCTGGGCTTCCCACATTTCCTTCCTTTTCCTGGTATATTTTTCAAGTTTGAACACCCAACGCTAGAATGCTTGTTCATTATAATCAATAGTTAGAGATATGCAGACTAGAATATTTCATTTATTTATTAAAATGACAATGTTCTTAGTTTATCTTCGCATAGATTTATATGGTCTCAGTTAGAATTATAGGATTGAATTTGAATTTGCGTCATTTGTGTTCGGTCAAAGATAGGGTGTTAATATTTATCGACTGTCATCTATAAACCATACCATGTCAATATGCCGCGATTTACAGTTCAACGAGTAGTTTGTGTACAACTGTTTTATGAAAGTGAGCGATCATTTACAGTTACATTAACAAGAATTTGCACAAAATTAGGCCAAAATGAGCGCCCACAGAGTTAACAGTTCGTAACTTAATCAAGAAATTTGAAGATACAGGTTCTGTTATTAATAAGGCAACACCAATACGTCCTCGTCGTGGTCGGTCAGATGAAAATATTGCTGCAATGAGAAAAATTGTATGGGAGTATCCAAACATATCAATTTGACGTCGTGTACAACAATTGAATCTATCAAGAGTCACCACGCATTGGATTTTAAAGAAAGATCTGCATATGTCAGCATACAGAATTCGGTTGATACAACAATTAAAAGTTACAGACCATATACAACGTTGTACATTTGTTGTGGTAAATTTTTAATATTCCATTTGGAAATTGACAGATTTCTGAAAAATTTATGTATACTAAGTTGAAGGGTCCCTTAAAATCTGGTATTTTATTTTGTGAGACTGGGGTAAGTATCAAATCAAATGAAAGTTTACATGTAAGACGGAACGAGTGAAGACAAAACACGAAAAAGATTCAGCAGCTTAACATTACAAGTGTCTAAAGCATCAATTTTTTCTCCGTTTTCAGTAGAACTACACAGATTTTTATATACTGTCGTAAAAGAGGCGTGGACGTTTCGGAAATTCAGGTATATCATCGGAGTCATTGAAATCTGTAAAAAATTCCGCATGCGTAGCCATGATAGTGCAATTCGATGTACATATATCAACAATACCAAGAGAAACTTGGTCGATTCTGCTACTTCATACTTTTGCCAAATAGCTACTAGTCAAGTAGGAACTTGTGAAAACTAGTCACTTTTTTATAAAATACAAGTATATGTTTGTAATTTCTCCATAACAATAAACATTAATGAAAATGGTGATACAATTCTTATTATATTTAACTCTTTATAAAATTTCTCTAATCTATATCATATACCTACTATTAACAGAGATACAAAGGTGTTTCTCTATAAAAGAACCGCCCTGTATATTGTTATATAATTAGAGATATACTATTTTTATATGCTTCAAAAATTATTATTATTATAATTATTATAAAGCTTATTATTACAAATTATATCATATTTAAACTCTCTGTATCACAAAAATAATTTATATTCAGAGAAAATTACTTAGGGTACAAAATAATAATATAAGCGTTCTTATACCTTGTTTTTTTTTTAAATAAGTATAGTAGAAATACAATGCTTGGTAAATTAAAATTTTGTATTTTCATTCTTAAAAAAATGCTAAAGTGTAAAACTATACAATTTTGTAGAAATATTTGTTAATTTTGTTTCGTCTTGTTTTTGTTTGTGTCTGCTACAATTGCTATTACAATGTTGGGTGATTTTAATTCTGCCGCCTTATGTACCACCGAGAAAGAATTTAATGAGACCCTATTGATACATTCTCCTGAAATATTAGTAATATTGAACTAATTTTAGAGCCAGATATGCTCTTGTTCAAATTAATTCACTGTTTTTTTTTTCAAGAGGATTTATCGAAAGGGTTTTACATTCTTTCCTAATATGATACATGTTTTTCTGCGACGTTTTTGTATTAAGTTGTTTAATAAATGGCATATTTTGTTGGTTATTTTTAAAATTCACTTTTAATCACCAGAAAATGATATTAAAGAAAACATTTTTGCTATTCTTAGGACATTATGAAATTTAGTGAAATGATTATCATTATATAAATATTTCGATGACTGTGGAATGATATAGGCTGAACCTTCTAGCAAGTTCTGGATAACATTATTAATATAATAAGGCCCAGCAAGAGATCGAGAATTTCTGAGCCAAATCAAACATGCAACCAAAATTATATTGGGAAAACCATAGCATTGATTGGGATTAGATTCAATGAATACAGTTCAATTGCAATAGAAAATAATGAAAGTCAATATCCTTTTTATTGTACTATCCAACATGTAATTTAAAATTGACCACAAGTGTAACCGTATGACCACAAGTATAACAAAGTAACAACATTGTTACTTTGTTGAAAGCCTTTGGCGAGTGTTATACATGCTAAATGTAGGTGTATTACGAACAAAAGATAAGGATCCACATCATCATC
Organism: Rosalia funebris; assembly: GCA_037954035.1. Classification (NCBI taxonomy): domain Eukaryota; kingdom Metazoa; phylum Arthropoda; class Insecta; order Coleoptera; family Cerambycidae; genus Rosalia; species Rosalia funebris. The sequence goes on from JAZFAV010000022.1 coordinate 14,982,546, forward strand.
AACATGAGGTCATCAAGTTAGAAGACTAGTTGGACGCTAACCTCCAGCTTCTCCTATCTTGTGCTAACCTACGCATTTCGCTAATTGTGCTACAACCTACATCCCTTACTATTTGCGAGCAGTAGTCTAATCTAGGCCTACCTCTGCCTTTCTTCACTCCTATTTCTGCCTCCAAAATATCGCGGACTATTCCCCCATGTCTCAGCAAGTGGCCTACCATTCTATCTCTTCTCTTCTTTATATTTTTCCACATACTTCTTTTCTCGCCGACTTTCTCTAATACTTCTTCGTTTCTAACCCTATCAGTCCATGGTATTTTCATCATTCTTCGGTAACACCACATCTCAAAAGCTTCTAGTTTCTTCCTACTTGCTTCCCCTACCGTCCAGGTTTCGCAACCGTATAGTGCCGTGCTCCATACATATATTTCTAAGTTTATTACCTCCGAGCATAAAAGTGCTTTCCTTTTGTTAAAAGCTACTCGACCCTGCGCTATTCTTTGTTTTATGTCTTTATTGCTTCTTCCATCCCAATTTATTTTACTTCCTAAATAAGTGAAGTCCACACAACAATTCATTTTTCTGGTTAATATGCTAGATAACGATAGTTGTGGTTTAATAAACTAGAATAGACCACCATCTTGTGGTTTCCTAACCACGAAGAATATGTATAGAATATGATCAAGGATTAGTCGTGGTTCAACAAACCAGAAATTATTGCTTTGTAACAATAATTTGATTTATTAATTGATTGCTTTGAAATAAACCATAATTACTTTGTAGGTATTGTAACTTAAACAAAAACAAGGTTATCGAGGTACCAGAGTTAGGATAGAAGTTGTAACCTGACCCTCCATTTGGCTTTAGGGAATGCAACACATATTTAAATGGAAGCAACTGTTTAGAAAAATGTATTAAAATATTATTATGCTGGTAAATGAAAGAAAACACTGGGTAGGTTTCACAAAAATTGAAAACTATATTTCTAAGTTGTTTCGGCATTTATGCCATTCTCAAAGAGTAAAAAACTTAAAAAGTTTGTCACTCTTTGTAGAGTTGTAAAAGTTTGAAAAGAAGCTGTAAAAGTTTGTTACTTTTTGAGACTGACATAAAACCCGAAATAATTGTTAGAAATATAGTTTGCAATTTTTGTGAAAGCTACCAACTATTTTTCATTTACTAAAGTCTAACCATTAAATAGAAATAGTGCAATGACCGAGAGAAGATGGTGATTTTGTCTGGAACAGAGGCGTAGATGTTTTTTTTTTTTTGGCGGGGTCAGTGACAAGTACTGTTACAATTATTCATATGACGGAAATTAAAAAAAATTGTTAAATCACGTAAGGGAGAATATTGTAAGTAAAACCAAATTTCCACACCACTTATGAAGTATTGCTAATGGCGTGTTACCATTTTTTTAGTGGGTGGTTCGCCAGGAGCCCTATTCCCACATTAATAACAATTCTATATAAAATAAACAAAATTCTATAACAAAAACAAAATAAAAAATTCTCTTCCAAAATTTAACAAGACCCCATAACATAAACAAAATTCTGTAACAAAAACAAAAGAAAATTTTAGTCAAAAATTATTCACCAAGTGGCCAGCGACCTCTCCACTTCTACAATTATTATGCTATTTTGCATATTATTCCCCTTATTTGCAACAAATCTGAGCATTCTGGCACTGGCCATTAATGCCCAGGAAGTGTATTACGGAGATATTCAAATTCTAGTCTAGAAATTTGCTCAGAATTTTATTTTCATTTCCTTCTTTCAGGAGGACCACATCACTAAAGGAAAATTCAGCTCCATATACTTATTTTCAAAATTTTACGGATGTTTTAGGAAAGACTTCTTAGATTGTAGAACAAGACCAAATAAATATGGAAATAAATACTATTTCTGTATTTATTTAACTAATGTATTTTTTCTTTTCAGCACAGTAATTTGCAAAATTGAAGGTATTTTGCTCAATTCACTGTTTTTCATTGACAAAATTAATTCAGTTTTATTTCATTATAATTCTGTGTCGTAAGAGACCCCTGGCTACTGTCTTTTCCCAAAATTTTAGATTTTCGCTATTCAATTCTTTATTTTACAATTATTTACAAAATATGTACAACTATTTCTGAAATACACGATCATTCTTACTATCAACTATTGAACATGAGACCCGTCAAATTTTATTATTAGTTTAGTTTAATTATAGAGTATTTCAGTAATGTAAATTACGCATGCACGAACAAGATAACAAAGAAAAGAACATGCAGCAGAGTTAACATAAACGGATAACAGTTAGTATGCAAGCAAAAAAAAAAGAAAAGAAAAGAAATGCAAATTACCGGTTCGTTAATAGTTCATCTGTTATAATATACTCCCAACAATGCACAATAATCGGAGCATCTGCCCTAATAGAAAAAAAAAAAAATTGAGAAACCCATACAAACATTATACGTAATAAAAAAAAAAAAAATAAAAAAAAATAAAAAAGCGGCAAGAAGAAGGTTCAGGAGTCTCCGTCACCTAGAATATAAGACGCCAAAAAGGTATAATAAAGGGTACGTTTATTACCGGCTCTCCCATGTCTCCGTCGTCATCACCCACTCCCACAGGTGGGCCATTACGGCTGCGTCTGCCCTATAAAACACATTGGGTACATACAGAAGATAGCACAAGTGCTGTGAATGCCAATTATTTCTCGCAATTGTGGATTACATATCACAAGTAGTGCCTAACCTAATGATTGAAACTAATATTTACCAACATATGGAAATATAAATATATAAGAAAGCTGACTGGTTTAGTAATAAAAAATAAATAAACAAAAAATGGTGACTGGTTATAATTGATAAAAAAAACTTTATATTATGATACAGGGTGGGGCATAGAAATCTGACGGCTGATAGAGACCTGACTTTGATTGGCGTACACTGGCGACTAGTTTAGCTGACAATGCGAGGGTTAAGGGAGGGAATAGCATATCTGACGCTATTTCAGTAGCCATGAAGCAATATACCGGGCAGCATCGTGCGTTCGTAATTGAAAGGTTTTTTAAAAACGGCGGATCCGTTATTACAACTAAGCGATTATTTCGCATGCATTTTGGAACCTCCAGCTGTTCGACCTGGAGATATTCTAGTGTCTTACAAATTTCAAATCAAAGCCTTCACAGGAGTTTGCATAAAAACATAAACTTTCATCTGTACCAAATGCTGGCTGTTCAACAGTTAAGTGTGGTGGACTTGATTCATCATGTAAATTTTACACAATTGATGCTTGAAATCTTGAATGAAGGAAATTCCCTGGCGTTCTGCTTATATCAGATAAAGCAATGATCGAGCAAGCAACAAGAAATTTTTTAAGTCTACTGGACCAATGTTTGCAACACAGTGGATCACATCGCACTGTCCTTTTTAAAAATGAAATGACATAATAGTGGGCTTAAAATAACAATATATCAACAGAGAATTAAAAAGGAAAGCCCCTATTTCATGCCAAAAAGAGTCAGGTTTCTATGCCCCACCCTGTACAAATACTTTGCACAAGGATACGAGGTACAATTACTAGTTTCTTGCAATTTTACCATAATTTTAAGATAGGAGATGACAACTAGCTATATTCCGTGATCTATAATTATATTTCTTAGTTATATACACTGTTTCCAATTTCCAGAGATAAATTTCAATCAAACTTGAATAAAGTATCACTTTTGTTCAATTTTTCTGAACTGAATATGAATTGATTTGAAGGTCAGAGCCTGTAAGGAAGGATTATGACTAAAAGGTCACATTCGAGGGTTTCTACCATCATCGTTCAAATAAAATAAAAAAGTAATGCTAAATGTAAAATAAGAATAGCTACTTGATTATACAATTTATGCAACACTGTAAACACTCCTTTTAAATAACGTTATCACCTGGTTATCACTCAGTTAAACACTGCAGCATTAAGTATGGCTACAGCTATTTTAGTGAGCAAAAAAATATTGTTCGCTATTCTGAAAAATTGTTCTTATATGAAGACAACAAACGTTTCATATCTAGTGATGTAATATTGGCATAATGAAAATAATAGCTGCAATTATGTGATGGGCCTGTAAATGCAGAATTGCGAATAGCTGAGTAACATTCAATTGAATTGTTGATTATAATTGAAACAAGTAAACAAAATTATCGGGCAGAGCTTAAGGGGTGAAGGGGGAACTAAATGTATCACCTTAATATCAGACAATTTAAGATTAAATGGGACATTGAAATGAACAAGTAACCATCATCAGAATGTATTGACCTTAAGCTCTAAATGGAGGACGACTTTAGATTTAATTTTAAAAATCTAAAATTTCATAAACCTTGTAAATAAAGACTCCTTTATGTTCAAAAACTTCATTATTTTGAAAAAAGTAGCTCGCAAATTGATGTGGGCAAGATTTATAGAAGCTCTCAGTGCATTCTTTTGTTTCCAATTTGCTTCTTTTACCAGAGATCTCATTTCACTTCAGTTGTTCTGTGTGCTGATTGGCTAGTTTAATTACAATGACCAATCAGCATAGAGAATAACCGAAATCAGATAATATATCAGTTAAAAGAAAATATGTGTTTTGAGTAGGGCCAGAAGAATTATGATTTCTGTTGATAAAGAAGGATTTCAATCAAAATACGCGTTACAGGTGTGCATTAAAAAAATGTATTGTATTTAAAAAAATTAACAGAATTATAATAAAAATGATCATTTGCCAGTAAACTGATTGAATATTCTAAGGATTATTGAATGTCCTAGGATTTCGTTATTGTGGGAAATTGTTACTAACGACTTTCAACACTAAAGAAACATACTTTGTTCATTTATCACCTATCAAAGCTATTTTTAAGTATTTACTAATCGTTTAAGATTTAAACTAATATCTAAGGGACATATAACTTCAGCAGGAAACATAAATAAATGATCGCTATTACAAATAAATATATTGCCTGAAGAATAAAACTGAAAAATTTTTATTCTACTCCGTAACCACATTGATATAAACGTTTTATACTTACCACGAGTGCTCTGCGTTAAAACCTATCCGACCGTTAGATCCTATACACAAGGTAAAGGATTTATCGAACCACCTATCGTATCCTGTCCCATGCAACAATGCTCTACCATACTTGTCTAATTTTGATGGATCGCTCTGTTGAGAATAAAAATAAAATCGTATTAAACCCAATCGATTTAATTTATATATATATATTAATCTTGAATGTTATGCAAAAAAAAATTACCATGTCAAATTCGTACGGGAAATCGTCCAAAGTGACGACGAAAGCTGCCTTTTCGATAGCATCTAGCGATGTCTTATTTATGCCCCTATTGAAGAACGCTACCCGAGTGTTAGCCCAGTGCGTTCTATCACCGGCCGTAAGCGCGGCTAACTTTTCTTCCCCCGGTAGGGGTTCCGATTTGTCGTCAAGGATTTGTTGCATTTGTCTGGAAATTACAAATATTTCGTGTAGTAAATAGTCATTATTATAATGTACAGGGTGATCTGGTTTCTATCGACTCCAGCAAATGATAGAGTATGGGAACACAATATAAGTTCATAAAATTTGCCCTAAAACGCGTCATTCTTGAGGTACACGGTATTGAAATTTTTATTTTTTAAACGATTTTTGTAAATACCCCTCTAAAGAACTTCAATCTTCACTATTTGGTGGTGTAAAATATCTCGTAGTGCACAAAGATCTACCTATTTCAAAAGCTTCTGAACATCATCAGTGGCGCCAAACTGAGAGGAAAGTTAGCGACCCTTTTCCTATCAAAATGTGTACGTCACTGATCTTTTAACCATTTGGAATTAATAGTATATGTTAGGGCTATTAACCCCGAAGTCAAACTCCTGTTTCCAAGGGTAGAACTTTTTTATTTTATCTTATAATAATTATTGTGGACTGTATATCTTATAAAATGTTAATATGTCTACTCTACTCTCCAGTCGCAGCGTCAAGAGAGAGCAAAAATGGCTAAGTCTCTCCTTCTCCACTCAGTCACAACAGCGCTGCTAACTCAATCGCCAGCATACTTCCCACTACTAGATGGCGCCAACACAATGGTCAAAATTGCGCTAAATTTAAATTAAATTATATAAGGCTCTAACAGTATATAAAAATATTAATGTTTAAATGTTTTGCGCCACATTTAGGTACGAACGTTTTTAAAAATAAATTCATTTGTAAAACATCTCGTCTAGCTGTTAACTTCTGTTATAAATGTAACCAGTAGTATCATCTTTGATATTAAAATGACTTGTACTAAATTTTGAATTAGTTGTCTATGCATAAACTTTATTATTGTAATTTAATTTTTTGTTAATTAAAAAGCTATTAAAAAAAGGCCACAGGTTTAATCTAGAATTTAATATCTATCCATTAATATAGAATCTAAAGAAATTAGTGGCTTGGACCAGTGGTGTTGAAATTCTCATGAGAAAAAGGGTCACCACTCCTCAGTTTGAACTGCCAATGTTGTTCGGAATTTTTGTAATATGGAAATATTACTGCCCCATGAGATATTTTACATCACCAAATATTTTTTTAATATAGTAGTTTGTGCGCTAATGAGATATTTACAAAATATGAATTTCAACGCATTGTATCTCAAAAACTGCGCGCGTCTTTTAGAACAATATGCATATAGAGCAAACTCATGTTTTTTTTATGGTCTATCATTCTCTTAAGTTTACGTCTTGAAAGCCCGATGACCTTGTATAGTTTATTTCATGTTTATTTGCAACATAAAAAAAATCTCAAAATATATTGATTTTGATAATTAAAACAGAGAAAACGGTATGACACAACTTTTATAACAAAAATAGGCCTATATTTAACAACTCAACGTTTCTAAAATTAATCTTTTTAAGCAATTTTAACACAAAGAAAAAAATAAAATCATTAATTAATAATTGTATTTCTTCAGATTTACTTCACTTATTAAGGCACAACTCATTTTACAATTGCGTCATTATCAGTGGCGCCAAACCGAGGGGAGAGTTTTCTGATAGGAAGACCCTTTTCCTATCAGAATTTGTATGCCACTGATCATAGGCACTAAATTTTTTTTACGTTTTATGGATGTTTTATTACAAGTTTCCCCTGTAATTTTTTCATTTTTAACCGGTTGGAATTAATAGTTTATAAATATATTACAGTAGCGGCTGGTCAGGGGTGGCAAGGTGGACAGTGCCCATCCAGCTGTTTCTTAGAAGAAGAGGAACACACAGTTCCAAAGTTCGTTATTTATCGTTTATAGAAATTAGTGAAGATATAATTATGTAATTAATTAAATACATTATATATTGCATAATAACAATAATACAATGAAAAGTTCTGATTATATATACTAATACTAACAGCGCAACCGTGGTGGAAAATTGCAGTGCAAGTATGAAGTGCAGCAATTCACTCTTCTAACAGTGAATCTAATAGTTATCGTGGTTATGCCTAGCGTGGTGGGTGCCGGGCCGGGTGCGCAGCCACGCCTTTTGCCTTTCTGGCTTTGTACATACGAGACAGCGCAAGCGCCTCGCACAAATAAAAAACTATATTTATTGCTTTAATAAATAGATACAAGTAAATAAGTGTCTACCAAGATTAGTTTTAAAATTAATATTGATATTATTGACAGAGGTATACTTTCAACATCCCTTGAAAGTTTAAATTATTTCACGATAATATAGAAACATGGGAATCTGGAATATACAATTGAATAAACAGTAAACATATGAATAGAATTAATTAATTAATAGAATTACGAATGATTTGATTGATTTGAAGACATAAAAACAAAATTATACACGTGTAAACTACATGAAGCAATTTGAAACACGGGCACAGTTTTTACTATATTTTACTTCATTATTTTGTACTGTATAACCTACTAATAGTAAGTTGTTGCCCACCCAGGACAAATCACCACGAGCCGCCACTGATATATTAATGTTTAAATATTTTGAGCCACATTTAGAGAAGAATGTTTTTAAATTCATTTGTAAAACATCTCGTCTGACCGTGAATTTCTGTTATGAATATAATCAGTAACATCAAGTTTAATATTAAAATTATATGTACTAAATTTTGAATTAGTTGTCTATGCATAAACTTTATTATTATAATTTAATTTTTAGTTAATTGAAAAACTATTAAAAAAGGCCACAGGTTTAATCTAGAATCTAATATATATCTATTAATATAGAATCTAATATATATATATCTATTAATATAGAATCTAAAAAAACCAGTGGCGCAGAAATTCTCGTACGAAAAAGGGTCACTACCTCTCAGTTTGACGCCACTGATGATGTTCGGAACCTTTGTAATATGGAAATATTACTGTTCCATGAGATATTTTACATCACCAAATATTTTTTAGTATAGTACTTTGTTCGATAAATGAGATTTACAAAAACCGTTTAGAAAATAAGAACTTCACGACATTGTATCTCAAAAACTGTATGTGTTTTCTTGGACAATATTTATAGAGCAAACTCTTATTGTTCTTTTGATGGCCCATCGTTCCCCGAAGTTTATGTCTTGGAAGCAGATGATCCTGTAGTTCACACGTTTATTTGCAAGTTAGAAAAATCTCAAAACATATTGATATTGAGACTTAACAGAGAGAATGGCGTGACACAATTTTTATAACAAAAATAAGCAATTTTGCAAAATCTTGTGTTAATTCACAAATAGGACTGTTTTTATACATTTTCATTAATTATAAACACCAAAACATGATGACAAAGCCACAGAATTATGCCTGAATGCAGATAATTTCCAATTTAAAATTATTAGTGGCTAAATTGAGCAAACACTAAATGAATCACCAAATGACGCGATTAAATGATAAATAACATCATAAAAAAATTAAGTACGGCTCTGTCATTTAACATACAATTGCCATTTGGTTGGAAACTTGTATTGTCGGCAAGACTAGAGTTTTTTATGCTGCAAATAAATATTAAATATATTATACAGGGTGAGTCGAGAGGAACGGACCAAACTCCAGGAGTATATTGTATGCGTGAAAATAATGTAAAAAAAAAACTCAAATGTTGTTATCCGATTTTTATTTGTTTTCAAGTTATAATGTAATTAAAAATAAACAAAATTTAATCCATTAACGTTTTGGTCTTCATAGCGTTATAAATATTCAAAAATACCGCCATTCGCCTCTAAACATTTTCTGCTTCTTCTACGAAGGGCGCCTGTAGCTCTCCCGATTGGGTCACGTCTTTGTTTAAGATCGGCTGCAGCATTTCTACTACATTGAATTAGTGCATCCTGAGTGTCCACTTTTACTTTATACACTTCATCTTTGAACCAGACTCATAAGCAATAATCTAGTGCTGTGAGGTATGGAGATCTTGGAGGCCAACTAATAGGACCACCATGACCAATTCAACGCCCTGGAAATCTTTTGTCCAAATGTTCCTTAATCTGATGAGCAAAATGTGCAGGAGTCTCATCGCGCCGGTAGTACATTTGTAGTAAGGAACATCCTCTAGTAGTCCGTGTAATTCATTTTGTAAAAAACTTAAGTAGTTGTCTCCTGTGAGCCGATTCTCCAAAATGAAAAGGCCAATTAAATAACCATCGACCATACGACACCACACATTTACCGAAAACTTGAAACGTTTAACGAAAAAAGTTACATTTGACTGTTGCGTGGGGATTTTCGTCTGACCGTACATGACCGTTATGAGTATTATTAATGCCGTCATGGGTAAATGTTGCTTCATCTGTAAAAAGTATGCATGAGGATTCTTATTTATCCACCGAACAAATCCCGTACGTTTATGATAATGACCGGTTGTAGGTGCTGTACTCTCTGTACATGGTATGGATGTAAACCTTGCTGGTGAAGTGTGTTTATTACTCTTGTTTGTGGAATGCGCAATTGAATTTTAATTCTTCGTGAGCTGGTTGTTGCATCTTCTGCTACTACATCCAGAATATCTTCTACCTCCTCTAAATCTTGTCGAGTAGCTCGTTCAGATGTTACGTTAACAATGGGAAGCTTTCCGGTCTCGCACAGTTTGTTGAAAACTCTGATAAATACATTTTTATTAGGATGTCTGTGATGTTGACACCGTTGACGATATTCTTCAACAGCTGCTCTAGCATTCCCATTACAAAAACCATAAACAAACACCATATTTGCATATTCTAAATTTGAATACGTGTGTGGCATTTTGTAATACTATAATCGTTCAAACTACAAAATAACCCTTAAATCACTGTCACAATACAGTGACACAATACACTGGCACATTGTCAAAACAACAAAGTTATCAAATGTTTTTAAACCTCGAACATGGCATACTAGATAAACATTTTTAATTACGCTATAACTTGAAAACAAATAAAAATCGGATAACAACATTTGAGTTTTTTTTACATTATTTTCACGCGTACAATACACTCCTGGAGTTTGGTCCGTTCCTCCCGACTCACCCTGTATATCTATAGCTAATACCAATTTAGCACTAAAACCTTAAATTTCAAAGTATGTAATAGCAATATTTAAGGTTTAAGGTAGTTTCTCCAGAAACCCACTTTTCTATAGAATTTCATAAAATTTCGGGTACATATAAAGAATAGACTTCCCGAAGGAAAACACCCGAATAAAAAAATTTTGTCCGTACAATAAAGGAGACATTCACCATCAAAGTTGGAACTTTTTGCATGGTTTCAATGTACCAGTTGATTAAAAGTTACACATTTTACATCATAACTTTTTTATACATTTTTTTCCAAAAATAACTCATCTATTAGTTTATTACGAATATTTCGAATTAAAAAAATCGGTTGTCACCCAATTTGTTGAAAAGATAAACATTTTTAAAATATGCCAGTTCTTCATGCTTTGCTCGGTAAGTCGAGAACTTGTCAATTAGCGTTTGGCAACGCAGCGGCCAGATTTTATCAGTCGCCACTTACGTTATCACTGCACCCTTGTCACAAACAATATCTAAAATTGAATTTAGGCCTAAACGACTTTCCTTTTTTATTTTTTCATATGAAAAAACGTTTTTATATTCACATTTTAAATTTTTCCCGAGCTCGCTCAATTCAACAATACGTCATCCAATGCTTAGGTTAGTTACCCTGTTTACTTTCCGCTTTGCAAATTTTCCTTTGTTGTCCTGAAACTGATCACGACAAAAACCAATTTTTAATTTTTCTATAAATTTTCTTTCACGCCTCGAAAAAGTTTAAAGTTAGGTTAAATATATGACTGAACGCAACGTTGCCATGTCTTTAGTTTCAACGAATAAACATGTAATTGCGCGTATACGTATACATGCAGTGTCTGGGTAGACTATAGTCTCTGAACAGAAATAATGAACACTAACTAGACTACTGATATTCCATATATTTCGTTTACCCGCGCGTGATTTATTTTTGGGCCGGACGGTACCGGAGAAACTACTTTAAACAGATTTTTTAACTATACTTTGAATACTAACAGATGATTTCGGATATTAAAGCAATCTACTTACACTTGAATCTCGCACGGCCTCAATATCCGCCCCTTGTAGATGATGACCTTGAAGTACCTTCCCTTGTGGTACACCACAATGTGGTTGGAATCCAACCAGTGACTAATTTTGTCCGTCTCCACGCCGGGAATCCTCGTGGTGTTGAAGATCCTCTCGTACTGCCACGAACACAACGGGACCAAGCCCTGCACTAGAATCGGCTCTAATTCCTGCCGTTCCACCAGCCGCCTAAATACCAACAAAGAATGAATGGTCGACGCGGCTCTCGCCGCCTGGTTGTGAGTCGGGTACAGCAAAACCGCGTCAATACCGTAAAAATTCGAGTTAATCATGAGCGGGGATCTGCCGCGGAGGTACACGTATTCCTCCCACCAGTCCGAGACGTAATTCGTGGAGGTCCACGATTTCAGTTGGAGGTAACGTTGCAGCTTCTTGCCGATGCCGTTTTCGAACTCGGCAGCCAACTTCTCCATTCGCTTGTATTTTTCGTCGTCCAGCAATGGCTTCGCGCTTCTTAAGTACTGAAAATAAGGACCATTTTGTATTTGTGAAGAACAATGTGAAAGAGTTTTAATCATCTCCAGATGACGCCAACTTTGTTGGCGAAACGCGCGTCGAGTGTAGTGTATAGTGTTTTGGTGTTTTATGGAAAACTAAGTCAGTGTTAATGTGAGAGAATCAGTCCTCGAATGTTTCTCTCTTTCTGGGTGACTAAAAGTCGTTTATTAAAAAATATATTTACATTCACTATTTTTTATTTAAATTTACAATGTAGGGAAAATTATGTATGAAAAATAACATCGTTATGGCGCCTTCTTTCACGCAGCTGGACATCCTCAAGGCGCGACGTAAATTTTGCGATAACTCGACGACCTGATGCTGGTTCAATTCTCTGAATTTTATCACGTATTTTGGCTTTTAACCGAAGCAAAGTTCTACTAGGTCTACATCAGTGTACACTTTATATTTAAAATAACCCCATATTAAGGGGTCCATCGGCGTTAAATCGGGACTTCTGGGTGGTCAATTAATGACTCCCCCCCCATTTTTTCAGGGAACATCGCTCTAATGGCTTTCATTGATAAATTTATAATATGGGCTGCCTTGCTGCTTGCATTAAACAGTAACAGTAGCAGTAACTTATAAGTCGGAAATCGAGAAAGGAACCACCAAGCCGCCAAGCGGCTATCAAAGTAGTTCCCGAATAGCAAAGCTATTACATAATAAGCTCTAAGAAACAACTACTCCTCGGGCTAAAGCCCCGGCAGGCATTGAATTATACCCAGAAGCGATCCTCGACCCCTTTCTCGTGTTTCTGCACGATCAGATAAGGTTTCAAAAAATAAAACCCTACTACTACTTTGATTTTTTATGAAAATTTATATTTTCATAAAAGTAGTTTTCAACCTTCAAAGTTTGCACCAGGTTTGATATGAATCTTGTCAGGATGAAAGTTCAACTCGTTTGCCAGGATGTCGTGAATAGTGACTTTCGCAAAGTTTAATTGTCACTGCTTGACAACATGCTTGAAGTTTTCGACACTTCTTGCTCTTCTGAGTTGACCCGTTGGTATTTTATTAACGGCAGTGCCTTCTCTTTCTTGAAAAGTATCTTAAGTAATGTCGTGAAAGAGGTAGTGCGCTCGATACAGGCGACGAACTATTATCAGAGGATGATTGTTCTTAGAAAAGCTTTTGATACACGCGGCACGTTGCTCACCGGTGAAATGATCTATTGCAACTGAATTTCCAAGGCGCGGAGTTTAACGAACACATACGCGTGCGCACACATTTACTACTTTCCGAGATGTTCAACAAACAAATGAGGAAAACATTTCAGGACACCTTGTATATGTAAGACATTACCCGAAGCTTTTTTATACACAGGCATATTCTTCTGAATAAAAAAAAGTGTAAGAGAATTTTATAACAAAACAAGTCTAGTTTTAGTTTAGTATGTAACTATGTAGTATTTATATTTAGAATAAATCAATGGTTTGCTAGATTCTCCACTAAGACTGACGAATTTTGATATACATATATATACTTTTTAGGACATAGGTTATGAAAATTGAAATGAAAATTACTTACTTGGTATCAAGTTTTCACAAGTTTCTTTGTCAAAAGAAAAAATGGCAATTACTCGTACAATGGCAAAATTTGTTTACATTCAACAATTGGGTTAAACAAAGTTTTCAAAACTTAGCGTTATTGACGATAGTGTATACATGTTCGCTACAATGTTATTACAAATAAATTATGACATAATTTTAAAAGCAACCCTGATATATAGATGCTGAGTTTTACTATTGTTTTTCTCCGTGTTTACAGCTGTCATAAGTCATCACTGTGTCAGTTCGTTAAGCTTGGTTTATTCCTCTTTCTTTTTATTAAACCCAATGTCTAGAGTATGAAGATAGAACAATTTTACTCTTAGTAAGTTTCATAGCGAATTGCTAATATATACGATTGTCTGTTAAAAACTGTCTTAAGAAAACACGATTAATTAGCGTGACTCAACGGTAAATTCATTTTTAAGCTTTTATTCAAAATATAAAAATGCTATATAAAATCGATTATACTCCAGTTTCAAAATAGTGGGCAGTAAGGTATAGAACACTATTCTTATGAGCTGGTAATACGATTCAACAATTCTCGTGTCTGTTTTACTTGTAAATTGTAAATACCGCTCCCTGCACTGTGATCTCTGCTATCATTAGTCGCGCGCAGACAGTTGCCACGCGCCTTGTCTCTCTTGTTCGCCTATTATAACAGACAAAGAGTGAATTACTTACTGCCTTCAATTTTGAAACCAGAGTATAAAAGGCGATAATCCCACAATTCCATCAAATGGCGCAGGGAATTTTTCAAATTTCATATTGGTACTTTTTGTTCAACGCCAGTTTAAACTATTAATGGTTTAAGGGGTTAAAGAAGTTATTATAAAGGAGTTATTGAAGGAGTTAAAGAAACTAAACAATAGATAAATAACAGTGGTACTAACACACGAATACCAAAATTCCCTGTTAATTTGACAAATGGTTTTTGAAATAGTATTAATATGTTAAAAGGAAGGAAATTAATAAAATTAACTAGAATTGTACCTTTCCAAAAGATGAAGTATTTAAAATATCTGCGGAGAAAATAGTGTATGATTATCAATTTAAAGGAAACTTTCAACACAAAGAAAGTGTAGAAAATTTTACACCTATATTTTCAATCTAACCAGATACCTTGATTTTGATTTATTGCCTAATTTTGATTATTTTTAAAGTTCTTTTGTTTATTTTAATATTAGAGTTAAAATTAACATTATTATATTATACCACAGAAACCCATTAAAATATATTTATTACTTATAAAATAAACCATATGAAACACCATATTGAAATATACACTAAAGTCAAAATTGTGTTAAGTATAACATTTTATTAGTTATTTAATAGTATTCTCATAGTTATAATTATTAATGTTTAATAACACATACATATTATGTGCAATTGCGTATCTTACGTTTGTAAAAAAATGTATAAATAGTACCGCTAAAGTAATATTTATTGTATGAAATTTTTTTAATATAATTGTCACAACATTTAAACACAAATATTTGGAAATAACTGGGGCAGAAACACGAGAAAGGGGTCGAGGATCGCTTCTGGGTATAATGCAATGCCTGGCGGGGCTTTAGCCTGAGGAGTAGTTGTTTCCTAGAGCGATTATGTAATAGCTTTGCTATTCGGGAACTAATTTGATAACCGCTTGGCGGTTTGGTGGTTCCTTTCTCGATTTCCGACTTATATGTTACTGAATTTTATTGTTTCTTTAATTATCATTTGAAAGTTTCTTAGAATGCTATTGTTGCTTTGTATTTCTGTAGGATATTTAGTATAGCTACTATTTTTATGTGTTTTTGTTTGGGGGTATAGGATATACAGGGAGATGGTATAGGTGGGTTTGTTTCGGGCGGGGTGATCGTGGGGTTAGAGGAAATTGGGTAGTATAGCAGGTTCGTAATCTGTCCCGTTATTTTAGTCGTAGAATGTCTCATGTAGATATTTGTGTTTGTGTGGTGTGCATTTTAAATGTTGTGTTAGAGATGCAGTGTATATATGATGACGGTTGTAAAATTTCTGTGCTATTTCTTTTATGTAGTGTTTTATTGACGCGATGTGTATGTTGTCGTGGAGTGTTTTATTGTTATATATTGTAATAATATATATTGTTTTATATATTGCCAATTTCTTGTTCTATGTTAGTGGACTGCGTCTATTTAATAGGGGGTTTATTTATTGTTTCTGTTATATACGGCATGAATCGTATCTATTTATCATTAATTCCAGGCAATTTATTGTTAGTTGATTTTGAATTTCTTTATAATTTATTTGTTTATCACGTTTAAGTCTGCGAATCTACGTGTTATTGTCAATTACTCCACCTTTGTCTCATTTATGTTGATTTTACACATCTTATAGTAGTCTGTGTGGTTGTTCGTATGTTGTCTGAGTTTTTGTGTGGCAGTTTGAGCACGAAAGGATTCTGTATAGGTTAGGGTGCCATCAGCATTTAGGATTGTTTTCGTGATTGGATATTGTAGGATATACGCTGTATATAGGATGAAAATACTTGATGAATTGGTGGCGTTATCGTTTCCTGTGGAACTCCATGCGTTATACTTTTCTCTCGTGCAATTGCGTTATTAATTTTGACAGCTATGTTTCTGTCTTCGAATTAGTCTTCGACAACGTATCCTCCTGGACTCCGGAGGATACGTTGTCGGCACCTTCCTTGATATCGAAGGAGCCCTCAACTTTACATCCACGGAGGTGATTAGCGGAGCACTAGGCAGATGCTACACCCCCAGAATAATCGCTGAATGGATAGACCATATGTTGGGAAACAGACAGCTTACTGCCAATAAAGGCAAGACTACTATCGAGGGCCGGGTCGACTCGGGCTGTCTACAGGGAGGGGAATTGTCCCCCCCTTCTGTGATGCCTAGTAGTAGATGAGCTGCTTGAAAGGTTAAAGGATTACCAAGTAATTGGCTATGCCGATGACAGTAATAATAACGAAGGGCCCTTTTCTGGAGCCGATTCTCGATACAATGCAGGGAGCTTTAAACAAGGTTGGGAATTGGTGCAGGGAGAGGGGACTTTCGGTCAATCCCTCTAATTGTAAGACTGAGGTGATGGTGTTCACCAAGAAATACAAGTGGAAGAGAACATGTCCGCTGAAACTTGGTGGCCCAGAACTAAGCCATAATAGCGAAGTGAAATACTTAGGAGTAATCCTGGATGGGAAACTGTCATAGGGAAAACATCTAAGTCACATATGTTCCAAGATCACAGCAACACTTTGGCAACTGAGAAGAGCCATTGGTAATAGTTGGAGCTTGAAACCGGAAACCATGAAATGGATGTATGAGGCAATTCTCAAACCCACACTGACGTATGCAGCACTGGTCTGGTGGCAGAGAGCCTGTTTAAAGTCGAAAGCCAACCGACTTAACAAGCTAAGAGGATTGATTCTTAGAAGTATAAGCGGAGCCCCAAACTTATGTTATCGTAATTAGTTTTATAGCAAACCCTTATGCCATACTTTGTGAAAAGGTTTTTCTACATCAAGAAACACAGCTACTGTTGTTTGCTTATGGTTAAATGCCAGAATGGCATCTTGCTTAAGTTTATCAGCAGCATGGACAGTACTATCATGCCCAGTTCTGAATCCACATTGCACGTCAGGAATAATGCCATCTCTTGGTTATAATAGCATATTTGAAACAATGTCTCAAAAGTATGACAGAAAAATAATATTTATCAACTTATAAACTAACATACACACAAAAAACTTTGCTATAAAAGACATCTATAAAAACACTACAACATACATTACTCTCATATAACTTACCCTTTGCATTGTCTGGTGTAACGAAGGCAGAGGCAATCTGGGCAGAGACCCCTGGTAGCTGTACAGTTTAGGGGTGTTCCACCCGCTGAAGACCTTCACCAGTACGAGCCACATTTTCGTCCTCGCAGATATCTGTGCTCCTTTGCCTCTCGATTCGTACATCCAACCTTTGTACATGAACAGCAGCTTCAGTATATATCTAAGTATGTATATAGCGGTTAGCCAGTAGACTAGCGACGTTAGGAAACACGCTCCTATTTGCCAAGGTAAGGTATCCCTAAAATGATATGATATAAATATGAGGACAGCAAAAATAGATCAGGATTTAACAGATATAACATGGATGTGAAAAGGAATAATTAAGAAACTAGAATAGGTTTAACAAAGGAAAAAGGTTCTTCAATAACCAGATTTTCATATTTTAGTCTTATTCTTTTTATTTATCACTATATATTTTAAAATAACCAACGTGGTGATTATCTTAGTAAGCTGGTATTTTCACAAATATCTCGGTAACCTGTGATCTCGGGAACAAAAACAATTAATTTATAGAGTCTACAATTTCCAAAAGCAATTATTATTCGAGTGCAATTAATATTTTTAAAGGAGAAACTCCTAGCGAAAGTCATATGAACGAGATTCTTATTCTGATACACTCTTCATCATAATAATAGCTACTGGTTGTAGAATGAAATACAGGGTGTTTCAGAAAAGGCGAACATTCGGCGATCTGCGATTTTACAGGAAATACAATCAAAGCGAGTCTCGGTTAATTTTGTCATAATTCTATGACGAAGACTTGAAGGGTTAAACTTGTAAATTAGTTTCACAGTACTGTTTTTCTTATCTTCAATTAGAAAGTAATGTATAATTCTATTATTTTAAAACGGAAAATTATAAAGTAAATAAAATAAACAGCTTTCTTCCAATTTTTCTCATATTTCAATTATACTGTAGTGACGCATTAAACTGGCGCATTAGCAAGGATAATGAATGTGCCTCGATAGCTCACCGGTCAGAGCAACCAACCGGCAATTGGGAGAGCCGGGTTCGATTCCCGGTCAAGGCATAAGCACTTTTATCCTTGTTATCGCCAAAGTGGTGACCCCGACGTGATGTTATTCGTTCCAGTACATCCAACCTCCCTTACATCTCAAATTCGCGGATTCGATTCCCCGTCCTATCCATCGGCCCTATAGTCCTGGGGTTACCGAACAACGGTTCGTAAGAATGGCGAACGCGGTCACATTCCGTTAAATTGTATCGAGACAAACCATGTCTCTAGGGAGGGAGTACTGTAGTGACGCATTAAACTGGCGCATTAGCGAGGATAATGAGTGTGCCTCGATAACTCAGCGGTCAGAGCAACCAACCGGAAATTGGGAGAGCCGGGTTCGATTCTCGGTCAAGGCATAAGCACTCTTTATCTTTGCTATCGCCAAAATATTACTGGTTGTACAATGAAAGACAGGGTGTTTCAAAAAAGGCGAACATTCAGTAACCTGCGATTTTACAGGAAATACAATAAATTCAAGTCTCGGTTAATTTTGTCATAATTCCATGACGAAGACTTGAAAGGTTAAACTTGTAAATTAGTTTCACAATGCTGTTTTTCTTATCTTTAATTAGAAAGTAATGTATAATTCTATTATTTTAGAACGGAAGATTATAAAGTAAATAAAATAAACAGCTTTCTTCCAATTTTTCTCATATTTCAATTATTTTAAAACATACAATAAGTGGTAAAACAATAACACCCTGTATATGTAGGCAAAGATTCACAGCGTTTCATACATCACCAAGTAGTTTCTATACAAAGAAAATATGTAACAAAGGGCAAAAATATATTATTATGTGTGGATAAACATTATAACAAGCATTATAATATATTTTCTTGCCTTATATTAGCATAAGAATTTCTTAAAATATATGGATAATGGATGGACTTTATACAGATTTAAGTCCTTATGCAAATACACTGACACTGCACATACCCCTATTTAATCATGCTGAAGAAATGGCTCAAAAATCGGTAGATGTGGCATATTACACTACTAAAAAAAATTAAGGAAACAAAAAAATTCCGAAAATTTTTGGAAGGCCATAACTTTATTAAAAATGGTCGTTCAAGATGAAAAAAAATTTTGAAGCATCATCAGTTCTTGTAGATTTGTCAGCCATGGTGCATTTTACTGGCAAAACAGTAAAATAGTTTCTAGTTTTAAAACCTTATGTCAAACACATTTTGTACGATTATTATTTTCTGAGATATCACAGATCAAAGACAAAAGTTTCATTTTTCCTTCAACCACCGATATCTCAGCAACAAATGGTCGTCCAGAGTCCGTTCGTGATATTTCTTTGGATTGCGCAGTAACCATAGCTCAGAAATTTTGTTTGCCAAAACTAGAAACTTCAAGCTTAAAAATGGTTTTCTTTTCATCTCGATACGACCATTTTTTACGAGGGCCATTCAAATATAAACGAGCTTTTTAGTTATGAGGACATAGAAAGTGTGTCGGAGGTAAGCGGAACGCCGGGAAGGGTAGGGGGTAAAGTAAAATGCGAGAGGAAGTGTTTTTTATTTTACAAAAATAAAAAACCAGGTTACAGTAATAATATACGAGGGGCATTCAAATATAAACAAGCCTTTTACTTCTGAGGAATAGAAAGCGTGTCGCAGGCAAGCGGAGCGTCGGGAAGGGTAGGGGGATCCCCTCTAGATAACTCAAGGTCAAGCCGACCGCCCCATCGATTTGTTTAGTTGTCCTCACAATGAGCGAAAGAGAGGTTCATACTTCGGTTGCGCAACGCATCATAATAAAGTTTTTAACGAACGACGGCGTTAAACCAACCAAAATTCGGGACCGAGTGTGTGCAGAGTTCGGGGAAAGTGCACTTTCATAGCCGCGAGTGAAAGCCTGGTGTGCCGACTTCAAAGAAGGGCGTGAAAAAGTAGAAAATGTGAGTCTTGAGTCAGAAACTTGGGTTCACCACTACACTCCCGAGTCGAAATGGAATGGAGAAAAAAGGGGGAGCCAGGACCATCAAAAGCCAAAACTCGCTTGTCAGCCGGGAAGGTGATGTCAACGGTTTTTTGGGACTTTCAAGGAGTTTTACTCGTTGATTTTCTTCACGATCGTCGCACAATAAACGTTGCCTACTACTGTCACCTTCTTAACCAGGTTCGAGCTGCATATCGGTCAAAAAGGCGCCGTCAGCCCATCCGAGACGTCCTGCACCTGCATGACAATGCAAGACCCCACACTGCAGCCCTTACAACCCAAAAATTGCCTGAAATACATTGAACTACACTTGACCACCCTCCCTACAGCCCTGAACTTTCACCATGTGATTTCCATATGTTTGGGCCTTTCAACGAAGCACTTAGAGGAAAGCATTTTGCGAACGATAACAGGTTGAACAGTTTGTGCGCAGTTGGTTGGATACCCGCCCGAAGTCATTCTTCGAAAACGACAAGAAAAAATTACCTGTTCGATGGGAAAAATGCATTAATAAAGAGGGGAACTATGTAGAAAAAATAACTGTGAAATGTGTTTTCTTCTTAAAATCTAAAATAATTTTTTTTTTGCGAAAGGCTCGTTTATATTTGAATGACCCTCGTATAAAGTTACAGCCTTTCAAAAACGACTAAAAAAATTTTCGTAATTTAGTTTTTAATTTTTTTGAGTAGTATATATGAATTCTATACCTGTGGTGCAATGTATTTCAAAAGCTATCTGCTCATATAACGAATTTATTCCATACTATTTATTGCATAATACTGTCTGTGCAAATTGTATTAGGCAAAAGGTTTACATAAAGTTGTGATTAGATTTTAGGACTAATAACATAAAAGTTGTAATAATTATTAAATAAAAATATATTAAAATTGTATCCTGTCACATTTGCATGTAGCTTGCACCTTATTTTTCATAATTGGAATGGGTACTATAAAAAATACATTTTTAAATAAATAATTATACGTGCCGTCCAATGCGATTTAAGCATATAATTTAGGAACAAAAGAATGATTACGCAAGAATATTAATTGGGAATGGTTTTTCCATTTTATACTACATATATTATCGTATATTTAATACTCATTATTAACAGGTATAATTGACTAAAAGCATTATTTTTTTAATAGTTTAAAGAATCGGAATTTTAAAGACGGAATAAGTCAACCTGCATATACTGTTAATTAACCATAATATACATACAGGAAGTTCCAAATATAGGTAATATTTCATAATGATATTAACAGATTTTGAGCTGTTGTTTTCACTTGTATTACAACTATTTATTAATACAATACGAGGGTCATTCAAGCATAAACGAGCTTTTTGCAAAAAAAAATTATTTTACATTTTAAGAAGAAAACACACTATAGTTATTTTTCTACATAGTTCTCCTCTTTATTAATGCATTTTTCCCATCGAACAGGTAGTTTTTTCATGCTGTTTTCGAAGAATGACTTCGGGCGGGTATCCAACCAACTGCGCACAAACTGTTCAACCTGTTGTTCGTTCGCAAAATGCTCTCCTCCAAGTGCTTCCTTGAGAGGCCTAAACATATGGAAATCGCATGGTGAAAGGTCAGGGTCCTTAGGGAGGGTGGTCAAGTGTAGTCCAATGTACTTCAGCCAATTTTTGGGTTGTTAGGGCTGTAGTGTGGGGTCTTGCATTGTGATAAAGGAGCAGGATGTCTCGGATGGGCTGACGGCGCCTTTTTGACCGATATGCAACTCAAACCTGGTCAAGGTTATAGTAGTAGGTAGCGTTTATTGTGCGACGATCGTGAAGAAAATTAAAGAGTAAAACCCTTGAGTCCCAAAAAAACCGTTGACATCACCTTCCCGGCTGACAAGCGAGTTTTGACTTTTGATGGTCCTGGCTCCCCCTTTTTTCTCCATTCCATTTCGACTCGGGAGTGTAGTGGTGAACCCAAGTTTCGTCGCACGTCACAATGCGTTGCAAAAAAGCCTGCCCTTCATTTTAAAACCGAGCAAGAAGCGTCTGACAAACTTCAACTCTTGCATATTTGTTTTCTTGGGTAAGCAGACATGGAACCCACCTTGCCGAGATTTTTCGGAATTCAAGGTGATCTCGGATGATGGTGTGTACACTTCCAACACTGATTACCGTTTCCTTACTGATTTCTGCTACAGTGAAGCGACGATATATTTCAATGAGCTCGCGAACAGCTGCAGCATTGTCACGCGTAATGCCGGAGCGGGGACGTCTTCGGTGACTCACATTTTCTACTTTTTCACGCCCTTCTTTGAAGTCGGCACACTAGGCTTTCTCTCGCGGCCATAAAAGTTCATTCTCCCTGAACTGTGCACGCACCCGGTCCCGAATTTTAGCTGGTTTAACGCCTTTGTTCCTTTATTATGATGCATTGCGAAAGCGAAGAACGAACCTCTCTTTCGCTCATTGTGAGGACAACTAAACAAACCGATCGGGCGGTCGGCTTGGCCTTGAGTCATCTAGAGAGGATCCCCTACCCTTCCCGACGCTCCGCTTGCCTGCGACACGCTTTCTATTCCTCAGAAGTAAAAGGCTTGTTTATATTTAAATGCCCCTCGTATATTATTACTGTAAAATCATTTACTCCATACATTTACGCCACCGTGTAGATGAAGCATTAAAAAATATACAGGGATTCAGGATAGTTCCTGGCATAACATTAGCATGGTAATGACCTCACTAATAGAGATCTAAATCTAAAATTTTGAAGCAATCAAAAAAAAACCTCATATCTCCAACATGGTTTTTTATTTTTGTAAAATAAAAAAACACTTCCACTCGCATTTTAAAACACAGGCTCGAGTTCGTCAGCTTCAAATTGCTGGCATGTTTAAAATTGGCTAACGGCTTGTATTTTTGACCTCGCTGGACTGTTTTAATCTGAAATTAATTTAATCGATGTTGAGACTGTGTGATGACTTGAGATAACATAATCCAAACACTGATTAAAACTAGCCTTGGAAGTCTTATTGCATATTCCCGTCGTGCAGCTACACTATACTCATTCATTATAAATACTGTAAACTATAGTCCAGGCAACGAAGACCAAAAAAGGCTAAATAGCGGAAATAATTCATATAGAAGCAAATTTTGGCACAGTTGTAGGGAAAGGTGTCCTTAACAACATACTAAAAGTACTGATGGGTGGGAGTGAAGCTAAGGGGAGGGGGGGGGCTGTAAAGATAGGTAAATTCTCCACCGCATGAAGTGGAAAGAGTCCTTCTGCATTTCTTCAATTTGCCATCAGTATATTGCCTATGTACAGAAACATTACGGTGAAAATTGTACGGTGGTTTTTGATGGTTACAGTGATGTCAACAGCACAAAACGAGCAAAGCAGAAGCGAAGAGAGCTCACAAAAACTTCGATTGACATAAATTTTAATGAAAGCATGACCATCACAGTTCAACAGGAGCATTTTCTTGCTAATAAAAGGAACAAAACAAGACTGATCCACTTGCTCACCGAGAAAATAACAGCAGCAGGGATTGAAACAACTGTTGCTACAGGGGGTGCTGATGGCACTATTGTGAGGTGCGGGTTGGATAAAGCTGCTGTACATCCAACCGTAGCAATAGTTGGGGAGGATGTGGACTCGATAGTTCTCCTCATTGGATTGGCACCACCATATATCAATATGTACTTCATAAAGCCAGGCCGTGGGAAGGTGGAGACAAAATTGTTTTCGGTGCGACAACTTCAAGATCTTCCATTCGCCAAGACGATCCTCCTTCTCCATAGCTTCTCTGGATGCGACACCGCCTTGGCGTAACATGGAAAGAGCAAAGGGGGAATCTCTAAGCTCTTCACAGCAAATCCTGGCCTCACCCATGACATCTCAGCAATATTCACAGATCCCTCAACATCAACTGAGGATATCGAACAGGCTGGCGAGAAGCTTTTTCTGGCTGTATATCAAGCCCCTGCACATCAAGACAACCTGAACAAACATCGGTACTCAGCATTTCTGAAAGCGTCAACGAAACCCAAATCAGACTTGGCGACTCTTCCTCCAACCAGAGGAGCTTCAAAGCAACACTCGCTCAGAGTATATCTACAGGTAAATCCATTTACATATAGTTGTTAAATACTGGTTTCTTTAAATTACAAATATCAATTTGTGCTAAATACTTACGTTGGTCTGATTACTTTCTTACAGATATAACAGTGGCTCGGCAATCCCCTACCACCTATCCAATGGGGTTGGGGCAGGGGAGATGGGATCCTCAACCCAGTTACCACGAACGACTCTGTGGCACCCGACTCCGTTATAAATATGATCTTTTGCCGATGCACGACTGGGTGAGGGCGCACTGCGGTTGCCGCAAAGCAGGGATTGTCCTGCTCCGGTGCCTGCGGCGTGTGTCTCGGCTCATGTACGAACGGAGCCCCCATCGAAGACAGCATCGGTGATGATGAAAATTCAGATTTTGACAGAAATTTATGTTCCAGATACATCCTTGGACACAAATTTCTTTATATCATTTATTATTATTATTGTTATTATTTATTATTAGTGAATTATTTCAGTTTTAACAATAAACATTTCATTTTTAACGATATAAACAGATTTTTTAAATACTGCCATTTTCCCCCCTCCATATCTCCTTAATTATTGATCCTAACGAAAAAGTGGAAAGGACCTTTTTTGTAGAGAATTTTATCTAAATTAATTTAGTATGTTAGTATGTTTTCGCTAGAGGCAGTAGTTTTCGAGTTATTAACAAAAAAACTGAAAAAAAGGACATTACAGCCTCCCCTCCCCTTAGCTTCACTCCCACCTATCAGTACTTTTAGTATGTTGTTAAGGACACCTTCCCCTACAACTGTGCAGAAACTGGCTTATACGTGAATTATTTCCACTATTTTTTCTTCGTTGCCTGGACTACTAATAGCAATAGCATATATGTATGTGAATAAAGTTTTTAGTCTTTGTCTAGCCTGTTTATTAGACCAAGTAAACTCACCAAACTCGATTTATTTTACCCCACACGACATATACAAATTTATGCAACTAAATTTCCTATTATGAACGTGCAATGACCTACTCAATGTACATCCATATGTGATGTTGAGTATGTTACTATACATGACACCATTAGCGTAAAAGATAGGCAGAAGGATGTTAATTACAACTGTTTTTATTTCGTGGAGCGCTTTATTTTATTTCATGTTTTATATTATATTAGTATCTGAGGTAAGATATATACGAGAGCTGTCTTTTAAGTTTTTACAAAAAGTGAAAAAAAACCGAACAAATTCGAAACAATGTGTTTTATTGCTTTTCGAAATATTCGCCTTTCAGGTCAATACATTTTTGTATACGCTCAAACCAATTCTGGAAACATTTTCTCCACTCTGAAGTTGATATTGTAGAAACATGGTTTTGGAAGACTTCAACGGCTTCTTAAGGTGATGAAAATCACTGTCCAAGTGTCCACGCATCTTTTGTTTGGCAGTGAGAAACAAATAAAAGTCATTAGGTGATAAATCGGGCGAACACGGGCAATGAGACATTAATTCGATATTTTTCTCTTTCAAATATTCAGTTGTTTGACGTGTTGTATGGGACCTGGCATTGTCGTGATGAAGATGCGCCGTTCTTTGTTGTTTTTCCGTATTTCATCGAAGACCAAATCGTTGTATACCATTCAGCATTAACAGTTCTTCGATCCTCTAAAGGAATGTTTGCGACGTGTCCAGTACATCCAAAGAAACAAATCATTTACTTGGAAGTGCTCCGTGAACGAACCACTTTAGTGGGATTCGATTCAAACACCCAAACAATAGACTGTTGTTTGATTTCCGGTTCATATGAATACATCCATGTTTCATCTCCTGCAGCAATGTTGTATACGGATTTTGCACGTCCTCGGTCGAATTTTTTCAGTATTTTCTGCCACCAATCAACACGAGCCTTTTTTGTGCTTCGGTCAAATTATACGGAATCCATCTGGAACAGATCTTTCTCGCAGCTAAATGTTCATGCAAAATCGATTGTATTGCAGTCTGTCTGTAAGTCACATGCCGATTTTCTTTAACCGTGTTGCGCACAGCGTCGATGTTTTTTGGAACGACAACTGGTTTTGGTCGACCCTCGCGTCATTCATCACTGACGGACGCATGACCACGACGAAATTCTGCAAACCAATTGTAAAGTCTTCTCTGATGGTGCTTCATTACCAAAAGTTGCACGAAGCGATTCTATGCATTGTTGTTGAGTAAAGCCTTTCTTACAATCATAAAAAATCATCCAACGCAAACCTTCACGGGTGATTTACATTTTTGCACAAACTTGCTTCTTTTAAACGTTCACTATCAACACACTACTCGGTCATTTTCTAAGTCGCCACTGGCGTCGCCATAACAAACGCCAAGGTTCACGAATACAGTTATGTCACATCTCAGTAACGCTATCTATTGGTCGATTGTAAAAACTTAAAAGGCAACCCTCGTATAAGTTATGCCAGAAATTATCCTGAAACCCTATATACATATGTACTTACCCAGGCAGTATTCGTAATACCCTATTAGTAATATTATAAGGCACTGAGTATCCATTGAGGTGTACGGCTGTAACCAGTCCCATCAATACACATAAATATCTATAGTGCCCCGGATATACACCATTGTGTACACTGTTCTGTAACAAAAAAACATATGTAAAATTGTCAGTAACATATAAGTCGGAAATCGAGAAAGGAACCACCAAGCCGCCAAGCGGTTATTAAAGTAGTTCCCGAATAGCAAAGCTATTACATAATCGCTCTAGGAAACAACTACTCCTCGGGCTAAAGCCCCGCCAGGCATTGAATTATACCCAGAAACGATCCTTGACCACTTTCTCGTGTTTCTGCACGATCAGATAAGGTTTCAAAAAAAGGTTAAAGGTTTTAAGGTTTTTTGAAACCTTATCTGATCGTGCAGAAACACGAGAAAGGGGTCGAGGATCGCTTCTGGGTATAATTCAATGCCTGGCGGGGCTTTAGCCCGAGGAGTAGTTGTTTCCTAAAGCGATTATGTAATAGCTTTGCTATTCGGGAACTACTTTAATAACCGCTTGGCGGCTTGGTGGTTCCTTTCTCGATTTCCGATTTATATGTTACTGACAGAGATCGTATCGATGAAGATGTATACGCCATAAAGTTCATTCGGCATTTGTCCTGAATCGGCGTACCGTGTACGGCACTGATGAGAACTAACAAGTTCGAAACAGCTGTATGTCGTTCGGTTCGGATCCGGGGCAAATGTCGAATCCTACCTGTGGCGGGTTTTATTTTTTGAAATATGTAAAATTGGCTAATTTATTTTTATCGCTACCATGAGTCATAGATAATTGTTTCAATGAATATAAACATATTAAAACATGTCACTAAATGTAAACTGTACAATATACGCCTTGTATATTATATACAGAGTTTTAATTAAGTACAGGCTGAATGAAACTCGATGTCTGAGCTCTATTATATGAAAAGGAAAAACGATAGAAAAAATCTGAAATCAGGTTCTTAAATGGGATTGAGTAAGGTCCATTTTAAGCCGAATTTGCATATTTTTCCATATTTGGAAACTGAAGTAATGACGTCATTGATTTATTTCCCAAAAACATACCTATACTTTGGCATATTTAAAAGGAGCTAATTTTTGTGAACAAATTTTGTAAAGAAAAAAATCTGCTATATTTTTCCGTTAAAAAATTATAAGCAAATTTGTAAAAAAAAGCATTATAAAAAATTCGCAGTCGTCACGATTTAAACAAGTAGCCCTTGGAAACAAATAGTAAAGTCGCATCTGTCAATAATTAATCTAATGGTTGAAAAATATTGCTGTGTTGTCATTTGACTTTGAAAAATGTTCACGCACAACGAAAAAGTCGATATGTTATTAGTTTATGGGGAATCTCAAAAGAATCCTGGAAGAGCAGTTCAGTTATACGCCCAGAGATAGCCCGAACGTGTTATTTCAAGCTTAAAGCTATTTGTAAGATTGGAAGGCAATTTAGGTGCAAATAACAAGGGATTTTCTTCTCGAAAGGGAAGAAAAATTGTTAAAAGGGTCAATTCTGACAATACTGTTTCCACTGTTTTGCAGTATTTTGAAGACCATCCAAGGAACTCGATTCGGCCAGCTTGTCGTGAGTTGAATTTAAAATTAGTTCAGTATGAAAAATTTTGAAAGAAAATAGTTATCACGATTATAAAATGCATAACTTGTCAGATCAACATTAACAACGAAGAATTAATTATGTTGCCTAATTGATGCTAAACTTAAGAGATCAATGACAATCGGTTTTTTCAGCATGTGTTATGGACGGACGAAAGTCGTTTTGTTAGTAACGGTAGCCCAATAAATAAAAATACATAAACATTTTTGGTCTACTGAAAATCCACATTTTGTCAATCCGATTGAAAACCAAGGACACTTCGGAATTAACGTTTGGTGTGGTATTATTAATGGGCATTTGATTGGTACATATTTTTACGAAGGAATTTTAAATAGTGAGTGATATTTGCAATTTCTTCAAGAACAATTTCTTGTGCTTCTCGAAAATGTGCCATTACAGCTGCGAGCAAACATGTGTTTTCAGCATGACAGAGCTCCACCGCAATAAAGCAAGAATTGTCCAACAATATTTAAATGAAATTTACGGAGAAAATTGGATAGGTATAAAGAGAGATACAGTGGGCGCCTAAATCACCGGACTTGACCCTACTAGACTGCTTCTTGTGGGGAACTTTGAAAAATAAAGTTTACAGAACACCATCTGTTAACTTGGAACATTTTAAAAGAAAAAGTCAGAAGTGCTTGCGATGAACTATCTACACAGAAATGTTTCGTAAGGCTTCGGTGAGAGAAGTAAGGCGGAGATTGGATAAGTGTTTAGAAGTAGGAAGTGGTCACATTGAAAATTGATTGTAGTGATTGCCTACATACATAATTTGCTTCTTTCTGTGGTAATATTTGTAACATTATGTGTTTTGTAGTGTTAAATTAATAAATAATACTAATTAATAATGTTTAATTATTGACAGATGCGACTTTGCTATTTGTTTCCAAAGGCTACTTGTTTAAATCGTTGACTAGACCGCCAGATGTGATTGTGTACGTATTTGTTACGAATACGAATTTTCGCATTTATTTAGTCAGTAGGTGGATCACACTTCAATTCCAAAGTTGACCTTGATGGAACAACATTCGATACAAAGGACTTTTCTTTCCAAATACAGAATAACCCCCACCAACAAGCAGCCTAACACTTCAGCTCGCACAGAGCGAACCACCTGCTACTTATGTGGTTCTCACAAAAGCAGTAAAACCAAAGTTACCTGTGAAAAGTGCAAATACCGTCATTTGGGATGGAATTGATCTTCCGGGACGAGATTGATCACTAAATCACTGTTTTGAACATTTAAACTTAGCGCCATAACCACAAATCTGAACGCGCCAATTTCTACCGCTAGGTGACATCAGAGACATGGCCGACGGCAATGTGTACACATAAACATCTAGCTGCTTCATATTCAGTAAGAAAACGGCAGTATATTATAAAGTGGTGTTACTCTGTGAAAGTGATCCCTTAGAACTTTGTCCGGTAAGTTATAATCCAATGAGATGTTTTCTATTTCAATGAAATTTACACAGTTGTTCATGCTTCGTGACCTTCACATGCCTGGCCGGAAACAATCGGTTCATTATATTCCACAAGATTTGGCGTTTTATTGCATGGGGTCAGATTGATCGTATGTATGGGGCGAAATTGATCATGATTATGATTCTTTAGAGGATGAAAATGGCGATGTTCGTGCAGAAACGGAATATTTTGAACCACAAGACAATGAAGTTGTAGCTGGAAAATTCGTATTGGTTCAGATTTATGGAGGATCTAGAAAAAAAACTATATCGTTATGCAGCTATTGTACAGAAGGTGACAGAGAACAAAGAAAGAAAAAAAGTTGATTTATTAGGCATGAAGTCATTGGACAAATCAAAAAAATTGTACACTGTTCAGAAGGATGATGAATTTGTGTCAGATATGTCTGATATATTAGCCATTTTACCAAATTCCTCCATAAACAATGTTGATGGTTCGGTTAAATACAGTTTCCAAAGTGGTTGACGTATTTGAAATGAAATAAGCTTTTACAAAGTGCAGTGTTTTCTTTTTGTCAGAATTTTAATTTTCATTTATTTTTTAACATACATACAACAAGATAATATTGTTATTGTTCATAAATAAAGAGTTTGTATTGATACACTTGTCTTTATGTGTAAAAAAATGGTCAGTTATGTTAAATAACATATGCTGATCAATCTCATCCTCACTGATCTAAGTCACCCCGAACTTTAAAAAATATCATAACTTTTAAAGTATTTGGAATAGAGAAGTGCCGGTGAGATTGATCACTTTGCGTTTTACTTGCTTGCGGCGTATGCATTCTATTGGGTGTGAACAATTTCACCCCGAAGCATGTATGAGATTGTTCACGACTTTTTTACCGTATACAGGCTATACTTGAAAATATTAGGCAGTAATATTGTACAATTCTATTAGTATTACTATTTTCTACATGCCTAAATACTTTTTCTCCACTAATTCATTTTTACTTGAAAAATGAAAAATGAAAAAAACGACAAAAATATATTTTTTTGATCAATTCCACCCCAAATGACGGTACTGTGTTTGTAAAATACATAGCCAGAGTACAGTAATCTGTCAACGGTGCCTTATTAACGAAAACGAGGAAGAAGAAAACTAGTTTTACCTTCCATTTGTTTTACTTTATTCTAGTTCTTGCGTGTGAATGCGCGCGCAATTTTCTCAGCCGAGTTGACTAGCATGTATAAATGATCCTTAAATTTATCACATTTATAGCAGTGATATCGGACCGCTACAAGGCAGTTGTTCTTGCGGAAGACAAAAATACTATGACGAAGACTATATTCAAATAAATCTTTGGGGCAGTGAAATTCTACGCGTGTGTCGGAAGAATGGAGACTTAATTACAAGTACATTAACATTATTAAGATTCCGTTGATATACGAACTAACTTAAATACTTTAATTACATACTCTATCATACAATAACGAATTAACTTGATGTTTTTGTTGATAAACGTGCTATTTAAAAACATTACTTAAACTAATGTACCTGTAAACAACGATAAGGACGTAGATATTATACACGGTGTATATATTTGTTTTCATGTTTTCATCATTTAACATTTAAACAGGCCCGAAAATGTACTAGGAGAATTTGTATCTATTAAAAAGTTTTTTATAGATGTTGCGTACGTCAATGCAAAGCATCTTTATGATATGCGTTACTGATCGTTGTATTACTTTTTTAAACAACTAATAGTATATAGGAGTACCAGTTTATGGTACTAATTGTTGCTAACAACAATCGCTAATGAAACTGTACAATCATTTCGCTCAAAGGTTGAGGTTATCGCTATCAAAGGTGGATTATTTTAGGCCGGTAATCTGCATATTCTATTTTTTATGTGTCGTACTACGTAGGTATGTATGTCATTGAACTGTGCCCAGTAATTCGATCCCCTTTTTTGTACATCTACAGAAATCTTTGCCGGAATCGACTTAATTAATGATTTACGACTTCTACGAAAACCGATAAAATCTCGGTATCACAAAGCATTGTTCACATCGAAATTATTTAGAGATAAGTTGGCAGCGGCCATGGGCGTACGCTTATTTTTTTTGATAAAAAACTGGGGTATACGGGTAGATTTTAACAAATGTTAAAATTGAGGAAGAAATATTGCTACCCAGTCCCAGAAGTTTTCGAATAAAGAAAACACAATAAATTTGGGAAAAAATATTTTCATTTCTCTTTATAGTCTCCTTTTAGTTCGATACACTTTTCCCAGAGATATTCAGTAGCTTCGATATTCTGTTTATAGTGATAATCGTTGAGTTCCTCAAAATAGCCATCAACCGCAAACTCTACCTCTTCATTGTTTGTAAATCTTTTATCGGCGAGCCATTTTTTCAAGTTTGGAAACAGAAAATAATCCGAGTGGGCTAAATCTGGCGAATAGGGTGCATGAGGAAGCAATTCCAACTTTAACTCATCATGAACTGGTGCATTATCTTGATGAAAGAAAACTTTCTTTTTCGCCAAATGCAGCCATTTTATTTTGATTTCTTCACTCAAACGCTGCAATAAGTTCGCATAATACTAGATTGTTTTTCCTTTCTGAGGATAATCAATGAAAATTAACCCATGCGCGTCACAGAAAACTGACGTCATGACCTTGCCTGCAGATAAAACTGTCTTCGCCTTCTTTGAAGTCTATTCTCCTCTTTTCAGTCCATTGACTGTTTCTTTGTCTGATGTGCGAAGTAATGGACCCATATTTCATCCCTGGTTATGAATCGACGCAAAAACTCGACTTTATTCCTGTGCAATTTCGCCAAACACTCGATTAAAACATCCTCACGATGCTGTTTTTTCCACTGTGAGTAATCGCGCCACCCATCCTGCGCACAACTTTTTCATGTTAAAATTTTCATTCAATATGCGATGTACAGCACTTTTTGAAATGCTTATCATGTCTGCTATAATACCATTTTGTAGATTTTCTTCACCATTTCTGGCGTGGTTCACCTCATTTGGTCGACCGTTACGATATTCGTTTTGGCAGCTCTCTACCAAAAAACTCTGCCACCCAGGGGCGTAGCGTACATGGATGCGAGTGATGCGTCGCATCCCTTAAAAAATGTTGATAAATTAGTGTTATTTAAAAGTTCAATCGATTTATTCAATTATCACAATCTTTTTATTATTTTAAACCGACCGCAAACATACATTATTTAATTTAAACGCTGCCATCAACTTTTTTATTTCAAATCGGCCGTGAAGGCGCCCGAAATTAATGGACTCCCGCGTTACTTGCTGCAGTGCTGAAATGCGATGGTCCACGTCACGTCCAAGCTACGCGTTAGATGAGCGAAAAAATCAGTGATTTTACGCAGTCAACAGTGGAACCTCGAGTGGGTGTTGTCGTTACTTCCGGACTCAGTTATGCGATTATGTGAACGCATCTTGGTGACTGTCGCCATAACATAAGGAAGATTTGGAAGCGCTGTGTCAGGTAATTGTGGAAAATGAAAATGAGGAATGGGATCGAGAAACCGTTATTTGTGCTAGAGGCCTTTTAACTTTATTGCGCGACTTTGATTTAAATTTTTTCTTAGCAGTGTTTTCTGCAATGTTCCCACATTCCGAGAGTCTGTTTAAAATTCTACAGACAAAAATATCAGATATTAATTACTGCAATAAAAAGATCGCCGATTTCAAATCACATATTCAAAAAATGAGAAACGAGTTTAGTGACATTTGGGACCGTATGGACAGATTTGTGTTAGAAAATCAACCACCAAGTAAAAGAATGCGTTTGGATTTAATTCCTGAAGATAAGAAAAGCACCTACGCACGACTGTATTATGAAATTTTGGACTTTATTACTTTGAACATTGGTGAACGGTTTAGTGAAATTTCTAAACTGAAATTTTTAAATCTAGACTCCACACAATTTACTTCATTCGTAAAACGTTTTCCTGACGATTGTTTTTCTTCTTTAGTAGATACATATGGAACATTCTTTGACGCAAATCGTTTAAAAAGTGAACTTTCAGTGATTTATAGTGATCCCGATATGAGAAAAAGCACTGTGTTTGAGCTTCACTAATATATTGTGTCCCTTCAATTATCTTCTATTTTCCCGGAGTTATAAAAATTTTGACTATTCCTGCTACAAGTAGTATCATTTTCATATTTAAAGAGAATAAAGAATTACCTGCGAAATTCTCAAAAGCAAGAAAGACTGTCAGCTTTAGCATTAATAAATATTGAAAGTGCCTTATTAGAAGATATGAGATCGCCCCCAACATTTGAAGAAACAGTGATAGACGTTCTTGCTGGACAAAAAAAAAAACGAAGAATTGATCTTCATTTTAAAAATTAGGATATACTCGTATACCTCGGCATAATTATTTTAGGTTAGTGTCTTTTATTTTTACCATTTTCATATGGCGTACCATACATCTGACTATAGCTCTTCCCCTTATAAAATTTTTATCACATCCCTAGATTCTTTTCTCACGCTACGCTCCTGCTGCCACCCAATATTTTCCTGTTGTAAACGAAGGAGCAGCCTCCCCCAGAGCAGAATCTAACTCTGCTTTGATATCGGTTGGACTGAGGTCTTTCAAATGAAAGTATTGTACCACATAACGATGACCAACTTCCATGTTTGCAAATTCACTGGGAGCGTTCACTGCTGAAGGCTGCCAAATAAACACTGAACAACGTAGCGTCGTCAAACTTCAAACTTAAGCTTTATAATGTTGGTACTTTCTACCATAGTCATTCTTTTCAAGCAATAACTGCCATCTATACGTCAGGTCGG
Organism: Rosalia funebris; assembly: GCA_037954035.1. Taxonomy (NCBI): domain Eukaryota; kingdom Metazoa; phylum Arthropoda; class Insecta; order Coleoptera; family Cerambycidae; genus Rosalia; species Rosalia funebris. Next base: position 15,017,450 of record JAZFAV010000022.1, read on the forward strand.
GTACTTCTGGGGCTACCCTCGTATATCAGATGTAAACGATATCGGGATAGCCCTAGAATAATCTGTTTAATGTGTATTGATTTATATTTACATGTCATTGCAAGTGCCATGATTTCAAAGTTGTTATATCTTAAGGAACAACAAAGTTATGGGGTGATCTTAATATCATTTATACCGGTATATTCGTCATTAAATAAAAATCACATGAGTAAAGTTAATTATAAAAAACATATATACAACATATATATTCCTAGAAAATATACTTAAGTAATCTAGTAATTTTGTTCTAAAGTTAACTTTGGTATTTCGTGTGGGAGCTCTTTAACAACGGCCTGCTTCCGTAAGACACGCTTTATTTGATAATCGACATGTTCAAATGCCTGATTAACTATTCCTCGTTGGAGGAACATTTCCACTAAATAAATAACGCACTTTTAATATAATTTTTCTGCTATACGATACAACAATACAAATTATATCGTAGAATAAAATGTATGTTTTTCTCCTTATTTGTCTAACAATAAAAAACCTCTCAATGACTGGCAAATAGTTGATTCTTATACATGTGTATACTATTTCATATGTATGTACTTGCAATATGAAAAAGCTTAAAACATACCAAATGCAGTAAATACATAATTGAGACAAAGAAAGATCAAGGTGAAAACGATTAATCTTTTATTTATGTTTCCATTATTTATTATATTTATTCTTATTTATATTATTACATATTTATGCTCATTACATGTACATTATTTATGTTTAAGAAAGAAACAACAGGTATACACTTTTTATTTTTATCTTCTTCATACACATGTAGTCATTCTTAAAACTTAAAATTGAAAATGTACATAGATTTTGTTTATTTTATTAGTTAACCCCACAAACGCTAACCCCACTTTTCCTAGCAATGGAATGCGCATACGAGTACGTCCTCGTGATTCTATCTGGCAGTAACAGCTTCCAATGTAAAATAATTGTTGGCTTAATACAAGGTATTTAGATTTCTTAATATACAAGATGATTTCTTAATTCAGGGTAACTTTTCAATGCGTGTATACTCCAAATACATTGCATGAATGTAATCATATTTGATTTGATTGGTAATGGGCTATTGTAGTCTATGCAAAAATTTGAAATTTTCAGGACCGGATCGAAGCGAGTAAGTTAAGTTTTTAATTTTTACCCAAATAAAACGTGGTCTACCCAGAAATCAACGAGTTTCTGTTGCTTGACTTCATACACTGATTATATATATATATATATATATATATATATATATATATATATATATATATATATATATATATATATATATATATATATATCCGTAAAGACGCTATTGGCAACCGCCCTTCCCCAAAGAGTAACTGTTTAAATTATAACGCATTTTTTCAATGCCAATTTATAAACAACTGTTTGTGACGCCAATGCACTATTAGGTCTGCAAATGAGACCATTTACCATAAGCTGGTCAACGTTCGCCTTTATTATAATTACTGGAACGCTCTACGTATTTTGTATTACATTAATTATTATTTAATTAGGTTATTAGTTTTTGGTTGATGGATATTTAATTATGGAGAACATAAGTACTTGTTTCCTGTATAAAATTACATTGCAAGTGTTGTGGACTTGCGACAAAAAAAAATGGAAAAAATTGATATTCAAATATACAGTCTGCCAGGAAGGTTACAAACTGTATATTATTCACAAATTAAGTCCAATAAATTTTTTTTTCTACTAATAAATTGTCCATACCTGACAACCAAATAAACGTGTATTAAATATACTGAGTGAATTTTGTTTGAGTGAATGCGTTTTCCTCGTAATGTTTCCTACATTGTTAAACTGCAAATAATAACGCTTTGCTGCAATATTCCCTGTCGAATATTTGCCCATAAATATGCTTGGTAGTTTACCTGTAATCTAGCCATTTTCTTTTTCCAAGACCTAACGCCAGATTTCCATACCAAATGGAGAACTTCTCGATCGAAATTAACATCCCATCCTTCGTGGGTGATGGAAAAGGAGAAGGCTACCGCAGAATGGGCTTCCGCCATGGCTTCTACAAAAAAAAAACAACAGTTAGTGACTTTAAATAATTATTTTTAATAATATGATTTCAAAATCATATGTATCATACATGTATCATACTACAAAAATAATTATAATTTGCTGGTATGCTGTGCTACCATCTAGTAATCGGTACCTAAAGTTATATATGAGGAGTCAATTATTTTAGAATATCAGTAAATTAGTTGCATATACAGGAAGCGGCAAGCTACTAGGCGAATCTTGGATATTTATGCGTTGTAGTTTTGTGTCAAAATGGGAAATTTACCTACTAACTATGATTAGTATTCATTCTATATTGATCGGTGTGATACGCCTTTGGCCTTATTTCTGTTTTAGCGTCTAACAGAAAAATGTAAGAACACAACAAATGGTGGCCAATCGTAATACTAGTTATGAAATGGCTGCCAAACGTGACCTTTTTAATTAGTGATAATAGATAGAGGATTGTAATTTGTCTGTTTTCGTAATTAAGAGCACTGAATAAAATTATTGCTGGTCACAAGAGGTGTTACTACAATAATGTATCTTAACATACATACGATACTTTCTCAAAAATAACAAAAATAGAATTAGGAAAAATAGGTAAGACAAGTTCGCCAGTCTCGTAAATATCAGTTTATTTTTACTTTTCCGCAAACTATACCAGAGCGGAAAAGTAATGTAATCGTACAAAGAAAAATGGAAAACAAAATTTTTTTCTAGCGTTTACTTTTCGTTTTTCGGCCTAAAAACAAAAAAAAAATGGTTTTTACAAAATGTTTGTGTGTGTGTCGTTGTCGTCGGCATTAAAATTTCTTGTTAGTACGATAACTCAAGTAAATTGTGTCGGATCGATCGGTTTTGACTGATTCTGATCGGAGACGTCTCTCAGACGACACCTATTGATTTTACGGTGGATAGAACACACTCTACCATGTTCATGGGTCACGAGAAAGCACAATGGTGGACTATTTGAATTTTTTTTTGTTAGCATGATCCCTCAATTAAATCGTCTCGGATCGATCGAGTTTCGACTGATTAGGGGCGTCTACCAGACGACATCTATTGATTTTGAGGTGGATAGGACACACACATGTTTATGTTCATTCTGAGATTTTAAACATAAATATTTAACGCGTTGCTGATTTTGCATTGAGCGAAAAAAACATATATTCGGCCTGTATCATATACGAATGGATAAAAAAAAAAAAAGTAATTTCGTTCGATCACAAACGTATTGATACGGCACTGAAGCAGTCGTCAATGAAAAAAGTAAAACTGTCGCATAAAACACATATTCTGCATTCATGTGTTGGTTTATTTTTTCTCGGCCACTCAAATTCAAGAGAGAGATGTTCTACGTGCGGAAAAATCCGTTTTAAGGTTTTAAAACTGTTTATTATTATTAAGACCGTATTGCAATTAAGATGCACTTGCACACAGCTATAATACAGTTCCCTTTTCGACACAGAATAAAACGCTTTATTTTATTTTTCTCTGTCCCGTGATCCTATCTTCCCACTACTCTACCACGTACCGCTGACTATATTAAGGTGATTGGTTATCCACCCCACTCCGGTTTATGTTTATTTAAGGAGTCCACTCGCCAATTCCTCTTGACTTTGTAGTACGCCTAGTAATTTGCCGCCTTCTGTATTTATTTGTCAGATTCATATAGCTTATCTCCATATTTGATGAACAGAACGTAAATAATGCCATTAATAAGTATAATGCAAAGTTTTACTACGTAGAGGGTAATATTCAAACTACAGAAATACGGAGTTTATACTCCAACCCATCTGCAAATGCGTTATATAATAAGGACTAAACAAATTAGGTCAAGATAGCTATTCGGCGTTTGGCATATAGCCAGGAGAATAGCTGTTTTGATCTAATTTGTTTAGTCCTTATTATATAAGGCATTTGCAGACGGGTTGGAGTGTAAACTCCTTATTTCTGTGGTATTAATAAGTAAATAACAAAGTGGCGCTGAGGACGTGATTCCAACGATAAATATCATATAGCTATAAAGCTATATCTATCTATATATCCTTATTTTAGCCCCATCTAGGGATAACTAGGTTAAGCATGTATCGTTACGACTTTGAATGACATTTCATTTTGAATTGGCGTTCCATGTTAGCGCCATCTAGGAGTATTATCTTGATCTATCTTCAGTCTTTAAGATTATCTAACTATATTTAGTCAAACATTGATAATATCTAACAAATGATTGTAGGTTTCAACAAAATGTTACTATTTTATCTTTGAAAAGACACGTATTTAGTAGCGCTTCTTAAGTTTAAGTATATAATTAAATTTTTGATGATGAATGTACAGAGGTGACGAATATTCGGGAGTCAAGAGAATTTTTTTACTTTTCCGCGCTCCACTATACTAGCGGAAAAGTAATGTAATCGTGTAAAGAAAAAGTGAAAAAACAACATTTTTTTTGGGCTTATTTTTCGTTTTTCGGCCTAAAAACAAAAAAATGGTTTTAAAAAAATGTGTGCTGTGTGTGTGTCATCGTTGTCGTTAGCACTTATTCTTGTTAGCACGATAACTCAACTAAATCGTGCCGGATCGATCGGGTTTTGACTGATTCTGATCGGGGACGTCTCCCAGACGACACCTATTGATTTTGAGGTGCATAGGACACACTCTACCATGTACATGGATCATGAGAAAGTACAGTGGTGGACTATTTGAGAATTTTTTTTTGTTAGCACTCAATTAAATCGTGTCGGATCGATCGGGTTTCGACTAATTCTGATTAGGGCGTCTACCAGACGACATCTATTGATTTTGAGGTGGATAAGACACACCCCACCCTGTCCATGGGTCATGAGAAAGCACGATGGTGGACTATTTGAGAAAAATTGAAAAAAGTAAAACTGTCGCATAAAACACATAATCTGCATTTTATGTGTTGGTTTATTTTTTCCCGGCCACTCAATTTCGAGATAGAGATGTTCTACGCGCGGAAAAGTCCGTTTTAAGGTTTTAAAAGTGTTCTCTCATTAAGTAAAAACATTCTCCGATGCAAGTGCTTGGTAGCGTTTTAGCGAAAATCTCACGTATTCCAATTATGATCTATTAAAATATTGATCTACTAAAATAATTTCTCTGGTATTTGTAACACTGAAAAAAGTATTCGCGGAATTTGAAAAACATTACAAACATTTACACACCTCTAACAGGGCTGTTGCATGCACAAACTATACCATAATCAGTTCACTCAATGATTGAACTTGATATTTATTTTCAAACATACTCGTATTTTAAGTGATGAAACATTTATTGTGTAAATTCTTCATATTGTTAGATTCTTTAGTTTGAGACTTTTAGTTCTGAGGAATGTTATTAGATAATTGTAATTAATATTTGTATTCCATCTGCCGAAATTTGGGAGTTAAAGCGTCTAGAAATATTTTCAATAGTTCTGGCCACAGATATTTTTACAACTGAATATAGTAGTAAACAACCCACTAATAATACAGATGTATACAAATTATATACATATAGTTACAACAGTGGTGTAACTGGGCCGTAGCTGCGATGTTTGAAATATTTGAATCGATGCAGATGCAGATACAGGCAGGTGACCAAGGTTTTAATCAGGAATTCCTTTTTGTTTAGAACTGCTGTTCGGTATATACCGTATTTACTGTAGTGTAGTATTATAGTACAATATAAAATAATTATTATATTTAATTACTATAGCTATACTTAATATACGATTAATTTATCTTCTATTAATGACTACTAATGATTAATAAAGCCGCTCGTTTCGTCAGCGAAACAGAGGCGCCCCTTCGCGGTTTAGTAATGATTCAAATAAAATAAAATAAGTAATGCTAACTATGAAAATAATAATAAGCACCTAATTATACGTTATAATTTATACAATGTTCTTATGTGATAAATAAGAGATGTGAATAAACGTTCTTATATGAAGAGAACGACCCGTCGACATCTAGTGATGTAATATTGGAGTAATTAAAATAATCGTGACGATTATGTAACGGATCCGTAAACGCAGAAACACTATACATTTATTTTAATCCGGTAGAATCTGAATCTTTTTTTTAAACAGAGTCAAACGGATCATATTAAAGTTAGTGATAGGGTTACTTTATATTACTACTCTCATAAATGACACTATTACTATTATTGTTAATAATAGTATTACATTAATCATTACAATTCGGTGATTAAATATATACTGTATGTGACGTTTCTATCGTTTTATGGCTAATATTTATTTACAATAAATAATTTAGTTCCATTATGTTTTCAGTTCTGATATTAAAATTAATCTTTTAAGTAGTTAGTCTGTAGTAATTTAGTGCTTTGTTTTGTTTTACAAATTTTTTTCATTATCTACGTTTTTCGTATACCTATAAAAATAAGTTAAGACGTTTATAAATAACTACTCAATTGTTTCGTCTGATTTGCATCACTGGACTATTGAAAAAATAAACATTCTTCGAAGTTAATCACTATCGAACCTGTTTAAAACAGTCGTAAAATATGATAATTTTCCACGCTTATATTTTAACGCAAAAATATATGCATAACAAAATGCAATTTTGTTGTCAGCTATCACACCACTTAAAATAGTTATAATTTTTCAAATGAATTACTATATACAAAATAATACTATGTTTGTTTAGTGTCAGTTAATATTTGCTACTAAAACAGAAAATTTTACTAATTTGTAAACGCAAAAGGCTTACCATACAGCATTTGTATTTGTTTTTTACGGTTTTTATTTTATATTGTCACTATCTAAAAACTTGTCTATTACCACAAAATGAACAATACAGAATGTTTTATCAATAGAAATATTATCGTCTTAAATTGCAATGGATGGCGATACCCAACCATTGATTGGTGATAACAAAAAAATAGTAAAATAATTGTTTATCAAAAAAAAAAAACAACCAAAATAATCGCTTATATCAATAATTTTTATCAAACACACAGCTCGTTAAACTGTTTTTATATTCATCAGATATTAATGAAGCTCAACTTTTAGTCACGGCATAGATATGAAAAATAATTAGGGAATTAATAAGTCAACAAAAACAAGGTAAGATAAGTTGAAATGAAAAAAGTTGTAATTAACAGCCTCCGGCGTCTCGTCTACGCAATTGGTACCATCCACAGTAATATACTCAACATCACTGGAGCTGGATAATCGGTGCCGCGCACATGTGGCTTGCGTATGGGAAGGTGTAGCGGGGGCCTCGAGCACGTGACGCGGAGTTCAATTCACGCTGTAAACAAACTAGGTACCACAAAACACTCGATCTGTGCCAGGTATCCAATTACTGTTTAACATTGAGACCGTGTGCGTCTGCTTCGCGAAAGAACTAAATCACTTTGCAATTGTAATTACATACATAATTTGTACAGCGTGCGTGCGTTACAAAAAAATGTCGACAGTGCTAAAGGCGAAAAAACGGCCGCTTGTCGACAATGTGAATAAGTTTATTCGGGACTTTCCAGATTTGATGTGTGATGGGGTGAAAATAGCGTGTAAAGTTTGTGAAAAATATTTATTGTGTTGGGACAAGAGAGAGTGCAAGAGACATATAACTAGTACGGAACATATTAATATAAAAAAGGGTTTGCCACGGAAAACGGAGTTTATTTTTTATCTACTTCTCATATTAATTACCTGTCATTTACTACTTACATTACTTGACACACCAGCATTTAAGGATTTTTGGAATAAATACAATCCTAAGTACCCATTACCGACTAGGGCCACAGTGCGCAGCTATGTACCATCTACAAGTGAAAAAGTGGAAAGTCATATTAAATCTGAATTAAAAAATTAACCACTTTGGCTGTTTATTGATGAGACAACTGTAAAAAAATAATTTTACATGTTATGGCACGTATACTTAATCCTCATAAATCGTCATTGCCACTGTTACTTTGGCAAAAGACTAAAAGACTGTACTAGCCCAATAATTACGGACGTTGTTCTGAATACTTTACAACACTTTGAACTCCCAGTAAGTCAACTATTAATATTTATGAGCAACGGTGCTTCGACAATGCTTGTGGTAGGTCGTTCTCTTAAAGAACATCTTCATCTCGTGGCAGAAACTATTCGAAACTGTTTTCTAGAAGTAGATGCTTTAATAATGATCACAAAAAAGTTTTTCTCAACTCTCCCAAACGAATTAGCGAATTTCAAAGACAATGTCCTGAGATTCCTACACCACCAGAGCCGATTATTACACGATGGGGAACATGGTTAAAGGCAGTCTCATGCTATTCTAAATATTACCAACAATTAAAAACAGTTATTCTTGAATTTAATCCTGAGGACGCCGCGCCGTAGCTATAGTAAGGAAAGTTAGTTACAATTTCAAGATATTTCAGTTGAAACCGATGTACATGTTATTCATAACCAAATATGAAGGACTACGTGACGCAATACAAATAAAGGGTGGTCCAACCATAATGCACGATGTTAATTGTGAGTCACACCTTAACGTCAAGTTTCTTGCCCAACTTAATTTGACATTTCTTTGTTTCAGTGTTTGACAAATTCAACCATGGAGAGGTACACAATTGAGCAGCGCGTTAAGATTGTTGAAACCTTTTACGAAAATGGGCGTTCAAATCAAAATGCATTTCGTGCACTTCGTGACTTTTTTGGTCAGCATAATCGACCAAATGTGTCCACAATCGGGAGAATTGTGCGCAAATTTCAGCAAACCGGGTCTGTAGGAAATGTGAAAACACCTGTGCATGCTCGCCCAGTTCGTTCTGCGGAAAACATTGCTGTTGTTCGCGATAGTGTAGCAGAAGAGCCGTCAACCTCGACTCGTCGTCGTGCCCAACAATTGAACATCTCACGAACATCACTGATGCGAATTTTGAATAAAGATTTGAATTTACACGCTTACAAGGTTCAATTGCCACAGAGCCAACGAAACAATGGCACTTTTGCGCGAGAAATTCAATGGCCGTGTTATCTCACGTCGTGGCGATGTTAATTGGCCGCCACGATAATGTGATTTGACACCGTTGGACTTCTTTCTTTGGGGATATTTAAAAGAAAAAGTGTACGTCAATAAGCCAAGAACAATTCAAGAGCTAAAAGATGGGACAATTCGGCACATTAACGACATCGAACCTCAATTATGTCTCAGAGTCATTGAAAATATGGACCATCGGATAGAGGTATGCCACCGAAGCCGTGGCGAGCATTTGGCCGATATTTTGTTTCACACATAATTGTCATAGATCCTTCTTTCATAATAAAAAATATTAAGATAATTCTCTGAAAACTTTTTGTTTTATTTACAATTAACATCGTGCGTTTTGGTTGGACCACCTTATATTAGAAAATAATGTGTTGCCGATAAAGGAGTCACTACAAATAGTGGACGATGTGAATAATCTGCTACAGGCCGCAAATGACGCAAAAACCTCTCACGTTTTAGAAAAATTTAATAGTGTGTTAACGAAAAATTCTGATTCTGCCACATTAAGACAAATTTGTAATGGCGTATCAACACATCCTTTAACTCTGTTTAGAGAGCATTTTAATTATGCTTGTATAACGTCAGTAGATGTTGAACCATCTTTTTCAAGATATAAAGACATTTTTTCACCAAAACGAACCTCTTTCCACGAGAACACTGTGGAAACATATTTGATGTTGTCAGTGTTTCACAAAAGTCATTCTGTGCCTGAGAGTCATAATAATGATAACAGTGGTAGTTCCACTTCTCTGCGACTATAATTCCAATGCAGCGACGATTCCCTCAAGTTAATGATGTTTAAGAGGGTAAGTGTTTTAAATGTTTGTTTAAGTAAAACATTTATAACGATTAAAAATTATCGTAAAGGACGCATATGCCACTAGCGCGCGGCAATATTATCCTGCTCTAAACATCACATACGGTGAGAAGGTCATGGTAGGTTATTGCACGTTCAATATGGGAAATTTATTACTGCTAATTTCAGTTCACGTGGTAAACTAACAATTTTTTTACCCGACACAGTGGCGTCCTGCCGTAGGGGACATGACGTTTTTTATTTTTTATTGGATATATGTTGGGACAAACTTTTATTTTTGTAATAATATGATACTTATTAGGGCTCGTAGTATAATAATAACCCTTTATAAAAGGGCTATTATCTTCTGATATGAATTTTCCCAATTTCTGAAAATGAGATTTTCAAAATCATCTAAATAATTTATAACTAATTAGAAAAACCAAGATCGAAGTATTAAATGAAGAAAAGATTATCTTAAAGTTATGCTGAGATAAAATAACAATCAACAACAAGTTTGGAAATTAAAATAAAATAACGTTTTTTTAACAAAAAAATGTTTGTTATTGTTACAGTTTTTTCAATTAACTAGAGTTCTGAAAATTCAATTTAATTCAATCCAAGGGAATAGAAAATAATCCATACTGGTAAAACAAGAAAGTTCAATTTGTGTATTGAAAACTTCTCAGTCGGACATAAGAAAACTATAAGCTACAGTGTATCATCTCGTATGTGCTCTTTGTTCCTGTATTTATCTACATACATGGCGGCATCATCATTAGGTCATCAGTCCTAAGACTGGTTGGATGCTAACCTCCAGCTTCTCCTATCTTGTGCTAACCTACGCATTTCGCTAATTGTGCTACAACCTACATCCCTTACTATTTGCGAGCAGTAGTTTAATCTAGGCCTACCTCTGCCTTTCTTCACTCCTATTTCTGCCTCCAAAATATCGCGGACTATTCCCCCATGTCTCAGCAAGTGGCCTACCATTCTATCTCATCTCTTCTTTATGTTTTTCCACATACTTCTTTCCTCGCCAACTTTCTCCAATACTTCTTCGTTTCTAACCCTATCAGTCCATGGTATTTTCATCATTCTTCGGCAACACCACATCTCAAAAGCTTCTAATTTCTTCCTACTTGCTTCCCCTACCGTCCAGGTTTCGCAACCGTATAGTGCCGTGCTCCATACATGTTTTCAAAAATCTCTTCCTTGTTTCTAAGTTTATTACCCCCGAGCATAAAAGTGCTTTCTTTTTGTTAAAAGCTACTCGGCCCTGCGCTATTCTTTGTTTTATGTCTTTATCGCTTCTTCCATCCCAATTTATTTTACTTCCTAAATAAGTGAAATCTTTAACTTCCTCCAATCTTTCATTATTAATTTGTACTTTCGTTTTTGCTCTGCTCTCGCGCCCTCTGCACACTAACACATTAGTTTTGTTTTTATTCACCCTCATTCCGTATTCCTCTGTCAACGCTGCCTCCATTTCGTTCAATGCCGATTCTAATTCCTCCTTACTAGATGCTAATACTGCTATATCATCCGCGAATCTCAGCATTTTTAGTTTCTGTCCCTGTATTTTAATCCCGAAATCCACTCTATCTTTTACCACATTAATCGCCTCTTCGATGTACAGATTAAAAATTAGTGGTGATAGCGTACATCCTTGCTTTACTCCTTTCCTAATACCTACTTCCCTTTTTTCCCCTTCTACTTCTATAACAGCAGTTTGCTCTTTGTATAGATTGTGTACTACTCTCCTATCTCTATACTTCATTCCCGCGCTCTTTAGTATCTCGAACATTTTTTCCCATCTTACGTTATCAAAAGCTTTTTCTAAATCTACAAATCCTATATAAGCGTTCTTTCCTTTTTCTATTGTTTTCTCTAACATTACCATCGCAGCGCCAGAATAGCTTCGCGAATTCCCCTATTTCGCCTAAACCCGAATTGGTCTTCTCCTAGTATTTCCTCCGCTCTATTTTCCATCCTCTTCTGCACTATTCTAGTTAAGATTTTTGACGCATGGGAAGTTAGGCTAATCGTTCTAAAGTTCTCGCATTTGTCGGCTCCTCTCTTTTTCGGTATAGTAACGATAATGTTCCTCTTATAATCCTCCGGCATCTCGCCCGTTTCGTATATGTATTTTACCAGTTCAAACATCCTATTTACTACTTTCTGTCCCGCACATTTCAGAATTTCCGCCTGTATCTTATCTACACCCGGCGCTCTATTATTCTTTAACCCCCTTAGTGCTATTTCAAATTCCTCTAATATATCTCCTAATTCCTGACTATATATATATATATATATATATATATATATATATATATATATATATATATATATATATATATATATATATATATATATATGTCTATATCTAAAAAACAACCCTCTTTTTATCATACGCTAGGTGAAAAATATGTTGACACAACCCCAACACAACTTTCTGTAGAGGTCGCTTAGCTGTAAGAAAAATACCCCTCGATTTGCCTAATTTGAAGGGACTATAATATGCGACAATTACCAGCAAGTATGTCTAGCGACATATGTTTCAATCAACTACGTACGGCATAGACAGTTAATAATATGCCGAACAAAATGCAATTATGAAGTCACGTCTTGGCTTTATTGTATAATTTGATTCGTTAGCGTCTCAATATTTCTGTAAAATTTATTTCATTTTTGTTTAATTTATTTATTTTTATTATTCTTGAATTTATTTCATTTATTTTGATGGAAATATCACTTCCGTTGAATGCTTTTATGGAGAACCCTTTCATTACTCTGTCATAGGTTGAGGGATTGTACTGTTGAGATTGTACTGTTATCCTAAAATGTGTTTTCGGCACGACACTGTTCAAAAATGTCAGTTGATTGATTCATACGATTGTTACCTGTGACGCACACGCAAAGAATCATTATACAAACCTTACATATAATACCTGCTTTAAGCATATGGAATGTTGTATCTAGCGATTGAATAGTCAATTGATCAATGGAATAACGTAAATGAAATTAATAGCTCACGGTGCCATGTAACGAGGGTAAATTGAAACATACGCGATCGCATACGACATGTTTACAAGAAATTATAAACAAGAGAGCATCAGGGTGAGGATTTCGCACCTGCGTTCCATCGTAGTTGTCTCATTGTTACTTGTTAGGGCCCCTGACTCGTTGGCCGAATGGGTGGCTCTGTCAACGTTTTTCCAAGCATTGTGGATGATCGATAACCCCGATATTCAATTGTGTCAAAAACAAAGTTAAATATGTACGTACGTTTTTGATGCTAAACGCTATTTCGATTCTAATCTCCATCTCAGCTCGCGCTAATTGATGATATGTAAACACGATGGCGATACACAACAAGGCACACATATATGTGTACATATACCATAATATGTATATACATAGATAGTATGACGGTTTTGTCGCCAAAATACGAGTGGTAACCTTTATTAAACGACGTTGAATTTTATTAATTTAATTAATAGCTGTTGTAAAACGTAATTAAACGACATCGCTAATGAAATGACATATTCATATGATATAACTGACAGATAAAAAAATATAATTGAAAATTAATGGCAAACACTTATACAACACCATTTTTTCGAGGTCGTCCGGTCAAGTTTGGCTGGGACAGGAGGTGAAATAGCTTCTATAATAGTACCTGTTTATATTGAATCACTGTCTTTGTTTATTTGTATTTCTTTTTCAATGATTTGTTTGTGCGAATGCATGAAGTTTCCGCTAATAACAATCTACAGTTTCTGAATAAATCTGTGGCATGTTCACTTCCACTTTTTCACAAATATTTTAACCTGTTCGATCTAGGTCGCTACTGTCATATTGTAAAAATAAATAACGCACGATATGGGGATACGGACAAGATTTCGACTCAACAATGGCAAATATGAAGATAAGTATGACGGACGTACGAAAAATTTGTTTTTAGATGTACAGTGGTGGACAAAATTTAAGCATTATTAGAAAATTATACAGAACAGTGACAAAATGTGGGCACGGCCGAAATGCGTCTTATTTATTGGACCATCTCACTCGGGTTAACATCGAAACATTTTTCATCCAGGTACCTCTTCTAATAAAATTTAACTGTATTCAATTGTTCTTCGTCAAAGTCTTAATATTCTAGAACAAAGAAATTTATTGCGTCGATTATATTATAATGTTGTCGAAACGGAAAATGCCAGTAAAGTATTGTTTCCGGTGTCCCCGTGTTTTACATCTATTTCGCATTCTTAATATGAATACTTACGATTTAGAATAATGTTTTTACGAATGTTAAGAATATGTGTGTTTACGCGATCTACCCGACTGTTATTTTATGTTTACTCAATTCATTATTATGGAATGACTATAGAAATTTATGTTTACATATCAGTCATATCAGATCAGTAAGTCATTTAATGAAAATGAAAACAAATATGTCACATTTATAACTTCGAATTATTCTTCTTTATTAATTATTTCTTGTTTTTGCTCTTCATCGAAAGTTCCCAGTCAATTTAAGAGCTCACAATCAGACTGGCAATTCATCAAATAACAAATGATTTTATATAGAATATAATGTTACACTAAAATACTTTTATATAAATTATACCACTATCTCAGCGACATCTCCAAATATGTATTTTATGGTTTTTTTTTTACCTTTGGACTTTGCCAAGGACACCTTCGCGTAAATAAGCAAAAAATATTTACACACATTCTTTGAAACACTATCTACGACAGCATAATCTCTAATATGTATCATATGAGAGATTAGGAAGAAATCTTGTTCGATCACTTTTTATCTGCCATTATACGAGTAAAAATAGTTACAAATATAAACAGTCTATAGATAGGAGGCCAGTATCTGGTGAAAACATTGACGTAGATATACTTTCATACAGGGTTGCGGCCAAGAAACCTTTTGTCCCATGATGAGAAAAGCGCCAGTTATTCAAGCTAAACCCACACGTCCTAGAAATAACATAAAACAGATATTCAATTTGTATAATGGATCTTTGCCGAACAAAATGCAATTATGAAGTCACGTCTTAGCTTTATTGTATAATTTGATTCATTGGCGTCTCAATATTTCTGTAAAATTTATTTCATTGTTGGGTCATTTATTTTGACTTTTGTTGACTTTATTTTGATGGATATCACTTCCATTGAATGTTTTTGTGGAGAACCTTTTCATTACTCTTTCATAGGTTGACGGATTTGTATTGTACTAACTGTTATCCTAAAATGTGTTTTCGGCACGACACTGTCCAAAAATGTCAGTTGATTGATTCATACGACTGTTACCTGTGACGCACACGCAAAGAATTATATACGACGAATCATATATAAAACATATACGACAAATATATTAAATATATGAAGATCTCCAAATTTAATTCTTGTATATTTAATAAGGTATATAGGTAGGTAACATATATAGCATTTATTCCTATGAAATTTACAGTGATTTCCTAAAAAGTAAATTTTTGAGAAATAAATATTTCGTTTGCAGAAAGAACAAGGCGGTATTCGAATTATAGATTCTATTCAGTTTTGAGTAAGGAGAAATAAAGCAGGTAGTATATAGTCCGAAATATTGACGATTTATACAGGATGTTAGGAAAGTTTGAAATAAATAATTTTAATACGTTTCATGTGTTAATACATCAAATATAATAATTAGAATACATGAAACATTGTTCATAAACACATTACTGTACCTTAAAATATACAAAATGTTGTCATAAATACAGTAAATAATGAAAAACCCAACTCGAGAAAATGCCTAATTTACTAATAATTATAATCAAAGATTAACAAAACACAAGATTGAATTAAATGATTGTTCGAAATTGAGATCGTTGTGCCTTAAGCACAACTCTAAATGATTGAAAGTTTCTATCCATACATTATTTAAAACATTCAGATACAGCATTCTTAAGTAGTACCGTATTCGTTCCTTCAGTTCATTCAGGTTTTGTAGAATAAATTTTACTGCTCAAGTGCTCCCAAAAGAAAAAATATGGGGTTAAATCTGTCATCGACGATGCCATTCCAGAGGTCCTTTTCGACAAATCCACCCAGGAAATATTTCATCTAGATATTTCAATGCGAGGATACTCCATTTTATTGAAACCATATTCTGTTGTCTGTAACGCCTGGAGAAAATTGAAGAACATTTCCAGCCAAAGTTTTCTCAAAGAACTGAGGTGCTAAAATCTTCTACAATACCCAGTCTTTACTGGGTTTACGTTTAACTTCTGTAGATTGAGTATGTACTTCAATTTGGCCTATCAATATTTCAGTATACACAGTTTTATCGGTTTACACTGCCATTTAAAGAAAACGTCACCTCGTCCAGTTTCTTAAAAAAATGTTGATTTATGTATTACCTGCAATATTTCCTGGGGGAACTATTTACCACCAGTTTAATTTTGGCAGATGAACTAACCATCTAAACTTTTTTCAATCTTGCTCCCTATATATTAACTTATTGCCGTAATCGGCTGGTCTACAACAGTCTATCACAAAGATATGTTGATGATGCTTACCAAAATCATCGATGACGTCATATCCGAAATTTGAATAGCACCATCTACAGTATTTGTACATCAATATGTGCACAGGAAAAATTAAATCGACATGTTGAGAATATTGTATAAAAATTAAATGCACGCTATTAAAAATATTGAATTTATTCTAGACTTTTCTAACGCACTATACATATATTAACCGATATCAGATTTACAAATTCCCAGACATCGCGTATTGATATTGTTCGTTTATCTTTATTTGTAATACATGTAGTACATATACCCCTATACGTTAAACAAAATGTACGCCTCTGCACCAGTACATTAGCGCCCTCTACGCCATCAAACATAATACTTTAGCGTAAGGAATGACCTATCTAGTGGTTGACTGATGAATGGAAAATTCATGTTATTGAAATAGCTGGGCAAGTGCTAATTAAATATTTTGCGAACATTCGCTTATATTTAATTATCGGCAAGAGGTCAATGACCCGGCGCTCTTGGCAAAGAGACGGACAATAATTATTACACTCGCATGCTTGTACGTAATCGCACCAAAATAGAATGTGATCTCTGTGACCAGAGCTGTTGGTGATGACAACCGAAACCACATTAACCTGTCGTGGCTAATAAAAAAACCGACATACATAAATCGACAAAAAATATCTAATAAAAAGCAATAACAGATACGAGTTGTGTACATAATTACGTTACGAAATCTAGATAACACTAAGTTAGTAAAGTCACCCAATTTCACTATGCAACAAGCAGGTATTGAGAAAACCAGACGTAATTGAATTACGACTCTGTTATTTTCACATTTCCAAACTCTTATGGATTTGGTCATAAAATTACAAAAATATGTACATACGTATGCATATAGTATGCATATAGTATATCAGGTATGTAAATATGAAAGCGGAATTTGCCCATAGATGGCCTAGCTGCTAATGTAATTACCGTCACACCGCGTCATTGGCGACATTTTCTCGTTTTTGTTAGAGACAATTCTGTTATATGGTTACTGAACGCACTCCTGACTGAGTCCGTGGTCGCTGTCGGTCTGTGGAACATGAGGAGATAATACGTTTTATGATCTGTGGTCAATTTTGTACGCTTTTGTAAGTGTGTGTAACTAACTGTCTGTAGATTGTAAAATAAACTAGTAAAACTTGTGGATTGCTTTATTTATAAACGCTGATCACCACTGTGCTACACTTGTGAGCCACATTTCGTTAAGAGCCGAGGAATTAAATAATAATGTAAAAAAAAATAAATAAACAAATAAACAAATTATGTCAGGTTTGAGAATAAGCAGAGTGTAATAATATTCAAAAAATTTACTTAATTAATGTTCTAAAGGCGAAGGTACTCCTGAGCAAGGTGACAAGACATGTGAGATACCTGGAACAAAACACTAGTCTGAGCAACCAATTCGCCATATGGTTTTCTTTATCAAAAATTGCATTTAATATGATTACATAGATCTTCATTAAAAGTTATACTATTTCTAAAGCTTAATTTATCGTTATAAAGCACTTTGTGTCTGTCACCCACTAGTGCAAAACTAAGGATACGCTAAGTTGTGCAAAGACTTATAGAATAGAAAGCGAGGTAACGGATAAAAATATAGGATGCACTGTGGCTCAAACACTCCACAGCAACCTGAACGGCTCAAGCACTCCGTCAGGTAAAAATAGGAAAGGGTTATGCCAGCGGCTCAAGCACTCCGCAAAGCAAATCCCAGGGTCACGCTGAACGGCTCAAGCACTCCGTAATAGCGATAAATAGGAATAAAGGATTGCGTAGCTCAGCTATCCTAAAGTTATCCTATTTAGACCTGTATATTTTAATGAAATACTTAAGTGATTAAACGTAAAATCAGTCAAGATATAGTATTTGATATTTAGGAGAAAATGGAATGCTCAGTGAATAAACTCACCAATTGATGATTATCCAGGAATTATTATAAAGAACACAATTTTTAACACAATTCAGTTTTGTTTTTAGCTACACGTACAAAGACACTCTACATACATAATGAAACGACCGATGTAGGGACTATTGGCTTCAGGCGTTTGTTTATAAAGTATATGCCTGCTGGCATCATTTCTTTGCCTCGCCTGTGTATTTCATATTCAATCGGTCTTATCTTAATGGGGGCGGTGTTACCGGTGTCGCTGTGACAGCGGGCCCATAAATTAGACTAAGGGAATAAACTTACGTCTTACACACTCTACAAAAGTTTTGACATCTGATAAAGGTTTTTATCTCACAACAATACAAGTTTCATACAACATCGTTTTTAATAGCGTTGAACATATCGAATTTTGTGTCCAGAAACTACGATTTACGACCAGCACTGATTTTCTGTTACCATTTGAAGAAAACTGCTGCAGAATCGCATCGAATGCTTGTCGAAGCCTACGGTGAGCATGCTCTTGGTAAATTACAGTGCTTTGAGTGGTTTAAAAGAATCAAAAGTGGCAATTTTGACGTGAGAAACGAAGAACGTGGAACACTACCGAAAAAGTTTGAAGCATTGTTGGATGAGAATGACGCTTAAACGCAACAAGAATTCGCGGATCAATTAAATTTGACACGAGATGTCGTCTCCATACGTTTGAAAGCCATAGGAAAGATCCAGAAGATGGGAAAATGGGTTTACATGAGCTGAATGAAAGACAGCAGGAATACCGAAAAAAACCATTTGCGAAATGCTGCTTGCCAGATACAAAAAGGAATCATCTCTCCATCGAATTGTAACTGGTGATGAAAAGTGGATATATTTCGAGAATCCTAATCGTAAAAGATCATGGATAACTCCAGGCGAACCAACGACATCGACTGTAAGGCCAAATCGCTACGGACGGAAGACAATGCTCTATGTTTGGTGGGATCAGAAGGGTGTGATCTATTATGAGCTGCTAAAACCTAGTCAAACCGTTAATACTGATGAACGCTACCGACAAATGATCGATTTGAATCAAGCTTTGCATGAAAAACGACCAGAACATCAAAAAAAGGCAACACAAAGTGATTTTGCTTCATGATTTACACCTAAAATATTACCTATCTAATTTCAGTTCATTAGGTAGGTACAACAGTAAATTCTTAAATGAAAAAAATGGTAAATCCCCGGGTAAATCTATTATTACTTCTTTTATTTAGACATTCATTAGACACAAATCGTAAAATGCAAATAACGCACCACATAACGTACCGTTTTTACAAACATGAAACCCGCCAAAATTTAAATTAGGACACGTTCACCGACCAATCACCGGAAAGCCAGGTTGTGCTTTTTACTGTAGTCTTGTGATATCCTAGGCCGCCTACCTAAAATGTTTTAAAATTTAAAACTTCCAAGAATAAGAAATAATGAAAGTTTTGCCCATGCGTTAATTTTGTCCAGGAGTTTATATATGTCAACTTTATTTAATTACATTCACGCCTTATCGATATCTTGTTTACAACATTAAATTCCTGTTATTTTCCGTATTAATATCAGACTTCTACTTTGCTTTGTTAATAGATGATTTGTCTGATCTGTCATTTTAACCGTATTGGGTTTATGAATTGACAGATACAGAGTGCATGGACAAGGAACAGATGGAAAACGACAAATGACACGAAACTAAACAAATGAATCCAGTGGCGGCTCGTGGTGATTTGTCATGGGTGGGCAACAACTAACTATTAGTAGGTTATATAGTGCAAAATAATGAAGTAAAATATAGTAAAAAAAAACTTTGACTCATCACTCTAGTTAGTCATTGTACAAGTATATGTTAATTAAAATTCTTTCAGCTTTCAAGTTGAAAATGCATAGCACTAAAATTGGATAAAACTAGTACAGACTCTTATGAATGCTACACAATTTTTATATTTACACATTTTCTAATACTTTAATAACAAAAATAATTTTACTTAATATAACAAATACAGTGTCTACAAAGTACAAACCTCGCTGAGATAAACAACATTCTGCAACGTATCTGAAAACTAAACTCGGAAATACGGAGATCGGACTGATCGGAGATTCTCGACTTCTTCCCCGCTTTTCTTCAGCAGGGTGGTCTAGCCCACCCATGTCACAGCTTACTCGAGACTCCAGTAAGCTGTGCCCGTGTTTCAAATTGTTTTATATAGTACACGTGTATAATTTTATTTTTATGTCTTCAAATCAAGCAAATCATTCGTAATTCTATTAATTAATTAATTTCTACTCATGTATTTACTATTTATTTAATTTTATATTCCAGATTCCCATGTTTCTATATTATTGTGAAATAATTTAAACTTTCAAGGGATGTTGAAAGTATACCTGTCAATAATATCAATATTAATTTTAAAATTAATCTTGGTAGACACTTATTTACTTGCATTTATTTATTAAAGCAATAAATATAATTTTTTATTTGTGCAAGGCGCTTGCGCTGTCTCGTATGTACAAAGTCAGAAAGGCAAAAGGCGTGGCTGCACACCCGGCCCGGCACCCACCACGCTAGGCATAAGCACGATAACTATTAGTTCCGCGGTTAGAAGAATGAATTGCTGCACTTACTTGCACTGCAATTTTCCACCACGGTTGCGTTGTTAGTATTAGTATATATAATCAGAACTTTTCATTGTATTATTGTTGTTATGTAATATATAATGTATTTAATTAATTACATATTACATAATTATATCTTCACTAATTTCAATAAACGATAAATAATGAACTTTGGAACTGTATATTCCTCTCCTTCTAGGAAACAGCTGGGTGGGCACTGCCCACCCTGCCACCCCTGACCAGCCGCCACTGAATGAATCGTCGTTCAGCCGTGTAGAGATATCTACTGAGCGGTGAAAATTTGTTCAGGTAGGAATCAGCTTGGATCAATGCAAGCACTAACGTCGAGAGGGTCTCAGGAGAATAACCGGTATAAGACAAAAATCGTTAATTATAAAGAAACAAGGTAGACTATAGTTTCGATGTTATGTGAAAACTGTTGAATCACTAAGGATTTTGGTTCCATCGTTTCGTTCGGGATCCATCCGTTTTACCATCTTAAAAATATGGTAAAACGTCCAAAAAAGGGCCAAAATAATGTCATGATTTTTTAATGGCGCTTTCTTTTGTCATGTAATAATGTCGATGATCTGACAAATTTAAAACACTAATTGACGTGTTTTGCGTATTTCTAAATTAAATATGTCACAACATTACCAATCTAAAGTCCGAGTGGCTTACAAGTCATTAGTATAATAATTATAATTACTAAAAAAATTTACCTGACTTTCTTTAGTAAGACAATAAGCTTAGAATTCAAAAGCACCATTGTTCGTAAAAGGTATGGAAATCACTTCATTATAATACAAATAACTTTAGAACTACTAATATTCTTCATTATAAAACACAAACGAAATTGCAAAATTTCAATATGCATTATACGAATTGATAAGAAACCATATTAGCGTGTCGTAGTTGTAATTATATACATATACTGTTAGGTACCATCAAGGAAAAATACAAAGTGACACCTTCCAATATGTCCCTCGAAATATAGGCCATAATGATATACGGTCAGTCAAAAAAGTCTCTTAAAAACATTCTTCTTAGTGATTTTTTATTTAAATTTAATTAGAAATATGTACCAAGTAAATACCGGTCGTCTCATTAGAAGTAATAAAAATAAAGTCGCTTTGAAACACTTTATTTAAACAATAAAAAATGAAACGATATTAGCAACAAGAAATTATGTCAAATAAGTATCCATACACTTTCATAAAATGCTATTCTGAACCATTAGTTATCAATAGTTTATCATGTTGGCCTGTGTCAAGTTTTGCTTGAAACAAACGAATCATGTTTGTTTAAGAACGTCACTTTTAAGTCTGTTTTGTGTAGTAGAAGCAAAATGAGTGATAAAAATTACTAAATTCCAATTTCTGTTAGAAAAATCATAGTAGATTTATGGAAAGAGAAAAATCCTTTAGAAATATTAGTAAAATAATTGGAAAATCACATGCCACTGTACAGTACGTAATAAATCAGTACAAATTCACCGGTTTCTATAAAGTGTCGCCACGGTCTAGTCGCCCCAGGAAGTTAACTGCACGAGAAGAGTCTAGTGTTGCGAAAAAGATTAGAATTAATTCTAAAATAAGCGCTCCAAAACTTGCAGAAGAAATCAGGGAAGAGTTTTCAAAAAATGTTAGCCTTCAAACAATTAGAAACTGCTTGCATCGAGCGGGTTATGTTATAACGGTCGGGTTGCTAAAAAAAAAACATTAATTTAAAAAAAAATGGAAAAACGTTTGGAATTTGCCCGAAAACATGCTAACAAAACCAATGAATGGGTTTTGGGAAACATTATCTTCAGTGATGAAACAAAAATTAACCTTTTGGGTCAGATGGCCGGGATAAAGTTTGGAGGAAAAAGTACAACTTTGAAAATTGAAATGTTTGTCCTACAGTGAAGCACACAGGAGGTAATGTTTTATTGCGGAGGTGCATGTCAGCCAATGAGACACACAATTTAGTTTTCGTTGACGGTATTATGAACCAATATGTCTATTTAAACATTCTAAGGAACACTTTAAGACCAAGTGTTCAAAAACTTGACCTTGAAGGGCGTCATTTATTCCAAAAAAATAATGATAGCAAGCACACTGCTAGACTTGTACGTGCATGGATCATCCATAATCTCCGTCAAGAACTGCATACACCACCACAATCCCTGGACGTTAATCCCATTGAGCACCTGTGGGTAGAATTAAAACGTGGCGTGAGAAAACACAAAGTTAGAAATAGAGAAGACCTCAGAATAGGATAAGAGAAGAGTGAAAGAACATTCCACCAGAAGTTACAAGAAAGCTTGTATTAAGTCCTGCAAAAAGGCTTAATGTAATCATTAAAGCAAATGGCAATTGTACAAAATATTAGACTTGAAATATCTCATAAAAAATGTTAGTGTATGGAGACTTATTTGACATAATTCTTGTTGCTAACATCGTTTCATTTTTAATTATTCAAATAAAGTGTTTCAAGCGACTTTATTATTTTTAATTTTTATTATTCCTAATTAGATGACCGATATTTACTTGAAACATATTTCTAATAAAATTTAAATAAAAAATTACACTAAGAAAAATGTTGAAAAAGAGTCGTGTTGGGGACTTTTTTGACTGACTGTATATATTTCTTGTATGTAGTAACTGTTTGTATGCTCTTGATGTCAATATGGACGCGTCCTCTATTGACCTAAAGCATAATTAAATCAAAAATTAATTCCGTATTGCCTGTATTTCAGGTAAATGCATCGAAAGTGCTCCATCATATTATTTTTTGATAATACATCAATTATATTCTTTGTCAATAAATCTGATATTTATTATTTCACTTGTTTTCAGCATACTACTTGTTTGTAGAATAAGATTGCCGAGTGATATGATTAATACTGTTGTGTTTGCGAATATTTGAATAGTTTGAGTTGACCGATTGCTGTCAGCGAAATTAGTGCAGTTATAGGCAAAATGGTAAATTAAAATAACTGTTTCGGGTGTTAATTTATAATTAATCCTGTTAAGTGCGTGAACTACACGATAGGTAGGTACCTACATTTGTATGTAGGTATCGCATTAAAACATTTTCTTCATAGGTAAATTTTTATGCACTCTGGGTAAATTTTTTACTGCAAATAATCTTCTATAAGATTAAAATATTCGCCTTAGATTACAAGATTTCCTTCTCCAGAAATAATTTGTACTGCAAATACTCTTCTGTAACTATAGTAAGTCGTTTTATGGTAAAAACAATTATGTACTATGTAGGTACGTTATTTTGTGAACTAATTTTAATAAAATAGAACAATGTCCAGGATAATTTACTTTTCTAAGATACAACTTCTAGTAAATGGACGTCTCCAATACTTAAAATATACGTGAATGTATATAAGACCAGATTCAAAAATAAAAAAATAAGACACTGACGTGTATGTACCCACTATAACATTTAAGCTAGAAAATACATTAAAACCTACGTCACTTGTTGATAGTTTCAATTAGAATGCAAATTAAGATGTTAATTACGGAGTATTAATGACGTGTGCAATCCAGTATGGTTCATTACAATACTTATTATATTTTCAATTACAATATCTATTATATTTACATTAATATTTATGAAACCTATTACAATATTTGTTATATTTTCCCGGTACATTTTTAATACTCTGAATCTATTTATGTATCTATCCTCTACTCGACCGAAACAGAGCAAATAGTAGATAAATCAAAAACAAGTACCTACTAAAGTAATAAACAAACATTACCGAATGATTCTAGATCGTACTAAAAGAATCCGATAATGGCGATAATGAAGATAACTTGCGAGACTTGCGGGAGAGAATATAAACAAAATTAAACTGTGCTATAATATAGTGCGGAGTCCAAAGTCCAAACTTCAAACTCTTTCGTCCAAAGGTTATAAATAAATGAGACAACTTTGGTGGAATGGTATGAATGTGAAACTTTTTTTTGTACAAGCACACCAGAATTACGTATAAAACCGTATTTGCTTTTATTTATCTATGTATGTAATTTTGAGACGTTTAATGAATAATGAAATGATGTATTTATTTAAATAGCTTTATGCCACCACGTGGCAAGTGTATTTTTATCAGCAGTCACAATAAAAAGAGCTCGAAATACGTCCATAAAATCGTTAAAGTGTAACAAAATTGTTATTAATCATTATCGGCAATAACAAACAAACATTGATATACATTTATCTAATATCTTGCTTTCCAGCTTACACTTACACATTTAAGTAGGTGTGTTGTTATTAAATTATTCTCATTGGGCGATATCGACTTATATTTACATTTACGACGCGTTGCTATTTGTTTACGTCCAAAAATTATTTGTTCGTTAACTTATTGATAATTCTATTTGTCATTAATTAACAATGAACGTCCTTCGCAGGAAAAACAACACACGAAAATATGATGAAATTCAAATTAAAGTGACCTATTTACATTTAAGTTATAGGTTTAATTCACAAATCTGAAAAAAATGGTCGTATGGCCCGTATAATGGGTAGGGCAACAAAATTTAGGTTAGTTCCGTGACCTGATTAATATTATATCACAAAAAATGACCTGTCTATATATAAATTCTAATACGTATATCATCTTAGAAACCTAGCTTGTTGAAAAATTATACATTCCAAGGCAGATGGTCTAGTTAACAGGAAAAAGCGTTACCCTCACACACTTTCTCACTGAAAACAATGAGGAAATTATAAGTAAAACTCACCGTATTATAATCCGGAAAGCAGGACACAATCCAAGAAGTTAAAATTATATTTTACTAAAATAACCAATAATGTTCATTACTCGGCACACGGATCTAGACACCGCAGAGTTTTTTTTTTAAATACACGCGTCAACTCAATCGACGACACCAACTTCTACCAAGACCATCGCCAACTAAATAAATATTCTAATATTCACGTCAATAAACAACAAACTATTCGAACGCAACAGCTTCTACTCGATTCGCTCATGCACGAAGTCTTGGTGAAAAATAAAATTTATTTAACTAGTAGCAGTAGCCCACCTCTCCTTGTCTTCTGCACGAGGCACACGAGGACGAATAATCATCGTTTTCTTTTTACCGTTGCGCGTAGACATGTTTAGGCCTAGCGGTGAAACTGCTGGCAGTGCTGGCGCATTGTATACCATATGTTAGAGTCAGTGGCGTAGAATAGACATCGTATTCCTAGTAGCACATTTTCAATTTCTGTTCAATTCTCATCATAAAGCATTTTTCAGATAACTAGAACTGTCGCCGGCGACAGAAAATTGGAATCATAAGATATTTACTTGTAGTTGATAAATTTGAACTATATTTCTCGCTGGATCCCTAACTCTATATTTGTAAATACCGTTTATATTTTATATGAGTTTCAAATACTAAATAGTTTATTTGAAGTATCTTATCTGACAATCTGACATAGGATAAATAAGGGCAAGTATATAACAGCATTAACAAAATAATGAATAAACATTTTGAAAATAAGACTGATTTATTGGCTTGCCTCTTAATCTACTGGCAATACAAATTAAATGTTAATGGCAGTAAATTTCGGTAATGGGGAACTGTCTCGTAGTTCTCTGGCGGAGACTATATAAGTGTATGAGTCACACATAACTCTCCTCACACGAACGAACACCCCCTCTTTTATACAGGGTGTACTTTCAAATTAGTTTTGAGAAATTACACCTTGGTGTAAAGAATTTATTATTTATTTATAAGTTAAATCTAGAATATAGACACGCAACATTCTACGTTTGTCATCTTGGCAACTAGACTGATTTTAAACATCGTTTATAATATTCCAGTATAATAAAGACTTAATTAATAATCCTCTTTCCATCAATATAACAAATATTAATGTAATATGCAGTCTGTACAAAATAAGGCACCCTTAAACAAACAACCTATATGAAATTGTTGTAGTCAACAACTAACTATATACATTTATCTTTAAAAAATGTTTAACCAACAATACCGACTAGAAAGAAGTAAGTAATATCGTGAATGTGGGTACTTTCCTGTCATCTTTATGTATACTAAAACTACGTAGATCTATAGATATAATCTAATGTTTAAAATTAATACTAATATACATTCTAATTTGTATGAAAATTTGTGATATAAATCGGTATCGATATATAATTTGCAAAGTTATCTAATGTGAATTACAGTACACAACTTTCATCTACCGGGGACTAAATTACTTATAAAAATATAACCTAACACGGTTACAAGAAACGAAGAACTAACAACTAACCAATATCAAATGTGCACCAGGCATGCATACCTGGAATATACTATACCTGTATTATATTACCTAGATTTGGGATGGTAACGTGATTTTCTGGAACGTGTACCAGTGTTGTGTATTCATAGAAAATTGTAGTTTTTCGTTTTGTACTCTTTGATCTACGTGATTATCAGAAGCTTATTTCTCTAAATAGATACTTAGGTGAGTGAAAAATTACATATAAACAATCTTTTGTCCACAAATTTTAACAAAGATATCTACGATGACGTATTTGGTATATTTCGGGGTTTTATGTAAAATTATTACACTATAATATGTGTGTATGTATGTATACGTCGTTATCATTGTATAACAAATAATATATAATAATACGATATTAATATTATTTTAATTTCAACTCTATCTACTATAGACAAATATTATTTTTGTATCTACGGTTATGGATAGATAATGAAAAAGACGGTAAATCACCTACAGACTTTTGTTATTATTGGGCATACTAGATATTTGACAGATATGGTGAATATTAATTGCATTTCAAGTATATTGGGAGACATCCGGGAAAGCTTCACGATTGTTTTATTACTTTTGTTTCATTTTTGTGTTAGCATTGTAGAGATTACATTAAATTAAGAAAACCGTTACATACTTTTTTAAATCACAGCTTTTGTTCCCTCTCTTGGATATAAATTAGACCCTTTCAGAGCGCACTTACCTATAACAGGTTTCTACTAAGTCGTAAGAATTTATACATATATTTTTAGTATAGATGGCGCAGTATCATTTTATGAATCCTTCCTACTACGACTGCTTTCGCAAGAGCACAGATTACCCACAGACGCAAGAGTTGAGTGACTTCCAACTTGTTTGTCAATTGTCAGAATCAAGTCAAGATTTAAGTTATTTCATGTCGTTAGATTCTGTTCTATGTTCTGGATTGGTTCCAGACAAATTTACAACTGTGCTGATTATCTTTTCGTATTTGTAAAGTGTTTAATTCCCAGTGTACAAATGGCTGGAGCTAGCGATCGTCATTTATATCACAACGACACGAGTAGTGACACTGAGGACTACACAGATGATCGACGAAGGAGGGTATTCAAAAATCGAATGAGGTACCATTATTTTGTAGACAATGGAGATAAAAATAGGGCAACGGTAGGAGATGCGAATTACACGTTAATGCGTGCATTTTTGTTATTGACGAATGGCAGAATAAGAATATATGTTTCTATGACATCTATATGTGTGGCCTTTGTCCTGGAATTTTGTATGGCTTGAAGTGTTTCAGTTTCATGTGATAGCTATATGTTTACCTGTACCCATAAAAAAATATTGTTATGGCTCATTAAAGTGCAATTAATAGTAAATTTTAAATAAATATAAGGAAGTGCTAACTGTTTTCATTTAAAAGTATTTAGAAGTTATAAGTTGCACAATAAGAAAGCACCGTTCTATAAATAACTTCCATATATTCAAACAACAACGTATTTTTTGTGTTTTGTGTGCTGTCCAGGACCTTTCAACCATTACTCATAGTTTTCATCTTGCATTCATAATATTTTACTTTAATTATGTAAGTAATGCTTTAGGAAAAAATTACTTTAATTTTGATATCACTTAATTATTAATTTTCAATCATTTATAAAACTTGTAGCGTGACAACAGGTACACTACAAGTTTTAAGTAATGCTTGAATTACTGTGATATTCATCTTTATAATTGAACATCGACAGTACATATACAGCACTTTAAGTATTATTTTACTGAAAAAGGTAAATTCTAGATATATTGCAGTAAAGCAAACACTATAAACATTGTAATAACATGATGTTAATTAATATTTCCAATAATGGCCGTAGGTGGTACTGGTGGTTGAAAAATAAAATTAATTAGTAGGACTGTAGGTGAAATTTGATCGGCTGTGTTGACTTCACATGACTTTTTCTGTCAATTTGTGTAATTTGTGCCTCTAGTATATTAATTCTCTTTCAAATATTTTCATATTTTACAACTACTGTAGTTGAAGGTTCAATACCCCTATCCATAATGTTCTTACCATTTTTTTTTACACATCCGCTTTCACTGTACTTGTTTTTCTGTCTATAATAGATTTATTTTTTTTACGGGCTTGTTAATATCAAAATCCAAATTGCTTTGACTGGGTGATCTATCGTATCATTTTTCAAAATTACTTGAATGGACCTATATAGTCTTCTATAAATGTTGCTGCAACAATGTTATTTGTACTGTAGTCCGAGGTAGTGCAGTGAGCCTACTATTGGGGGTGTCTGTAATTGAAATGCAGATTGATATTCTAAATTGGCATTATTACGTTTCCCACAAAAGCTCACTACCACCTATTACAGTAAATAATGGGATTATAATTTATTGATACATTTTAACTCCAATGCTGTATAGAATACTTACTTAAAATATTAATTTCAAGATATAATACAGAAACTAATGTATGGTATATACATTTTTTTTGTAGCAGATTTTGTTTTATAAAATCAATTTCACTTATTTTTCAATTTGTATAGGATTAGCTATAGTTTTTGTTTTCTTTTTTCTTTTGATAAACTTTAGACAACTTTATTTTATTATGTATTCTATATCGTCCACTATATAGAACATCGTGAATTCTATAATTCCACTGTACATATAGGACATCTTTTACTTTAACTAGGTAAATTATTTGGGTCAGTGCATTTTTAAAATACAAACATCTACCTACCTGCAGGTACAAATAGCTAGGAATTTATTTACTATGATTTTCTTTTTTTGAAACTGGCAGGAATTCAAATATTCCCCACAAAACTTTCGTGCAAACAATTGTAAAAAGACACTTGTACAATAGCCTTGTTGTTATTTTCAGACACAGAAAGTACATGCATGACGTTTATTTAATATTCAAATAAAAGTAATTAGATTTTGATTTGATCATAATGACTTTCTCAATTACATAATACTTTTAATAAACAATTGAATATAAATATTTGAAATATAAATAAGTAGTGGAAATTAACAATGCATTTCGAAAATTTAAAAATAAAACTTAGTACAAGACTCAAAGCAATTTGTGTATTATATAGTAATTATTTTAACGCAGTTTTTTTTTAAACTGTGACAAATTTTCAAACTCGGGTGAATAAAGCTGTATTTCACTTTTACCAACAAATTGAAAAGTAACATTCTTTTTATAGCAATTCAATTTCCTGTTGAACGTATCATAATGGATAGAGAGGACTTAAATTATAATGATATTAAGTTTACGAGAGGAGTATCAAAAGAATTTAAGCATATGAAATACAAAAGTGCAAGTTTATACGTAGATATTGTTTTATAATATTTAAATTTTGCAGTTCATTTTTATTATGTTCTAATTAAAAAAAATTACCTTCAATAAGAAGTACATGAAAATAAGTGTATGTCAACACTATGCTATGGTAAAATGGTAAAAACAACACCGCTTTCACTATTTGATTTAAACTAGCAACACTAATAATTTTTAATGATCTTCAAGCCTCTTTGTTCAATTCAAATCACTTTACTTGAACAGCATGTGAACATCAAAATGTCATTTCAGTATTTGTTTATACTATTCTTGTTGATATCTTCTTATCTAATCTTTTATGTAAGTAATTTTGCCATGATTTCATAGTTGTGTTTTTAAAATATTCCATTTGTTTCATCCAATGAAACAGCTGAAGCCATAACTATTATGTATAACAATTTAAGTTGGTAACAAGTCAGGATATGGAAAAATAAGTCTCCTGAGATGTTTTCAGAGAGTTGAAGTCGATAATTATTTAATCGTATTAATGTGTGTGTATCATCAATTGATAATTTTTTAGTGTGCTCATTTAGGAACAGTTAAGGTTTATTGTTATTGCCGTTTTAAAACTATGAAAGAAAGTAAGTAGCAATTTTATATCTTGAATTTCGCACACTAAGACGACATTTTATGTATTTTTTAGGGTTTGAAGCTAAATCTGTTACAATTCTCGCAGCAAATTGATGAAAAATATTTGATCGTTAAACGATGAAATTCTCACACATAACGCATATACCTTTATAAATGTTGCCACATTTTTATTTCCATCCTTAAAGCTTAAATGGCTCGACGAGTAACTAATTTTAATATTGCTTTGCGTAGTTATGGGTCAATGTTGAAGCCAAAACCGTGCCTTGTACAACGTTCCACGTCCCTATCGGACCCACGGTGCCACTCTGTAGCTACGCCTAAGCAATGTCACAATGTTCCTCGCAATAGGCAAGGGCGCCCCATTCTCCTTTCTTCCCCCCGCACTAACCGTGTCCTCATTTCAGATCAAGGGGCATACTGCAAGCCACTGGCTCCAACAAGAACCTGTCCCAACCGGGCAACTCTGGTAGTAACATGTCCAGTGAGGACAGGGTTACTCTCGTCGTGGACAACACAAGGTTCGTGGTGGACCCAGCAATATTCACCGCACACCCTAATACTATGCTTGGTAGAATGTTTAGCTCGTCTCTAGACTTTGTGCACCCCAACGAGAGGGGTGAATATGAGGTAGCCGATGGGATCCCTGCGTCAGTTTTCAGGGCTATCCTGGAATACTACAAGGGGGGCTTGATTAAGTGTCCCCCTTCTGTTTCCGTGCAGGAGCTGAGGGAGGCATGCGATTACTTGTTGGTGCCCTTTGACGCCAACACCGTTCGGTGCCAAAACTTGAGTAAGTGTTCTTAATACAAACAGTGATGGCCAGGATAAATTTTTTTTATTTCCTGCCTGTATTTTAATGCACAAAAGGATAAGGGTTTTGTTTATTAAATAATATTCGAGGTGGCCAAATATTGAAGTGAAATGTTTTATTGTTACTAAACAATGGGATAATATGGCTGTTGATTATACATTTTAGTTATTATTTAATAATAATAATAATAATAAATGATCTTTAATGAACGTATGCATTCAAAAGGTACTTGACCAAGGTCTTTCAGCCCATTAACAGTCTAAAATCAAGAACACAATGTTTCTATTTTTATTACCACAACACTAATTAAAGAAGACAAATATATATATACTTATAAACACAAAATACCATTGTTCTATCAAAATTTATTTAAAAATGGCACTTTTCCTTTGAGTAATGACATTAATATTTGGATTTTCCCACATATGGTAATTACTTGATGGGTGTGTGTAGTTTTTTCCTATAGTTGTCTTCAAATTGAATATACAATATGGTGCTAGCAACTCTGTTTCCAGTTGCCTGGCCAAATTTTAAGTGAGAAATGCATGTGAGTCCCAACATACTCTATTTTATCTATAAAAAACTCATAAATTTAACATTGTGTGCCAAACCGTTTAATTCCAGATGTAATTTAAAAAATGTAAAGGCTTTTTCTTAAAAATTCATTGTGTAAATGGATGATCAAAATAGTCAAGTTAAAATTGGTTTATCCCGGCATTAAATACAGAGCGTTGCAAATTACAACCCATCACTTTGTGTGGGCCCTCATGCTGTCCAAAATCCACGTTATTTCTTACATTTCAGGAGGCCTGCTCCACGAACTGTCCAACGAAGGCGCCAGATGCCAATTCGAGGTGTTCCTCGAGGAACTCATTCTACCTCTGATGGTGAATTCAGCGCAGAGGGGCGATCGCGAGTGTCACATCGTCGTGTTGCTGGACGATGACAGCGTGGATTGGGACGAGGAATATCCGCCTCAGATGGGCGAGGAATACAGTCAGACTGTCAATAGCACTGCCATGTATAGATTCTTTAAATATATAGAGAACAGGGACGTAGCAAAGCAAGTACTGAAGGATAGGGGTCTTAAGAAGATACGCCTGGGTATAGAAGGTAAGAGTTCATCAGAAATTTATTATTAAATTCAAAAGTTTTTATGTTTCAGTTTTCAATTTCAAATCTGTAATACTAATTTACTGTCGAAATTTTATTAAAAATCCATTGAACGTACTGTACAGGGTTTTAGGATAGTTTCTGGCATAACTTTAGCAGAGCAGTGATTGGGCCACCAGAGAACTAAAGCTTAAATTAAGGCCAATCCAATAAACAATAAAAAAAACCTCATGTTGTCTACGGCAGAACGCCACTAGGTCGGGTCAATAAATTGTTAAGTTCAGAGCGAATACAACTAATGCTGTTGACAAGAATATTCTATGTCCTGTTGATTTGATTTACACTAATCTCTCTCTTTGACTAATCATGACAGCTTTTTGGCATGTGGAAAGTGGAATTTTAAGTTAGTGTCTTAATCTGATAGTATTTACCCAGTTAAAGCAGCCACATTAGAATGAAGTACAGACTTCAGTTATCTTCCCAGTGTTATTATTTTTTTTTTGTGGATTAAAAACCACTTCTCATTTTAAAACACACGCTTGGAATTGTCAATTTCAAATTCTTTAAATTGTTCACATATTTAAAATTGGTTAAGGGATTGTATTTTTGGCCTCGATGAACTGTACCAATTTATGAACTTGCAATAAGCTAGCATTAGTGTAGAGAGGCAGAAATATATTAATTACAACTTTTTTGACTTTGTGGGGTGCTTTAGTTATTTTTATCTACTGCTTTTACTGCTGGAACCACCCTGAAATACTGTATACAGATAAAATTCTCTTTTAAAAATCTTACTTTGGTACTCAGCAACTTGTTTTTACATATTCTAAAGTGTTAATCCAAAAGTAGATTTTATGTAATTTCTATAATAGGTATTTATCTTTTTTGTGGACAATTACATTTCTGAAACAATAGTTACACAAAAGAACCTATTTCCCATAATTCTAGAATGGTGAATTTTGAATAGTGCATCATACATCCTGTATGTACCATTAAGAATAAAACTAATGACACACTTTTGATACTTCTGGTATATAGGCAAGGATGAATTAATTTTAGAATTAATTATGCTATTGATGACTTTTCTAGTCATCAATAGCGTGGCCATTTTAAGACTAAGGATATAATTAAGTCTAAAATGATTCCATTATCGCCTGTATTTCAGGTATCATATTTATCATTACATTCTTTTTCAATGGTACATAAATTGAAACATTTCTATTAATGAAAATACCTTTTATCCATGATACTTTTAAGACGATAATACAAGCCCCTTGTTTTTTTTTCTATTATAAATATAATGGATCGAACGACATTAATTTCAATCAAATTTGCTAGGTTTTATCTATTGAAATTAATTTTTATCTCTGCAATTTAGTTTCACATATACTTACTGTAAATTTAAACATAAATTTTACTATAAATGTAAATTTAAACTGTAAATTTAATGAATATTATTAATAGGATTCGGTAGGAATGTGCATATTCTTCACTCGATTTGCACATTAATTATAATTGTTTGTATCCTTATCTGTACAAATTCAAGGTACTACATTTATGTACGAACTGGTTTTTTACAGTAATAAATTGTTCTATAAATAAAGTACCAGTCAATAACTTAGTCAATGCTAAAGTTTTTATAACAAATTTATTGTGTTAGAACTAGTTTTCAGTATAAGTTTTTATTGTCTGTGGAATTTTTCTTAGGCAAATCTTTTATCGTCATTTTAAATAGGCGGTAATAATTAGAAAGGAATGTATACTGATTGATGTTGGATAATGCAAGAGCGTGAAAAAGTTCTAAAGTTATTCTTGAGTAGGAACTGCTGAAAATTCTTTTTTTTTATCTTCGTTATACCAGGAAAATTATAATAAACAGTATAATTTTAGGAAAAAATATTAGAATATTTAAAAATACTTAATTGAATTGCAATTTAAAAACTGAAGACTCATTTTATTCCTTTAAATAAAACTAAATTTAACCAAGATTCACATCAGAGCCGACATTAAAAAAAAAAAATTTCAAATGTTCTTGTATTTCCTTAAAATTTATGATTTAGGTAATTAATGATCTAGGTAATCTAGAATACCTGAAACTGGAAAAATAAACAACATTTCTGTCTAATTTAATCAAGTAATTGGAGAGAAATTTACTATATTATTGAATAAAAAAAGTGATTATAAAAAATGTGAACAGTGCCTGTTTATTTATTTATATTTCTATGACTAAGATGCTTATGATGTGTAGCATGCAGTGTTATAAATTAAGACAAGATAATGCATCAGTTGTAGTTTTTTGCTAACCAATTTTACTTTTATCCAGGTCTGGACTAGGCTGACAATCACTGACTAAAATTCAATTTTTTGCTATCAATGATTAGCTTATTCACTTGAATCAAATACAATCGAAATTAATAACAAATTATTACTACTGAAATATAAAATGTTGCAGTATAAAAATTCAAGTGTCTAAGAGATATAGCATGAAGGAAGACCGAAAAAAGTGAAATTTAAAATAAAGAAATCCAGTTTTAAAAATAAAAATTTTGCATCCTCTATTAATTTCTGCATAACTAATGTGCGTCTCGTTTCTAAACTATTGGTAATACTAGAAAATTAACTGAAAGTTATTGATTTTTTTTAACCGCTTAAATAATGTAATAATTTTTCTGAAAAAAATTAATTAAAAATGATATGTAGCCCTTCAAATGTTTTTTTTTTGGGACTTTAATGGCAATGTTGCATCTTTACAAAGCAAAATATGGCGTTGTTTTGTATTTAGATATTAAAGTATGATTAAAATCTTGCCAAAGAGATGTTTGAATAGGGCTGATTGTGGATGGCTTTCATAATTTCATACGAAAATATATATAGAAATTAAAACATGTAAGACCACGTTAACCAAATAAGCTCGATAGTAAATATACAATTTTCATAATCCAGTTTCTTCCCCACAGGTTATCCGACGTACAAGGAGAAGGTGAAGAAACGTCCAGGCGGCAGGGCCGAAGTCATCTACAACTATGTTCAGAGACCCTTCATTCACATGTCGTGGGAGAAAGAGGAGGCCAAAAGTCGCCACGTAGACTTCCAATGCGTCAAATCAAAGAGCGTCACCAATTTGGCTGAAGCTACGGCCGACCCAGCCCTAGAGCTCGACGCTAGGGGTAATCCGATCGTCGCCGCAACTATAGCGGAGCCTCCCCCTCTTTTACCCATCGGTCTGCCGCCTTTAGCCGGAGATATCGATGATGGCGCCGTCGGGGATCTCCCCGAGCTAGACTTGGCAAATAATGTACCACCGGATGAACCGAATCTGTAATAACGTGGATCTTACAGTCTGAAATTAGACGTACGAGCTTGTTTCGTTGATTTTCGTTTTTGTACAAAAAGGATGTCCACGTTTTACACTTTTTTCTAATATATTATATATACACCTAGTTATATTTAGCCTTTGTAAACGATTTATGGAAGCATTTATTTTGAAGGCAGGTTAATTTTTTAAGAACTTTTACTTATTTGGTGTATGTGCACAAATATATTCGATATCATAATGGATTATAATGCAGTGTGTTGTATACAGGGTAGAATATTGTATTGAAAGTGATTCAGGTTGTGTTACGAGAAAAAGTGGGACGTATACATAAGATAGGTAGTAATATAATTGTCTGTCAAGTAAGAGCACATCAGGCTTTCTAACCAACAATAGTTCTTCTGGAAAAGACTAACCAAGATTATTTATTTCTCAGACTCTCAAACGTACCTTCATACGAAGATAACTTATTTATGAACGAACTTGTTCGGTATACAAATTTTGATCGATTACAGTAACTCTGTTCATTCTTGACGTACTGTAATCAAATTCTTCATGCTTCTTCATTTTGCAAACTCCAGCTAAATATACGGATTCTAATGTCAAGGCAATTACTACGATATTTATAAAAATTTTAAAGTGTTATATTTGGCTGTGTCCTTGCTCACGATAAACGATACTGATTTAAGTCCGTAAAAACAACTAACATTCCCATGGTCTATAATGTCCACGATTACCGCAAACCCTTGAGACTGAAAATTTAAGAAATTTGTGTTGCTCACGTTCTCATATTTATTTGTAACACGTTTCCCCCCGTGATGTTTAATCGGGCGGGGAAAAGTTGCTTAGTATCTAATATATAGGGTTTTCCGTTTCATTGAATCTGCAAAAATGGGGGAGACCCTATCAGTGTCATTTTGTTCGTCGTAAACCCCAAATTGTGAAGACCAATGCAGAAACTGAAAAATATTTAACACTATGAAAACTCTATAATAGCGGGTTTTGACAAATCCTTTTATTTTTAATCAGCAGGAATGTAAACGCTTTGCTTTTCTTATAAATGTAGCTTAAGGTTTTATACTTGTTGTTTTTATTAAAAAATGCAAATATATGGAGTAATTGTATTTGTTGTTTTATTTCTATAAAATCTGCCCTAACCTAGTGCTTAAGTTAACCTAACATTAGTAGAGATGTATTTATTTAGTTAACGGTTCCTGTATTCTAAAACAGTCACTGACAATCTTCCACTTATCTCCTTGTGCCGTTACCACAAAGTTCTGTTGGAAGGTTTTGGGCGGCTTGTCCTGGTATTTCACTGAACCACTCGCTTGAATCATAAAGGTAAGTTGACCACTAACAGCTGAATCTAAAATGCCATTCTTAATATATCAATTTAGTCTTTTTGCCATTATCTTACCTAGGACTGGTTGAGCATCTAAGGTTGTTATAACGTGATCCGTAGGAGGTAAATCAATAACGAATTTCTGTATGTTTTCATTTCCTGTGATTCCGTTACCATTCCATGCCAGCAATCCCGTATCTAAATACAATCTGGACATTAACTGAAAATGTATTTATACTGGGTATATTATCATAATAATAATATGTGAACTTACATGCCGCCTTTTGTCGATCGTTTCATAGTAAAGTTTTGTAAATTCTTCCGCAGTTCTACATGCTTGGTCGATTTTTGCTTTCATCTAAAACAATCATAAAATGCAAAAATTATCTTTTAATAATTTATGAAATTTATACCTGATCCATATTAGCAATCCTATTTCACTAACAAAATATACAAAAGCCGTTTTTAAGGTTATATTTATGCAATCTACATTCTACGAACCACAGATTATGCAGCTTCTACAAACTAACCACTAGTAAATTCATATTCATTATTCATACCAGAGACATAATTCATACGTACATCGGAATGCTGTATTCCGATTTATCTGTTCTATTATGTTACACTTTGGCACTAAGCGTTTCTAGATAAAGACGATGCTAATAGAAACGAAGTATAAAGAAAAGAGATAACAATATACTATACGTTCACTGGTAAATATCCGAACAAAGGTAATGGTCTGTTTAATATAGTTACTTTTAACATTATGTGGTTGGCTGTATTGGATCAATATTACTAAATAGTGTGTCTCTGTCATTTACTTGATGTTAGAAAGAAACATGCGTGGCATAGAACACAGATTATAATGTATAGAACCTTTTTTTTGTATGTAGGGTGTTAAATCAAAATAAAATGTCTTGAGTGTTGTTTTTTTTTATAATATAAAACGCACACGACTTTTGAATAAACGCATAAAAGGCGAAAATAACAAATAATTCCGTAAAAAGTTCAATGAACTTTTGGTGCGCCTATATATTTTAAGGATTAATTTTTAATGATTTTTTTACGTGCCCGTAACACCTATTTTAACACTTTACATTTACGAGTGGGCGTAACGAGTGGCGAATATGATTGAATATTGATTGCGGCACTGCCTTAAGTCTTTATTGTAAATTTAATACGAAAGTAAATAATGGAATGTTATGAAATACTGAAACTGTGCAAAACCGTTTCAGAAAAATTTGCAACAATTTTATCCCCGCCAAAAGATGTTATTCCGCATTGAAATCACGTGACCCGCAGAGACCAGTTATTTTTTTAGTCATGATGGCGCCAAATATTAATTTCTAGTTTTTGTGCTGCCTGCAACAATCGGGGTGGATGTTTTGCATTAAATTTCCGTAAGACTTTAATTCCCCAATCATTTAAACGAATTATTAAACCTTAATTTTCACCTGAATAAAAGATTAACCCGTTTCGATAACTGGAAATGTGTAATGAGGACATGTTGGTAAATGATAAAAGAGATAGACGCAGAGAGATTTTCTAACTTTCATCGAAGAAAACCTCAATGTAATGGGATGCTACTAGTAGCACTTTAAGGCCAAAGTAACGAAATAGTTTTATTAACACTTTTAGCGATTCTATTGCTTGTTTTCTAAATGTATAGCGAAATTACACAAACCGTAAAAAGAGACAGAGAACGAGAAGTAGTTTGCAGTTCGTCTTTCCTGTGCTGTGTCGACTGCCGAGTGTGCTGCCCTCTATATTGTCAATGTTGTTAGGCTTACCAAATGGAGTCTAATGGAGGCGATTTAATCAAAATCCTTTGAAAAATCAATCGAAAGCATGAGAAACTTTAAAGAAATGGTAACGAACTGGATATTTTTTTAAAAAGTTTTGGTTAAAAATGTGTAAAACTGTGTGCGTGCAAGTGATAGCTAAATAGTGAAATGTTTACAATGTAGACATGGGAGACACCTCTGCTGTTTGTCACTTAATTTTGCAAGATTATTACCTGTAATATTTATATTATTGTAATATACGCATGAAATGTACCTTTCTTGCATGTTAAACGACGTATTTATCGGATTCCAAAAGGCAAAAACAGTCCCTATCAACTCACACAGAGATTGCCAAAGGCTAGATACAAATCCTTTATTTTTTCAGATTTAATTGTTGCAGCATTAGTACAGCTTTGAAAGTATAGTGTGTAAGCAATGTCTTTTATGAATAGGATGCTCAACAAATTTTAATTCGCCAGTGAATGATTTAACATGCTAATTGTTGCTATTCTGTTGTTGCAGACGTAATTATGTGTACAATCTTGATGTTCAATCACAGGATAACTATGTAGTAAGTAAATTTTGCTTCTTGGCACACTCAAAGGAACTCAAGTAACACCGTAGTTAGTAACAGTGGATACATTGCTATGTTATCTGAGAAAGGAACCGGGTTTGGTGTGCGTATACATAACCGAACTGTTTATTTTAGGTTGTGCAGAGGAGCCAACCTACCTGCGCAACATAAGTGCAATGTCACAGAGAGTAAAGAGGCCTAACCGTTCTGAAGATGGCTCAGTTCCTGTTAAAAGGCGGAAAGTAAGTATAACTTTTTCTACTGATATCAAACTGTCAACCTCAAGAAGAATATTTCTTTGCTTGCTTGTTGTATGGTTATCAGTAGTATATCAGTAAATAATTATACATTTCTAAAAACATATACATATTTTATCTAATAGTCAGTAGTATTTTTAATCATGTATTCACCTACCTACTTTTGGTTCACCAACGGAATTATACTAATAGATTATTTTCATTTTTACAATATATAGGTGTAATTCTTTGTCGACGTAGATGTTATGTGAAATTAATAACAGAAAAATAATGCTTGTTAGTGTGAGGTACAAGGTGGATCAGTTAGGGTATGGAATTATTCAATATCGAAGTAAGTAATAATAGCTAATAGTTTTGATGCATTCATAGTTTACAACAGTTTTAATATGCACTGTTTATAAGTAACAGTATATGGGCAATATTATATATATATATATATATATATATATATATATATATATATATATATATATATATATATATATATATACATATAATGTAGTGAAGTTAAATCAATGTAAAATATATCGATCAAGTCAAATAGTCTTGGGAAATATATAACATTAACTAGAGGAAGATTTTAAAATCGTGTTTTGTTTGAATAACTATTAAGTAATTATATGTGCTATTATCAAGGGGTGTTAAATTAAAAATCAATTTATGTTCGTCAGATCTTTAAGACTATCGATTTAATTCTGTGGTAGATCTCTTTATGAAGGTAATTAAAAACGTTCAAATCGGTCTGAACTTTTAATTCATTTTCAATTTCAGGATAATAAGCAATTTTGTTTTTATGATGAATGAAAGAAATGGTGCAATCTTTTCGATAATATAATACTTGGTATAATATATTATCGAATTATTGTCGATATGTGAATTGATTGTATAAATTCGCATAATATCGACAATAATTATATTGTAGACAATATAATATTTTTTTCTTAATTTAATACGCATTATTTTATGTATGCTATTAATATTCATAATTTCTTAATTAATAATTACTTAATTTAATCATTTAATTTATAATGTAACTAAAGTAGGTGGATAAATACATTTATTGTACCTATACATAATTTAGTAATGTATACGTCATATATACGTGCTAATATCTGAATATATATGAAATTTTCTCGTATTGATCTCGCCGTTACACAGTACGTACAAGCAGAGTTTAATAAAAGATTTGTTAAGACTCTTTAAGATTGTATCAGAAAGATAGTGTTGATTTGTTTTGCTATCGCAGCAAAACAAAATAGTATTAAAATATTCATTGGGTCGAGTAAAATAATGTTATAGATAGAACGCTGCCAAAATATTATATTTATGGTGTTGAAAAGTAGATAGGTATACTGCAGAATGGCACCTAAATAATATATCGAACTATTTATATGACTATATATATGACTATATATATGACTATATATACTATGACGTGTTAATTTTGTCAGTATATCGTCAAAATGACCAGCATATGAATTTTTCTTTATACATATAATAAATCAATTCTTTCACAAAATGATCCAGTATGTAAAAGAACCAAATCAAAGAATGCTGTGTCTGAAACAAATTTTAATACCTGTCAATTCAATTCACTGTCATCAGTCAAAATTGAAACTTCACTCCCTCACGTGCTGAAATTCTCGAATAATTCCATTGTCCCATCTGTATAGTCGCAAGTAGTAACAATTTCTGTTTGTGTTATTAGCGAACGGCGGCCGAGGAAGAGGAAGCGGCCTCCTTGGCTGCGGGAGCATGGCAGCCGAGATCGAATGACCTGAAGAGCATCTACAACCGTACCACCACCGAGGCGCCTGCCGAACTGTTCCGGAAGGATCTGATCAGCGCCATGAAGCTGCCCGACTCGGAGCCGTTGGCCACCGACGAGTATTGGGTTATAGTGGATCAGTGGAAGCAGGAGTGGGAGAGGGGAGTCCAAGTCCCGGTCAACCCGGACTCCTTGCCGGAGCCCAACGTCACCATCAGCCACTGCGACAAACACAGAGTACCGCATGAGTTTAGACTGTAAGTAGTTTTTTGTGATCTGCTTCTATCCGTGTTTTTGTAGCGTAAGACTGGTTTTTTTTTTCCATATTTAGGATTTCAACAAATCCTTTCATATTGTAGAATCTTATATTTTCATATTCAAATAACATAATAATATATTATAGAATTTGGATTCGATAGTAAATGAAAGGTATTAATTAACAGTCCAAAGTATAATATCGAAATTTCCGAATAAATACAATTCTCCCAACCTTTGTAGTTACCTTCGTCGAATACCGATATATTTTAGGCGCATTTTGTAATAATATATCACCATAATACTGGAATGGTTAAAAATTACGGCAAGTTATTGAATTTTAAGTATAACTAAGCTTGACTAAAATTAGAGCACCCTTTCAAAAAATCCTGTTTTGTTCTCTCAAACTATGGGGTTAGTCTTACGATTTTTCTATAAATAAAAACCTAGATTCGATAGTAAATGATGGGTATTAATTAAGAATCCAAAACATAGTTTGAGAATTTATGAAAAAATACTCTTCTCCCAACCTTTGTAGTTACCTTCATTGCGTCCTAATATATTTTAGATGAATTTTGTAATAATATATTATCATAATACAGGAATGGTTAAAAATTACAGCAAGTTATTGAATTTTGAGTATAACTAGGCTTGACTAAAATTAGAGCACTCTTTGAAAAAATCCTGTTTTATTCTCTCGAACTATGCGGTTCATCTTTCGGTTTTTCTATAAATAAAAACCTAGATTCGATAGTAAATGATGGGTATTAATTAAGAATCCAAAACATAGTTTGAGAATTTATGAAAAAATACTCTTCTCCCAACCTTTGTAGCTACCTTCATTGCGTCCTAATATATTTTAGATGAATTTTGTAATAATATATTATCATAATACAGGAATGGTTAAAAATTACAGCAAGTTATTGAATTTTGAGTATAACTAGGCTTGACTAAAATTAGAGCACTCTTTGAAAAAATCCTGTTTTATTCTCTCGAACTATGCGGTTCATCTTTCGGTTTTTCTATAAATAAAAACCTAGATTCGATAGTAAATGATGGGTATTAATTAAGAATCCAAAACATAGTTTGAGAATTTATGAAAAAATACTCTTCTCCCAACCTTTGTAGCTACCTTCATTGCGTCCTAATATATTTTAGATGAATTTTGTAATAATATATTATCATAATACAGGAATGGTTAAAAATTACAGCAAGTTATTGAATTTTGAGTATAACTAGGCTTGACTAAAATTAGAGCACTCTTTGAAAAAATCCTGTTTTATTCTCTCGAACTATGCGGTTCATCTTTCGGTTTTTCTATAAATAAAAACCTAGATTCGATAGTAAATGATGGGTATTAATTAAGAATCCAAAACATAGTTTGAGAATTTATGAAAAAATACTCTTCTCCCAACCTTTGTAGCTACCTTCATTGCGTCCTAATATATTTTAGATGAATTTTGTAATAATATATTATCATAATACAGGAATGGTTAAAAATTACAGCAAGTTATTGAATTTTGAGTATAACTAGGCTTGACTAAAATTAGAGCACTCTTTGAAAAAATCCTGTTTTATTCTCTCGAACTATGCGGTTCATCTTTCGGTTTTTCTATAAATAAAAACCTAGATTCGATAGTAAATGATGGGTATTAATTAAGAATCCAAAACATAGTTTGAGAATTTATGAAAAAATACTCTTCTCCCAACCTTTGTAGCTACCTTCATTGCGTCCTAATATATTTTAGATGAATTTTGTAATAATATATTATCATAATACAGGAATGGTTAAAAATTACAGCAAGTTATTGAATTTTGAGTATAACTAGGCTTGACTAAAATTAGAGCACTCTTTGAAAAAATCCTGTTTTATTCTCTCGAACTATGCGGTTCATCTTTCGGTTTTTCTATAAATAAAAACCTAGATTCGATAGTAAATGATGGGTATTAATTAAGAATCCAAAACATAGTTTGAGAATTTATGAAAAAATACTCTTCTCCCAACCTTTGTAGCTACCTTCATTGCGTCCTAATATATTTTAGATGAATTTTGTAATAATATATTATCATAATACAGGAATGGTTAAAAATTACAGCAAGTTATTGAATTT
Source organism: Rosalia funebris (assembly GCA_037954035.1). NCBI lineage: Eukaryota > Metazoa > Arthropoda > Insecta > Coleoptera > Cerambycidae > Rosalia > Rosalia funebris. The sequence goes on from JAZFAV010000022.1 coordinate 15,061,970, forward strand.
TGAGTATAACTAGGCTTGACTAAAATTAGAGCACTCTTTGAAAAAATCCTGTTTTATTCTCTCGAACTATGCGGTTCATCTTTCGGTTTTTCTATAAATAAAAACCTAGATTCGATAGTAAATGATGGGTATTAATTAAGAATCCAAAACATAGTTTGAGAATTTATGAAAAAATACTCTTCTCCCAACCTTTGTAGTTACCTTCATTGCGTCCTAATATATTTTAGATGAATTTTGTAATAATATATTATCATAATACAGGAATGGTTAAAAATTACAGCAAGTTATTGAATTTTGAGTATAACTAGGCTTGACTAAAATTAGAGCACTCTTTGAAAAAATCCTGTTTTATTCTCTCGAACTATGCGGTTCATCTTTCGGTTTTTCTATAAATAAAAACCTAGATTCGATAGTAAATGATGGGTATTAATTAAGAATCCAAAACATAGTTTGAGAATTTATGAAAAAATACTCTTCTCCCAACCTTTGTAGCTACCTTCATTGCGTCCTAATATATTTTAGATGAATTTTGTAATAATATATTATCATAATACAGGAATGGTTAAAAATTACAGCAAGTTATTGAATTTTGAGTATAACTAGGCTTGACTAAAATTAGAGCACTCTTTGAAAAAATCCTGTTTTATTCTCTCGAACTATGCGGTTCATCTTTCGGTTTTTCTATAAATAAAAACCTAGATTCGATAGTAAATGATGGGTATTAATTAAGAATCCAAAACATAGTTTGAGAATTTATGAAAAAATACTCTTCTCCCAACCTTTGTAGCTACCTTCATTGCGTCCTAATATATTTTAGATGAATTTTGTAATAATATATTATCATAATACAGGAATGGTTAAAAATTACAGCAAGTTATTGAATTTTGAGTATAACTAGGCTTGACTAAAATTAGAGCACTCTTTGAAAAAATCCTGTTTTATTCTCTCGAACTATGCGGTTCATCTTTCGGTTTTTCTATAAATAAAAACCTAGATTCGATAGTAAATGATGGGTATTAATTAAGAATCCAAAACATAGTTTGAGAATTTATGAAAAAATACTCTTCTCCCAACCTTTGTAGCTACCTTCATTGCGTCCTAATATATTTTAGATGAATTTTGTAATAATATATTATCATAATACAGGAATGGTTAAAAATTACAGCAAGTTATTGAATTTTGAGTATAACTAGGCTTGACTAAAATTAGAGCACTCTTTGAAAAAATCCTGTTTTATTCTCTCGAACTATGCGGTTCATCTTTCGGTTTTTCTATAAATAAAAACCTAGATTCGATAGTAAATGATGGGTATTAATTAAGAATCCAAAACATAGTTTGAGAATTTATGAAAAAATACTCTTCTCCCAACCTTTGTAGCTACCTTCATTGCGTCCTAATATATTTTAGATGAATTTTGTAATAATATATTATCATAATACAGGAATGGTTAAAAATTACAGCAAGTTATTGAATTTTGAGTATAACTAGGCTTGACTAAAATTAGAGCACTCTTTGAAAAAATCCTGTTTTATTCTCTCGAACTATGCGGTTCATCTTTCGGTTTTTCTATAAATAAAAACCTAGATTCGATAGTAAATGATGGGTATTAATTAAGAATCCAAAACATAGTTTGAGAATTTATGAAAAAATACTCTTCTCCCAACCTTTGTAGCTACCTTCATTGCGTCCTAATATATTTTAGATGAATTTTGTAATAATATATTATCATAATACAGGAATGGTTAAAAATTACAGCAAGTTATTGAATTTTGAGTATAACTAGGCTTGACTAAAATTAGAGCACTCTTTGAAAAAATCCTGTTTTATTCTCTCGAACTATGCGGTTCATCTTTCGGTTTTTCTATAAATAAAAACCTAGATTCGATAGTAAATGATGGGTATTAATTAAGAATCCAAAACATAGTTTGAGAATTTATGAAAAAATACTCTTCTCCCAACCTTTGTAGTTACCTTCATTGCGTCCTAATATATTTTAGATGAATTTTGTAATAATATATTATCATAATACAGGAATGGTTAAAAATTACAGCAAGTTATTGAATTTTGAGTATAACTAGGCTTGACTAAAATTAGAGCACTCTTTGAAAAAATCCTGTTTTATTCTCTCGAACTATGCGGTTCATCTTTCGGTTTTTCTATAAATAAAAACCTAGATTCGATAGTAAATGATGGGTATTAATTAAGAATCCAAAACATAGTTTGAGAATTTATGAAAAAATACTCTTCTCCCAACCTTTGTAGCTACCTTCATTGCGTCCTAATATATTTTAGATGAATTTTGTAATAATATATTATCATAATACAGGAATGGTTAAAAATTACAGCAAGTTATTGAATTTTGAGTATAACTAGGCTTGACTAAAATTAGAGCACTCTTTGAAAAAATCCTGTTTTATTCTCTCGAACTATGCGGTTCATCTTTCGGTTTTTCTATAAATAAAAACCTAGATTCGATAGTAAATGATGGGTATTAATTAAGAATCCAAAACATAGTTTGAGAATTTATGAAAAAATACTCTTCTCCCAACCTTTGTAGCTACCTTCATTGCGTCCTAATATATTTTAGATGAATTTTGTAATAATATATTATCATAATACAGGAATGGTTAAAAATTACAGCAAGTTATTGAATTTTGAGTATAACTAGGCTTGACTAAAATTAGAGCACTCTTTGAAAAAATCCTGTTTTATTCTCTCGAACTATGCGGTTCATCTTTCGGTTTTTCTATAAATAAAAACCTAGATTCGATAGTAAATGATGGGTATTAATTAAGAATCCAAAACATAGTTTGAGAATTTATGAAAAAATACTCTTCTCCCAACCTTTGTAGCTACCTTCATTGCGTCCTAATATATTTTAGATGAATTTTGTAATAATATATTATCATAATACAGGAATGGTTAAAAATTACAGCAAGTTATTGAATTTTGAGTATAACTAGGCTTGACTAAAATTAGAGCACTCTTTGAAAAAATCCTGTTTTATTCTCTCGAACTATGCGGTTCATCTTTCGGTTTTTCTATAAATAAAAACCTAGATTCGATAGTAAATGATGGGTATTAATTAAGAATCCAAAACATAGTTTGAGAATTTATGAAAAAATACTCTTCTCCCAACCTTTGTAGCTACCTTCATTGCGTCCTAATATATTTTAGATGAATTTTGTAATAATATATTATCATAATACAGGAATGGTTAAAAATTACAGCAAGTTATTGAATTTTGAGTATAACTAGGCTTGACTAAAATTAGAGCACTCTTTGAAAAAATCCTGTTTTATTCTCTCGAACTATGCGGTTCATCTTTCGGTTTTTCTATAAATAAAAACCTAGATTCGATAGTAAATGATGGGTATTAATTAAGAATCCAAAACATAGTTTGAGAATTTATGAAAAAATACTCTTCTCCCAACCTTTGTAGCTACCTTCATTGCGTCCTAATATATTTTAGATGAATTTTGTAATAATATATTATCATAATACAGGAATGGTTAAAAATTACAGCAAGTTATTGAATTTTGAGTATAACTAGGCTTGACTAAAATTAGAGCACTCTTTGAAAAAATCCTGTTTTATTCTCTCGAACTATGCGGTTCATCTTTCGGTTTTTCTATAAATAAAAACCTAGATTCGATAGTAAATGATGGGTATTAATTAAGAATCCAAAACATAGTTTGAGAATTTATGAAAAAATACTCTTCTCCCAACCTTTGTAGCTACCTTCATTGCGTCCTAATATATTTTAGATGAATTTTGTAATAATATATTATCATAATACAGGAATGGTTAAAAATTACAGCAAGTTATTGAATTTTGAGTATAACTAGGCTTGACTAAAATTAGAGCACTCTTTGAAAAAATCCTGTTTTATTCTCTCGAACTATGCGGTTCATCTTTCGGTTTTTCTATAAATAAAAACCTAGATTCGATAGTAAATGATGGGTATTAATTAAGAATCCAAAACATAGTTTGAGAATTTATGAAAAAATACTCTTCTCCCAACCTTTGTAGCTACCTTCATTGCGTCCTAAAAATTTTAGGTGAATTTTGTAATAATATATCATCATAATATAGGAATGGTTAGAAATTATGGCAAATATGAATTGTCATATTATAATGTTACTATTATTCAGTATTATTTATAAAATTTACAACTGTATCTGCAATATTTACTATAACTACGATTAATATACCAGATATTTATCAAAAATGTGAAGAGTAAGTCATATTAATGATTAGAATAATATTTAGCAATTTTAGAAAATAATAGGAAAATGTTTTAAGTATTTCCTAGATAAATTTAATACTAAACGGGAGATTAGAATATCCTAAATATCATACATTTGTGAGGGTTACGAGAAATAAGTATATGTCATGTCACAGAGGCCAGTGTATGGGTTTTCTTAGAAATAAAACTGTCTTGGATACAAAATTTTATAGATCTTTATTTAAAAAGTTCAAACACCTTTCAGCATTTCCTAAAACGTTCCTTTTTAGTATTTCTTGATTTTCAATTGTTCAAATTATTTAATAAACAAAAATAATCTTTTCCCACAATTAAAAGTCTTAGAAGAATTATCAAGATACATTATTTCGAAAAGACATGAGTGTTCAATTCAATTATCAATAGTTTGCATTTTGATGGAAACCCGGTCATTTTGGGGTAGTTTGAAAATAATGTTTCTGAAATAATTTTATGAATCGATGAGTCCATCAGTGGATTTAAAATAACCTGAAACCAGAGTTTAATACCACAAAAGTTTCTTGCAAAAGTTGCAGTAATAGATAACAAAAACTATAGAAAATACGTAACAAATACACACACTGATATTTTATTAACGATTTTTCTCCTATTGGCAAGGAAAGCAACTTGTGTTGACATAGATGAAAGTAGTAACATTATTGGTGAGAATGTAATCCACTTTTTGATCGTTGTAAAAGTAAATTTCTGTGTCTTTCTGTGTTTCAAATGCTGCTATGTATATGAGGACAACAAATACACACATAATAACACGGTTGATAGGGATATATGAACATTTTTCTCCTCGTCATATCTAGTATTGGGCACTAATAGAGATCACATTTTTCTTTCACTTCTAAAAAATAACTTATGGTCCATCGATACTTTTTACTAAAGCGTTCGGATGATTTTTACTATTACTGAGATGTGGTCTCTAGTGATAAAGCTGAGTTAAAATATAATGTTTCAGCAAACTTTTATACAAAATTCTTCTAATATATCTCACAATTATTTGAGAAATTCAAACTTCTCTGTGTTTTTTATAAACACTCATGTTTCTATTTTAGAATTTAATATTTTGCAGTCTTTATACATATACGTTCCATAGTATTATTTACACCTAATTTTTAACTGTAGGTTTTATGTGTACCTAAAATTTTAAATGTTATGCCTAGCTTTTGTTATTAGTGATAGTAAATTTACCGTTAAACCTATTAAACGCGGCTTAGATCCTAACAAATATTGCTCTGCACCCAATATACACATTAAAAAACGATTATCCAATAATAAGTATAGGGAATTATCTTGTGAATCAAAAGTTTTTCACATCTACTATTGTTAAAAATTAATTTATGATGCACATATCGTCTAATAGAGAGTTAACTACAATATTCAGAGATCATGGTTATGTAGTACCCAATTTTAATTCTAAAACAACTTATTATTCTTTGACGAAGAAGCTTTGGTTTTCGAAGCCTTAATTTTATAGTATTGTTTTGTTGTCCCATTTTATTATTATATTATATAGGTTTGGGCCTCATCAGCCACTGATCGCATGGGTAGTCCTTTGGCGATCCGGATCATTGTCCAAAAATGCTATCCCATAAAAGGACCAATTTAGACACGTCCCCCGCCTTAAGCCTCGCCTCCTCTAGGATAACAGGGATCCCTAAGATAAGATACCTCTTCTCCTCCAGTGCGGGGCAGGTGTAAAGAAGATGAATCGAGGTTTCCTCGTCTTCTTTACAGTATCTGCAGGCCGGGCTATCAGTCAGCCTCATCTTGTGCTTATATGCATTCAGGCTACTATGGTGGCCCGTTATGATTCCCACCAGGGTTCTGGCTTTGTGCCTGTTCAATTTAATGAATTCTTGGGCCCATTTCTCAATCTCTGAGTATTCGATGAAGAGTTTGGTTATTCGACAACCCCTTACTCCTCTCCATCTTTTATTGTGCTGGTTTCTTGCCTAGCCATTGATGCGGTCTCTGATCAGATTCTGACTTATTCCCACTGCAGGTTTTGGTCCATAGAAATTTTCCCTGGTCCCTGGTCTGGCAAGGTCATCTGCAATTAGATTTCCCTTAATGCCATTATGCCCAGGTATTCATAAAAGTTCCACCGGTCCCTTCCCTGCCAAGTGGTTTAATACTTCATAGCAATCATAGACCAGCTTCGACTTTGTGGGTGCTGAATTCAGGGCTGCCAACGCCGCCCTGCTATCCGAGCAGATACACACTTTCTCCTGGGTCCGATTTTGGTCTGCCCCCAGAACACCATATGTAATTCCAACTAGCTCGGCCTGGATTGCGGTAGTGTATTTGCCCAAGGGGAAGGTTTTACCTATCCCGTCGCGTCGCCTATACACCCCCGCACCCGCTCTGTTCCCACTCTTTCCCATATCCCATTTTAAATAAAATATGGAAACTTCATGAAGATTATTACTTTGATAGTTTCTCATACAATATTGCCTTTTTGTTGCATAATATACCTTTATAGACGCTGAGAATTCTTTTCATTATAGACATCAAACATACCTAATGAATTCATATGAAAAATGAGTTTAAAGACCAAAACTCATATAAGTAGATATTTGATGATTTTTACATTTGTAGTGTAAAGCAAAATTTTATTGAAAAGTTATTGGGAGGGTAACTGAAAAATTCATGTGTAATTCAAATATTTGAGGCCTGATTTTACATTTTTTTTTCACATGCGTGATTCACATGGTTTTTGCTTTTGCTTAAGATATTTAGTAGAATTAAGTAGTGTACTAACAATTATGGATATAACAAAACAGAAAAGTTTCTTAATTCCACACACACAATGTGTTCTATTTGTATATTTTTTCTGCATCACCATTTCAAAAGGATATTTTGACATTTTATAGGATGTTATAGAATACTGCTTGAATATTTTTCGCTTCATTTGAACCCTTCATATTTAAATATTTTGTTATCATGCAATGTTGCTTTCATTGCAGCAGAAGACATAATCGTTTGTCCTTTTTTAATCTTGTTTGATGCAAATACAATAATTGTAAGAGTGCTATTGTCGATCATTTCCCATCGTTGTATATAAATAGTTTTATTGCTCTGTTTATAGGAAACAATGGAAGAAAATGCACGCGGCCTTCCACTAAACTTCTACAAAACTGAATAGTGACACAAAATTGGTTTGATAGACTTTTTTTTTTATTTCACCACAGCAACAATTTTACATCAATTTAACATTCGTTGAATTTCCTAAAAACGCATCTATTATAATGGGTTGTAGTTATCGAACTTCAAATATAACTGAGCTTGACTTAAATTTGCACACTCTTTCAAAAAATCCTGTTTTGTACTCTCGAACTATGGCATTAATCTTTTGTTTTTCTATAAATAAAAACCTAGTTGTTTTGCTGTAATATTCCTATGAATTTTATAATTAGATTTTTTTTCTGTATTTCTCCTACAGTTCCAATTTTGAATATCCAAGGATATACAAAAGAAAAAATGCTAATATCGATTTTAAGATGCTAATTTTATCATTTCGTTATATGTAATACTCATTAAGTCGTTTTCTAACAATAAATATAAATGGCACTAGTATAGCATGAGATGTTTTTAATTCAAAATACCAATTTTTATAGATTTTCCTTTAATTGTGTGTACAAGAAATTATTGCCAATTCGATATTTCAAGAGTTTGATAGTAATTCTTGTTTTTTTTTTGTAGAAATTGTAATTTCTCTTGTAATTTTTTATGTACAGATATTACAAGAAAATTGATTAATTGTCATTTTGTTTATCCAATGTTTGTATTTGTCTTGGTTTCTTAAATCAGATTTAGATAAGTAACATAAATTAAGTCATAATTTTCTTTGTTAGTTTTTCCAATGTAATGTAAAGGAAGTATACAAAGATAAATAATATTAAAACAAGAACTATACAGTAAGTAATAAAAAAATTACACCATTTTGCTTTGTTAATTAAACTCTGAAAAAAGCAGAATATTTTTTTCTTAATACATTTCATAACAAACACTAATTGTTTTTTTTTTTTTATAATAATCTATAGTTAACGACAGTTACTACAGATTTAATAATTGTTTTTTAAAGTTATGCTAATTTAACAATTTACAAACTTAAATTTTGTAACTTAACGTTCGTACTTGTTCATGAAAGCTTTGAAGAAGTGATGTATTGAAATGTTTTAGTAATTCTACTAAAATTTTTAACGTAAATTATTTCTTTTAACTAACTTTTTACATTTTGCAATTATTTACTTAATTTTGTATTCGAACATCTGGAATCTTATAAAACGTATTTATCTTACAAATAATTATTTATAAATTTGATAACAATAATATTGGGATGGCTTATAATGGGTAATAAATCTTAAACCACACCCATTATATATTTTCAATGTATAAATAATTTGTCATAAATTAACTATTTGGAAACAGTTGCATTACTGATCAGAGGCTGAAATGTAAAATGGATATTTTAATAATTTGAAATATTGTTTTGAAATTTAATACCTTCTGTTTTGTAAATTGTCCTATGGATTATTGTCGATCAGTGAATTATCATCAGTTATGTGCATGTATTCTTTCAATAGAAAAATTGTATAAAAAAAGAATAATCTTTTATGGAATGAATACTTTGAAAATGGCAGATACCATCCAGCAATCATAAATTTGCCAACTTATTACCCCTTTCACTCTTGCCAATTAAAAAAGAACATATTTTATAACATCACATTAGATTAAATATTTAATACTATATATAGAGCTATACAGCGTGGTAAAAAATTTAATAGTGATTGTAAACCTCATAGTACACGGTTCATTTTTCCCACTCTGTGCCAAATTAAGGACATTTCATGACTTTTCAAGATTATTTACGTTGTTTGCAATTACGGATGTTTGACTAGAATTTATTCTATTGCAGGCCGAAAAACAAATACATACGCATCACGAAAGACGAGAACTTCAAATCGGAAGAGCACGCGCTGTCGCACGCTCCCACGCAGGCGGAGGCCGCCTGCTCCTACGACCTGGACGAGTGCGACGTGACATGGCTGAAGATACTGAACGCCGAAAGAGCGGCAGCGGGGCTAGGCTCCATTTACGAAGACCAGCTGGAGAGGGTGATAGAACGGTTCGAACTGTGTTGCTGGGACAAGATCCAGTCGATATTGAGGAACGAGGAGGGCCTGGGCATCGAATACGACGAGAACGTGATATGCGACGTATGTCGGTCCCCCGATTCGGAGGAGGGCAACGAGATGGTGTTCTGTGACAGTTGCAATATATGCGTCCATCAGGCGTGCTACGGCATCACTCGAATACCCGAAGGACAATGGCTGTGTTGTACCTGCAACATTGGCAAGAGGCCGGAGTGCGTGCTGTGCCCGAACAAGGGAGGCGCCATGAAGTCCACGAGGTCGGGGCAGAAGTGGGCGCACGTCTCCTGCGCATTATGGATACCTGAAGTTAGTATAGGTTGTGTAGAGAAAATGGAACCGATAACGAAGATCTCCAGCATCCCGTCTAGCCGGTGGGCCCTGATCTGCGTGCTGTGCCGCGAGCGCGTCGGCGCCTGCATTCAGTGCTCGGTAAAGACTTGCAAGACCGCGTACCACGTGACGTGCGCATTCAAGCACGGCCTGGAGATGAGGGCCATCATAGAGGACGAGAACGCCGACGACGGCGTTAAGTTGCGGTCATACTGCGAGAAGCACAGCAAGTCCAGCAAGAAAGAGAAGAGCGTGTGCTCGGGATCGGAGGACGACGACTGCAAGCGCAAGAAGCGCAAGGACATGACCTCCGAGGAGAAGAACCAGGCGAGGGCGGCGCGCCTCCAAGAGATCGAGGCGGAATTTTTCAAACACGTAACCGTAAAAGACGTCTCCATGCACTTAGACGTGGACAACGAGGCGCTGCAATACATCTACAATTACTGGAAGCTTAAGAGGAAGGCCGGCCACAACAAGCCGCTCCTCCCGCCCAAGTCGGAGGATGTCGATATGCTTTCCCACAAGAGGGAACAGGCTGATCTGGAGAAGATGAAGCTGTTCGTCCAGCTGCGGCAGGACCTGGAACGCGTCCGGAATCTGTGTTATATGGTCAGCAGGCGGGAAAAGCTCTCCAGGACGTTCTTCCGCATGAGGGAGCAGACGTTCCACAAGCAGGCTGCCGTGCTGGACTCGTCGCACTCGTTGCCCACTACAGTGGTGCAAGCCGTCGTCGAAGCTAACCATGGACCGTCGATATACGACCGACTCTATTCCCATAACGAGGCGGAGGATCACACGTCCGATTTTGACGTCATCCTGGCGAGGATAGCCGGAGTCAAGTCGCCCACGCACTCGGGCGACGAGACCATGCCCGAGGTGAACGGCCTTTTCAAAGACGTCAAGAACAATCCCTACAAGAAGATCTATTACAACGGCTCCAAGAGGCGGAGCGGCAGCCTGTACGGCAGCAGCCTGTCCAGCGCTAGCAGCAGCGACGAGCGGCCCAAAGACGACAAGGAGAACCGCGCGAACAGCAGTTCGGAAGAGGAGAAACCTTCCATTTCGAATACGCCCAAAAAGAGGGCGCCGTCGCCGCGTAAGCAGAGCAACTCCACCAAGACGCCAGAGAAACGCCGCCAAAAGAAGCACAGCATATCCCGGAACAAGGTGGAGACTAGCAGCGAGGAGGAAGTCAGGCCCCCGAAGAAGGACTGGGGCCAGGGCTCTCGCTCTAGACTTAGCCAAGTCGACAGAGAACTCGGGGACTCGTGTAGCGACAGCGACGAACTGATGCCGATACGCGGCACCCCCAAAACAGACAATCACAAGAACGTCAAGTCCATGTCGTCCATCTACTCCGACAGTGATAGCTCGGACGTGTCGATGAAGAACGACGATAAGTCTTCGAACGCGACCAACGACTCGCAGAATAAGCTGCGCACTAAGGCGGCCGTGAAGGAGTTTTCGCAAAAACCGTCAACCTCCAAAAGCCCCAACAAGAGCAGCCCCGAGAACAAGAAGCGGCTCAAAAACGATGCCTTTAAGAAGGAGAACTCGTCAAAGAAGAAGGATTACGTTCCTTCCGATCTCATCGTGCCGCAGAGGCAGGCCGCGAAGAAAGCCACCGAGAATCTAAAGTCGAATACAACAAGGGCCAAGGATCACGTTCCACCCATCGAGGAACCCGTCAAGGTCGAAGAAAAGCCTAAACAGAAATCGAAATTCAAATCAAGTAAAGACAGTAAAGAATCACCTAAAGAAGAGGAGAGGGTCAAAGACGTTAAAGAGAGAAAGAAGGAGAAGGAGACGAAGGCTCAGGACGTGTTCGACATGGACAAAGAGGCAGAGAGAGTCGAGGCGCAGGAAGTCCTCGCCTATGTCCCCCAGAGGCAAGCCGCCAAGAAGGCCGCCCAGCACATCAAGAGCGGCCTCGGCAAGCCGGTGCCTGCAGCGGCAGAGCCATCTCCCGAGCTCGACAAAACCAAGAAAGAGCCGGAGCAGAAGGCTAAGAAGGAGCCGGAGATCAGGAAGGCGGAGGCATCGAAGAAGGAGCCCGAACCCGTCAAGCCTGCCAAAGTTTCTGAGAGCAAACGCAAGTCTTCCACGAACTCGACCAGCACATCGTCTTCCTCGACGGGCAGCTCCTCGGACTCGACGACCAGCTCGAGTTCCGACAGCGAAGAGGAGCCGGCCAAACCTCAACCGCGATCGGAGAGTCTTTTCTCGAGCTCGCCTCGGGAGACGACTAAGCGGAGTACTGCCAAGGACTGGCCCTTTCTTGACAAGGGACCCAGGCCAGCGGCATCCTCTGGTTCCTCAAGCTCGAGCGATTCCAGCGCCCCCTCCTCTCCTAGAAAACCATCACCCCCACCACCATCACCCACTCCTCCACCCCCACCTAAAGCAGACTCTCCATCGCGCGCCGCACCAGAACCTAAGCCCGTCAGAAAGAGCGTTGATAAGAAACAACCTCCACCGACTTCTAAGCGAGACGAACAGACGCGCCCGCGAGGCAGAGGACGAGGAGCCGCCAGAGGTCGTCCTCCAAAGCCATCCAACTCTGGTGATCGGCTCGGAGATGCTGATGTCCGGCCTCGAGATTTGCCTGATGGCCAACGTGTCGGTGTGGAAGGAGAACGAGCCAAAGGGCGAAAGACGAAACAATATACCAGAGATGAGCTGGACAATAACGTCCAAAAAGAGGCCACAAAGCCCGGAAAGCTATTCTCTCCGCTCAGGAAAACGGACAAGAAGCTGAGAGAGGCCAAAGAGCCCGAGCCCGGCAACTTGGAGAAGGAGATAACGGAAAGGAAGGAGGGTAAAGACGGGGCATCGGCCAAAACCAAATCCACCTTGGACAGGCTGTTTGGAACCCCCGAGAAGAGCAACGAGGAAGAAAAACCGGAGAAGGTAGAGAAGCCGGAAAAGATCAAGCGAGAGCTGTTGAAATCACCCGAATGGCAAAAACATCTGCCCGAGAAACCCGTCATAGCGCCGGAGAAGCTAACCGTGCCAGAGAAGCGCCAGAAGTCTCCAGAAAAGCCTTTAGAAAAGCGTTCGAAATCCCCGGAGAAGTCGATTAAAACGACAGGGAAGGCCTCCAAGTCTTTAGACAAAGTTAAATTACCGGAAAAGCCAACCAAATCGATTGAAAAGGCACCGAAGTCGCCCGAGAGACCACCTAAATCGACGGAAAGCATCCTTGGAAATGCTGTGGGAAAACTGCCAGAACTGACGGAAAAAGTATCAAAGTCCGAAAGGCTAACGAAAACGGAGCAGTTATTAAAGTCGCCCAACAAAGACCTGAAAGAACAGATCGACAAGAAGGCCGAGATTAAGGAATCGGCCGCCGAAAGGAGGGCGACGAATAAAAAACCGTCTTCGAAAACTAAGAGCATCGAGGATATATGCTCGAACAAATTGTCGAATAGTGAGAGCAAGGAAAACAAATCGGACTCCAAACAACCGCCCACGCCTAAACAGACGAGAGCCTCGGATGAAATCACGATCGCAGATAAAATCGTCAACGATCACCTGCAGACCCAGAAGGCCAACGAATTGTACAACCGCCAATCGGAAGCTATCCAAGAGGTTTATAACGCGGCGCCCGATGTTGCCAAATCGCTGCTGAACGAGCTGGAATCGGAGAAAAGGAACGCCCTCAAGCCGACCGGCGTGACGAACCAAGTCCTGCAGAACCGCTCTATATTCTCCCCGCAGCCGCACGCCAAAGAACCCGACCTGCTGGACTTTAGCTTCGACGACATCGCTATCTCCAAAGACGACGAGATCATGAAGGGGCCTCTCACCTGGAATTTCAATAACAGCACCGTTATCAGAGAGGACACCAAAGAGGAGAGCGCCAGGGAGACTTTAAACCTGGTTGAAAAGCTGCGAATGGAACTATCGAAAAAGTCTACGGGGTGCGACGTCGACGACGCCACCACCAGTAACGAAGTCGAGAGCGAACGCGTCGACTTCTCAGAGCAGGTCGTGCCCGACAACTCCAGCGAGGTATCTCAGAAGGCCGTCGAAAGTAAACCCGACGAAATCGTGAATATCAGCCTAGAAGTAAAAGTCCAGGTCACGCAAGCGGAGCCTATAAGACACTTCGAAGAGGCCGGCAAGCCGAACGAGCAGCTACCGCCCCAGGACTATGGATACGGGTACAACTGCGACGCCAACTTGCCCCTCAATACAAACAAGCACATTCCCATTCAGCAGCACCAGGGCCTTAATGATCATGGTGCGCCTGTGGAAGGCGATGAGCGGTGGGTGCCTCCCAGCGACAATTATCCGAATATACAGTCCGTAGACCCCACGAATTACTTAAACGATTCCGTGCCTCACGTCGACTCGCACTACTTGGAGCAATACGCGAATTCCGGCACGCAGGAACATCACAAGAGTCAGCCGAACTTAAATTCTTTACCCGCTCAATTGGAAGTTAGGTTACAGGAGGAGGCCCTCAAAAGCCAATCGCCCTCCCTTCAGGAACGAATCGACAGAAGAATCTCACAGACGCCGCTCATCGATCCGGCGTCCATGGACTGCATGCCCAGTCCGTCGCCGTACGCCAACATTCACCCGCAGGCCAAGTGGGCCGATAGCGAACTCATGCCCAACCGCAGGTCTTCCTCCAGTTCGGCGGCGTCCACGGGCAGCTTGAGCTCGAGGAGGGATGACGAGGAGGTGCGAATGCAGGACGTCCGACTGGTCAATCACTCGTCGCTGGATATGGCTCAGTACCTGCCGTCCCAGGTACCCCCGTTTCCCCCCAACTCCTTGGACAACTTCGGCGCTTATTCGGACGGCTCCTGCTATCCGGTCAGTTTGTTTCCCCCTCCAAATCTTAATACTCAACTAGCGTTCCCTCCGACGGGTCCCGCGATGTTCCCACCAGCCTTCGGTGCACCGTTTCCCACGCCTCATTCTATACCTCCCATGCCCAAGCCTGTGGATGAATCGATGCCATTTTCGTCCACCTGTACGGCGGCGTTCACCTCCTCGCAACACAATATGGCTCTGACAGCCGCGATGGTCAATCTGCCACCGTCGACACCCAAGCCCATCGAACAGCAGCTGGAGGAGCAGCTTTTGGGGGCGCCCACGGAGATTCCGACGTGCACGCAGCCGATCGCACCTATGGATGAGGTGGCGCCCTCTCCGGCACTCAGCAACGCCACACCGACCGTCAACGCCGCGTTACCCTCGCCTAGTACCTCGCTGAAATCCAACAGCTCGGCAGGCAAGAAATCGCCCAGTAAACCCACCAGGACCTCGGCCAGGGTCACCTCCCAGATGATGAACAAGTCGCCGGCGAAAAGTCCCGACAAGAGCCCGAGACAAGAGGCAGCTCTGAAGCAAAGCGGTCCCGGTCGGGGCCGTGGCGACAGCAAGAGAGGATCAGGCAAGTCGGGTGCCTCCAGACCGCAAGCCAACGCCAGGGGCAGGGGACGAGGCCGAGGAAGGGGAAGGGGTAGTAGCCATCACAACGATTACGATTACATCGGCAGCGGTACCATACACACGAAACTAGTCGGTACTGTTTACGATTTGGACTTTGACGACGACATCTCCAACGACAACATGACCGATCTGAAATCGATGCGGGAGAGGAGGAAATCCATCGACGTGCACGAGAAGAAATTTGACGCGTTCTCGTCGACGCGAGACTCGCCGCGCTCGCCGAAATTCTCGAGCCCGCCGCAGGCGTCGCACAAGAGAAGCTATAACGCGGACCTTCGCGATTTGCGGCCGCCAACGCCGATTGAGGACAGCAGGTCGAAGACCGACACGTCATTAGCGAGTTCCGATAACGACCCGCCACAATTATTCCCCGACGTGACGCCCGTGTTACCCGGTCCGGTCGACATGCGGACCTACAACAGTAATTTCGATCAGCAGACGTACACCGAGCAAAATCTGTTGAGCGCGTTCGCCAGCGGTACGACGGAGACGCAAGTCCACGAGGACATCGACGAGGACTTCGAGAAGGAGCTGCGTACGGCGCTCACCGCCAAGAAACCGGCGGAACCGCCGCCGGTCGAGATCTCCAGCCATATAAAGGCTTCCCTGTCCGATTCCCGCAATCAGCTCAAGGTTAAGATAAAAGGTCCGATAGCGAATTACACATCGACCGTCGCGCCTCTACCTCCGCCTACCGTTGATCCCACCGTCGTGTCCACCATAAACTCTGTGACGAATAACGCGATAAGCAGTGCCTCCATAGGAATATCGTCGGGCGGTACATCCAGCCTGAGGCGGATGCGCAAGAAAGAGCTGCTTAGGCAATATTGGACACAGGACATGAATATGGACGACCCGACGGGCAATTCGGGTTATACCGCCCCCGCCGCGCCCACCATAAACCGTACTATTATCACCATTCCGAAGGCCGTGGCGTCCATGACCAGCATACCGACGAAGGAGGACTATAGGGACTATAGGACGGGTACCGATGACTTTGTCGAAAGCAAACACCACCGGAAGGAGTCCAAGGCGAGGCCGGGCACGCTTTCGAGGGAGCTGCGCCAGCTGGACCTGTCCTTAGATGATGACGGCCACCTCGAGAGGAGACGAAGCTTCGGCTCGGCGGGCAGCAATAATTCCGGCTTGTCGACGAGCTACGACTCGGCGCTGTCGAAGAGGAGGGGTCGTCCGCCGCGACCGTCGCAACAGCTCACCACCCCTAAGCTGAAGATCAAGATCGGCGGCAGTACGAACAGCATCGTCGGCGGTGCGCGAGTGGACGACCGCAAGGATAGGATACGGCCGCCGAAGAAACGCCTCACCACCACGATGAACACCACGCCGACTGTCGAGGACCTGAAGCGGGAGAGTATGAAATTCCGTAAGCTTGTAATAAAAGATCTGAAAACGAAAAAGAAAAAGAGCAAAGACAAGGATAAGAGCGAGCGGCGGAAGAAGAAGCGGCTCAAGCCCGAAGTACAAATCATATCGAACCAGGGCGAGAACCCGACCAAGCTGATCATCCGGTTCGGCAAAAAGAGTGACAGTGGTGACAGTGAGAAACGGACGAGCGTCTTATCGGGCAGTGGCGCATTGACGTTGAGTGACAATAGGACAGGTGCGAGAAAGTGCGCGAGAAACGAGACGGACGCGTCGGAGTGCGCGGGCGACAAACCCCCCCTGAAATTGACTCCCATAAAGTTGAAACTGTCGCGGTGCCAGGAGGGGTCCGGCTACATAATGAAACCATCGACATCGACGCCGAGCGCGGAGAAGGCGGAGGAGGCGCAGGCCGTGCAGCCGGGCCAGCCGCCTCCCGAGCCGCCGCGACCGCCGCCCGAACGTGTACAGCTCCCCGCCGCCGCCCCTCTCAACAAAGACTGCGAAGTTAGATGATAATCGTGTACCATACACCCTTGCGACTTGTAACATACAATAGATAAAGGAGATTCGGACGAGGTGTGACCAGTGAGGCAGACTTGTACAGACTAGGCTAGCTGCTAATCACTTGTTTCGATCCACATTGTTAAGCTGTCTAGTGTATTATTATGATGTGTAGGCTAAGCGAGCACATGTATGTCATTATTTCAGTGTACAAAGTCAATTACAGCCGCAGACGTGTAATCATATTTTTGTACATATTGTAAGTTATGGTAATTGTGAATATACATATAGTACTAATTTATATATTTCATTTAAAATGATTAACTCGTGTTGACAATTTTGATAGCTAGACTCGTTATAGAAATTCATCAGATATTGTACAGAACAAATGGCTTGAGTGCAATTTTATCGGTTGTTGTTATGAGAGCCATTGATTGATTTTATTATTATTATATTGTACAGTTTTATTTTTTAACTCGTTGTCCCGCGGACAGTGTAGTATAAATTACTTAAAGATTTTATTAACTTTTTTATAGTTGTATAATAGTAATTATTTTATTTTTTATATCTGATATGTTTTTATTAAGTGTACGTGTTGTATATTTTTTACTGCAAGTATTAGAGCACAAGCCATTTGTTGTTTCATGTTACACGATACAAATAATTATAATAAATAATATGAAATATGAACAAACCGACCGTTTTCTATTATCACTCCACGACCCTCTACTTAGTTCTGTTCGTTTTTTACCGCGTTTACCACTGTACAATGAGAAGCACAACACCTATCATGTTATTTAATTTGTATATTTTGTTTATATAAGTCGGACTGTAAGATTTATGTGTATTGTTTAAAAATGTACACATAGTTGATTCATAAATTATATCCAGTTTTATAGAAAATTACACTTGTGTTCTCATTTATTTACCCGACACGAGAAGTCTGCACTCTCACCATTAATTATCTTTCATTTCTACTAAAATAAAGGCCACTTAACCCTGTTAGCGTTACTTAGGCCTGTTCTTCCACTTTTAAAAATGTTATTAAAAAATATTTCTTCGAAGGTTAAAATTATGCTGAAATTAATTCTATGGGGATGGTGATGTCTCTTGTATCACTTAAAAATTAACATCTTAACTTTAATCGTCCTTATTCATATTCCACATTGTCCAAATGCAGACATGTATTATTAAATATAAATACAGAATTAAAGAAAAACTAATGACACTTCTTTATAGAAACTTTTTCTCTGCTTCATACTGACTCTTGTCTAAAATCTAGTCTTTCTTTTCTATGAATAGTACACAAAATTTTAAGTAAATCTAAAAGAACATTAAACAATCAGTAAAACAAAAAACCAATTGTGTGTGCAACAGCCTACTAGTCAATAATTTGTATCATTATATTTAGAATTCTTAAGGTGCTAATGACAATAATACTTCATTCACATTAGAAGTCGAAAAAATTATAAAAATATGTCGTTTTACTTGCAAGAAGCTTCACAAAACCTTTTTGTCTTTTCCCATTACAAAATTATAATCAAATATATTTATCAAAGAGCATAAAGTATAATTTTCAAGTAGAAGAGTATTCAAAAATAAGTTTTACGTATTTTTACCCTAGGATGTCGTCTGTAAGGAGTATGTTAATTTACCTTTGCTTCATATTTAGTTGCTTAAAATATCCTTTGAATGTGTTCCGTACAAAACAAGTAAAAATAGGGATATAAAATCCCAAAATTATACACACAAGATATATACAGGGTGATACATTTAATACTGTTTATACATTTTAGTGCAATTTAGAAGAGGTGGAAACTAGAGGATCGAGGAAATTCGCAAAATTTTCCAACAGATGGCGCCGCAAAATTAACAAAACGAAACTAGAAGTTAACTACCATAATTCTAAAAGCACTTTAATTTTTTTTCTTTTTAGTACTATAAAGTGTACGACTGTTTATCAGGATATGTTTTATTGAGATCTTAAAGTAAAAAAAGTTTTAAAGCCAAGTAAATAAGTATTATGTTGATTATAACCTTGCAAACAAAACGGTTAATTTTGAGTTCCTATTATTGATATTTTGGGGTACTTGGGAGGTGGTGTGATGTTATATTTGAAAGAAGAAGCTGTTTTAAGGGCAGGTCAATTAATATTACGTGGGGTAGAAGTAAACAGCTTCAAATAACAGCGAATTCTTCAAAATCTGCTTTTATGTAACCATTTCATGAAGTTTGTTTAAAATTATGGTTAGGGAAGTGTCAATTGCAGGATAACGTGTAAAGCTGAACCCTCAAATTTTTTTAAGCATTTATGTCGTCAACTACCATATTAATAGGTAGATAAAATAAAATGACGGTTATGATAAAACAAAAAATATTCTTGAGTATTTAATTTGTTTTTCTATTTGTAATCAGAAATGAAGATTTACAACTTATAAATTGTGCCAAAGTTGATTTTGTTCTTTTTTGTAGAGCGCTAGATGGCGCCCACTCCGTGACTTTCGCCGATAGTATCTTTGATATCCATCATGAATGTTTCGATTTATCCTTGTTAGATGGCATTTTTGAATTTTACATTATTCTTATATACGCCAACATCACTATAGACATTTAATTATTGCCATTATATATACGCCTCATAATTTTTTTATTTGATCAAGGTATATAAAGGGATTATAATTTTGTATCGATAGTTCATAATAATAAAATACAGAAAATACTAAAGGGTATTTGATTAGAACAGAATCGGAGGGTTCGCCTACGTAAAAATGATACAATGCCCAATAATTAATCTATTTGAGCATCTTCTAATAATATCGAAGAAGACGGGCAAGAAAGGCGCTAATATAATTATTACAACCTTAAAGAGAGATATAATATAATTTATTTATATATGTTGATAAAATATATTGTGTTGTAATGGTAAAATCTGAAAAGAAGTCCATATCAGGTGTTTGAATGTCAATTATATTAAGTTAGATAATACAAAAGATTTTCTTATTTGTCTATGGATAATGCAATGCAATCACAAACAATACAAATGTGTTTATTATCATTGTTACTCAGAGATAAAACAGGTATTAATTAATAGATGTCACTACGACAAATTTCGCAAGAAGTCTTATAGGTGGCGCTGTATGCAAATTATAGGTTATGAATTATGATGATGCAATGTCATTTATAGTCATTTAACGTGCCGAAAGTGAAGTGTGGTTGGAACTATGGCTGATGAAACCAAAAGTATCACAGAGAATGGCGATGTAGCGCCTCCAAAAAGTGCAAAACAACTAGCGAAAGAAGCTGCCAAACAAGCGAAGTTGGACAAATTGAAACAGAAATTAGAAAAGCAACAAAACGCGACCCCCAAAAAGGACAAGGATGAGGTAAGCATGTGTGAATTGAATTTAACATATGTTATGATTAGTTTCAACTTGTGACTGTTTTTTATGTAGAAGAAAGAAAAGAAAAAAGAAGTAAAGGAATCCGCAGTTTATAATATTGATACTCCCGAAGGCGAAAAAAAAGATATTGCGAACCCGTTGCCAGATGCATATAGTCCTAAATATGTTGAAGCAGCTTGGTATAGCTGGTGGGAAAAGAAGCAGTTTTTTAAACCAGAATATGGAGTACGTACCAATTTATATATTATGTACAATGCATTAACTTCAAAAACAACATACGTTATATTTATCTATGATTTAATCAAGAATCAAAGTTACGAATAGTTAATCAAGTTAAATAATTCACTTTTTTTAGGGTCTTTGTTATTTATTACATTATTAATAGATAATAAATTTGTGTTTTTATTTTAGCGGCTTATCTAAATCCTATAGCCTACAAAATATATTTTTTTAGCGTAATTCTATCATGGAGCCTAATCCGAAAGGATCGTTTGTGATAATAATTCCTCCTCCAAATGTGACTGGTTCATTACATTTGGGCCACGCCCTCACGAATGCAATCCAGGATGCCATCGTACGATGGTAAGTAATACATAGAATATTTCTATTCTATCCTTATTAATGTTTATAATATCATTTAATCCCCATCTTGTAGTATTAATTTTTCCAAAACGCAAACCTTTTTTTAATTTGTAAGGCATCGAATGAAAGGTGAAACAACATTATGGAACCCAGGTTGTGATCATGCTGGCATTGCGACACAGGTGGTGGTAGAGAAGAAACTATGGCGAGAAGAACAAAAAACGCGTCATGATATTGGCAGGGAAAATTTTATACAGCGGGTATGGAAATGGAAAGACGAGTAAGTACATAACGAATGTATTTATCATTTGTTAAGTAATAGATATTAGTTCACAGAATTAAGTTAAAACAGCAGTCCATGTTATCAGATTTTATAAACCAATACCAATACACCAATAAAGATTATCAGTATTATAATTTTTATTATAAATGATAATCTTAAATTCGTGTGTAGATTTACTTCACTATTTATTAAGATATCATTTTAATAATCGGCTTTTAGTATGATTTTGTGAATAATTTATTAAACCTTAAATTACTGAGTTTTCATCAGTTACAGGTTGTTTTGTATATTAAAATAATTGCATAATGCATGTAGTGTGTAATGTATAAATGTTATGCATAAATGCAAAATGATTTCTATAGTTCAAGGTTAACTGTACAAGGTTGTATTCTGAATAATAAAGTATAACAATTTTAAAGTGAAATATGATTTCCACAATGTACAGTTAAGTTAGTATAAAAGTTTCTAACCCAAAATACTTTTATCCCAATGAAAATTTTGTTATATTGGTACTGTAACCTCCGCCTACATAAAGATGGTATAAATTTCCTTCTGTCCCTGCCCAAGTTTATGGACTGGAATCAAAACTTAAACTAACTTTTACTGTCTGCTATACCATAAAATAAGCTGCTCGTTGAGAATAAATATTTTAATAATAGTTCGAAGCATACAAGATTTGTTAACACATTTATGATGTTAAGGATGCTTAATTATGTATATGTTAATATTAAAACCAATTTAATAAATTGAGAAAAAATAACATTCAATGACGATTTGTTTTCAAGAGGTACAGAGCCATGGGACTGTCATCAAAATATCTAATTAATTCGTTTAAAATTTATATATACAGCGAATTTCTTTTTAGAAACTATTATTTATTTTTACCATGTTAATAATTAAAACTCTATACACATATGTATAAGTATCAAGAATTCAGTTATATCCTACTCTCCTACACCAGTTTTACATCAAACAAATTTACGAAAGTATCATTTCAGGTTGGAAATTTTCATCTTAATTTAACTGTACATATACAGGGTGTTTATAAATTCGCAAAGTTTGTTGTATTACAAATATGTACCATCAAGTAATATTGTAATGATGCCCTTTCGATCGATGCACTTTCCTTCAATATAGGCATTTTAAAGTTAATTGTGCTCTTGATTAATAGAGGGCGTGACCATTTTGAAACGATGAGCATAATTTTACATTCAAATATGGCTATTTCTTTCAAATATTTTTATCAAATATCAAATACATAATGTTATATTCAAATATAGCAAACTGGCAAAGTATTGGAATGTATTTGTATTTCAAATTTGACCTTTTAGGAAAGGTGTAAGGATTTACCACCAATTGAAAAAGCTCGGTTCTTCATACGATTGGGATCGTGCAGCTTTTACGATGGACCCAAAACTGTGCAGGGCCGTCATGGAAGCCTTTGTGAGGCTTCACGATGACGGCACCATATACAGATCGAATAGGCTGGTAAACTGGTCTTGTACTTTAAAATCGGCGATATCCGATATCGAGGTAACAAAGAATTGTACTCTTACCTTTCAAGAACTGATTTTATTTTTTATTAGGTGGACAAAGTGGACCTCCCAGGCCGCACTCTTCTCTCGGTACCTGGTTACGAGGAAAAAATTGAATTCGGGGTGTTGGTACATTTTGCCTACCAGGTAGAAGGCTCCGATGAACGACTGGTGGTAGCGACAACTAGAGTGGAGACGATGCTTGGAGATACAGCCGTAGCTGTGCATCCGAACGATGATAGATACAAACATCTGCATGGGAAATTTGTTGTACATCCATTCTGTGATAGGAAATTGCCTATCATCGTGGACGATTTTGTCGAGTTAGGTTTCGGCACGGGAGCCGTGAAAATCACCCCCGCCCACGACCCTAACGACTATGAAGTTGGGAAGAGGCATAAGTTGCCCTTCATTACAATTTTTGATGATGAGGGTGAAATTGTAGGAGATTACGGTAAATTTACGGTAAGAAGTCATTCATATCCATAGTACATTTTATTCATAGCTTCTGATTTATGTTTCCAGGGCATGAAGAGGTTCCACGTCAGGAAAGAGATAGTGAACTCTCTAAAGGAAAAGGGTCTATATGTTGACACCAAAAATAATCCCATGGTGGTACCCATCTGTAGCCGCAGCAAAGACGTAGTCGAACCCATGCTCAAGCCTCAGTGGTACGTAAGGTGTGACGAAATGGCTGCAAACGCTGTTAAGGCCGTGGAATCTGGGGATCTCAAGATTATTCCAGACATGCACGTGAAAACTTGGCACCACTGGATGGGCGGCATAAGGGATTGGTGTATTTCGAGGCAGTTGTGGTGGGGCCACAGGATTCCCGCCTATTCCGTGGCATTGAAGAGTAAGCCTAACCAGAAGATAGCCCCTGGGGTAAGTATACTATAAGAGATACGTTTCACCTGTTATTTATGCCTAGCTTGTGGTACTAATACGTGATTTTAATAAATTAATTCAATCTGGCAACGTCGCATGTAGTCCTTATAGTTTCAGCAGACAGTTTCTGTGTTGTGACCGGAAAAGGTATATATGGGAAAATGTTGCATTGAAATTTAAAAAAAAATAATTATTCTGGCAATTGCTTTTGAATGTTTGAAAAAATTGTCATGGAGAAACACAAAACCAAAAAAGAATTGACATCAATTCACAAAGAATTGATTAAAAAACAATATAACTATTGAGAAATTTGTTTAAATCCTCCGAGAACTCGTCTGTTATGTTCGAAGCAGCAGAACCAACCAGCCATTTTCTTCAAATATATTTCCCTTAATATTCCTCTTTTTTTTTACTAAATAAAAGATTTCTGAAAGATGTTTATGCCAAACTTCTGCTGAATAAGCTTCTACCGATCTTTTGCTTATTGTAGTTTAGATTTAATAATATACAAAAAAATTCATTTTTTTTTATCTAAAGTATAATTTGGAAAGCCCAATTTTATTCTAATTTTCAATTTTTGTAATTTTTGACACACCATTCAAAACAAAACACTGAAAATTAAATCAATGACTAACATTTTTGTCAATATTAAATTTTTAAACGTACCATTTGAATGCGGATACAATATCGATCGATAGAAATAGAATTTCTATCGATCGATATGATTGATAGAAATGATTTCTATGAAAGATAAGATTTCCATGATCGATATTCATTTTGCTATACCAAAACCAAGAAGTCCAAAGAGTGCAATGACCTAAAAAGGTGATTGGCGCTATTGTCATATTTAATTCCCAAATTTCTTATATGTTGTACGTTAATTCGGTAATATTAAATTTAATTGCAACTTATAATCAAAATTAAACAAGAAATGTTAGAACTCAATTGTATAACGCCTATCTGCGACATAGCGCATGTAAATTTATGTAATGTTTGTCAAATATAAAAACATGAAATAAATTTCATTGAATTAAGTCCTCATTACGAAGATATTCTGCAAAAAATGGCAACGTCGTTACTCCATTATTTGCAGGTGTTGTCGCCCTCTTTGTTTCTTTCATTTGAAGAATATTATTTATTTCACTCATTTACACTGTTTTAGATGCGCGCGCCGTTAAGCGCTGACGGAAATTGGACGACAGTGGCGGGTCGCGGGTTAGAATATAGGTGAAGAGTGTAAATGTGTACACAGTTAGAAAAAAGTAGATTGATTTTTCTTAATACTTACCTATAGCCGAGCTTATAGCTATCTAATTTTTGTACACCAAATCAATTCTTCGATCTTTTAGTGAGGCGTAGTTATCTATATCATCATCATCATCATTAGGTCATCAGTCCTAAGACTGGTTGGACGCTAACCTCCAGCTTCTCCTATCTTGTGCTAACCTACGCATTTCGCTAATTGTGCTACAACCTACATCCCTTACTATTTGCGAGCAGTAGTCTAATCTAGGCCTACCTCTGCCTTTCTTCACTCCTATTTCTGCCTCCAAAATATCGCGGACTATTCCCCCATGTCTCAGCAAGTGGCCTACCATTCTATCTCTTCTCTTCTTTATGTTTTTCCACATACTTCTTTTCCCGCCGACTTTCTCCAATACTTCTTCGTTTATAACCCTATCAGTCCACGGTATTTTCATCATTCTTCGGTAACACCACATCTCAAAAGCTTCTAATTTCTTCCTACTTGCTTCCCCTACCGTCCAGGTTTCGCAACCGTATAGTGCCGTGCTCCATACATATGTTTTCAAAAATCTCTTCCTTGTTTCTAAGTTTATTACCCTCGAGCATAAAAGTGCTTTCTTTTTGTTAAAAGCTATTCGACCCTGCGCTATTCTTTGTTTTATGTCTTTATCGCTTCTTCCATCCCAATTTATTTTACTTCCTAAATAATTGAAGTCTTTGACTTCCTTCAATCTTTCACGCCCTCTGCACACTAACACTTTAGTTTTGTTCTTTTCACCCTCATTCCGTATTCCTCTGTCAACACTGCCTCCATTTCGTTCAATGCTGATTCGAATTCCTCCTTACTAGATGCTAATACTGCTATATCATCCGCGAATCTCAGCTTTTTTAGTTTCTGTCCCTGTACTTTAATCCCGAAATCCACTCTATCTTTTACCACATTAATCGCCTCTTCGATGTACAGATTAAAAATTAGTGGTGATAGCGTACATCCTTGTCTTACTCCTTTCCTAATACCTACTTCCCTTTTTTCCCCTTCTACTTCTATAACAGCAGTTTGCTCTTTGTATAGATTGTGTACTACTCTCCTATCTCTATGCTTCATTCCCGCGCTCTTTAGTATCTCGAACATTTTTTCCCATCTTACATTATCAAAAGCTTTTTCTAAATCTACAAATCCTACATAAGCGTTCTTTCCTTTTTTTATTGTTTTCTCTAACATTACTCTTAGCGCCACAATAGCTTCGCGAGTTCCCCTATTTCGCCTAAAGCCGAATTGGTCTTCTCCTAGTATTTCCTCCGCTCTATTTTCCATCCTCTTCTGCACTATTCTGGTTAAGATTTTTGACGCATGGGAAGTTAGGCTAATCGTTCTAAAGTTCTCGCATTTGTCGGCTCCTCTCTTTTTCGGTATAGTAACGATAATGTTCCTCTTATAATCCTCCGGCATCTCGCCCGTTTCGTATATGTATTTTACCAGTTCAAACATCCTATTTACTACTTTCTGTCCCGCACATTTCAAAATTTCCGCCTGTATTTTATCTACACCCGGCGCTCTATTATTCTTTAGCCCCCTTAGTGCTATTTCAAATTCCTCTCTCAATATAGATTTTCCTACATCTTCCCTATCGATGCTAGATTCTTCCTCTAATATATCTCCTAATTCCTGACGCCTCTGTTCCACATTCAGTTCCACTCTTTGGACTTCTTGGTTTCACTTTAAAAATATTTGTACTGTAGAGCGAGTGGGTTTAGGTCAGGGAATCTAGTGAGCCACGGATTTTAACTGTATATGTTTGCTATTTTATTATAGGCAGTTATACATTTTTAAGTTATAATCTATAAGATTTATACACTCTTTTAAATAATCATTTTTAATAAATAGTAGACATTTCTTTGAAAAATAATGTAATAACACTTTCAATATGTCACCCTGAAATATAAGTAATAATGAACTATTGTTAGAATTAATTATGCTCAAAATGGTCGTGTCTATCAACCAAGAATATGATTAACTTTAAAATTAATTTATTTTTGCCTATATTGCAGGGGAGGTATATCGAAACTGTCACATTACTTCCTTTCTCAATGGTACATCATTAACAATATACAAACATCGAATACGTTGAAAGTTAGCACACTATTTTTAATTTTATATTTCTTTATACTATTGTAAGTGTAAAGTGATATTCATATCACTTTAATTGCTAAAATTTTCAAATTGTTGAAACATTTTTGAATAACTTCTAAGCCTTAATTATAACCATACATAATATCCATAAAATAATCTTAGGATCATAAATGTAACGTCTACCTTTCCTTGTATCTTTCTTATTCAGTTTAAAATCACCTAATAATTTATTGACTTGATACATTTTTGTAAGGTTCAATATAAAAAGTTAGCAGATCATATTCATCATTATATGGCATCAGCGGTGAATATTTCCAATGTATGTTTTTATCCGAAATTTCCTCCATCCGCAGTCTGATGATAACGAGCGTTGGGTATCGGGCAGAACCATAGAAGAGGCATTAGAGAAAGCAGCGAGGAAGTTCAATACCACTAAGGATGACATAATTCTCACACAAGACGAGGACGTCTTAGATACGTGGTTCTCATCTGGACTGTTCCCATTTTCCATCTTCGGCTGGCCAGACGAGACGGATGACCTAAAAGTGTTCTATCCCACGTCTCTCCTCGAGACGGGTCACGATATATTGTTCTTTTGGGTAGCCAGGATGGTGTTCTTCGGGCAGACATTGATGGGAAAGTTACCGTTCAAGTAAGAGAATTTCAGATAATAATTTTTGATTGCACATTAGCTTTTGTAGATTGTTTATAATTTAGTTTACTTTGAGTGTGTTATAAATTGAACATGTTTATATATTGTAATTCAATTAAACAGGTAATATAAAGTGAAATCACCATCAGTGACATGCGTTTGTCACTTCGAAAACTAGCAGCTTACATTTCAATAGGTAGAATTGTACTTTTGTTATGTTATTGTGAATATAATATCGTCTTAATAGTTTTTTCGTCGTTTCGTTTTTATCATCTTAAAATATCGTGACTTATATTTACTACATAGTGTCAAATATTTATAATTTGATTTTCTAATCTTTCAAAGAAGTTATTTATAAAGTTCTAAACGGAAAAATTCCAGGAATATTTAAGTATTCTAAAAAAATTGAATATGAGGCCTAACGAAACCATTAAATATTTAAAAATATGATGAATACACAGGACTTTGTCTGATTTCCCTTTCTACTATTACAACGTAAAATTTTGGTGATTCAGTGACAAGTATTTGATAAATTATAGAGAATAGTTGAGAATATATTCCTTAGGATGTAAATATATTATGGAGAATATCAAATAAATGATGCATGTAGAAATTTTTTTAGAAAATATTTATGAATACATTTCTTTTTTTTTTTTTTTTTGGAAACTGGAAACTATTAGATGAAATTTTTCCCTTCCACTTAATTTTTAGGTAATTAAATAATATTACAAAAAAAAAACAACAGCTCTGGTGTTTTTTTCTTTCAGTGGGAATTTTGTCAAAATTCCCGGGGAATTACCAAGAAAACAAATCATTATTTTCAATCTGATTTTTAATATCGTCCCTCAAAAATTCAAAACAGGCCAGCTTGATTGATGGAAAACCAGTTAGTACAGTTTTTCGATGCTCTGAAAAATTGGTCTCCTATTTTTTGTTTTTTCATCAAAAGTTTGTACTGACCCCCAACATTTAACTCATCATCATTAGGTCATCAGTCCTAAGACTGGTTGGACGCTAACCTCCAGCTTCTCCTATCTTGTGCTAACCTACGCATTTCGCTAATTGTGCTACAACCTACATCCCTTACTATTTGCGAGCAGTAGTCTAATCTAGGCCTACCTCTGCCTTTCTTCACTCCTATTTCTGCCTCCAAAATATCGCGGACTATTCCCCCATGTCTCAGCAAGTGGCCTACCATTCTATCTCTTCTCTTCTTTAAGTTTTTCCACATGCTCCTTTTCTCGCCGACTTTCTCCAATACTTCTTCGTTTCTAACCCTATCAGTCCATGGTATTTTCATCATTCTTCGGTAACACCACATCTCAAAAGCTTCTAATTTCTTCCTACTTGCTTCCCCTACCGTCCAGGTTTCGCAGCCGTAAAGTGCCGTGCTCCATATATATGTTTTCAAAAATCTCTTCCTTGTTTCTAAGTTTATTACCCCCGAGCATAAAAGTGCTTTCTTTTTGTTAAAAGCTACTCGACCCTGCGCTATTCTTTGTTTTATGTCTTTATCGCTTCTTCCATCCCAATTTATTTTACTTCCTAAATAAGTGAAGTCTTTAACTTCCTCCAATCTTTCATTATTAATTTGTACTTTCGTTTTTGCTCTGCTCTCGCGCCCTCTGCACACTAACACTTTAGTTTTGTTTTTATTCACCCTCATTCCGTATTCCTCTGTCAACACTGCCTCCATTTCGTTCAATGCTGATTCTAGTTCCTCCTTACTAGATGCTAATACTGCTATATCATCCGCGAATCTCAGCATTTTTAGTTTCTGTCCCTGTACTTTAATCCCGAAATCCACTCTATCTTTTACCACATTAATCGCCTCTTCGATGTACAGATTAAAAATTAGTGGTGATAGCGTACATCCTTGTCTTACTCCTTTCCTAATACCTACTTCCCTTTCTTCCCCTTCTACTTCTATAACAGCAGTTTGCTCTTTGTACAGATTGTGTAATACTCTCCTATCTCTATACTTCATTCCCGCGCTCTTTAGTATCTCGAACATTTTTTCCCATCTTACATTATCAAAAGCTTTTTCTAAATCTACAAATCCTATATAAGCGTTCTTTCCTTTTTCTATTGTTTTCTCTAACATTACTCTTAGCGCCAGAATAGCTTCGCGAGTTCCCCTGTTTCGCCTAAACCCGAATTGGTCTTCTCCTAGTATTTCCTCCGCTCTATTTTCCATCCTCTTCTGCACTATTCTAGTTAAGATTTTTGACGCATGGGAAGTTAGGCTAATCGTTCTAAAGTTCTCGCATTTGTCGGCTCCTCTCTTTTTCGGTATAGTAACGATAATGTTCCTCTTATAATCCTCCGGCATCTCGCCCGTTTCGTATATATATTTTACCAGTTCAAACATCCTATTTACTACTTTCTGTCCCGCACATTTCAAAATTTCCGCCTGTATTTTATCTACACCCGGCGCTCTATTATTCTTTAGCCCCTTTAGTGCTATTTCAAATTCCTCTCTCAATATAGGTTTTCCTACATCTTCCCTATCGATGCTAGATTCTTCCTCTAATATCTCTCTAACATTTAACTAAAAAATAAATAATAAATTAAAGATAAAAAATTAACATCAATGAAAATGGGAAAAAAACTGTATCCCTCACATTACCCCACTGCTTATTAAATTAATTTCAGTTATATTAGTGTGACGAAGTTGGAAGTGCAAATAAATTTGACAGTTACAATTCTTTTTATTTACCAGCTTATGAAATGAATTTTTTATTTTTCTTGGTATTCTGTTACTATATATAAATTGATTAGTATACTAAAAAATACCCCTATAAAAGAGAGAAAGGCAAGATTGTAAACTTGGATTTTTTGACGGTTTTTGCAAATAAAATTATCCCAGTAAAATGAAAGTGACCCTTAAATTATTTATTGAATGGTTTGTATTGAAAAAATAAGTGTTTAAATAGATCACTTTGACTTTCCATTACAATTAATAAAGTTATCTGTTAATGTTAAATGAATAGAACTAATACAACGACTTATAACTTTCGATGTTAATCAAGAGATGGGTTAAAACTCTAAAAACAATTTCAATTATCTCCTGATGATGTCGACTAGGTTGGCGAAATGCTATAACAACGCGACAAAATGTTATAACATTTTGTCGCGCCTACTCATCTCCTGTTTTTTTGTTGCTGTGTCAGCCATTCCAACATTCTCCCAGGGAAAGTTACTAGGCATCAGTTAGACATGATCTCTTAATGTTTTGATGCACACATCCTTCTATCACATCTTAATCTGTGTGAGCAGTTTTACAATTTTTTTCATGTACCATTGAGAAAGAAAGTAATGATTCACTTTCGATACGTTCCCCTGAAATGTAGACAACAGTATATTAATTTTTAAGTCAATTACGCACGTGGTCAATAGAGGACGTTTTGTGAAATTAATTCTAAAATTATTTCATTTTCCGCATTTCAAGGAATGAATGTAACAAAAGTCTCATTACTTTTTTTTTAAAGGTAAAAGGTGGTCCAACCAAAACGCACGATGTTAATTGTAAATAAAACAAAAAGTATTCAGAGAATTATCTTAATATTTTTTATTATGATAGGAGGATCTATGACAATTATGTGTGAAACAAAATATCGGCCAAATGTTCGCCACGGCTTCGGTGGCATACCTCTATCCGATGGTCCATATTTTCAATGACTCTGAGACACAATTGAGGTTCAATGTCGTTAATGTGCCGAATTATCTCATCCTTTAGCTTTTGAATTGTTCTTGGCTTATTGACGTACACTTTTTCTTTTAAATATCCCCAAAGAGAGAAGTCCAACGGTGTCAAATCACATGATCGCGGCGGCCAATTAACATCGCCACGACGTGAGATAACACGGCCATTGAATTTCTCGCGCAAAAGTGCCATTGTTTCGTTTGCTGTGTGGCAAGTGGCACCATCCTGTTGGAACCACATATCGTCCAGGTCCATATCCTCAATTTCTGGCCACAAGAAGTCCGTTATCATCTCGCGATAGCAAACACCATTCACGGTAACTGCTTGGCCGACTTCATTTTCGAAGAAGTACGGCCCGATGACGCCGCCAGCCCATAAACCGCACCAAACAGTCACTCTTTGTGGATGCATCGGCTTTTCAACAATCACTCGTGGATTCTCATTTGCTCAAATGCGGCAATTCTGCTTGTTAACGAATCCACTGAGGTGAAAGTGTGCCTCGTCGCTGAAGATGAATTTCTTTGTAAAGTCACCATTCACTTCTGTCTGTTCAACCAACCATTCGGCGTATTGACGACGCTTGAAATGGTCAGTAGGCTTCAGCTCTTGAGTCAATTGAACCTTGTAAGCGTGTAAATTCAAAAATTGATTCAAAATTCGCATCAGTGATGTTCGTGAGATGTTCAATTGTTGGGCACGACGACGAGTCGAGGTTGACGGCTCTTCTGCTACACTATCGCGAACAACAGCAATGTTTTCCGCAGAACGAACTGGGCGAGCATGCACAGGTGTTTTCACATTTCCTACAGGCGCGGTTTGCTGAAATTTGCGCACAATTCTCCCGATTGTGGACACGATTTGGTCGATTATGCTGACCAAAAAAGTCACGAAGTGCACGAAATGCATTTTGATTTGAACGCCCATTTTCGTAAAAGGCTTCAACAATCTTAACGCGCTGTTCAATTGTGTACCTCTCCATGGTTGAATTTGTCAAACACTGAAACAAAGAAATGTCAAATTAAGTTGGACAAAAAACTTGACGTTAAGGTGTGACTTACAATTAACATAGTGCATTATGGTTGGACCACCCTTTACATTTATTCATATGAATGGATTCATACTTGAAATGTAGTAACTGTTTTGGCATGACAATACATTTAGCGTATTTCGTTTATTCATTATTGTCATAATTTGCTAAATAACCTGAAATATATACGTTTGACCCCCACAATAGGGACTGAAATTTTCCACAGGCAAGAGTTGCAATCATTTAAATGCTATATTTTGTTTTACTGACAGCATGGTATTTTATATGGCAATTTAGTTTTTCCTACAGATTAATTCTTTCCAAAATAAGAAAACCTCACCAAAAGCATGTTAACGATGTTAATTTTCTTAGGGAGGTGTACTTGCACCCGATAGTCCGTGACGCCCACGGGAGGAAAATGAGCAAATCTCTCGGGAACGTGATAGACCCGATGGACGTGATCACGGGAATTTCCCTCGAGGACCTCCACAAACAATTATACGACAGCAACCTCGACCCACGCGAAATAGAAAAAGCGAAATTAGGGCAAAAGCAAGACTACCCCGACGGCATTCCGGAATGCGGCACGGACGCGCTACGTTTCGCGCTCTGCGCTATGTGCTCGGGACGTGACATAAACCTAGACATATTGCGCGTACAAGGGTACAGGTTCTTCTGTAATAAAATATGGAACGCGACGAAGTTCGCCTTCACCTACTTTGCCAAAGATTTTGAGGCTCCTGCGGACAACAGGGTGATCGGAAACGAGTCTCTGATGGACCTCTGGATGCTGAGCAGGCTAGCCACGGCTGTGTCGGACGCGAATAGGGGCTTTGAAGGTTACGATTTTCCCCTGGTGACCACTGCGATTTACAACGTTTGGTTGTACGAGCTTTGTGATGTATATTTAGTAAGTAGAAATATGGAAGTAGAAGCCTAATTTCGTTATTTAATATGTTTTTTCGTTTAAAGGAGTGTCTTAAACCGATATTCGCCGGCGATGAGGACGAGGAGACCAAGAAGACAGCTCAAGTAACGTTATATAGAGCCCTCGAGGTCGGTCTACGTTTATTATCTCCCTTCATGCCGTATATTACCGAAGAATTATATCAAAGGCTGCCTAGGCCGAAGGAAAGTGCAGTCAAAGTCCCTAGCATTTGTGTGGCGACTTATCCGAGTTCCCAAGAATGCCGTTGGAAAAACGACGTTATTGAAGGCGAAGTCGATTTTGTACAGAAAATTGCAAAGAGCATAAGATCTGCCAGGAGCGACTACAATCTTCCAAACAAAACGAAAACCGAAGGTAAGATGTCCATTAAGTCTTTGTGAAACGTTTGACCCATATACTTTGTCTCTTCTAGTCTATGTGCAGTGCAGCGACGAAATCACCGCAGAAATCGTGGTGAACTACAGCTCGGCTCTTCAGACGCTGGCGTACTGTTCAAAGGTAGAGGTGAACGAGCAGGCGCCACAAGGTTGTACCATTTTAACGGTATCTGACAAGTGCGAGGTTAATCTACTGCTTAAAGGACTGATTGATCCCACGAAGGAAATCACCAAGATCCAGAAGAAAGTGGAGTTCCTGCAAGGGACAAAGGAAAAATTAACGAAGGCCATAAACGCCCCGGATTACGAAGCCAAAGTGCCCGTGGACGTTCAGCAGGCCAACGTGGAAAAGCTGAACCAGACCTGCACGGAGATGACTAGGCTGGAGGCGGCTTTGAAATCCCTCAAGCTAATGTAATCGTGCTGTTTATTCTTTTTATAATCGTGTGAACATATACCATTAAGAATTAAAGCATATTTATTCGTTGTTAGCCAATTTTTTATTTATTTTATACGATATATGGTGATTGTTATTTATTACTAGCACTATTTGGAGGCATTTTTTACTCTTTTCTACAGTCACAGTATTATAGTGTAAGCTTTACCATTCATGTCATGTACTTGTGTCATTCTTAATAAAAATCGTAACCACCGGAAGTCGTTTTACTTTTAATAAACCAGGTGGTGGTAAATTATGTGCGTGGAGTTAATAGGTAAGTTAACCCTTTAACATGCAAAACTCGTTCCTTGTGATAACCAGTAATTTTTTGTCAAAAACATTTCTTTTGCTTTGTTTTGGAAGACAAAATTGATTAAAAAAAATATGTATGCATTTTTATTTCAAAAATGGGTGGTTTTTATATCAACCTATGGTCGTCTGTAGCCTGTGATTTAATATGATTTCAAAAAATAAATATTTCAATGGGTATAATTCAATGCCTGGCGGGACTTTAGCCCGAGGAGTAGTTGTTTCCTACAGCGATTATGTAATAGCTTTGCTATTCGGGAACTACTTTGATAACCGCTTGGTGGCTTGGTGGTTCCTTTCTCGATTTCCGACTTATAAGTTACTGACAGAGATCGTATCGATAAAGATGTATTCGCCATAAAGTTCATTCGGCATTTGTCCTGAATCGGCGTACCGTATGCGGCACTGATGAGAACTAACAAGTTCGAAACAGCTGTATGTCGTTCGGTTCCGATCCGGGACAAATGTCGAATCCTACCTGTGGCGGGTTTTATTTTTTGAAACCTTATCTGATCGTGCAGAAACACGAGAAAGGGGTCGAGGATCGCTTCTGGGTATAATTCAATGCCTGGCGGGGCTTTAGCCCGAGGAGTAGTTGTTTCCTAGAGCGATTATGTAATAGCTTTGCTATTCGGGAACTACTTTGATAGCCGCTTGGCGGCTTGGTGGTTCCTTTCTCGATTTCCGACTTATAAGTTACTGATTTAATATGATGTGTACACAGACTACCTTCTGTGGATGTGTAGGAAGTTTTTATACAGGCTGTCTCCTAAAAGACGCCGCAAGCCATAAGTCCGTTATTTATAATCTGATTTTATAAAACAAAAAATCACATGAAATGGCTCTAAATACACTCTAGAGTGAGCATACCACAGTGTTTTTAAACTTTTTTTTTTTTTTTTTGAATGGCGTTAGTCAACTTTTTTTTTTCAATTGGCAATATAGTTGTTTTTTTTTTATTTACTATTGTTCAGATTTCTTTTCTGAATCCAACGATGTATAATACATGAACTTTTGTGAAACATTTGTCACAGAAAAGTGGTGAAAATAGTCGCCGATACCGCAATAGGCGCCCAGTGGCTTAATTGATGACAAACACTTTGTTTAATCATCTGTGCCGTGGAAAACAAAAAACAATACAACAAAGCGAATAAAACCAAGAATAGAATTAGAATTTTAATTATAAAAGAAACATTACATGAAGATCAATTAAACAACAAGTTGATTAAATACATGCAAAGATAAACACGAAACTACATTAAACAAAGTTAAACAGCATTAAACACGAAATACATTAAACGAAGTGCAACAAAGTTTAACTCGAAACAACTAAAGAAGCAAATTAGCAAATCAAATACAGTTACAAACCTACAAGTGTTGCTCAAATTGGTTACCGGCACAATCAAGACATACCTGGCATCTTCTGAATACTGCATTGGTCGCATTCAATATAAAATTGGGGGGTATTTCGCGACACGCACGTATAATTCTTTGCCTCAGAATTTCTTCATTTTCTGGTCGGGTTAAATAGACATGATCTTGAAGATAACCCCACAACCAAAAATCTAGTGGAGTAAGATCTGGAGAACAGACAGGCCATCGAATCGGTCCATAGGTTCCTATCCATCTTTCATTAATTGTGGTGTTTAATCAATTAGTATTTATTCTGGAATTATGAGAGGTAGCATTATGGTAGTATAAATATATTCTATTGAGTTCTGCAATCGGTAGTTCATCTAAAAAATTCTGAAGTTGTTCTGTCAATATTTGATAATATTTTTCTTGATTTAGGGTGTCGTCTATGAAAAATGGTCTAATCAATCTATTATCCAAAATGCCACACCACACATTAATACTAAACCTTCGCTGAAAATTAGTTTCGACGATAATCCTTGGGTTTTTTTGGCTCCAATGTCGGTGGATATTTCTATTAAAAATACCATTGACACTAAATATATTCTCTGACCACATAATCTTAGAGTGGAAAAGTGGGTCTGGTCGCACTGAATTTAAATACAAATGGCAAAATTGTTGTCTTCGTTCTCTATCGTTTTCCTCTAATGCCTGTACTTTTTGACGTATGTATGGCTTAAATTTGTGCTTCAGTTCGTTTTGAAGATCCAATATTATTTGAAATTTCCCGAATGGAGGTTCTTGGGTTTTCTTCAACATTAAGAAGAACATTGAGCTTCGTGTTTTCATTAAATTCGCATTCTTCTCGTTTCGGTTTCTTAAATGCCCCATAGTTTCTTAAATTTTCTTCAAGTCTTCCAAACTTACGTGGTTCTGAAACTTCTCTATGAGTAAATCTCTCTCTATAAAGGCGGACTGCTGCACCACGATTCTAATTACACTGAAAGTATACCTGAATCATATCCGTCGATATTTGATGATTGTCCATACTGCACTGTTGACTAATTTCGCAAAAAATAACTTACAGTAATGACACTATGACACACAAAAGCAAAATAATGTAAAAAAACTGGGACGCGTAAGTTGAAATGACATTTACTCGATTTGTTGTATTATTTTTTGTTTCCCACGGCACAGACGATTAGTCAAAATACGTTTGTCATCAATTAAGCGACCGGGCGCCTATTGCGGTATCGGCGAATATTTTCACCATTTTTCTGTGACGACTGTTTCACAAAAGTCCATTTGTTATACATCGTTGGATTCAGAAAAGAAATCTGCACAATAGCAAATAAAGAAAAAACTATATTGTCATTTGAAAAAATAAATTTGACTACCGCTTTTCAAAAAAAAAAGTTTAAAAACACTGCGGTATTCTCACTCTAGAGTGTATTTAGAGCCATTTCATTTGATTTTTTGTTTTTTAAAATCAGATTATAAATAACGGAGTTATGGCTTGCGGCGTTTTTTAGGAGACACCCCACCCCGTATCAACCACAAATATGAAATGACAAAAAAAGTTTTTAATGCAGCATCAACATTATGGTGTATGGTAATCTTGCAGGATGTTAGTCGTGGAAGAGTTTTGAAAGGCATTTTTTAGTATATCTAAAGAAACAAAAAAATATATAAACCTTCAAAATTTATATAGTTTTTCATGTCAAGAATTTACCTAATCTCGACGCTGATCTAGTGATACCCAAAGGTGTTTTTGGTGCTAACCTAACCTAACCTAACCTAACCATAATAAGTAGACAGTCAGGTTAGGTTAGTATCCTTCAAAATAACAGCGTATTTAGTTGTTAATATTCAAAGTTAGCTTTTGGAGCCTCTCTGTATGTATGTAGTTTCATCGAACGACACGGAGGGCGTATGATTACAATGGATGACGCCAACCGCAAGTCATTGTATACATTTGAAGTAACTAAACATCGAAAGTTCCTAATAGGTTTTATGACGGTTTAATATATGACATGTGTAAAGGAAGTGTTGTAGCATCTATTGGTATTAATATTAGCTATCTATGTAGTGTGAAGTGAAAGTTATTTGATAGAAAAAATGGCCTCATGCGGAAAAGTGGAAAATTCATTTTCTCTAAAACAGTATCCGAGCGGATGAAACTGAAGCCAGATTCGTCTCCAGCACCCTCGAAAATAGGGGGGTAGGAAAAATTTCGTACGCATTTGCCCAGGAACACTTCTTGTATACAATTACCCGTTTTTGTTAATAGACATTTGCTACTGTATTGCTACTTTCGATATGTAATTTCGATTAATCGAATGATTTTCTAATAGCTACATTTTTTCAGTTTTCAATCAATTTTTAGTTTTTCCGACGTTGTCACTTCTACAATCAAAGAAATTATATGCATATTTTGATGCTGGTAATTTTTTTTATTACTAGCCTATTTGGAGGTATTTCTTCTTGGGGATATTTTTTTCCTACAAACACGAAGGAACTTTGGTACCATTTATTTTCTACAACCGCGTAAGACTCGAACTAAAAGCAAAACTGTATGCCTACTAGTAGGTCGAGTGACCAGATGACGATTGAAATACATCAAAAGAACTTGACAGTCTGGTGATTTCTAATCGGTTGGTATTACCAGTTTTCAGTGGTGGCTCGTCAAGGTGGACATTGCTTCACCGATAAGAACAGATACTATATAAGTACGTACTGTTCGTGAATAATAGGAAAAAGTGTGAGATTTCTCTATGTATGCGTAGAGGAAAGAGCGAGGGCAGCATTCGGCTATTTACTACGTAGCTCGTGGGCGGTCCGGTAGATACTTGTTCCTATTCTTGACGAGCAGTACATATCGATGGTATAGCGCACAAATGGCGTAAGTGCATTTTTTACCAAAAATGAGTTAAGTGCAGTAGAAGACTATAATAGACATAAATTTTCATATGCATAAAAGTGGTAATTCAAATATTTTAATTTGATACTGACAGCGCCCTCTTCGGATCGGGTTAAGTACTTCTGAATGACAGAATTCTACACCAAATGTGATAGAAGCACTTAACACATGTGTGCGCTTAATCTTCAAGCAATTTTATCCATTCCTCACGTAGGTGAGAATCAAATTTATTATAGACACAAATTAAATGTATACAATTTCACGATTTACGACGAATCCAACTCTGATGGACACTGTTTTGTTTGGGATGAAACGCATGGAAATAAAGGTAGCCCTAAAATTGGAACATGTTTATTAAAATATCCATCAAATTTGCCTGAAACTGTAACACACGTAGCCTCTCTTTCTGATGATTGCGGGGGACAAAACCGTAATAAATTTGTTGCTGCGGTCACGTTATACGTTAATAATATTGACCACTTGTATACTATTGACTTAACAATTATGGAGTCAGGACATTCATATTTATAGACTGACTTAATGTACTCTACGATAGAATGGGCTAAATGTCATAAGAAAATGTACTCTACATGCGAATGGTGTTTGTTGATCTCAACGGCTAAGGTGAAACCTAGAGCATATTACGTCACTACTATGAAATAAGTAAGTAGGTAAGACCGATGAGGCTTACAAAATAATTAAGAGGAACTTCAGGGATATAGGACCAATAAGTAGACACGTTAGGAGTCAATCGGGGGACATACTGATCGGAAGAGAGGAGAAAGCGGATAGATGGAAGCAGTACTTAGGAAATTTATACGAGGGTCAGGAATTAGGAGATATATTAGAGGAAGAATCTAGCATCGATAGGGAAGATGTAGGAAAACCTATATTCAGAGAGGAATTTGAAATAGCACTAAGGGGGCTAAAAAACAATAAAGCGCCGGGTGTAGATAAAATACAGGCGGAAATTTTTAAATGTGCGGGACAGAAAGTAGTAAATAGGATGTTTGAATTGGTAAAATACATATATGAGACGGGCGATATGCCGGAGGATTATAAGAGGAACATTATCGTTACTATACCGAAAAAGAGAGGAGAAGACAAATGCGAGAACTTTAGAACGATTAGCCTAACTTCCCACGCGTCAAAAATCTTAACCAGAATAGTGCAGAAGAGGATGGAAAATAGAGCGGAGGAAATACTAGGAGAAGACCACTTAGGATTTAGGCGAAATAGGGGAACTTGTGAAGCTATTCTGGCGCTAAGAGTAATGTTAGAGAAAACAATAGAAAAAGGAAAGAGCGCTTATATAGGATTTGTAGATTTAGAAAAAGCTTTTGATAATGTAAGATGGGAAAAAATGTTCGAGATATTAAAGAGCGCGGGAATGAAGTATAGAGATAGGAGAGTATTACACAATCTGTACAAAGAGCAAACTGCTGTTATAGAAGTAGAAGGGGAAAGAAGGGGAGTAGGTATTAGGAAAGGAGTAAGACAAGGATGTACGCTATCACCACTAATTTTTAATCTGTACATCGAAGAGGCGATTAATGTCGTAAAAGATAGAGTGGATTTCGGGATTAAAGTACAGGGACAGAAACTAAAAATGATGAGATTCGCGGATGATATAGCAGTATTAGCATCTAGTAAAGAGGCATTGGAATCAGCGTTGAACGAAATGGAGGCAGTGTTGACAGAGGAATACGGAATGAAAGTGAATAAAAACAAAACTAAAACGTTAGTGTGCAGAGAGCGCGAGAGCAGAGCAAAAACGAAAGTACAAATTAATAATGAAAGATTGGAGGAAGTTAAAGACTTCACTTGTTTAGGAAGTAAAATAAATTGGGATGGAAGAAGCGATAAAGATATAAAACAAAGAATAGCGTAGGGTCGAGTAGCTTTTAACAAAAAAAAAAGCACTTTTATGCTCAGGGGTAATAAACTTAGAAACAAGAAAGAGATTTTTGAAAACGTATGTATGGAGCACGGCACTATACGGTTGCGAAACCTGGACGGTAGGGAAAGCAAGTAGGGAGAAATTAGAAGCTTTTGAGATGTGGTGTTACCGAAGAATGATGAAAATACCGTGGACTGATAGGGTTAGAAACGAAGAAGTATTAGAGAAAGTCGGCGAGAAAAGAAGTATGTGGAAAAATATAAAGAAGAGAAGAGATAGAATGGTAGGCCACTTGCTGAGACATGGGGGAATAGTCCGCGATATTTTGGAGGCAGAAATAGGAGTGAAGAAAGGCAGAGGTAGGCCTAGATTAGACTACTGCTCGCAAATAGTAAGGGATGTAGGTTGTAGCACAATTAGCGAAATGCGTAGGTTTGCACATGATTAGACATGAGGAGAAGCTGGAGGTTAGCGTCCAACCAGTCTTAGGACTGATGACTATGAAATATTATGATTTTTTTCGATTTGCAAAAACTGGTAACAGAGATTGTACTTAATACCACTCACAATTTAAATAGGGAGAAAGTCTATTGACTAAATATCAAATGGTTTAGTTTTCAACCTTATATCATTCAATACAAGTACAGCCTGTCAGAGGAAACCTTCTTTGAACTTGATATCACAGAAGAACGCAAACTGGGAAGAAAGAGAAAATGAAAATCCATTACTTGGTGTCAAAAATATAATAGGCGTCTACCAGTCTCTCAAACAGAGAAAAAAGACTTGCTATTTCTTTTAGAAAAAAATATTATTCCTGAGGACTACAGTAATGTTATAAACGAAATTCCAGAAACAAGAAATCTGAAGGAATTAGATTCTGATGATAGTATCTAACAATTTAGAATGGGTAACTTATTTTAACTTTGATTTCATCTATAACATTTATAACACTGAAATAAGAGGTTATTACTACCATTCTATTTATTTTCTGTTAACACACTAA
The DNA here is from genome assembly GCA_037954035.1 of Rosalia funebris. NCBI lineage: Eukaryota > Metazoa > Arthropoda > Insecta > Coleoptera > Cerambycidae > Rosalia > Rosalia funebris. The sequence goes on from JAZFAV010000022.1 coordinate 15,103,788, forward strand.
GTTTTATTTTTTGTAAACGAAGAGTTACAAAAGAAGTTTTATTAAAGATGTAATGTTGGTTGAATGAGAAACTCAAATCTGGTTCTTTTGAATCCAAAAATACTCTAAGGAACCTATGCTTTTAGTTTTTGAATAATAAGGTAATTGAATTGTCGATCTTTTTCAAAACTCGACATTTATCGACAAGACTAATTTTTTTTAATTCTGTAAGGGCCATTTAATGCCTACGTAAATATTTAATAGTACGATCTTGAACTACTAAATTTTACTTTTGCCACAATTTATAATACAACTTCTATGAGTGCCTACTAACTATAAATGCCTAAGAGTAGGTTCTTGCGTTAGTAGGTTTCACAGCTATAATTTTAATCATTATGTAAATATTTAATAGTAGGCTATGTACCAACAATTTTTAATTTTCCCACAATGTATAACATGAAATTTTTGAGGGTGCCTACTAATTATAGATGCCTAATAATAGGTCTTTATGTTAGTAGGTCTCATCGTCACAGGCAGTGTATTCACTTATGCTATACAGGGTGTCTCACAATTCTCTTTACAAACAATATCTGTATTTAAAATAGATACTGTTCTCTATAAAGAAAAAAAAAAATAGAATGACGAAATTAAAATTATGCGGAATGGTATTGAAAACCTTTACCAGCTGTATACTTAGAACCTTACCGAGTGATAACTCTATACAAAACAATATTATCTTCACAATGGCTGTCGACTTTTACGATTTTATTGAATTATAAGAAAACAAAATAAAAATTGTGACATGGGTCGTCGATAGCATAATCTATTCTGTATACCGTGCTTTCATTTTAAAACTGTACATAGGTTCCACCGTTCGGTCCTTCTCGGAAAATTAACCACCGCTCAGGTGGGGAGTCCGGCCGTACGCCGTGATGATTGACGACTTAGATTTCACATTTACCGTGGCATACGTGTTTGGCATTTAGACGAGTGAACTTCGTAGTAATACGTGTAATTTTAAATAGATTCTTTTAATTCAAAACTTAGTAATTATGACGTACTCACTTGAGGAAAAAATTGATTTGATATCATGGTTTCTTCAAGGACATTCATTACGTGCAAAAAGGGACCTTTTCTCAGTCAGATATGTAAATCGTCCGATCCCTGCTTTGAACACAATATCGATAGTAGTCGAAAAGTTTAAGTCAACGGGATGCATTTTAGGTTGCAAATGCCACAAGACACCTAGAATTAACGAGGATGCTGAAATGCAGGAATTAATGGTGTGTGCAATGGTAGAAGAAGATTCAAATATTTCTATCCCAAAAATTTCCGAGGAGACTGGTTTTAGTGTGGGTAAAATTCACAAAATTTTAAAGAAAAATAAATATCATTCCTATAAATACGAAGCCCATCAAGAAATTTTCGATGAAGACCAGTACCGTAGAATGGAATTTTGTAACACGGTAATGGAACGTTTATTTATAACATCGTGTTCACCGATGAATTCACGTTTCCGTTACATGGTAGGCACAATCCATTAATTCTACGGTATTGGGCTATTGAAAATCAGTATCGCCTGTTAAATACAAGGACACAATATCCAGAAAAATTGAATGTTTGGGCTGGTATTTATGGGAATGATATTATTGGACCATTCTTTATTGATGGAAATTTAAATCGGGAGACTTATTTGAATCTTCTACAAAACCAAACTGTTCCTGCATTGGCAAGCATTAACCCCAATTTTGACAACGTTGGGTTCCAGCACGATGGGTGTCCGGCCCATAACTCAAGAATAGTCATTGACTATTTGAATACGATATTCCCCCAAAGAATTATATCTACGAGAGGCGTAATTCAATGGCCACCAATATCGCCAGACTTGACCCCTAATGATTTTTTCTTATGGGGTATATTAAATCAAAGTTATACGGGCATCCTCATGAAAGAGCTAATAATTTAAATCAACTGAGGGCTAATATTGAAAATTTATTTCAAACTATTAGCTCTCTTATGCTGACCAACGTTCGTTCAGAATTTTACGACAGGTTGGGTTATTGTTTGGCGCAAGACGGAGGCATCTTCGAAAATTTTCTTTAGTTTTTTTTCTTATTCAAGGGGATATTTTTTAAGTTTTAAGAGTTTGTATTTTATTTTTAATTATATTAAGAGAATCTATTTATTTTTAAACGTTTTATTAGAAGGCACTTTTTTTAATGCAAAACCAATTATAAAAATAATGCAAAAAAGATCATAGTTTGCTGTTAAATATGGCCAAGATATTTTTTCTTTAAATACCTTGATCATCTTTTAACAGTAAACCTATCAACATCACTTCCCACGTAAAAGTTTTCCCCGTTACAAATACTATGTACACTCCCTCACGTGTAGAACGTAACTGTCGTAACGCCGCTAATTATCGACACTGGACAACCTGAAGCAGGGCGTACCGTCTGCGTCCCCTCCACATTATACGAAATCGACCGATTGACTTGCTGTCTAGTAAAAAAATGAAAGAACGGTACCTATAGCGTGTTTGCACACATCATGTTTCAGTTATTATAATAAATTTTCAACATTCTGTATATGCCAAACAATTATGAAGTCTGTACATTTAGAATTGTCTTGGCACAATTTTTGCTGATAATTTAATAGAAACAGAAGAAAGTAAATTTTATGTAAGAAATAGTTTCAACGAACAGCTACGATAATAATGTTAGACAATGATCCAAGAGAGGACAACTTTACCTTCAAATATAAGCTATGTTCCTGTGTCATATCATCTTTAGTCCCCTTGCGCCTTAAAATGAGCCATAAACGTTTATAACTTACCTTATTCACAGCAACTGATTACTCGAGTTCTTGATATACAGGATGAAATGGGAAAAATAAACACAGTTTAAAAATTTTAATATCAATGATTCATTGTGCAAATTAACAAAATAAATCAATATTAAAATTACACAATAGATAAATCTAAAATCAAAATTTATAGGTATATCACAGCTAATTCTAGATTTACAAATCTGAATGGTGTCTTTTTGATTTCACGATATGTGGTAAGGTATACATTGTTTTACCTATTTTCTTTAAGTTATTGTTACTTTGTGCCTAATTTACAGTATAAGTTATTAAAAAAATAATATCGTTACTGCTATTGCTGTGTAGGAAATAATAACAATAAATACATAATCGATAAAAAAAAAAAAGAAAGGAAAGAGTATTTTACAAATTACAACAAATAAAAGTAAGGATTAAAATAGGTGTATAAATAAATTCTTTTAAAAAATAAACAATTTAGCACATGTTAAAACTATCACTTTTACTCGAATTTCGTCCACTGCCCTTGCAAATTGACTTTGTTCGTATTAAAAGGATCAAAGTTACGTTGATCCTGTATACTAGAAAAACTAAAATCTAAGCCATACTCCTGTAATAAATCCTGGTCGTTTCGATTGCACTCGCTAAGTGATCGCTGCTGCAGGCTGGACACGCCCCCGTTTTGCTTTATACTCTGATTCTCGTATGTATACACAGGGTTGGTAATACTTAACGGTAGCTGATTGCTGGCGTTGCTGCCCGACCGCGAGGGCGACGGTTTCGATTTGAGGGGATCGAAATCGTCGATGTCCGACGTCGAGTCTAGCCGTATGAGATCTTCGGTGTCTTCATTGCGCTGAAAGTATTTCTCTATTTTAATCTCGCCCGTTCAGCTTTACATTACCGATGGGGAACCATCCATAAGTTATTTGGGGAAAGAATTTCGTATAAAAATAAAAAAAATTTAACTTGTAGGGCGCATGCAAATACGAGACGAAACAAAGGATGACAAAAAATTATTTGATGACAGTTTTTAATTTTTACTAATATAAAGTATTATTGCTCTTAAAAAGTTGCTTGTAAATCAACATGTTAGAAGCAATTTTGCTAAAAAGACATTATGACTATACCAAATTTGATGTTTTTGTGAAAGCACTGTATAGGAAAATATGTAAAAATAAACAAAATTTGGAAAGAAATTTTACAATGAAATTAAGATTCAACGACCCTAACTTAATTTTAATGAGAAAATCTATTAAGTCTTATCCAGTTTTTGTATAGTACACATTTGTTATATAATCGGCTAATTTTAAAATAAGAAAATTAAATTTCAAGCTGTTTTTTTCCTTAACCGGGTTTTGAATTATAGAGTGGTTAGAGTGGAAAATTTATGCCATTAACAGGACCGTACTGAGGCAAATTAGAGCCTAAATTAATTATTTTGTATAAACTTTTTTTTCTTTCATTAGCAACATGATTTACTATTTAAATCTGAGTCTATTATATCTACATTTAAATATGATTGTAATTAATTTTAAATTCAAATCTACCATATATATACAGTTGAACTTCTATAACTCGAACTTCTATTACTCAAAATGTTCTATAACTCGAAAATGTTTTAGTGCATTTGATTTACATTGTAATTTTTTGACCCCTGTAATTCGAATTTTCTTTAACTCGAAGACATTTTCTCAAATTTAAAGGGTTCGAGTTAGAGAAGTTCGACTGTATTTTTTGAGAAACCATAAACTTCTTTTGTGAATTATGGAATTATATTTATCAAATTCCTATTTTAATTACTATTATTGCTTACAGTGATCAGTAAGAGAATTGCATCAAGTGGGAAAAAAATCCACACAACTGCAAAATATAGGGATATTGTATTTATTGTGTAAAGTTCTTCGTTAACAAATCGAGGAATAACATCTTTGAGCAAAACTCTTGGACCCGTCAAAATTTATTTTTAGTTGCGCATTTTTTAGAATGAATTAATATATACAGGGTGATTCGTGTAGGAGATATGACGTCATCGATATTTTTTCCAATGGGTTTCCTTTCTTATTACGGAATGTGAAAGGGCAACTTTTCTTAAATAACTACATTATAGGTTAGATAAAAAAATGAGTAAAAGAAAACGAATTTCAAAATGCTAATTTTAATGGTGATTATTTAAAAAATCAACAAAATGTAATGTTCAAGTTGTGCATTCTTGATTGCTTAACAGTAGCTAAGACAGAGATTAAATTCCTTTTGAACATTGTCAATAACTTCAGAAGATATACGTTGTAATTCGTGACAAATTCTTGCTTTTAAATCGTCCCAATTCTCCGGCTTAGTAACATATACTTCGCTTTTTTAAGTATCCCCAGAAAAAGTAATACAGGGGTGTCAAATCTGCCGATCTGGTTGGCCACGCAATCGGCCCCCTTCTCTCTATCCAACGATCCAGGAATATCTCATCTAAATAAAGGTGAAAATGTGCTCTTTCACATTTTGCAATAAAAATGGGGATTGCCATTAAAAAAAAATATATCGATAAAGTCACGCCTCCTACACGAATCACCTTGTATATATTATGTTTAAAAAAATTAAACTAAAAATAAAATTTGACTGGCCAGAGTTTTTCCCAAAAATTATTCCATGCATTTTTAACGATTTTATTCATTACTTTACGAAAGAACTACAGTATATTTAATATGTTACCTAACACTTTAATTCTTTAGCTATAAACTCTTTAAAAAATCACTTCTGAATTCTGAATCATAGACATAGAAACAAAATAAGGAGGGGTATTCTAAATATGCAACCCATTTTTGAGAACAGCAGTTTATATCGTTAAAATAATATTTAGAGATAGAATGAAAATTGTTTTTATTTGTGCTACCCACTACAAGAATATCCTTTTTTATGTGGAAAAAATGACCAGTACCATAGTGAATATGAACATGATTACTATATATACACATAAAGCATGCTTATGAGGGTGACAACCATTACCTTCCGCCTGGGCGAACACGTGGGAGGCGACAACTTAACGATATCAACGGTATGCTGATTAGCAACGAAAAACAGGGGATCTCCGTTCTCGCTGTGCCCACCACCAACCACGAAAGGCGTAGTGCCGAAGAGATCCCTGCCGGCGTCCTTGGGCGGGACTCGCGGGGGTACGGATGGGGGAGATAGGAACACGTCGTCGGGGGATTGGAGGAGATTTTGTGTCTCCTGCGAGTTGTGCAGGTTCTGGAGGAAGAACCGTTGGGGCGGGGAGGCCATAGGGGCGCTGATTCGGGAAGGGAATACCCACCTGTCGGGGCTGGATAGGGGGGAGGTGTTTTTGAAGTTTTCTAAACTTCGTACCGGCTTTAGCTGGAAGCGAAACACAAGCGGTTAAGACAACGGGTAGGCGTCAGTGCAACATAGGCTAAGTGAGAAAAAGAGTTTGCTTCGTAAAATGAGCAGTATGATCCACTTATGATATGAAATTTTACAATTGTAGGGCTTTCAAAGCTTTCAGTGACATTGAGAAACCAATACATATTATACAATCAACAGGCATAGAACATAACCTCATTTTTACTTTTCCGCACTTCACTATACTAGCGGAAAAGTAATGTAATCGTGTAAAGAAAAAGTGAAAAATTTTGTTTGGGTTTATTTTTCGTTTTTCGACCTAAAAACAAACAAAAAATGGCTTTGCTGTGTGTGTTGTCGTTGTCGTCGGCATTAAAATTTCTTGTTAGCACAATAACTCAATTAAATCGTGTCGGATCGGTCGGGTTTTGGCTGATTCTGATCGGGGACGTCTCCCAGACGACACCTATTAACTTTGAGGTGGATAGGACACACCCCACCCTGTTCATGGGCCATGAGAAAGCACGAGGGTGGACTATTTGAAAAAAGTAAAACTGTCGCATAAAATAGATATCTGCATTTATGTGTTGGTTTATTTCTTCTCGGTCACTCAATTTCGAAATAGAGATGTTCTACGTGCGGAAAAGTCCGTTTTAAGGTTTTAAAACTGTTTATTTTCCAAATGAAACGCCGTGCCCTACAGCTTGTCAAGAATATTAAAAAGTGTGAGATTCTCATGTATGTGTAGAAGAAAGAATAAGGCCGAATACGGAGGGAAAAGGATGCGGCCAGATCGAACTGTGTACATTCATACATATTTGATATTCACTCTGCAAAGGCCTCAATGTGACTGAGTAAAACCTATTTACTGCGCACCTCGTGGCCGGTCCAATTTCGCAGTTTTGAGACTCGTTTCTATTCTTGACAACCTGTACATATTATTACACCGTTTGATAGACAGCCTTCAACTTCACACAAATACGTAAAGTTAAATTATTAATGCTTAAAATTGTTTAATTGACTTTAACTTTGTTTATTTTTTTATTTTCAAATATGAAAAAAGACACTATAAATAACAATTTGTGGAAGTGTGTTGGAATTTTCCATGTACTCAGAATAAGACTTTTAACTTTTAATTGTCTCCAGATGATGCTGGCTTGGATGGCGAAATGTGTCGGGAATAGTATATTGTTTCAGTACGAATTGGACAATTCCTAATGGTTTTTAATTAGTATTTGCAATGAAATACTTATCTATTATTCTTTTAAAAAATATTTTAAAGTAAGTAATGTCACTTATAAAAAATGGCTCTTCTGGATAAAAATGCTATTAATTCTATTAACGAATTAATAGGTCCTTGTTATTAATTCGTTGCTTATAATGAATGTAGTCAATTTTAAGCGTATATACAAACTGAAAAAACAGTTTTCTTTGCGAAACTTACAATTAACAGAAACTTTATATAGAGCCATCTATCGTCATTTTTCACAACAGCGTCCTCTTAATAGTAATCCAGATTTTTTTTAAGATGTAGCATAATTTTGCGATGGAGTTTATTTTTTTAAACGAATTACTATTGTCGTTGATATATTAATTTTGTTCATATTTTTTACTTTTTTCAGTTCTATTTTGGTCTTTTCAATATCTCTTTCTTGTATGATGGCATTGAGGTAGTTAATATTGTTAAAAGTCCATTATCTATAACTGCCATTTCAAAAAATAAAACCCTCCACAGGTAGGATTCGACATCTGTCCCGGATCGGAACCGAACGACATACAGCTGTTTCGAACATATTAGTTCTCATCAGTGCCCTACACGGTACGCCGATCCAGAACAAATGCCGAATGAACTCTATGGGGTATACATCTTTATCGATACGATCTCTGTCAGTAACATATAAGTCGGAAATCGAGAAAGGAAACACCATTTGTTGTATTACTCCTTCGGAATACATAAGTTTTTTGTCTCGCGGTTTTGGGGGTCGCACGTCTGATGGTATAATTGTAAATTCTTCCGGATTTTTGAAATTAATAGAACCTGGAGATGAAATAATGGCAGACAAAGGTTTCCCTCAAATAAAATTTGAGTTACCTACTTAAACATAAATACACTTTAATTATGTCACCTTTGGCTTTTAACCCCCAATTAAGCCGACCAGAAGTATTAGAGAGATATTCCATCACTTCTGTGAGAATACACATAGAGCGAGTGATTCAAAGAATCAAAGTTTTAGAACATGTACCCACAGATTTATTACCTCATATTGACAAAATAATGCATGTCGCTTGTATTCGTGCTAACAATAAAGAACCTCTAATATGTAAAAATACTGAAACGACTTGAAAGTACATGAATAAATATTATGTTTCACTATTATATTCCATATTATGTTTCAATAAACCAGGCTTTGGAAATGTTACCTTACTCGTTACTTCATCGTTACTTTTTGTATTTAATGTAACTTATTAAAATTACAGACAATTATGGAGAAATATTTTTAACGAAATTTCGAATATTTTTACTGTATGCAGGAGTAAGGTTTATCCATTCCAATCGCATATTGGACGAATTGGAAAATACAAAATCAAAAGTAATGAGTGAAGATATTTACGCTACAGTTTATACTTGTTAATCTAAACTTTTTATTCTCCAATTCAACATGCATATGAGTAAAATGCACAAATACCACCTCTGCATATAGTAAAAAATAGTGCAGATTCAGTTAACAAATATTTCACTAGAATTATCAGTAATTTGAATTAGTTGTATTGAATACAAAAAGTAACGATTGAGTAACGAGTAAAGTAACGTTTTCAAAGCCTGCAATAAACATTATGTTAATTCACCTGTAAAATTGTACTGTGCAAAATTGTAAATGTAAAAAAGGAATAAACAATTTGTATACAATTAAGGTGCCAATCTTTGAAACAAGGAATTTTTATAATCCGATATATGTAATCTTGCCTAATTTACACAGTCTCTAGGGAAAAGCTTCATGAAATACGCATTATAATATAATTCTATTTTTGGAATTGTCCATTAAAATTCCTCATCTCTAGAAATTTCGACATGAACCTGACCATTCGGATAAACAGTTTTAAAACCTTAAAACGGACTTTTCCGCACGAAGAACATCTCTATTTGAAATTGAGTGGCCGAGAAAAAATACATCCAACACATAAATGCAGAATATGTGTTTTATGCGACAGTTTTATTTTTTTCAAATAGTTCACCCTCGTGCATTCTCGTGACCCATGAACAGGGTGGGGTGTGTCCTAACCACCTCAAAATCAATTGATGTCATCTGGCAGAAGTCCCTAATCAGAATCAGTCGATGCCCGATCCGACACGATTTAATTGAGTGATCGTGCTAATAAACAAATTTCTTAAATAGTCCACCATTGTGCTTTCTCATGACCCATGAACATGGTAGAGTGTGTTCTATCCACCTCAAAATCAATAGGTGTCATCTGGGAGACGTCCCCGATCCGAATCAGTAAAAACCCGATCGATCCGACATGACTTAGTTGAGTTATCGTGTTAACAACAAAAATTTCTCAAATAGTCCACCGTCGTGCTTTCTCATGACCAATGGACAGGGTGGGGTGTGTCCTATCCACCTCAAAATCAATAGGTGTCGTCTGGGAGACGTTCCCGACCAGAATCAGTCAAAACTCGATCGATCTGACACGATTTAGTTGAGTTATCGTATTAACAAAACAAATTTCTCAAATAGTCCGCCATCATGCTTTCTCATGACCCATGGACAGGGTGGGGGTGTGTCCTATCCACCTCAAAATCAATAGGTGTCGTCTGGGAGACGTCCCCGATCCGAATTAGTCAAAATCCGATCGATCCGACACGATTTAATTGAGTTATCGTACTAACAGAAAAAATTCTCAAATAGACCCAAGGGAGGGGGTGGTGTGTGCTATCCACCTCAAAATCAATAGGTGTCGCCTGGGAGATGTCCCCGATCAGAATCAGTCAAAACCCGATCGATCCAACACAATTTAGTTGAGTTATCGTGTTAACAAGAATAAATGCCGACGACAACGACGACACACACACAGCAAAACAATTTTTTAACCATTTTTTTGTTGGTTTTTAGGTCGAAAAACGAAAAATAAACCCAAAAATTTTTTTTTTCATTCTTTCTTTACACGATTACATTATTTTTTCGCTTATAGTGGAGTGCGGAAAAGTAAAAATAGACATAAAAATGACAACTATGACAATTTAAAATGTACAATAGAGACTTGCACTGGAGTATATATAATATTTGTGAGATTTTATCAATTCCACGTTGCCTAGCTCATCGAATTTTAAATAGGGAACCAAGGAAATTTTTTTCTCTCGATCAACAACAATAGTGTTTTCATACATGTGAGGGAGTTTAATTTACAGTAATTGAACTTTTTCATTGTTAAAAATAATACCGTCTGGACTGCATGCCAGAAATGGTTGCTTCAAACAAACAACCAGGTCTGGTTGTTTGTTTGACACAACAACCTCGAGTTTCTCTTAAAACCGAGTAAGCCTGTTAGTGTTATGCTCTTGTTACTTATGTCTTCTTGTACTTCACTGTCATGACAGCTTTCAACAAGCTTTTTCCCTTTTGAAATACTTTTTCGCCGAAAAACAGAAGTATTTACCACTCTAATTTTTTTTTGTTTTTTGTAATAATGCTCAGGTTATTATAATGTTTTTATGCTATACAATAAATTTCAGTGTATTCTGACTTACACAAATATACGTGTTCCAACGTGAAACATTTGAAATGAAATACTAGGAGTTACGAACCGCGCTCGCAGGTGGCGATGTGTCGCTTTAAACAGATGGTTGCGAAGCGTATAAGTATAATATATGCTGAGGCGTCGTTCCAGTTAAGAAAACTGAGGTTATGTTTCCTGCTCCTTGATTGTAAGTACATAATATGCATAGATATGTTATATAAAAAAAAACCTTCAAACTTTACTTTGTAAATATATACGTACACATGTTAACAAATGGTAATAATATACAGCGTATTCCATTTGAAAAAAATGAGGTTATGTTCTTTGCTCCTTGATTATAGGTCATAATATAAGTACATTTTATATTGTAACTTTACTTTGTAAATATATACGTACATATATTCAAACGGTATTTATACAGGGTGTTTAATTTCACAAAAATGAGGTTATGTTCTCTGTTCCTTCATTATAAGTACAGTGGAACCTCGCTTAACGAGCACCTCGTATAACGAGTGATTCGCATAACGAGCATAAAAAATGACTTCCTTAACGAGCGATGTTTCGCAGAACGAATGACGAGGGAGAGAGACATGGTCTTGCCGCCTGCTGTAAAAGCGCTTGTGTCTTCCATGGGGGTAAAAATATTATAAGAAAAAATAACCTCCATTCATTTCTCCCGCCCGCTGTTTTGTGTGTAAACCGAGCGATAAACAAATAGGTTCTGTAACCTGTGCTTCAGTCCGTGTTTAGCGCTCGTTCAGTTAGCATCTTACTGTCGCTTGTGGAAGTTGTATTCAGTCACATTATTGTGTATTTTTTTTAATGCAAAGTTTAAACATGCGTACACGTTTGTCCCCAAAGAAAATGCCGCAAGAAGACAGGGGTAAGAGAAGAAAAATCAGTGTAGAAGTCAAAAGCCAAACCATCGAGAAGCGAGAACGAGGTGTGAGTGTGGCTGACCTAGCACGCACATATAATCGGTCTACATCAACGATTTACACTATCCTCAAAAACAAGAATAAGATTAAGGAGATTGATGCTTCAAAGGGTGTCACAAGAATTTCTACGCAACGGCCACGTATTCTCGACGATGTTGAAAGATTGCTTCTCATGTCGATCACCGAGAAGCAATTGCAAGGCGACATTATTAACGAAAACATAATTTGTGAGAAGGCGAAACTAATTTTTGCCGACCTCATTCAAAAGACGCCAGGATCATCAACGAACGAAGAAGTATTCAAGGCAAGCCGTGGGTGGTTCAAAAGTTTAAGAGAAGAACCGGCATCCACAGCGTTGTGCGGCACAGAGAAGCAGCAAGCTCAGACATAAAGGCAGCCGAGAACTTCATCGGCGTATTCAAGCTTGTGAATTCCGAGGGTTATCTGCCGCAGCAGATTTTTAATTGTGATGAGACGGGTCTCTTCTGGAAAAAAAATGCCGAAGCGAACTTATATTATAGCAGACGAGAAGGCATTGCCGAGCCACAAGCTAATGAAAGACCGTCTCACGCTGTTTTGTTTAAATGCAAGTGGCGATTTGAAAATTAAACCGCTGCTCGTTTACCATTCGGATAATCCACGAGCCTTCAAGAAGTATAAAGTCCAGAAGAGCAGGCTAAATGTCATGTGGAGGTCCAACCACAAGGCTTGGGTGACACGTTACCTTTTTACAGAATAGATCAATGAAGTGTTTAGTCCGTCTGTAAAAAATATATGCTTGAGATGAATTGACCACTCCGTGCCTTGCTTGCTATTGACAACGCTCCTGCGCATGCTCCAGGCCTAGAAGATGACCTCCTTGAAGAATTTAAATTAATCAAGATCCAGTTCCTGCCTTCCAACACCACTCCTTTACTGCAGCCCATGAACTGGCAGGTCATTTCAAATTTTAAAAAGCGCTACACTAAAAATTTCTTCCAGTGTTGTTTTGTCTCTTTTTCGCCAAATTTTGAAGAGTAGGCAAAAACGAATGTCTCTAGACAATTTTCTTGTAAACAAGGATGTATTATAAATAATAAATTACATTATTATAAATTTCTTTGAGTATTTTTTTCAGAATGGAACGCATTATCCTATTTTACATTGATTCCTATGGAAAAAATTGTTTCACTTAAGTGTTTCTTATTACGAGTAAGATTCGGGAACAAATTATGCTCGTTAAGCGAGGTTCCACTGTACACAATATAAGTATATTTACGAAATTTTGGGAAAACCTTTGGGAAATAAATTTTGCCCTAAAAACTTCATTTTATCTTTTAAATCACCCTAGATTATGGATTTAAAATGTGAATATGATAAGTGGATAACACTGAACAATGTGACGTATTACAAAATTATACTCTTCATAAACTTTACCAAAAAAATTTAAAAGGATAAAAAAAATTAATATTATTTACATTTAAAATTATAAAATAAGTACATAGTCTTAGTAAATAGTTTTAAGTAATTTTTAGTTTTTAACTGCAACTTTTAAATGAAAAAGACGAGAAAAAGAAGAGACTCAAATTTTATGCATAACTATACAGCAACAAAAAATATACCAGTAATCTTTATTTATTTATTTGATGTGATAATCAAACTCTAATTCAAAATTACCATTCTGAAGGCATGAATTCTTGAACGTGATTTCTAAAACAAAATATGCAAAAGCAAAAATGAAACGCAAAGACCCTCCTCTACGCGGTGCAAAATTTAGAAACATTAAGAAAAAAATCTCTTACATATTAATTTTTTTATTTTTAAACACCCACACGTTACAACATTTATAATGCCTTATTCAGTTTCCACACTTACCGATCTATCGACTGGAGGCGTGCTGAGGCGTTGCTGCAGGAAGCCTTCCATCTCATTCATCAAATTTCCTATCCTAGGTATCTCTATCGTTGGGCTTCCGCTTCTCGAAGTGTCCAGAACGTCCGGAGAGACGGGCTGAGATGCCGGGCTTAGCGGGCTGTACGATCTGCGTCGGACATAAGAAGGGATTTTTTTTTCATTTAATTTGGTCAGAAAATTAATTCTGATTTCATTAAGTGGTGAATGATTTTTTTTTTTTTTTTGTCAAAGAAACTGACGAAGCGGAAATTGAATATGTATTAGTTTCATGAATGGTTTTAGAAAATATCCCACATGAAAAATAATCGCTAATTATTTATTTGAAAGTAAAACTCTCAAATCCTCACCAAATATCGGTTACCCCCTATTTTCGGGGGTGCTGGAAGTGAATATGACTTTAGTTTCTCCGCTCGGCTATAGTTTTCGAGAAAATTAATTTCCACTTTTCCGCAGAAAACACCACTTTTTCTTATCAAATAACTTTCACTTCACACTAAGTAGATAGCTAATATTAATAGGAGTAGATGCTACAATACTTCCTTTATATATATCATACACTAAAATCGCCATAACTTATTTTTTATTATGATTTTCTTAATTTACATCAAACGTTTACAATTTCCATGCAGTCGTCGTCCATTTGCTTTCGTGCGCCCTCTATGAAACCACATATGAATCAACACTATGCGTGCCTACATTCACTACGACATCGTGATCAGTATATAGAGGCTGCAAAAGTTAACTATGAATATTATGTATGTGCAATGGAGTTAATATATGATAGACAGTTAGGTTAGGTTAGGTTCCTTCACAATAACAGCATATATATAGTTCCGATCCTGATTCTTTCAAAATATCAGCATATTTAGTTAGTTTACAAACTAGCTGGTTAGTTTTAAAACTAAGTATCCATTCTAACCGTAACGTATATATAAATGATTTTCCGATTAGTTATATTACACATAGTTATATATTGAGTTCATTGCACATACATAATATTCATAGTTAACTTTTGCAGGCCCTGTATACTGACCACAACGTTAGCGGATGTAGGCACGCATGGTGTTGATTCACATGTGGTTTCATAGAAAAATAAAACAGGTAAGGTTTTATTTTTTGAAACCTTATCTGATCGTGCAGAAACACGAGAAAGGGGTCGAGGATCGCTTCTAGGTATAATTCAATGCCTGGCGGGGCTTTAGCCCGAGGGATAGTTGTTTCCTAGAGCGATTATGTAATGGCTTCGCTATTCGGGAACTACTTTGATAACCGCTTGACGGTTTGGTGGTTCCTTTCTCGATTTCCGACTTATATGTTACTGACATCAGTAAGGCGCAAAATGAAGGAGCTCCACCTTAGTCCAGAGGCAATTTTAAGTTTGGACAATGCATCTGGACACCCCACTTGTCCAGCAACGATAATAAGATTTCTATGGTTTCCTTCCTCCAAATTGCACGCCACTGCTGCAGCCAATCGATCAGCATGTTATACAGGCTATAAAAATTTTCTACCGCAAAAAATTGCTCAAAAAAATTATTGCTTCTGATTGTGACGTTTCACGGTCACTGAAGAACGTGAATCTAACACGTTGTAGCATGTATGTACTAACTTAATTAAAAAATCCAGGAGTAAAATATTACCGCCTGAGATACCTGAAGAAAATTGAAAAAACTAGGATACAGAGAGATTAGCCAGACAAATCACTGAGCCAAAACCTACAGAGATCGAAACTGAACTGGAAAAAATTACGTACTTGGGTAAGAATCTTAACCAGAGTTTAACCAGAGCAGATATTGAAAAGTAGGTAGTACGTGACAAAGAAATCAGCAATGAACTAATAGAAGCTGACATCATTCAAGAAATTGATGGAGATTCTGATTCTGACAGTAATTCTCACGACGATATTTCCGTAATTCCATTTTTAGCCAAGGATGGCGATGTCGTCTCAGCTTTCAACACCTGTATTGCTTGGGCAACCCAAAATAATATTCCTGAACATCGAATCGTCTTTCTGCAGAAAAAGCGAGCCCAAGCCCAAGATGTAGCAATAAAAAATAAGAAACAGACAAAAATTACACATTTTTTCATCACTGCAGACAAAAATTAATGCCTCATTATGTAGATATTCTTTTATTTTAGGTTACTTAAATTGTTAAAGCAATCTACAGTTTTTAGTTGTAATGTAAAATTACGTATATATACATACATACATATATGTATATTACATTTCCTGTTCATATAATAAGTTTGGTTTCTTATAGCATGCATATATCTAGATCTTGTTATAATACATAGAAATATTTAATATACAATATCTAGAACAAAAAAATATATTTTTATTATAATACATTCATTAATCCGAACGATTCGATAATCCGAATAAGGTCTGATAAGGAGGTGTCCGGATTAAAGGGGTTGTATTGTATATGTGAAATGTTGTAGCATCTACTCGTATTAATATTAGCTACTTACGTAGTGTGCTGTGAAAGTTATTTGATAAGAAAATGTGGTGTCTCGTGCGAAAAAGTGGAAAATTCATTTTCTCGACAAATGTGGCCGAACGGAAAAAAACTGAAGCCAGATTCGTTTCCAACACCCCCGAAAATAGGGGGTAACTAATATTTTGTGAGGATTTGAGGGTTGAGGTACAATCAAGTAAATAATTACCAAATTATCATCGTAAATAAGTACTTTTTAAAGTTGTTCTTTAAAAACATTTTATTACTTTTTAAAGTACAAGAAACTGTATCCTAAATTAAGTAATAACCTGCGTCACTGACCTCTGTATAGCTGAATTTTTAAAACTTAACCCAGCCTCCTTGCGGTACGTTGAAATCGGCGCGCTAAACCCAGCAATGGTCCGTCTTTTCCCCGTGGGCGAATTGGGCGCCGAGCGAGGTTTATCGCCACCGTCTAGGCCGTTTTGGAGTTGGTGGGGGCTCGGGCTGTCTTTCATTTTCGACCGCCACCCTTTGTAAGCGCTCTTTACTCCTTTCCCGCCGTCTTTTACCTAATAAAAAACACGAATTGCGATAAAGTGATTGGATTTCTAAAACAAAGTTTGAAAAGCCTTCATGTTTTATGACGAGCCCAATTTGCAGAAGAACCTCACTCACAAAGTTTTTCATCTACATACTAATTACTTATAAACGAAAATTTTCTTGGCAACAAACCGTTAAGAACAAAGTAAATTGGCGTGTCGTCTAACGAAATAAAAACATCACAACAAATATACCATGCTGAAGCGTAGAAATCTAACTCAACTTACCGTCTTTACTGCTGATTTCATTGCGGGATTAGCCTACAAAATAAACATAAAAAGCAACGGGTCATAAAGGTAAGCTCGAAAATACGGAAACAGGAGTGGGGTTACCTTGTCCTTCACGCTTTTGAAGAACGCCGAGCCCTCTTTCTTCATCGTAGACGTCCATTCTTTGTACTGTTGTTTCAGTTTGGAGCCGGATTTTGCGCAGTAGGTCTCGAGTTCGAACTCGAACTCGTCGGAAAATCCTTGGCCGGTATTCAACATGACTAGGCGTTCTTCTATGAACTAATAGAAAAATTGGTAGTTTTTCTTTTTTTTTTACAGAAGACATTTGTTCTATTCCATATGTAATTTTATTGATTTGTATAAGTACACGTGTCAAATTATAGTCCCCAATAATGTAACAATAACAAAGTACAGAGGGTGTTTCCAAAATTCGTTACTTTTTTCTGTCAGTTTCATTATTTACGATAATTTATCTTATTAGCTATCAGTTGTGTCTTCCTACTCGGAAAAAGACATTTACTCGTGTCTTTAGTATCCTTTACTAAAAATAAACCTTCTTAAATAAATAAACCTTCTTAAAATTCATAAACATGCTCTATAAAGCTTTATTTTAGCGAATAATATTTACGGAACCTTCTCAGTTTGGAAAATTCCAAAAAATAGATAGAAGTAGCTTAGGTTTATACTCTAAAGGCTTCTAGATCTAAAATGTTTTCAAAGTAATTGATTACTTCATAGCTGAGGATGATGAGTAAAATCTAAATCCACACTAAATGCACACTCTGTATATGTGACATAAATTAAAACTTTCGCTGACTAATTCGTATTAATTTTGTATGCAAAATATATATTGATCATGGCTGCAAATAACGGGCAATATGCTTGTACTTGCCGAATTAGAAAAAATAAAATGGAAAAAACAGAAGCGACTTCAAAACAAATTGTAACAATTAATCAGGCAACTGCTATTTGTCGTATGTTGCAGGATTCAAAGTTTGTGTTGTGGTTAACAGTATTTCATCGCATAATGCCGTATGCTGATATTTTGTATAGTCAACTACAAAAAACAGTGATGGCTCCAGTACACATACACGCAGCCATAACATGTTTCGAGGATTCTATTAAAAAAAAAAAAAAGAAATAATATAGAGAAAAGAAGAGACAATTGAAAGTGAAATTTCTGAGTGTGCCATTCAGACTAAGAGACGCCATATAAATGAATAACCATATATCTCAAAAACTGTAGCAGCCAAGGAAATTTGTGACACTATAATTATCCATGCAAAAGAACGGTTTTCCTTTACTAAACAGTTAAATGCTTCTTTCTGTACTTTTTGCGTCAGATAAATTTTCGCAGTTGGAGAAGGTTTTTCCATTGCAGCATTTAGAAGCCACAGTAGAGGCATATCCATTTTTAGATAAAATTCGCCTGCAGATAATTAGAAATAATTTATAAAAGGCCTTATTTTAGGAATATGAGTGGTGAATTCATCTGTTGAAATTCATAACAGATAATAATCTTCAAGATATATTTTCTGCCACCTTTGCTCTTTTACAAATAATTGTTACTATGCCAATGATCACAGCTGAAGCAGAACGAAGTTTTTCAACACTACAGCGAATAAAAACATTTTTACGGAGTTCTATGAATCAAGAAAGACTGAAGGCCTTAGCAATGTTGTCTATTAAGAAAAAAATTATACAAGATTTGCCAGACTTCAACGAAGCTGTTATAACTAAGTTTGCTGGGAGAAAGAATAGAAGAATTGCCTTTACATTCAAGCAATGTAATACAGTTTAGACATTAGGTGAACAGTGACTGTACAAACAAAAAATAATGGGTTCCTACTGCATGTGAGTATTTTTATTGCGATAGTATAGATTTTGTGAACCTCCTATGCTTTCGACCACTAGCTGCCACTGTAGGTTATGTAGTTCACACTTTACATATAGGTACCATATGTGAATAGGTGGTTCACGAAATAACATCCCTGGAAACGGACAAGTATTTTTATAAATTTAGGCCGGTAACTATTGTGCTCTATTTAGTCTTTATTTTAACATAATTTTATGTGTATTAATGCAAAACATACATCACGGGAAGGAAAAAACATTGCAGAAAAATTTTCAATAATACTATAAAAAGGCAAAAATTATAGTATTTTGCATATTTTAAGAACTGCTTTCGCTAGTAATACTAATTCACTACCAAGATTTTTATACAACAGACACTAAGAAAAGAAAATTTCCACAACGAATAATTGACAGAAAGAATAGAATAACTCGAATTAGTAAGAATGACCCCCTCTGCATCTTTATTGCAAACACTTGCATCTTTAGGAAACCATAAAATATACATAAATATGCTTTGTAAAACTCTAAAGAAGCCACAATCAATTAAAAATGTAGCCAGAATAAGAATTTGGTTATGAAATCTATACTACTTAAAATTGAATGAAATATTTTAACTGTAAAGTCACAGTTTAACTGTAAAAATAATAAAATTTATTTAATATTAGGAGTCAAAATTATCAGACTAATTTTCCAGGAACACCGAACGTTGGCGTTTAGCTATCCAAGTTGATATTATCGGGGGATGACTAAAACTACTTTTAATCATCTCTCAATGAATTAGTTTCAACAATCTCTCGATGATTCCAACTTGGTTGGCGAAACGCGCGTCGAGAAACGTGTTAATCTTTCCGTGTTCGTGAGAATCTGGTCTTAGTTCGAATCATCTCCCGATGAAGCCAAGTTCGTTGGTGAGACACGCGTCGAGAAACGTGTTAATATTTCGGTGTTCATGGAAAACTGGTCTCCTGTTTATGTTGCTACATCGAAAGTTCCAACCCTTTACAAAGAGTAAAAATTATGTCTACAAATATTGGAATTGATCTCCACCAACGCCTTGGCAATGCTTTAGAAGATCTTCGACGTCTATTAATCTAATTTCTTGGCTTATTCTATTGCTCAGATGAATACTATTTGGTCTATTGATGTACACTATGGATTTAACGTAGTCCGCTAGAAATAATCTAGCGGGGCAAATCAGGGCAAATTGTCGGTCACCCTGTGCTAGGAAAATCATATTTCAATATTGCCTTCTATACGGACCTGATTGTTAATTTGTAAAATATGGTGCAGGTCGTATGTAATATTATTAAAATATGACTACTTAATATCAGAATCGCATAATTTATCAGAAATTTTATCCATCATCATTGTCATGCATTCTAAGATTTAAAAACAATTTATGTTGGATTCGTACTGTTATATTTCTTCAGTCCACTCTGCTGCCATCTCTGGAGTGGTGGATCAAGTCTTAGTATCATAAAAATTTAATATTAATTGTTTTCAGGGGCTATTGAAGATATATAAATGACAACTTAATCTGCAATGAAAATTCTTCGAGAACTAATTTCATGAAATATGTTAGTTGGGGTAATAATATTTAACCTACATTTATAATAGGTGATATTTATATTCAGTTTTGTAATAATTTATTTTGACAATAGACAATTAAAAATTTTAAACATTAAATGAATTACAGATTGTAAATATCTCTGAATATATAAAATTGTATTTTCTCTTATTGCCTACCGGACAAAAATGATAGTTAGAATATCTCATAAATCCTTTAATTTTTAACACCCCTATATTAATTTCCCCAAAATTAACTTCTAATGTCACAATGTTAAAATAACAAATCTAAACAGAATTAATGCTGAGATTTGCCACCTGAAAAATTGCGTGGACACCCTGTATATATCAGTAGAACTAAATACGTTTATCGCTTACTTGTTGAAAAATTTGCAGCTGCAGCATCTTCTTCAGAAACGGCTGCAGTGACAAAGGTCTCGTCTCGATGAACTTCTCCTCGTCGAAGGTGACCTTTTGTCCCGGCTGGAACCTGAGGGCGTCCCGGTAGCCGCCGATCAGTTGGACTAGGGCGCGCAAGAACGCCCTGGACACGCCGTCCCCCAGAGACTTGTTGCGCAATTGTTTCTTCAGCGACGCTATCTGGATCACAATGTGTCTCAATGAGAGGGGGACAAAAATAAAACGGTGGAAATAGCTGCTAGAGTGGCTTGTAGAGGCTATGCGATTTTCTAATTTATTGGGCTTTTGTTATGGGCGGATTGGGTTTATTACTGTGATTAGGTACTCGTGCACGATCTACAACAAGAGACAGGACCGTACTCGACCGTTTTTGGGCCTTAGAAAGGGCATTCTGAGACCTGTCGTTTTAAAATACAATTGCTGATAGAATATATCGTGTTTGAAAACAAATGTGAATTGTAAAGGATTGAAATATACTATTGAGTTGGAAGTATACTATACTTTGGGGAAATAAGAAAGGATTTGAACCATGTGGGAATCCAAATTTATTTAATTTTTTAATGCCACACGTCAATTAAAATCCAAACTCTTCAAATCTGTTTGAAAACCAATTTCTATCGTATCGAAATTGGAAAATGGAGCCCATGTTTTGTCATCATCCATATTTTTTCCAAAATATCAATTATATACTGAGTTGTTTTTGCTTATTCAAATCTTTTAAACTAGATATAATACTACAATTAACAAAGAAAGGGGAAAGGAATGTTTCCAACATAATATAGGTTGTCGTGGTTGTACACTGGAAATACATAGACTGCCAAAGCCGCTAGATTTCAAATAAATTGAACATGTTTGTATGATTAGAACTCACCACTTCTTGAGGAAGATTCTCAAGGTCATCAAAAGGTGTTTCAATGGTGTTAGCGTCAGCATCTAAAATTACAATATCGCCTATATCGCTTCTTGGAACTTTCTGTAACAAAGCATAAGCAACATAAGGATTGGATAAAAGTGGTGAATATAGCATAAGATGATTATTAACAGAAGGTAAATGATTTATATGACGCATAGAAAAATAATACTACATAAATGCATACAATTTTTCTATTAAATATGTATCTTGTCTCTATTATTGTGTTTATTTGTAAGTTAAATTTCAATATTATTGGATATTTGTTGAAGAATCATATAGGTACCCTACATACTGTATGTCAACAAATTCGTGTATTAAGCCCATTCCCATTCATGTATTAACCATTTTTATAAAAGTTGGAATAAAATCTTCTTTGAAACATACGCATAGGGTACAACCTTACGTGTTGGTTACGTGTACCACAAAATAGGCTTATTTTGTGGTACATGTAAAGTGTCTTTCAATAGGGACGCTCATTTTTAAATGTAAATAAAACAAGTTGTGTGTTAGATATCCACTCAATTTTGTTTAATTTGAAAGCATATTAAGCATGGAATATAACGTCATTCAAACGTCCGTCGCGGCTTTGCTTGGTGGCACATATTCGGGAAGTCTAATTTTCGATGACTTTGTCGCATAAATCTGGCTGAATTTCTTGCATGGCGTTCGTTATGTTGACTTTAATGATGCTGTTTATTCGCGTAGACCTGCGATTTAAGATAGCACCAAAGGAAGCAGTCTAAAGGCGTTAAATCTCAATGGCAAGTTCACGTCACCACTGCGCGAGATAACCATACCTTCACATTGCTCGTGCAGAATGTCCATCGTAGTATGCGCTATGTGGCACATAGCGCTGTGCCATTGGAACCACATGTCGTCGGTATCCATATCATCTAGTCACAAGAAGTTACTAAACATCGATATGTAGCGCTCGCCGTTGACAGTTATGGCGATGCCATTTTCGTTTTGGAAGAAGTACCGACCGATGATTCGACCTGACCAAACAGTGACATTCTCGGGATGCATCTAGTGCTAGTATATCTCGTGTAGATTGGTATCGTCTCAAATCCGAAAATTTTGCTTGTTCACATATCCATTCATCCAAAAATGGGCATCGTCGCTAAAGATGAGTTTTTGGCGAAATTTGGGTCAACTTCCAACTGCTCCACAGCTCAATCAGCGAACACATGGCGTTGTCTATGGTTGTTCACCTTAAGGTGTGTATACATTTGTGAGCCGAACCGTTTGTGAACCATTCGTTAAAAATAGTTTTACAGCGAACATCTACTGAACTAAACACGATCCATGGGAAAGAAGGAACTAACCACGAACCACCAGCAGTCTTGCTCGGCGCGCTTACTTGTAATAAATAATGTCTTCGTGCGAGAAAAATTATACGATTTTAGTTATGAGTGGGTGCGGCTTTAACGATAGCAGAAAGTTTGTGCAAAAAGAAAGAAAGGAGGAAATAAAGACCTATTTCCCTCTAAGCATCTTCTTTTAAATTTTTTATAATGGTCCTTGTGATTAGGATTCCACAATAACGATTTCGTTTTGTAAATGTCAATTAGTTTGACAACATTTTCCTCTGTCCACTTCATTATAAGTATTATAAAAATTATTAAATAAAATTATAAGGGTAGGTAGATTATTAAATAAACAACGAGAGAAAAAAAATCATACAAAAAGGCACAAGAAATAAATAGAGCCAGCCCCGTGGTTTGTGAGCAGAAGAAAAACAACGAACTGCACACGACGCCGTCTCAATGTGAACTGCGAATGCCTTTGTATTCGTCAAAAAAACCGTCAGGTAGTGAGTGGTACGTCACGAGCGGTTTTACAAACGGTTTGTTCGGCGCTCCAAACCCCGTCTCAATCTTCAACTGGTTCAAGAGCGGTTTGCGAACGGTTCGGCTCGCAAATGTATTCGCACCTTTAGGTTCCTGGCCCAGTTGGATTTTATAAAGGTGCAGGCAGACCCAAGTCTCGACGCAAGATTTGCCAAGTTGAAGTCGCAGAAAGGCCAAGTTCTTGTGAACGACGAGAAATTGGCTGCCTCGGGTGTTCCCGTACACTCTCATGCACAGTAGCTATGTTTTCAGCAGACCTTGCGTTTCGGTGACGTACGGGCTGATTATTTATCAAACCAGTTGACTCGAATTTGGCCACCAAACGTCGAATAGTTGACTCGGCGGGACGGTTGTGGCGAGGATAAAAATCACGCAATGTGCGGAAGGTTTCTCGAACTGATTTTGAATATAAAATTCGATGATTTGCACACGTTGTAGGACGCTATAAACTTTCATGGCGACTTGCCATACACTGCTGAATAATTCACAACAAATTTGACAGATGTTGCTTTACCAACATGGCCGCTATAAGCGTCCCCATTGAAAGACCCTATATTTAAAATGTTGAATCGTCGTAGTGACCTGATTTTGTCTGAACTACTTCAAATTATTTCGGCCCCATGCCATAGATCCATATTACAGCATGTACAACATAGTACTGAATTCTCATTGAAAATCTCTATTAACGGGTGAAATAATGTACCTCTGTACATTATTAAATAATTTAATTAAACCAACATGATTGGTTCTATAGAATTAAATTGTTTATTGTAATAGAAATAAATGAGTCTAACTGGTTCAAAGAAAATATTTAATAATACAAAATTGAAACTTGTCTATTTAAATACCACTTTACGGGGTGTTAAATTTTAATAACCGACCGACTAAAATGACTAGAATGAGGTTTGAACTCTTCCGATTCAACCGGCCTTACTTTCATTCCATGACGTAACTCCCGTCGGAATTTAATTTCGTTTTCAACAAAAACGGATACCATCGACCAATTAATTTAATGTTTAAATCCAAGGCTGATGGAGCCGAGCACGTCGCGATTTTCCCGTTAAATAACGCTTTAAACTGTGACAAATTGCGGCCTGCATATATAAACGGCCTGCCGATGCCGGCCGCAAATCGATAGATATGTCAATTGGGCTCCAACGACATATTATTAACAACGAATTATATCGAGAATAAATAAATGTGTCTAGAAGCCGGGAATGAGCGGGCTAGATGTCGAGCATCATGCATGATATTAGAGTTCACGCGTAAACATTTTTATTGCGTCCTTACGAACTCTCAGATTTTATTAGTTGAGAACGCGAAAAGGCTGCTCGAAGTGCTCGAGGAATGGACCGTTACTATTTTACTTCTTTTAGTTTTGCGCACTCCACTATACGAGGAAAAGTAATGTAATCGTGTAAAAAATGTTTTCTTCTAGGGTTTATTTTTGGTTTTTCGGTATAAAAACAAAAAAAATTGGTTTTTAAAAATGTTTTGCTGTGTCGTCGGCATTTATTCTTGTTAGCACGGTAACTCAACTAAATCGTGTAGGATCGATCGGGTTTTAACTGATTCTCATCGGAGATGCCTCCCAGACGACATCTATTGATTTTGAGATGGATAGAACACATTCTACCATGTTCATGGGTCATGAGAAGGCACAATGGTGGACTATTTGAGAAATTTTTTTTCGTTTGTACGATCACTCAATTAAATTGTGTCGGATCGATCAGGTTTCGACTGATTCTGATTAGGGACGTCTACCAGACGACATCTATTGATTTTGAGGTGGATAGGACACACCCCGCCCTGTCCATGAGTCATGAGAAAGTACGATGGTGGACTATTGGAGAAAAATTGAAAAAAGTAAAACTGTCGCATAAAACACATATTGTGCATTTATGTGTTGGTTTATTTTTTCTCGGCCACTCAATTTCGAGATAGAGATGTTCTACGTGCGCGGAAAAGTCCGTTTTAAGGTTTTAAAACTGTTTATTTTTTTTAGTATTCGTAATTAGCAGGTTGCGGTTGGAATGCAATGATAAATAGAATAAATAAGAGCGTTTCGTGCTAAACTAAGAATAGCGCTATATAAATAAATAAAGCTATGGGCAAGCGCTGCATACCATTAAGGCTTCAATATGGGGGCATGAATATTTTTACTGCAACCAGCGTTTTGTTTATCAAATCCACAATTCTTAACAATTCTAAAATAATAATATTGAGAAAATTTCATTATAAAATGTCGGTATAAAATTTCTATTAGATTGTAAACGATGTATGGTAATTCACCGAGATAGCTATCTTTTAATTTATAAACTGTTTTAACGTAACGGTGCACTGATAACGCTGAAATGAGGTAAGTGGTCGACGTATCGTAGTGTAAGGGGATCAGTAATGCACTATTCACGGCCGCAGTTGATCTTGACTTATCGATAGAGGTGTACGTACGGTGGCCGATGTGATAATTGAAACTTTTTAATTTAATAATAAAGTATGTCGCATGTGTGAAAGCCCAGAATCCGTTTATATGCTCATCAAGTGAAAAAGTTTATTTGTGAATTTGATGATTTATTCTACGATAGAGCTTGCAATGGAAAGAAATATGTATAGTATGACATAAATCCTTAGTGTGCTGGTACAAATCCGACTGTATATGCCACGTGAATTCTGTGCAACATCAAGAGGGCGTGCCCTTGTAAACTCAATTTAGGTTTGATTTATTGTTGATGTTGATAGTTTGTAATGGTTTCTTATCTAGTATGTACTAGATAAGAAACCATTTCGAAAATTTTGGTACAGATACACACTTCTAGTTACCAAGCCCTAGAACATTATGGAGCGATATATCAATAGTATGCAATATTATAGAGAAGGTTACATGTAAATTACAAAATGTGGTTATGTGTTCACGAGACAAAGGATCGTAAAAAAATCTATTGTAAATATGTACTTGTACTATACTCTCGGCAATTGAAATTTTCATGGCTATTAGCTAGCAAAAGACTCAGTGAGTTAACTGGCAATACAATTATGCAGGTGATGCTGGAGACGTTAAAAACATTTCAAGTGTCAACAAGTGAAATATTGATGTTTCTGACTGACACTACAGTTCAATCCTGCCTAGGCTGATTCTGCTGAAGTCGGAAATAATTTCTAATATTTCCATTGAATCTGATTTAAAAACTATTCATACCAGGGGCGTAGCGTGAGAAAAGAATCTAGGGATGTGATAAAAACGTTATAAGGGGAAGAGGTATAGTCAGTCAGATGTATGGTAGGCCATATGAAAATGGTAAAAATAAAAAAAGGCACTAACCTAAAATGATTATGCCGAGGTATATATCCTAATTTTTAAAATGAAGATTAATTCTTCGGTTTTTGTTTGTCCAGCGAAAACGTCTATCACTGTTTCTTCAAATATTGGAGACGATCTCATATCTTCTAACAAGGCACTCAATATTTATTAATGCTAAGCTGACAGTCTTTCTTAATTTTGAGAATTTCGCAGATAAGTCTTTATTCTCTTTAAACATGAAAATGATCTTTCCGTGGAACTGCTTGTGACAGGAATAGTCAAAATTAAACGACACAATTTTGATGACCCCGGGAAAACAAGATAATTGAAGGGACATATATTGGTGAAGCTCAAACACAGTGCTCTTCTTCATATCGGGATCACTATAAATCAACGAAAGTTCACTTTTTAAACGATTTGCGTCAAAGAATGTTCCATATGTATCTATTAAAGAAAAAAGATCGGCAGGAAAACGTTTCACGAACGAAGTAAATTGTGTGGAATCTAGATTTAAGAATTTCAGTTTAGAAATTTCACTAAACCGTTCAGTAATGTTCAAAGTAATAACGTCCAAAATTTCATAAAACAATCATGCGTAGGTGCTTTTCCTATCTTATTCAAGAATTACGTAAATCCAAACGCATTCTTTTACTTGGTGATTGATTTTCTAACACAAATCTGTCCATACGGTTCCAAATGTTACTAAACTCGTTTCTCATTTTTTGAATGTGTGATTTTGAAATTGGCGATCTTTTTATTGCAGTAACTAATATCTGATCTTTTTGTCCGTAGAATTTTAAACAGACTTTCGGAATGTGGGAATATTGCAGAAAACACTGCTAAGAAAAAATGAAAATCAAAGTCGCGCAATAAAGTTAAAAGGCCTCTAGCACAAATAACGGTTTCTTGATCCCATTCCTCATTTTCCACAATTACCTGAAACAGCGCTTGCAAATCTTCCTTATGTTATGGCGACAGTCACCAAGATGCGTTCACATAATCGCATAACTGAGTCGGGAAATAACGACAACACTCACTCGAGGTTCCACTGTTGACTGCGTAAGATCACTGACCTTTTCGCCCATATAACGCGTAGCTTGGGTGTAACGTGCACCATCGCATTTCAGCACTTCAGCAAGTAACGCGGGATTCCAATAATTTCGGACGCCTTCATGGCCGATATGAAATAAAAAAAGTTGATGGTAGCGTTTAAATTAAATAATGTATATTTGCGGTCGGTTTAACATAATAAAAAAATGTAATAATTCAATAAATCGATTGAATTTTTGAATAACACTAATTTGCCAATTTTTTAAGGGATGCGACGCATCACTGGCATCCATGTATACTCCGCCCCTGATTCATACCAACTATAAAGGAGTGCATGACGTAATAGAGAAATTACAAAATAGTGACGTTACGTTGGCGTTAGCGGAGTCCCTGCAGATAGTGAACCAAGTGAATTCACTGCTACACTATTGATGCAACAAATAAAGGCGTCAAACGAAAAGCTCGAAAATGTGTTAAAGAAAGATCCCGATTTTAACAGTTTGATTTAATTGAGATAAGTTTGTGATGATACTACTAATTAGTGCAGCTACGGATCTGTTAAGTGAGTGCAAAAGGTATTTTACGTATGCTTGTATTACATCAGTAGACGTCGAACGGTCGTCCTCCAAATATAAGAACATATTTTTCACCATAGCGAATACCATTCTCTAAGACAAATAAACAGTTTAAAAACCTTAAAACGGATTTTTCCGCACGTAGAACATTTCTATCTCGAAATTGAGTGGCCGAGAAAAAATAAACCAACACATAAATGCAGAATATGTGTTTTATACGACAGTTTTACTTTTTTCAAATAGTCCACCATCGTGCCTTTTCATGACTCATGAACAAGGTGGGGTGTGTCCTATCCACCTCAAAATCAGTCC
The DNA here is from genome assembly GCA_037954035.1 of Rosalia funebris. Taxonomy (NCBI): domain Eukaryota; kingdom Metazoa; phylum Arthropoda; class Insecta; order Coleoptera; family Cerambycidae; genus Rosalia; species Rosalia funebris. The sequence goes on from JAZFAV010000022.1 coordinate 15,132,621, forward strand.
CTAATCAGAATCAATCGAAACCCGATCGATCCGACACGATTTGAGTGATCGTGCTAACAAACAAATTTCTCAAATAGTCCACCATTGTGCTTTCTCATGACCCGTGAACATGGTAGAGTGTCAGTAACTTATAAGTCGGAAATCGAGAAAGGAACCACCAAGCCGCCAAGCGGTTATCAAAGTAGTTCCCGAATAGCAAAGCTGTTACATAATCGCTCTAGGAAACAACTACTCCTCGGGCTAAAGCCCCGCCAGGCATTGAATTATACCCAGAAGCGATCCTCGACCCCTTTCTCGTGTTTCTGCACGATCAGATAAGGTTTCAAAAAATAAAACCCGCCACAGGTAGGATTTGACATTTGTCCCGGATCGGAACCGAACGACATACAGCTGTTTCGAACTTGTTAGTTCTCATCAGTGCCGCACACGGTACGCCGATTCAGGACAAATGCCGAATGAACTTTATGGCGTATACATCTTTATCGATACGATCTCTGTCAGTAACTTATAAGTCGGAAATCGGAGATGTATATATATCATACGATGTATGATAAATAACAAATAACGATCAACAGGGGGTTTTTAGAAATACGTATGAAGTATTTTCCAAGAATGACGGATATTCTAAAATCTTAACATTTTTATCATAAAAGTTAAATCAAACCTGTTTGCCTTCGTACAAATGTTTGATTTTATGTAAATGCAAGTTTATTTTCGAACAAAACAGCATGAATTAAAAATAACGTCTATCACTTATAATTATGCGCTGCGAGTATAATAAAATTGAAATAAAACTGATTGATCACCTAGCTCTTTATCTATTCTGCAAGTATAATTAAGACTAGAAGATTATGTTTTTACTGAATTAAATTATATTATATAATTATTTTAATATACTTTAGTAATGTCACCTATATTCTTCATCTGATGGGTGGTACTTTTTAGTGGCTATTTGTCGTATATATAATAAACTTGCGTCGCGTCGTCCCCGAAGTGATATCACTCTGTAAAGACTGTTGGTCTTTCCCTAACACCTCACCTGTGGCGGCTGGTCAGGGGTGGCAGGGTGGGCAGTGCCCATCCAGCTGTTTCCTAGAAGAAGAGGAACACACAGTTCCAAAGTTCGCTATTTATCGTTTATAGAAATTAGTGAAGATATAATTATGTAATATGTGATTAATTAAATAAATTATATATTACATAACAACAATAATACAATGAAAAGTTCTGATTATATATACTAATACTAACAGCGCAACCGTGGTGGAAAATTGCAGTGCAAGTATGAAGTGCAGCAATTCACTCTTCTAACCGTGGAACTAATAGTTATCGTAGTTGTGCCTAGCGTGGTGGGTGCCGGGCCGGGTTAGCACCAACGCCTTTTGCCTTTCTGGCTTTGTACATACGAGACAGCGCAAGCGTCTCGCACAAATAAAAAACTATATTTATTGCTTTAATAAATAAATACGAGTAAATAAGTGTCTACCAAGATTTGTTTTAAAATTAATATTGATATTATTGACGTAGATATACTTTCAACATCCCTTGATAGTTTAATTATTTCACAATAATATAAAAGCATAGGAAATTCCAGATTCCTATGCTTTTATATTTTATAAAATTAAATGAACAGTAAACACATAAATAGAATTAATTAATTAATTAAATTACGGATGATTTGATTGATTTGAAGACATAAAAACAAAATTATACACGTGTAAACTACATGAAACAATTTGAAACACGGGCACAGCTTACTCGAGTCTCGAGTAAGCTGTGACACGGGTGGGCTAGACGACCCTGCCGAAGAAGCCTTCGGCAAAGCGGGGAAAGAATCGAGAATCTCAATCAAGAAAATCAGCGAGGTCTGCACTCTGTAGGTTAGGATATTCGAAATTTTAACGGTTCTTTAACAATAATTACAATAAATTAGTTCGGAGGTCTGTCTGTGGAAGTTGGCACTTCACATTTGTGTTTGCTTAGTATTGTATTTATTTAGTATTTATACCATGGCGAACGTGAGAGAAATTTCAACTTGAAAGCTGAAAGAGTTTTAAATATTAACATATACTTGTACAGTGACTAACATAGAGTGATGAGTAAATTTTTTTTTCTTTTTACTATATTTTACTTTATTATTTTGCACTATATAACCTACTGTTAGTTGTTGCCCACCCATGACAAATCACCACGAGCCGCCACTGCACCTCACATCTACTGGATTCCAGTACCTCTGATGAGAGAGAGGTCCAGAGAAAGGGTTAAATCAATCCGAAAATTTCAAAGTTAAATTAAACTATAAGGTGGTCCAACCATAATGCACGATGTTAATTGTGAGTCACACCTTAACGTCAAGTTTTTTGCCCAACTTAATTTGACATTTCTTTGTTTCAGTGTTTGACAAATTCAACCATGGAGAGGTACACAATTGAGCAGCGCGTTAAGATTGTTGAAGCCTTTTACGAAAATGGGCGTTCAAATCAAAATGCATTTCGTGCACTTCGTGACTTTTTTGGTCAGCATAATCGACCAAATGTGTCCACAATCGGGAGAATTGTGCGCAAATTTCAGCAAACCGGGTCTGTAGGAAATGTGAAAACACCTGTGCATGCTCGCCCAGTTCGTTCTGCGGAAAACATTGCTGTTGTTCGCGATAGTGTAGCAGAAGAGCCGTCAACCTCGACTCGTCGTCGTGCCCAACAATTGTGGCCAGAAATTGAGGATATGGACCTGGACGATATGTGGTTCCAACAGGATGGTGCTACTTGCCACACAGCCAACGAAACAATGTCACTTTTGCGAGAAAAATTCAATGGCCGTGTTATCTCACGTCGTGGCGATGTTAATTGGCCGCCACGATCATGTGATTTGACACCGTTGGACTTCCTTCTTTGGGGATATTTAAAAGAAAAAGTGTAAGTCAATAAACCAAGAACAATTTAAGAGCTAAAGAATGAGATAATTCAGCACATTAACGACATTGAACATCAATTATGTCTCAGAGTGATTGAAAATATGGACCATCGGATAGAGGTATGCCACTGTAGCCGTGGCGAGCATTTGGCCGATATTTTGTTTCACACATAATTGTCATAGAACCTTCTATCATAATAAAAAAATATTAAGATAATTCTCTGAAAGCTTTTTGTTTTATTTACAATTAACATTGTGCGTTTTGGTTGGACCACCCTTTACTAGGCTAAACAACATTATTACTTTCACTTTTTCGAAGATTTAAATCATAATACCTACGTAATATTATAATTAAGTGATTTCAACTAATGTTTAACAAATTAGAATGGTATGTATTTTATGGAAAAATATGAATGAATAACAGAAAGGAATAAGAATGTTAAATGCAATGAAAACGGTGTTACTCAAGAACTTTAGAAAATAAGACTGGAGGAGAAATTAAATCGTAAAAACTTGAATGTAGTAACGTGCAAATCCTCCTCTAGCTCTTATCACTGCTACCATTCGTCTGGGTATGCTAGTCAACAAGTGGTGAATTGTCTCCTGAGGAATATTGTTCTATTCGACAAGAATGATTTATTAGAGTTCCCTAAGAGCCATAGGAGCAGATATGCGGCGCCTAACTGATCATTTTAGTGCATATCATAGATGTTCTATGGGGTTCATATCTAGGCGCCTTAGTAGCCAGGCCATAGTTGGAATATTCACAAATCCAAGGTGATCCAGTGCTTCTCTAGCAACGTGGGGCCGAACGTTATCCTACATCAACATGAAATTTTTTCCGACAAAGGGGGAAAATGGCATCACATGTTTTTCTACGATGTTTTCTACATAGATTCATGGATCTTCCCCAATAGGAACCAAATCCGTGCGACCATCGAAACAAATTCCTCCCCAGAACATTACTGATGCACCGGTCAGACTCATTGACGTCCATCTAATGAATCAAGACTTACCCTTGTTTCGTCTGAAAACAAAACTCGCTTCCAGTCGTCAATGGTCCAATTTACGTGTTCTCTTGTAAAACACAGTCTAGTAACTCTATATTCTCTGGTGAGCAGTGGTGCAATAGCTGGTCTTCTACTGTCCAATCCTTCTTTATTGAGCCTTATCCTGACCGTTCATCCAGAAATTGCTACATTTCGAGCTGCTGTTAGGGCTCTGCTTAGCTCTAAACTGGTAGAATGTCTGTTTTCTCACATGACTTGCATAAAATATCTCCCATCTCTTGCATTTGTAGACTTCTTATGATCTTGTCCTGGAGTTCTACAGTAATTTCCAAGTTAATTGAAACGTCGACTAATTGTCGATTGTCTAACTCCTGAACATCACCTTCTTTCTTTTCTAACACACAATTAATAAATGTACGACGTTGTAAATGGCCTGTAACTTTTAACTGTTGTGTGAACTGAGTTATGTATGCTCCCAGATGCAGATCGTTCTTTAAAATCCCATGTGTGGTGGCTCTTGACAGATTGAATTCTCGTGCACGACGTCGAATTGATGTTTGGATACTCCCGCATACAGTATGAATGAGCTTGAGCTCCTGAGACGAACGATAATGACCAATTCACGAATTGTTTCTTACCTTAAGAACTTCGTCAGGCACTCCGATGAGGAACGGCATCGGCGCCAGAAGGTAGTCGATGAGCGACATAGGCAAGACGGGGATGAAAATGTGTTGCCATATCATGGGGTAGATAATATCGTTGGCCGACTGCACGCATGCGCTGAGCCGTTTCAGTTTTTTCGAGGTGAAAATTATCCGCCTCTCGTTCAACATCGACGCGAATATCACTATCATGTTGTGGGTGTCCACTGCGTTGAAGTACTCGGTAAGATTTCTCTAAAATAAAAAGAAAAAAAAGAATATTAGGTGTACCTCACAAATAAAAGTATATGTTCAGCAGCAATGCCTACGTTTCAAGTCTAGTACAGACTTGAGCACGCACGTCAATGAGGCAAGCCGAAGTCGTATAAGGATGTAGACGGCAGAGCGAGACGCGTCAAACATCAGCTTATGCGGCCAATAGGATTTTCACTACATGGAATGAATTTTCACTACATAGACTGTAAAAACTAACAGCATATTTGCGTATTCTTGGTAATTTCCCAGGTTGTGCCCTCACGTTGTCAGATTAAAACAGTTCAGAGGGGTAAAAAATACAAGCCCTTAACCAATTTTAAACATGCTAGCATTGATGCTAATTGTCTTAAGTATGTGTTTTAAAACATCAGAGGTAATTTTTTTTCTTTTCACAAAAAATAGCTTCGTTCGAAAGTGTGTACGGACTTCGTTCTTATATAGAAAAAACTTGCATATAAACATTAGCTTGCTGTTGTATTATCCTTTTGAAAGTATCATGTGTAAAGGTTATTTTCATTAATAGAAATGTTTCTGAAATATAGGTGATAATTAGATGATAATGTCTTAAAGTCTTAAACTGGCCATGCTTTCTAGTCACCAACAACATAATTGATTATAAAATTAATTCAACTTTGCTTATACATCAAAAGGATGTATCGAAAGTGTCTCATTACTTTTATTCTTAATGGTACATACAGGATGTATTAAAATACAAAATTCGCCATTCTAGAATTATGATATATAGTTTCATGTATAACTATTGCTTTAAAAATGTAAGTACCTAGTATAGAAATTTAAAAAAAATCTATTTTTGAGTTAAAATAGTAGAATATGTGTAAAAAAATATGCTTTTGTGGATTGAGTATCAAAACGAGATGTTTCAAGATTTTTATCTATAAGAGAATTTTATCTATATACAGAGTTTCAGGATGGTTTCTGACAAAGCTTGTATATACATGCTTCAGATACTAAGCAGTAACAACAAAATAGCTAAAGCGCCCCACGAACTCAAAAAAGTTGTAATTAATATCCTTCTGCCTCTCTATGCTAATGGTAACGTTCATAGTAACATATTCAATATTATATACAGTGAGAAGGCAGTAGATTATTGCACATTCGTAAATTCAAGTTCAGTGAGGTCAAAAATGCAAGCTCTTAACCAATTTTAAACACGCCAGAAATTTGAAGTATTTGAAGTTGATAATCCTAAGACTATGTTTTAAAATAAGAGGAGGTTTTCTTTTCACACACAAGAATAACACTGGGAAGATAACTGAAGTGTGTAATTCATTCTAATGTGACCGCTCTAACTGGGTAAGTATTTTCAAAATAAGACACTAGCTTAAAATTCCATTTTCCATACGTCGAAAAAAAAGTTGTCGTGATTAGTGAAAGAAAAAAATTAGAATAAAGCAATAATTGATAAGATATGGAATATCAACGTCAGCTGCGCTAACTATAGCTACTTCGCTCTGAATCTAACAATTTATTGATCCGACCTATACTCCGGTTTCAAAATAGTGGGCAGTAAGGTATGAAACACTATTTTTATGAGCTGGTAATACGATTCAACAATTCTCGTGTCTGTTTTACGTGTAAATTGTAAAGACCACTCCCTGCACTCTGTGATCTCTGCTCTCTTTAGCCGCGCGCGAGACAAGGCACGCGCCTTGTCTGGTCCACATGTTGCGAATTACTTACTGCCTACACTTTTTAAACCAGACTATAGTGGCGTTTTATTACTTTTGTAGTAGGAGATATGAGTTTTTTTTAAATCTTTTATTAGACTGGCTTACAATTTAAGTTTTAGGTTTTTAATAGCGAGATGACTACTCTCGTAAAGTTATGCCAGAAACTATTCTGACACCGTGTATACACTACGAACTGGAGCAATGCCGAGTATAAGCTTCAGGCGCCTCATGCGGCCTCGGTTCTAACTATTATATGCTGTAGTGCAGTTTTTGGGTAAAAATTTCATTGCCTTTCCATACTTTACGAGTGCGTTGCAGAATTTGATTTCCGCATTTCCCGTTCGAACGCTCGCACAGCATAAATTATACTCACGTTTTCCGGTATGCTCGGCAGCTGGAAAGGCCTGGGAACGTCCACGGCGAAGGTCTGGAAAATGGTTCGCGAGATTAGCAAACGGACGGGACGGAAATGTCAATAAATCCTACATACACTTTCACCTCTGTTGAAGGGTACCACGAACTTCTTGCCGGGCTCCGCTATCTTGGCGTTGTAGACCGCCGACAGGAACTCCCGCAGGTCCTCCGTCCTCGAGCTGTGCATTAATACTGCCGTGGTATCTAAAAATCTGTCGGATAAATTAGATTTTAACATGACGCCGAATTTAAATAAAGGATTACGACAGCGAGCGGCGGACAAATTTATTCCTGTAGGCGTTTCGCGATTTGAACGCCGTTTACAGGGAATACGTTTCGTCCATATTCGTATAAAATAAACCACTCTAACATTAATAAGGGCTGTATTAGTAGTTTATAGCGACAATTGTCGAATATTACAGGGAAGTTTAATAAAAATCTTATTATGAGTGTATAGGTTGTTCTACAGGGTGAATCCCACCATTGGAATAACATTATTTTACAGATTTATTAGAAACGCTCGGATATATCCAAAAGGTGTGTTTTTTAACAGATATTTAGAAGACACAAGGTGATTTATGTAAGTGTAGTGCAAAAGAGATGTCGAAAACACTCGAAGCAAAGTTTTTTGACGCCAACAAAAGGCTTTAAAGAATTAAATTATTAATCTAATTTGGGCTCAAATTTATTTAATTGTACACACAGGAATCATTACACAATATCCAGGACTATTTTTGTATTTTATAGCTTTATAGCTTTATTTTATAGCTTTATAGTCTTTCAATAAGGACGCTCGATCTTTAAACGTAAATAAAATAATTGTAGAAATGGAGAGCACTTGGTGAAATATTTTGGATTAGTAAGTGAAAGAAAACACTTGGTAGGTTTCACAAAAACTTCAAATTATATTTCTACCAATTGTTTAACACACTTTTACTGAAAGTAAAAAGTTTGTCGCACAAATCTGGCTGAATTTGTTGGATGGCGTTCGTTCATGTTGACTTTGAGGGCATCAATTGTTTGCGGTTTATTCGCATAGACCTGCGATTTAAGATAGCCCCAAAGGAAGAAGTCTAAAGGCGTTAAAACGCACGATATCGGTGGCTAGTTCACGTCACCGCTGCGCGAGATAACCATGTTCCCAAATCACTCGTGCAGAATATCCATCGTGGAATGCGTTGTGCGGCACGTAGCGCCGTCCTGCTGGAATCACATGTCGTCAGCATTCACATTATCCAGTTTAGACCACAAGAAGTTGCTTATCATCGATCTGTAGCGTTCGCCGTTGACGATTATGGCAATGCCAGTTTCGTTTTGTAAGAAGTATGGATTGATGATTCCGCCAGACCAAAATCCGTACCAAACAAGTGACTTTATCGGGATGTATTTGGTACTGGTGTAGATTGGTATTGTCCCAAATCCGACAATTTTGCTTGTTCACATATCCATTCATCCAAAAATGGACCTCGCCGCTAAAGATGTTTTTTTTTTTGACGAAATTGGGTCACCCGCTCCCGAGCCCAATCAGCGAACACACGGTGTTGTTTATGGTCGTTTACCTTAAGTTCCTGGGTCAGTTGGATTTTATACGGGTGCAGACCCAAGTCCCCCCCGCAAAATTCGCCAAATTGAAGTCGCAGAAAGACCAAGTTATTGTGAACGACGAGAAATTGACTGTCTCGGGTTTTCCCGTACACTCTCACGCACAACAGCGATGTTTTCGGCAGACCTTGCGTTTCGGTGACGTAATGGTGTCGACTGATTATTTATCAAACCGGTTGACTCGATTTTAACCACCAAACGTCGAATAGTCGATTCGGCGGGACGGTTGTGGCGAGGATAAAAATCACGTAATGCGAGGAACGTTTCTCGAACGGAGCACTGATTTTGAAAATAAAATTTGATGATCTGAACACGTTGTTGAACGCTATAACCTTCCATGGTGATTTGTCATATACTACTGAACAATTCACAACAAATTTGACAGAAGTTGCTTTAATAACATGGCCGCTATAACCTAACAAATTTCGAGCGTCCCTACTGAAAGACCTTATATGTAGAACAAAAAAAAACAAGCAAATTTATAGAAATTCATAAATAATTATTAATATACAGTGGTGTTTCTTAAAATGCCTCGAAAAACAACACGAAACTCAGCTTTTAAAACCATTTGTTGAGCCATAGAACTTGTATGAATCTGTATTAGATATTCTCTTGACATTAAAATACATCTATTAAATACATCTATTTTTCTCAAACTCAGTTGATATGTAGAAATTTACATGTTATTCTCCTATCACCCTATATATTAAAATTTCCTCTCGATGAACTTGTTTCTTTTTTTGGCAACAAGCTTCCTCTTTGAAAGTTAAAAAATAAGATAAAAGGAGCATAATTTGGAGCATAATAGCTTTTGTAGCATAATTTGGAAATACCCTATATATTTTTACAGATACACTAACATAATTTAATAGAAGATAGTATTTTATACCTACATTTTATAAACATTATTACTATTCACAGAATTATGTTGACGATTTAAAAATAAATAATTTAGGCAAAAATTCAACCACTAATTTAAAGTCTTGTATAGAAAAAGAATTGTAGTGACGCATTAAAATGGCGCATTAGCAAGGATAATGAGTGTGCCTCGATAGCTCAGCGGTCAGAGCACTCAACCGGAAATTGGGAGAGCCGGATTCGATTCCCGGTCGAGGCAAAATGCACTTTTATCCTTGCTATCGCCAAAGTGGTGACCCCGACGTGATGTTATTCATTCCAGTATATGCAACCTCCCTTACATCTCAAATTCGCGGATTCGATTCCCGTCCTATCCATCGCCCTATAGTCCCGGGGGTTACCGAACAACGGTTCGTAAGAATGGCGAACGCGATCACATTCCGTTAAATTGTATCGAGACAAACCATGTCTCTAGGGAGGGAGTACTGTAGTGACGCATTAAACTGGCGCATTAGCAAGGATAATGAGTGTGCCTCGATAGCTCAGCGGTCAGAGCACTCAACCGGAAATTGGGAGAGCCGGGTTCGATTCCCGGTCGAGGCAAACTGCACTTTTATCCGTGCTATCGCCAAAGAATCTATGCTATACTTCGACGCCCACATATTATCAAAAAAATATTTAAAAACCATAAAAATCAATACTTGACAGCTCATATTTATTTCTCATGAGTGCATAATACGAGTAAATGTTTATATTTATTTAATTGTTAATACAGACGGTTCAGAACACCAGGAAACCCCTTCACATATTCGATCCATGAGAATTGAGAACAGATATATGCAAATCCATTCATCGATAGTACGCAATTAATGCCTCAATTACTTAAGGAAAACATAAATATTTAGTGTTGCTCCGTTTCACATATGCCAATTAATTATTTATGTAGTTACATACACCTCATAGTAATTGTTTTCCGAGCCTACGCAGCGCGTTGGAGATTGCCAAACGAAACGATGCGATGTACGTTATAGATAAATGCGTGGGCAATATACATATATGCGAGATCCAGTAAAAACAGTCGGCGCCGTCAGTAGTATACAGAGAGCGGCACGCTACTAGGTATGTAGATTAAGAACAAACCCGTGTGAGGTGTGTAACCGTGTCACCGTGATATAGCGAGCGGCATGAGGTGGAGTGCTGAGAACGTAGGATTGTGGGACAGAAAAGAATAAAACAAAGCATTTTATTCCGTTTCAAAAATATATCTTAAATGTAATACGTCTGTAATAATAAAAAATGGATATTTACGAGGTTACAAAGTATTTATGATCAATTGGGTCACTATTTGGTCCAAGAAGGGTGTCTATTTGAATATTTACTGGGTATGTAAATATGAAACCGAAATTGGCCCATAGATGGCCTAGCTGCTAATGTAGTTACTGTCATACCACGTCATTGGCGCCATTTTCTTGTTTCGTCTGATCTGATTTCGTACATCTGATAAACGTTTTTATCTCATAACAATATAAGTTTCATACAACAACATCATCTTTAATAGCGTTGAACATGTCGAATTTTGTGTCTGGAAACTAGGATTTGCGGACAGCATTGATTTTCTGTTACCATTTAAAGAAAATTGCTGCAGAATCGCATCGAATGCTTGTCGAAACCTACGGTGAGCATCCTTTTGGTAAATCACAATGCTTTGAATGGTTTAAAACATTCAAAAGTGGCAATATTGACGTGAGAAACTAAAAACGTCGAAGACCACAGAAGAAGTTTGAAGATAGCGAATTGCAAGCATTATTGGATGAGAATGACGCTCAAGCGCAACAAGAACTCGCTCGGATCAATTAGATGTGACACAAGAAGCTGTCCATACGTTTAAAAGCCACGGAAAAGATCCAAAAGATGGAAAAATGGGTTCCACATGAATTGAATGAAAGGCAGCAAGAAAACCGAAACACCATTTGCGAAATGCTGCTTGCCAGGTATAAAAGAAAGTCATTGGAATACAATGCTCTGTATTTGGTGGGATCAGAAGGGTGTGATCTATTATGAGCTGCTAAAACCTGACTAAACCGTTAATATTGAACCCTACCGACAACAAATAATCGGTTTGAATCAAGTTTTGCGTGAAAAACGACCAGAATATCAAAAAAGGCAACACAAAGTGATTTTGCTTCATGATAATGCGCCATCATATACATCAAAACCGGTCAAGGAAACGATTGAGGCGTTTAATTGGGGAATATTTTCGCATGCGGCTTACTCACCAGACTTGACTCCGTCCGATTATTACTTATTTGCATCGATGGCATACGCACTTACTGAGCAGGGCTTCACTTCTTACGAAATGTACGATAATGGCTCGATGCCTAGTTTGCCTCAAAAAAGCAAGAATTTCTTTTGGCAAGGAATCGACAAATTATTAGAGAGATGGGAAAAATGTATAGCTAGCAATAGCCAAAACTTTGAATAAAATATTTTTTATCATTTTCATACAATAAACGTGTATTTTTGATACATACAAAAAATTCCTGTTTCGTATTTACATACCTGCTATAATAATCGGCTTAATGTTTATTTTCTTGAATTCTATTGATGTTGTTGTGAATAAGTACTGTATGTTACGATACATTCTTGTAATAACACTTCATATGGCTATTTATTCGACTAGATTACAGTTTATACAAATAACTAATTATGTAATGTCTGTACTCTTTGTTATGCGTAAACACAGACCAATTACAATGTCAAGCAACATACTCTCAGAAGTTCCGGCATATTACTAAACGAAAATCCAATCGTCTCGATCCAATCAATCGTTGGCGCTTCGGGCCTTGATCGCTGTTGCCTAATTAGTATTTTACAAGTAACTGTAATAGGTAACAAATGGAAAAGTCAATAAAGGTTCTCTTTTGAGCTAACAGCCCTAGACGCTCTAGCCATTAACTCGAAAAAAATATAAATTTTCTTTTTGTGATCGCTAAATAAAGAGACCATGTTTGGCAACCACTTTGTAGCTCGTATTGCAATTGATGCTACTTGTTGTGTCCAAGGATTCGCCTAGTAGATTGCCGCACGCTGTATACTGCAAAATGCATAAGCTTATATTTTCCGTTAATTAGCCGTTATTTAATCGTGAAAATAATTTAACCGATTTTGATTTTTTAAAAATTTTGAGTGTTTTGATAACTTCACATGAAGTTTGCAAAACATCTATGAATATTTTTTTAGGAAAAGTTAAATGTAAGTATATAGGAATTTGCCGCTTTTTAACCGTAAACAAATGGTATAAACGAAATTTGAAAAAAACAATTCAAGCAGTAAAATAACTCAAAACTGGAAGTAACGAAAAAAAATACATAAACACGAAAGAAAATTGATAATTTACATCTCCACAAAAGACCAAAGGACGAATTAATTAAGATTAATAACTGTTCTGCTAAGTTACGGGGGAACAAAATAAAAAAATTAAAAAAAAAATTTACAAAATGTGACACGGCGAATTCGAAGATGTCACGATTAATCAAAAGAAAGTAAACGGTAAATTCCTGAATGGAAACTGGCCCCCATAAAACATTTTAAAACGAGATTAATGGCTGTTCTACTAAATTTTAAGGGAAAAAATTCAAAAATCGGAATAAAAAACTGCAAAATTATCACGACAAATTCGAAGACGTCACGATTAATTACGAGAACGAGAACGGTAAATTTCTGTAGGAAAACTGAGCCGTAAAAGCCATTTTCAAAGGAGATTCATGACTGTTCTGTTAAATTCCCGAGAAAAAAATTCCTAAATCGTAATGCAAAATTGCAAAATTATCACGAAGAATTCGAAGACGTCACGTCACGATTAATTAAGAGAACGCGAACGGTAAATTCCTGAGTGAAAACTTACCGCCATAAGCCCTTTTCAAACGAGATTCATGGCTGTTCCGCTAAGTTCACAGAACAAAAATCCATAAATCGTAACAAAAAATAGCAAAATCATCACGACAAATTCGGAAACGTCACGATTAATTAAAGGAACTGGAACAGTAAATTCCTGAACGAAAATTGACTCCCAACAAACATTTTCAAACGAGATTAATGGCTGTTCTGCTAAGAACAGCCATAACGTTTCCGAATTCGCCGTGAAGATCTTGCAACTTTTTAGATTCTTGGATTTTTTTCCTCGTAACTTAGCACAACAGATATTAATCTCGATTAATTCGTCCTCTGGTCTTTGTAAATTATCAATATTCTTTCGTGTTCATGTATTTTCTTTCGTTGCTTCCAGTTTTGATTTATTTTACTGATATTGAAAAATAATTTTTTTTCTTATTTTTTTAATTTCGTTTATACCATTTGATAACGGTTAAAAAGCGGCAAATTCCTATATACTTACTTTTAATAAAAAAAAAGTTGATAGATATTCTGCTAACTTCATGTGAAGTTAGCAGAATATTAGTAGAAAAACGGTTAAATTATCACTTTCACGATTAATTAATGGCTAAGTAACGGCAAATAATAAGCCTATGCATTTGTCAATTCATCAAAGTTGTTCTGCTAAATTCATACTGATTTTTACATTGTTTTTAAAATGATCGTTATTACGAGTAATTTTATATTATGACAATCAACACATCCAATATTGTCTCCCTATTTTCCATGAAATGAAAACGGGACTCGAAGTAAAATTCCAACGAGTAGGGGCAAGAGTTGGAAATCATTAGTGCATTTTGTAAATTTAGACAAAAATTACACAAACCGCGATGAGTTACATAATTAAAAATTAAATTTAACTTCCGGGTCCCATAATGTCCTATGTTATGAAACACTATCACAACCCAATTAAACTCGATGCGTTTGCTGTTGATTTTCCTCGTGGAAATGATGCTTTGACACGGGCGATGTACTAATTAGCGTATTTTTTCTGTGTAAAATAGAACGAGAAGCCCCGCATCAATTTAACAAGACCTATCATTTTTCGTGTAGGTGTTAAATGTGTAAAGAATTCCTGGAAGCTCCATAAATAATCTCATTACTTTGTAAGGCACTAGTATTGATTTTACTCTATGCTTCACCTTATAGAGATATAGCAATAAGAAGCAAATACTAAAAGTAGATTTAAAAAAAAATTTACTGGATATATTTTTGCGCATATTTATTTGTTTGACAATTCATTAACGATAGAGTTCCCCAGACAGATATAATTCTACTAAGGGCCATCAATTTAAAAAAAAAATCACCCATGACATCATATATTGTAAAATATGGTAACTGTTAAAAATCAATGTAAGTCACGAAATAGATTAAAGAATTACAAAACGTATTATAATTACTGAAGAGCTGAATCACAAACGAAAATATTGCGAAGTCTTCATTTAGTTCCGTTGATATACACTAGGCACAAAAATTAAGGGATATAAAAAAATCCTAAACTTAGGTGATTTTCAAAGGGCTATAACTTGGAGAAAAATAGTCGCCGATCAATTAAAAAAAAGCAAATTGATCAATTGAAAAAAGCTCCAAGTTTCTAGTTGTCTTGAGTTCAAAATTATTTACCATCAATAGTCTATAAGCAAAAAAGTCAATATTGACTTTAGTAATTAATTACTAGGGAAATAAAGATCGTACAGAAAATTCAAGTAGGGTTTTAAAAACTGCAAAATATTCTTCACAAATCATAGTTATTGGTCTTTGATAACAAAAATTTTCGGTGCGAAATTGTTGATCGAAAAAGAGGCAAAAAAGTGCGTATTTTGGAATATTCGTTTAACTTGGCATAACTTTGCAAATAATGGATAGGCTAAGGATGTTGGCTATTTATTTTCAACCTCAAGGTATCCCAAAGAGACCCCCAAAATCTTAAAGCGCTGCGATTTTTTTTCCATTGTGTTCAGATGATTGAATGTGCTGTTTTTGCTAAAAATCAATTTAAGGATGAATTTCTTATTTTTCATTCATTTCTTGACGTTACAAATATTTTTTAACAATAATCCATTTCTTTTATCAAAAAATGTTGAATATTGTAAGGGCAAAAAAAGCAATTTTTTTTTCAAAAAGAAAAGTCAATACCGACTCTTTTTGTTTTGAACGACGATAACTCAGTGAAAAATCATCGTACAAGGCTTTTGGACCGCTCAAATTAAGGAGGATAAAATTATCTAAAAATGTTTTATGATGAAATCACTGAAAATAAACTGTTTTAAAACCTTAAAATGGACTTTTCCGCACGTAGAACATCTCTATCTCAAAACTGAGTGGCCGAGAAAAAATAAACCAACACATAAATGCAGAATATGTTTTGTTATGCGACAGTTTTACTTTTTTCAAATACTCCACCATCGTGCTCTCTCATGACCCATGGACAGGTGATAGGACACACGATGAGTGTGTCCTATCAGTAAAATCAGTACTAAAGTATCCACCTCAAAATCAATAGATGTATGGTAGACGTCTCTAATCAGAATCAGTCGAAACCCGATCGATCCGACACGATTTAATTGAGTGATTGTGCCAAAAAAAAAATTTGAAATAGTCCACCATTGTACTTTCTCATGACCCATGTACATGGTAGAGTGTGTTCTATCCACCTCAAAATCAATAGGTGTCGTCTGGGAGACGTCCCCGATCAGAATCAGTCGAAACCCGATCGAGTCGACACGATTTAGTTGAGTTATCGTGCTAACAAGGATACATGCCGACGACAACGACACACACACAGAGCAACATTTTTTTAAAAACCATTTTTTTTTTGTTTTTAGGTCGAAAAATGAAAAATAAACCCAAAAAAAATTTTGTTTTTTTCAATTTTTCTTTACACGATTACCCGCGTATTGTGGAGTGCGGAAAAATAAAAATTGATTGAAGTCGGTGGACCTTTTGAAAGGCAAGCAATAATTTGGAATTTTTTTCCGATGGTATTTCTTATAATTACTCAAAAACTGCTGATGATCTGAAAACTAGTACTTGGAGCTTCAATTTGCTTTATTCATCATTGCTCTGCGGCTATTTTCCCTCCTTTACAGCCCTTTGAAAATTACCCAAAAATTTAGGATTTTTTTTTTCACCAAGGAAATTAAGCAGTAATTAAAAACGCCTGGGATTTTGATAGAACAGATAGAAGTTACTTTAATATTCAACTCGGCAACATGCATACTGACCAGGGGCGTAGCTGAGAAAAGAATCTAGGGATGTGATAAAAATTTCATAAGGGGAAGAGGTATAATCAGATATATGGTAGGCCATATGAAAAAGATTCTTCGGTTTTTGTTTGTCCAGCGAAAACGTCTATTACTGTTTCTTCAAATGTTGGAGACGATCTCATATCTTCTAACAAGGCACTTTCAATATTTATTAATGCTAAAGCTGACAGACTTTCTTGCTTTTGATAATTTCGCAGATAAGTCTTTATTCTCTTTAAACATGAAAATGATCTTTCCGCGGAATTGCTTGTGGCAGGAATAGTCAAAATTAAACGACACAATTTTGATGACTCCGGGAAAACAGAAGATAATTGAAGGACATAACATAATATATTGGTGAAGCTCAAACACGGCCTTTTTCATATCGGGATCACTATAAATCACTGAAAGTTCACTTTTTAAACGATTTGTTCAAAGAATGTTCCATATGTATCTATTAAAGAAGAAAAAAGTTCGTCAGGAAAACGTTTCACGAATGAAGTAAATTGTGTGGAATCTAGATTTAAGAATTTCAGTTTAGACATTTTACTAAACCGTTCACTAATGTTCAAAGTAATAACGTCCAAAATTTCATAAAACAATCCTGCGTAGGTGCTTTTCTTATCTTCTTCAGGAATTAAATCCAAACGCATTATTTTACTTGGTGGTTGATTTTCTAACACAAATCGGTCCATACGGTCCCAAATGTCACTAAACTCGTTTCTCATTTTTTTAAATATCTGATATTATTGTGTGTAGAACTTTAAACAGACTCTCGGAATGTGGGGATATTGCAGAAAACACTGCTAAGAAAAAATTAAAATCAAAGTCGCGCAATAAAGTTAAAAGGCGTCTAGCACAAATAACGGTTTCTCAATCCCATTCCTCATTTTCATTTTGCACAATTACCTAAAACAGCGCTTCCAAATCTTCCTTATGTTATGGCGATAGTCGCCAAGATGAGTTCACATAATCGCATAACTGAGTCCAGAAGTAACGACAACACCCATTCGAGGTTCCACTATTGACTGCGTAGATCACTGGCCTTTTCGCCTATCTAACGCGTAGCTTGGATGTAACGTGGACCATCGCATTTCAGCACTGCAGCAAGTAACGCGGGAGTCCAATAATTTCGGGCGCCTTCACGGCCGATTTGAAATAAAAAAGTTGATGGTAGCGTTTAAAGTAAATAATGTATGTTTGCGGTCGGTTTAAAATAATTAAAAAATTGTAATAATTGTATAAATCCATTGAACTTTTAAATAACACTAATTTGTCAATTTTTTTTAAGGGTTGCGACGCATCACTCGCATCCATGTACGCTACGCCCCTGATACTGATCAAGAACCTGAGAGCTAACATCGAAAACTTGGGACTCCCAAATTACATATTTAAACCAAAATGCAGAATGGGCGTCATCGTGGAGATTTGTCACATAACAAGGAAGCTCTTGAATCAGTGGTCAAAGCGGAACGAAATGGACTATAGAGTGAGTTGTTCTCTCTCCTATCGACCGAGCCTAATTCCTGGGATAACTTCAGAAGCAGGTGAATGTTTTTATGAAATTTTGCTGAAAAAGTCCATGATAATAAACTATAATACAAAATCGAATATAACGATATAAAAAGATATTGGTGGTTGGTATAAAACGGGCGATTTCATCCACTGATCATAAAAGATTCCTAATGAATCGATGTGCATACGTCGATGACCCGAAAGACATTAACGTCGGTTCCGATAGATAAGGGGGAAATGATACTACTTTAGTGATAACACTGATAACTATATCAGCGGAACCGGAACCGAACAAAAACGCGACTGCATTCGGATTAATTCTGTTGCTTTTTTGCATTTCTGAAGAATATTTCGTACATAAACAGAAGCGTTGTCAGTGACGTCGGAACAGTAAGATTGAGCGTCTCTTATTTATTTATAATTTTATTAAATAACACGGTTTTCGCCGCTATTTAGTAAGGCACACACTTTTCTTATCAAGCAAAAACTGTGTCAGCGAAACCGGAACCGAACGAACAAGCTGCCCTATGCACATGATACTGTTAACTAACTTTGTGCCCTTTTTCAATTTTGTAATTCCTTATTATCATTTCGCATAAAAATTAAAACTACACTAGACACAAAAATTAAGGGATGTAAAAAAGTCCTAAATTTTTAGGTAATTTTCAAAGGGATGTAACTTGGAGAAAAATAGTTGCAGAGTAATTTTAAAGAAAGCAAATTGAAGCTCTAAGTTTTTATGTTTTAGATTTTGTTCAATTCTTTACCATTATCAGTTTTTGAGTGATCATAAGAAAACCAGCAGAAAATCAAAATATTTACTTGCCTTTTAAAAGGTCCACTCACTTCAATGAATGTTTTTCCGTGATTTCATCATAAAGCTTTTTTAGATAGTTTTATCCTCTTTAATTTGACCTGACTAAAAGCCTTGTACGATGATTTTTCGCTAAGTTATCGTCGTTTAAAGCAAAAGTCAGTTTAGACCTTTTCTTTTGAAAAAAAAAATTCCACAATAATTAACGTTTTTTGATATAAAAATATGGATTATTGCTAAAAAAACCGCAACAAATAAATAAAAAATGAAAAATTTACCCTTAAATTCATTGTAGAATAAACGACAGATTTAATCATTCTAAACACAATGGAAAAAAATAATAGTGCTTTGAAATTTTCAGGGATTCTTTGGGATACTTTAAGGTTGAAAATAAACAGTAAACATCCTTAGTCTATCCATTATTTCCAAAGTTATGCCAAGATAAGCGAATATTCCTAATTACGCAATTTTTTACCTCTTTCTCAATCAACATTCTCGCACCGATTGTTTTTTTTTTTAATCAAAAACTACTAACTACGACTTATAAAGAATACTTTGCAGTTTTTAAAACCTACTTGAATATTCTGTACGATCATTACTTCCCGAGTAATTAATTACCAAAGTCAAAACTGACTTTTTTGCTTTGAACCACGATAACTCATCGTACAAGGCTTTTAGACCGCTCAAATTAAAGAGGATGAAATTATCTAAAAAAGCATTATGATCAAATTACTGAAAAACAAAAAATTCAAGTCCGTGAATCTTTTAAAAGGCAAGCAAAAATAAAAAAAAATCCGATGGTTTTCTCGTGATTCCTCAAAAGCTGCTGATGGTAAAAAAAATTGAACCCAAGCTCTGAAAATTAGTAACTTGAAGCTTCAATTTGCTTCTTTTTTTTTTTAATTGCTCTGCGGCTATTTTTCTCCATGTTACAGCCCTTTGGAAAATCACCTAAAAATTTAGGACTTTTATTACCCTTAATTTTTGGCCTAGTGTATATCAGCGAGTCACACTTAATTCCGTCAAAAAGTAAACGTATGAGAAGGGGATAATCAGAGGAAACATCATCGACGTATAGGTCGAAGAAGTCATATCGAACGGCCACCGCGAAATCCAGGCTTAGTCCCTTCCAGACAATCCGTTGTCTATGAGACCAAATATTGTCAAACCGCTAGAGATCGCCAGTTTAGCAGCAGTGAAGACTTATTATATTGTCCTGTTGCCTCAATATTAAACTGTTCAATATTGTTTATTAATAAGTATAATTCTCAATAATTAATAAATATTTTATATTATTGCTTAATTTAATATTTAAAAAATTGTTTAATGTTTAGAAATATTACAATCTAATTTTTTTTAAATACACTTCTTCCTAGACAAAATTATCAACAAAACTTTTCATTATTTCTTATAATTTATCGAAGTTTTAAATTCTTAAGCATTTTATGTAGGTGACCTAGGATATCCTCTGTCACTATTGATAAACAATTGCAATTGTTCGACACAAGTAAAGTAATATTTTGTAAGTGTTGGTTAATAATACATTTAACGCTGCTTAAGTGATTTGTAAAAGGCAATAAAATCAGTTACGCTAGTGATTTTTTTTTAAATTAATATCATCAAATGAATGAAATACTTTGTCCAGTACACTTAGAGCAGAAGAAATGAATCGTTCACGCAACTTAAGAGAAGATGAAGCAGTTAAAGAGGCAACTCTGGTTAACGAGGGACGTAGCCAGCGATATGTGGCGAATCTTTTAGGAGTTCATCATCATCATGATGATGAACTCCTCAGTAAATAATGAATAATCTAAAATGAAACCATGAAATAAAATTAGATTATTTTTATAGTGGGTACAAGTAATTTGCA
Organism: Rosalia funebris; assembly: GCA_037954035.1. NCBI lineage: Eukaryota > Metazoa > Arthropoda > Insecta > Coleoptera > Cerambycidae > Rosalia > Rosalia funebris. The sequence continues at coordinate 15,153,400 of JAZFAV010000022.1, forward strand.
GTTTTTTTCTCGTGATTTTTTACCAAAAATACAATAAAAATGAAGGTAAAAGTAATTTCTTACATAGTAACAATTCAAGCACTTTCAACGGTATCTATAGACGTCTCTTACTTGATTTAATAAGTCATCATGAGGTCATCAGTCCTAAGACTGGTTGGACGCTAACCTCCAGCTTCTCCTATCTTGTGCTAACCTACGCATTTCGCTAATTGTGCTACAACCTACATCCCTTACTATTTGCGAGCAGTAGTCTAATCTAGGCCTACCTCTGCCTTTCTTCACTCCTATTTCTGCCTCCAAAATATCGCGGACTATTCCCCCATGTCTCAGCAAGTGGCCTACCATTCTATCTCTTCTCTTCTTTATGTTTCTCCACATGCTTCTTTTCTCGCCGACTTTCTCCAATACTTCTTCGTTTCTAAACCTATCAGTTCACGGTATTTTCATCATTCTTCGGTAACACCACATCTCAATGGCTTCTAATTTCTTCCTACTTGCTTCCCCTTCCGTCCAGGTTTCGCAACCGTATAGTGCCGTGCTCCATACATACGATTTCAAAAATCTCTTCCTTGTTTCTAAGTTTATTACTCCCGAGCATAAAAGTGCTTTCTTTTTGTTAAAAGCTACTCGACCCTGCGCTATTCTTTGTTTTATATCTTTACCGCTTCTTCCATCCCAATTTATTTAACTTCCTAAATAAGTGAAGTCTAACTTCCTCCAATCTTTCATTATTAATTTGTACTTTCGTTTTTGTTCTGCTCTCGCGCCCTCTGCACACTAACACTTTAGTTTTGTTTTTATTCACCCTCATTCCGTATTCCTCTGTCAACACTGCCTCCATTTCGTTCAACGCTGATTCTAATTCCTCTTTACTAGATGCTAATACTGCTATATCATCCGCGAATCTTCTCATTTTTAGTTTCTGTCCCTGTACTTTAATCCCGAAATCCATTCTATCTTTTACCACATTAATCGACTCTCCGATGTACAGGTTAAAAATTAGTGGTGTCAATTGCTGCCAACCTCAAAATGGGCGCCAAATTTAAATTTCTGTTCATTAAAAACGAATGAAATTCTAATTGTAGTGGTAATGAACTACGTCACATGATGACGTGCATTGCTTTTTGTTTTGTATGATTATAGTACCCTATAATAGTGCACATTTCTCCATTTTTGTCACCCTGTATGAAAAGCTACTAGTCGTAATATGCCTTCGTTCTTGTCGTTAACATATTCTAAATTCATTACATTACATAGGAGCCTGAAGAATGTAATAAGTTAAAAAAAAAAGTCGGTGCCAAGTAAAACAAAAAAATATCTATCTTGCTACTATAACAACGTGTTTACATTTAAAATTGCCGAGGACCGGCATTCACATTACTAATATTGTATGGCACCGACTTCAAAATTATATGAAACAATTAATAATACCTAATTACACACTAAATAATAATTTCTTAATTACATTAAACCGAACAACAAATAAGTATTAAATTGTTGTAGAAAATATTTATTTCTTGCTCTTTAGTTGTTACTTTTTTAAGTCGTTTTTTTAAACTTGTCATTTTACAATTTTAATTGATGGGTAGGACCTACTAAGGATGCTTTGCGAATGAGAAAACGACGACTACTTGAATGAGGAGTGCCGTTGTGTATCTTCGAAGTCCAAATTCCAATACTGAACCCAACGCAAAAAGAATAATTAAAATCGGTTCATAAACAAAAAAGTTATACCCGAACATACATACAAAAAAATATATATGTAGAGTTTATTTCATCTCTATTTGCCAAATAAAAAATCCCAAACGGCTCTTATCTCATACCGTGGATTGTTTTTATAGTTAGGCTCAGGTAGACTGTTCCGTTTATCGGCAAGATAAGAGAGCTTTTTATTTGACAAATAGCGATGAAATGAATAGTATACATATATCTACAGACAAATTGAGAACCTCCGCCTTTTTTTGAAGTCGATTAAAAAGAATATTTAAAGAACGCAGTCTTCCATTTTTTATCATTCTCAACTCGCCAGTGGTCGTAACATTATTATCCTACCCTGAAATATACGTAACGTAACGAAAAAGAGGTCACTCCGTTTTATCTACCTGCGCTAGTACCTACTTCAATACCGGTGGGTGTATTTTCTTTTTATAATAATGGCATAGTAGAAGCGGAAAGGTAGATCTCGAATACTTTCGATGAGTCATAAAATTTACATGGAACAGGTTTGCATAAGATATGCCAGATAAATTGGGTGTTATTTACACAGTATATTTATAGTAACAAAATGAATATCTTAACTTGGGATGTCGTGGAATAAAAATGGATTTGAATAGGTATATTATACCAAAATATTAAAAATTATCTTGGTCAAAGACTGTTATGAAATGGTAAACATTCGTCTTAGCTTATATCACTAATCGTGTATATCGTATTCATCCCGAATTCCCGAAAATAAACCGAGTTTTGTCTGTCTGGCAAATTACATCTTACCAATTACAAACAGCTCAAACTTAGCAATATTAAATATGACACACTTCATTCATCAGGAATATGCAGATGTGTTGTTAGTCTATGGTCTATACCAGGGGTTCCCAAACTTTTTCAGTTCGCGGCGCACTCACAGGTTTAATATGTTGTCTTGGCGCCCCGTAGTCGTTAGTACTCGAAAGAAGGTACAAGGATAGTAGGTAGATAGGCACAAAAATTAAAACATCCACAATATCAAGCTCAGTTTTCTTATTTTCATTGACACGTAAGAAACATTTATAATTTAAGAAAAATAGGACAAAAAATACAATGACAACTTAATCAATGTGACGTGTGAGCTTGGCGATCTCCACACACATTTTTTCAAAGCGCGGGATAAGGTTTGATACCGCTACTCCCATTTCTTGCTCCACATTTATCTTTGACCGATATTTGCTTTTTATTACAGCTACAGCTGAAAATCCGGCTTCACATAAATAAGATGTTGCGAAGGGAATGAGAATTCTTAATGCTGTTGAACTTAAAGTTGGGTATTCATTTTGGACCGATATCCAAAACTCCAACAAATCGGAACACGTGAATTTTGTTTTCAGGCTGCTGTCGCAAGAGAGTTCAATAAGACTCTCTTCTTCTTGCGAAGGGAATTCTGGTGGAGCTTGTGCATAGAAAAGATCTTGGATCCACGCATATTTTTCGACATCGTCCTTGGCAAAGTATTTCGAAAACTATTCTGTGAAATTCTAAAGGTGTTCTGTGAACAGAGACATTAAGTCTTGTAAGACAACAAGCTCATTAGAAGCCGCGTATTTATGCAATTGCGGAAAACAATCTTGTCCGCCATCTTCATTAATTTTTTTTATCCACAACTGTAGTTTTTTTCTAAACGCCGCAATCTTCTCTAATAACTTCAAAATGTGATGTTATTGCCTTGCAGAGACAGATTCCAATTATTCAGTTTGTCAAATATATCGCACAAGTACGCTAGTTCTTGCAAAAAATTTGAATCGGTAAAGTATTTGGAGTTTGCATTACTTTCTTCTTGTAAAAAAAAGTGTGAATTTCTTCACGTAATTCGAATTCACGTAATAAGACATTTCCACGTGAAAGCCATCGTGAACTACAGTAATATGGCAGGGCTGTGTGTTCAGCTCCCATATCTAGGCATAGTTTTTTGAAAAATTTGGCTTTTAGCGGTCTAGTTTTTATGTAGTTTACTACGTCAATGACACACTCTAATACTTGGTTCAATTTAGAGCTCATTGACTTCGACGCAAGCGCTTTCCTATGGATGATGCAATGGGTCCACATAGCATGCGGTGCTTTTTTACGAATAAGCGCTTGTATTCCTCCATACCTGCCCGCATTCCATTGATCGAGCACCATCAGTACGTACACCGATATACTTTTCCCAATCTAAATTATGTTTTGTTATGAACTTGTCAAGAATTTCAAACAAATCTTGAGCCTTTGCGCTTTCCGTAATGCTCTTACACAAAAAAAGGTCTTCAACGATAATGTTGTCATGCACAAAGCGTACGTAACAAATAAGATGTGCGTCTTTGTTACTGTCAGTAGCCTCATCAAGTTGCAGGCCGAATTCCTTGCCTTTCATATTTTCTATTAATTGTTGATTGAGATCGTCAGCTATGTCATGGATCCTTCGACTAATAGTGTTGTTAGATAAAGATACCTTAGAAATTAGTTTTCCCGCCGATTCTCCCACCATAATATTCACCACGTCGAGAGCAGTCGGTAGAATAAGCTCTTCTGCGATAGTGTGAGGTTTTTTGCATTTCGCCACCCTGTATGCCACTTTGAATGATGCTAACAGTGCATTGCTAGGTACTGAGGCTTGTTGAGTGAACAGGTTTTTTTGTTTTTGTAAATTTTGCAACTTCCTATTAAAAAAATCATGTGATTTTTCAACTATAGCAGGATGAATGATCTCAAGATATCGCTTCAACTTATTTGGGAGCATACTCTCTGACGACAGAATCTTCAAACAGAGCACACACTGTGTTCTTTCTTCATTGCTTACTTCTATTGAAGTAAAGTCAAAGTCCAAATAGCTATCATCATATTTTCGATATTTCCGCTTTTTTGCTTCTCCGCCATTTGTAGAAGTTTGATCACTATCACTTGAACTACCGACTTACTTATTTAACAAAAATCTGTCCATTTTGACGAAAACACAAATAAAGCGACATAACCAAAACAAAGCAATCGACGTAATGTAACGTCTTTAGTTAGTTGGATGGGGGGCGGGTCAAAGCGCGGGAGGAGGGGGTATCGACGATTACCGAGAGTAAGTACCTATCGGCGAGTGAGCGACGCATGCAGCGCGCGCGATTTGAATTGTTTATTTTGTAGCCGTGAATACCTAAATTTTGTTTCCAGGCAATGGTAAACAAGAGCTTCTCACGGCGCCCCTCTATACTCTCTACGGCGCACACTTTGGGAAGCTCTGGTCTATACGGTATAATTAAAATAGTGTAGCTGCACGAAGAGAATATGCAATAAAATACCCTTCCCTGTATATGCTATCGTTACAGCTTTACTTCGTTTAGATTTATCGGCACATCATCATCGTGTTGGCGCTACAGCCCTTGATGGGCCTTGGCCTGCTCCAGGTCCTCTTTCCATTCATATCTATCCAGTGCTTTTCTTCTCCATCCTCTCACAGCAATGCTTCTTAGGTCCTCTTCCACGTCGTCTAGATATCGTAGTCTAGGTCTTCCTCTACGTCGTTGTCCTGTTGGGATTTGGAACATACATATTCTTGCAGGATCTCCCGGACCCATTCTAAGTACATGCACAACCCATCTCAAGCGACTAAGTTTAATTGATTTTACAATCAATTCTCTTTATAGAATCTGTACAGTTCAAAGTTGTAACGTTTTCTCCAAACCCAGTTATCATTTACCGCCCCGTATATTTTACGTAGAAATTTTTGCTCAAAACATCCCAGCAGCTCCTCACTATTTTTTGTTAGGGTCTATGTCTCAGACCCATACATCAATACCGGGGCGTATAAGTGTTTTATACAATTTACATTTTGTTTGTCGAGATATGTTTCTTGATCTAAGTTGTGAGGCCAGCCCAGAGTAACACCTATTTGCTAGAAGTATACGGTGTTTTATTTCTGCTGTGATATCATTTCGGGTGTTTACTATTGAATCTAAGTAAATGAATCCATCAACAGCCTATATTTGCGCTTGACCACCTTGCACTATCCTCTTTTGTACTGGCTGCAGTGTACGCATATATTTGGTTTTATTGGTGTTCACCACTAAACCAATTTCTCTTGCTGCTGCATCCAGTGCCCTATATGTTTCTTTAACGACCGCTTCTGATCTACCAATGATGTCTATGCCATCGGCGAAGGCGAGGATTTGGATACTTTTGTTAAAAATTGTTCCCGCTGTATTAATTTGAGCAGATCTTATCACCTTTTCTAGGGCCAGGTTCAACAATATACATGAAAGAGCATCTCCCTATCGCAGTCCACTGCTAGTTTCAATTACTGGGGATATATTACTCTGGATACATACCCTTCATTCTACTTTCTGCATTGTTAGCTTTGTAAGTGCTATCAGGAAGCGCGGTATGCCTTCCATTGCTTCAAAAAGTTTTCCTCTGTTGATGGTGTCCTATGCTGTTTTAAAATCGACAAATATGTGATGTGTTTCTATGTTTTGTTCTCGGGTCTTCTCCAATATTTGTAAGCGTTGAAATTTGGTCGATAGTATATTTACCTGTTCTAAAGCCGCTTTGGTATCTTCCAGTTAGTCTCTTTGCATAAGGTTTTAGGTGTGAGCAGAGTAATATGGAAAACACTTTATATGCAGTGTTTAATAACGTAATCCCCCTATAATTTGAGCATTCCAGTATATCACCCTTTTTATGAAGGACACATAGTATGCCAGAGTTCCATTCATTAGGGAGGGTCCCTTGTATCCAGATTTCTGAGATAAGTGTATGTATGCACTTGATTAGGTTTTCTTCGCCATTCTTAAATATTTCCGCCAGGAGATTGTCGGTTCCAGGTGATTTATTATTGGTAAGTGCTTGGATGATTTGTTTGACATCTAGCAATGAAGGTGGCATTCTCTCTTCCTCTTCCACTTGTTCTTGCCCGTTTGGCTGCCTGTCTTCTTCATCAATGGTCACTGTTTCCCCTTCTGGATTCAAAAGAGTCCTGAAGTGTTCCGCCCAGCGGTCTAACGTCCCTTCCTGTGATGTTATTAGGTCCCCTTCTTTACTTCTACATTGTGTTGTCCTCGGTTTGAAACCTCTTCTCATGACATTGACTTTTTTATAGAAGTTTCTGATTTCATATTCTTTGTTTAGGTTTTCAATGTCCTGGAGTTGCTGGTCGAAGTCGAAGAATGCTCTCTATTTTGTCCTATGGATCCGTTTTCTTGTTCGTATTCTTTTTTGATACTCCTTTATCGGCACATGCTGCAGTATTTTTTGCGTTACTTTTACTTGCTAGCAAACAAAGCATCACGATAACAAAACATTATCGCAAAATCCCTCGATTATTCACAGTCGGGAGTTAACTAACAGCCGATAGAGTTAAATTTATTACTAGTTATTACTAAACACCGAATTACCCAGCGGAAAAAAAATTATAAAAAAAAACATTGGAATCCATTGTTGTGCCATTTCATTATTTATGTTATTACGGCGAACCGTTGCCGAGAAAACAAATAATTCAATATACGCACACCACTCACCATTTCCAAGAAATGGAAGTAGTCATCAGAGGAACGCTCTTACTGATTAATGGTGTTCTTAGTACCTATACGATCGTAAGAATATTATATTCTAAAACAAACGTGGAGCAAAAGACGAGGCAGAAAAAATGGCTCCAAAGGTTATGTAAACAAAGGCGGGCAAGAGAACATAATTTTTTATTAATCATATGTACATTAGTTGCTCTGTGCTAGAATGCTAGAAAAGTTTCCATATATTACCGAATATTTAATATACTTATCAACTGCAAACAAATGTGTATATACGAGCCCAGGGTCATAATAGTTCGGCTAGACAGAATTGTACTACTAATATATTTAAATAAAAGTAATAATACTCTCAAAACTATTTTATTAAAGAAAAGTATTGGTAACAGACACAGAGTATAAACTTTTATTTTAAATACGATGAAATATTACTACGTTATGATGTGTCAGTAACAAGTTTGTGAATAAAAAACATTAAACATAAGATGGGGGGGGGGGGTTCAGAATAGTTCGTCCAGTTGCTGAAATGCATAGTAGGCTACACGTTTGTAGCGTTCTAAAACAAAATACAATCTCAATTGTTGTCAAAGTGAAACGGATATTATGTGTTTTAGACACGTCTGCTAATATTTTCTAAAAAAAAAAAAAAAAAAAAAAAAAAAAAAACGCGTGGCGTGGCATAAAGTGACGGTATGCGAAAATCAATTGTTAATGCTCATAAACTCAAAAGGGAATTTCGGCTCGGAAAATATCTGCTACGAATTCGCTTGCCTAAATTTACAGTGCAAGACATTATCAACTTGTTTAAAAATTGGATTACAGCCCTAAGGAAGAAAACTGGTCGATTATCCCAAATTTCACGCTCAAATCAACATGCCCTGAAGATGATTGTAACAACAAACCGACGATCCAGTGCAAAAGAAATTATCGTATTATGGAGGCAAGCCGTTGGAAAAAATATTTCTGTATCCACAACTAAACGTTCAATATAGAAAATAGGATACAGACTGTACAAGGTAAAGTTTGATTCTTTACATTTTACTTTTGAACTTGGGTTGGGTTACTTTTGAATCTGTTGTCTGGGCGATACCAGAAAACGTGTGCTAAGAACCCCACAGGAAACTTATCATCCTTACTGTTTGGTTAGGAACGTGAAGATCCCTGCGCCTCTTATGATCTGGGGGTGTATGGGTATTATAGGCGTAGGAAAATTGTATTTGGTAAATGGTACTGTGGCAGCAGAAAAATATAAACAGATTTTGACAGACAGTTTATTGTCGTCAATACCAATATGTAAAGACACTGACGCGCAGTAAATTTTCCAACAGGATGGTGCCGCGTGTCACACAGCAAAAACTGTTAAAGCTTGGTTTACAGAACATAATGTCCCTATTATGTTAGCCTTCAAGTAGTCCAGACCTCTCGCCAATAGAAACATTGTGCATAAAATGAAAAAAAAGCCCGTTTAGTAAACGATCTACGTATCAAATTGCAAAAAAAAATTGGTGCGTAGAAGAGTAGTAGTTGAAGAGTGGACAGCGCGCTTCCTGAAAAGTGTGCTAAGCTAGATGTGAAATAGATACAATGCCTGCCAGAATTAAGGCTGTTATTGTTAGTAACACACTAATAGATGATATAACAAAGTTTTGATGAAGCGGTCGAATTATCCTGAACCGCGAGTCTATCTTTTATTTGAATTACTGAAGTGGCGAAGGTGACACCTCTGGTACGCAGACAAAACGAGCGGCTCTAATTATGACTGATGTTAAGATTAATTCAGTAAACAAATCACTCGATCGTGAACAAATTTTGAGATAAAATAATAATTTAATAATAATTAAAGTAAATTTTGAAAATATTGCTATCTATACTTTTCATAGATAAATATGCTCAGTAACATATAAGTCGGAAATCGAGAAAGGAACTACCAAACCGCCACGCGGCTATCAAAGTAGTTCCCGAATAGCAAGGTTATTACATAATCGCTCTAGGAAACAACTACTCCTCGGGCTAAAGCCCCGCCAGGCATTGAATTATACCTAAAAGCGATCCTCGACCCCTTTCTCGTGTTTCTGCACGATCAGATAAGGTTTCAAAAAGTAAAACAATGTTACTGACATATATCGTATGTTGATGTCTTCTTGCAGCTGCTCATTATTTTTCTTCAAAATTTTTTATTCCTACTATTTTTATTTTCGGCTTGTTAACCTCTTCTATTATTATGTTGCACATTTCTGACAATTGAGAGTGTAATATTTCCACTGCTTGATCTGCGCTTTGAGTATCACAAACACTTCTAACTATCTCATCCTTTTTTCTCCTTTCGAAAACGTAATTTGTTTGTATCGTTTTATCTCTAACTAAGCAATGTGTTATTTTTTCTTTTAGTTGTTGTAGAGTTACTTCTTTCTTGGTTTTCTTTATTGTTATTCTTGGTGTACGTTTTTGTTTGTGTATTTTTCCTGCCGTAACTTCTGCGAAAGTACCTTTACCATAATCTCTACTTATACTTTATTTCTCTTTATTTAATAGATCTTTAATCAATTGAGTTTTGTCTACTAATTGTTCTTTTAACAATTGATTTTTGTATTTAATTCTTCAGAAAGTTTTCTTAATAACTCATTTTCTATTTTGATGCTCTCTAATTCTGTTTTTCCAAAAACTACTTCATCATTAACTGTACCATCTAGGTCCATCTCCGATTCATGATAACATTGTTTTGTTTTTTGTTGTAGCGTTTTTTGTTGCTGCATATGTATTATTATTATAATATGTATTATCTGCTCTTGTTGTTTGAGTATTAATTTTTCTTGTTCTTGATTAACCTTATCCATTTCTTTGATTTTCTTTTCATATTTCTTTTCTTTCTTTATTATCTCAAGTCTTGCCGTGTTCTTATTTGTGCTATTATATTCTTCATATCGTTAGACAACATGTGGTCACTATTTAGTGAGGTTAAGTCTAGTTCTGCATGATTTTTGCACACCGCTAGTGTTTCACCTATTATAATTCCACTATTTCGTCTTGTAAAGTCATTTATATGATAAACATCTTCACATATGATACAAACCACTGAATCATACTTTGTTTCACTGTGGCACTTATAAACTTTTCCCCCTGGACGATCAGGAGGTTTATTTCCCGTCGGCGCCATCTTATATGCATACAAATGAAACATTTAATTTCTGGTACTACGAGGGCGGATCAAATATAAACCGAACTTTATTAAAAAAAACAAAAAAAGTATTGCTTGAAAAACAAAAGACAAAGATATTTTGTTTCTCTACATAGTCTCCTGCTTTACCAATACATTTTTCCCAGCGAGAAGGAAGGTTTTTATTCCAGTCTCATAGAATGAAGTTGGTTGTGTCAGGAGCCAATTGCGTACGAATACCTCTACTCGTTGCCCTCCTAGAGCTTCTCTAAGTGGCTCAAACAAATGAAAATCGCAGGGCGATAAGTCCGGGCTGTAGGCAGGATATTTAAGTGGAGTCCAGTGCATTTCTTTCAGTTTTTCGATCGTTAGAGCTGAAATATGTTGTAAAGGAGGATTGCGTCTCGAATCGCCATCGAAAACAACGGTTGAAAGAACCTTGCCAGCTGACAGTCGAGTCCTGGCTTTCAGTGGGGCTGCCTCCGCCTTCCTCCGCTATTCCATACTGGCTAGTTTGGACTCGGGCGTGTAGTGATGGACCCACGTTTCGTTGCAGGTGATAATCCGATTCAAAAATGCATCACCTTCTTCCGCAAGCCTTGCTGTAAGTCTCTGATAGACCTCCAAAAATCTCAAGTTCTGATCTACGGTCAAAAGGCGAGAGACCCACCTGGCACACACTTTACGGACACACTTGACAGCTCCCATAACTTATTCCGACCTTTTCCGCAATTTCGGATGAGCTCACCCGTCAATATTCTTCAAGAATGTCTCGAACCGCGTGAATGTGTTCGTCCATAGTGCTAGTTCGAGGACGGCGATCATGTCCTTGACAATGTCTGACAATCTACGGAAAATTTCCGCCGCTTGATCTCCCTCATGAATAAGAAATTTTATAAAAATGCGTTGCAACAGTGGGGTGCACCCCACGCTCCGTCATCGGACCCCATCCAGCATACTAGAACCTCGGGCCTGGTCCTAACCACCGTAGACGCTCAGGAACAAAAATTCCGCTTATATCTGATCCACCCTCGTATATATTTGTATGTGCGTCTATGTTAAGTCTAGAATTATCATTTTAATAAACGGTCGTTGAATCACGATTCCGTTTAACGTGTATAGTATACATGATACGTGACACATGACATAGTTGGAAAAATAATGCTGAAAATTATCGCCCTAATTGATACTTGGTTTAAACTGAAATTGTATTTCGACATTATCGTAAATATTATTCGAGTCGAAAATTCCACAGGGTTTTTACGTGGGCGTTTATACTATTTATTCTTATTTATTTGTTTAAATCATATATAGTATGTCCCTAAGATTTGGAATATAATTCATCAAACTAAAATGTATTTTTTTTCTCCTCGGACACGTTTGATTTTCAGAATAACGTCTTCAGATATGAAGATACCCCTTGCACTGTCTGAAATGTGTAAATTTCAATCCTTTATTTGTACGAGGGTGAGGTGAAAAGCTTCCGGCCTGAGCCAGATATAGCGCCATCAGATCTAATTTTTGACTCGTATTGTACAGTACTATCCCTGACTAACTTGTATAACTTTCAGGTCGATTGTTCTGTTAGTATATATTTGACAGCTAATTGAATATGATGTCTCGCTTGCTTACGTGAAAATAGGGCCACTTCAAATAAAAAAAAAGAAGTGGTTTCAACACTGAAGGACTCTTCTCCATTATATTCAACAGCCAAACAGTGGATTTTGAATTTAAGAAATGTTGCACGAGCACTGATAGTGAACCATGCTCGGGACGCCCCGTTGAGGTTACAACTGCCGAAATTATCGAGAAAATTCATCAAATCGTGATAGAGGACTGCAGATTGAAAATAGGTGGGATAGCTGATACTACTGGGATATGAAGTGAACGTGTATGCAATATTTTACATCAACATTTGTGTATGGAGAAGCTCTGTGTTTGGTGGGTGCCGCGTTTGCTAACTATCGAACAAAAATTGCGTCGGGAGACTATTTCGACCGAGAATTTGGCACTGTACAAGTGAAATCCCAGCAAATTTTTGCGTCAATTTATAACTGTTGATGAAACTTGGGTCCATCATTACGCTCCCGAAAGTAAACAACAGTTAGAACATTGGGCTGGACCAGGTAAACCAACCCTAAAGAACCATCAATGGTGAATAGGTACTACGCAGAGTAATTAAATCGTTTGAGTGACGAAATAAAGGAAAAATGACCTCATCTGACGAAGAAAGAGATCTCGTTTCACTGTGACAATGCACCTGCTCATTCGTCATTGCAATGGCTAAAATCAACGAATTGAAGTTCGAATTGTTTCCCCATCCAGAATATTCACCAGATTTAGCCCCCCAGCGACTATCATTTGTTTCCTAACCTCAAAACAAAGCACGGAGGTAAAATATTTGTGAGCAACGAGGAAATCATCAATGCTGTAAATGCGTATTTTGAAGGGCTCGACAAATTGTTCAAAAACAAAAATGGTACCTATCACTGCATTATAGCATTGTTATGAAAAATGTATTAGACTTGATGGAGATTATGTTGAAAAATAAAATAACAAAAAATAAAAAAACATTTTTCTTGAGCAGGCCGGAAACTTTTCACCCCACCCTCGTAAGTCATTGCTTTATTAGTCAATAAAAAGTATTACAAAATTAACTGAAAATGTTTTTTTTTTTAATTGAAATGGATACGTGCCCCTATGCTCTTTATTACCAGCCGCCAGTGGATCATACCACATTTTCCTATTTGGTTCCGATTTGTTGACTGGGAAATACTTACGGCCGAAATTTCCTTTCGCATGATATGCGACTACTCGCGTGAAATCCTCCACGCAATAAATAACGAAATAATAATAAAAAAATAACGAAACCCCCACAATTAATTATCGGAAAAGGATAATTTGACCTTCCGACGAAACGACGAAGGGATCGATTCAGTCCAGACGAAATTAAAAATACATCCTCGTAAATAATGTTGCCGGAGTCGTTACGCCGGCGAAGCGAGTGGACTAACGGACCCCTGCCCTTTTCTAGAACAAAATCGACAATCCGTGAGTCCGGCCCCGGCGTAATCGGGGGATATGAAACACAGAACACAATAATAGGTATCTAATTCTAAAGCCCGCTACAGACCAGTCTGCTGGCACTGCGGTAGTTCGCTGGTAAATTACTGTACAAGGGGCGCTAGTTGTCATGCAGGCCTTGCAGCGCGAAATTGTCGGTAAATTTGAATATAAATGTTTTTAAATTTTAATATATAAGTACGTAACAGATAATGTAAAATTAATAACAAAATGAATTCATAGGAAAATTATCTGCGCCACAATGTATTACTTAACGATTATTACTGTTTACCGTATAGGTGAAATTGAATTAGGTTAATTTGCAATTATAAAAAATATGTTTTTTTGTGTTCCTGCAATAATTTTTTATTTACACGTAATATGTACACATACATAGATAATCTGTCTGAAAAGTGCTGAAACTTATTCTATGAATATTTCTGTTACAAATAAGAGAAATCATTTCAAAATATTAATTCACAGAGGCAAATAAAGTTTGTAGTATATACTACAAATTATAATATTGTAAATTGGGAGTAATCAAAGTATCGTTGAAGGGAAAATGAAGCTATCTATTTCACTGCACATTACCCTGTCATTACCGAAAACAGAACACGCCACAACATATCCAAGCGAGTGTTTTGACAAATTTTTACATGGCACTGCTCCCCTCTTTAAGCGGATAATTTTATATGGCCCCTGTGCAAAAGAAAAGGTGTATTTAGACTAATGCAATTATATTCATTACTTCGATTGAAATAACAATACAAAACTTTGAATAATATCGAATCATAATAATCTTTTAATGAAGAAAATTTTTTAAAAACACTGAATTATTCTTCAGTTAGTTACATGTCATTAAAGTATGTACACTTATAAAAGGCAATCAGAGTTAAATCACTCAGAACAGCGCTTTGCCACAGTTCTCTTTTCTCTTCGTTTGAGGATACTCTGAAATAATGCACTTTTTTGCCTTCTACGGAACGTTCCTTTTCGTAATTGCATGCGGGCACTATGCAACGTCGTCTCACACGACGCATTTTGTTTTTTTACTTTCGGCGGATCCTCCATTTTACACTATTATATTTATGCACTGCAGATTGATTACAACTTGCGATTACGCGTTTGTTTACATGTACGCGTGGTTATGTTTACTGTTACTGTAGATGAGGGACGTAAGAAAAAGGAGGAAACGAGACTGCAAGACCTGCAAGACCACTAGCACCCCTGGCTGCCGTTGTACACGTAATTGAAAGATTACTCACGCCTCACGCACTACGTGACATATAGGGAGTGCCATCCCCCTGCTACAGACTATGCACCAATATTAATTGGCAGACGTAATGGCCTTGATGGGTTTTGTCGGCAAGTCGAACGAGATGACCGCTCTTTACTCGCCCATCGTGTAGACCAGGACCGTCATACGAAGGTAGGCCGAGCTTTGCTTCCGCTTTCGCGGGTCTCTACGCGAGAGGCAAGTGCCGCCCGAAACAAGACTCGCGCGACTGGCAGCGGTTCGCTTCCCTCGACCTCCTTTGGTCTTGACGCCTTTAGGTCCCGCTGACAGGGACTTCTTCTCGGCTTTTTCTTAATCTTTGGTCGCCTTGTTTTGCCGCATCGCTTCGCCAGCGTCAGCCCCCGAGGGGTGTCTCGTCGTGGGAAGATTATGCATGTATTCCCGATTCGTTATGCGCAATACGTGATTCGTCCAGTTCATTGTAGTTCGTAGCAATTCGCAAATCAGAGCTTACAGACTATGCGTTTGTTCGCATCATCATTCGTCTTAATGCGCAGCCCTTGGTATTCGTCAATTTACCGCCTCCAAGAGCGAATCACTGCGAACAGACGAACAATGCTGTTAACGAATCGATTTTCAGCGAACAAGTCCCTACACACTATTCGCGAACTGTTCACGAATCGCGAATACACGCATAGTCTGTAGCGGGCTTAAGAAGAATGCTTTCTTCTTAAGAATTCGTCTGTAGAATGCTTTTGCGACCTATTAAAATGAATATTCACTACAGATCGATCAAGAATGCATGTATCAGGCGCAACTTATTATGGAAACAAATACGTACGCTAAAAAAGGAACAAAACCATTCACGAGTTCCGGATGTAGCGATGTATGAGCCATTTATTTGATGCAGTGGCGTGCAGTCGCAGTAGGCACAAATAGGCTTAACCTTCAAGCACTCGCATTCTCCACAGTCACCTCAATACCGCGTGGCGGAAAAGGGGCCGCATTTCAAGGTTTTATTCATAATTATTTTTTAAGGGCTATCTATATTTATCTATAAGGTATATCTATTTTTTCCAGGTATATTCTGTGAACTATCAAAGAAGAAACTTCTTCATACAAAGTATCTTCAAAGAAACATAAATGTTTTACTCAATATAACATTTGGATGAATGTTTCAGTCATCAACATCACTTTTATAAAGTATCATTCGTCTTAGGAACTAAAATTCAGCTTTTTATTCATCATGAAAGTACAAACATAAACCAAAATAAAGATGAATACATAATTAAGCCTTCATGATTTATAAAAGTTTCAAAAGAAACGACACATAATTTTTATATTCAAAAGAGGACAGCTTTCAGATTGTTCTATGAACTAGAATAAAGTAAAGTAAATAGAAGGTAAAACTAGTGTTCTTCTTCCTCATTTTCGTTGATGAGAGGCACCGTTGACAGATTACTGTACGCTGACTATGCATTTTAAAAACATAGTATTTGCACTTTTCGCAGGTAACTTTAGTTTACCGTTTTTATGAGAACCCATGTAAGTAGCAGGTGGTTCGCCCTGTGCGAGCTGAAGTGCTAGCTTGATTGTTGAGGGTTACTCTGTATTTGGAAAGAAAAATTGACATATCCTTGAGTAGACACCAGAGTATAGTGACACCTTTGTATCAAATGTTACTCCATAAAGCCATATGCCAAGGCATTAATATATTTTCTTCTGGTGCAGGGCTTGTCAATGTTGTTATTCAGATATATTTTGTAGGAGTTTATCCCAGCTCCATCTAGCTCCCTAAAGAATACGACTATACCATAGGCCAACGTCTTGTTTTATGTCAAGTAGAAGATGTTGAGCACATTTGATCGACCGTATTCACGCCTCCTTTAGTGGCGTTATAGTCAATCTTTCAATCATGAAAGGCTTTCCAGTTTTAGGATCAAACTTTTCCTTATCGCGCAGAGTTGATAATAATAGCACAATGTGGTTCTTTTTGGCGACATGGCTCACTAATGAAAAGTTGTATTGAAACCCGAAAAGGTTTGACCTAACAATAAGTGTTTTGTCTGCGAGAAATTCTGTGGGAATTTACTCCTTGTTTTTCTTCCGAGTTCCCAAACACGGTAGTTCAATCTGAAGCAAATATTCAACAAGATCGTAGCTAGTGTAATAGTTATCGGTAATTACGCTCCTATTGGAATTCTTTATTGGTTCCACCAATCGTTTTACAATATCCGTCGGTTTGTTGGACATGCTGAATGGGCCATCAACCTGCTTCTTGCAATAAATTTCCAAATTAAATATGTAGAACGTTTTACTCTAATACATTGCGTAAAACATCAACACATATTTTGCAGGTTTTTGGGGCATATACTGGATGAACCAACAATGACCACGGAATGCTACAAGCATTTCGTCGACTTGGAATGAACTGTGATCCACCTACTGACTAAATAAATGCGACACTGGCGCAATCTCATACCAAAATTCGTAACAAAAACATACACAATCATATCTGGCAGTTTCATTCGATTTCAAAGCGGGCTTCTCCAAAAATTAGAAAAGATCGGCCCTTTTTCCGCACAGGTGAGTGCTTGAGGGTTAAATAACTAATGCATCACACCCTTGGATATCTGTTAATTCAATATCGGCTTTCATTAGAGTTGTTAGTTCCCTTTACTTATATTTAGTAGTGCTTGTCCTCACTCCAGTATTGACAATTTGCTGTGGTAGAAATTTACCACTTTTAATGTGGTGTAAAATTTCTGGTATGAAACTTAATTCTGCGCAATTAGTAAAATTTTACACCACTATAACTTTATGTCAACTTTGACAGACAAACAAATGGTTTGTCTGTCCTAAGAAGCCAACATTGTCATTGTCATGGTCAAGTTTAAAACTAAAAGATATTAGATGTTTGGAAAAATATGTTAAATTTTGAGTAATTCGCTGGAGGATTTCATGAGTATAGGGTATATCTAAAAAGTGGCTATATGCGCTCTATTTGGTATGAAATTTTACATCCAATTTCAGACAGTGTCTAAAGCCAGTTTCATGTTGAACTATGCTTCCACTAACGTATGCAATTTTATATAATTTAAGTGCACCAAATAGCTTATATCATCTACATTAAATACTTATATTACTTTTACGTAGCACTAGACCAGCCAAATCTATATCTGACTGGCTTATGTTAGTGAAATATAAAATATCGCCCTCTAACCCATGTTGCAGTACCAGAAATTAGAGCAGAAATCATTACTTAATTCATTAGGTTGTCTTCCAAATAGATTCTCAATAATTTTACAAAATTCCAACATTCTATTACCGACAAATCCTATAACAAGACCATTTCTTGCCTTTAGAAGTAACCTAAACCAAAAACGTCCTCGGAAGGGTTACGTTATTTTTTTATTTAGTTTCGATAACCTTTACCTAAATATTCAATACTCAAAGACACAATTTATACAATGTTTTCAATCGATTTAAATTCCAATAGCCCATAAGAACTCATAATTTTCCCTAAACATTATTTATTTATTTATTATTATATTATACGTATTTTAATCGACTTGATCATCAGAATCGATTCATCATATTTCGGAGTTAACTCCTATAAAATTACTCTTTCCTACATTCCTGTACATTACTAAGTTTTAATTTTAACTGCTGATGTATCAGTTTGGCTAAAAACTGATACTTAGAAACCCCCAGTACATTTCAATCTACTACGGTTATTGTTACCAGGGGCGTAGCGTACATGGATGCGAGAGATGCGCCGCATCGCTCAAAAAATTGGCAAATTAGTGTTATTTAAAAATTCAATCGATTTATTCAATTATTACAATTTTGTACTTATTTTAAATCGACCGCAAACTACATTATTTATCTTAAACGCTACCATCAACTTTTTTATTTAAAATCGGCCGTGAAGGCGCCCGAAATTATTGGACTCCCGCGTTACTTGCTGCAGTGCTGAAATGCGATGGTCCACACAACATGGTCCACGTTACACCCAAGCTACGCATTAGATGGGCGAAAAGGTCACTGATCTTACGCAGTCAACAGCGGAACCTCGAGTGGATGTTGTCGTTATTTCCGGACTCAGTTATGCGATTATGTGAACGCATCTTGGCGACTGTCGCCATAACATAAGGAAGATTTGGAAGCGCTGTTTCAGGTGATAGTGGAAAATAAAAATGAGGAATGGGATCGAGAAACCATTATTTGTGCTAGAGGCCTTTTAACTTTATTGCGCGACTGATTTTATTTTTTTCTTAATAGTGTTTTCTACAATATTACCACATTTCGAGAGTCTGTTTAAAATTCTACAGACAAAAATATCAGATAGTAGTTACTGCAATAGAAAGATCGCCGATTAAAATTACATATTCAAAAAATGAGAAACTAGTTTAGTGACATTTGGGACCGTATGGACAGATTTTGGATTTAATTCCTGAAGAAGATAAGAAAAGCACCTACGCACGATTGTTTTATGACATTTTGGACGTTATTATTTTGAACATTAGTGAAATTTCTAAACTGAAAATCTAGATTCCACACAATTTATTTCATTCGTGAAACGTTTTCCTGACGAACTTTTTTCTTCTCTTCTTTTCGAAACAAAAACCGAAGAATTCATCTTTATTTTAAAAATTAGGATATATACCTCGGCATAATCATTTTAGGTTAGTGTCTTTGTTTATTTTTACCATTTTCATGTGGCCTACCAATTACCATACATCTGTACCTCTTCCCCTTATAAAATTTTTATCACATCCCTAGATTCTTTTCTCACGTTACGCCCCTGATTGTTACACAAACGCAGTGCTAAAATCATTATAAATCCCGTTTTAATAATAATGTCTAATATCCACGCAATAAATATTAAATGTAAAATCTGTAAAAGAGCTGTGCTGCAATAAAACTATTTTATATGACCTAAAAAAAACTCATTAAACTATCTTATTAATAGGCATAAATCCAGTTACCGAAAGTGAATGGTGTATTATTTATGCCAAGTCGTGTGCAATTCATTCTTTAGTTTTGTTTAAAATTCAGTTTAGTCGTTTATTTTATGAGTTATCTATTTAGATAAACTGGTTTAGAGAAATATTTGTAGTATATTTTTGGAAGACACTGATGTATTTACATATGTATACTTTTTTACAAAATTGATATTAGGAAAGAACGTCAATATTGAAATCATATCTTAGGGTACCTAACTAAAATTATAAACGTATGAAGTATTTTATATATCTTTGGGTATTTAATTAACAGTCAATTAACAACGGACTGCTTAGATGATCACTTGAGAATGCAAAAATTCATCAACAAGGTCG
Source organism: Rosalia funebris (assembly GCA_037954035.1). Lineage (NCBI taxonomy): Eukaryota > Metazoa > Arthropoda > Insecta > Coleoptera > Cerambycidae > Rosalia > Rosalia funebris. Next base: position 15,173,428 of record JAZFAV010000022.1, read on the forward strand.
ATGAGTTTTTGTATCGTGATTTTCGGAGAATAAATTATTAATAAACACAGTTAAATGTAAAGTTTGCTCCTTGCACCCTAAAGAAGCAACCATTAATATATGATTATTCTTTTGGTGGTACAGTTTTTCTGAAAATATTAAGGATTTTGATGTGTATTTTGATGATAAACTATCTTTCTCTGGGCATGTAGCTCTTAATTCATATAAAACCCTTGGTTTCGTGATCAGAAACACATCATTTAATAACACTGCTACCTTGTGTATGTTTACATTTTGCATCAGTTCGTTCGAAATTAGAATATTGTGGCCTTATTTGGTATCTAAGTCATAAGCAAGGACGCCGTTACCTATGGGCAAGGGGGGGGGGGGGGGCTTGCCTCCCCCTGGATTTTTGGAATACAAAAATAATCTACTTTTATTGCCCGCTACTTAAACTCGCCATATACAGGCTGTCTCCTAAAAAACGCCGCAAGTCATAACTCCGTTATTTATAATTTGATTTTAAAAGACAAAGAATCAAATGAAAGGCTCTAAATACACTCTATAGTGAGCATACCGTTGGTGTTTTTAAACTCTTTTTTTTAAAGCGATAGTCAACTTTCTTTTTTTTTTTCAAATAGCAATATAGTTTTTTTATTTACTATTGTACAGATTTCTTTTCTGAATCCAGCGATGTATAACAAATGGACTTTTGTGAAACATTTGTCACAGAAAAATGGTGAAAATATTCGCCGATACCGCAATAGGCGCACGGTCGCTTAATTGATGACAAATGTATTTTGACTAATCATCTGTGACGTGGAAAACAAAAAAAAAAAAAATACAACAAAGCGAATAAAACCCAGAACAGAATTAGAATTTAGTTATAAAAGAAACATTACATGAAGATCAATTAAAAATAAGTTGATTAAATACATGCAAAGATAAACAGGAAACTACATTAAACAAAGTTAAACATCATTAAACACGAAATACATTAAACGAAGTGCAACAAAAACTCGAAACAACTAAAGAAACAAATTAGCAAATCAAATAAAGTTACAAACCTACAAGTGCTGCTCAAATTGGTTACCGGCACAATCAAGATATACCTGGCATCTTCTGAATAGTGCATTAGTCGCATTCAATATAAAATTGGGGGGTATTCGCGACACGCACGTATAATTCTTTGCTTCAGAATTTCTTCATTTTCTGGTAGGGTTAAATAGACATAATCTTGAAGATAACCCCACAACCAAAAATCAAGTGGAGTAAGATCTGGAGAACGGGCAGGCTATCGAATCGGTCCATAAGTTCCTATCCATCTTTCATTAAATGTAGTATTTAACCAATTAGTATCCATTCTCGCATTATGAAGGGTAGCCCCATCTTGCTGGAAATAAAGTCTATTGAGTTCTGCAATAGGTAGTTCATCTAAAAAATTCTGAAGTTGTTCTGTCAATATTTGATAATATTTTTCTTGATTTAGGGTGCCGTCTATGAAAAATGGTCCAATCAATCTATTACCCAAAATGCCACACCACAAATTAATACTAAACCTTCGCTGAAAATTAGTTTTGACGATAATCCTAGGGTTTTCTTGGCTCCAATGTCGGTGGATATTTCTATTAAAATACCATTGACACTAAATGTACATTCGTCTGACCAAATAATCTTAGTGTGGAAAAGTGGGTCTCGTCGCACTAAATTTAAATACAAATGGCAAAATTGCTGTCTTCGTTCTCTATCGTTTTCCTCTAATGCCTGTACTTTTTGAGGTATGTATGGCTTAAATTTGTGCTTTTTCAATATTGAATTCACAGTTCGTATTGAAGCTCCAATATTATTTGAAATTTCCTGAATGGAGATTCTTGGGTTTTCTTCAACGTTAAGAAGACATTGAGCTCCGTGTTTTCATTAAATTAGCGTTCTTCCCGTTTCGGTTTCTTAAATGCCCCATAGTTTCTTCAATTTTCTTCAAGTCTTCCAAACTTACGTGGTTCTGAAACTTCTCTATGAGGAAACCGCTCTCTATAAAGGCGGACTGCTGCACCACGATTCTGATTACAGTGAAAGTATACCTGAATCATATCCGTCAATATTTGATTATTGTCCATACTGGACTGTTGACTTATTTCGCAAAAATAACTTACTGTAATGACACTATGACACACAAATGCAAAATAATGTAAAAAACTGGGATGCGGAAGTTGAAATGACATTTACTCGATTTGTTGTATTATTTTTTGTTTTCCACGGCACAGATGATTAGTCAAAATACGTTTGTCATCAATTAAGCGACCGGGCGCCTATTGCGGTATCGGCGAATATTTTCACCATTTTTCTGTGACAAACGTTTCACAAAAGTCCATTTGTTATACATCGTTGGATTCAGTAAAAAAATGTGCATAATAGTAAATAAAAAAACTATATTGCAATTTGAAAAAAAAAAGTTGACTATCGCTTTCCAAAAAAAAAAAAGTTTAAAAACACTGCGGTATGCTCACTCTAGAGTGTATTTAGAGCCATTTCATTTGATTTTTTGTTTTTTAAAAACAGTTTGTTTCTGTTTTTTTTTTCATTATATATTCACATTATGCTGTTTTTGTTTATTCGCGGAAATACCTAACCTAACCTACAATTTTCTTTTTGCCCCCCCCCTGAAAAATTTTCTAACGGCGCCCATGGTCATAAGGGTGATTACTAGCCTCTCATTATTTAAACTTTTCGATAACGGTATAGATGCACCCGCATTACTAAGCGTACCTAAACTAAGATCTCGAGACGAACGGATGTTTTATTGAACATATTAAGATGGCAGTGATGACCTTATACCCAGCTATAAGGTCTAGAAAACCTAGCATCTTCACTAATCCAGTAGTCATGGTATTTAATCTCTTTAAGGCATGGTGTATAACTGCATGTATTCATTACTTAAAACTTAGCTATCTCCGGAGCTAGAAGGCTTTACGCCAGACTAGCTTGTTTCTATTCGATCGGAACATAATTGAGGCAATAGAGTCACTGGAATAAGTAGATGTGGTACACACAGATTTCTGTAAAGATTTTTGGCACGATTGATCATGTCATAATTATTTCAAAATTAATTTTCGATTTTCGTATTGTCTTTTAAAGGTTTTCTCGTCATACCTAAATAACAGACTTCAGTTTGTTACTTACACTTACCATGGTTTTAAGGCTAATAATTATATAGCTGCTTCAGTTCAGGAGTCCCTCCAGGGTCTAATCTTGAACCACTTTTATTTTAGTTATTTATCAATATGTATTACTAAAATTGTTGAATTTAATAAACTTCTATTTGCAGATACAGTAGATTTGCAGATCTACTTGTAATTCACAGGGGGTGAAAATGGGGGATTACTTTGATTACTCAAATATTGACCTATTTCAGAACTTAAAAATTAAGAGTGATGTTCAAATTTATTCCGTTATATATAGACTGCACTGTATATTGGTTGAAAGAAAATGTACGGAAATTGTTTTTCGACGACGATTTTAAGTTTTAAGACGACGAAGTTTTAATAAAGAGGAGACTGGCGATAATAATTTCATGAATACAACAAAGACAAGACAGTATGCGAACGAACACACAAATAAAAATTAATAAAGAGTTATTAATGATAATAATATAGAAAGAAGGTAAGTTATTAGGGGATAGTGTATAGATGGAGGTCAATGAATCCAAAAAATGTACGTTAACGGAATTTTAACCCAAATACGTTGATAACGCATATAGTGATAAGAAGATAACTTTGGGTCTAGTCTCTGTGAAATCCAAAACAAAATAAATTTGTAATACAAGATCAGAAATCAATATAATTCTATTTATCTACTTTCTAAGATTTATCTTACAACTTCATGTATTATGTATTTTTCTTTCTTTTCTCAATACATATCTTAATTTATGTATGTTTCTTAATAATAGTAAATAACTCAAAAACCCTACATCATATGGATGGAATGGGAAACAAAAGGGGAGGAAGCGAATAGAAAAACAAAATACGGTATGTTCCAATTGAAATATCGAAGTTTACGTAACTGCTTCGCCAGTACATTTTGGTTACTAGCGAGTAAGAATTAACGTGATTGCTTAAGACGTTTATCGCAAAATGAATATATTATTTTTGCTCCCTATTTACTATTTGGCATCTTATTTTAAGTCTGTAAATTGCCATATAAACTTATTTACTTGATCAACAAATGGTCGTTTTTAGCCCTACGTACCTTCGACATAATAAATTAGTACTTTTCAACGCAAAAACATGCGTATCAAAATGTGCAGTATTCCAAGTTGATCGAATGAGCGGAGATGCTGATCCACCGACTCAATATTCCCGCGTGTGCGTACATATACGGTGGTAATGCCCCAGTGACAAAATCGAACAGTTCCAATTATAACGTTTAGGATTATACATAGATGTATATATCAGCTAAACAAAATTATATGTACAGGGTGGGACATAGGAACCTGATGATTTCTTTAATTGTTGTTTATTGGTAACTGCGTAAAGTGATCGTGTCCTGCACGAAGGAAGGAAGAGCTCACCTAATGCCGTTTCAGTTGACATGAAGCTGTGGATTGGGTAGTATTGTGCGTTCGTGATAGAACAGCTTTTTTTAAACGGTATGAATTTTGCAGAATTTCTTGCAATTCTGTCAGGCGAAGGTGTGGAGAATCTTCTGCTTACTTTTCCGGCTCTATCGTTTTGTAATTATTGGTTATGGGATACCTCAATAGCAAACGGTATTCTGACGGTTTACATCGACGAATAAGAGATGAGATTGCAGCGATTCCTCGCGCAGTAGGAGTAGAGTAATAGGAAATATCTGAGGTTGATTAGAACAATGTGTATGCAATAACGGTGCTCATCTCATAGACGTTCCATACAAAAAATAAAATGGCATGAAACTACTTTTGCTATGATAAAAACGCCGAATAAAAACTTATATTTTCAGCGTTATTTTATTTCAAAAAATCATCAGGTTCCTATGCCTCACACTGTAGGACAAATGTAACGTCTGGAAATTAACTAGATCCTGTTCCATTAAATAAAGCGATATTTTGACTTATCTTAAAGCCATAAATTACATCTTTACAAACCGTTTACTGTTACTGGTTTCCATCTAGTAATATACATACATCCTATTGCTTGAACTATTTATTTCCACAACAAATGATTGCATATATAAATAAGAATTGTTTATTCACTTTCACGGAAAACTAATTTTGAAAGCTGATAACGGGCCGTTTAAATAAAACGTAAACAAAATCAGTGAGGTATGAATTTCGGTATATTACAGAGGACTTATGGAGATTTTAAATTCTTCATGGTTAATAAACAAACATACAATTATTATACTTGCCACTAAATAGACGTGGTACAGATAAACTCAAGGTTCTTGCATTTAGTTTCCATATGAGCTCTCACATACACAAGATTAACGCATCAGCAAAACTTATTCATTATTTCTTATAATTTTTCGAAGTTGTAAACAGTGGCGGCTCGTGATGAAATGAAACGGGTGTTCTACACAGGGTCGATCCTAGGGTATTGGCCGCCCGCGTGCAAATTTCAAACGTATCCAAACTATTGGCGCCGTAGGGGCCGCAAAAAAATTGCGCCGCAGGCGAAAATTGTGAAAATTTTTAAGGTCACGCGTTTTCCTGATACTTCAAGAATTTTTATGTAAAATCCGTTTATACAAAAATATAGATTTTCACAAGAAAAATGTTTTGAATTTAATACCTTTTTGAAGAACATTCATGTTTGTCGTCATATTCTTTGGTTAAAAGAAAAGGCTTGCAAGGTGAATTTTCTACTAGAGGGTCTATAACACTTAAAATATTTTCCGAAAGAGTTTCAGCGTCACATTTTGTAGGTTTCAGGTATGTCCAAAAACGTTCAATCGGTTCACCATCGAGAATATATCTTAAAACTACCACTAACTGAGTTCTTGCAGATACATCAGTTGTTTCGTCTGCCATAACTGCCAAAAATGAAGGTTTGTTAATTTCTTTAATTATTTCTTCATGACATACTTTTAATATACAGTCTAAAAGATCATTTTGTATTTCTTTAGAGGTTCCTTTAAATACTGAAGCATTTTGTAGATGCTCGCTTAAAGTTACATCAAGCTCAGCAGAAAAAATTATCAAACCACGAAATATCCCCGGGTTTTGAGAGGTTTCAGCTTCGTCATGTCCTCGCAGCGCCAGTTCAAAGGCCCCACAAAACTTTATGCAGTTTATAATGTTTGACAAAACGAATCTCTTTTTTGTCACATTATCATCATGCTTTTGCACATTTATACAATAAGCTGAATCTAGCTGCGCTTTAATATTAGTTGTTTCTAATAAAGCTAATTCCATTGTATTATGTAGATGGCTTTTGGAGTTGTCGTGCTTTTTTATTTTTTCAGTTAAGTGCACCAAATCTGTCATCCCTACCTCCGTCCATGCTTTATCAACGCCAAAAAGTAAACAAGGAAAACAAAATAACGCATTTTTTTTTGCACCCACAAATCCAATTGTTCTTCGAATAAATGTCTCTATTAAATTGACGTTTATATGCTTTTCCGCGGCTAACACCTGCAGTCTCAATAACAATATCGGGCAATGGCCTACCATTGTTTTTTAAATCAATTTTTTCTTCATAAGAGTATTTAAAAAATCGCTTCACATGAACTAAATTATAAACTAAATCCATTGTCACTATCACAGTACAACTGTACGAGGAGTAGGAAGGAGTAAACATTCACTGATGTTGCCTTAGCTGGAAAAAATACAGCTCACTGACCGTGTAAATTCGCGCGTTTACGAGCGCCAAGTGTGGATTGTCGCGGGAGTTGAGGGGGAAGACGGGTGTGCCGAGCCGTGCTGAGAACTATCTCGTGTGGCCCAGTTCAATGTACCGCGACGCGCTCGCGTAGAGACCCAGATAATTCATCTGGTCTACTACTCAATAGAGGACGGCGGGCAGAATGCGACTTTAACGCAATAATTTGGTTAGCTGCACCAACTAACTAAATTATTTTATCAAAATAAAGTATTATTTATTTATTATTCTGTTTGTATACCAAGTATATTGTATCAAAATAAAGTATTATTTATTTATTATTCTGTTTGTTTAAAAAAACATATTTTTATTACTATTAGCAATATTCAACAAATAATGAATTTCTGACATGTTTAATTATTATAATCGACAAATTCAAAGTACCATTAAATTTAAAACATGTATAATACGGATAGATAGACTGGAGATCTATTAAATATAAAAACAAAACAAAATAAAAATTAATGTCATATTTTTTTTTTCTCAAAAATCCATTCAGATTGCTATTGCAAATTCCTGAGATATAATAACTTAAAAAGTATCCATATTTTTCACAACAATAATCAAATAATCTTTCTTTTGTAATACCAATATAATATCATTTATTTTTAATAATACTGGTAATACATAATGATATTATATTAATTATTGAGACAAGTTTAAACATTTTGAATCATTTAAATAAATTATGTCCATATTCACGAATATAATATTTTAAAAGTTATGAGTTATGATCCTCCGCCTAATATATAAACAACAAAATTGATAATGTTCATTGGTTAATCAAATATACTTTATTGTTATGTATATAAATATTATAATAGGATTATTTATTTCAATATTTCTAAAGTATTTAATACGAGTTGATATTGAAATAATTTTTTTTTTATTTTTAACAAGAAGTAATGAGAGTAATTAAATATATGGTCAATGTTATGTTTTATTTTCTACAATATATTACTTTATGTACGAATAGTACGAATACTAGTATGTACGAATAGAAGTACAGTTTTAAAAACTAATAACGATAAGCTAAATATTTCTTGAACCCATGTAACTTTTTTATCGGTTTGTCGATTTGTTAATTGAATAAAAAATTATTAATACTACTAATTTAGGTAATTCAAACTATCCTACAATCGATAGTACATTTTTTGCCGCCGGGTGGCCAAAACGTAAGCCACGCCTCCACCAAGATTCCCAATACGCAAAATTACGATTAACTTGTTTTGGTCTTTTAATGATTTACGTAAATAAATCCTACAAAAATCAAACTATGTGAAATAAATTATTTTCCCGTACTTTATAGTTCTCATGAAGACAGAGTATAATTGCCCGAAATAACATACAAATAGCCCGGTCAAAATATACATTCAAGGTTACATAAATTCCCATAAAGCTGAAAATTGGTACGACGGTTTGGAACACCATTATAAATGACATACATGTGAAAAGTCCCCATCGATCCCACATCTGCAAAAAAATTATCCAAGGTCAAAGTTCGCAAATATGGGTTTTTTGCATTTTTTAGCCAAACGGTAAGTTTTATCATAAAAATAGATCAAACAAAAATTGTAGATCATGCAATTATCTATAAAAATTGTTTTTACACTTTTTTTCTAATAATCACCATTTCTGAGATATAGCGATTCAAAAAGTTTTAAAAAAGTTGTGTTCTCCATAATATGCACAAGTACGCCGCCTATATACATCACTGGGCCCGTAATACAAGTAAAAATATTAGTCTGTGTAACTTATACGTACAAATTGTACCGATTCTGAAAATATAAACCCAAAAAAAACCCAGTCTCTCATTTTATATGCCCGTATAATCTTGAGCAACATTATTATTTCAACGCATGAGTATTACTACGGCATTCGAAGTTGAAATCGAAAAATATTTCGAATATGAATTGACTCCCTACCCGTTGTCACTGTTCGATGATATGGGAATGCGTAAAACACAATAATCAGCCATTTACATTTGTTTTCAAACAGTAAACATTAATATTGACAACATAAATGCTACGTACATCATCGATAGATCATCGTAATGTTGCATGGGACCGCGAAGAAACATTTAAAATTATTTTAGATAACTACGTTCAGTATGTACGTAGACATTTTGGCCATAGAGTGACTGTTGTATTTGATGGCTATACAGATTGCAAGAAAAATATTTAAGCCGCAAAACAACGTAGTCGAACTACAATAACATCTTCATCTTCTGATGTCATTTTTGATCAATTTATGACAGTTCCCACAAGCCAACAAAAATTTCTTGCTAATACTCACAACAAGTCTCGGTTCATTTCAATATTGAAAGAAAAAATTACCACTGAAAATATTTTTGAAACAAGCTGATAATGACGCTGATGTCTTGATAATTGAAACATCAACAGAACAATTCAACTCAACAAATACAACTATTGTTGTTGGTGAAGATGTTCATTTATTGGTATTACTTATTGCTCGAACTCCAACCGAAAAAATTATTTATTTCTTAAAACCTGGGAAGGCTCAACAGCAATCGGAAATGTATTCATTCAAAAGTTTATTTGCTTTTTCAAAATGCCAAAATTACATACTATTTTTACACGCAATAACTGGTTGCGATACGACATCAGCAATTTTCAGGAGGGGTAAAACAACAGTTTTTAAATTGTTTGAAAAAAAAATATTTAGTTAATTGTGCTAAAATTTTTAAAGAGAGTAACTCTACTCCACAAGCTGTAATCACCAACGGTATTCACTTCCTTCTTTCTGTATATGGAGCTCCAAAAAAAAAAAAAATGACCTGCTTCGATAAGTTTCGATACTCATCTTTTGTAAAAAATACTCGTAATATGCAATAAACGAGTGCAATTAGCTTGTCTTCCCCCAACCTCTGCATCTGCTCATCAACATCTACTTCGGGTATATTATCAAGTTCAAGTGTGGCTTGGTAATTAACTGGGCCCAGAAGACTGGGGTTGGAAGTTAATTGATAATACATTGGAACCAATCCAGACTTTACTCCCACCTGCACCGGAAAAACTCCTCAATACAATTTTTTGCAATTGCAAAAAGGGGTGTAGTGCTAAATGCGGCTGGAAAAAAGTTGGATTGTTTTGTTCATTAGCATGTACCAGTTGTCAAGGCCAGTCGTGCTCCAATGTCGAGTCGCCAGGCTCCAGAAGAGGATTCTTACGATACCAGCGAGGAGACATCTGATGCATCGCTGTTAGAGCAATTTACTTGTATCCAATAGGAGGAAGAAGAAGAAGAAGCTAGATGATGAAGAAGAAGACATTACACTTGAAATTCCATTAGATAATTATCAATCAGACGAATAGTTTTCCCCAATTACTCATAATTCACACCGCGTTCATCATTTCCAATAGTACCATTTTTTATTTAATACAATATTATTTAATTAAACAGGACTACGATAGATAGTGGAATAGGCCTACCGGGGACACCACGTTAAAAAAATCGCGCCAAGTACACTACCTCACAGGTGGCGTGGAAACGTGTGCATATTATGGAGAATACAACTTTTTAACTTTTTGAATCGCTATATCTCAGAAATGGTGATTCTTAGAAAAAAAAGTGTAAGAACAATTTTTATAGATAATTGCATGATCTACAATTTTTGTTTGATCTACTTTTATGATAAAACTTACCGTTTGGCTAAAACATGCAAAAAACCCATATTTGCAAACTTTTTTTTTTGCAGATGTGGGATCGATGGGGACTTTTCACATTTCATTTATAATGGTGTTCCAAACATTCGTACCAATTTTCAGCTCTATGCGAATTTTTGTAAGCTTACCCCTATTTTTTGAGCTAAATTGATCGGGCTAAAACTTTATTATAGGTATAGTACGGGTGGCAACCCTAATTAAGTGGTATCCCTTTTGACTAAAGTGAACAGTACCAGAGGGAAGGACTGCGCATCTATAAATAATATATGAAAACGTATTCGTGCAGGATCCACCCCGTACAGGATGTCGTAATTACGTTTAATTTAAATCTATACACTTAGCTAGTATACTCAACGAGTTTAATGTCAACACACCCAGCCCATTAGCAGGCGTGAAAAAAAGGTTGTGTGTATATTTGGCTCCCTAATACAAATACGACGTTGTTTTTAATCTAGTCCGCCATCGTAAAACGTTTGATAAACGCTGTAATATGTATCCGAGATAAGGAAGTCTAAAATAATCCATAGGATGGTCCATGAATTACTGATACGGTTGATAATGCGAATTCCGACGTGGTATCGTGTGAATTTTATAGCCTCGGACCAGAGAATAATTCTATCCGTGATGTCTCGCGGTTTAAAACGATAAATTCGAGGAAAATCCTTAAATAAACTAATATTACGATAACATATGCACTTTGTTATTATTAACAATACATGCCGATTTAAAACGAATGTTGAAAGTTTGTTTTCTAAACGTTTAAAATTTCCGTTGCAATCTTTGTATTCAATTCGAGTGAAAAGAATATGTACAGGGTGGCTCAAATCGATCAAGTTTGTTCATGATTTTACTAACATTAAGATAAAATCTCACAAATTATTCTACATACACTTTTCCGACATATGTACAAACGAGTCCAAGATGAACATATGGCTATTAAGGGGTACTACTGCAAATTAAAAAAAAATTAGCTTAAAAAATTCTTTGAACCTTTTAGAATATAGGTCAGAAAATTTTTCCTAAAAATTTTTTTTCTTGAAATTTTGCGCTCTTTCCTAAGCGCGTGGGACTTCCGAAACGACTCCTGCGTCAAATAAATACCGGGAAGGTACAGTCTAGGTATAGCATAATGTTTTACCCAAGAAGACTAGAGAACAGGAGAAATAACTCGAGTGGTGGGGGTAGGACGAAAAACGTCCGCACGGTGATCACGTGTATGCTTCATCATGGCGGTCCTTGCGTAGAACCGAGCGAGGTTATGTTTATTTTTATTTACTGTGTTTTGAAAGTTTTGAGCGTTTCCAGTTTTTCCGTTAAATATGTCAAAAGCGTCGAGATATTGTTGCGTTACGAATTGTTCCAGCAAAAGCCCTGATTGTGTCATAAATAAACGAAAAATTTTTAAAGTTCTTGAGGTAAGTCTTTCAATAAACAAGTATTGTAATATTTGTATACACCGATAGTAACGCTTACTTTGTAGTAAATAGTAAAAGTGCAGTGTAATGTAAAAGTAAATTGTCAAATAGTAATTTACAACTCAATTTCGTTTAAGGACTGTGAGAGACGAGAAAAATGGTTGGAGGTGCTGTCACCGTATTACCTTAATATTATGCAGTTCAAGGAAAGAATACTTTATAATAGTAGAAAAAGAAAACTCAAAATACCAGTTTTCCTTCACTTAACGATAATGAATTTGAACTTCCCACAGAACGTTTCCGTAATAAGATTTTTGGTTGTCATAGTTTTTTAGTAAGAGGTTACATCCTATATTATTTATTTTATATTATTATTATTATGGCCTTTTAGTTAAATTGAAAAAGTTTAACTACAGTTAGTTAGTTAAAGTTAGTTAGGTAGTTTAGTTTAGTTCTTTTCATTGCAATGTTATTTCTTCGCTTACATTAGAATGCTTATAATTTCAATTTTCTTGAATAAATAGTTTTGTGACATTTCTTGTTTTATTCCTGTACCCTTCAATTTATGTCTAATTACTAACGTTAATTCTGAAATATTAGTTGATTTTACATCACACACTGTATTGCCTTCATAGTACACTGATTTGAATAAATTGTACTCTTATTGAATGCTTTGTTCTTACTGAAGCAACATACAAAAAGGTCGGTAAATATGTAATGTTATTACCACAAAATTGCAAATTTTAAATTAACCGAATATATACAATTGATTAGCAATTGTTTAAAAACAACTTCACGTTTCTTACAATACTCGTAATAGATCACAAGCTAATTTCACAGGAAAACTATCGGTTACTTCTTGGATGTTTGAAATATCTTGTACAGACTTCGGCACATCCCATTCCATCCATTCTAAATATTCACTGTGTAAATACACATTCACATTCAACTTTGGTTTGTGTCCAAACCAGACTCAGCATACCATTTTTCGCTTGGCAATTCAATGAACTGTCTGTTGCTTTGTAAACTTTCAAACAAAATATTTCCTTCCGAGATCGAACACTTCTTCATTTCCCCATGCAAAAGTGATCGCAGTTCGACGTTTTCAATTCCACTTGTGGCCATGGTTAAAATATGTAATCTTCCTGTGGATGATTAAAACTCGTTAGACTAAAAGCTCATTATGTTATTTCATTTCCACAAAGCTAAATTACCATTGATATCCTACTCGTGGCAGACATAAAAGAAAATTATAATTGACAATGAAAAAATGCAGTAACATTTCTTACTCTAAAAGAAAAGCATTTAGAACTATTATTTTTTGTACATACTATGTATTTAGGACTGAAAATACTGTATTCCAGTTTTCATAGCGTGTTTTCACCAAACAATTCGGAAACAGCAATTGTAAAGAAATGCACGCGAAAATTGTTTACTGTTAACATAATGAGCACAATAGAACCCTAATCCTACATTTAAATAGTGAAGACCCGCGATAGACGAGGATAAACGGCATGCGCACATGCGCAGATCCCGCGCGATTCTACGCGAGGCTGCCATATTGGCGCCGTTTTTCGTCCTACCCCCACCACTGATTTTTCGAGGAGCTATGTCTCCTTACTCTCTAGTCTTCTTGGTTTTACCTTATGATTTCTAACTTCTCTAATACACAACAGATGTCGCTAAAAGATGTTTATGTCCAATCAGGATAATTTAAAAAAACGGGCATGGCCTCGGAGGAAAAGGTAAATTAACTGCCAAATTAATTGATCAATTAACAATTTATTATGGCTTGGCAATACGTCGGCATCCGAACTCCTTGGAAAATATAAAAAATCGAATCTGGGCTAACTTATTTCATAAGTCATCAACCGACGAAAATCCGTAGGCAGCAAGAGAATTGCTCAGAGTGTTGGTGTGACTGGAAGAAGGCGCAAGCAGCGGATTCCTTGGACACCTTCCACCATAAGCCGCCACTTCCCAAGAAAGTTTCTAAATTCCTCAAACCGATTTATGAGGACCTGAGCCGAGACGACTTGCTAAACCGTTGCTTGGGAGGCTACACGCAAAATAGCAATAAAAGTTTCAATGCTACTGTTTGGAAATTGGTTCCAGTCTTATTCAAGTGGCAAAAAAGTCTTGAATATAGCGACTAATATTACTGTGAACACTTTTAATGATAGTCTGTTTGGCGATAGCAAGGATAAAAGTGCATGCCTTAACCGGGAATCGAAACCGGCTCTCCCAATTGCCGGTTGGTTGTTTTCGACCGCTAAGCTATCAAGGGACACTCAGTATCCTTGCTGATGTTGCCAGTTTTAACGCGTCCGCTACAGTCTGACTAATATTCTTCGAATTATGAAAGTTTTGGAGATGGATATTGGCGTCCAATCATACGATTTTTGTCTAGAAGCCGATGCTAAGCGGATCAAGCCCACCGAGATGTCTTTTTACAGATGAAGTGAAATAGGCACGCTCTTACATAAGATGCTCGAGGAAAGAGAATGAGGAAGAATATTTAACTAAAGAAGGGCAGCTTTATGGTCCTGGGATAGCAGATTAATGGTAACAATTTTTAAACAGTCGGATTTTTCATTTTTTCATGTCTATAACACATTTCAATACTTTAAACGCGTTTTTCTCGAAACATGATTTTTCAAAACGGCACGTAGCATATCTCCGACAATTTTCACCAAATAGTCCATCGATTTTCTTCTCCAAAATACCGTTTTTTCGAGTGAAAATCTGAAAACATTTACATACAACAAAGAAGGATAGACAAATTCAACGATGCCTTCAGATTGCTCCTAACTCCAGCGGATCTCTTGGTAAACACGAATTTCCAAGTCTTTGCCTCCAAAGTGTGTTTCGACAAACCTTTTTCGCTTCTTCGTAGAACCCGGCAGTTATAGCAAATATTGCTATTGTATTCAGAAAGTTGGTCGACGTGGTATACAGTGTATTTTACGTCGATTTTGAGTCTTATTTTCTACAAAATTCACTTAGCATAAATAAAAAAAAAGTTTTTCGAGTAAAAATCTGAAAAATTTCGTATACAACAAAGAAGAATAGGTAAATTCAGCAGTGCCTTCAGATTTTTTCTTACTTCAACAAATCTCATAGTAAAGACGAATTTCTAAGTTTTACTACCAGAGGGTAACATTCAGACTACAGAAATAAGGAGTTTATACTCCAACCCATCTGCAAATGCTTTATATAATAAGAACTAAACAAATTAGGTCAAAACAGCTATTCTTCTGGCTATATGCCAAACGCCGAGCGCTGAATTACATGACAAAAATTTGTCGTATTTTTGTCTAACAGAGTTAGCACTCCTAAGATGCAGTTTGGCAAACGTTTTTAGCTTTTCCGAAAAAAATGTATCATCATCGTTTGCATATTCTCATTATAGCAAACATTGCTATCGTATTCAGAAGGTCGATTTACTATACGAGCATAGTCTATCGAGTTCCTTCGCCAAAAAGACAGAAGGCAGAAAAGCGTTTATAATACTTTTCGCAATAGTTATATATTGTTTTTTCCAATCACTCGCTATTTACACAAAAAAAATCAAAACTAAATTTGTATTAATATACAATAACAATTATTATTTAATATAAATTATACTATTGTTTGCAGTTAAGACACACTTTTACATTATTTCTTTAGCAATTAAATGATTACTATTGAATTATTCTTTAGTAATTTTACTTTCATAAGTTTTACATGACATGCTATACGGCATAGTATAAAGATTCATTCTGTATTCTTGACGAAAATGAATGACAAAAGGTAGGTTGTAATTGAGGTTACTAGGGACGTAGGTGGTCGTCGCTAAGGGGGTTGTTTATCAGAAGTCGAGAAAGGTTAAGCTTTTGAGAAAAAGCGATTTACAGGATATAATTATTGTCTATCATCATATAACGATTGTAGACAAAGTCATACAACTTTCTATTGTCTTACAATTCACGATGTTGCTGTCATATTCTATTCACTACAATTTTTAAGCTATTTTGTTTTACTTTGGAGATAAATGTATGTTTACGTACCTATATTTAATAAAGGGGTTTAGTTTTCGTGATACGACTAGAAATGGACAATAAAGGAGTACCTACACACTAGACCAATTTACGTGTCTTGCTTGCATATTTTCTGTAAAAATAAAAAAACAGTTCCCCAATAAAAAAAGTTATTTGCAATGCAAGTTTAACTTAGGTATTTGCAATGCACATTAAATTTAAGGAAGAAGCACCTGTCAAAACATTTAATGAAAAAAGTGGTTGCTCCAATGAGAACAGGTTCAGCAATACAGGTTGCTGTATTGCTGAAGCCTGCTACAAATAATATTGAATGCTGAGTCCAAAACAGTGTGAGTTATCGTCGTATCGAAAATTCGTATAGAAAATTCAAGTATGGTTTTAAAAACTGCAAAGTATTCTTTACAAGTCGTAGTTATCGGTCTTTGATAAAAAAAAAAAACGGTTCGAAAAAGAGGTAAAAATCGCGTATTTAGGGATATTCGTTTAAATTGACATAACTGCAAATAATGGATAGACTAAAGATGTTGACTAGTGCTACGATTTTTTTTTGCTGAAAATCAATTTAAGGATGAATTTTTCATTGTTTATTATTTTTTTGAGGTTGAAAAAGTTTCTTTTTAGCGATAATCCAGTTTTCTTCAAAAAATATTAATTATTTAAGAAAAAAAAATGTTTATTATAAGAAAAAATATATAAAAAAGTTAAAACTGACTTTTTTGCTTTGAACGACGATAGCTTAGTGAAAAATCATCGTACAAGGCTTTTAGGCTTCTCAAATTAAAAGAGGATAAAACCATCTAAAAAAGCTTTACGATAAAATCACAAAAAAAAAGTTATTGAAGTCCGTGGGCCTCTTGAAAGGCAAGCAAACATTTGGAAATTTCTCTTCCGATGGTTTTCTTATGATTACTGAAAAACTGCTGATGCTAAAAAATTTTCAACTTAAGATTTGAAAACTAGAAACTTGGAGCTTCAATTTGTTTTTTTTTTTTTCTTAAATTGCTCGGTCTATTTTTCTCCTTCTTCTTTCTCTTTGAGAAAATTCTTTGAAGTTCCTTGAAAATCACATAAAAATTTAGGATTTTTTTTTACATCCCTTAATTTTTGTGCCTAGTGTATTAAGAAAAAATGTATATCTATAATGCAAGTCTTGCAAGCTAGGTACTACAAAAAATGTTATATTTAAAATAATAAATGTCTTATTAACCCTAATGAGGAGAACCATTTTCCCTATTAAAATTTGCAAACTCAAAAAACATCTGCTTCTAAGTAATAACTAATTAACCATAGCACTTCCTAAAATTTCAAATTACTGAAAATATTACCCAAAAACAAATCCAGGAAATCAAAATATTATCACTTATAATAATTATAACTAGTAGTGCATTATCTATATTTACTAAACGGCTGTTTTCGTGTGTGTGTCACGAAATTTTTAGGTCGATGTACGAAATGCTTTTCGTTCGAATTTCAGCATTTTGACAAAATCGATATGGTAAATCGACCGTTGCGAACAACGTGGTAACTTTTGTTTTTTGATCCGAAGCCTCTAGAGGCATGTTCCGGAGGTGCCTTCGATATGAGTAAGGGGGTGGCACAATATTACTGCGATATGCTTACTCGTTTTATATTACGTTACAATTAAGTTATGAGATTGATTAAGAAACGAAGATTGTCAATGTATAAATTCAAGTTTGAAGTCAAATCAAATATATATAAATATTATTTAGATACTGAAATTAATGTTTATAATTAGTAGCTGATACAATGATCTGAGAATCGCCAAATATCAGCTAATTCAAGAATTACAACTGCATTCATCATCATGCTTTAACTAAGTAAACAGTACAGGTAGATTTTTAATAGCAATATCGTATGATAGATCTTGCCTTGCACGACTAAATGTATCTAAAAAAATATGTAATAGATGAATCACCATCATATTTATAATTGATAACAGAAACTTAAGACGGTAAATCAATAAAAACCTGTGAAATATTTACTTTTCTTTATCAGCAGAACGATAAAAATGTTTTATTAAAACAAATTATCCTAGAATGCACATATTCCTCTTTATTACTTCTCTAACCATAGCTCCGTTTCGAATTGAACTGATAACAGATTTGGGTTTCATTTCCTGTTGTTCTGAACTCATCAATTGCTGTCTTATCACTGATTGCAAAAATGTTATCGTAATAAGTTACGTACTTGTAAAATCCTTGATGCCATGGAAGGTAACTTAATACTACTATAGCTGTTTCAGATTTAGGGTCGTGTCTGCAGAAACCAAAGGTCCACTTTGATTCAACATCCGTAAGTACGAACGAATAGTGTTGAATTACATCGCTAAAACAATTTTAAATTAAGGCCACTCTATAATTTATTTTTATGAGTTCGCATACTTCTCGAATTTGTATGGATACGCAAATTTGGGCACAGACTTTAAGACCTGTTCGTCCTTGTATTTCTCAGGAAACTGTTGGATAATCCATGGTTCCTTATTTTCTGTTGGGGGCACTACCTCGCAGAAACATTCAAAGAAATGTTTGACGTTTTCCCTGAAAAGTACAATATTCATCGTCCACCTGAACGTTGCATCACTTTGGGGTTATGAACCCTCCACCCCTACGTAATTAGTATCATTAATTAAAATCTCGGGACTCACCTGATTCTGGACCCCATTGCAGCAGCTGTTGGGAGCGTATTATCCCACAACAAATCTGCACATTTCGCACTTCAGCACAAATTTGGAGGCATTTTTAAATTCAATCATACATATTGAAAACACTTAACAAAAACACTACACTCACGACGATCACTACACAGCGAACTGAACGAACTGACAGTGACAGGAGAGGAAATGAACAGAAAATAGGTTAGAAAAAGATGACTAACGGGAGTCAGTTGAGTTTTCCACCTCAATCTCAGGATAAAACGAAAGAAGAAAACATTAATATCTGCAATGAAGTATGTCACAGTAAAAACAACTATATAAGTAATAAAATAAAAAAGTGACATCTATTGACTACTAGAATAATAATATTGAATTTGAAAATGACGTTTTCCAGTTCACGAAAGTATTTTGGAGTATTTTTTCCACACATATGCAATTTATTCTTCAAAGTGGTTTTTTGATCTCCTAAGCGGTTTTGCATATTCAAGAGTTGCACTGAATACAGATTGAACATTTACAGGTTTCTTTATTTGTGTTACTGCGTTACAGTCAGCACCAACCTGTGATTGTTATTCATTCACGTGACGTAAAAGTATTTGATTGTGTAAATATAACCTAGAAACTTACTGATAATGTTAATAAGGCGGAATATTTTGCCAAAATCTATTAAGGACGCCTTCGTTACTGCGTTTGTCTTTGTTATAATCCCGCTCATTTATTACTTCGAACTTTTCGTGGTTCTACCGAAATATTACAAGCAATGGAGTCCACCGTACATGTTCCACTTCTTCACTGGCAATTTTATACTATTTAATCTTTGCTCAAATCTAGTGGCTATAATTTTGTGTGATACGAGTATAAGAGGAAGGAATTTGTCCACAGAGCTGAAGCCGGACTGGAGGTTTTGCAGCGTATGTGAGACTTTAGCCCCCCCAAGATCGTGGCACTGTGATGTATGCAACCTGTGCATTTTAAAGAGAGATCACCACTGCATGTTCACCAGTTGCTGTATTGGACACGAAAACCATCGTTATTTTCTAGTGTTTGTGTTCTATATGTTTGTGGCGACGATGTACGCTTCATATTATAACATTTCGTTTCTACGAGACTACCTGACATTTAGTTCCTGGAAGTCAATAGCTAAAATCATTTTCCCTTTGGCTACCCTGTTCATGGAATGGACTCGGGATCAGTTGTATACATTTTTTATTATAATAGTTTTGTTAGGTGGCGCTTTTACAGGTGCTTTGCTTTATTTTCACATAGACTTGATGCTGAAGAGTTTAGTTACTCATGAGCGTAATGATAGGAGCAAATATGACAGGGGGCCATGGGAAAATGTAAAGGTGGTACTAGGCGAAAGGTGGTACTTAGTTTGGCTGTCGCCGTGGATTGAAAGCAAGTTGCCTTGTGATGGTATCGACTGGACTTACATGTTGTCTGATAAGGCCAAGTAGATAAAATTTATATTAAATGTGAGACTTCAGTATTATTTTTACTTATATAATTGCCACAATAGTATTATTGTGGCAATTATTGTCATTTTACATTCTTCAATACAATTTAAAATATGTTTAAATCAGGGTAATGAAATTGACGAGTACTTTCAGTTAGGAACTTTTTAAAATGAAGTGTTAGTTATACATACTATTAATTTCTTTAATGTTGACACTTAAAGTACTGTTTTGAAATAAATTAAATACTTTCCGGTACAACTGATGAGCAAATTAATACTTTAAAATTAAATAAATTTCAACAAGATACATCTCAGATATTTTTGTTGTCAGAGTATGGTCAATAGCAGTTGTTCGATTTTAATAAGTGTATAGTTTTAAGTATGAATTTTTTTGTAAACAATATTACAAATATTTACAATGACTAGTATTAGTTCAATTCTTAAACTAATTTTATTATTATTATTATGTTATATGGGTTTGGGCCTCATCAGTCACTGATCGCATGGGTAGTCCCTTGGCGATCCCCTCTTATCCGGGTCATTATCCAAAAATGCTATCCCATGAAAGGAACAATTTAGGCATGTCCCCCGCCTTAAGCCTCACCTCCTCTAGGATAACAGGGGTCCCTAATATAAGGTACCTCTTCTCCTCCAGTGCAGAGCAGGTGTAAAGAAGATGAATCGAGGTTTCCTCATCTTCTTTACAGTATCTGCAGGCCGGGCTGTCAGTCAACTTCAGCTTGTGCTTATATGCATTCAGGCTACTATGGTGGCCCGTTATGATTCCCACCAGGGTTCTGGCTTTGTGCCTGTTCATTTTAATGAATTTTTGGGCCCATTTCTGAATATAATTCTAATATAATCTCTGAATATTCGATGAAGAGTTTGGTTATTCGACAACCCGTTACTCCTTTCCATCTTTTATTGTGCTGGTCTCTTGCCCAGCCTTTGATGCGGTCTCTGATCAGATTCCGATTTATTCCCACTGCAGGTTTTGGTCCATAGAGGTTTTTCCTGGTCCATAGTCTGTCAAAAGCTAAAACTAATTTTGAGTAATCCACAATAATTTTTGCGACATCAACAGATCGTATTTTAAAAATGCGTGTAGCTACTGAGGTTTATTTAAAGTTTGCCAGCTTCCAATAACAATTTTTTCCCAACAATTTGCTAATTTAAATTTTTGCTGGATCAATTCAAAATTGTAATGAAAATTTGTTGTTTTATGTTTTATTGACAATATGATTCGATACAAACTTTAACATATATAACATTTGTATTCAATAAACTTTATATTATTAATTATAATAAACTTTATTAACAAATATTTTGTTCTCTTGACGTGATATACCTTTTTATAATATAAGGTTTATGGCGTGCAACAAAAACTACAGAAAAATCGACTGAACCATTTATTGTGACATATCAAAAAAAATTGTTGTTTCATATGAAAATGTTTTTTTAGACTTTTATAACAAAATTTGCCAATTTAAATTTAGCACCGCACATAAAATTTCATGTTCACCATCATTTCCCTAACACCGAATTAACGCCATTACATAACTTTTATCATATTAACAGAACTGATATAATTTGTGCGTTAATCGTGTCCTCAGTATAAGGTCAAATGGCACTATTAGTAAATTATGAATTATACAAATATCCTATACACAAAAGCCTACTATTATACAGGGTGTTACTATTGTTGACTATTTACTAAAATTTTATAAGTCGTAATTGCAAATTCAATGTCGATCATGTTAACGTAGAATTATGTTGTATAAATATGTTTATAGGTGATTGTGAAAGATAAGTGGCGAGTGATAGATTTAATAAATTATATAAATAACGTGGATTAACGACAACAAAATTTCATCATATCTCTATAACTTGAGCAGCTATATTGAGACAGAGAGTATGTATTGTATTGCAGATTTAAAATCCTTTCATTAAATAGCTTTAGCGATATAATGACATTTTCTATATCAAATAAAAAAATCTTATATCATTTATCTGGCATCACACAACACATTCATACACATTATCTAAAATTATAAAAATATAATTCTTTATCATATCAATAATTTCTTGTAATTGTGGCAAATGAGATCTGCGTATATGTCTATTTGTTTCTGTTAAATAACATTTTTATATAGAATATTATTTATGTACACAATAGATAAATGAAAATTTCTTTATTATTTCCCACAATTATAGCAAATAAAGAAGTAATGGTATTATATATCATATGTATCACCAAATTTATATTTGGGACATTTTATTAAAATAGGAACACTTAGTTTATATCAACTGAATAAAAACAGAATCACTTGAAATAAAGCGAGTATTATTATTTAGGCTTACAATTAGTCATAAGAATACTACACCTAACGATCAAGATTTCTAATAAATAATTAATAATGATAGAAACTGAAACAGTACACACCATATTTTTAAATACCTTTATTTTTATTAGATAAATGGTTTGTAAATGGACTATTCATCGTTTATTTTATATTTCAAACATACTTTGAGGAAAAGTATGTTATGTCGTTTCAGTTTAGAAAAAAATAAACACCCTATATAAACGTTTACATTATTATCTCTTACATACATAATACAGGAGGTAACTTATAAAAATGTTTTGTTATTTTGTCACATGAGAATCACATTTGTTTCACTGACTTGATTTAATAAACTGTACATATATCTGTTTTTATTTTCTATAATCTTATATTTAAAATACCGCCTCTTCTTGTCCGTTATTCCTATTAGGCGGTGCACTTCTCATTTGTAGCACTTGGATAAGACTGGCCTTTTCTCGCTCTAGAGCGGATATTCTCTCACTCTTTTTGCTCACCTCCTGAAAGAGAACAAAAATAGGGACTGTATTAATTGGCATAGTTTCTTTATTTACGTTCACAACATTTTGACCTACTGTAACAGTTCAGTGTTTAAATGTTTAAAGCGATTGATATGAACAAAAAAAGTGCACCTGATTCAGGTTTGTCGTCTGAAATAAAAAAATTGGATAGCAAGTTTCATTTTAGTTTTAATGATATGGCACATTTTATGTTTTGGGACAAGAATTTCCAAATTATTCGCAAAAATATAAAATGTTTATTCTATAGTGTGCTGTGAAAACAGATGCACTAATTTTTGACAGTTTGTTGTGCTCTTGGTTGCTTTGTTGGGCTTGATCATATCATTGAGGTAAATTTGAAACAGGGTTCCACAAAACAAGTACTCAAAATAGGAATAAAACAGTTCAAATATACCTGTTGCACAATAAAAGAGTAAGGGCTGCATTGATTGGCTGAATTTGCAATGCAGTGATGATTTTGCATTAAATGTAGCACGAAAATAACCTCGCGACAAGATAGGGTCCAATTCCACAATATTGTGTTAGTAAAGAATGGAGAAAATACGTTAGCCAATTAGAAGTCCAGTGTATAACACTGTGTATAAAACGCAATACAAGAATTTACAGAAACACTTGAGGTTCTTTTAAATCAAGAAATCACATTTTAAATGTGATCGAAAGGTATGTGGAAATAAATCATGGTCATGTAGAACAGTATTTATAATATGTGTTTTCTTTTAACAAAAATATGACAACCAGATGACACACTATCGTGAAATTAACATTTTACGTACATAATTGCGAATAATCTACTATACAGTAATTATAAACTGCTATATAATTGAAATTAGAATAACATTTTCTATGCAACTTCATATACAAACTACACAGAGTGTTTTATTTAGGAATATAAGAGTTATACGTCTAACTGTTTAAAAAATAGGTTTTCCATTTCTGATGATAAAAAGCTTGACAATACATCCTGCTCTTTATTATTTAGTTCATATCAATAAAGATAACAATAAAAAAGTTATAGGAGATCAAATTGTTATTAAGACAAATTAACTGCACTGTATCTTATATCAATAAAAAATTTTAGAATAAGGAAATAATTATTTGTATAATAGACTATGTGAAATAAATCGTTATTATTTAATTTACCTCTGTGAGAAGTCGATTTTGCTGTTTCAATCGGTCACTAAGCTCTTGAGGTTGATGAGACGGTGGGTAGTGGTGAACCGCTAGGTTCATGTGAAGAGGCAACCCTCCTCTCTCCCAGCTTTCTGTGAGGGCGGCGAGGTGTCTGTTGACTTCTAAGACTCTCGCCCTTTGCAGCTCGAGCCTCTCCTGCTGGGCCTCTGACCAGTGCTCCTGAAAAATAATCATTTTTAACTGAGTATTAAACTTGTAATAAATATACAGTACAAAGAAGATGTCTGGAATACAAGTCTCTAAAACTATATGTTTTTGTAAAAATGCATGGCAATATCTTTAATATAATTTGCCATCTGCTCAAACAATTACAAAACTTGTTCTGGGAAAGGGCTGGACTTTTGAAATGCAACAATTAAAACAGGAGACTTTTCCATGGACACGCGCGTCAAGTAGTGTGAATCTTTCGGTGCTCTTGAGTAGGTTTTTTAGTTTAATTTTTCTTGCAATAATGACATAGATAATAAACATAGATAATCACAAAATAAATAAAAAGTATTTATGCTAAAGGGTATTTCAATAGGGACGCTCGATTTTTAAACGTAAATAAAACAAGTTGTGCGTGAGATATCCACTCATTTTTTTTTTTATTTGAAAAAATATTTTATCGTATTAAGTATGAAAAATAACGTCGTTCAAATGCCCGCCGCGGCTTTGATTGGTGGCACGTATTCGGGAGGTATTCGTGTGCCGCCGCTGCGCAAGATAACCATGCCCTCAAATCGCTCGTGCAGAATGTCCATCACAGCATGCGCTGTGTGGCACGTAGCGCCGTCCTGTTGAAACCACATGTCGTCGGTATCCATTTCATCCAGTTTAGGCAACAAAAAGTTGCTTATCAACGATCTGTAATGCTTGCCGTTGAGGGTTATGGCAATGTCAGTTTCGTTTTGGAAGAAGTATGGACCGCTGATTTCGCCAGACCAAAATCCACACCAAACAGTGACTTTCTCGGGATGTATTGGGGCTGGTGTATCTCGTGTGGATTGGTATCGTCCCAAATCCGCCAATTTGGCTTATTCACATATCCATTTATCCAAAAATGGACCTTGTCGCTAAAGATAATTTTTTGGCAAAATTTGGGTCAACTTCCAACTACTTCAGAGTCCAATCAGCGAATACACGGCGTTGCCTATGGTCGTTTACCTTAAGTTAATGGGTCAGTTGGATTTTATACGGGTGTAGACCCAAGTTCCGATGCAGAATTAGCCAAGTTGAAGTCGGAGAAAGGCCAAGTTCTTGTGTGAAATTGACTGCCTCGGGTTTATGCCTACATTCTTAGGCACAGCAGCTATGTTTTCAGCAAATCTTGCGTTTCGGTGATGTAGGGACGTACTAATTCCTGCTTACTAGATGCTAATACTGCTATATCATCCGCGAATATCAGCATTTTTAGTTTCTGTCCCTGTACTTTAATCCCGAAATCCACTATCTTTTACCACATTAATCGCCTCTTCGATGTACAGATTACAAATTAGTGGTGATAGCGTACATCCTTGTCTTACTCCTTTCCTAATACCTACTCCCCTTCTTTCCCCTTCTACTTCTATAACAGCAGTTTGCTCTTTGTACAGATTGTGTAATACTCTCCTATCTCTATACTTCATTCCCGCGTTCTTTAGTATCTCGAACATTTTTTCCCATCTTACATTATCAAAAGCTTTTTCTAAATCTACAAATCCTATATAAGCGTTCTATCCTTTTTCTATTGTAACATTACTCTTAGCGCCAGAATAGCTTCGCGTGTTCTCCTATTTCGCCTAAACCCGAATTGGTCTTCTCCTAGTATTTGCTCCGCTCTATTTTCCATCCTCTTCTGCACTATTCTGGTTACAAATTTCGAGCGTCCCTGTTGAAAGATCCTGTACGAATATAAGTAATCCTTAGTTATAAGAGAATGATGCAAATACGAAAATAAATAAAGGCATTTGCGAGGGCGGTCACAACATCCACCGGGCGACCCTTCCGCCTCTTTTCTTTGTTTTAGGAACATGGAAAATTGTCTGCAATATAAATAAATTTTTATGAATATTGCAGACTATTTTTTATTATTATTATTAGTATTATTATCCATAAACTTGATATTAATCATTTCAAGATAACTATAATAAACAATTATATGAGGGATAAGACTTTTAATTTAATATCAAATTAAAAAAGAAATGGAGCAACTATTAGAAACAATAACATAATTTTTTTATTAATGCAGATTTAATAATACAAATTTTTAATTTCGGGAGTTAAAAATCCACTGCTTTGAGAGACATTTGACTTCTTTTCTGTAGTTGTATATTTTATAATAAAATGGGATGATCATTTGTAATTTACCACGTGGTAAATTTTTCATTCTCTTCTAATTAAGAAGATATTTAAGTAATGAAACTTTAACTCGTACATTTTAATGGTTGCCTACTTTCTGTACCTAACTGTGATAATAAATTCTCGAAACTTAAATTCTCAGTACGCTATGTCATTCATTGTTATTATGTATATGAGCATATGTGACTTATCCCATAAAACACCTCGGTGATTGTGTTTATTACGAGCATAAAAATGTTTTACTGGTTTTATCTGTATTGTGGATTATGAATAATTCTAAGTGCTCACACATATACAGTTATATTTTATTATATCTCATGCACTATAATCTTTTGTTGGGAACAGCAGAGTGATAAATAATTGGTTTTTAAAACATATCCTTTGTTTGATGCTTTCATATTCTTATAACTGATTCATTAGGTCTAAGTATAGATACTACGTATTGTGAATAAAAATGAGTAAATACAAAGCAATCGGAGATATTTCGAGTCAAATGTGTGTGTGTTGATGTAAAGTACCGTAAAACGGGTTTACTTTGAACTAACGGGGTAACTTTGTAAAACCAGGTGTTTTTGATTGTAATCTTGTTTCGTATCACTAGGGCGTACTGTTGTACCACATCTTTGTTGTTGCCTTAAGGGTTGTGAAATAAACAGCGGTGTTTACTTCAATACATAGATTTATTAAAACTAAGCAACAACGGTGAACACTTTACAGAAAACGTTCTGTATAATAATTATAAAACTGATTAATGCCTAAGTTACGTGTTAGGCAGTGGATGTTGGATGTAGCAATGCCTGGTTTTCGGTTTTCTGTTTTATAGCCTGTCCCTAACATCTGTTGTGACGCGATGGGGTGGCATTTGTGTCACTTTTTGGTCATCGAATATGCTGGAACAGGCTACTATTAAAAAATACAAAATTAAGGGAAGTTAAAGTTCAACATAGTTCCGCACAGTAAGAAGGATTCCGAAATAAATACAGCCGACCGTTCCCATAATAAGTACATTTTTAAGGGAACGAAACTATTTACTGTGACCCTAATAAATCCACTGCCATAAACTAAATAGAAATCTTAACACTAGGTTTTTTGAATCCAGATTCCAGAGCGTTCTGGCGGGCTTAGTTTTGATGCCAGCGGCCTCCCACTAGTCTCATTATTTCAGGAGTTACTAGTAGAGTGTAATGCAATCACTGCATATTTTCCAAGTGGCTAACTTGGCAAACCTCGCGCCATTTTTCTGTATATGTGATAAAATCTGTGTTCAAAACTTCTTCCAAACCTCCTCCGACAGGAAAATACTTTCAGAGTCATCGTTTCAAGTAAATTATTTCCTAATCACAAAACTATCTAAGAACTTTTTCCGTTTTTTATCATTCCTGTAAGTCAATTCTCCTATTTTCTACAAATTAGCAAGTGAAGTTTCTGCATTTGACGCGGTAATTTTAATACAGGTTTGTGTACATGTAGATTGACGGGGTAACTTGTGGAGCTTTGTGAATCATCTGAACACTGCTCGCTGTGAATCTGTAACACAAAAATAACGCAAAAAAAAAACCGATGATACCGCCTGGAAAAAGGATCACGACTGATGATCTACTCTCCACAGTCATTCCAGCCTTTACCGAAAAGAAAAAACTGGGAATTATCAGAAATCGAATAATATCAAGCCAAGAAAAAGTAAAAGCAGTCAGGTGTGCCTCTTATGACCCTCAATCCTCCAACAAATTCAAGCTTGAATAGTGATGACGTGTCATATGCTGAAAGTGAGTCTGCCAAATTTTTAATCATCAGACAATGAGGACCATCAGCTCACAATGAATCAAGTCTGCCAACTAGTTATAACAAGTCAAGGACTCTATGAATGGCAATCACAGCAACTGAAAAAAATCTTGCTACCTACATTAGAAGAAAAAGCTGATTTGGGAAGGGTTTTTCAATTTAAAAAAAAATTCAGGAGCCAAGTTTGAGAAAAATTAGATATAACTGGACTTTCTTTTTAATTTCACACTTAGGATGGTATTTTAACGGGGTAACATTGATATAAGCACCTAAACAAGTGTTTTTCATGGGGAAAATAGTTTTGTTCAAAGTTACCCCAGATTGAGGGGTATTACTAATATAAAGATAAAAGCCCTTTGCTTCCTATTGAGATTAACGAAATCATTCATATTCCAATTTACTTGAGCTTAGGTGTAGAGCTTTCGTTTGATACAATATTTTTTTAAATATCTCTAAAATTAAGAAAGATACAGTCGAAAATATGAAAAGCCTGTACTAAAGTAGCCACGGTTTACGGTAACATTTTGTAATCGTTTGTTAATAATACATTTAACGCTGTCTAAAATGATTTGTAAAAGGCAATAAATTCAGTTACGCTAGCAATTTTTTCTTAAAGTCATCAAGTGAATGAAACACTTGATGTCTCGTACACTTAAGGTGCGTCCAAACATGCAACACCGAAGGGTATCGTAGCGCCGACGCGTAACTTACTATCGTGAGACAATGTCGCAACAGGACACATACTTTTCATCCACAGCAGGACATCGACGCGTAACATAGGTTCGTAACACCACGCCGTTCCATCCATCGTAGTCGTTGTAGTTCTGTCCAGATATATACGAGTAAAGCCGGGTCCAGACGTGCGTAACGTGTAATGTAATGCAACGTGAAATGTAATGCGAATTGTGTGTGTGTGTGTGTGTGTGTGTGTGGACGGCACTACGAGCATTACATGAAACGCTCGCGTCGGCGCTCGCGCTGCTCGTCTGTCGGTTTTTAGCGCGAACACAACGGCGCTCGCAGTGCTCGTTTGGGCGGAGTTCGTGACGGTTGTGTCATGTGGACGTTCATGATGGGGAGTGACGAACAATCGCTTGAAATTATCAGTTTATATCAACAAAAACCTGTTATTTGGAATTAAAAAAACCTGGAGTATCCGAAAAACGATGCTTGAAGTGATATTGCTCTTTCGTTGGAAAGAGATGTAGACGAATGCAAGCACAAAATGATTAGTTTGCTTTGCATTATAGTATCTTGTTTTGATATTTTAGATGCAATCATTGTTAACAAATGTTCAAAATCAGTAGGCGGTCTTCAGACACTTTTTCCGGTTTTCAGTTAATAAATACATACAAATAAAAGCAGCTATCACGACCTTCCCATTCGGCATGTTCGTAGCAACTGAGTGGAATAGATTTTGAACAAAATTCGCGTTACATGATTCGCATTGAGTTCGTGTGTCGTCTACACTATTCGCGTTACATTTCACGTTACATTAGATTACACCTTACGCACGCCTGGACCCGGCTTAAGGAGTATGCGTAATGCAACCGCGGTACAAGCCTTTGATGTGACGCTGAAAAACCGACAAGCTAGGGAACGTTCTAACGTAGCGAAAGAGTTTGTCCAGAAATTATTACGAAATGTAATGATTTCTGGACAAACGGTGAAGATGAGGCTCAACGAAGGAGACTTGGATAGTAAAAGACCAGCTATTGCACCACTGTTCACTAGAGGACATTGAGTTGCTGGACTGCGTTTTGCAAGAGAACACGTAAATTGAACCACTGACGACTAGAAGCGAGTTTTGTTTCCAGACGAAATAAGAGTAAGTCTTAATTCACCAGATGGGCGTCAACGAGTCTGGGGAAGGCCAGAAGATTTGCTGCCTGCAAAATATTTCCGAGGATCCCATTTCTTTAGTGGATCAATAATGTTCTGGGGAGGAATTTGTTTCGATGGTCGCACGGATTTGGCTCCTATACGGGGGAGATCAATGAATGCACATTTCTACGTAGAAAACGTCGTAGAAGAACATGTGATGACATTTGCCTCGTTTCGGGGATAATTTCATTTTGATGCAGGATAACTCTCGGTCCCACGTTGTTAGAGAGGTACTGGACTAACTTCGATATGTGAATATTCCAACTATGGACTGGCCATCAAGAACCACAGATGTGAACCTCCTAGAGGTTCTTATCTATGGGATGCACTAAAACGATCACTTAGGCGTCACATACCTGTCCCTATGACTCATAGAGAGTCTATTCAATATATGTATATTCATCGATATTGAGTCTTCAGAGGTCTCAGTGCGACTGGGTAAAGACCAGGCTATTTACTGCGCACGTCGTGAGCGGTCCGATATCGCAGTTTTGAGATATCGGACCTTGTTCCTATTCTTGACGAGCTTGTGTGTGAAGTTTCACTGAAGCGTTAATTTTGTCCAGGAGTTTATATAAGAAATATACATTTATATTTTGTACCTACAGATTATGTCAAAATGCTATCTGGGAACGCTCGTTTCTAGGAACAAAACTTGAATCTTCGCATTTTAATCAGTTAATTACGATCTTGGTAATGGAGGAAGTGTTAGCAACAGCCAGTTTTTACCAACCGAAGCGTACGACTGCAACTCGATATAATCCATTAATTCGTTAATTAGACATATTTATCAAACC
Source organism: Rosalia funebris (assembly GCA_037954035.1). Taxonomy (NCBI): domain Eukaryota; kingdom Metazoa; phylum Arthropoda; class Insecta; order Coleoptera; family Cerambycidae; genus Rosalia; species Rosalia funebris. The sequence goes on from JAZFAV010000022.1 coordinate 15,204,389, forward strand.
GTGTAAAATATTTTACTGCTAAGATCAGTTACGTTAAGTCACGCAGGATGTTTGTATCTACGGCCGGAAACTCTCGATAGTTCTTCTCGTTTTTTCAGCCCGTCAGAAAATAATCTCATAAAAAGGAATTAAGCGTTGTTTGATCTTTGCGTATTTGAGGTCGTACAAAAACAATTAGGATGCGTTCCATGGAGTTCATACAGGAGAGCGTTCGGTGACACGACAGGAATGAAAATTAGGCTTTAAAATTGAAGAAAAAGATATACGTTAACCCTTTAGGAACTACAGCACTTAAAATTAGACTTCAGTTTTTGGGTGGACCACTTTAATTGTTTATGAATTTATGAAGTATTATGATATAATTGAAATTGTATTTGAGTTAGTTAATTATAAATTATAATACGAGAATTCTTATATACGCTAATTATTATTTCTTACATTTTTTCGAAGTTTTAAATCCTTAAACATTTTATGTAGAAGGCCTAGGATATCTTCTATCACTACTGATAAACAATTGCAATTGTTTGACAGCTGTAAAGTAATTTTTTTTTAATTATTTGTTGATAAAAAAATGATAATGAGCTACTGTCTATCTTTTCCTTTTGCATAGTACTCTGATATTTTTTCTTGAAATAAATAATTTCAATGATAATGTAAGATAGGAAAAAATGTTCGAGATACTAAAGAGCGCAGGAATGAAGTATAGAGATAGAAGAGTAGTACACAATCTATACAAAGAGCAAACTGCTGTTAAAGAAGTAGAAGGGGAAAGAAGGAAAGTAGGTATTAGGAAAGGAGTAAGATAGGGATGTACGCTATCTCCACTAATTTTTAATCTGTACATCGAAGAGGCGATTAATGTGGTAAAATATAGAGTGGATTTCGGGATTAAAGTACAGGGACAGAAACTAAAAATGCTGAGATTCGCGGATGATATAGCAGTATTAGCATCTAGTAAAGAGGAATTAGAATCAGCGTTGAACAAAATGGAGGCAGTGTTGACAGAGGAATACGGAATGAGGGTGAATAAAAACAAAACTAAAGTGTCAGTGTGCAGAGGGCGCGAGAGCAGAGCAAAAACGAAAGTACAAATTAATAATGAAAGATTGGAGGAAGTTAAAGACTTCACTTATTTAGGAAGTAAAATAAATTGGGATGGCAGAAGCGATAAAGATATAAAACAAAGAATAGCGCAGGGTCGAGTAGCTTTTAACAAAAAGAAAGCACTTTTATGCTCGGGGGTAATAAACTTAGAAACAAGGAAGAGATTTTTGAAAACGTATGTATGGAGCACGGCACTATACGGTTGCGAAACCTGGACGGTAGAGGAAGCAAGTAGGAAGAAATTTGAAGATTTTGAGATGCGGTATTACCGAAGAATGATGAAAATATCGTGGACTGATAGGGTTAGAAACGAAGAAGTATTAGAGAAAGTCGGCGAGAAAGGAAGTACGTGGAAAAACATAAAGAAGAGAAGAGATAGAATGGTAGGCCACTTGCTGAGACATGGGGGAATAGTCCGCGATATTTTGGAGGCAGAAATAGGAGTGAAGAAAGGCAGAGGTAGGCCTAGATTAGACTACTGTTCGCAAATAGTAAGGGATGTGGGTTGTACCACAATTAGCGAAATGCGTAGGTTAGCACAAGACAGGAGAAGCTGGAGGTTAGCGTCCAACCAGTCTTAGGACTGATGACCTCATGATGATGAATAATTTCAATATAATCACCATCGTCATCAAAAATTTCATGTACTAAATCCGTTTGCGCCCCCAAGAGGGCGTCCGGGTGTCCTCTTCGGCCGCCATTCAACGGTCAGCTCAGAACTGGCACGGACCGGGGGAATCCGACTGTCTAATTAACATTTAACACTGTTTAAAGTGATGTGTAAAAAGCAATAAATTCAGTTACGCTAGTGATTTTCTTTTTAAATTTAATGTTATCAAGTAAAGGGAACACTTTGTCCAGTATACTTAGTGTAGAAGAAATGAATCGTGCCCGCAACTTATGAGAACATGAAGCAGTGAAAACGGTAACTCTGGTTAACGAGGGACGTAACCAGTGATATGTGGATAATTTGTTAGGAATTAGATAATCAACAATTAGTTGAACAGTTAAACGTCAATGAACTTGGAAGTTACTGTAGAACCCCAGAACAAGGGCATAATAAGCCTACAGGATTGGACAGTAAAAGATCAGCTATTGCACAACCGGGCACCAGAGAACATAGAGATACTATTTGCGGTTTGTAAGAGAACACGTACATCGGACCAATGACGAATAGAAGTGAGTTTTATTTTCAGGCGAAACAAGAGCAAGTCTTAAGTCATTAGATGCACCAGATGGACATAACGAGTCTGGTGGAAACCAGGCGAGAGATCTGCTGCCTGCAATATCTCTCCGAGGGTCCCATTTTTTTGGTGGATCTAATGTTCTGAGGAGGAATTTGTTTCGATGGTCGTACGGATTTAGTTCCTATATGGGGGAGATTTATGAATTTGTAAGTATCGGAGAAGAACATGGGACGCCATTTGCCCCATTTGTCGGGGACAATTTAATTTTTATGTGATACCAACAAAAAAAATGTAAATAGTGAAGTTAGGCAAAAGCAAAAATTCTAAAATTTGTCTTTTGTTTGTGTCACATCAAATATCATACATATATTTTACACTCCTTAGTAACAAATAGGGTTTTAACGCACGTGTTATGTTTATATCGACAACAATGCATTAATCTCATAGGAAAATGTTAACACGTAACTATGAAATGTTATACAGAAAGCGGTAGGCTACTAGGAGTGAAAAGAAATGAGATGAAATCTAGCACCAGCGTTTATTTAGACATTGTACACGTAACTGTACTAACATTTTTGGACTATTCATTTTGTAAAGTTTATAATGAAACTATAATTTGAAATAAAGTTTGTATGTAACATCAAAAATGTAACAAATGAAAAAGTCAATAAAGGCGCTAATAATTCTAGACGTTCCCGCCATAAACTCGAAAGGACAATAGGTTCTCTTCTTATAATCACTATTTAAATAGATTATATTTGACAGTCCCCTTGTAGCTTATATTACCATCAACGGCATTCGTTGTGCTCTTAGACTTCTGCATTACATGATAAAGGCGTATCGCTCAGAAAAATAAAAACTTAATTTAGCAACAATTTAATACCGATCTTGTATTTCGACATATGCAAATAGTACGTAGTACTATTTGCATTTGTATCCTCCATTTTGACATACAAATAAATATAGTATGAATGCCCAAGGCCAAGTATGAATCGCCTAGTAGTTTGCTGCCTGCTGTATAACATTAATGTTACCTAACCTAATTAATTTAATTATTTATGTATAATTAATTTATACACAAATAATAAAGCATCCTGTGATGACTAAATACTTTTTGAGAAATACAAATTAGAATAAAAAATTAATCCCTCGTTGAATGGTTGAAATTAATGTAGGGTTGAAGAAAATCATGAGGTTCCGATGAGGTATGGGTTATCATCAGTAGATAACAGAGACCAACAAAGATTTTGTGATCAGACTTTTTTTTTTAACTTTTTGGCTTAGTTACATAGGCACCGTTAATTATAGAAACACTGTTTTTTTTTGTTTCCATCACGCACCACTATTTGTAAATGTACATCGTACAATAATTTGTAGTTTTTAAAACCGAGGTTCTATAAAATTAAATTTTGCCTCAATATTTGCGGCGCCGCCCCTGTGTTTAATCGGTTTTAAACACACATAAGTGTGGGGGATTTACTAAAACAGAGTTGGCCGGTGGGGATATTCCGATTTTATGATATTCGGGTATTTATATAGTCGCTGTAGTACGTTTTTAATGTGTGTATGTTTACTCGTGACATCGCGTCGTGTGTTTTTATTTTGTTTTAAAAATGCCTATAATGTAAAAATACACCAAATATGTTTTGTTATGTCTGTGGTTGTTTCAAAACCTGGTTCAAAAAACGTTGTTTATGCAAATTTGGTTGATCTGAAAAAATTCTATTGCCGCCACTTCAAATTAAATTAGGATTAATGAAGCAATACGTAAAAGCTTTAGAAAAAAATAGAAATTGTTTTAAGTATTTCTGTGGCAAATTTCCAGCTCTTTCTGAAGCAAAATTTTCAGAAGGAAGGCATTTTCGCAGGACCACAAATAAGAAAATTAATACAGGACCAAAAGTTTGAAGAGACAATGACAGAAATTGAAAAAGAATCTTGGATATGATTTAAAAATGTAACAGAAACTTTTTTAAGAAATTATAAACATCTGCAGTATGAGGAAATTGTTAACCAAATGCTGGATAAGTTTAAGCAACTTTGTTGTAATATAGGCATAAAAATTCATTTTCTGCATGCTTATCTGGACTATTTTGCAGAAAATCTTGGTGCTGTTAGTAAGGAGCAAGGAAGGATTCCATCAAAATATAAAGGAGATGGAAGGGAGGTACCAGGGTCGATGGGATGTGGCGATGATGGCAGATTACCGCTGAATGCTGACAAGAGAACATCCAACGAATAATTACACAAGAAAAACTACAAAATGAAGTTTTTTGTTAAAAAGGGAGATATTTTCAAAGAAAAAATTAAATTAAAGACTCAAAACTGTTTGTGTTGTTGCTTTTTACTATGTTTTTTAATGTTTATTAAATATAATGTTTATTAAAATGTAATTTTTCCTTTGGTTTTTAATTTATTCTGATTATTCAGTTGATCAACACGTGAGGGTCAAAAACGGAAGGTAGATATGAAATCAGAATAAATAACTTACTTATAATCATTTATCAAACCCAAATCAACTTTCGAAATGTCAAAATTTGCAGGCCTGTGCAATTAACTGATTTAGTTTTAATAACACCACCTCCCGATGATGCCGACTTGGTTGGCCATGCGCACGTCGACATACACACATAATTTTTCGGTACTTGTGTAAAATCGGTCACTTGTTAAAGGAAAAAAAAACTACAATTTATTTCCGCTTATTATTTATTAAACTTATCGATGTGATTAAACTTGATATTGTACGGAACTGAGCTCTTGGCATGTTTTTTATCATGTACTAGGGAACATTTAAACGTACTTAGAGCTAGTAATACTAATTGCGAGTGACTAGTCTTAAAAAACCGCAATGGAGAGTACACAATACTGTGTTGTGTTATGTGGAAACGAGAACCTCTGAGAAAAGTCTTTCATAACGAATTAAGTAGGTTAGTAGGTAGCACACGATAGTTCACTTGCGGAGCGCAGGCTTCTGGGAAACATGAATTTATTTATTTAAATTGCTCACATTTTATTAGAATTTCCAGTTTTATTTGCCGTTTGTTTGGTTACGCTCGCCTGGGAAGAGATAACAAAAAAAAAATAATGTGCTGCAAGTTGGTTGACCGCAAAAAAAGAAACTCCAACATCATTAATTTCATTATATTTGCGGTGTTCACCTTTACCATTTTTTTCAGCGTTCAAAAAAATATAAGTTTGTCTATCAGACTGCATCTCTTCGGTATTATCGGCGTTTCTTTGTGCGATGCTGAAATATCGCATAAACGATTACACACCATAAAGCTAAAAGTAGCAATAAACAATTTTACAACGTTTTAATTGACAATGGTCTGTAGTCGTAATCATATCAGTGATGATTTATGATTATGGCAGTTTTTAATTTTCACCCAACGATAGTTGTAAATTTATTTCAGGCAAACTTCAAAGCTATATTTAAAAATTACTTAATAAAAGTAGAGAGACTACAACATTCGGGGATTATCGGTTGTCTCATGAGTTGTTAAATTCGGAAAGTTTGCATTTTGCCAGATAGCATAAAAGTAGTTAAATATACCAAAAATGTGCGTTACGATGTTACGAATATTTATTTTTATGTATTATTGGAAAAATAATTACAATCGATGTACTTTTAAACTGAAAACTCAACGATTTTTAAATAGAACTATTTTCTTTAAACGGGGCCTATATACGAGGGGCCTTCAAATATAAAGAAGGCTTTCAGGCGGATGGTCTTGGAAGAAGCAGGGTTCACTCTAAGCTCCGCCCGCTAAGTTTCCCTCCTTACGCCGCACAGTGGGGCCAAATCGCAAAAAAGTGGAAAAAACTCAGTAACTTCCAAACTATTTTAGATAACTATCGCAAATTCTGTATACCCAAGTTTTTTGATGCGCTGAATTCAATGAAACTATTTTTGAATTGATTGGACCACAGCAACCCGTCCAAAATTATGGTCCAAAATCCAAAAATAGACAAAATGTCACAAATAACATCATGGGTATCGTTTTCTATGGTTTCTCATGCGCTGAATTCAATAAAATTATTTTTGAATTGATTCGACCACTGCAACCCGTTCAAAATTGTCGTTCAAAATCCAAAAATGAACAAAATATCACTAATAACCATCATGGGAATCGTTTTCTATGTTTTGTCATGCGCTGAATTCAATGAAACTATTTTTGAATTGATTGGACCACAGCAACCCGTCCAAAATTATGGTCCAAAATCCAAAAATAGACAAAATGTCACAAATAACATCATGGGTATCGTTTTCTATGGTTTCTCATGCGCTGAATTCAATAAAATTATTTTTGAATTGATTCGACCACTGCAACCCGTCCAAAATTGTCGTTCAAAATCCAAAAATGAACAAAATATCACTAATAACCATCATGGGAAACGTTTTCTATGTTTTGTCATGCGCTGAATTCAATGAAACTATTTTTGAATTGATTGGACCATTACAACCCGTCCAAAATCTCTCATTTTCTCAATATTTGCCAGAACTTAGGGAACTTCAATAAGGTACTAAATAACGCGTTTCAAATTAAAAAAAAATCATACTATCCGAATTGGGAAAAATTTGGAAATCAAGTCATTGATAAAACTTTTTATTTCTTCAATATTTGTTCGATTGAAGTAAAACTCAGACTGTTTATTTCAATTAGAATTTCTGCACTGGAAACGACATGCGACAGTGCTTTGTTTACTCACTTTCAACTCGAGAATGCGTTAAGAACTAATAGGAAAACATGGTATGTATTAAAAATACAATTAAACTGATCAATAAATAATATTGATGGTACCTTACATCATTAGTTCCTGGGCTTCGATTATACAGCTTGGCACCGATTATACAGCTCTAATAATAACGTCGAATGCAGTGAGGAGCTCCGTTCACCTCCACTTGAGCAAACAAGTCATGTTTGAACAGATCACTGATTATCCTCATCTTTGCCGACCTTCGTAATATTGTAGTAAATTGCGAATGCGGGTGATTGCAGCTATGAAATTTATAGGGTAGTAAGTTGAATATTGTTGCTTTGCGGAAAAAAAGACCATAAAGAGTAGGAAAGTGGAGCTTTTTATAAACGTAACGGTATATAAGTACGAACTTCGCCCGAAAATCGATTTTTTAACGATTGTTAAAAAATCGATTTTAACGATTGGCTTATGTTTTATATGTAATATAACAGTGGATTAGAATCCATAAAATATATGATGGAAATTTTTTAATGATTAGCCAGAACTATCACAGCCAGATTCTACGGGAAAAATACTGTAAGAAAAGTATCCTACGGCAGTGAAATGGACATCTTGTAAAATGAGGTTTTTTTCCACCCCACTCTGCGCCGTCTGGTCGTCCAGCGAGAATTAGCTAACTAGCAGGTGGCGCATGTATACCGTCAGTATCGACAACGGACCGATTGTCGCAGGCGAAGTATTATACCGGTCGGATTTTAGATTGTGAATTTTATTAATTTGCGTTTGAATAGCTAAAAATGGCGCCGTGTTCTGCTAATGACTGTAACAGTAAAACAGGATCTAGTATCTCATTTTTTCGGTGTTCAAAAGATGAAGCTAAGTAAGATAATTGATTACGCATTTAATAGGGTTACAGCTCGGATTGGATACATTAAATTTATGTCGTATAGATGTTTATAAAGTAATTTTTAGATGTCGAGAGTTGGAAAAAATCATTAGGATTTGTTGGCACCCATAGATATGCGCTAATTTTACACCGAATTAATGTAATAGTAGAATAAAAATTTGTAGTTTACATTTTCCTGAAGACTGTTTTATTAGAAATGATTCGAATATTCGTTTGCATTATTCCTTCATTAAATTCAACTTTTTTCAAACTTGTTTTGTTTATATTTATATATAAATATATGCATATGTATATATTGGTATAACGATTTTTTACAACCTGATTTGTCCAGAAAGAAACATTTAAAATTCGGTAAAAATTTTAAACAATGTTTCTTGTAATAGGTACTTGTATTGAGAATGAAAAGAAAAGCCACAAAGATGTTTCTGTGATAAAAACATGGAAGAAAAGTGTTTGAAGGTAAATATACATATTTTGTATTGTTTAAGTAAGATCAGAACTATTTTTAAGTTAGAATAGACGAATATTTGCTCCGCCATCTGTTAATTATTTTAGATAAGATCACTCAAACAACAATGTCACTTTCCGTAAACTTCCCGAGGAAGAGGCTATTAAAGGAGGAAATAAAAAAGTTGAAAAGAGCTGCAGGTTCATCTCAGTGTCAAAAACTGGACACCGAAATAACATTGGAAAATATTTACAAATATCTAGAAGAAAATTATTCGGAACAATCCAATAAACCAGGGGCGGCTGCAGAGCTGCCAAAAAAATTACATATTTGTATATTTTCGCGACATAATAATTACTAAAATTTATTAATAAAATAATTTGGTTAGTTGGTGCAGCTAACCAAATTATTGCGTTAAAGTCGCATTCTGCCCGCCGTCCTCTATTGAGTAGTAGACCAGATGAATTATCTGGGTCTCTACGCGAGCGCGTCGCGGTACATTGAACTGGGCCACACGAGGTAGTTCTCAGCACGGCTCGGCACACCCGTCCTCCCCCTCAACTCTCGCGACAATCCACACTTGGCGCTCGTAAATGCGCGAATTTACACGGTCAGTGAGCTGTATTTTTTCCAGCTAAGGCAACATCAGTGAATGTTTACTCCTTCCTACTTCTCGTACAGTTGTACTGTGATAGTGACAATGGATTTAGTTTATAATTTAGTTCATGTGAAGCGATTTTTTAAATACTCTTATGAAGAAAAAATTGATTTAAAAAACAATGATAGGCCATTGCCCGATATTGTTATTGAGACTGCAGGTGTTAGCCGCGGAAAAGCATATAAACGTCAATTTAATAGACATTTATTCGAAGAACAATTGGATTTGTGGGTGCAACAAAAAAAACTGCGTTATTTTGTTTTCCTTGTTTACTTTTTGGCGGTGATAAAGCATGGACGGAGGTAGGGGTGACAGATTTGGTACACTTAACTGAAAAAATAAAAAAGCACGACAACTCAAAAAGCCATCTACATAATACAATGGAATTAGCTTTATTAGGAACAACTAATATTAAAGCGCAGCTAGATTCAGCTTATTGGATAAATGTGCAAAAGCATAATGATAATGTGACAAAAAAGAGATACGTTTTGTCAAAAATTATAAACTGCATAAAGTTTTGTGGCGCCTTTGAACTGGCGCTGCGAGGACATGACAAAGCTGAAACCTCTCAAAACCCGGGGATATTTCGTGGTTTGATAAATTTTTCTGCTGAGCTTGATGTAACTTTAAGCGAGCATCTACAAAATGCTTCAGTATTTAAAGGAACCTCTAAAGAAATACAAAATGATCTTCCAGACTGTATATTAAAAGTATGTCATGAAGAAATAATTAAAGAAATTAACAAACCTTCATTTTTGGCAGTTATGGCAGACGAAACAACTGATGTATCCGCAAAAACTCAGTTAGTGGTAGTTTTAAGATATATTCTCGATGGTGAACCGATTGAACGTTTTTGGACATACCTGAAACCTACAAAATGTGACGCTGAAACTCTTTCGGAAAATATTTTAAGTGTTATAGACCCTCTAGTAGAAAATTCACGTTACAAGCCTTTTCTCTTAACCAAAAAACATGACGGCAAACATGAATGTTCTTCGAAAAGGTATTAAAATCCAAAAATCTTTCTTGTGAAAGTCTATATTTTTGTATAAACGTTGTACACGGACGATGTACGATGTTGGTACACGGACGAATTGAAACAAGCTACCTTCAATGTTTACTTTTTAGGACCTAAGGCAATAAATTAGCTTGTTCCGATTCAACTAGAGTAAAACTAAAAGATATACTTCAAAGTGTATCTTTTACACATCCGTTTAGAAGTTTTCCATTAAATTATCTTTTGTCCCTCTATACTAGAGTACGTCTTTATTATACTATAAAATTTGCAAATCGCGATATATGTAAAAAACAAAAAATTACAAAAACCAAATGTCAAACTAACTATATTGAAACTATAACTATATAAGTCATAGCTACTATTTTATTTCAATAAAATATTTCCGTTAAGAAAAGGATCTATATCTAATTTACCAAAATATATTTTATTAGACCTCGTAACAAACGCCCAAGACGAAATAAGTAATCGTAACACGAAGTATCCCCCGTATACTCAAGAGGGGGGTTCAACAGCTGTGTGACGGCATGCCTTTGTAAGCGCGCGATCAAAGTTCCGACGGAGAGTGAACCTTCGTATCTTAGTTTCTGTTCGGTGGTCCAGGAGATCCGGAGTGAAGACGTTCGTGCGCAATTGGCAGACCGAAGCGGGTCTGAAGCCAATCTCTTTTTATAGTGTTGGCATAAAAAATTCCCAATTCGATAGGAAAAATGTGAAGGAAAAAAAATATCATGTGCAGCACAGTACACGTGATAGAAGTGAATACTTCTTTAGAATAGAGAATGAGAGAGATTAAGAGTGAGAAACTGAAAAAGAGAGAGAGAGAGAGAGAGAGAAAGGGAGACGGATAATTTCAAAAGAAATATAACAATATAAAATTTGTGTAAAAAATATTCGGTTTATTCATTATCTACACTATCATCGGCTGGTGGTTCAATTGGTAATACTGATATGATTGGTTTGTGATAACTAAAATATGAAATATATGTTCGTGATTCGATATTTTCTAGATAACGTGTAAAAATTGCATCTATTGTTGTTCCGGATTTTGTTGTTGATTCTTTGGGATTGTTATTTATAAGCAGACCAAATGGTTCTCGAAGAAAGTTAATCAACGTCAAAGAATCATTCGATCCGAAATTTACATTGAAATCTCCCCCGAGAATCAAAGGGTCTTAGCCTCTTCCAAGTGCATTTGCAACTGTGTGGCTGTAAACCAGTAGGGAGCGGTGAATGAATTATATTATGTCTTCTAGATTTTAACAAGTTAAACGGTTCAAGGATATTATCAAATAATCACAGAACACAGATGTAAATAACGTAAATAATTACAAAACACAATGATAATTATTCGGTACACACGCGTGCTGCTTCAGCTGTTAATATATAGCGTCTGGACGCGTATATTTATAACGCGCGCAAACCCAACAATCTATCTATCCTATTCTATCGCTTCGTACTGAGTTTATATGGCTCTCTCTTGCTCCACTCCCGTGTGGCGTCAGAGTTGTACGTACTCGCGCGCATGCGCGTCATATTATATTTTCTTCTATTGCCTAGTATTCAATGAATACGTGGCTCTCTCTTTTGCTCGTACGATGCTTTCTAAACTATTCCCCCTTCAAGCAACTTAGACCTTGGACTTAGCGTATGAGTGGGCGTTAAAGATGAAGGACCGCACAAAAGGGAGACGCGGATAGCCTAAACTGATATATATGATGTATAGCTCTCTTTCTCTTTCTCTCTATGTTATATATCTGTGTACTCTGTCTTGTAACGAAGCCTGTGTTTTAGGTATACCAAATGTATAGCTCTCTTTCTCCTTCTCTCTACGTCATATCTTTTTTCTCTCTCGTGTAACGAAATCTCGAAACGTTACATTTTTTCCAATCGACTCTCCATTCTCGTCAAATATCAGAATGCCGCCAAAGAAGTATTCACTTCAAAAACAAATTCAGGACTATGGGAGACTATGAATAAAATAAAGTGGTTTTGGTTACCTTTTTGGTCTTTAACAAAAATAATTTTCGTTTGTATTTGAACGCCCCTCGTAGAATTTAATTTGTAATTTAGAATATAAATCAAATGTCTATAAACTTACGAATATCCTACTTTATATATTCGTCTAGCTACGCCACTGACATTGGCCTATTCACACAAAAAGAATCGCTGACAAGTAATAAATAACAATACATACAGCAGGTAATACTATGAACAATTTATTTATTTAGATATCTACCAAGGCATTCAAGTCATAGATTTATCGAAGATAATAAATTACTATAAGATAATGTATGACACAATATATGATATCTTTTTTTGTCTAGGTATTATTTCTTTCGAAATAGGTACCATTAACGTTATGAGATAAGTTTCAGGTTGTTTAATAATCGCATTAACTTGTTCGCGGAATATAAAAATTCTATTTTGAAATACTTAAAAATGTTTTAAATAATAACAGGTTTTGATTTCGTCATAATTATTACATTTTAATTATAATTTTTGAGGCAACTATGAAAAAAAACCATAAACAATTATAGAATAGTTGTACATGTTTAATAATGTATAGTTGCGACATAAAACCTCCATTGGTTGTTTTAATTGATTTTTTTATTCGTGCATTATTGTTATAAGCTATTGCATGTCTCAGCCGTTAACTGTAAACCGTTGTGTTGCTTTTCAAAGAGATTACATCAGAAAAGAGAAGGTGATCAACTGTATTCTATTCATCATATTTCCATAAGGAAATAACTAATTCTTTGATATTAAATAATGATAAACAGGAAAAAAAAATGCCATTATTTTGAATGCTATTTGTAATTCCTATGATTTTATTTGTTATTCAAAATTGACGTGATATTTATTAGAACGTTATTTAAATCCTTATCGTTGTTGTTAAAGTTGTTTTAATTTTTATTAATCTTCCGAATGTATTATTTTTTGATAAAAAAATATAATGTATTATTGTTGATTAATTCGAATTGTGATGGGCATTAATAAATATATAATATAAATATATATGTAAGTTTGTATGTGTACAGCTAAATTAGGATAAAAGTTTCTAACCTGAAAAGATATTTGATTGATGTAAAAGCAGTATAGAATAAAGAGTGGGATATGAGCAAATTTTGAATAGTTGTATGTCCGTCCGTAGGAACTTCCGCCTCCTTCGATGCCTGCGACCCTTTCGCTGATATCGAGCACAGGTGCTGTGAATGTGGGTATTTCCTATTGTTTCATTTTACCCTACACACAAATCTGTATCTAAAGGATGGTCCAACCATAATGCACGATGTTAATTGTGAGTCACATCTTAACGTCAAGTTTTTTGCCCAACTTAATTTGACATTTCTTTGTTTCAGTGTTTGACAAATTCAACCATGGAGAGGTACACAATTGAGCAGCGCGTTAAGATTGTTGAAGCCTTTTACGAAAATGGGCGTTCAAATCGAAATGCATTTCGTGCACTTCGTGACTTTTTTGGTCAGCATAATCGACCAAATGTGTCCAAAATCGGGAGAATTGTGCGCAAATTTCAGCAAACCGGGTCTGTAGGAAATGTGAAAACACCTGTGCATGCTCGCCCAGTTCGTTCTGCGGAAAACATTGCTGTTGTTCGCGATAGTGTAGCAGAAGAGCCGTCAACCTCGATTCGTCGTCGTGCCCAACAATTGAACATCTCACGAACATCACTGATGCGAATTTTGAATAAAGATTTGAATTTACACGCTTACAAGGTTCAATTAACTCAAGAGCTGAAGCCTACTGACCATTTCAAGCGTCGTCAATACGCCGAATGGTTGGTTGAACAAACAGAAGTGAATGGTGACTTTACAAAGAAAATCATCTTCAGCGACGAGGCACACTTTCACCTCAGTGGATTCGTTAACAAGCAGAATTGCCGCATTTGGGCAAATGAGAATCCACGAGTGATTGTTGAAAAGCCGATGCATCCACAAAGAGTGACTGTTTGGTGCGGTTTATGGGCTGGCGGCGTCATCGGGCCGTACTTCTTCTAAAATGAGGTCGGCCAAGCAGTTACCGTGAATGGTGTTTGCTATCGCGAGATGATAACGGACTTCTTGTGGCCAGAAATTGAGGATATGGACCTGTACGATATGTGGTTCCAACAGGATGGTGCCACTTGCCACACAGCCAACGAAACAATGGCACTTTTGCGCGAGAAATTCAATGGCCGTGTTATCTCACGTCGTGGCGATGTTAATTGGCCGTCACGATCATGTGATTTGACACCGTTGGACTTCATTCTTTGGGGATATTTAAAAGAAAAAGTGTACGTCAATAAGCCAAGAACAATTCAAGAGCTAAAGGATGAGATAATTCGGCACATTAACGACTTTGAACCTCAATTATGTCTCAGAGTCATTGAAAATATGGACCATCGGTATGCCACCGAAGCCGTGGCGAGCATTTGGCCGATATTTTGTTTCACACATAATTGTCATAGATCCTTCTATCATAATAAAAAATATTCAGATAATTCTCTGAAAACTTTTTGTTTTATTTACAATTAACATCGAGCGTTTTGGTTGGACCACCTTTTATATTCTTTATTTTTGCCTCTTAAAAACAAATTATTTTCAAATTGTTAAGAACCTTAATAATTTTCGTAATCCTCGTTATTTGATATTATTTACTCAGTTTGATAGTATTTTCTTTGATTTTTATTATAAATATTTTGTTTTATACCTCTATTTTAGATATTGTTTATTTACTTTATACACATTTTAGCCTATTAATAATAATTTTTAAATTACAGGTATTACTACTAGTTAACTATACTCGTAGACAGAACTAAGGCATCAGCAAAACTTTTCATTATAACTTATAATTTTTCAAAGTTTTAAATCCTACATTTTATGTAGGTTATCTAGGATATCTTCTGTTACTACTAATAAACAATTACAATTGTTTAATGGATGTAAAGTAACATTTTGTAACTGTTAATTAATAATACATTTAACGCTATTTAAAGTAGGTAATCTGTAAAAGGCAATTAATTCAGTTGCGCTAGTGATTTTTCCTAAATTTAATAATAATCCATCAAGTGAATGAAGCACCTTGTTCAGTACACTTAGAGTAGAAGAAAGGAATCGTTTACATAACGTAAGAGAAGATGAAATAGTGAAGGCGGCAACTCTGGTTAACTAATGACGTAGCCAGCGATATGTGGCTAATTTGGATATAGGAGTTAGACAATCAACAATTAGTCGAACAGGTAAACGTTTCAATGAACTTGGAAGTTACTGTAGAACCCTAGGACAAGGTCGTAAAAAGTATACAGATACTAGAGATGAACGATATCTTATGCAGGTCGTCTTAAGAAACAAGCATTCTACCAGTTTAGAGCTAAGCAGAGCCCTAGCAACAGCTCGAAATGTATCAATATCTGGACAAATGGTTAGAAGAAGGCTTAAGGAGGATTGAACAGTAGAAGACCAGCTAGTATACAACTGCTCACCAGAGCAAATAGAGTTACTAGACTGCGTTTTCAAGAGAACACGTAAATTGGACCATTGACGCTGGAAGCGAGTTTTGTTTTGAGACAAGACAAGAGAAATCTTAATTAATCGGGATGTTGACGAGTTTGATGGAGTCCTGGAAAGTGGTTTGCTGCTTGCAATATCTGATGGGATCTGAAGCTCCTATTTTTTGGTGGATCAATTATGTTCTGGTAATGGTAATGTTTATATCTTATGAATAGTAAAAAAAAAGAAAATATTTTTTCGTATCATTCAAGTTGGAAAGTTGTTAAAACAATAAATGTTAAAGTACATTTAGTTCAAGAGTTGAATGACGATGATTTAGATATTTAGAATTTCTAAATTTTACTTTTTAGTTCCTCATTTTGGTGTTGATATTCGACAATTTATTAACGATACATTCCCTAGCAGATGGATAGGGCGACGTTAGTCAACCATCACGTTCACCTGATTTAGCTCCCTTGAACTTCTTCTGTTTTTTATAATAGTCCAATAATAGTTGGTTTAATAATAATAGTTGGTTTAGCTGCTATTTGCTAAACTTTAAGAAATCTGTTTTTATTGAAATAAGAGGGAGTTGCAATTTAAATAAACAGTTTTAAAACCTTAAAACGGACTTTTCCGCACGTAGAACATCTCTATCTCGAAATTGAGTGGCTGAGAAAAAATAAACCAACACATAAATGCAGAATGTGTGTTTTATGCGACAGTTTTACTTTTTTCAAATAGTCCACCATCGTGCTTTCTCATGACCCATGGACAGGGTGGGATGTGTCCTAACCATCTCAAAATCAATAGATGTCATCTGGTAAACGTCACTAATCAGAATCAGTCGAAACCCGATCGGTCCGACACGATTTAATTGAGTGCTCGTGCTAACAAAAAAAGATTCTCAAATAGTCCACTATTGTACTTTCTCATGACCCATGTACATGGTAGAGTGTGTTCTATCCACCTCAAAATCAATAGGTGTCGTCTGGGAGACGTCCCTAATCAGAATCAGACAAAACCCGATCGATCCGACACGATTTAGTTGAGTTATTGTGCTAACAAGGATAAATGCCGACGACGACGACACACACACAGCAAAAATATTTTTAAAACCATTTTTTTTTGTTTTGGCCGAAAAACGAAAAATAAACCCAAAAAAAAATTTTGTTTTTTCAATTTTTCTTTACACGATTACAACATTACTTTTCCTCGTATAGTGGAGTGCGGAAAAGCAAAAAGACTACGATGGCGTCAGGTGTCAAAAACAGAATCTGAATAAAATAAATTTTACGTCAGTCAATTTCGTTTTAAAATGTACAGTTTAGAATTTTGCTAAATAATTGTTTAATAACAATTGTGAGTATTGTACGAAACTTTATCATCACGCTGTATAAAAGATAAATATGGTGAACAATAATGGAACTATGGAAGAACTGAATTTCACGTGGGAACCACTTGAACCAAGTTCTATGATTTACTAACGTAGTACTCGTATTTACAGTACTATGATTACTTGATTACTAACTTGATTAGTTATATATTCGGAAACCAAGAACTGTTCATGGAACCCCCCGATGGATCCTTCCGGTCTGAGGTTTTAATAATCATTGTAGACCGATTTTTTTACGTCATATAAATTATTTACATTTAAATTTGCATTGAAAATAAATACGAGTGCAGACAATTGCATGAAACACATACGGTTACATATTCATAACTAAAGCGTGTCCTCTGACAAACAACATTAATTTTATAACCTTTTGACCTGAGACCATGTAATACCGGGCCCAGTATTGTATAATCTTTATTAGGGTCAATTTTTATGACGGTCCATTTATTTAGATGTGGTTTTGTTCCACCAGTTTATCAGCTACACTTTTTAGTTTCGTATTTGATTTGTTTCAGTATTTTTCTTCCATTTCTTGTTATGAAATATGTGTAGGTTAAAAGTAAGTATTCCGATAGACCAAATTTCGATCATCTTATAAGGCTTATTCAGATATACCCTACTCCCGTGAATCACATAGTGTAAAAAACATTTTTCTGTTCTTTACAACTGACTCACTTGCTTATGTTGGAAATTTACTTACCACATGCCCCATCCTTCCCAAGTATTTCATCTTTTCTTGCACGGCAGCCACCTGCTTTAAGTACCACTCCCTCGCCTTCTCCACGGCGTTCAACCCCTGCATCAGCACCTCCTTCTCCTGCTCTATCTGCTTCATCCTCTTCAGCATGTTGTAGTCTATCCCGTTCTGCAGCGTATGCCTTCTGGGCTCCCTCCGCCTTGAGTTTGGCTTCTTCTGGTACATTTCCGCCTGCCCCGACGCCTTGCCGTCCCCCAGACCCCTGCCGCTCCGCAGCAAACCGCTCGCATACTGCTGCTGGCCCTGCCTCTTGTCGTTGCCGCCCTTATTCTCCTGGTCGTTCATCATCAACCCCATCTGCCAGTTCTGGAGCGCCGTGCGAATCTCGGCCCTGTCCATGTTCCCCGTGGAGACGCCGCGCTCCATGCCGATGGCGGTGCGGGGGGGCTTGGGGGGTCCGTACAGCGTGGGTTTGTTTACGTTGGGAACAGGTTTCTCAACGGTTTCTAAATTGCCGTCTTTGCGATCGGGCAGAAGCTGCGGCATAGAAAGTGTCCGTTGCTGGGGCATCACGTTGTTGGGCCTGATGGCCGCCGTGTTACCCCAGTTCTGCTTTGGGGGCCCGTCGATGTCCAGCAGGGGCGCCGAGGGCGGCCGGCTCGGCTTGACGCCCATCTCCTGGTGCTGCTTCAGGTTCTCGCGTCGCTCCACCTGGTTCCGCAACAGGCATATTTTCAGCCCGGCGCAGAACCTTTCGAACGACAGCATGCCATTGGGAGGGGTGACTTTCCGCAGGCTCTCTATGACGCCTTTGGGCAGGCCCTTGGTGTCGTCATCCTGCCATCTGTTCTCGATGTCGGCGAAATTGACGAAGCCCGTCCGCTTGTCGTCCATGATGTCGAAGAGGGTGCGCATGGCTGTGACGAACTGTTTGGGGAGGCCGTCGAGGGTGGAGGAGGACGTCATGGCGGTTGTTTACACGCTCGCGCACGAAACGGCACCTACGCTCACGGTTCGTTCGTTGGCCGGACGACCGCTCAGGTGATTGCACGACGACGGAGTCTGCGACTGACTGAAGAAAGAGACGTGGCCGGCCGCTGCGGCCCAGGTCGGTAGGTTGTGCAGGTACGGGATTTAAGACGAACCAGTGGTGTAACTGGCGGGCTTTCGCGGTTACGTACGGTGTTGGCGTTGTTGCCGTTGGAATCCACCGACGTAGCGGTCGGTTTTCGAAAGGCGTTTTACGAAATAATTATTTATTCTGTATACAAAGGTTTTTCGATTAACGAGGGGCACTATTTATATTTTGAGCCTAATAATAAAAAAATATTATTAATTCGTCATTAACAATTACTTTATTGTTTTTCAAAATATTTTTTGCATGCGTTCGAATCATTTGTCAAAGCATTTTTTTCATTCCGCTTGAGACATCTCCCAAACATAGTTTTTGAACGCATTAACGGCTTCTTCTGCCGACGAAAATCGTTGTTCACGCAATTTATTTTTGATGTTCGGGAACAAAAAAGTCATTGGGTACCAAATCAGGACTGTACGGTGGATGACACATTAATTTGATTTTTTGACTGTTCAAACATTCGGTTGCTAGACGAGATGTGTGAGAACAATGATCCAACACCACTTGTTTGTTTTCCTTATTTCACCGAAGACTTCCGACAAACAAATGGTTGTGTACCATTCAGAAT
Organism: Rosalia funebris; assembly: GCA_037954035.1. Lineage (NCBI taxonomy): Eukaryota > Metazoa > Arthropoda > Insecta > Coleoptera > Cerambycidae > Rosalia > Rosalia funebris. The sequence goes on from JAZFAV010000022.1 coordinate 15,223,694, forward strand.
TTACCGTTTTACGTTCCTCTAAAGGCACTGTTGCCACATGACCAGCTTTTCCGAAAAAACAGCAACTTTTGTTGGATTTGGTTTATCTTGAAACACCCTTACAGTCGACTGCTGTTTACTTTCCGGCTCATACGCATAGATCTATGATTCGTCACCTGTTACAATGTTATATTCGTCTCTTGAAGCACCGCCATTGTATTTATTGAGCATTTGTTTGCACCATCGACACGAGCATCTTTTTGAGATTTTTTTTAAATGATGTGGGATCCAACGAGAGCAAACTTTTTTTACGCCTAAATAATAATGCAATATTTTATATATGCTAGTCGAACTAATGCCTAAGGTTGCCTCAATCTCACAGTACGTCACATGACGATCTTATATTATCAGTTTTTGCACAGCATCAATGTTTTCTGGCACAATCATTGATTTTGGATGACCTTCACAACTTTCGTCAGTGAACGAATTGCGGTCATGATGAAACTCATTATACCAGCATTTGACAGTGGCAAAGGATGGGGCTTTATCGCCAAAAGTGGAAGTAAGTTGATCGATGCACTTTTGACTTGATGATCCACGTCGATAGTCGTAATAAATCATCGCATGAAAATTAACTCCATTAGTTAACTCCATTTTTTCGCTGAGATACGATTTTCAAACACAAATCGCGTTTAAATGACTAAATGTTCTGAAGAAAATTACGGTCAAAAATGTCATACTTTCCATTGGAAACGGCAGATGGTGTCTGATAACACTTAGTGTTGCCAAGGCTCAAAATATAAATAAATAGTGCCCCTCGTATTGACTGTAGATATGATTTTGTCTTGATACTTACAATTGAGGCGTTTTTTTCATAAACCCTATTTGTCATTAAATGCAACTCTTGAGAAAACTAAAAAAAAGTTATTTACTTGTATACGCTAGTAAAGTATCTTTATAGACCGGCGGGGACAGACCAGGACTCTTTACGCCATCTCGTGTTTGCTTTTTCAAACCTTGAGTAGGTCGAAGCTTTAGTGTCATATGTTATAAATGGATTTAAATAAAGATTTGTTACTAAATAAAATGAAAAAGATACAATCAAGACGTAAGTGTTATGTTGTTAATTGTGAAAATATAGAGGGTCAAAATCCAGAATTACAATTTTGCCATTTTCCTGGATAATCGTTACTAATTAGATAGGAAAAGAAAATGGGTTGTAGCAGTGCGTCGTCAAAGCTAATAATTTGTTTTACATAAAATACATAAGACATATAATAATTGCCTCTTTGTTAAAAAATAATCCATTTATAACATATCACACTGAGGCTTCGACCTACTCAAGGTTTAAAAAAACAAACACGAGATGGCGCAAAGGCTGCCCGTCAAAGATACTTTATTAGCATATAACTGTTTACTTACAAATACTTGTATTTTGGTGAATTGTCACATTGATAATAGACACATTTTGCAATATAATAATTATTAATTATATAATGGAATTAACAAGCTTTTAATCCACGAGAAAAAATCGGTAGCGCATCAAGTGCCTATTTTTTCGAGCGGATTAAAGGCTGTTAATTCCTGAATGTAATTCAACGTTTTATCCACGACCACGGGCAAAACCGTTCAATTAGGAGGTGAAAAATTCAAGTTTTGAAAAACGTCAGATTTGACAGATTTATTTTGATCAAGTAATAATCAATCGAAGCGTGGTATTATGAATTTTAATCCATTAGTGTATTAGAAGGCCTCTAATCCACGGAAAACAGACGTACCTTTCTAATATAGTGGTCGTGGATAAATGATATTATTTTTACTTTTGCCTTTTTCATATCGGCCTATTATTTTCGACATATGGGGTTTTTGCAGGAATTTGTAAATAATTTTATAGGAATAATTTTATTTTTCCGCACTCCACTATAAGCGGAAAAGTAATGTAATCGTGTAAAGAAAAAGTGAAAAATTTTTTTGGGTTTATTTTTCGTTTTTCAGCCTAAAAACCAAAAAATAATGGTTTTTAAAAATTGTTTGCTGTGTGTGTGTGTGTCGTTGTCGTCGGAATTTCTTGTTAGCACGATAACTCAACTAAATCGTGTCGGATCGATCGAGTTTTGCCTGATTCTGATCGGGGACGTCCCCCAGACGACACCTATTGATTTTGAGGTGGATAGGACACACCCCACCCTGTCCATGGGCTATGAGAAAGCACGATGGTGGACTATTTGAGAAATTTGCTTTGTTAATACAATAACTCAACTAAATCGTGTCGGATCGATCGGGTTTTGACTGATTCTGATCCAGAATATCTCCTAGACGGCACCTATTGATTTCGAGGTAAATAAGACACATCTCACCCTGCCCATGTGTCATAAGAAAGCACGACGGTGGACTATTTGAGATTTTTTTTTTTGTTAACACTATAACTCAACTAAGTCATGTCGGATCGATCGGGTTTTGCCTAATTCGGATCGGGGACGTCTCCCAGGCGACACCTATATTGATTTTGAAGTGGATAGAACACACTCTACCATGTTCATGGGTCATGAGAAAGCACAATGGTGGATTATTTGAGAAATTTATTTGTTAGCACGATCACTCAATTAAATCGTGTCGGATCGATCGAGTTTCGACTGATTCTAATTAGGGACGTCTACTAGACGACATCAATTGACTTTGAGGTGGATAGGACACACCCCACCCTGTTCATGGGTCACGAGAGTGCACGAGGGTGAACTATTTGAAAAAAGTAAAACTGTCGCATAAAACACATATTCTGCATTTATGTGTTGGTTTATGTTTTCTCGGCCACTCAATTTCAAGATAGAGATGTTCTACGTGCGGAAAAGTCCGTTGTAAGGTTTTAAAACTGTTTATATATTTTTATTATGGATTGAAACCGTTATTTGGAATAACTTTATTTACTTATGGCATTTTATTTATAAGTTGTAATAAATATTTAAAGATTCTAGTATTTACCACTCATACTACTACTGTTATCATCTTCGTATGCATCGCTAAAGAATATATTTTTATAAAACTTCTGGCCCTGTTTCTAGATATCCAATTAAATCTTTTAGGTTCTCTATTTTTCCTTGAGAAACATCTAAGCGAGCATTATATAGGGTCAAATTCTTTGGGTATATCACGCTTATTTCTTATAACTGATTTTTTCCAGCTGCCTGTTTAAGTCTATCTCACCAAAACAACCCCTTTATTAAGTGGGTATCTCAACATACGCGCTGTTTTGACATTTACTGGCGAACGAGGTGATTTGAGAAGAAATGGAGTAACTGCTTCTGCAGTGTTATATATCATAGATTGATCAACATCAGTTATGGTAAATGGCGATGGTTTGTTCCTAGCAGTCTTCATGACGTTGTTCCATTGTTTAGGCATTTCCAGTTTTAGTTCCCTGTAAAAACACCATTGGCGAGTCGCCGATATTTAAATGCCTTTATAGTCTCTTATATCGGTTATATGTATATCGATATTACTCACGCAGTAACTACAGGAGGTATTCTCCGTATTCTGGAGTGGTGTGGCATATTATTAAACGGGTCACAAGAACAAGAATGCTGTCAGATGAAGAGATAAACGAAAGGCCAGGGGCGTAACGTATCGACGTTATTAATTTATTATATTATTATATACTATGAAGTTATGGGACCGAAATAACGAAATCGAAAATTTAAATCATGGCTGTTAACCTTTTAAAAAGTATTAACAGCGGCGACAGTACAAAAACCATTTTATTAGGCGATAAATAACTGGGAAGGACATAAGAATAGAAACTATTGGAAATTTACAACGACCGTAATCGTGATTATGTATTTACTTATGTATATTTGTTTATATTAGAGGAGGTATATAAGAGTCGAACATATCAAGGTCGACAAGAAAAGTTGTTTAGGTACATTAAACTGACGGTTATGGTACTGTTAGGGTACTTTGCATAAAAACCGTTGATTTAGGAAATTCTATACCTAAATGTGTCTCGTTTAAAGGTAAAAAAAACTATTGGTTGATAAATATTTGGAATAGAATTACCCACCTACGTACTACCTACCTATATGATATAATAACAAAAATTAGGTGGGTACCTACTTAAATATTTAACCGAAAATAAATTAAAATGCATGTTTAGAGTTGAAAACACTAAATTAATTTTCTTATTTGTATCGTATTGCGCAATATAAATTCTTACCCACTTGTATAGGTACTAAGTACCATTGAGAATGAGTGTAATGAGACCTTTCCATCCTGTTCCACTGGAATGTAGGCAATAATAATTTAAATTTGGAGTTAATTGTGCCCTTGGTCTCAAAATGGCCATGCTCGTTATTGATCAACAACATGCTTAAACCTAGGATTAATTGATTATTGCGTACATTTCAGAAAAATGTAAGTGTTTCATTACATACTTTCTTAATGGTACATACATATATTTATTACTCTATTATTGCTTACATTTTGTAAGCATTAAAATTTAAATCTAATAACAGATCTAATATTTATTTGTTAACAGATTTAAATATTAATAAAACTAACAAAATTGAGCCTAACAACAAGAAATTTATTATTGTCATTGCACATCGTTATATACATACGTAATGTTTATTTAAAAAATTTCACACCATTTTGCTAAAATATCGGCATATTTCGATCGTATTATACTTACATATATTCATCTCATCTCTCTGCATGTCTATATATTATTTGTCAAGAAATATTTGCATGCAAATGGTCAGATCACTTTCTAGAAATCGAATACCTCTGAAGTTAATGAAAATATAATTAATTACTAAATACGGGCCTCTCAACACAGAATGAAAAATAGATAATTTATATCTTCCTTAGTACAAGCTCGATTAATTATAAAATCTTATCATCATCATGAGGTCATCAGTCCTAGAACTGGTTGGACGCTAACCTCCAGCTTCTCCTATCTTGTGCTAACCTACGCATTTCGCTAATTGTGCTACAACCTACATCCCTTACTATTTACAAAACAAAATATCGCGGACTATTCCCCCATGTCTCAGCAAGTGGCCTACCATTCTATCTCTTCTCTTCTTTATGTTTTTCCACATACTTCTTTTCTCGCCGACTTTCTCTAATACTTCTTCGTTTCTAACCCTATCAGTCCACGGTATTTTCATCATTCTTCGGTAACACCACATCTCAAAAGCTTCTAATTTCTTCCTACTTGCTTCCCCTACCGTCCAGGTTTCACAACCGTATAGTGCCGTGCTCCATACATACGTTTTCAAAAATCTCTTCCTTGTTTCTAAGTTTATTACCCGCGAGCATAAAAGTGCTTTTTTTTTGTTAAAAGCTACTCGACCCTGCGCTATTATTTGTTTTATATCTTTATCGCTTCTTCCATCCCAATTTACTTTACTTCCTAAATAAGTGAAGTCTTTAACTTCCTCCAATCTTTCATTATTAATTTGTACTTTCTTTTTTGCTCTGCTCTCGCGCCCTCTGCACACTAACACTTTAGTTTTGTTTTTATTCACCCTCATTCCGTATTCCTCTGTCAACAATGCCTCCATTTCGTTCAACGCTGATTCCAATTCCTCTTTACTAGATGCTAATACTGCTATATCATCCGAATCTCAGCATTATTAGTTTCTGTCCCTGTACTTTAATCCCGAAATCCACTTTATCTTTTACGACATTAATCGCCTCTCGATGTACAAATTAAAAATTAGTGGTGATAGCGTACATCTTTGTCTTACTCCTTTCCTAATACCTACTTCCCTTCTACTTCTATAACAGCAACAGTTTGCTCTTTGTATAGATTGTGTACTACTCTCCTATCTCTATACTTCATACCCGCGCTCTTTAGTATCTCGAACATTTTTTCCCATCTTACATTATCAAAAGCTTTTTCTAAATCTACAAATCCTATATAAGCGTTCTTTCCTTTTTCTATTGTTTTCTCTAACATTACTCTTAGCGCCAGAATAGCTTCGCGAGTTCCCCTATTTCGCCTAAACCCGAATTGGTCTTCTCCTAGTATAAAATCTTATATCTACTAATAATTTAAATAGTTATATAATAATAATATATTTATTCTGCTTAGTGTCAAGTCGTTTTTCAAATAAAATTAGGGAATTCAAGTTTGCATTTAGACTACAGCGCCACATCGTAGTGAATAGCGAAGATACAATACTGACATCCATAAGGTTTTCATTCTGCCGCCATCTAGAGGAACTAATTGCATATTGAAATATACTCGTCGACAAAACTACAACGTTTAAACAGTATTACATCCCTTTTTTTTTATAACGATACTAATTAAATGATAAATACGTCAAGAACATGAAGATTCCATATTTTCTCTTTAAATATCTTAGTTGAGGATACTACAAAAATAGGTTGTATTAGTTCGATGTTATCGTGACCCTGTAGTCCATAAAACTGTATTATAAAAAGTTTCCTTCACAGTCGACTCTAACAAGTTGGTTGTTTTTTTTTGCCTAATTCATTTGTTTAAATATGAACCTATTATACCTACACCTTAAGATTATAATCTGAGTTTTTTAATACTGTAAATATATAGCTAAGCATATTTGTGTGTTGTGTTATGATTTTTATTATTTGGATGTAACCGTGTTGTCTTTCTGTTGTAGTTGTAGTCATCGAACTATGAATTTGATTCAGAAAAATTAATCTCACCTTCAACTTCAGGTTAAGTCGAGTAGCCTTGAGTTAGGGCTTCACCTGGCACGATGAAATAAAAGACATTTATTATTATTAATTTGGAATTATTTAGATCAGTTACTTAATTTGGTAAGAGTAATGTCATTTATTTTATCGATTTGAATAATATTGTCATATGGTGTTACTCTTACATGATAATGGTCAAATTTCTTGACATTTAATAAAACAAATGAAAGAAATGACATCAACAACAACAAATCATATTTTAAATATCCTGTGTATTATTTTATTTAGAGCCAGAACAAGATGTGTTGTAAAGTGAGTTATATAGGTTTTTATTGTATTTATTATTTACTTTTAGTGTACTGCACAAAAACTAGTTGTTCAAAGCTTATAAAAAATAGACTTAAAAACGCTTCTCTGACAGTATTCTTCATTTCGTTGTTGAGGCACATCGAAATGCATGCTTTATTATAATTGTTTGCAATAATTTATAGATACATGAACAAACTGTTGGATGGGAAGGACTCTGTCTCTATTAAATTCAGATTCCATACCATAAAAGTCCTAAATTTATTTAACTTCTTTGTGTTGCAGTAATTGTAAACGGTTTAGAAAGTATAAGTGTATTAGGAAAATTTGAGGAACAATATAAGTGTTACTTATATAATAGAGACATAGCTCAAGGAAACAAAGGAATGGCTTTCTAAATACCATAAATAATATAACATTTCTGAATATGGTAAGTAAAATAGTTTTGAGCATTTTCTTCAGATATAGTGTTAATTTTATTATTATGTATATGTAAGTTTACTTTGTTATAGACCATCATGTAGCATTTTGTCTTTTTTCAAAATAAGATATAATGTACCATCGAGAAAAAATGTAATGAGCCACTTTCGGTGATCACATTCTCTCTTGATTAACTCCAAAATGAATACATCATTTATTTCAGGAAAACTTATCGAGATAGTCTCATTACATCTATTCTTGTTGGTGCAGGGCGTCACATTTGAAATATTATAGGTGACGTTTTTACTAAAAAAGTAAAAATGTGGAACCATTGCCGATATAATTTGTGCAATTAATGGTTCCTGAAGTATTTCATAATTCCCATATCGCTAAACTTAGCCGTTATATGAATTTTTACTTTCTTATCTAATAGCTGAAACTGATGTGTTTCTCTTGAATTTAAAGTACAAACCATAATCTGCAATCTCCTTTTTCGGCTGTTAATAACTGAGGGGCAAACACAGGTCGTTATAAAAAGAATTTATTACTCAAGTATTTACAATAGAATTATAATATAAACTATATGACTATGACAACAATATATACACAAAATAGAATTATACAAATGCGTTCGAAAATATACAAATTATCGATAAAGTAAGTCGAGAGAAATGGACGATTGCTGGCCTGCAGCACATATAAATATTGAGGAGGTTTGTAAATTTTGGAATCAACTCTCTACTAAATTTAGCAATTAGATTCAGTCCTTGGTACTCCCAGCTGTTGCACCACTCTTTTCTCTATTTCCTAGAAAAAGAAACGGCATCAGTATACGTTGTAACGTGATAATGATTAAAGAAAACGTAACCACCACCATTAATGGTTGTCAAGATGTTTATTACATAACCAGAAGTAGAAGCAGAGTAAGTGTAAGATTAAAATTGTAAATACCAAGCTGTGGGAAAAGAAGGGGAATAGGAAGCAAAGGGTTCCTATATAGATAACTGTATTCTACAATTTTAACTTCACCATTGTCGTTACCCATCAGTTTTTCATTAAAAGCTATGAAGTAAATACCAAATTGAATAAGAAAACATGGGGTATTTGACAATTTTTTTATTAGATGTTGATAATTAATTTCTGTTTGTTTTTTACACTAAGGAACCATGAACATAGCACGAACTCTCATGTTTGATGTACTAAATATTTTAAGCGATTATTTAAAAAAGCGACAAATAGTATACCAAATTTTAAATTTGTGGTAAACGTACAGGTACGATTAGGGATTATTTAGCATACGCTGTAGACGATGGATGACTTACACCATGTAGAAATAGTAGAGTAACTCATACATGTAATATTAATTAAAACAGGGGAATTGTTACGTAAATATGATATTATAGCAGTATTATTACATTCACAAAAGCGTTTTCATATGATGTATTTTAAACAACTTTTCATATGATGTCTTATTTTATAAGTACCCTAACCAGCTTTTAATCATTGCCGTATTTTTTTTAAACTAAAGACGTTATTTTCCAACATTTAAGTACGATTATTTAATTATATTTATTAACCATTATGCAACACGTATGGAACTATACTTTCTTTAGCAACCCTGGACGAAAGTCTTCTTACTAGAAATATTTTATTACACACACATTAACCCCTTCTCAACTAGATGCTTACACCATTCAAAACTGTATCAGTAATTCCATGACAGATATGTACAGGGCATTTAATTTTGTTTAATAGCCTTTTTTTAGAAATATTAAGCACTCATTCAAGCACCATCTTTTGGAAACAACTTTAATTTAATAATGTTAAATTTTAAACTTTTATTACAAAAAAAAATCAAGACTCAAAAATATCAGAATATGAATTACTTTTGTTTTTTGATTAAATTAATTTTTCGGAAGGTAAGAAATATGCTAATATAAAGAAATTACTTGATTTTCATTGAAATTTTATAATTTTTGGTAATTTTCAAGGAATCTTCAGATCTTTCCTGAACATTAAAATGATTTTTGCATATTGATAGCAATCTTGATTCATCATAGGCAAATTAAAATCATGCGTAGATCAGTCTCTAATATTTGAAAATCAATAGATATAGTGTATATTACCCCGCACTGTGTACTGATTTTCTAAACGTATTAATGTTGCGATTTGAGCAAGAATCCAAGATAAACGTCAAAGAACACTTTCTTGTAATATTTTACAAATCTTTATTTGTAAAATATTACAAGAAAGTGTGAAAATTGGTTATTATTTGGCAATATTACAGGATTTCAGTGTTTGTAAAACTGTTCTGGATATCTGTCGGTAAACAACTCCCTTTTATTTTTTTTTGTAATTTTCTCTTCAAAGTTATTGATGACTCTGTTTCTAACATGAAAAAATATTTTCTTCCCGCATGTACAGAATACCCACAGAAGGCTACAACTTCGCCATCAATTGCCAATTTCAAGTGGATCATACTGTATTTTATAGTTGTATTTGTCTTTGATTTCCTTTCTAGCCATGCTTTCTATGGGTAAAATATCCTTTTTGGGTTATTAATGGTTAAATTAACATCAATATCGAATATAGGGTGCTATGATGCTAAAGAAGTTTAGGGGAAGCACAAAATGCAAAACTTAGTACGTTTTATTGCTTAATTATTTACTTTAGAGTAACACTCTCAAATCGTCACCGAATTTTGGCAACCCCCAATTTTCGGGGGTGCTGAAAACGAACCTGGCTTCAGTTATTGGCGGTCGGACGCAGTTTTCGAGAAAATGAATTTTCAACTTTTCCGCACGACATCACTTTCTTCTCAAATAATTTCCACTTTATACTATGTAGATAGCTCATATTAATACGAGTAGGTGCTACAACACTTCCCTTATACATATCATATATTAAACCGTCATAAAACCTATTATTCATTATGATTTTCTTAATTTCCTTCAAATGTTTACAATTCCGATACAATTGTCGTCCATTGTAATATTTTTAATCGTGCGCCCTCTATATGAAACTACATGTACTGATTAGTATACGGGGCGCTCCAAAAGTTAACTATGAATATAGTTAGGAAAAAGCATTCGAAGGGAAAAGGATGCACTTTACGTGCGAACAGATCGAACTCTGCGTACATTCATACATACTCGATGCTTTAAAATCGTTATAAAACTTCTAATTTATTTGCAATGTTTACAATTTTCATGAAACCGTCCATTTGCTATTCTAGCGCCCTCTATAACCCGAAACGCTTGAATAGCAAATGGACGGTTGCATGAGAATTGTAAATAGTGCAAGTAAATTAGAAAATCGTAATGAAGAATAAGTTTTATGACGGTCTTAATGTATGATATGTATAAAGGAAGTGTTATAGCATCTACTTACATTAATATTAGATATCCAAGTAATGTAAAGCGAAAGCTATTTGATAAAGAAAAATGGTCACCTGCGGAAAGATGAAACTTCGTTTTCTCGAAAACTGTGTCCGACCATCAAAAACTGAAGCCGGATTCGTCCTCAACACCCTCGAAAATGGGAGTAGCCAAAGTTCGGTTAGGATTTGAGAGTTTTACTCTAAAGTAAATAATTACCTTTTATTGCCATACTTATGAAGAAATAAAATTTGTCAGTGTTATATGGAGATACTAAGGATAGTAGCGATAAATTTTTTTGGAATTTGGAAGTTGTTGGCATCGGCAAGAGGGCTCCATCTTGGTTCCTTCTTATACACGAGAGGTATTAGACATACTAGAAAATATGTTTGAATCCATATAAATGGGATGAATGCATATAGCCTATTAGAAGTCCAGATTTCACATTCGCTCGATTTATATCGCGGTAAAAACTCTCAAGGCAGCAAGACATTTTTCTGCACTGAATGAAAAAAAAATTGAAAAATTTGTTCCTGTGCTCTTTTCTCTAGTTGTTTCTTTTTATGGATTTTATAGGGTTAGTTAGAATTATGCTAGAGAATTATCTTCTATCGCCTTCTTCAATAAAGGGTGATTTTGATATATCCTTTATATATGATTTAAACTTTTTTTTATCCATAACTCAAAAAAAATCAAAACTCATAAAATAGTTCACATTTTGGTAATTATCATCGTGGTTCTCTGAAGATGGTTATTAAAACCGAAACGGAAGATTAAAAATATTTATATCTATTTTTATTTTGAATTTATATTATTTTAATTAACCAACAAGCTAAGACATGAAAAACAATTGAAATATTCTAAATCGTAAGAGAAAACTTTGTTGTCCATACTTATGTTGTTATTTATCTAAGTAACAATAAATAACTTAAAAACGTACATTTTAGCCATATTGAATGCCTATACCGTATGTAACAGGATCATGGTATGCCCCCCCTTTTCTCCTTTAATTTTGAAGATAATTGATTGAAAGTTGGGATATCCTATACACATGATAAGAGACACATTTTGACATACAATTGATTTTCCTTTCACTTCCGGTTTCGCTGGAAGTGACACTAACTTTCGATTTTTAAATGGAATACCCTGTATATTATTGCATTTTTGGATTCTGCATAATTTTATGAATCCAACGATACCAAATAAGTGACATTTCAAAAGTCAACATTTTTTATAATCTAACTTTTAGTTTTCCATTTAAGTGTGCCATGAGGGTTCCGCTTTATTCCAAATGACCAAAATAATGCTACAAAAATCGAAATCCCGTCAAAAATACTAAATCACGTGATTTATGAACAAATACAGTTGATCAAAATTGTTTTTGGGGCAAAACTCAATTCTTTCAAATGGAACCATATTGGTACCGTGGTACCATTTATTAGTACTGCTAATAAGAAATGTATTCATATGTCGTATTAAATTGTGCAATAAATACAAACAAAATTACAGCTAAAAGAAAATTTTAGTATTTTCTTATTTTCTTTTAGCTGTAATTTTGTTTGTATTTATTGCACATTTTAATACGACACATGAATAAATTCCTTATTAACAGTACTAATAAATGGTACCACGGTACCAATATGGTTCTATTTGAAAAAATTGAGTTTTGCCCCAAAAACTATTTTGATGAAATTTATTTGTTCATAAATCACGTGATTTAGTATTTTTGACGGGATTTCGATTTCGGTAGCATTACACGAGTCATTTAGAATAAATCGGAACCGTCATGGCACACTTAAATGGAAAACTAAAAATTAGGCTATAAAAAATGTTGAAATTTTAAATGTCACTTATTTGGTATCGTTGGATATTGGAAAATTATGCAGAATTCAAAAATGTAATAATATACAGGGTATTCCGTTTAAAATTCGAAAGTTAGTGTCACTTCCGGCGAAACCGGAAGTGAGAGAAAAATCAGTTGTATGTCAAAAAGTGCCGCTTATTATGTGTATAGGATATCCCAAACTTCAATCAATTATCTTCAAAACTAAAGGAGAAAATGGAGGCATACCATGATCCTGTTACACCCGGTATATTAAGGATTTAATGGAGGTAAAATTTGTCGAAGTTTATCTCAACTTCTGGACACTCTGTTTCATTATATTACAATTAAATATTCAGAAAGCATAAGAAACATACTGAAAGTTACCCTAAAATAGTCGAAAAAATTCGAATTTGGTGTGCCTTATTGGAAATATTTGGTACAATGAAAAGAATTACATACTTTTATTTTTATTAAATAGGGCACTGTTTCATATTTGTATTTTGCAAAACCTTGTATGTCTACGTTTGACTTTTGACATTATTAAGAAATTACGTGTACCAAGCCATGTTTTCAAGCTCTAATTATTAATGCTCCTATTGCTGGCGATTTGTCCATACTTATTCAGCTGTACCATCTAAGGCACGCGGCCTGCTCAAATCGCATTACTGCAAGCTTTACGAGAAGACACTGCAGTTGTAAAGCATATTAGATCAAAATGAAAAAGAATAAGATTTATGATAGGTCTATAGAGTCATCTAGTCTTTATGTAATAGGCCATAGAGTCATCTAGTGTTTAAAAACAGTAACTACCAACTATCTATAAAATGGGTTTAGTAAATAGAGACAAATAACAAGATAAACAAACAGTTATCCCTGTTGCTTTACTTGCTTATTTAATAGTGAAAGGAAATTCGGACATATTGCCCGAAAGCCACACAGGAGGCTGTTGTTAGTAAGAACCAGCACCAGAGAGAGCGAGAGAGCGGACCTGCACCAACGTCACCCGAGATGAAATTCTTACCCTTTGCAGCTCTTTGTTGCGCTGATGCCTAGCCAGCAATTCGAGGTCGGACAAGTACGCTAAACTCTCAGACTTTATTATGGCGCCCTCTAGTTCGGGGCACAGCTTAGGCAGAGAATTCTGCTTTTTCTTGCGTAGCAACGAGTTCAACTTCCAGCCCGTTTGTTGCGGGGGCTTTATCGGGGACAACTTTTCCTCGATGGTCAAGTTACTGGTACTTTTGGTGCTATCGCAATCTGTTATAAAAGTGGAATTACGGACATTGAGGTTATCTTTGTGTTTGGGGGTGTTAGTGTCGACGTTCATGACGTCGTTATCGCCCGTTATTTTGACTAGGGTTACGGATTTGCCTTTGGTGTGGTTCGGATTGGAGTACAACGAAATGACGGTGGTGGATTTGGTGTTGTGGATCGAGTACGACGTGGGTTTCATGTCGGGATTGCTCCCGTTGATGGACGAGGTGGTGGACCAGTTGGGAGTGGGCCCGTGGGTGGGGGAGCTGTATCCGGAGGTGCTCTGGGAGTCGGGGTAGCGGACAACAACACTGGCACCCTTACCGTTCGACGACGGCTTGAAGGTATACAGTTCGGGTTGGCACTCGGTTAAGGGTGAGGTGATTTCTGCTAAAGAGCCGACGGCACTAAGAGTTTTTTCACTACTTTCACTAGCGTCGCTGTTCCTCCACACCGCCAGGGGCCTGGATTGCCCGTCGAGGGGCGATTTGGCATCGGAGGGGGTCTCGATCGTGTTCGGACTCTCCAAATCTTGGATTAGCTGTAACGCGGCCTCCAGTTCTTTGGAGAAGTCCGCGTCGCTGCTCTTGCCCTCCGACTTGCTGCTGCTCTTGGACGTCTGGGTCTTCTCAGAGGTCGTAGCGCTCTCGCTGGTGTTGCTCTGAGGCGACGTCACGCTCGGCGGCTCCTTCTTATGGATTATGGCCCTCTGGAGCTCTTTCATCAACGATGCGTATTGCACCTTCTCCACGTGAGGGCTCGTCGAGTCTACCCTCCGCATTATCACCGTCTGCGGAGCTTGATAGTGAGGCTCCTCTTCCTCTTTGTTGCTCAAAGCGGTGTTTAGCCTAGATCGGTAGATGGTGGGCTCTGTGAGTTTCTCTAGACACTCGTAGATGGGAGGGTGGTTGGCCTGGTTCAGGTTGAGGCTGATCTGCGACGAGCTGGCCGACAGTACTACTGGAGATTGCGAGCGCGAGAAGCTTTTCATGTAACATAGTTTTCGGTCGCTGTTGCTGGTGCTATCGTCTGAGGCTTCCTCTATGTGTACTACAGGGTTGTCTATGAGGTGGCCGTTGTCTTTCACCTAGAAAAAATATGTTATTGTATTTGTAGAAAAGGGACAACGACAACTTCAATGAATAAATATAATAACGCGTCTATTGATATCATTTCCAACTAGCGATTACGAATTTCAGTGTTACCCGAATGGTGTTACTCGGGTAATTCCGCCGTAGTCGAGATGCCGTTGCGTACGCTTCATATATTCGGGTTGATGTAGATACAAGCAATTCAGGTTAGCTTTACTGTCATATTTAACCATCTCTTGTTTCACACGTTATGGTAATGTGATTACTTATGTTTCTATTTCGTCTCTATGACTTATATAACGCAAATATACGGAAAGTTTGCAGTAACAAGTGACCGTTTGCGCATGATGTGAGAAGATTTGTATGGGAATTACCGCATTTAAAATGTGACGTATATCAAATAAGTTTGGTTTGTAATTGAAGCTTGTTGGCCTTTATGAAATCTTTATGTATAAAGCATGTAAACAGTGCAACAGAAATAAAAAATGTTGGCCAACGACTTTACACCGGATTTATCTTTGATGTAATTTTAATGCTGTGTTCGCGTATGTACCGTTATTTATATTGAATAAAACACCATTTTGTCAGTTTTGGAACAAATGTTGCTTTTGCAATAAATGAAGTACCTAGCCGAAGTACGTTCACCATTTGTGAGTGAGATACTTGAAAATAATATTAAATACAAAATGGAAAACTGACTAGCCGTGGAGAAGACAATAGATTCTAAAACATATTCTGTGGCTAACTTTATAGCATGTACACTTGATCCGTTTAGACGTGATCTGCGTATTTACTAGTCAGTAAAACGTTAGAAAAATGTACTAGCAAAACAATTCAGGATCTGATATTAATAATACTACAAACATACTACATCTAGCATAATACTACAACTTTCATCATGTTGATTTTTTGTCAGCGGTGGAGTGTTTTCCTCAAAATGTGTGTACTAATTTTAATTTTGTAACTAATTTTATTTATAGCGCTATGGTACCCTAGAAATTATTATGCGCTATTGCCGTATCTTAAAGTAAATTAAGTAAGTTAAGTAAATTGAATAATTTAGTATAGTTTATTTCATCTCCATTTGCCAAATAAAAAATCCCAAACGGCTCTTATCTCATACCGTGGATTGTTTTTATGGCTAGGCTCAGGTAGACTGTTCCGTTTATCGGCAAGATAATAGAGTCTTTTATTTGGCAAATAGCGATGAAATGAATAGTAAACATATAGTTTAATAATTTACAACAATGTAACTTATGAAATTTCCAATTGTATTTCGATCACTAAATCTTTCCTCATTAAATCAATACGTAATTATTAATAGAATTGTTTTTTTCAAAACTAATTTATATTTATGAACTACCTGACATTACTCAGAAGAACGTATAAACGTTTTCCATTATATTTAACAATCGTAAACTGATATTTAAATGCGCATATATAATTTGGGTTTTCTTGATAAGCGTTAAGTAAATTTGTAGAATACCTTGACCAAAGAAATGTAAATTTTACGTTTTTATTATAATGACCATCGATAATAATACATATTTTTTTTATAGTGCAAGGAAAGTAAGTATATAAAGTGGTTTATAAGGTTTTTAAGAAATAAAAAAAAATGAGAACAAAACTGTTAATATACCGGTACAAGTAGAAGATGAGTTTCAAGACAAAATCGAAGATATTACTTTCGTAGATGACTTTATTACTTTTCTAGAAATATCGATTGACTATGAGTTTTTTTCTTTTCTTGAAAGCTTTCAAGGCTTCGGGATGCATTTTTACATTTATTCACGACTTAAAAATCAATTTTTTCGTCATTTATGTCGCTTAATATTTACAAGTTTTATGTACATATATAGGTATGCTGAGCTCGTCAAGAATAAGGAAAAGTGTGAGATTCTCTAGGTATGCGTAGAAGAAAGAGTGACGCAGCATTCGGAGAGAAAAGGATGCACTTTACGCGCGGCCCAGAGGTCTCAATCCGACTGGGTAAAGACCAGGCTCTTTACTGCGCACCTAGTGGGTGGTCTGATATAGCAGTTTTGATGCTTGTTCCTTTTCTTGACGAGCTGTACATAAAACACACTTATTTTATGTACATCTATATAGAAAAAGGGAGCAGAGCAGAGCTCCGTCCTTGTCTCCTATGATGCCAGTCAAACCATAACAAATAATAAAGCTTAAAACAGCAGATTATGTTTCCGTGTATGAAATACTTTTTAAGATTGTATTAGTCAGCTTTGAGCGGTAACTCTGTACAATCGAGATAATAAACGTGTATTGGGACAAATACTGTTGTTTTTGTGAATAGTATATGATAAAATAATTTCCAAATTTAACATCAGAAGTGGGATATCTCCTGGTGACGTAATTACAGGAGAAAGAATCTAAAAAGTGTCTTTTGTGATGTTAGATTTGGGAATTATTTTATCACAAACTATTCACAAAAACAACAGTATTTGTCCCAAGACACGTGTATAATCTCGATTGTACAGAGTTACCACTCAAAGCTGACTAATACAATCTTAAAAAGTATTTCATACACAGAAACATAATATGCTGTTTTAAGTTTTATTATTTGTTATGGTTTGCCTGGCATCATAGGAGACAAGGACGGAGAACCACATGAGATAACATTAATAAGGTTAAACTAGGACGAGAACTGTATGGGGTCGTTCTTCCCGTTCGTTATGCAACCAATGTAACATATCATGCCGTACTTATATAATGGAAATATTAGGATGTATTATTTATTAGTAAACATAAAGAAGCCGACTACTGAGTCAGGGGGGTTAACGAGTGACCTCCTAAGATAAGCACAAATGGAGTGGGGCGTGTAACCGACCACCGTAAAAGATGTACCAACCACCAATGTACAACGAGCGTAACGAGGTAATATGTATTTTGTAATTGTTTTTATAAGTCTGTTTTATTTTTATATTGGATCGTGGGACGGAGAAGAATACAATAAAGCATTGTATACCATTTTGAAAAGAGAAGTGTATTATAAATTTGTAAGTATGTATATATCTTGAAAAGCAATACGCCCTCAATAGTACGTAAAACGAAGAGATTACCGAAAAGTGCAAATATGGAGGAAATTAAAAGCATTTTAAAAGTATTTCCAGATAGACGTTACTATTACGTAATGCGTTATTCTCAGAACCCATCAGAAAGAGCCGTCTCAGTCGAGATGAGGGACATAATTATTCTGGCTGCTGTTTTGATCAGGTGTACTTCCACCACGATAGATATCCCGTCCATAATGGGTTTAGTGCAAGGATACCTGACCCATATATTCTCAAATCGTTTATTAAGTAGACGAGGAACCTTGTGGTCAGCGAATTTTTTGGAGGCATAGTACAGAAATGTATGGCTTCCAGAAGATCAGGGCTAATACTCTATTGGGTCCTCGTTTAGTTCAAGAAGGAGGCCTATTTGAATATTTGCTTTGATTGATGTTATTTTCTTTTCCCGAATTCAGTCAGTTCTCTTAATTGCGTAACACAGATAAATTTCAATACCAAGCAACATACTCTCAGAAATTACTAAACGAAAACTCGATGTCCATCCAAGACGTCAGCGTTGGCGCCTCGGGTCTTGGTCGCTATTCCACAGCAATATTTTACAAGTAACTGTAGCAACTTCTATGAAGTAACCATGTTTTTTGCACTAATAATCCGCTCAACAATAAGTTTCCTTATGATCACTGATTAAATATATCATGTTTGATATCACTTGTGCTCTTACACTTTTTTGTTAGACGCCAAATATAGAAAAAATAAACAGTTTTAAAACCTTAAAACGGACTTCTCCGCACGTAGAACATCTCTATCTCGAAATTGAATGGCCGAGAAAAAATAAGCCAACACATAAATGCAGAATATATGTTTATGCGACAGTTTTACTTTTTTCAAATAGTCCACCATCGTGCTTTCTCATAACCCATGAACAGGGTGGGGTGTGTCCTATCCACTTCAAAATTAATAGGTGTCATCTGGGGGACGTCCTCAATCAGAATCAGTCAAAACTCGATCGATCCGACACGATTTAATTGAGTGATCGTGCTTTCTTATGACCCATGAACATGGTAGAGTGTGCTCTATTGACCTTAAAATCAATAGGTGTCATCTGGGGGACGTCCCTCATTAGAATTAGTCAAAACCCGATCGATCCGACATGATTTAGTTGAGTTATCATGTTAACAAAAAAAAAATCTCAAACAGTCCACCGTCGTGCTTTCTCCTGACCCATGGACAGGGTGGGATGTGTCCTATTCACCTCAAAATCAATAGGTGTCGTCTGGGAGACGTCTGCGATCAGTATTAGTCAAAACCCGATCGATGCGACAAAATTTAGTTGAGTTATCGTGCTAACAAAAAAAAAATTCTCCCTATGGACAGGGTGGGGTGTGTTTAAATGCAGGAAGATAAATAGTGAACGGGCAACAGTTTGAGTGAAGCTATATAGTGGCCACTTCGTTCCCCAAATCTTACATCCGTTGTTTTTTCTTATGAAGTCATTTAAAAACCAAAATCGATGTCAGTAAACCCGAAAACATAGTTCAAGATCAATGATGATGATTTAAAGAAACGAATTACACAGGAAATACCCAATATCGGACCGAAAATAATTGACAGAATGTGGAATGAAAAGTTAAATAGTTAACGGGCAACAGTTTGAACACGTTTGTGAAAATTGATTTATTTATAAACATAAACAAATCAATTTCACAATTAAAACTTTATTTGCATTTATCTCAAAATGTTTTTATGCAACTTAATAAAATGTTTATAACAATACTTAAAAAAATGTGCTCTTTCAATGTGTCTAACAAAAAATAGGGGTTGCCATTTTAAAAAAGCGCTCCCTGTGATCCTGAAAACGTACGCTACTGTATATAGAACTAAAGTATTTGCAAAGACGGCAAATTTAAAATACCTTTTGACCCCTTGGAGCGTTTTCGTAGGAAAGAAATATTTTGCGAGATATTTCAGGTGTTCCAGACTTCTTTTCCACAGTCTGTAGAAGTGGGCCGACTTAACTTTGTGGCTACACGAAAGTAACACGGTTGACAAAGAAATTGAGATCGAGATGAATACGGAATTAGATAAAAAAAAATTACACATACCATCCCATTCTGTAGTCCGATAGGCTTCCGCCCCGGCTTCTTCGGAGTGCCATTCTGCAGGACCTTAAAGTAGGGCGTCTCCACTCCCCCGCCGTTGGAGCAACCCGCGTTCTCCGCGTCGAACACCCAGCTTTGCGCGTAAGCGTTGTACGCGCTATGTGCGTGCGGCTTCGAACTCTTCGGCTGGAATGAAAAATAAAGAAAAAAAAATTGACTGATGTAAGAACACAGTGCGCCATGTGCCACTTCAAGCACGATTACCCAAGAGGGCTTACACAACGTAATCCTAGCCGGGTGCTTGCCTAACGAGCGAGCTGTGAAAGAACGCGGAGAAATTGTATCGGCGCGCGTGTGTCGCCCTACGTGGGTTGTAGTTTGAGCATTTTAGAATTTTAATTGTCGTTAAGACAGTGGTTAACATGATTTTTGTCCCAAGTACTAAATATGTTTCAGAATTTCTTCATCGTTCTTAGTTTCTTAATTTTTGTGTTCCAGTTCTAGTTTTTGTGTTCCAGTATATTCACTTGTCCCTAATAAAATACGCGTGTACTTGTACTATAAGAGGCATTTAATACAAAATCTGTGCGAAATATGGGTATTTTATTATTTGTGTAGTGCAATAGTTTATTTCTGGAAGCACAAATGTATTAAAATGAGCTCCTACTGTCCTGCAAGACACGTCGCGTCGTTTCTTTGCTAATGGGACAACCGGGATAGGGAAAACCATTATAAAAAATAAAATGGGGCCGAAATGAAAATTACGCATCACTGGATATTTATATTAATTAAATCGTCAGTTTGGTACAATCTGTCAAACAAAGAGACCGTAATTTAATAACTTATCCAAAAAAGAAAAAAACATACAGATATACTTATAAAATTATCAAGATAAAAAATTGTGTTGAAAAATGAGTTTAAATCATGCTTTTGAAATATTTCTTTCACGTGTTAAATTATGTGCCATACCGATATCATCAATAAGGTATATTATAAATTAATAATAAATATATATAAATATATTATAAATTTAAGGGATACTTATTCGGTATTGTATAATCTGCTTTTTCTATTACTATATAATTTTTTTTCTCCTCAAGTTTCATCCTATATATTTTAATAAACTAGGGAGCATAACTATAGTACCCCTCATATTTTGCAGTGTTTGTCCACTTAACATTAAAATAGGTTATCAAGGACTTAGGAGGTAAGAAAGTACGCTAAAAGAAGGTAATTAAACAAATCTTAGTTATGTTTTAAGGTTCTTTTTTACAAAATTAACGCATAAATTAAGAAAATATCCTGAAAAATGAGAAAAAATTTAACAAAAGCACATACGAACAAAAATTAATAATGTGTTACGTCTCTATTTTTACGAATTACTTCAAATAGTCTATTATTCATACTGTCCACCAGGTTATTTAAGACTTCAGGCCACTCCAATAAATCAATTTCATTTTCACGTCTCTTAAGTTACGTTATTCTTATGTTGATGGTTTCAATAAAAAAAAAAAAAAAAAAAAAAAAAAAAAAAAAAAAAAAAATCAAAGGTGGCTGTGGTGTCACATAACACATAAGTTAATCATTTATTATTTACATGCTGAGTTTCAGCTTAAATTTTTTCAGTGTGATTTAACTGTTTCGATAAATCACGTTAAAAGTAGTAGAAAGGGAGGCGGTTCAGCCTGGGAACTTTTCGATCCTTTGATGTTTGCCGCCGACACGCGTCATATTGAGATCAAAGAATACCGCCAGGTAGGTATTAATTGGATATCGACAGGTGTCGTCGTCGGCACACGTCATATTTAGATCAAAGGATGCCGCTCAGACAGGTGTTAATTGGATATCGAAGGGTGTCGTCGTCGGCACGCGTCATATTGAGATCAAGGAATGCCGCCAGATAGGTTTTAATTGGATACCGACAGGTGTGGTCGTCGGCACGCGTCATATTGACATCAAGGAATGCCGCCAGACAGGTGTTAATTGGATATCGAAGGGTGTGGTCGTCGGCACGCACCAGATTGAGATCAAAGGATGGTGTCAGGTGTTTGTTGATAAGTATGCTAAAGTCGTGGACATTTCTATTGATAGGAGGGTGTGATGGCTCTCTTCTCGGAAATAAAGGGAGCCGCTAAAGCGGTGTTCAAAGGATGTCATCAGATGGGAGTGTCGGGAGAATATAGTGTAAAATTCGGTAGGTCCAGGAATTTAGTGATAATTCACGTTAGCAGATAATCCATGGAGTGGTTTCGTGAGAATGAAATTGATTTACTGGAGTCGCCAGCATGCTCGCCGGATTGAAATCCAATTGAAAATCTCTGAGAAATTATTGTTCGACGGCTGTATACCAATAATAAAAAGTACAATACTCTTCGTGGACTCAAAACTGCCATAGAAGAGATTTGAATCAATTTGGAGCCTGAAGTGTTAAATAACCTGGTGGGCAGTATGAATAATAGACTATTTGAAATAATTCGTAAAAATGGAGACGTAACACATTATTGATTTTTGTTTGTAGGTGGTTTTGTTAAGTTTTAACTAATAGACGCTATAGTTATGCATCAATAAATTCAGGATGTTTTCTTAATTTATGCGATAATTTTATAAAAAACCTTAAAACATAACTAAGATTTGTTTAATTACCTTCTTTTACCGTACATTCTTACCTGCTAGGTCCTTGGTAACATATTGTAATGTTAAGTGGACGAACACCGCAAAATATGGGGTGGCGCTATAGTTATGTTTCCTAGTTTATTAATCTATCTATACGATGGGGTACAAAATAAACAGTAAACGGTCGAATAAACTATTAAGGGAATAAAACAGAAATAGGAGACTAGTTTCCACAAATGCCGAAAGATTATACGTAGCTCCACGCGCGTTTCGCCATCCAATTAGCACCACCAGAAGATGCTTAAAATTAAATAAACGATGATTAAATGATCAGTTTTATTTTTAAAGCACCCTATATGTCAAGCCATAATGTAATAGGGATCTCAGTTTTGATTTAAGCAATGTACAGGAGATCCCAAAGTTATATATTTATATTATTTTCAAATAAGATACTATATATTAGATGTATACATACAGATGGATCTTGTCGAGGCATTTTAAACGTATAGAAGTCATAGAAAGTTACCTATTTATTGGCGAAAAACGTTAGTTATATAAATATGGCATTAACCATTAATTTAGAATTTAATTACATATTTTAAATTGTTGTTTTATACAGGGTTTCAGGATAGTTTCTGACAACATTATCGGGGTAGTGACCCCACTATCAGGGACCTAAAATGTAATGAAAAATAAAAAAAACCTTATGGCCCCTACGAGTCCTACGACAGAACGTCACCGAGGCTAGTCAATAAATTGTTAGGTTCAGGACGAATACAGCTAACGTAGTTGACGTTGATATTCTCGCGGCAGTTTTCATTTACATGTGGAAAGTGATGTTTTAAGCTAATTATTTTGATAATACTCACAATCGGTTAGAACAGCTATATTAGAACGAAGTACATATGTACTACTTTATTTTCGCAGCATTAATTTTTTGCCAAAAGCCACTCCCTCTAACATTTTAAAATACAGGATCGAGATTGTCAGCTTCAAGTTGCTGGCAAATTTAAAATTGGTTAAGGGCTTGTATATTTGACCTTGCTGAATTGTTTCAATCTGAGGTTAATTTAATCGATGTCGAGACTGTGTAACTGTTCTGACGAGATAAACGAATAACATAATCCATCACTAGAGAGAGGCGTAGACAAGAGGTAGAAGGATGTTTAATTATAACTTACTTTCTTCGTGGGGCGTTTTACTTTCTTTTTCTGTATCGCTTAATATGTGAGGTATGTATATATAAAGTTATGCCAGAAACTATTCTGAAACCCTGTATAAGGACATAAGTTGATATATTATGATTCAATGTAGGTACGTAAAGTATTTTTTTACTTGTCTAAAAGTAGTTGTAATTTAAATATTTCGGTAAATTGTTTTACTAAATGTTTTCCTAAGTGACCTATCCCATAACAATTACCCATTTTCGTTTTTATTCTTCAACTCTAAGTAGGAACAAAAACACGAAATTAAAATTTTTGGCACTTCTTGCAAATTTAAAAGAATAGAAAGTAAAAGTAAAATCGTAAAAAAACTCGTGAATAATCCGACTGAAAAATGACAGATTTTATACTAGTTTCATTTTATATACAGCCTGTTACACAAAAACGTGACCAGCAAAAATGTTTCTTGAAATAATGAGACCGATAAATCGAGTCAAACCAAGTAGGAAGATTCCAGCACTGCGTCGATTTTTGGAATTATTTTAGATGTAATCGAAGGCTTGCGAGAAAACAACATATTTAATAATGCTAAAATCTGACCAAAAAAGGTAACATTTAACAAAAGCTTCACTATTACCTGCAAAAATATTACCAGAGAGAAGTCAGAACTGAATTTGGCAGAAGGATAGTTATCCAAAGTATTAGATTGGGTTTTACATTCAACAGGAAAATAGCATCGACCGGTTACATTGGCCATCACAGCCACCAGATGATAATTCCATTGCATGTAAATGTTTTTACATATAGAAAGCTTAAAGTATGAACAATTTTGATACCCTCCCTTTAAATATTATGTTCTCGATCTTAAAATCGTCGCGTCCTTTATTGATTAAGAGCATAATTAACTATAAAATTACTTCCTTATTGCCTATGCTTGAGGGGAATATATCGAAAGTGTTTAATTATTTTCTTTCTCAATGGTATACATCAAATATGGGAAGTTTTACTTACATATATATGTAAGTAACGCGTTGTCAATTTGGACAATCCACTGTTGGTCGCCTTGTTTGACAGACTGTATATATTAAAACAATTAAAAATTACCATTACATATCGCCTTCGCAGTTTTTCCCATAAATTTTGTGTTATTTCTGGGACACATATTGTAAAAGTTCAAAATTAAACAGGCACTATTCACAATTCTTCTTCAAATATCACATGTCAGCGAAAGTAATTTCATTTTTGGTAGTTTTTGTACCTCCAACTCTTACAAGAACAGGCGCAGAATTTATAATAAATTTATTTTTTTGTTGGCATTAAAAATGTGGCCCTGCGCGGTCGCGGAGGCCTTGCGAATAACCGAGATATTCGTCACACCTTGTATATTTCGTCGTAATCAGAGAGATAGTTGAAATTTACATAGAATAATCCAAGGTAGCGCGCTAATCAAGAACGTCTACCAAAACAACTGAAACCGGTCTCAAAACAGTTAGCAAAGCATACTTGATTAAGCGAATTCAAATCAAGCGTATGCGTCGCAATATTTACATGGCTAGGCCTAAGCGACTAACGTTATTTACTTATCTTATATAACAAAATTGGAAGTTTCTCTTACCCTGGGAATGATGTATTCGATGTCGGAGACCTGTTCGTGGGACCCGCGCAATAGCTTTTTGTCCCGCGGCTTCGGCACGGCCTGCATCGAGCAGAAAGACAACTGACTGTCTAGGAAGGCAACTACAAGCACTATCGCCGTGGCTATCCTCGATACGAAACAGGCTGAAAAAACAAAATTATTAAATCATAATTGATGCTAATCGAGAAAACACGTCGCAGCACGTGATACGAGCGGCCAACTCGTTTTCTTTGGCGTGTATTGTGTATTGTGAATCACGGCCTACCTGGACCGGGCCGGAGCTCCGGTCTTCCAATACCTTTCAGTGACCTTTACAACTATTCGAGATATTCGAATGGTAGCTTTGTTATGGTTAGTATCGGCTGCGCTGCGAAATTGCGCTCGAGTAAATGTGTGCGTTTTGGTTTAACTTTTCTTTCGTGCGGTCGTTAATTGCAGGGCCCAGCGGCGCACCCATTTTTTTCTAAGAGGGGTTAAAACTTCAGAATTTCGAAAAAATGCGCCCTTTTTTAGTCTTTTTTTTTTAAAGTTTAATTAAGCCTTATTTTACTTTGTTGCCATCTGCAATAGCTTAGCATAGGACGAAAAATGAACAAAATGTTTAGCAGTTTTATGAGACTTGGAGGTAAATACTGGAAGTTTTATAAATGTCGAGTGAAAGACTGTAGTAAACTAGTAGTTCGTCTAGTTAACTACATAATCAACTGTAAAATTTATTGATTAACATATTTATTGACTGAATGGGCCTTCTTCACAAAGTTATTTCTTCGTAGATTAAAGTATTTCTTTAAATAGACAAACGCAATTGATTTATCTATATAATAACTTTGTTATATGGAAATATACTCAAAGAAATTTTAAGGATTACAATTGGAATATACAGAGTCATATATGCAACTCGTTCTTTAAATGTTCTTAGGGCTCCAGTTTCTATGAACTTGTGAAAATTAGGTTGTGGTTAAAGTAAGTGAATATAAATTATGAATTTGAGGTATTGGCAATGCTGTACCACTTCCACTAATACCAGAACTGAGTTTCAATTTCCTTATTTTAAATAAAAAGCTAAATAATTTTTTTATATCATTTTTTAATTCCATCCATTTTTAACAATCCATATAGAATTGTAAATTGATAGAAGTATTTTAAATATTTTCTAACTCAGATATTTTTAAAGCAAAACCCGTACTTTTAATAACCGATGTAAATAAATATTATGGGCTATTTACAGACATTCAAGAATTACTTAAATCGTACACAAGATATACAGAATAAAACGTATTTAGAAACCAAAAAGTTACTGTTTTCAATCTACAAATTAAAAACTCTGAAAGACTATAGTTATAGATAATTTTAAAGAGGACATAGGTTCCTTCTTAGGAGACATCTTAGATATTAAGTAGGTATGTTTATATTTTCTATATAGTAATAGTTCCGATCCGATAGGACTTGCACCTTGACGAAGTTCTAGTACAAACTAGAACGGGTGGGTCGGCTTGCGCGTTTTAATGATTTAAGGAGCCGTACCATAGGTTTAACGATAGTGGGGGGGGGGGGGGGGGTCCTTATTGAAAAACCAGACTAAGACAAGTCCCTGAAGGAGGGCAGCAGCTCTTTCAGTAGTCATAGTGGCAGAAACCATGGGGGTTAGTATGGTGTTATGACACACACGACTGCGATGTGGAAGGCAAGAGGAAACCGACATATTATAATCCTCAGAACAACTAACAAAAGGTTTATCACAAATAATGATGGCGTCTCCTGGGGCAAAAAACACCGGAGGTAAAATAGTCCTCCGTTCGGACCTCCGGGTGAGTACTATTCCAGGAGACGTGATCGAGTGCAATAGTAGGGTTAGTAAGAAGTGTAGCATTTCACGAGTCGGAGCATGGAATGTCAGAAGCATAAGATAGGCAGGGAAGCTAGAGAATCTGAAGATAGAAATGGATAGGTTAGGATTAGATATAGTAGGTATAAGTGAGATGCGCTGGCCGGAAATAGGAGATTTTTGGAGTGGCGACTATAGGGTAATACACACAGGATCGGTAAATGGAAACGCGGGAGTAGGAATCGTTATGCGGAAGAACGCAGGACAGTGTGTTAGATAGCTACCTACAATACAGCGAGAGAGTAATGATGGTCAGGTTAGATAGGAGAAGCTGGAAGTTAACGTCCAGCCAGTCTTAGGACTGATTACCTCATGATGATGATAATAATAGTTACTCGGATTACGAGGTCAATAGCCATTTAAGACGGTATTCGATTGTTTCATAGTTTTGTAACTACTTAATCTAAATCTATTAAAATTTTTTGTTTTTTTCAAGATCTAAAAACAGGAGGTAAAAGTGAGTTCACCGCTTCAAGTAAACACCCAGTAGGTAACAGTGCTTATCTTATTTTCAAGCTAGACAAACAACCAATGATGGCATGACTGACTTGGTCACTCACGCGTATGAACACATACGGTATTTGAAACGTTTCAAATGATGTGAAATGCTCTATAAATTACTAGGAATTATGTTTCTATTTTCCCAAGTTTCCATTTTATTTGAATTAGTGGAAAGTCTTAATACATTCCTATAAGTTCTCGCGAAATGTGTATAATTTCTTTATATTCCTTCATTCGTTTAAATTCCTTCTATTCCCGTTCCATTACATATAGCAAAATTCTTTGGTATTTAAATATAGATATTAATATATAATTTTCGCTGCTGCTTTTTGTTCTGTTCAGATTTTTAATGATTTTTTTAAATAAATAATGTATACATAGAAGAATATATACATATTTAATCTACTGTTTTTTCTTCGTAATACCAACCCGTAATAATAATAAGATTGTCTGTTTTTCGCTACACAATTGCACTTGTAATTGCAATTGTGTCCTCAAATCCTATGTTTTCTTAAATTTCAACCAGTCTGTGATTTGTCCTTTACCCCATGCTGATGTTGATAACTTTTATGTTCCTCGACTGTTATTAGGTGCATCAACCATCACGACAACTGTATCTGAACTTTCTATGTTAATATAATACATACAGAGGCAAATCATTTTACAAAAACCTCACTAGTTATGAACTATTTTTATGTGTATTTAGTACTAAAATTAAAACCCGCCACAGGTAGGATTCGACATTTGTCCCGGATCGGAACCGAACGACATACAGCTGTTTCGAACTTGTTAGTTCTCATCAGTGCCGTACACGGTACGCCGATTCAGGACAAATGCCGAATGAACTTTATGGCGTATACATCTTTATCGATACGATCTCTATCAGTAACATATAAGTCGGAAATCGAGAAAGGAACCAACCAAGCCTAGTGACCAAGCCGCCAAGCGGCTATCAAAGTAGTTCCGTGATGGAAACAAAGAAAAATGTTTTGTAGTTCATGCATGGTATGTAACTAAGCCAAAAAGTAAAAAAAGTCCGATCACAAAATTTTTGTTGGCCTGTGTTTTTCTGCCCCGACCTGTAGGTTTGAAAATGAATCGAATTTCATTAGAGGAAATTACGATCATTAAAAAATATATCGAGCACATCCTAACCTAACTGATTGGAAAACTGTCAAAACGTACCACGTTTCCCCTGTCTCAAAACGTGGAATCCTTCCTCAAATAAAGTCCTTACAATCCTCGAAATTTAAATAATTATTACAGTGAAAATAATTAAACCTCCAAATCAAGCGTACACGAGTGAAGTGACCAATTAAGACCGACCCCGATGCCCGATTACGTGTTGGGTTTTCAAACGCAAAAAAGGCAGTATAAAAATAGTTAAGGCACGACATGGCTTGACTCACCTTGTATATTTATCCCGTGATCATTCACGTTGGGTAATAAACACGTTCGCCATTCTTATTGCCGGCACGCGCATTTACATTAATACATACGAATTCACGCCTAATTCCGCACGAAGACGACAGCTATGCCAATAACAACGAGGAATATTAACCTATAAAAAACTAATAAAAAGAACGCTTCAAGGCCGGTGATGTTACTGGGAATCTATTACGTTGTTACTTTCACATTTTTAAGTTCCACTGACAACTGGGATTAACAGCAAATGATGTATCACTCGTTTGTATGTATTTTACTCGTTTGTTTGTGTTTTTTTTTCTCTCGTACGTCGTTCTCGTATACGACTTGATTGAGATACGAGGGGTCAGTAAGTTCTTGAGATTATCGAGCTAGATCTATAACTGGTTGTTTAAATTTATCATATTAAATTATTACTAGGTGTAGATGCTTAACTTGAGACAAATTCTTATATATTTCCTGAGGGTATGAGTTTAAATTTTGTGTACAGGGTGATACTAAGCGATTTGACGGACATTAGGTACGTCATCTCATTTTGGGAAGGGGTTGGAACCTTCGACGAAGCAACAAAAATAGGAAACCAGTATTTTGGACGCGTTACTGGACGCGGATTTCGCCAATCAAGTTGGCATCAATGAAAGAGATTAATGAAATAAAATTTCCGCGGCGTAGGCTTGAGACATTCGAATCGAGATAGATAGAAGTAATCACTTTAAATTTGTCGTCGTCTTTGACCATCTATTGCTTTGTAAAATATCTCAGTACTGCTGTACGGATGCGATGCCATGTAGCTGTTGAAACGGCGGCCTTCTTGAGTAAATGGGAGATACTTCGTACGATACCACCGAACAGAAATTACAACTAGAAGGTTCACTCTCCCACGGTACTTTTATCTTGCGCTTACAAAGGGCATGCCGCCATGCAGCTGTTGAATGGCGGCATTCTTTAGTATATGGGGAATACTTCGTACGATACCACCGGGCAGAAATTACAGCTAGAAGGTTCACTCTAAGCTTCGTCCGTTAAATTTCCCTCCTTACCCCGTCCCGCCGTCCAGCGAGAATTAGCTAACTGGCGTATGTATAGTATCGTATGAAGTATCCCCCATATACTAAAGATAGCCGCCGTTCAATAGCTGCATGGCGGCATGCCCTTTGTAAGCGTAAGATAAAAGTACCGCCGGAGAGTGAACCTTTTTGTTGTAATTTCTGTTCGATGACAATACTAGATACTAGTAGACGTGTTAGTTAGCTAATTCTCGCTGGACGACGAGACGGGGTAAGGAGGGAAACGGCGGGCGGAGCTGAGAGTGAACCTTCTAGTTGTAATTTCCGTTCGGTGACCAAATGAAGACATAGCCCACACGGCTTTGGACTGGAATCCACAAGGAAAAAGAAAGAGGGGTCGGCCAAGAAATACGTGGTGCAAAGCAGTTATCGTTGAAGCTCGAGTAGCTGGTAAAGAATGGAACGAAACGGAAGCTTTTGCCCAAAATAGAATCCGGTAGAGACATTTCTTGGATGCACTATGTTCCCCTCGTGGAATAAAGTTTAATATAAAAATGAATATATTTTTACTTTTACTGAATTTATGCAAACGTTCATATATAATTTTGATAAAATCAATCAGTTCATTTTAATAAAATCAAATAAGTTTTTGTAACTGACTATTTTCTTAATTGTATGAAAATTTATATGTGTATTGTTTAATATTACTTGATAATTCAATGAAATCTGCAAGAAGTAATTATAAATAAAACTGCGCACAGTGAGTGCTGCCACAGATACCGTCACGTAGATTTGAGATGTTTGAATCGATGTAGGTACAAGCAATTCAGTTTCGTTTGCGGTCATACTTGACCAGTTACTTATTACACAAATGTAGTTTAGTATTAACTATAATAATTTATATGTAGTTGATTTTTAATTTTTTTCGGTGTTAGTATAAATGAAAAGTGCATTAAAAAATAATAAAAAGGGCAGCATTTGTGTTACTTTGTTTACGAATTGGCGTATGTGTCTATTTACACAATAAAAAAAAAACAAGTAAATCGATTTTTGGGAGTAAATTATTGAAATATTATAAACTACCGCCGTATTTTATTTGTGCATTTAAAAGTCTTTTAAAAGCAATGTTCAAACTAGTACTCAATCCCAGAATTCAATTCAGTTAAGTTTTGTTAAAAGTTTCTTAGGTTATTAATTTTTATTATACATTTTGAATGCTCAATTACAATTATTCTAATTACTAATACATATAATTTATTATGAATTGTTCAGCAGTGTATGGCAAATCACCATGGAAGGTTATAGCGTTCAACAACGTCTGCAAATCATCAAATTTTATTTTCAAAATCAGTGCTCCGTTTGAGAAATGTTCCACGCATTAAGTGATTTTTATCCTCGCCACAAACATCCCGCCGAGTTAACTATTCTACGTTTGGGCCACCAAACGTAGAATAGTTAACTCGGTTTGGTAAATAATCAGCCAACACCCGTACGTCACCGAAACGCAAGGTCCGCTGAAAACATCGCTGCTGTGCGTGAGAGCGTACGGGAAAACTCGAGGCAGTCAATTTCTCGTCGTTCACAAAAACTTGGCCTATCTGCGACTTCAACTTGGCGAATTTTGTGATTGGGACTTGGGTCTGCACCCGTATAAAATCCAACTGACCCAGGAACTTAAGGTACGACCATTGACAACGCCGTGTGTTCGCTGACTGGGCTCTGGAGCAGTTAGAAGTTGACCCAAATTTCGCCAATAAAATCATCTTTAGCGATGAGGTCCATTTTTGGATGAATGGATATGTGAAGAAGCAAAATTTAGATGTTTTGAATTTAGCTTTGAATTTAGATGTTTCGACTATTAGTAGAATTTCACAAGCACGTAAAAACAATGAATTGTTAAAATTGCTTCCAAAAAAAACGTAGCTATAATAAAAGAGTTACTAATACAGCCATGTTAGATGCAAGTGCTATCTATAATACGATTTATGAGATGTACGAAAGAAGTAAGTGTTTATGCACTTATTTTTCTATGGTATCTTTAAAAAAAAACCTTTGTAATGGAGTAACTTTCATATATCACATTATGTGAAAAATTAAGAGCAAAACAGTTACTCGATGGTTGTCGTATATCACTGAGCATCTTACTGAAACCAATAGGTTTCAAGTACAAAAAAGATGGTCCTAGACGGGGACTTCTGAAACTTGGCAATATTTCTGCAAAACGTACAGAATTTTTGAGGATATACATGAAAGAAAAAGAGGAAAGTTTGTATGAATTTGTATTTCTTGATGAGACCTGGATTTTCCAAAATGCCAGTATTAATAGCTCTTGGAAAAATGATAAATAAAAAAAGTGCCAAAACGACTAAAGTTGACGGTAAAAAGTAAGTTGTAGGTTTGGCATATTTAAAATATTAAATAGAAAAAATTATAATAAATATTTTTTAATTCAAATAGTATTTTCTTTACTTGTATGTATGTCTTAGAAATGAGGTTTGCTTCCTTATGCGTAAAATTTGTTATACCTAAAGAATAAACTTCAAAAAATCAATAACAAAAAACTTTTTTCTCTTGTAAACATTATTTGAGGCCATAGTGCATAAACACATCCCTTTAAAGTCAAGTTTATGCAAAATTAGCAAATTTTACTTTACAAATGTTAGTTATAATATAATCTTAGTCTTATGACATTTCCTTAAGTTCTAAGTTTATTTAGCAATGTGACAACAGTGGTCGTCTCTGACGCATCAGGTACATTATGACGTTCATTGTTTTTTGTTTTGTATGAACTATAACCAAGAATATTTCTCGGACACCCTATACATCTTTAGTATCCAAGTCTATTGCAGCCACACAATTATAAATTTACTGGTGTTCCAAAGCAAAATGTCGAGCTTACTTACCATAGTCAATGAGCAGATGGTTGCTGTAGTGTTTCAGTATTTTTGACACATCGGCGACGTAGAACCTATGCTCTGTCAATATCGCATTCACAGCATTCACAGTCAAAATAGAAATGGCCAAATACAGTAGGATTTCTTGTCGTCTCGGAGACAGAACACTGACGCACGCCACCATCCCTCCACCTATGCCGATTATAATATTCTGAAACAAAAAAGGAAAATGGTGTTAGGAAATACATTTTTCTACTGCTACACTACGTGATTGGAGTAGAATGAGTGCAGTTTTGAATTCTTGTGTAGGTAATTTCAAAAAAGTTTCATTCAATGTGCTTCGAGTCCAAAGATCAAGAAAAAACGGTTTCTGCGAATCAGTATTGTAAAAAACTCAAGGTTGTAAACAACACCGTCTTGTATTACTCAAGAGCGCGTTTCGGGATAAAAATCCATGAAAAAATCCATGAAAATGTGCCTACACCCAGAGAACGATTTATTTATCGGTACTGAATTACGTTTATGACAAATAAATTTGGTATGGCGACACAAATACAAATTTATCTTAAACAAATAATAACTAAAGGCATTAACAAGCCTTGATCAATGCAAACATATGAAATAAGATTTATTATTCTCATTTATTAGTTAAGAAACACATTTCTTATGAAACGCAAATGTTTGAACTTTTAATATTTGACTTACATATAAATATTAACTACATATATCCGATGTACATAAATACACTTAATCCTTACATATTTCAAATGATCGACAAATACCCACGAAATATACCCTATCAGACATGGAAAAAACGAGTCGACTCGGGTTCATGAATCGGTAACCTGGGGCCACTCCTGCCCATCACCAGTCGGAACAGGCTGTACCCTATCCCGAACTACATAGTTCAAATCGTCTCCTGGTGGTCAAAATCGGAACGGCGCAATACGCCGCGAAGACGGAGATCGCCAGATAGCCAAAACCTATACGCAGGGCCTCACGTCAAGCGCGGACTCACGATATGTGCAACACCCCGGGGGTCAGACAGTGGACGCAGAAAGAAGAGTGACCAAACAGGCCCCAATCGGCGGGGTCCAACGAGCCAGGACTAAGGCAGGTCAGTCTGAATTCACCGCTGTTTGGCCTACCCCTATACGAGGCGGTTCAGATCTATAGCCTGGTAAAGAGCAGTAGTACTGCTCAACGTCAGGATGAGTACGCGCGAAAAGTACATTTAATACAGCCATGTTCAGCGCTTATTGCAGTTTGCCAGAGCTCACATTAATTGGTCTGCTTCTCAACGAAGAAACATATTATGGACGAGTCTAAAATTGTGTTACTTGGAGGCAGTCTACATCTGCCTATATATATATATATATATATATATATATATATATATATATATATATATATATATATATATATATATATATATATATACGCGGAGTGGCGTATACATCTTTCGATAAAGATGTATACGCCATAAAGCTCATTCGGCATTTGTCCTGAATCGGCGTACCGTGTACGGCACTGATGAGAACTAACAAGTTCGAAACAGATGTATGTCGTTCGGTTCCGATCCGGGACAAATGTCGAATTTTACCTGTGGCGGGTTTTATTTTTTGAAATCAACCACTAACATAAAAGGAAGAAGCCGAATAGTTAGGAATACACATAGGTCGCAGACTCACCTGATGAAAACATATATTTATGAAGGGAAAACAACTAGGACTAAAACATACCAAACTTTATTGGCTTATTGGAAAAAATCACAACTTACGCTGGGCAATAAAGTCCTAATTTACAGTAGTATTCTAAAACCCATCTGGACTTATGGAATCCAATTGTGACTCAGGCTCCAATTCCAATATTAAAATACTTTCAGAAGATTTCAGTTCCAAAGTGCTGCGAATAATCGCAAATGTCCCATGGTTCGTCCCAAATGAAGCGATCAACCGTGAGCTAAGTGTAGTGAGTGTAAAACAAGAAATAAAGAATCATAGAGAGAGATACTTACAGATACTAAGTGCCCATCTAAACAGTTTGGTGACACAGCTTCGTAGAAAACTTATTGATAACCGTGGGCAGCGTATACTTAAACGTTATGATTTGATGTGGTTATACTTTTGACATCCTGTATACGCCACCACCACTGACTAGGCATCCAAGTGGGCAGCTCCAGTAACAACAATACCTAATTAAGCGCCAATTAACTAATCAATCGCGTTCCGCCGGTGGCTCCCTTTGCCACGGCAATTTTACACCTGCATCAGCGGGACAGACACAGGCAACACACGTTCAAATTCCACCTGTCTCGGGGGCATCGAATTCTTGTACACGCTAATTGCAATTATCTAACAGTAAGTGATATAATGGCGATTTCTCTTTCATATTTGTATGCAAACAACGGTGGATACGTTGCGCAAAAGGTGCAAAACCTGGGAAAAAAACGTTCTCGCCTCAGGATCACCTGTTCGGTTTATTTTACCTACTTTTACTTCTTCGGCGATATTTCTTGTGTAAAATAACCGGAATATTTTAATGCTAACTTTGCGATTGGCAAATCGATCGACAAAAAAAAAATGGTGGAAAGGGAAAAATGTTACAGTTGTAATCTGTAGTATAACATAATTTTAAGGTAATGACGATTTTTTTATATATAATTTTGCCTTTTTTTTTTCTCGATTTTTGCAATTCTCATGCGTAATTAAATAAAAATATTGCACGAATTAAAGAATTAGTTGTTAGCGCAATAGGTGTTTCTACATATTGGTTTAATAGGCTAAAAATGAAAATGAAATTCATGATACTATTGTTTAATTAAAGTTAATGTTAATCGGTTTATGGATATAAATTAAAAGACAATACAGGGTGAGGCATAGGAACCTGACGATTTTCGAAATGAAATAGGGCCTTTCCTTTTTAACTTTTTATTGATATACTGTTGTTGTTTTAATCCCACTATTATGACATTTAATTTTTTACAAAAACATCAGTGAGATGTGTTCCACCGTTCTGCAAACATTGGTCTAATCGACTTCGAAGATTTCCTGTTACTTGCTCGATCATTTCTTCGGGAATTGCCATAATTTCATACTGAATTCGTTATTTTAAATCTTCAATATAGGCGGGTCGAGTAGTGTACATTTAACTTTTCAGATAAACACATAACCAGAAGTTGCAAAGTGTTAAATCGGGCGAACAGGCGAAATAAGGAATATCGCCGTTTCGAGAAATTAAATTAAACGGAACACAGCCATTGTTGCTCTTGCCGTGTGTGAAGTTGCACCATCTTGTTGGAACCTTACCGCACTTCGATCAGTTCTACGTTGGCGTAATTGTGGCTCCAAAAAGTTACAAAATAATCTACTAAGTAACTTCCTGGAGCTTCTACATCTTGTTAATGGACATTGGTTTCATTATATTGGAAATATTTAATCGAAATATTTAACAAGCCCCATCTTTTGGCAGGTATTTGCCTCGTGCTTCAGACATACCCGATATGCTTTGAGAGAGGCGCCCGGTTGATGGATTGACCTCTTAGACCTTTTGATTTTTCAAATTGGTGGTTATTATGCAGCTCCCTTTGATCGACAATTATCTTTTGTGTAATGCATTCGCTCTTGTTTATGAGTGTTGCTTTTATGTTTAGTATTGTAGGAAAAGGTTATAAAAAACCTACTTCAAATAATTTGGTTTATGATGATACTATGCTTCTGTCTTATTTATTTGTGTTGTTTACGTTTTTCTTTTTGTCAATCAGCTGTATGATATTCGTGCTCAATTCCACCCGCAAAATGGCATATGGGTGTTCTCTTTAATGCTTTCCTCTGTTTAAGTATGGCGCAACGTTATCTATGTTATTCATAAGATATTCGTTTAAGTTTTCATGGAGGTACTTATGTGTATGTTGTTCATTATATTTATATGTTTCTCTAGTGTTTTGTGTTATGGGTGCTTTTTTTATTTGCGTATTATAGAATTTTGCCGCTGTAACTGCATCAGCGTACTCTTCACAACCAGAGTACAGACACAGAGCTCAAAACTACGATATTTCTTATCCTGTCCGTTCTCCCGATTTAATTTTTTGCGACTTCTGGTTGTGGGGTCACCTAAAAGCAAAGTGTAAACTCCGTGACCCGCCTATATTAAAGGCTTGAAACGACAAATTGGAGATGAAATTATGACAATTCCTGAAGCAATGATCGAGCAAGTAACAAGAAGTTTCCGAAGCCGACTAGACCAAAGTTTGCAGAACGGTGGAACACATCTCACTCATATCCTTTTAAAAAAATGAAATGGCGTGATAGTGGACTGAAAATAACAACAATATATCAATGAAAAGTTACAAAGGAAAAGCTCTATTTCATTTCAAGAAATCGTCAGGTTCCTATGCCCCATACTGTATAAACAATATACGCTACTGGAGCGCGACGAACAGTTCACTAATATGGGCGTTAAAATCGAGGAGGTTCGAGCTCTTCTTCCAAAATTATTATACCGTTAATATCGAACGTGCCCCCTTCGAAATCGATTCTTACGCTCTTAATTTATTAATAAACGTATTTAATTTTCTACTGATCACTGGGTAAAGATATGCAACAGGTTACCCACAATCCTTACAACTGCAATCTCTTTACGTAAATACCGTTTATCCGACTGACTAGAACCGTTTCAACAGTAACTTTGTTCAGCTTTAACACTAATAGCATTAACGATTTACCACTTTTTTATAATCACCGTAAAAGATTAATTGCATTATTTTTTATTATTCACAAATTCGTTTTTGACGCATTTAATTCATCGCGATGGCGTAAGAGCTGACGCAAGGCGACTTTAAAATAATTACATACATATAAAGATGTAATAGTGTAACTCGTGATAATCTTTATATAAAAATGACTTTCCCGAGAATCGTGAGCAGCCTATTGAATTATTCACATCATAGGCTTGTATTATCTAGCATTCTTCTGTAATAAAAATGCCACATGTCCACGCAGAGCCTTGCATATAAACATATATCGCCGTTTGACTTGGTAAATTATCTCCAAGGTTTTTTATAAATGAGGTTTTTGCGAATAATACAGATGAGATTTCTAGGACTTCGCGATCGAGTCGTTTGTAGAAAAGCATACAGGTCGATATTATAGGATTGTTATAGGTACATATGTACAGAGCGGCCGGGTTTGTGATATATACAGGACGATAATAATAACCTTGGTTTATTTACTTTTTACAAACTTTTAAAAAGACAAATATGTAAAGGGTATTTCAATAAGGACGCTCAATATTTAAATGTAAATCAAACAAGTTGTGTGCTTGATATATCCACTCATGTTTTTATTTGGAAGAATATTTTATGGCAGTAAGTATGGAATATTACGTCGTTCAAATGTTGGACGTGGTTTTGCTTGGTGGCACGTATTCGCAAGGTCCAATTTTCGATGACTTTGTCGCATAGATCTGGCTGAATTTGCTGGATGACGTTTGTTATGTTGACTTTGAAGGCATCGACTGTTTGCGGTTTATTCGCATAGACCTGTGATTTAAGATGGCTCCAAAGGAAGAAGTCTAAAGGCGTTAAAACGCACGATCTTGGTGGGATGATGCGAGATAACTATCCCTCAAAATGCTTGTGCAGAATGTCAATCTTGGCATGCGCTGTATGGCACGTAGCGCCGTCCTGTTGGAACCACATGTCGTCGGTATCCATATCATCCACTTTAGGTTACAAGAAGTTGCTTATCATCGATCTGTAGGGCTCGGTGTTGACGGTTATGGTGATGCCAGTTTTGTGTTGAATGAAGTACAGACCGATGATTCCACCGGACCAAAATCCGCACCAAACAGTGACTTTCTCGGGATGCATTTGGTGCTGGTGTATCTCGTGTGGATTGGTATCGTTCCAAATTTGACAATTTTGCTTGGTCACATATCCATTCATCCAAAAATGGGCCTCGTCGCTAAAGATGGTTTTTTTGGCGAAATTTGAGACAACTTCCAATTGCTCTAGAGTCTAATCAGCGAGCACACGGCGTTGTCTATCGTCGTTTACCTTAAGTTCCTGGGTCAGTCGGTATTTATACGGGTGCAGACCCAAGTCCCGACGCAAAATTCGCCAAGTTAGAGTCGCAGAAAGGCCAAGTTCTTGTGAACGACGAGAAATTGGCTGTCTCGGGTTTTTCCGTACACTCTCACGCACAGCAGCGATGTTTTCAGCAGACCTTGCGTTTCGGTGACATACGGGTGCTGGTTGATTATTTATCAAACCGATTGACTCGAATGTGGCCACCGAACGTCGAATAGTCGACTCGGCGAGACGGTTGTGGGGAGGATAAAAATCACGTAATGCGCTATAGCAGTTTTTATACTTGTTACTATTCTTGACAAGCTATATATAATTTACCAATATACAGTGTGCAGACTTCAGTATCAAACACGACTGACTATGGGCATTCGTTTAGGCACTCGCTCTCGCACACGCCCTCGGAATGTTAGTCGTGCCCAGTCGTACTTTTTCGTTGAGATGATATAACACGCTTTCTTGGTAGTTGGACAGCAAATGCGTTTAATTAAATGCAATAAGATTACATTAGAAATGGTCACACTTTAGTAGGTGAACGTCTCTCGTGGTTGACTTTGCAAGAAAATTTAACAATGTATGTATGATAAAGTCAAAATTGGTTATGTGAGTGCCCTAAAAGAAATAATCTATTTGATTTGTTTATTTTTATAGACGAGCTAGCTGATTTCCTTTATGAGTAACGCTAAGATAAATATTTTTATTTTTCCGCACTCCACTATAAGCGGAAAAGTAATGTAAGCGTGTAAAGAAAAAGTGAAAAAACAAAATTTTTTTTGGGTTTATTTTTCGTTTTTCAGCTTAAAAACAAAAAAAATGGTTTTTAAAATTTTTTTTACTGTGTGTGTGTCGTCGTTGTCGGCATTTATTCTTGTTAGCACGATAACTCAACTAAATCGTGTCGGATCGATCGGGTTTGACTGATTCTGATCGGTGACGTCTCCCAGACGACACCTATTGATTTTGAGGTGGATAGCACACACCACCCCCTCCTTTGGGTTTATTTGAGAAATTTATTTTGTTAGCACGATAACTCAACTAAATCGTGTCGGATCGACCGGGTTTTGACTAATTCGGATCGGTGACGTCTCCCAGACGACACCTATTGATTTTGAGGTGGATAGCACACACCACCCCCTCCTTTGGGTTTATTTGAGAAATTTATTTTGTTAGCACGATAACTCAACTAAATCGTGTCGGATCGACCGGGTTTTGACTAATTCGGATCGGAAACGTCTCCCAGACGACACCTATTGATTTTGAGGTGGATAGGACACACCCCACCCTGTCCATGGGTCATGAGAAAGTACGATGGTGGACTATTTGAGAAATTTGTTTGTTAGCACGATTACTCAATTAAATCGTGTCGGATCGATCGGGTTTCGACTGATTCTAATTAGGGACGTCTACCAGACGACATCTACTGATTTTGAGGTGGATAGGACACACCCCACCCTATTCATGGGTCATGAGAAAGCACGAGGGTGAACTATTTGAAAAAAAAAAAACTTAAAGTGAAACTGTCGCATAAAACACATATTCTGCATTTATGTGTTGGTTTCTTTTTTCTCGGCCACTCAATTTCGAGACAGAGTTGTTCTACGTACGGAAAAGTCCGTTTTAAGGTTTTAAAACGGTTTATTTTTTATTATCTTGCCACCCTCTACATGTCACGTCACTACTACGACCACTTATGTAAGACCCACGAGCCGCCACTGCTAACACACTAAATAACGACAATGTTACTTAAGAAGCGCAATATTAAACGCTTTGATTATTTATGTGACCCGGAGGCGTGGAAACTTTATAGCGAAAAGTTGAGATAATAAACGAGTATTATATATTTACTACTTTTTCTTCTAAAATTGTTCATGTAATCCGTACTTTACGTAAACTTACATTTCATGCTCGGTCTAAGTACGAAGCCGTCATTAATAAATCAGAAGTGTTGAAACGAAATTTAGTTTTGAGTAATTTGGAAATTGCCTGATTCGCGAACATAAAGGATCAAATATGGCGGAAATATACAAGGCTTTAGAATACACTATGTACAAAAATTAAGGGATGTAAAAAAATTTTCGGTGAAAATTTTTAGTGTTTTTTTAAAGGGCTGTAGTTTGGAGGAAATAGTCGCAGAGCAATTAAAAAAAAAGAAGCATATTGAAGCTCCAAGTTTCAAAATTTCAGATCTTGAGTTCAACATATTTTACCATAAGCAGTTTTTGAGTAATCATAAGAAAACCATGGGAAACATTTTTTTTTCCAAATTTTTGGTTGCCTTTCAAAAGGTCCACCAACTTCGGTAGATTATTTTCAGTGATTTCATCATAAAACTTTTTAGATAATTTTATCGTACGATGTTTTTGATGTATGATTTTAATGTACGATGATTTTTCGCTCAAAGCTAAAAATTTTTCGAGTTATCGTTCAAAGCAAAAAAGTCACTTATGACTTTTTTATACTTTTTTTCTTACAACAATTAACATTTTTTGGTAAAAAAATATGAATTATTGCTAAAAAAACATTTTCAACCTCAGAGAATGAATAGAAAATGAAAAATTCATTCTTAGTAAAAACGACAAAATCATTTCGAACACAATGAAAAAAAAAATCGCAGTGGTTGGAAATCTTCAGGGTTTCTTTGGGATACTTTGAGGTTGAAGAGAAACAGCCAAGTTATGCGAATATCTGTAAATACGCAATTTTTTACCTCTTTTTCAGTCAACATTCTTGCACCGATTTTTTTTTTTTTTTATCAAAAACCAATAACTGCGACTTGTAAACAATACTTTACAGTTTTTAAAACCCTACTTGAATTTTTTGTACGATCATTATTTCCCGAGTAATTAATTACCAAAGTCAAAACTGACTTTTTGCTTTGAACGACGATAAGTCAGCAAAAAATCATCGTACAAGGCTTTTAGATCGCTCAAATTAAAGAGGATAAAATAAACTAAAAAAGTTTTATGCAATCACTGAAAAAAAGTTATTGAAGTCCGTGGACTTTTTGAAAAGCAAGCAAAAATTAAAAACTGCTGATGCTGCAAAATTTTGAATCTTAAGATCTGAAAACTAGATACTTGAGCTTCAATTTGATTTTTAAAAAATTGTTCTGCGACTATTTTGCTCCATGTAACAGCCCTCTGAAAATCACCTAAAAATTTAGAAATGTGTTCACATCCCTTAATTTTTGTGCCTAGTGCAGTTTCTGACGTCACTTTAGTAGGGTAGTGACTACCTCTCCTCACTAAAACTGTATAGAAAACCTCATGTCCCCTACGACAGAACGCTACTGGGTCGAGTCAATAAATTGTTAGGTACAAACCGAATATAGCTAGCGCAGTTGACGTTGATATTCCGTGTCCTGTCTACTATTGTTTTAGTCAGTCGCTATATTCAAGACTTCTTTGCCACTCGAATAAGATTTTGGAGCCAATTTCCAAACAGAAGCATTGAAACTTTCATTGCAATTTTGCGTGTAGCCTCCCAAGCAACGGTTTAGCAACTCGTCTCGGCTCAAGTCATTATAAATCGGTTTGATGGCTTTCCTTAGGAAGCGGCGGCTTATCATGTGTAATAGTAAATTTTAAGCAGCCCTAGTTTATGTAAACAAATGCCTGACAGTTATTGCCGTTATGTTTAGGCAAACGTCAAGTACAAGAAGAGGC
Organism: Rosalia funebris; assembly: GCA_037954035.1. Classification (NCBI taxonomy): domain Eukaryota; kingdom Metazoa; phylum Arthropoda; class Insecta; order Coleoptera; family Cerambycidae; genus Rosalia; species Rosalia funebris. The sequence continues at coordinate 15,266,626 of JAZFAV010000022.1, forward strand.
TCGAGGTTCCTTAGCCCGAATATGCATCGATACGATTCATTATACAGATAATATAGCTTAGAGGCCGACGGATTTGAGTTAGCCAAAGTAATTTTAGGGCCGGTAAAAGTTATTCGTTATAATTCAGTGTAGTTCCGAAATTCTAAACGTGTGCGTGCGTTGTGCAATTATCGGGTAATTTAGATATTTTCTATATTTGTGAGTTTTTCACTAAGTGTTCTTATTTCCATGTTAGACTAAGAATTGCATGTTTAGATTAGGTAGAGAGTTGCTTATCTTGCAATTAATTACGGAATGTGGTGAAAATGCAGGTTGTTGAGGATGTGTGAGGCTAAGAGGTATTTGGATCGTTGTTAATGTTGTATACAGGGTGGACCTTAATCGTACTGGTAGGTTTTGGCGAGGAATGGCCTTAGCTGAGTGGTTTGCGAACGGGGTTCACAAACGTGTGTAGATCTTGGCGGGTGGCCTTGATTAGGTAGGGGCGGGACCCTGAGTGTTGTAACGATTAATGTTCAGGTGATTTTGATGAAGGTCAGATAGTTTGAGCACGCTAGTGAAGACGAGAAACGATGTAAATATTATTAGCAATAACCTTTGTCATGGACGAGTTGTTTTGAGTTTGCTTGTTGCAGGGTTTAGTTGGGATAAGGCACTTACTGTATTTTTCTTATAAATAGGTAATTAGAGAGAGACGGGCACGCTAGTGATCAGCTGGTGAATGTTTTACATTCAGTTTTATGGAAATGTCTTTGTGACAAGTTACCGATTTTACGCCTGTTTTAGTAACGGATTGTTTCTCCGTGTTTTTAACCATTAGACATGGAAGGTGTCCAAGAAATCTGCTACTTGCATCTTCTTCCACTTACATATACCAAGACTCTGCACTGCAGCCCTTTCCGTGCTGCGGATTTTCGTCGGTTGATAACTTATGAAGTAAGGTCGTCCAGATTTCATTTTTCATATTTTCCAATTCGGATTCCGACGTATTGCCAAGCCATAATAAATTGTTAAATAGTCAATTAATTTGGCAGATAATTTACCTTGTCCTCCGAGGTCATGCACGGCCATGGCTTTGTTTGTAAATGCTTCTGACTAAACATAAACATATTTTAACGATATCTGTTGTGTATTAGAGAAGTTATAAATTATGAAGTAAAACATTAGGCTGCACCTAGACTGTAGAAAGCCCGACGCGCTTAGGAAAGAGCGCGAAAATTCAAGGAAAAAAAATTCTGTCTCATATTCTAAAAGGTTCAAAGAATTTTTTAAGCTAATAAAAAATCGATTTTTTGAAAAATTCACAGTAGTGTTACCTCTTAATAAAATTGAATTAGTTTAATTTCAAGAGTAGCTCCATGTACATGAGTATTGGGACACCCTGTATCGTTTATCCTCGTACAAAACGTGCACTACCACAGATCCTAGTACCTCTTTTATAAAATAAACAGTTTTACAACCTTAAAACGGACTTTTCCGCACGTAGAACATCTCTATCTCGAAATTGAGTGGCCAAGAAAAAATAAACCAACACATAAATGCAGAATATGTGTTTTATGCGACAGTTTTACTTTTATCAGTTTTTCTCAAATAGTCCACCATTGAGCTTTCTCATAAGCCATGTACATGGTAGAGTGTGTTCTATCCACCTCAAAATCAATGGTCTGAGGTGTCGTCTGGGGGACGTCCCCGATCAGAATCAGTCAAAACCCGATCGATCTGACACGACTTACTTGAGTTATCGTGTTAACAAGAATAAATGCCGACGATAACGATACACACAGCAAACATTTTTTAAAAACCATTTTTGTTTTGTTTTTCGGCCGAAAAACTAAAAATAAAAACTAGAAAAATAATTTTTATTCTATTTCTCTTTACACGATTACATTAATTTTCCGCTCTGGTATAGTTGAAAAAGTAATTGTAATTCAAGAAATTACCTAACTGTTCCCTACCTGTCCTTATACGACATGATACAGGGTACTTTATGGTGAGTGGCCTATTAGACGTTTTAGAGAAACTACAAATAATCTGGAATTGAAAATTTGTATATGGGGGTTTTTAGCGAGGCTCTATTAAATAAAAATAGTCGGCAACAACTTCCTTATTTTAAATGGCATACCATCTCTTTTATGCCAGATTCGAATTCTACTCATTAGTTTTAGGTAATATTGAATACCATTCCCTATCCCTAAAACTAATAGTTTTTTTAGATATCTCGGTTTTAATAAAATCTTATGCGAAAACTAACCCGTGCATAGAAATTAATAACTTTCACTAAGGTAAGTTTCATTAATCAATTATTTTCCCATAATTTAAAGAGATTAATGCACGTATAAATTACAAATGCTCCAAAATACACAGAATGTGAAAAACAGGAGGTCAAACTTTGACAATTTCGACCTTCAATAAGTGGCTTATAATTTCAAATGGAACATACTATGTTTCATAACCTCATTCGCTTATTTTTTTAATTACCTATCGACCTATATGGACACTGTATATACCTAAGTTGTACGGTGTTTGAGTTATTTTAATTTCTATGTACGGGTTAGTTCTTGCATAAGATTTTATTAAAAACGAAATATCTAAAGTACCCTGTATACATATAATGTTACTTGCGAATTAATTATTTTTTATTATAATAATTTATTTCCACATGACAGTAATTGAACCAATTTGAAAGTAGCAGGAGTAAACAAATAAAAACTCAAAGTCTCAACCTTTCCTTCAAACGAGAAAAAAGTACCACCGATACCAAACATTCTAGTTACCTAACGAAACGGTCTTAAATATTTTAAATAATATTACACAACTAGGTACGCAGTTACCTTAATTAGCACTTCTATTAAGGAAATCTATTAAATAATTGTATCTAGGTTAGTTATCTATAATTTGACCAATTATTACATAGGTTATAAACGGTATAGTTTATTCGCGTTAGACAACGAAATATGAATCAGTCATAATTTGTACAGGGTGTCCATATATGTAAGTGAACTAGACAGGCTTTTGCAATGGATTTGCTTGTTTGTAATACCTTAAGTTAAGCTAATCTGTTCTATTGATTTCTTCCCAACTTATCTACTTACAATGAAACCCATTACGTATTATTTTTATATTTCTCATATGCTCTTACTTTAAAAAAACCTTTAAAAGAAGTCTCGATCTGGTAAATCTGGGGACCTCGAAGGCCAGACGATGTTATAAAATCTTAGAACAAAGTGGTAGAACAGAAATTTTAATACCAAAATGTCGTTTTACCATAACTATGTTGACTTTACATCGAGAAAACAGTTTATTAATTGTAATTGAATTACTTTTATGAGTATGACTAAAAATACTGATTCTGGATATGGCGATATCAATATAATTTTCTTTTAAACAAGTAATAACTTCGAATATAAGTACTAGCAATCCTTGATTATGTAGTCATGTCAGATAGGATTATATATATTATAGGCAGGATATTTACCTTTGAAACAAAACTGTTGGCTATTTTTTAACATAACAAGTATTGTTGGTTTCTTTCTCGCAATTATATTAAAATGGAGAGGAACTCGTACCCGTACTATTCATTTCATTGCTATTTGCCAAATAAAAAACTATCTCTCATCTTGCCGATAAACGGAACAATCTACCTGAGCCTAGCCATAAAAACAAGCCACGGTATGAGATAAGAGCCGTTTAGGATTTTTTATTTGGCAAATAGAGATGAAATGAACTATACTTATAATTCGTACTATTTACCTGGTACAAAAACAAGTAAGTACACATTATTCTAATATGCACCTAATTAAATAAAAACAGGAACACATAAAGAAGAATTTTTTTTATCAGAAATAAACTCTAAATTGTTAACGATTAATTTAAATCTGATTACTATATATCAATGGCGGCTCGTGACAATTGTTATTGGGTGTGCTGCATGAATCACGACCAATATATAAAATAATAGAAACAGAATAACAGAGGAAAACCAAAAACAATTAAACTAGCTCTAATAGTAATTATTAATAATGACATAATATAAAAATCTGAGCAACTTACATTATTGCATTTTCCTAAATTGGAGATTAATACGCCAGTCTTTTTTTGCCGCAAACTTTTCGATTACTTTGTTGTTAAAGTTTGGTATTGAAGCGATGAACTTTTTTTCTATCGAGAGTATGGAAAGGGCTGTTAATCTGTCTTCGCACATTGAATTTGTTAAAAACGTTTTTATCCGTTTTAACGTTGAAAAACTACGCTCAACTTCTGCTGTGGTCATTGGCGTAGTCACCAGAATTTGTATCAATTTTTTGGTTTCTGCTAATGTATCCTCTAAATTATTAGAAATTATAAATTTTAATAAAGGCACTGCACCTTTTAATGCTCTGCACTCGATATTGGAATACAAAACTGATAGCTCTGTTCGCAAACGTTGTTTATCAAAAAACTTATAAGCTTTACAAGTTAAGTCCAATTCATTTTCAGGAAACTTATTATTATATTTTTCGAAATGTTCTGAATATAAAAGCGCTGCTGCAACTAGGTGATTTGTATATGCAAACCGTTCTTTTGCATTGTTTATAATAACATCACAAACTTCTATACAGGCAATACAATGAACCTGTAGGCTGTTATTTGGTCGTTTTCATTTTTGAACACTAGGCGCCGTATTTAAATTTGAAGCTTGATGTACGATAGGGTCTATTTTATTTCGGACATTGTTAATACTTTGCTCGAAAACATGTATAGCTTTCTGTGCTTCGGTTGGGTCCATGTTCTTTTTTTGAAGCTTATTATACAAAACGTCAACATGTGGCATAATATAATGGAAAACAGTCAGCCAGAAGGTAAAATTTTGATCTTCCAGAATACGTCGAAGTCCTCTTGCTTCCTTGGAAGTAACATCATTTGACTCTTCTTCCAGTTGCTCCATACACTCAATAATAGAGTCTCTGTATTCGTAAAACAACATTTACTGTACGAATATTGAAATTCCAGCGTGTAGGAATTGAATGTGGAATATTTTTCCCAACTATTTGGTTCAAGACAGCTATTCGTTGAGGTGAATGACTAAAAAATCCGGGTATATCATGTAAATCTCCTATAAATACGCGTACTTGGGAATTAATAGAACATGCTCTTGACATTATTAGATTCAATTGATGGGCGTAATAGTGCACAAAATGAGCATTTTCATATGTTCTCTTAATTATTGTTTGCACTCCGCCATGTCGTAACTTTGTGCAATGAGCTTATTTTTGTTATTCTTTAATATTGGGTCTATAACATTCAAAATAGTATTAGCTAAGGTTTGAGCATCGTGTTTTTCTGGAAGCAAAAAAGTCCAGAACCTTTCAACTGGTCTACCGTTTGTTACATAACGAAAAACAATGACCATTTGAAATTTCATAGAAACATCTGTTGTCTCATCAGCTATCACTGCTAAAAATGGGGCTTCATTGATTTCGTGTAATATCTCCTCAGCGTATATATGTATAATTATCATAAAAGTCATTAAAAATGTATAAAGAAATATTATATTATACTTAGCGTAGTTTTCCAAACTAAGTTGGCATCATCAGGTGACTTTTGTGGATTTTAACCTGGTTCCAGGGGAAAAATTAAATTGATTTCAAATATTGGAAACAAATGTTTCTTCTTACTATTTCAATAAATCGCATAATATAATTGTACTTTACTACAAAGACGCCTTGGCTCTAACAATAAGACACAACTTATCAAACTGTGACAGTTTGTGGAATGTCATATTATTTGTTTCACTACTGCTAAATTTTGTATTTCGAGTACATTACTGCGTACGTGTATTTAGTGTGTATTTGTTTCAAATACAATGCTTTTAATGGAAATCCTAGCCACATTTCTTCTCTTTTTCAAGCAACACTGCGGATCGATATTTAATATTACAGTAATAATCATCCAATAACAACAAAAAGTTGTTACACTAGACACAAAAATTAAGGAACGTAACACGAATCCTAAATTTTTAGGTGATTTTCAAAGGGCTGTAACTTGGAAGATCTTGAGTTAATTTTTTTTACCCTCAGCAGTTTTTGAATAATCATAAGAAAAACATTGGAAATTTTAGCTAGGAAGCTTTTTAGATAATTTTATCCTTTTTAATTTGAGTGGTCTAAAAGCTTTGTACGATGATTTTTCGATGTTTATCATCATTCAAAGCAAAAAGTCAGTTTTGACTTCGGTAATTAATTACTCGGGAAATAATGATCGTATAGATTTTTTTTCTTACAATAATTAACATTTTTTGACAAAAATATGCATTATCGATAAAAAAAAGTATTTCCAACCAAAAAAAAATGAATAAAAAGTGAGAAATTCATCCTTAAATTGATTTTTAACAAAAACGGCAAATTCAATACTTCCGAACACAATGAAAAAAACTTGCAGTTGTTTGAAATTTTCAGGGTTTCTTTGGGATACCTTGAGGTTGAAAGGGAACAATTAACATCCCTGTTCTATCCATTATTTGCAAACTTATGCCAAGCTAAGCGAATATACATAAAAAAACGCAATATTTTACCTCTTTCTCTATCAACATTCCCGCACGGAATTTTTGTTTATCAAAAACCAATAACTACGACATGTAAAAAATACTTTGCGGTTTTTAAAACCCTACTTGCATTTTCTGTACGATCACTATTTCTCCAGTAATTAATTACCAAAGTAAAAAATGATTTTCTTGCTTTGAACGACGATAACTCAGCCAAAAAGCATCGTACAAGGCTTTTAGACCGCTCAAATTAAAGAGAATAAAATCATCTAAAAAAGTTTTGTGATGAAATCACTGAAAAAAAATTTAGGATTTTTTTACATCCTTTAATTTCTGTGTCTAGCATAAACACTGTTAAACCTATAACCGCTTTCTAAATTCTGGCGTAAATTGAGATAACGCAATTTAAAACTTTTTTACTGTATATTAGGGAACGTATTGATCCCATGAAAGTTCGTATTCACGACAGAATTGCCTTTAATTTAACAAGGGGTCGGTCAGTCGTGGATGGTTAAACCTTTGTCATCCCTCATAGCTAATCTCTTGATAGGGAGAATCGGGGTCTGATGAGTAAATTCCCGCAGTCGCCTGGGGCCTGTACATTTGATAAAATAGTACGCGTCTGAAGTCCCTTCTCGCCACAGAATAAGGAACAACTATTCTGTGCTTCTCGCCCCTTATCTTTGGAACTGAGAGACCTAATAGAACGAAAATTGGCACACATTCATTCAAGTGTAAAAATAATGTTTTGATTAATAAATACTGATATTGCGAGCGCTGCAAACCATTGGCGCTTCATGTGGGGCATGGATATTTTTACTGCGACTAACGTTTCGTTTATCGAATCCACAAATCTTAGCTATTCTAAAATAATAATATTCATAAAATTTCATTATAAAATTTCTATTAGATTGTAAACGATGTATGGTAATTCACTGAGATAACTGTCTTGTAATTTCTATACAGTTTTAACGTAACGGGGAAATGATAACGTTGAAGTGAGGTAAGTGGTCGATAAACCGTAGTGGAGGGGGATCAGCAATGCACTTTTCACGGCCATAGGGCCACAGTTCATCTTGATTTATTGATCGAGGTGTACGTGCGGTTTCCGTTGTGTTAATTGAAACGTTTTAATTTAATAATAAAGCACATCGCATGTGCGATGTGCTTTATTATTAAATTAAAGCCCAGAAAACGTTTATATGCTCATCATCATCATCATTAGGTCATCAGTCCTAAGACTGGTTGGACGCTAACCTCCAGCTTCTCCTATCTTGTGCTAACCTACGCATTTCGCTAATTGTGCTACAACCTACATCCCTTACTATTTGCGAGCAGTAGTCTAATCTCGGCCTACCTCTGCCTTTCTTCACTGCTATTTCTGCCTCCAAAATATCGCGGACTATTCCCCCATGTCTCATCAAGTGGCCTACCATTCTATCTCTTCTCTTCTTTAAGTTTTTCCACATACTTCTTTTCTCGCCGAATTCCTCTAATACTTCTTCGTTTCTAACCCTATCAGTCCATGGTATTTTCATCATTCTTCGGTAACACCACATCTCAAATGCTTGTTTATATGCTCAGCAAGTGAAAAAGCTTATTGGTGAGTTTGATGATTTATTCTACGATGGAGCGAAAGTAATGTGCTGGTTCAAATCCGACTGTACACGTCACATGAATTCTGTGCAACATCAACATAGAAAACAGGGCGGGCCCTTGCAAATTCAATTTAGGTTTGATTTATTGTTGATATCCCATAATGTTCCGCTATACATAGAGAAAATCCGGGCAAAATGGAATGGGTGGGTAAAGCGGAAAATGCAAGTTTCGAACCTTTTACAGAGAACTAATTTTGAACGTATAGTTTTCTATACGTTCAAAAATTGCGCTTATGAAAAGTGGATGTCGCTAGAGCATCACTATCGTAGTTCAGTAGTTTACAAGTTTTAAGTGTGAGTATGTTTTTACTGTTCTCAAAAAAAAAAAAAAAAAATTGAGAGAAGTTTGTAGTTAGTTTATTGCTACGAATTACCGTGTACAATGTAATGAAGTCGGCGTTGTTTACGAGCTTGTTATTCTAACCTCGAATGTAAAGGTACGTACAAAAGGGCAAAGTGGAAAGTTGAAGGTAAGGGCAAAGTGATAACTTCCCGCTTTGCCTTTAGCTCTTATTTTGTGTATATTGTACGATTTCGATAAATACTGGGCATTATTTTAATTTATTTGCAGATGGTGTACAAATATACAAGAACTTCTACTCAAGCTTCATGGACCGAAGAAAACATGACGCTAGCGATGGAAGAAGCTCAAAACACTCCTATTTCTTCTGCTGCAAAGAAATATGGAATACCACTTGGAACGTTACATCGTCATATAAAAAAGGTTCGCATAAAAAGCAGCTAGGAAGATTTAGGAGTGAATTCACATCAGAGGTAGAAAATCAAATTAGTGAACACGCTAAGGAGCTTGATAATAGATATTATGGTCTAACGAGAGAACGTTTAAAGGAACTGGCATTCAAAGTTGTAGATCAAAACGGCATTAAACATCCATTCAAAAATAATAAAGCAGGAGACGCCTGGGTGAAGGGTTTTATGGTACGACACTGATTTATATTTTCATACTCCCGAACCTACCAGTATTGGGCATTGTTCTGCGTTTAACAAGCGGCAGGTTGAACATTTCCTTGACAACTTGTGGATTATAATAGAACATAATTTACTACAACGTCCAGACGACATATTTAATATGGACGAAACAGGAGTCAAAACTTCAGCACAGAAACCTCCAAAAGTCTTGAGTAGCAAAGGAAAAAGGCAAGTTGGAGTGGATAAGTTCTGCAGAAAAGGGGCAGACTACTCTATCATAGGTGTCACTATTGTGGTGCCACTGGAAGGTTGCCTCCACCGTGTTTTATCTTTGGAAACAGAAAGAAAATGAATGACAGATTACTAGACAGAGCGCCCATTGGCGCCAAGGCCTGGTGTACTGATTCGGGATGGATTACAGGCAGCATCTTTGTGAACTGATTGAATTTTTTATTGAGCGTGCACGTCCAAGTAAAAACAATCTTGTCTTGCTTATTGTAGACAATCACAGCTCACATCAAAATTTAGATGCTTTAAATTTGGCAAGGGAGCCTGGGGTAATACTCCTTTCAGTACCACAGCACATAAGTTACAGCCACTTGATGTGGCTGTATACAAACCATTTAAAACAGCTTTTGAAGGAGCAGTAGATATGTTTCAGAAGAATCATCCGGGAAGGAGAATCACATAATTTGATATAGCACAACTAGTAAGAGTTGAAAAGAATGCTACTATACAAACAGCAACACACAGTTTTCGAAAATGTGGGATTTTCCCATATAATAAAAATATTGTTACAGATATTGATTACACTCCGGCTGAAGTCCATTAGATCCCTCCTGAAAGTTCAGAAGATAAGGTTATTCAGAGAAATCAGAAGCCGACAGATTCAACAAATGAGATTACTGATTCTTCAGACGACGATATTCCTTTGATATTTGTCAAAAAAAGGATCAAAGCTGCTACGTAAATAGCTGACACTTATACTACAGACCATCCATTTTCTCAAGCTGGTCCTTCGTGGATATCCTCAGAGAAAGTTTCGGATAAAACACCAATCGTAGGATCACCGAATGATGTAGTAAAAAAAAGAAACAGAAGTGGTTACTTTTAAAATTGCCCCACATTCGACACATCAACAATCACCAACAAGAATATGAGTTTTGATATCACCAAAAGATATTTTGCCACTACCAAAGGCAATATATGCAATTGGAGCAGGTAGAAAAAGAAAATGCTAAAAATCTGAGATACTTACAAGTTCTCCATACAAGTTGATGATGGAAAGAAAGGAAAAAATGAAAAAGCCTAAAAAGTACAATATTTCCATTAGCTCAGAAAATAAAAATATTTCTACAAAAGCTAATAAAGAAAACAGGGCAGTGTAATTAAATGTGGATACAGATGTATTCTGTTTAGTTTGTACAGAAGAATATAGCCATCCTTCAACTGAAACATGGATACAGTGTTCTATTTGTGAAGGATGGGCACATGAGCTGTGTGCAGATCTCTCTGGAATGGGCGGTTTTTACCTGTGCGATATTTGTAGGCTCAGAGGATAAATTGTGTTAGTATGAATTTAATAAACGTTTTTTATGCAATAAGTACCTACTATTTTTAATTGATTTTCCATTTTGCCCTGCTGTAAGGGGTAAGTAAAGTGGAAAAAAGTTATTCCGGAATATTTAGTTTATAGAAAAACATGTAACTATATCATAATATAAGTACTTTATAATAAAGTAGCTAAGATTCTACAGAATATTTTCTGAAAATGTTATATTTCTAAAGCAACAATACATACGGTTTGAAACAAAAATTGCTAAGGTTTTCCGCTTTGCCCGGTTTTCCCTTACTAGGTAAAACACGTTTTGGCACAACTACAATGCAGTTCCAGTTACCAATTCACAGAATATTATGAGCGATATATCAACTGTGCGCGGGGAAATTATAGAGAAGATTACACGTAAATTACAAAATAGATGGTTGTGGTTATGTGGCGACGAGATGAATGATCGTAAAAAAATCTATCGTAAATATTATAGTACGTGTATGTAAGTACATACAGTGTTATATTTACTTGTAACAGTTTAGTGCGTTTGTTACTCATTACTTCGTATTATTATTTTATTACCCAAAACGTCTAAATTATTTTGTTGCCATAGCCTACCGTGTCATTAAGCACCCCAACGTTTTCAAAATAAAAAACCCTCTATTTATTACATACTTAAATAAAAAAAATAACTTCGTTCTTTAGAATATTTGATATAGGTATCTGTAACTTTTTATAGGACATCGATAATTTTTTACATTATTTGTGACGAATTTTTTTTTGTAATCTAATTAAATTCAGATTGAAAATACTGAAATATTCCTCGCCTTGTTTCAAAATCCTTCGATAGGGCTATGTAGTGATGTAGCAAACAATACATTTTGCTTCACTTACCATTTTCTTGCTGTTTGTCTTCTTTTGTTTTTTTTTGCAAAAGAAAAATATGAATTTAATTCCTTACTTTGCGAACCCCCCGTATTATGAAAGTATTCCCTTTTAATAAATTAAGGGTTGATACCGGCAGATCTAGCGACAATCTTATGAAATTTCATCTTTACGAGGACAGAGGAGTCGGTGAATTATTGAATATTCATGCTGGCATGCTCTGGGGATGTTTTGTTTTAGAGTATAATACTTTACGGTTTAAAATATGTAAGAACGCATACTATATTCCATAAATTCTTTATCTCGGAGATTTATTTTATATCCTCAGAGATGCATTGAGCCGTCTTACATTTTTCCCTCGCTACATTTCTGTGCGCCGGGCATTTTACTGACCGTTTCTGGTTTTATACTATTCAGAAAGATATGTATTTACGAGAGGGTACCCAAAAGAAACCGAAATTATTTTTTTTGCTTTATTTAATTTTTAAATAAAAAGCCTTCAATCCCCTCGAAAATACTTTCCACTGGCACTAGTACACTTGTCTAATCTTTTAATTTCATTGTTCAATACATTATTGAAATTCGTCTTCTGTGATACCCGACAACGCCTCCAACGTTACTTTCTTCACCGCAGCAATGTCCGTAAAACGCTTTCCTTTTATTTTTCTTTTCGAGAAATAAAAAAGTCGCAGGGGGAAACTGGGGTGAATAAGAAGGATGGGGCAGAGGAGTTATGCCATTTTGGTCCTTGTTTTTGTTCAGCAGTCGAGGCACGAATTTGGCAGCCGCCATTTTCATCCCCAAATTTTCCGTTAAAATTCGCTAAATTGTACTCCAAGTCACTCCAGGCAGCTCCATAATTTCGTCAATGGTCCGTCCTCGACCTTCCAGGACGATTTCGCGCATTTTATCAACATCTTGATCGGTTCGAGCCGTGAAAGGACGACCAGAGTGAGGTTTGTCATCAATTGACATCTCACCTGTTTTGAAACGGGAAAACCACTCAAGACTTTTCTCAATAGTGAGAAAATATCGGGAAAACGAATTTTCCCAATAGCATCATTCTTGTAGGCCATTTTTAACATTTCAAGAGCTTCTGTGCCAGTTTTTCCTAGCAATCAGAAACAGCCATTGCAAAAATGACGAGCACACAAAACAACTCTCACTAAAAAATTCACACAAGCTAAACAGAACCGCCCACCACGACATCCGTTCAGTTTCTTTTGGATACCCCCTCGTATTTGTAAGTACTACCGCTAGCAAAAAAAATAATAAAAAAATAAATTTTCAAAATTATACAACAAAAACCATTTTAATGCTATATTCTATTCCGAGAATTTACCATTAGGGAGCTTGAGCGATCCTAGTATCGCTTCCGGGCTGCGGGCTAGGATCTTGTTCAGCCGTGCTGCCTCAACTCCTTTATTTATCTCATTACAGAAAGAAACCCAACTACTTCTTTGGGCTTCCCTAACCTCAGCCCTATACTGATCCCTGGCAGTCCTATAGTCCTATAGTTCTCGGAATCAGATGAGGAAACCTTAGACCATCTCATCAAAGCACATTTTCCGAGCTTTTATAGACCGGAGAGGGGAGACATTTCCGACCCGCTAGTAGAGGCACATAGGACCTGGGCGGTAAACCGAGAGGGGGATGACAGGGAACTTGTGAAGGAGATAGTCACACCGGCTAAGATGAGGTGGGTCTTGAGGTCCTTTGATCCATATAAATCGCCGGGACCGGACGGCATTTATCCGGTACTTCTGCAGGAAGCAGAAGAGGTAATCCTCGGTCCACTCATAAGGATCACCAGGGCCAGCTTGGCACTGAAGATGGTCCCGAAAGTGTGGCTACACACAAGGGTTGTTTTTATATATAAGTCGGATACACGTCCCCTAAGGACTTTCGACAGATTAGCCTTACTTCATTTTTACTAAAAATGGCCGAGCGATTAGTTGACAGGTACCTTCGGGATACTGTCTTAATAGAGAAGGGAGCCAGCATGCTTATCAAGCTGGTAAATCAACAGAAACAGCTCTGGATAAGGTTGTGTCATCGATACGGTCGCAACTGGACTCCGGAGGATACGTTGTCGGCACCTTCCTTGATATTGAAGGAGCCTTCAACTTTACATCCAGGGAAGTGATTAGCGGAGCATTAGGTAGATGCTACACCCCCAGAATAATCGCTGAATGGATAGACCATATGTTGGGAAACAGATAGTTTACTGCCAATAAAGGCAAGACTACCATTGAGGGCCGAGTCGACTCGGACTGTCCACAGGGAGGGGTATTGTTCCCCCTTCTGTGGTGCCTAGTAGTAGATGAGCTGCTTGAAAGGTTAAAGGATTACCAAGTAATTGGCTATGCCGATGATTTAGTAATAATAACGAAGGGCCCTTTCCTGGAGCCGATTCTCGATATAATGCAGGAAGCTTTAAACAAGGTTGGGAATTAGTGCAGGGGGAGGGGACTCTCGGTGAATCCCTCTAAAACTGAGGTGATGGTGTTCACCAAGAAATATAAGTGGAACAAAACATATCCGCTGAAACTTGGTGGCCAAGAACTAAGCTATAATAGCAAAGTGAAATACTTAGGAGTAATCCTGGACGGGAATCCGACTTAACAAGTTAAGAGGATTGATTCTTAGAAGTATAACCGGAACACTAAGATCAACACCGATCGAGGCGATGGGGATACTGACGGGTATACCACCTCTTGATGTCATCCTGAAAGCGGAAGCCGCAAAGGCAATACATGAATAGGAAGGTAAGGGACCTGAATAGACTCTCAAGAGAGCTAGCTGAGGAGGGACTCCTATGGATGCCCTCTGACAGTACGGGTGTCCACTTCCTGTTTGACAAGAAATATAAGATCACCCTCACCAGTAAGACCGATTGGATGGAGGGTCGAGCTGGATTTCCGCTCAATGGAGACATCTGGTACACGGATGGAGCTAAGAGTGGGAACAGAGTGGGTGCGGGGGTGTATAGGCGACGCGACGGGATAGATAAAACCTTCCCCTTGGGCAAATACACTACCGCACTCCAGGCCGAGCTAGTTGGAATTACATACGGTGTTCTGGGGGCCGACCAAAATCGGACCCAGGAGAAGGTATGTATCTGCTCGGATAGCAGGGCGGCGTTGGCAGCCCTGAATTCAGCAACGACAAAGTCGAAGCTGGTCTATAATTGCTATGAAACATTGAACCACTTGGCAGGGAAGAGACCGGTGGAACTCTTATGGGTACCTGGGCATAATGGCATTAAGGGAAATCTAATTGCAGATGACCTTGCCAGATTAGGGACCAGGGAAAACCTCTATGGACCAGAACCTGCAGTGGGAATAAATCGGAATCTGATCAGAGACCGCATCAATGGCTGGGCAAGAGACCAGCACAATAAAAGATGGAGAGGAGTAAGGGGTTGTCGAATAACCAAACTCTTCATCGAATACTCAGAGATTGAGAAATGGGCCCAAGAATTCATTAAGTTGAACAGGCACAGAGCCAGAACCCTGCTGGGAATCATAACGGGCCACCATAGTAGCCTGAATGCATATAAGCACAAGCTGAGGCTGACTGATAGCCCGGCCTGCAGATACTGTAAAGAAGACGAGGAAACCTCTATTCATCTTCTTTACACCTGCCCCGCACTGGAGGAGAATAGGTATCTTATATTAGGGACCCCTATTATCCTAGAGGAGGCGAGGCTCAAGGCGGGGGACGTGCCTAAATATCTCCTTTTATGGGATAGCATTTTTGGATAATGATCCGGATAAGAGGGGATCGCCAAGGGACTACCCATGCGATCAGTGGCTGATGAGGCTCAAACCTATATAATATAATAATATATTCTATTTCTTAGTTATAACCTTTCTTGTCCAATAGAACCTTTCTTCAGTTAATAAATTCCCTTTCGTCGAGGCCTTATTAATAATTTCAGGAACTATTACACGCCCACGCGAACTCAACACGAACCTTAATTAAACAAACAAATTTCATTTTCCGACACCGAAAGCACAGTACGGCAAACGAGACTTCTATTTGCAAGGAAATTTATTCATCGCCCTCCCGGCCTCCAGCCGCCCCTCGTTTTCCAGTCGGCGGCGTCGCGTATTGCGTGGGGTTATTTCTTTCAAATGTCAGCGTTTAATCGTCAAACAATGCGTGAAATAGGCGGCTACTGTGTTAATACGGAGACATTTTGTTGACAAATATTTGTGTTCGACGCCCCAGTTCGTAGCACGCATCCGAGTGTCGATTCGTGTTATTAGCACATAGGCGTAGGTGCACAATTTTTCGAGGGGGTTAATTATAGGAAATGAATAAAATTGGGGTGAGTAAATGGGTGGACGAAAATTATACCTGAAAATTATCAGTAAAGCGCCTGTTTCAGCGAGCCGTAACAACCGTAACATGCCACGAGACAAAAAATCCAGACCATAATTACTGCAAAGCTTTAACTACAAAGTGTTATTTGCGGACATGTGTATTAAAGGAAATGGTCAAGATGAAAGTGTGCTTTATCACCGAACAAAATTTTTTTGCAAAAATCCGTACCACCCTCTTTCTTTTCTAATACCCAATTAACAAATGTGCGACGTTGTAAATGACCCGTAACTTTTAATTATTGTGTCAACTGAATTTTATATGCTAACAGATGCAGATCCTTTTTTAAAATCCGATGCGTGGTGGCTCTTGACATAATTGTTGTGCACGACGTCGAATTGATGTGCTTGGATACTCGTGGACACTTTCTCTCACTGTAGCAATATTTTCATCAGCAGCACTGACCACGACGAGGGCGTATTGGTGCTGCCTTATCAATAACAGAACTGGTCTCTTCAAATTCCTAGATTAAGTTACGTACTGTTAACTCTGTAGGTGCTTCATTCTGCCCTAATTTTGTGCGATTTTATCTTAATGCAACTGTAAACGATGGCTCAGTTTCATGAAACAGTTGTACATACACTATCCGTTGTTGAACTGTTAATCGCGGCATGTTGACGTCATATGGTTTATAGTCATTAAATATTGACGCCCCCACCTTTAACAGAACACAAATGGCGCGCAATTAAAAACCTATAGTTCAGTGAATCAGTGGCAACTTTTATTGTGCTAGATATCTTAGAACATATCCGTTTATCGTGGAACACCCTATATACCTAAAAGAAACACGAGTGAAGAAAAAATTACTGACTGATGATTGATGAATCCTCGCATAACTGGCCCGCTTTACATAAAACACGAACAAGCGATTTGTAGGGAATAACATAAAATCGCGCCATATCTCCGTATAAGTACTGTTTTTAGAGAGTTATTGATTTACTATATGTACACATTTGCATGTCGAACCGAGTGTTGGAACTCAATCATATTTGTTTGATCAAGGTACGCAGATATAGCGGGGTATCGTGTCGGTGTCAGGAGGATGACAGGCAGTCGTGAATCAAATGGATTTGTGGAGGAAAGTGAAATCTCAACGATTTGTACACGTTGGCTCAGTATCTAAGCTTATCCCAATATAACTTGTTGGAGAGAGGAATTTTCACAACTCGACGAAAAAATGAAAGAACAAATAATGATTTAATACATAAAATCAGTAACGTATATAGTGCGTGGGAAAATTGTGGAAACACCGATTGTAACTTTATTTAATTTTATGTATATATTTGTAATTTTGCAACTCTGCGAATTTAAGGGGGTAAACAACTCTAGAGGCTGAAACACAGAGAAAATTTCGGGAATTTTTTTCAAAAAAACTAAACAACATATCGAAATTTGGTAAAAAGTTCTTTATTATATAACTATTCAAGTGTGCTTTTAAAGTTTTTTTTTTGAAGCTGTAAACAACAAAATGGCGGCTTCTCAGTATTTTTCCCTGGACATCTTTTTTTTTATGGCTGTGTGGCCGAAACAATAACTCCTGCAAATTTAAAGATAGAATCATGAGCCAAGAAAATTTTGATTTAATATGATATTAGATACAACAGTACGTAGGATTTTTGTTTTAAATAGATTTTTGTAAAAATGGCGTGTTTTTGAAAAAAAGTTCGAAAAAACGAAAAAATCGTTAATAAAAATTGAATTATGCATTATAAAAAAAAACTAAACAGTATTGTTGAAGAGAAAGTAGTTTTAAATATTCACTTAAAATTTCAAGCCAATCGAACAAAAATTGTTCGAAATATCGGTTCGCCCGACTTGAAATTGGTTGTTTCGAGAAAAACGCGCTTAAAGTTTTAAGTACTGAAAAAATAAGAAAAAATTCAATGTACCTTTAATCTGAGATGCGCGCATAGAGCAGGGAAAGGGGCCGCGCTGCATTTAAAATTTGAGCCTTTGCAGATTTCTCCCGTGCATGAAACTTTGCCACGTGATTTCTACGATACTAAGGTACATTTTAAGCGAAAAAAAATCGATTTTTAAAAAGTGCTATGTGCGCCCAATTTTCGGTAGAAATAATGTTCCAAATTTATCAATTGTGAAAATAATAATCGAAAAATTCGAAAGTACTGGTTCAGTTATTGATGTGAAACACACGAGACGAGCTCGTAGTGGTCGTTCAGGGACCTCGATTCGTCATCGTGCACAAGAATTGGACATTTTAACAGCCACTCTTCACCGTATTCTTACTAAAGATTTGGATCTCCATGCTTACAAAGTCCAACTGACTCAACAACTTCTGCCAACAGACTATGCACAGCGAAGAGAGTTCACCAATTGGATCGTTGACAACAAGAAGTGAATGCCGATTTTGTGGGCAAATCATCTTCAGCGACGAAGCCCACTTTCACCTTGATGGTTTCATTAATAGGCAATATTGCCCCATTTGGGGTTCAGAAAATCCATGAATGATTCATGAGAAACAAATGCATCCCCAACGTGTCAGTGTTTGGTGTGCATTGTGGTCTGAAGGAATTATTGGACCATTTTTTTTTTAAACGAGGCACGCAAATGGCGAACTTCATCGTGATATGATAATCCAGTTCTTTGTGCCTCAATTTGAAGACATTGCTCTTAAAAACATGTGGTTTAAGCAGGACAGTGCCACTTTCTATACCACCCGTGAAATATTGACGGTCTTGCACGAGTCTATTCCTGGCCGTGTCATCTTCCGTTTTGGTGACCATAATTGGCTGCCACGATCTTGCAATTTAACACCTATGCACTTTCTTCTATGGGGTTTTCTGAAGTCCTAGATTTACGACAAGCCCACGGCCACTCAAGCATTGGAGGCCGAAATTTAACGCTGTATCAACGAAATATCGCCACATCTATGTAAAATCGTTTTTGAAAATTTTACTAGAGGAGTACTCGTGTGTCACCAAAGCCGTAGCGGCTATTTACCGTATGTGTCGTTCCATACATACTACCCAAATATTTACATCGTAAATCAATAAATATTTAAATTCTTTGCTACAGAAACCATGTTTTATTTAAAACTTACATCTTGCGCTTTTATTGTAACACCTTTTAGTATAAAATATTTTTTTGTTGAAAAATACAAAGCAAGTAAATATTTTATTTTTAACGCAAATTTTAAAGAAACGATTGGACATCAAGACCAGGGGAGAAGCTACGTCTTATTAAAACTAAATTCTTTGGGAGGAAATATTTTAGAGGATTACGATTTTGGAAAAGAAATCAAAGAGGGTAAAATCAGGTGAATGTAGTGCCCATACACTTGGTATTCGTCGACCTATCTATATGCCAGAGAAATCCTTAACGTTAGTTTCTTAACGTTGAGTATCACAAAGAAATTATATGGATCATGTGACGAAGGCTAACTGAATGGCCACTACGTTCACCTGATTTGACCCCCTTGAATTTATTTTTAGAATCTGAGAAATTACTCTGTAAATTCAACCATTCTTAATACGTAATATTTATTTTAATCGCCTAAAACGTAAATCGATGTCCAAAGTATTTTACATTATTTAGGGCTGATACACTCACCCATGATCCGGCGAATATTATGCTGTAGAGATGAAGTTCAGTGACGGAAATCGCGAAGAAAATGCCGGCCATCAACTGAGCAGCTCCGCAGGTTACATACAGGGTACTCCATAATATTTGTAGGGCCGTCCACAGTCTTCCACAACTCAGGCACATTACGCCCTTGAATAAAAAAGAAAAATAAATATGACACATACTCGTAGCTCATTTATAACTTTGCAGTAAATGTGATAGAGTTCACATACTCATGGCTCATCCATAACTCAAATTTGATAGATGAGATAGTGAGGAGTAGTAATAAAGTGAATAAGAGTACTACCCAGATAGGGTTATTTACAAACTTTTATCGTGTGTATATAATAAACTGGCAATGTATAGATATATAACAACATCTCATAGAAAAGTATTTCAAATTGAGACTTGGGTTGGTGACCTTGACCTTCGGCTAAAATTAACACGTCGTTTCAAAGTCAATTTAAATTTCTTAAACCCGAAGCCTTATTTGTAATAGTCACAAGCCATAGAATGGGAAAACTTCGAGGTCATATTCATACATTATGTAGTCAAAGAAAGAGGTGAATGGCTTCTAGGTCACTTCAAAGTCAAGATTTTTGTTTGATCAAAACTAATATATTACAAATTCTTTACATAAAACAGAGAAAAATTAAATAATTAAGTCCCATGTGACAAATAAAAACAGTACTTGTTTAAGCAAGGATATTTGAACAGTAATGATGCTTACAAAACTTGTCGGGTTCGAAAATTCATACAAAATAATGTCAGTATAACGTCACGTTTTGTACGAACAGTGGTGTGGAGAATGAGTCATACTAGCGTTTCATTAAACATTGACCTTGAAATGACCGCTATCAAGAATGGAGAATCTAATTTAATAGTCAAGTTGACCTTGAAATTAGATATTTCAAGGTCACCGTCAAATCAGAATTTACGAACTCTAGAACATTTTTGTTCAATATTTTCTCAGAAAAATGCATTACAATGTATTTTGAGTCCCAACACAAATGTGTAGTCCCAATATACCATAATGTGGTCATCTAAAAATTGATTGAGGGTATAAATGATGTTTCAAATGGAAAATTATCATCATAGGTCTTCGAGAATAGCTGCCTTTGAAATTATCACTGTCAATAACCGAGAATTTAATGTAATAGGATCCAGTTGACCTTGAAATGACTCTTAAGCATCCCAAGGTCAAGGTCATTGTCAATTCAGAATATTGTTTTAGAAATCCATTACAAGGTATTTTGGGGTCTCGGCACAAATTTATACTCTCAGTATTCCATAATTCGGTGGCTAAATGATAATCGGTCTGAAAACTGATCTAGAATCATGAGGTTATCTGTGCCTAAATGATAATAATAATAATAATATTGAAATGTTATATTTATGCACCATAAAAAATACACACACAGTGTATGATATTATCTGGTAAGTCACAACAGGAAACATATATTAAACAATTTGTCAACATTGACGTTAAGCAATCAACAATAAAAATATAGAGAACATAAAAACGTAAACAGTATTTAATTAAAACTGTAATATACAATAAATATGCGTATAAATTAACCACAAACAAACAGATATGAAATAGTTTATAGCTACAATTAAGCACATTACTTGTAAATTATTTTATAGTATAATAAACACATTCGTATATTAAATATTTTAAACTTCTATTTAAGATAGGTAATGTATTGAAAAGTGGATTATTTATGCAAATAGTTCCACGTGTATATTAAATTTCTTCTCCATAATTTATATAATAATGGGGTGAGGATAACGATCGATGAATCAGACTGGGAATAATACAACGTGGTGAGTCTTATGTCCCACTATTTACGTTACTGCAAGTGCTGAAAGTTTTCCGAAAGTATTTCTATTAAACGTAAGAAAACTTATTCGGGAATAATTCTATTTCTAGTGAAGAGTTGCAGTTGGTCCTGTACGGAGTTCAGTTGTGTTCTGACTAGTACAAAATAGTTTTAGTATTATCGAATTTATCGGTATAACGATGAGCTCTCTCAGATTTTAGGGGATAGCATGTCTAGAGGGATTCCATTTAGTATTCACGGTTTCGTATAAAAAATGAGCTCAATTATTCCGCGACGAGAAAGCCACTCAAACTTAATAGACTCTTAAAATGTGAGACTTCTCTGCAGATTATAGATACGATAGTTTTGTGAATTTACATAACAACTAAGATGGAATCATACTTGATCAGTAAGAAACGTTTTGTCCAAAGGACCATCATTATTTAAATTAATATTGAACCGACCAACACTGACTTGCACCGATGGACCCCAGCCCCGACATAATGCCATATGATATTTACATTTCTACCGTGCTTTCATTTTAAAACTGTACACAGGTTCCACCGTTCGGTCCTTCTCGGAAAATTAGCCACCGCTCAGGTGGGGAGTCCGGCCGTACGCCGTGATGATCGACGACTTAGATTTCACATTTACCGTCGCATACGTGTTTGGCATTTAGACGAGTGAACTTCGCAGTAATACGTGTAATTTTAAATAGATTCTTTTAATTCTAAACTTAGTAATTATAACGTACTCACTTGAGGAAAAAATTGATTTTATATCATAGTCTCTTCAAGGACATTCATTACGTGCAATAAGGGACCTTTTCTCAGTCAAATATGTAAATCGTCCGATCCCTGCCTTGAACACAATATCGACAGTAGTCGAAAAGTTTAAGTCAACGGGATGCATTTTAGGTTGTAAATGCCACAAGACACCTAGAATTAACGAGGATGCTGAAATGCAGGAATTAATGGTGTGTGCAATGGTAGAAGAAGATTCAAATATTTCTATCCCAAAAATTTCCGAGGAGACTGGTTTTAGTGTGGGTAAAATTCACAAAATTTTAAAGAAAAATAAATATCATTCCTATAAATACGAAGCCCATCAAGAAATTTTCGATGAAGACCAGTAACGTAGAATGGAATTTTGTAACACGGTAATGGAACGTGCAAATGTGGATGACAATTTTATTTATAACATCGTGTCCGCCGATGAATCCACGTTTCCATTACATGGTAGGCACAATCCATCAATTCTACGGTATTGGGCTATTGAAAATCAGTATCGCCTGTCAAATACAAGGACACAATATCCCGAAAAATTTAATGTTTGGGCTGGTATTTATGGGAATGATATTATTGAACCATTCTTTATTGATGGAAATTTAAATGGGGAGACTTATTTGAATCTTCTTCAAAACCAAATTGTTCCTGCATTGGCAAACATTAACCCCAATTTTGACAACGTTTGGTTCCAGCACGATGGGTGTCCGGCTCATAACTCAAGAATAGTCATTGACTATTTGAATACGATATTCCCCCAAAGAATTATGTCTACGAGAGGCGTAATTCAATTGCCACCAAGATCGCCAGACTTGGCCCCTAATGATTTTTTCTTATGGGGGTATATTAAATCAAAGTTATACGGGCATCCTCATGAAAGAGCTAATAATTTAAATCAACTGAGGGCTAATATTGAAAATTTATTTCAAACTATTAGCCCTCTTATGCTGACCAACGTTCGTTCAGAATTTTACCACAGGTTGGGTTATTGTTTGGCGCAAGACGGAGGCATCTTCGAAAATTTTCTTTAGTTTTTTTTCTTATTCAAGGGGATATTTTTTAAGTTTTAAGAGTTTGTATTTTATTTTTAATTATTTTAAGAGAAGCTATTTAGTTTTTTTAACTAAGTGCCTTCTAATGTTTTATTAGAAGGCACTTTTCTTTAATGCAAAACCAATTATAAAAATAATGCAAAAAAGATCATAGTTTGCTGTTACATATGGCCAAGATATTTTTTCTTTAAATACCTTGATCATCTTTTAACAGTAAACCCAACAACATCAATTCCCACGTAAAAGTTTTTCCCCGTTACAAATACGATGTACACTCCCTCACGTGTAGAACGTAACTGTCGTAGCGCCGCTAATTATCGACACTGGACAACCTGAAGCAGGGCGTACCGTCCCCGTCCCCTCCCTACACATTATACGAAATCGACCGATTGACTTGTTGTCTAGTAAAAAAATGAAAGAACGGTATATGATGTATATATAGTTGTATATATGTATATTTGTATAGAAAGAGGTTCACCACTGGATGTTATACCATTCCATCCTATATACTCCTTCTTATAACTTTTAAGTATGTACTCTTTTGTAAAAGTCTTTTACAACCAATAATCTGAGAGGGCCACATTGACGCTTTGTAGCGCCTCTCTGGGAAAACCCCCGTATCCTCTCATCTTCTCACTCTTATCTATCTCTCTCTCTCTTTTATATGTAACCAACCCAAAACATCTCGTGAAAAGATAATGTTTTCCATCATCTATCATTAAGAGTTTTATTGATACCACATCTGCAGAACATGATACCAATGAACCCCTACTACCCGTGTGACTCTTCCCAAGAGAGTGGACGTAAGTCCGCAGATTTGTCGTGATAATTTGATTTTGTCTAGTGGTAGGAATCTTACTATTTTTAATTCTGATTTCCCAGATAATTTATATAAAGTTTGGTACTACTTATTTAATTTTCTTATTTATGATCTGCTCTGGTTAATTTAATTTAGGATTTTATTTATCTAAATTTGAGTCAGATTTACTTTATTTGGTTAAATACCTGAAGTTGGCAATATAAAGGAAACTCAGGATCTACTTTAATTCACATTTATTATTCGACTTGGGTAGGTGGAAATAATGTTCTTGACAAGCAACAGAACATTGTTATTTGTAACGGAAACTTCCGTTGTTAAATAATGGACATATTCAGAAGTCTGCAATTCGTTAACAGGAACTCCTTTCGCCAAACACTCTGCGAGTTTCCCCACTGGAGGGGTACTAACAACCTAAGGTCAAGCACGAACTCTCAGTTTGTAAACGGCTTGTTGCCATAGGTCATCGTTTACTGTCACCTTAGTAAAGGAATTACATGTGAGACAACTGTCTCTAGTAATGGCATTATGTCACGTACACACTCGCTGTGAGATACCCAGGTAGAGACAATTAGATGAAAATTTTACCCGTCTTCAATGCAGCTAGTAAGCATCGAAACTATATCAGTGGATTATTATTATGACAGTTGTCTAAAAAGTAATGAATTATTATAATTGTGTCCTACAGTGAAATAACGGCGCAGATCTAGTCATTAATTAAATAAATCCATTTTTTTACCCATAATGAGTGTTCACGATAGGTTGAATATTGACTGAAATATTATGTAATGATTAAATAACTCTTACCTAGCAAGGAGCAGAGAGTCACAGCGTCGGAGACTTCTCCCCGAGGTTCGTAACCCCTACTTGCAGTGCTCCATAAATAATAGGGTGGATGCATATAGGATAGTGGACAGTAACGGTTAGTTTGCTGGTCCTCTGGTTTTTGGGTCTTCTTGTCTTCTGTTCTTCTGATCTTCGGTTTTTGTAATCTTCGGTCCTTGTAGTCTTGAATTCTTCTTGTCATCTTGGCTGCCTCTTTCCGGGTGGGTTTTAAATGTGTAATACAATAAAATCAAGATGACATTGAGAAGATTCCAAATGTTCCAAGGTCAAGGTCACCGTGAACTCTATAATCATCAGTAGATATTATAACATTCCATTCGATATTCTCTTTTTTGTATCTTGTCTGTATTCTTCTACAAAAGTAAATTGGTCTTTTACAACCAATAATCTGAGATGGTGACCCTGACGCTTCGTGGTGTCTCTTATGGGTTCCGGTATCTTTAGATTTGTATTCAATCATCGTAAAAGTATTAACTATCTTAACGTTTTCCTTAATATTGTGAGTCTCTGTCAGTGCCTGTACGCAGTAAACATAGCGTTGTCAATAAATACAAGTTACTTTAGACGTGTCATTTTCTATGTCATTTGGTATATTTACTACAATTGCACTAGGTATTTGTAGATGATTTCTAAGTCTAATGATTTATGAGAATGCCGAAAAATGCACTATTTTAAAACTATTTTACTTACTTACCTGTTGAAGTTCATGCTGGAAGTTTAGAAAAATCACTAACAAAAGTCTGTCGCCAAACTAAACTTGTCACGGATTTACATACGTATGTATATATCGATCGCAGCCAACTAATATTCGTCGGTGTGGTGTACTGCTACGAAATATTTGAACATCATTTAATAGTCCATTTTTTTAATTTGTTTGTACGAGAGCAAGTGCGTTCGCTAAACGGTTTACGTGCTATTTTCAAGGCCGAAGAATGTTAAAATTAGTTATTAATGTGCTAAGGAAAAGGTAAATATCGCCGAGATTACCTGTCTACTCGTATGATATGTAATAGGTACTCGCTAATGTATTTATTTATACAATTTCTTCGTTTTGTACAGAGCGTACACCGAGAGAACAATGTATTTAGTGATAATGAATTATATCTATGAAAAATATGTGCTGATTTTGAAATTTCACGCACGCAATATCCTTCTTCTTTTAGTGCACGTCATATTGGAGGTTTCCTATCACCACAGATATCTGGACTTTATTGACGGCAGTTCGGAATTGCGGACTGTTGTTATAACTAAACTAGTCCCTTAGATTTTGGAATCAGGGCACAAGGAGTTTTTCCCTTAAGGGGCTACCATCCACCTAGAAACATGAAAAAATAATCGATCTTCGGGATGAATTTTCTTGGGAACTATTAATGACAAATAAATATTTTTTTTTATAAATTAAAGATAAATTTATTGTAAACATGGTGAAGTAAACATAATTTAAGAATATTTAAAACCGGAAGTGGAGCATCTATTTCGCGAGCTGGCTTGCGATGACCCTTCTCCTGTTAAAACCGATGATCTGAAATCAAAGACAGTAAGCTATCATGATGTTAAGTGCATAAAAAACATATTGCCGATCGCCGTTTCCGAAAACCGCTCTTAAACAAAAACGGCACATGGAAGTGAAGTACGAAAATTCGGTAAAAAACTCAGATATTATCATAATTTGTTTAAACAATTTTGGTTATTTTTGAAAAATGCGGTCGTCATTCTGTTAACAATGGCTTAAAGCGCGACTGTGCTAAATTTCAAATGAATTTGTCGATCGGTTCTCGAGATCTGACGGTCACTGTTTCGAATTCAAAGGACGTTGGCTTTTTTTTTAAGATGATGTATTCTCGTGCTTGTTTCATCTTTCCTGGCGCGAAAAATTTTGTGCGTATACATTAATACAGGGACGGTCATAATCAAGTACCCGATTTTAAATAGCGGCCGTGTACAATGCAAGGAAATAAAAATAAAAAAAAAAATATGTGTAGGACATTTATTTGTATTTAAAGTTTAAGCCTAAACTCAATTAAAGATGATGTCAAGTCAAATGACCGCCTCTAACTGCGATGCACATCTAAGCTCTTTTTACGGCATGTTCCATAACTCGAGTCAATACATTTGGCGTTAGATCCTCTATTTATTGACGGATATTATGTTTCAGCTGCTGTAGCGTCTGAGGGTTATTGGCGTATACCTTTCCTTTGAGATAGCCCCATAAGAAGAAATCAGGAGCCGAAAGATCTGGCGATCTCAAAAG
Source organism: Rosalia funebris (assembly GCA_037954035.1). Lineage (NCBI taxonomy): Eukaryota > Metazoa > Arthropoda > Insecta > Coleoptera > Cerambycidae > Rosalia > Rosalia funebris. Next base: position 15,293,713 of record JAZFAV010000022.1, read on the forward strand.
CCAAATCGAGAAATTAATCGCGCAGGGAACATGTTGCGCAAGATGACCATTGTCTCTCTGGATGTGTGCGCAGTCGCACCGTCCTGTTGCAACCACATATCCTCCAGTCCTAGGACTTCCAACTGAGGTGACAAAAAGTTATTCAGCATTGCTCTATAGCGCTCTCCGTTGACCGTAACAGCAGTGCCTTGATCGTCCTCAAAGAAATATGGACCAATTACACCTTGGGCAAAGACGCCGCACCATACAGTGACTCGTGAAGGGTGTAGTGGTCTTTCCTGAAAAATGCGAGGGTTTTCTGTACCCCAGTAGCGGTAATTCTGCTTATTTACAAATCCATTTAAGTGAAAATGAGCTTCGTCGGTCATAGTCAGTTTATGTGGAAAATCGTCAATATTGTCGTTAAGGTTTAGGAGACTGTGACAGTATTGCAGACGTTGTTGATGGTCTCTGGGAAGAAGCTGCTGTGTCACCTGGATTTTATATGGAAATGCGTGCAAATATAACTTCAAAATTCGCCTCAGGGACGTCCGAGACATGCCCAATTGTGTGGCGCGTCTTTATGTTGACGTTCTTGGATCTTCTACAATGCTTTCTCTTACACGGCGGATATTTTCAATTGAGCGTCCTGTTCGTGGTCGTCCAATATGCCTTGCATCAGCCGTTGTCCCACTACGCCGAAATTGTTGACATAAGCGTCTTTCCAGTTGGAGCAGGACGGTGAGGATATTTGCGGCGAAAATTTCACTGTGTTGAAATAACCGATTCATTGTTTTCAATAAATAAAATTACTATTTTTGCACGTTCCTCTAGTGTGTATCGATTCATAGTAAAACTTGAATATGTGCACTGGAGAAATGTCAAAAGTAAACTAACGAAAGCTGTCAGATAAAACAATTACGAACGCTTCAAATCGGGTACTTGATTATGGCCGTCCCTGTAAAATATAGTAGGAAAAAAAAATGCATTAAACAATGATTCCTCAAGTTTATCGGTGATTTATTAAGTCGATCATTGTTCCGCGCCCGACGAGGGCGCTCATTAGAGGCGCAGGTAGTAGCATTAGTCGCCCTCAACTGCGCGACTGAAAGCTTTGTATCTCTGTAAATGTTAAAGATAACGACTTGAAAATTTCAGAATATATTCTGAAGTCGTCATACTATAATAATATACAAAAAAATTATCAAAAACTTTTAAGATTTTAGGTGGATGTAACTCCTTAATCTTTCCTTGAACTATCAATTGGAGAAGTATGTATGTATTTGAGGCTTCTCATTATGTAACCTAAATATTTAAGCTTTCTCTTCCTTACGATATCAATTATTTCGCACTCATTTTTGGCATTTTATTTATGACTTCGTTATTAGTGATCCTATCTGTCCAGGATATACGCCACATTCTGCGGTAGCATCACATTTCTAAGGCTTGCAATTTGTCCCCAAGTGATTCTTTTTGGGAGTCCACGTTTTAACTCCATAGAAAAATATGGAAAGGACTTAACAACGCAGAATTTGTATCCTAAGTCTTATATAGGGTGTCTTAATTGGAACTATAGGATTTGAATTGCCCGCCATTTTTGTTGTCAAAAAATAGGGCGTCAATATTTAATGTCACCTATAAATCATACGACGTCAACGTGTCGCAATTAACAGTTCAACAAAGAATGGTTTCTGTACAATTGTTTTATGAAAATGACCTATCATTTATAGTTGCATTAAGAAAAATTTGCACAAAATTAGGACAAAATGAAGCGCCTACAGAGTTAACAGTTCATAACTTAATCAATAAATTTGAAGAGACAGATTCTGTTACTGATTGAAGGCAACACCAATACCTCCTCGTCTTGGCCAGTCAGATGAAAATATTGCTGCACTGAGAGAAAGTATACAGGAGTATCCAAACACATCAACGTCGTGCACAACAATTAAATCTGTCAAGAACCACCATGCATCGGATTTTAAAGAAAGATCTGCATCTGTAAACAGATACAGATCTTTATGCAAAAGTTGCTACATTTTGAACTGCTGCTATGGCTCTGCTTAACTCTAAACTGGTAGAATGCCTATTTCTTAACGCACCTGTAGACTTCTTACGACCTTGTCCTAGGGTTCTACAGTAACTTCCAAGTTCATTAAAACGTTGAACTGTTCGACTAATGTTGATTGTCTAACTTCTAACAAATTGGCCACATATCGCTGGCTACGTCTCTCGTTAATCAGTTACCGCGTCCACTGTTTCATCTTCTCTTAAGTTGCGTGGACGATTCATTTCTTCAACTCTAAGTGTATTGGACAAAACTTGACGACATTAAATTTAAAAAAAATCACTATCGTAACTGAATTTATTGCCTTTTACAAATAACTTTAAACGGCGATAAATATTTTATTAACAATTACAAACTGTTACCTTACATTTGTCAAGCAATTGCAGTTGTATATCAGTACTGATAGAAGATATCCTAGGCTACCTATATAAAATGTTTAAGGATTTAAAGCTTCAAAAAATTATAAGAAACAATGCAAAGTTTTGCTGATGCCTTAATTTTGTCCAGGAGTGTATATACACGAAAATGACGTCCTCCACGAGAAGTTAAATAAGTGGTTTATTCAAACATTAATTAACAATTAAAGTCCAGAATTAAAATTCGTCGTGTTTCAGAATTCCACTTGGTAAATTACTTTAGCAATTACTCAAAATGTACAAACATAGTTTTAGTTTTGGTAGTCGCTTTCTTGCTTGACACACTATAAATAAATACCTTTCAGCTGTTTCAGCCGCATTAGATGCGTCCGCGGAACAAAAGTTTCTAATATATAAGCCTCTCTGCTCTCGGTGTTTACGTTACTGCTGATAACATGCTGTGGATGTAGACTAGGAGATGGGAGATGCAGAGTGGGAACCGTATATCGATTCAAAGAATTTCATAACGTCGACCTTGAACTTGACTCTCTTTTCGCAGTACTTAATGATAATTAATGTTTATCTTGTTATTAAATACATGTAACTATTTGTAAAAGCGAAATTACTTTGTCGTTAAGAATACGTAAGCTAAAAATGTATACGGGTGTTAAAACTGCAATGGTATACTTGTCCACAGTTTACAGGAACGCGAACGGTTTTCAGGAATACATTGCTGAACAGTTTTACAGGAATATATTGCTGAAAATGCGCCCTTAACCCTTTTGTTCACACGTTTATTTATTTATACTTTCACCCACTGTTTAAGAAAAACGTATTAGTGTTTTAAAATTTAACTTACAATTTTTGACTTGTATCTACGTAATTTATATTACGTCTAAGGCTAGTCATCTCTTTATTTTAGTCCTAACGTGTAAAAATAGGGCGTCTCAGTAGTTGCATTAAGAAAAATTCGCATAAAATTAGGACAAAATGAAGCGTCTACAGAGTTAACAGTTCGTAACTGTTGGAGATTACAAAAATAAAAGCAACTCATGTATGTAATCAAATACGTCCTATTTCCTATGACATATTTATGATGTTTATATAATTCACACCAGGGCCAAGTTGCCGGCGAGAACCGCTGACTAAAGAGTTGTAAACACACGATCTCTGTTTCTTTGTAATCGTTCATATATAGTTAGTAGGAAAGTATAAGCCAAACCTTTATAAAGTTCACAGGACAATAAAGACTGCGTGAAATAATTTTGTGTTGTTTTAACCCATATTCCCAACAGTAACTTAATCAAGAAATGTGAAGAGACGGGTCCTGTTATTGATAAGGCAACACCAATACGCCCTCGTCGTGGTCGGTCAGATGAAAATATTTTTGCAGCGAGAGAAAGTGCACGAGAGTATTCAATCACATCAATTCGACGTTGTGTACAATAATTCGACGTTGTGTGAATCTGTCAAAAGCCACAACGCATCGGATTTTAAAGAAAGATCTGCATTTATCAGCATACAAAGTTCAGTTGACATAACAGTTAAAAGTTACAGTCTATTTACAATGTCGTCGTACATTTGTTAATTGGATGTTAGAAAAGAAAGACGGTGATGTTGATTTTTGCAACATTTTCATCTTGACGGATACGTCAATAATAAAATTGTCGAATTTGGGGTGCTACAGATCCACATGATGTTCAGGAAAAAATGCATCCACAGGGATGCACGCTTTGGTGCGAATTTTGGAATGGTGGAGTAAGTGTGCCATACTCCTTTGAAAATGAAGCTGATAATGCTTTCACAGTAACCGGGGAACGCTATCGAGACATGTTATACAATTTCTTTTTCCATTAAATTGATGATTTGGGTTTGAACAACATATGGTTTCAGCAAGACGGTGCAATGTGTCATACAGCACGTGCAACCATAACTCTGTTGCATACCAAATTTCCTGATCATGTTGTCTCGTGGAATGTTGACATCAATTGGCCTGCAAAATCATGTGATATAAGACCACTAGACTTTTTTCTTTGAGGTTATGGCAAGAGAAAAGTGTAAGTCACCCAGCTAGAGACAATCCATAACCTCAAAGCAAACATCAACGTGTTGTTTGGGAAATAGTGCCAGTTTTATGTGGCCATGTTATGGACAATTTTATTGAACGAATACCATCATGAGCCGAGAGGCCAATATGAACGATATCCTTTTCCATTTGTAGTCCTATCATCTCCATTTTATGTTAAAGAATAAAAAATCTCAGTTTGTCAAATATTATTAGTTATATTCACAAATCAGATCCTATAGTTCCAAACGAGACACTCTTTGGACACTCTATAACTAGATGGAAGTGTATTTAGATTTACTTTAACTGACAATTTTGGTTTGGGATCTACAACGTCAGTTAATACACGTTTGTGGGCACACATACGCCTACTGACAGCCGTGATGATATTTGTATATATTATTCTCAAGTTTTGTAAAGATTAGAAAGTAAAAACCCTTGTATATTGTGCTAGTACTCGGAGCCAGGACACATCTGTTTCTCAAGGGCAAAAATACGATCATCCCAGACAAAAAGTTACCCAGCCACTTATTCCAAAAGCCGCATCAGGCTTTCGGCTTTTAGGATAAGTTTCCAAATCAGCTAATTCCCGCATCTCGCCTCGAAACATTGTCTCCACTTTCGGTACTAGTTTTATCGCTATTCATTTATTCTAAATAAACGTAGCCATAGCAACAACATAACCACTAGTATCACTTCACTACACGCACCCCGAAGACAGCCCTTAATTTTAACTTTAATGATGGTATTATTGTCTTTATTACTTTAAATTATGAGTAACTTGTCACACGTATATCGAAAGATAAATACGCTTAGGTCGTCAAATTCTGTTAAAAATACATGGTTATTTTTTCACAATTTTAAAATATAAGCAACTCTTGCAGACTAGGTCAATGGTCTACGACAAGGGTGCCACATTAAAACATGATAATCAAGATATCATGTGACGTTGTAATGAAGATTATAACTTTTTAAAGTTGCAAACTGCAAGATGTGTTTAATGGTGGACTATCATGTGACTAATTCAAAACTGCAGTATGTTGATCTCATGAGCTAGCTAGTTCTTGGCCCTTGGGACGTATGAGGAGGCAGTGTAGCCCTTGGGCTAAACAGTTTGGAGACCCCTGCCCTAAACTATCAGCAATAATAAATACATTTTTCAAAGTTAATTATGCTTTTGATTTCAACTATTGCTTATATTTTCAAGTGAACGCATAGAACGCATGTCTCATTGCATCCTCTCTCCATGGTACATATACAGCTTGTCAAGAATAGGAATGCGATATCCAATCGCCCACGAGGTGCGCGGTAAATAGCCTGGTCTTTACTCAGTCGCATTGAGACCTTTGCAGAGTGAATATACACTTTCTCCTATTCTTGATAAGCTGTACTTTCGTATTCCATCAAATTTCATTCTTGTAACTAAACGGATTTCACTACTGCACTACTATTAAACAAAAAATAAACAACCACACTACCGTTTGGCATACATGTGTTCATTTCTAAAGGGTACACATCAAGAGTTACCTCCTACTCTACTAAAATATAGTCCATATACCATATAGTTTGTATCTACTGTTAAATAATAGGTGTCGAGGTTTTACTGCAGAAAACTTATCAACACCGGTCTCTACGTGAGTTAGAAACCGAGATCCATTTAGACATGCGTTGGTAAGTTTTTACTTTTCTGCACTCAACTATACCAGAGAGGAAAAGTAATGTAATCGTTTCAAAAAATAAAACTCGCCACAGGTAGGATTCGACATTTGTCCCGGATCGGAACCGAACGACATACAGCTGTTTCGAACTTATTAGTTCTCATCAGTGCCGTACACGGTACGCCGATTCAGGATAAATGCCGAATGAACTTTATGGCGTATACATCTTTATCGATACGATCTCTGTCAGTAACATATAAGTCGGAAATCGAGAAAGGAACCACCAAACCGCCAAGCGGTTATCAAAGTAGTTCCCGAATAGCAAAGCTATTACATAATCGCTCTAGGAAACAACTACTCCTCGGGCTAAAGCCCCACCAGGCATTGAATTATACCCAGAAGCGATCCTCGACCCCTTTCTCGTGTTTCTGCACGATTAGATAAGGTTTCAAAAAATAAAACCCGCCACAGGTAGGATTCGACATTTGTCCCGGATCGGAACCGAACGACACCAGAACGAGAACACGAGAAAGGGGTCGAAGATCGCTTCTGGGTATAATTCAATGCCTGGCGGGGCTTTAACCCGAGGAGTAGTTGTTTCCTAGAGCGAGTATGTAATAGCTTTGCTATTCGGGAACTACTTTGATAACCGCATGGCGGTTTGGTGGTTCCTTTCTCGATTTCCGACTTATATGTTACTAATGTAATCGTGTAAAGAAAAATGGAATTTTTTTTCTAACGTTTATTTTTCGTTTTTCGGCCTAAAAAAAATGCTTTTTAAAAAATTTTGTCTGTGTGTGTCGTTGTCGTCGGAATTTTAAAAATTGCTTGTTAGCACGATAACTCAACTAAATCGTATCGGATCGATCTGGTTTTAACTGATTTTAATCGGGGACGTCTCCCAGACGACCCCTATTGATTTTAAGGTGGATAGAACACACTCTACCATGTTCGTGGGCCATGAGAAAAAACAATGGTGGACAATTTGAGAAATTTTTTTTGTTAGCACGATCACTCAATTAAATCGTGTCGGATCGAACGGGTTTCGACTGATTCTGATTAGAGACGTCTACTGGACGACATCTATTGATTTTGAGGTGGATAGGACACACCCCATCCTGTCCATGGGTCATGAGAAAGCACGATGGTGGACTATTTGAGAAAAATTTGTCGATTTTGCATTGAACGAAAGAAACATATTCGGCCTGTATTATATACGAATGAATAAGAAAAAAATTAATTTCGTTCGATCACAAACGTATTGATACGGCACTGAAGCAGTCGCCATTGAGAAAAATAAAACGCATATTCTGCATTTATGTGTTGGTTTATTTTTTCTCGATCACTCATTTTCGAGATATAGATGTTCTACATGCGGAAAAGTTCGTTTTAGGGTTTTAAAACTGTTTATTATTTTATTTTATTTACACATTTCTCTTCCCGTTGTTCTATTTATTAGAGTAATCATTAATAATTCATTTTTATTAAAGAAATTAATTCATTATTGCCAATATTTTCAACTGAACGCATAGAAACTGTCTCATTACATCCTTTCTCGATGGTACATACTTTCGTATTCCATCAGATTTTTGTTTCTTCGTATTTTAGGCAATAATTTATAATCAGTGGAGGTAGACGTCGTAACCGAAATGGACACAAAGACAGGGATATTACGCCCCTCAGCAAAAGAAAAGAAACTGTTTTAATTACAGGAATTTAGGATTATTAGCGTGGTCTTGATTTTATTCTTGTAACTAAACGGATGTCACTAATGCACTACCATTATCTCGAACTATACGCGGTAAAATCCCGAGATTATTCCTGCGTTTTACTCCGTGATGTACATCGTAAATCTCTAATTAGGTTTATATTATATTATCTTGCTCTCGCTACCGGGCATTATTCTAGACGAGTTATATTTTTCTCGGCGGACGCAATTCCTCAACTTTATTGTGAGAGCCGTTTCGCGATTTGTGTACGGATAGAATAATTCGAATGCTTCAGTAAACGTCTAAGTAGCCTCGTCTCGTCTAATGAAGGTATTCATTTAGGTGGAGGTTGAAGGAATTTATAGGAAGATGGTAAACACAAGGCGATACGAGGAGAACGCGGTTACAAAAAGGAATCGCAATAAGTATGATGAAAAATTTTAATTGGCATATTTACAAAATAATAAAATAAACAACTGCGTACAAGTTTAGATGCAATTACGTCTGGTTCGGTGGCGTTTGTTTGTATTAAGTTTTGGTGTAGATTGTTACGCGAAAGCTTTCCCACAGAAGACATAAAAATACAAGTACTAGTCCCTTCAAATTAGACAAAAAATCACTGATTTTGGAAAATTGTTCCGACAGCTAAGCGACGTATACAGAAAGTTGTGTTAGAATTGTGTTAACATATTTTTCACCTAGCGCATGATAAAAAAAGGGTTGTTTTTTAGATATAGACATATAGACATATATATATATATATATATATATATATATATATATATATATATATATATATATATATATATATATATATATATATATATATATATATATACGCGTTTTTGGCCGTTTATTCGGTCTTTTGTAAAAACATGACCCGATTTAATGTGGTAGATTTTGTGATTCTCCACAATTTTTGTTCTTTTCATTTTTTCGAAATTCTGCTTAGTTGCACAGCTAGAGCGCCGCTGAATTATTTTTGAGCTGTTTTTCGATTTTAAGCCAAAACTATGCATTGTAGAGAAAAATATCAAGAGATCAAAATTGTAGATATAAAAATTTTCGACACATTTTGTTCTTTTGTTTTTTTTTAATGTAGCACGGTTTTGCCACTAGAGGGCGAAAACCGTTTTCTTTCTTTTTTGTAATACTCTTGTGCAAATGAAAAAAGTCCCCTCCCCCCCTCTTATCTTTTTAACGATTATACATAAACTAGTGAAATTTGGTAACTGAATATTAAGGGTTGTAAACTTCCCTACTAGTGATGATAGATGACGTATGCGTCAAAGATGACGTCACAAGGTCATTGTGACCAATAATTTTAAATGGAACCCTATGGCAAGCGACACCTCTTTTAAAAGGTATCGAAAAAATCTATTCAATGATACTAATATTGTTTGTATTTATGGTAGTTTTGATGGATTAAATCAGTAATCAGTAAACTTGGATAATAATTTTAATTACAGATTCAAGAATCAGTACCTACTTATAGTAATTGTTCGAAGTGAGCTCCATCTACTTCCTGACAGTAAAACATCCTATTGCGAAACTCTTCTCGTACTTTTTCAAATGTGTCTGCGGAAATAGCTCTACATTCTGTAACAATACGTTGTTTTAAAACATCAATATTGTCAGGCTGAGTGACGTAAACCTTCGATTTAAGATACCCCCACAGAAAAAAATCTAAAGGTGTGAGGTCCGGTGATCGAGGCGGCCATTCCATTGAACCTCGTCGTCCAATCCATCTACCAGGATATTCATCATCCAAATACCGTCTTACTGCACCGTAATAGTGTGGAGGAGCACCATCCTGTTGGAAGGTTATTTCCAAAATGTCGAATTCATCTTGATTATCTTCCAAAATTTCAAGGATTAACGGTTCTATTGCATTTTGCAACATCTGCAGATACACCTCACCGGTTAAGTTGGTATTTTAAATTTTATTATTAACTGATTTAATTCATCACAACTTTGCGGTTTTTGAAAGCCAGTTGTCAAAACTGCCGTAAACAGACACAATATTAGTATCATTGCATAGGTTTTTTCGATACCTTTTAAAAGAGGTGATATATATATATATATATATATATATATATATATATATATATATATATATATATATATATAAAATATATATATTTAAAAGATATATATATATATATATATATATATATATATATATATATATATATATATATATATATGTCAATATTTAAAAAACAACCCTTTTTTATCATGCGCTAGGTGAAAAATATGTTGACACAACCCCAACACAACTTTCTGTATAGGTCGCTTAGCTATAGGAAAAATTTCCCTCAATTTTCCTAATTTGAAGGGACTATACATTATACCATATAAAGGTAAATATAGGGTGTCTCAGTTGGAACTATAGGATTTGAATTGTGCGCCATTTCTGTTGTCAAGGGTGTCAACATTTAACGATTGTCATCTACAAACCGTACGATATCAACATGCCGCGACTAACAGTTCAACAACGAACAGTTTGTGTGCAACTGTTTTATGAAAGTGGGTGATCATTTACAGTTACATACTGGTTTTCAAGTTATGATGTAAAATGTGTAACTTTTAGTCAACTGATACAATCAGACCCTGCAAAAAGTTCCAACTTTGACGGTGAATATCTCCTTTATTGTAGGGGCAAACATTTTTCGTTTTAGCAATCTCTTTCGGGAAGTTTATTCTTTATGTGTATCCGAAACTTGTTGAAATTCTATAGAAAAGTGGGTTTCTGGAGAAACTACCTTAAAGCCTCAAGTTCCGGAAGTAAAGGTTACACATAGAGATGAGGACAAACGCATCCATTAACGCATGGATGGCCTGGATGCCTTGTTGCGTATTGCTCGTTCTTTTCTCTGGACTCGCAAAAATAATTATATGCACAAATTTCAAGCCTTCGAAACGTGGTGCTATCGCAGAGTGTAGCCTATACCCTGGATAAATAATATCACTAATACTGAGGTTCTAGATACAATGGAAAAAGAGCGCGAAATAAGTAATACAACAAAGAATAGAAGTTTCAATAGCTAGGTCATATAATGAGAGGCCCCAAATATATCATACACTTATATATACTCTAATTGATAGTTCAAGGAAATATTAGGGGAAGAGGAATATCGATAGACGCCGTGTGTCCTAACTCAGAAATCTAAGAGACTGCTTTGGTTGTAATAACAGTTAACAATTCCGAGCTGCCGTCAATAAATTCCAAATAGATGTGATCATAGCGAACCTCGATAGGACACCCACTAAAAGAAGAAGAAGAAGAAGAAGACATTATTGTAGGTACTACTTCATCCCATGGAGATACTTATGACGTATGAGTCATTTCAAATTATTTCGGTACCAGACTATAGATCGACGTAAGTCATTATTTATCTCGGAACTTGAAATGTACATAACTAACACTAAACAAATTCCTCTAATAAGCCCCTCCATAAAACCATCCATTACTTGAATGATCGACGGTATTTGCAGTTTCTAAAAATAATAATCGTCAAACAAAAAAGTCATAAAATACATAAGAAAACACTTCAAGCCATTCAATTTACGTGTTTACCTAATACGCGACCGCCCCGGAAAATTCTTATTTACGTCGCGTCGCCGTCGGCCTCTCCTTAATTTGCGACGAGCCATCGTCGTATTTGCCACCACAACGCCAAGTTTACAGTTCGATTAATCGAACTGTTTACACTGACCTATCAAAACACGAGTCTAATCGAGTATGCCGTCCAATATCGATCGGGAATTAATAAAACGTTCCCGTGCCGCCAGCCGCCCGTAAATTAAAGCGGGATGAAAATGCAGAATACGTGCGCTCCGGTAAAGGGGTATCGATTTCCGGGCGACTAGCGAAGGACAGTCGCCGGCCGGCATAAATATAAAATATAATTTATTATTGAGTTGAGAATAAAGGCGCATGTATGATTGGACCGTCTGCAATAACAGACAACGAGGCTCGCTTTAGGAAAAACCGCGTTTCCCATGCTTTGTGAACGTGACTGGAAAAGTGATTTATGTATTTACGCGAAGTAGAACGCGGACGAATGTAACAGTTTTTGGATTTCCATTTTGCCAGTATTTGTTCGCTATTATGATTCGGCGAAATATCCAATGGTAAATTGGATACCACTCATCTAGTGTGCGAATGAAATATTGCTAGAGGATTCGAATCTAAATTTGAAAATAGTAGAGACACACGCTCAGTTTTTAACACAAGCCAACCTGCGCAAACCAGGTTTGTGCAGGTATAACTGAGCGTATGTGGATCATAGTTCAGGTAGGATGCGCAGGCCGCCGGCCTGGCCTGAGCAATTTCAAGTTGTATTTGATTTTGACCTGCGCAGACCAGTGAGTTTGCACGTGTGTGGGTCAGTTCAGGCCACGTGTTCAGTTCAGTACGAACCAATTATTAGCCATGGATAGAGAATCCACCGTCGAATTCATCGAATTATACAAATCTTTGCCTTGCTTATGGAAAGTTAAAAGCGAGGAATATTCTGATCGAAACAAAAAATCGACTGCTTATGAGGTGCTAGTCAAGAAACGAGAGAAGAGACAGAGCGTGAAGCGATCAGAGATGCGGTTGTAAAAAAAATAAACAATTTGAGGAGTTCGGCTCGGCCAGTTGCAAGAAATCTTAAGGTTGCGGTTAAGCGCTCATGATATAAAATTGACTGTCTCATGCACGTATCTTGCCGTTGTATCAACGGAGAAACCAATTTCAACAAGTGCAGATAAATGTCTTCATCCATTCTCAAATAGTTAAACCAATCCTGTTTTCCAATTTCAAGTCTTCTAGTAAACTGATGTGAGACAACACGTTTCTTTTTAACAGACAACTTTGCGTCCATTTGGTCTTGTTTACAGAACATTTCTTCCGTTGCTTCTTTTTAATAGCGCAAGCGAGGAGAAGGAGACAGGCAACATTACATTGAGAAGCCATTGTGAAGTCAGCAAATATCTGGACAGTTGAACTGTGCGTGTGGGTCGAAAAAGCAACGCAGGCCAATTTGCGCAAATTTGGTTTGCGCAGGCAGACCTGTAAAGACTGAGCGTGTGTGGGGCCTTTAAGAGGGTAGTCCACTCAAAAGCCCGCCTCAGACTATGCGTGTATTCGCGATTCGTGAGCAATTCGCGAATAGTGCAGGGACTTGTTCGCTTAAAATCGATTCGTAAACAACATGATTCGTGTGTTCGCAGTGATTCGCTCTTGGAGGCGGTAAATTGACGAATACCAAAGGGCGCACATTAATATGAAAGATTAATCATGCCAACGCACATCACGAATCGTGAACAACGCATAGTCTGTAAGCTCTGATTTGGGAATTGCTACGAACTACAACGAACTGGACGAATTACGTATCGCGCATAACGAATCGCGAATACACGCATAGTCTGTAGCGGGCTAAAGAAAGAAATACTTGGGTTCTATTCGCTATGTGGGCGGCATCACCGCCGCGTAGCGTTCACAACTTTGTAGGCTGTCATGTGTCCGTCAGAAATTCTGATTAAATTGGTAATATTAAAATTGCACGTAAAATCGCATTAAATTTAATTGCACTGCATCAATTTTTGTGAACAAAGACCTTAGCAAGCGTTTTATTTCAATAAAGCGATGAACGATTCATAAAACATGCGATATTATGTAGTGAAATCTTTTACATATCCTGAATTGATTGGGCCGTTACTTGATGAAAATCCATATTTATACAAAATTAAAACCTTTGCTGGTTACATTTTCACTTTTTATTTGTTAAACATAACAATTGTTTCGCCAACGCAGTAGCTTCTTCAGATGTTGAGTACATAGACTATAGTCTATGTACTTTATTGAACAATTGTTATGTTTAACAAATAAATAGTGAAAATCTAACCAGCAAAGGTTTTAATTTTGTATCTTTTACATATTTTGAACATTATTTTCAAGCGTTGTATTTGGAAAATATTGCTGCTGGTAGCAATAATGTGACATATGAAAAACGAAGTTTTACTGGAAAAGATGTAGGCAATTTAATATAGATATTATGTAATACCAAATATGTAAATAAGAATAAATATAAATAAATAAGAAGAAATGTTCATAAATAATTATAAGAAAAATTGTTGATTATTCATAATAAATGTTATCTTTTTATTATTCCTTTAATTATTGGGGGTGTAAATTTACCAATATACAACAAATATGTACAATGGCATCAACGCTGTTAAATACATAAGTCGGAATTATTCTTTGGACTTGAATTCTGACACGGCAATATTGTAAGTTTCTTGAGTTTCCTCTCTGGAAAATGCACTTTTGTCCTGCAGAAAAGGTAGCATAACTATTCCTCACTTACTTCCAGCTGCGTCCAAAACTTATGTTAGTTCTGGAAACCCTTTGTCCATCGTCAATAATGTCATCTTCCAAATTTATTACTCCAGATTCTAGCCATTCTTGAATCGCTTTTCCTTCCACCTGCCACTTTACACGTAAATGAAATAAAGCATCCAGGAGTAATACCAATAAGCAACTTCTTAGTAAACCCCTTTTTGTCCATTTCTATCCATTTTTTGCATTGTTCTAATTTCCAAGCTACCGTAGGAAATCGATAAAATTTGCATTTACTATTTCTTCCCGTATTATTGCAATCTTCAACACAGCAACTATAATGACCTATTTTTAGATTCGTTTACGAATTAACTTTTATAAACTCACATATGCATATGACTGCCTACTATTGGCAGCCTACTTTAATGCAATTTGTGTCTTCTGCAAGCACTGCCATCGACTTCTTTACCCCCATCCCATACTCTTCAGACAGCGAATTGGACCCTTGTGTATCTTCCCTAAAAAGGTGATCTCATCTAGGCCGCCAACTATCCTCTTTCTCTAAAAGAAATGATACAGCATGAACTAATTTATGCCTGTTCTCGAACTTTGACAGCATTTCCTAGACTTAGCAGTAATATCAAAAGATTTTTATGCATCGTCTAGGGGAAGAGATTTTTGAAAACATATGTATGGAGCACGGCACTATACGGTTGCGAAACCTGGACGGTAGGGGAAGCAAGTAGGAAGAAATTAGAAGCTTTTGAGATGTGGTGTTACCGAAGAATGATGAAAATACCATGGACTGATAGGGTTAGAAACGAAGAAGTATTGGAGAAAGTCGGCGAGAAAAGAAGTATGTGGAAAAACATAAAGAAGAGAAGAGATAGAATGGTAGGCCACTTGCTGAGACATGGGGGAATAGTCCGCGATATTTTGGAGGCAGAAATAGGAGTGAAGAAAGGCAGAGGTAGGCCTAGATTAGACTACTGCTAGCAAATAGTAAGGGATGTGGGTTGTAGCACAATTAGCGAAATGCGTAGGTTAGCACAAGATAGGAGAAGCTGGAGGTTAGCGTCCAACCAGTCTTAGGACTGATGACCTCATGATGATAGGGGAAGTTCTGAAACGTCAACTATAGTTGGCTAATATTCTCCCAAATGGATTCTATCGTTATATGCAACTATAATGCTGGAATTGCTAGAATATGCAACTATTCTATCTATTCTAGCGCTATAGTTATTATTAGAGCTGTATAATCGGTGCCGCGTACATGTGGCTTGCGTATGGGAAGGTGTAGCGGGAGCCTCGAGCACGTGACGCGGAGTTCAATTCACGCTGATTTAATCTGACTTTCCACTTTTTCACGTGCAGATGATACAAAGCTGCGCACTGTTGCCCTAGTTGGTAATGGGTACTTAGGATTGTATTTCTTCCAAAAGTCCTTAAATGCTGCTGTGTCAAGTAATGTCAGTGGTAAATGACAGGTAATTAACATGAGAAGTAGATCAAAAATGAATTCCGTTTTCCGTGGCGGGCCCTTTTTTATATTAATATGTTCCGTACTATTTATATATCTTTTGTAGTCTCTCTTGTCCCAACACAGTAAATCTTCTTCACAAACTTTATATACTATTCTTGCCCCATCATACATCAAATCTGGAAAGTGCCGAATAAACTTATTCATATTGTCGGCAGGTGGCCGTATTTTTGCCTTTGGCGGCACTGTGGGCATTGTTTTGTAACGCACGCACGCTGTAAAAATTATGTATGTAATTACGATCGCAAAGTGATTTAGTTCTTTCACGAAGCAGACGCACACGATCTCAATGTTAAACATAAACAGTAACTGGATACCTAACACAAATCGAGTGTTTTGTGATACCTAGTTTGTTTACAGCGCGAATTGAACTCCGCGTCACGTGCTCGAGGCCCCGCTACACCTTCCCATACGCAAGCTACATGTACGCGGTACCGATTATAAAATGTGGTCCAACCAAAACGCACGATGTTAATTGTAAATAAAACATAAATAAGTAAAAAAGTTTTCAGAGAATTATTTTAATATTTTTTATTATGATAGAAGGATCTATGACAATTATGTGTGAAACAAAATATCGGCGAAATGCTCGCCACGGCTTCGGTGGCATACCTCTACCCGATGGTCCATATTTTCAATGACTCTGAGACATAATTGAGGTTCAATGTCGTAAATGTGCCGAATTATCTCATTCTTCAGCTCTTGAATTGTTCTTGGCTTATTGACGTACACTTTTTCTTTTAAATATCCCCAAAGAAAGAAGTCCAACGGTGTCAAATCACATGATCGTGGCGGCCAATTAACATCGCCACGACGTGAGATAACACGGCCATTGAATTTCTCGCGCAAAAGTGCCATTGTTTCGTTGGCTGTGTGGCAAGTGGCACCATCCTGTTGGTACCACATATCGTCCAGGTTCATATCCTCAATTTCTGGGCATAAGAAGTCTGTTATCATCTCGCGATAGCGAGCACCATTCACGGTAACTGCTTGACCGACCTCATTTTCGAAGAAGTACGGCCCGATGACGCCGCCAGCCCATAAACCGCACCAAACAGTCACTCTTTGTGGATGCATCGGCTTTTCAACAATCACTCGTGGATTCGTATTTGCCCAAATGCGGCAATTCTGCTTGTTAACGAATCCACTGAGGTGAAAGTGTGCCTCGTCGCTGAACATGATTTTCTTTGTAAAGTCACCATTCACTTCTGTCTGTTCAACCAACCATTCGGCGTATTGACGACGCTTGAAATGGTCAGTAGGCTTCAGCTCTTGAGTCAATTGAACCTTGTAAGCGTGTAAATTCAAATCTTTATCCAAAATTCGCAAGAGTGATGTTCGTGAGATGTTCAATTGTTGGGCACGACGAAAAAGTCACGAAGTGCACGAAATGCATTTTGATTTGAACGCCCATTTTCGTAAAAGGCTTCAACAATCTTAACGCGCTGCTGAATTGTGTACCTCTCCATGGTTGAATTTGTCAAAAACTGAAACAAAGAAATGTCAAATTAAGTTGGGCAAAAAACTTGACGTTAAGGTGTGACTCACAATTAACATCGTGCATTATGGTTGGACCACCCTTTACAACTCTAGTTATTATAGCATATTCTTCGACAATTATTTGTTCCAGTTGTTAAAAAATGTCAACTATAGCAGGTCATCATTCATTAATGTATTAACAACTCGGTGACAGTAAGAGCTTGATATAATTGAATCTTATATGAAGGTATGTCCACGTTGTTCTTTACGGACGTTTCAAATGTTCTGTAGGCTCTTGTCTCTTGTTCCATATGTCGAAGTACATCATCAACAACATCTTCGATATGAACGGTTAATCTACTAGTATCTTTTTTATGAACCATAGACCAGTTACGCGAAACACTAACATAATTTTAAGAACAGGCATAAACATATTCTGATGTTACCGCCAAGTCTAGGAAATGTTTTAGAAGTGCGAAAACTGGAAAAGTGTATTCCATGCTGTATCCTGAAAACGATCAGAAACTGTTTGACCCAAATGCACGGTGGTCGCTCGAGTAACACGACCACCTTCGATGAAGATAAGTTTTACTGGAAAACATTCTGAGATACCTTATATGTATAGGGTGTCTCAGTTAGAACTATAGGATACGAATTGCGCGCCATTTGTGTTCTGCCAAATATAGGGCGTCAATATTTAACAACTGCCATCTACAAACTATACGACGTCAACATGCCGCGATTAGCAGTTCAACAACGAATAGTTTGTGTACAACGGTTTTATGAAAGTGAGCGATCATTTACCGTTGCATTAAGAAAAATTGGCACAAAATTAGGACAAAAGGAAGTGCCTAGAGAGTTAACAGTTCGTAACTTAAGCAAGATATTTGAAGAGACGGATTCTGTTAATGATAACGCAACACACTGGTGTTGCGTTATCATGGTGCACGTTCTCGTCGTGATCGGTCAGATGAAAATATTGCTGCACAGAGAAAGTGTACGGGAGTATCCAAACATGTCAATTCGACGTCGTGCACAACTTGAACCTATCAAGAGCCACAACGTATCGGAGTTTATTCACAAATCACATCCTGTAGTTCCAAATGAAACACCTTATATATTGATATTTCGATAACTATTAATGAATACTTAAAAAATAAGGACAATTACAAAATAACTTAGTTCCTTTTTACAAAATCCTTTAATCTATGTGGAAATGTAACTAAATTTATCACGAAACAATCTCTCAGAAAACTGCACCCTAACAAAAAACCCAAACAACTTTCTTGCTGACCGTCTAATCCACCCTCTCTCAGAAACGGATCATCTCGTTCCGCCGGGTCTTCTATCCTAGTCGTAACTACGATATCAACATCGTAATTCATCTGCCTCATAAGCAGAACTATTCCGAAGTAGGATGTGCAAACTTATCGCCGAATTCAACTAATCAATGGTGCGAGATAGGAGACGACCAGTTTGGTTGCTCTTTTGTGTGAATTTGCGCTTTATTGGATGGCAGTGGAGCGGAATTGGAACGGCGCGCGGCGTCTATCCGATTTTGCTCCCGCGGCTACGAATCGGATGGAACGAATGTGGCGGATATAATGATCGTCAAAGGGGTTAGATTTATTTGAACATACGATGTAGCTATTTGAAAAACCAAATTTAACATTGATACGTTCTCGAAAGAAAATGCAGTTGCAGTCTGAGATCATTTGAGTTCGACCAAGAATTTTGGGAGCGAGTTATTTGCCATTTCTTTTCTAAACTTGAAATGTATAAGATATTTTAAATTTGCAGACAGGGATGTCATACTTTGACGAATACTTTTTGTAAACTATATCGTCCTGAGATATCAATAATAAGTTTTAAAATAAACCGACTTCGTAACCGAAAAAAAAAAAATAACATAATCAACTAAAAAGCAAGAAATAAATGTTTTCTACAACCTTAATACTTATTGGTTGTTCCGTTTATTGTAATTAAGAAATTACAGTTTATTATGTAATTATTATTAACTGTTTTACATAATTTTGAAGTCGGTGCCAAGTAAAACATAAAAATAAACACTTTTAAAACCTTCAAACGGACATTTCCCCGCGTAGAACATCTCTATCTCAAAATTGAGTGGCCGAGAAAAAATAAACAAACACAGAACTGCAGAATAGGTGTTCTATGCGACAGTTTTACTTTTTTCAAATAGTCCCCAATCGTGCTTTCTCGTGACCCATGAACAGGGTCTATCCACCTCAAAATCAATAGATGTCGTCTGGCAGACGTTCCTCATCAGAATCAGTCGAAACCCGATCGATCCGATATGATTTAATTGAGAGATCGTGCTAACAAAAAAATTTCCCAAATAGTCCACCATTGCGCTTTCTCATGACCCATGAACATGGTAGAGTGTATTCTATCCACCTCAAAATCAATCGGTGTCATCCGGGAGACGTCTCCGTCAGAATCAGTCAAGACCCGATCGATCCGACATGATTTAGTTGAGTTATCGTGTTAACAAAAAAAAATTCTCAAATAGTCCACCGTCGTGCTTTCTCATGGCCCATGGACAGGTTGGGGTGTGTCCTATCCACTTCAAAATCAATAGGTGTCGTCTGGGAGACGTTTCCGATCTGAATCAGTCAAAACCCGGTCGACTCTACACGATTTAGTTGAGTGATCGTATTAACAAAGAAAATTTCTCAAATAGTCCACCATCGTGCTTCCTCATCACCCATGGACAGGGTGGGGTGTGTTCTATCCACTTCAAAATCAATAGGTGTCGTCTAGAAGACGTCCCCGATCAGAATTAGTTAGAACTCGATCAATATGACACGATTTAATTGCGTTATCGTGCTAACAAAAAAAATCTCAAATAGACCCATGGACAGAGTGGGGTGTGTCCTATCCACCTCAAAATCAATAGGTGTCATCTGGGAGACGTCTCCGATCAGAATCAGTCAAAACCCGATCGATCGATCCGACACGATTTAGTTGAGTTATCCTGCTAACAAGAAATTATTAAAATGCCGACGACGACGACAACGACACACACACAGACAAAATTTTTTAAAAACCATTTTTTCTTTTGAAAAACGATAAATAAACGCTAGAATTTTTTTTACATTTTTCTTTATACGATTACATTACTTTTCCGCTCTGATATAGTTGAGTATGGAAAAGTAATAGGAGACCAGTTTTCCATCGAGACCGTTTCCATGACGGCTGTTTTGTCAACTAAGTTGGCATTATCGGGAAATAATAACTTATAACTTAATCATCTCCCGAAGATACCAACGTAGTAAATTTTCGTGGAAAATTGGTCTCCTGCTTTTGTTGCCGCATCGAAGGTTCCAGTCCCTTCCCAACATTGTATATTGATGATATTGATAGCATTAAGTCGCCTGAAAGGAAAATAATACCAATAGAAATTATCATTGGCTAGTAGATTTTCGACTAAGGACTATTCCTCAATAAAGTACCTACAACTTGAAGAAAAAACTAATATGCTTCTCCCTCCTGGGTGGCCGTCATCCTCCGCGAACCCGCGGAATATTAATCAGCGTTAATGATTCGCACGAAATCAACATCGTGCTTCATTTTTCGCCATAAACGGCCGATCCAGTGCTGCGAACCCATAAAAGCCAACGCGATTATTACGCAGAAGACATGAACGAATGTTGAGATTACATGCGAGCTAATTTTACGATTTCATTTACGATTAATTTAAATATGATGAGACCTGCCCGATGCTGCGGCGCATAACCGCGAACGGCCACCCCGGATTAAGCCGTTTTTTTGCCGCCGCTCCGCCAGAAAGTGAAAGGAGATCGTTGCTACCCCGGCCCGCTAATTGTAATGATCTAATGATCATTGCGTGCAATAATCAGCGATGTAAATTATAGGTTTTTAAATATCGGCGGGCGAAAATGAGACGGATAGCGGCGATAAAAACGCAGAGTCGATTCGCGCCATCGACCCAGACCTGTCGAATAAATGGCGGAGTCGCGGGGATAGCAGTTTATTGTGAACTGTGGGTTAGTAACGGCTTGGGAGCTGTTTGTAACTGGCATTTGGCCCGTGACATTTTTATGCCCGTCGATTAGAAATAATTGTCTCGATCCAAGGTTTATGTGATCGAGATAATTGACGCGATATAATAACAATAATAACGTCGATAGGTATTATTTTAGTTTTCTTATAATAAAAAGTAAATCAGTACGCTTTTAGATAAATAATCATAAATTTATGTTATAGGCGAAGTATAACTAAATCGCTATTATAGAAATATCAAATATATACTTAAAGAAAAGTAGATGGTGGTCAATAGAACTTCAGGCAATGGCTAAAGAAACGAAGAAACGATGAAAATAATGCCTACAGACAAAAATTGAAAGATATCATAGGAAATTTTAAACTGAACCCGCACTGAAATTAAACAATAACTGAAGCGAGAAAACGTACCTGGCGCAAAAAATTTGGACTCAAAATGAAAAAAATTAAAGAAAACTATTTCGAAAATCAAAAATTATTTTATGGCACACTGAAACAGCTAAAATAAAAGAAAACACCTAAACTCCTGAAAAAAATTAACGCATCAGTGAAACTTCACATTATTACTTTAATTTTTTCGAAGATCTAAATCGTATTACCTACGTGATATTATAATTAAATGATTTCAATTAAAGTGTAACAAATTAGAATGGTATTATCGGTAAAAAAATAACAATAAATAACAGAAAGGAACAATAATGTCAAATGTAATGAAAACGGTGTCAATGAAAAACTTGGAGATGCAATTAAATCGTAAGACTTTGAGTTTAGTAGCGCGTAGATCCTCCTCTAGCTCGTATTAGTACTTCCATCGGTCTGGGCATGTTATCGATCAAGTGGTGAATGGTTTTCTGAGGAATATTCTCCCATTCGCCAAGAACGACTTGTTCGGGTTCCTTAACATGTTAAGGACGGATGAGGTACATAGCCATCAAGGGAGACCTACCGCTAGGACGGATGATGGCTATATACATCACGGGGCGTCCCGATCCTCCCGCTCGCTTTTGCGTCGTGGTGGAGGTAAATCCCGCCCAAGACGGGTTCTTTCCATCGTTTTCTATTCTCTATTTCGTCTTCAACCAGTCAGTACCCTTCGTTCCTGGTTTCAAGTATTTTTATTATACATCTACATTACTTTGTGTCTTCAATTTATTGAAGACGCAAAGTCTGTATTGTATGATTTGTTTCTAATAAGTTTATTACAATTTCAGTTGATTTCGATATTTTCCATATTTTTGGTTATAGGAATATTATATGTTAGGATTGACCTGGTAGATTTGATAAAATGTTTATAAAAAAGGGCTGCAAAGAGTACAGTGGCGAGTTGCGCTACAATATGAGGATTTCCTAGGCGACTCGCGCCACGGCATGATGTTTGGCAAGGGTACATATACCTCATGCCAAAAAATCACATTTACGATTTAGATTTAGATTTTTTTAAATATTTTCCCCAATTCTCCATATAAAACATGCCCGAGAAACGTAAAAAAAATCCCGTCTTTGGGGGTGGTTATGGTAATAGGGCACCGTACTGAACGTGTTAAGAGTTATAGGGTATGTGGCACCTAACTGACCGTTTTAGTGCATCCCATAGATGTTCTATGGGGTTCATACCTGGGATTCTTGATGGCTAGTCCATAGTTGGAATGATCACAGGACCCCTGTCAGGGTCCTATTTTTAACGTTCATGATGATTGTAGCGACGCGTTAAAATTGGCGCATTAGCAAGGATGATGAGTGTGCCTTGATAGCTCAGCGGTCAGAGTACTCAACCGGAAATTGGGAGAGCCGGGTTCGATTCCCGGTCGAGGCAAAATGCACTTTTATCCTTGCTATCGCCAAAGTGGTGACCCCGATGTGATGTGATTCATTCCAGTATATGCAACCTCCCTTACATCTCAAATTCGCGGATTCGATTCCCGTCCTATCCATCGCCCTACAGTCCGGGGGTTACCGAACAACGGTTCGTAAGAATGGCGAACACGGTCACATTCCGTTAAATTGTATCGAGACAAACCATGTCTCTAGGGAGGGAGTACTGTAGTGACGCATTAAACTGGCGCATTAGCAGGGATAATCAGTGTGCCTCGATAGCTCAGCGGTCAGAGCACTCAACCGGAAATTGGGAGAGCCGGGTTCGATTCCCGGTCGAGGTAAAATACACTTTTATCCGTGTTATCGCCAAAGTGGTGACCCCGACGTGATCTGATTCATTCCAGTATATGCAACCTCCCTTACATCTCAAATTCGCGGATTCGATTCCCGTCCTATCCATCGCCCTATAGTCCCGGGGGTTACCGAACAAAGGTTCGTAAGAATGGCGAACGCGGTCACATTCCGTTAATTGTATTGAGACAAACCATGTCTCTAGGGAGGGAGTACTGTAGCGACGCGTTAAAATTGGCGCATTAGCAAGGATGATGAGTGTGCCTTGATAGCTCAGCGGTCAGAGAATTCAACCGGAAATTGGGAGAGCCGGGTTCGATTCCCGGTCGAGGCAAAATGCACTTTTATCCTTGCTATCGCCAAATGATTAATCGTAATATATCATTTCGTGTATTAGATAATGATGTATTTCGTTCATTCTAGAACAAATGTCACCAACGGGCAATTACCAAGTCGGATCTGTTGCGAAATGATGTATTACATGCGCACAAGGCAATCAAAATCAGAGTTACGTTTGAATTACAAAACAAAAACTGTGGTTATGTGTGGACGAGACGATTGGTTCGAAAAACTCTGCTATTAATGTTATAGTATGTACACTGAAATCGTCGTCATATTCATTCCTACTGGCTAGTAAGTGATTAGAAACATACTGGTGAAGAAATTATGGGGATGGTAATAAATAAAATTAGAGAACAATCGTTCTTTTTGTATAAGAATACTTTTCCATCACGGTGAACAAGTTTCGATGACACAACTATGAAAACATACCTGATGCTGCAAATTTTCAGATTTCTCCAGATCTCATCCAGTTTGGGACAATGCTGTTTAATAGGGTCTGTTTCAATATTTTATCAATTATACCTCTATTATTATTTACATCATTACGCCTACAGTATCTATTAGTATCATTTTTCCCGCTCGATTTAGTTATACAACAGTACTCATTGTCATTCTTCAAAATGACACTAGCCTACTGCGCAAATTTGTGAAAATAACATCTCATTGTCTCGTTTTCGAATTGTGCGAAATTTGTTTCCTCTTCATGTAAATTACAACCATGATTTATAAAAAAAATACAAGTTTACGTTATAACTCGAACGGTAATAAAGATATTAATAATATTTTGAAGTGCATGTGCAAATAACTTTTCTCTAATTCCACAAACAACTGAGTCACTCACGAAAACAATTAGTTTATGGTATGGAAAAGAGACAGCCAATTCTAGTTTTTACCACTAAATATCCCTGGAAAAAAAAGATCAAGCATGAGGAGGTTAATTTTTCCTTACATCCTATAGTTAACGAAATTCCTTATAAGAATACAGAAAGTTGTACACTCAGTGCATTGCGCACCGTGATACATTGCAAATATTATCGCAGTATATACAAAACATATATTACAAGACATTTCGATATTTTCACAATTAAACAATCGGCTTGAAGTGAATGAGAATAGAAAGGAATTACCGTTATTTCACTGAAATTAAACTCATTGCGCTAAAGTAGGCGATTTTTACAAAAGATTCTAACCACAAACAATTAGAACATGACTTGCAAATGTCGTATACCATCGTGTACAAATAATTGCAGTTTTTGCGCATTTTTGCATTAACTGTACTCACAATATCAACAAAGACATATACAGTGCTTTCGTAAATTAATGAATAAATTCATTAAAAATTCAAGGAATAACCCTGTACGTATTAATTATATAATAACAAATTTTATTATATAATTAATACATACATCGTGATTCGTGTATAAGTTATGACGTCATCGATATTTTTTTAATGACAACACCTTTTATATTATTCAGTGCGTCCATAAAGTAACGCATAAATTCATTATTAGCTAAATAAACAATATTGTTGAAAATTCCCGAAAGAGGTCGATTTTTGATTTTAATTTACTGTTTTTTCAAATAATAAATTAATATACAGGGTGACCTACCTTCGATTAATGACGTCATCAGCGGTTTTCTTAAATGGAGTTGGAGAAAAGCGGTTGCCCACCCTATACCAATTTGAAGCAACTTGTGATACATTTTTGGAATCAGCTCAGCAATGGACATCGGGAAATTGGGAAAAAAATGGGGTTCCATTTAAAAAAACGCTGATGACGTCATTACTCGAAGGTAGGTCACCCTGTATATTAATTTATTTGAAAAAACAGTAAATTAAAATCAAAAATCGACCTGTTTCGGGAATTTTCAACAATATTGTTCATTTAGCTAATAATGAATTTATGCATTACTTTATGGACATACTGTATATGTGGAATATATGTGGACATATACCAAGATAATAATTACATTAGCGTGAATACAGGTTAGATAAAAAAAGTTAAGAAAAACCATTGTGCAATTTCAAAATACTAAATTGTATGGCAATGATTATTTCTATTTGTATCTAAATTAGGCACAGATCTATTTAGATATTTATTTAGGCATATGGAACGCTAAAAAAAATCATTTAGTAGCAGACTATATTCGACTTGCTTGAATGAAATTAACGTCCTTGAAGAAACAACGTATCTCGAGAAAGTGTTTCAATTGGTGTATCGACGCGTAGAAATGAGGGGCCAGCCCATTATCCCGATTTGACCCTACTTAATAATTTTTTATAGTTATTTAAAATTTAAGGTCTACATTAACAGACCAAGTAACGACATTAATTTAAAAAATTACGCAAAGCATTACTCAAAGAAAACGATAGCAAACATGTTACAAGAATCAGAAGAATGGCCGGCAGACAAACATCAACTTCATGCCAAATTGCTTTGAATGTAACATCAGTGGTATAAACAATGGCATTTGCTAAGCAACTAGCAGAAGACTATCCAGATTGTAACTAATTTCCATAGAGTTAAATAGAAACTTTTCCAAATGAATTGGACGAAGAGGTTCTATCGAGTGGCCACCTTGATCACCATACCTGACACCGCTGAATATTTCTATGGTGTTATCTCGAGAATATAAAGTACATACAACAAAGCCAAATAACACTGAATGAATACAAATAGAAACAAAGAATATTTACCTCTAGTTTTAAATAAAGTTAGATATACATTTAAATTTAATATGTTAAAATTGTGTAAGATTTTGTAACAACCTCATGGTTGAATGTCTATAAAACAGAAATCGGCCCATCAAAGAGAATTCAATAATGGGAAACACCCTGTATAAAAATGTACAGGGTGTTCCATTTTGAAAACACGCCTCTCTTGTATTATACTTACATTAATTTTGAGAACGTACATCTTGGGTTAGAAATTAATGTGTATGATTTGCCTTTTGTCTTTATTTCTAAAATAAAGGCAAGAATAATTTTATTTACAATTTGTTACTATTAATGTTTATAATTAGTAAAACAATTACACACGAACAATTAACAAAAAATTATACTCACAGTATATACGTAGCCATTTGTAACTGCTGAACTTACCTGAAATAGAAAAAAAAACATTTTATAATTAAAGAGTAATAAAAGAAACACCATCTAATGTTATCAATAGTATGTATAGAACATTTAGTCTATTAAATTCTAATGCGAACATTATATACAGGGCGAATTAAAAGTTCCGCATAAAATTAGATTCGTTAGGAAACTCAATTATCTTTAAATCACTAATACATTTTTTATAAAAGAAATAATTGGTAAATTTAAAAATATGGTTAATAAGTTATCATGTCCGAAATGTGATTTATTTTATATATGTACATATATACCGGGTGTACTAGAATATCTTATCCATTCAATATCTTCGTTGACTGTAAAAACATTCTGGGAAACTCTGTATAGACCAAACTCTCTGTATAGTTTTTCATTTGAGATACGATATAGAGAATACTTTTGTGTTTATTTAAGCTCCAAAAGAGTGATTCAACATTTAAAAACTTTGAACGTGGAGCAATGGAAGATGAAACATGGGCAAACACATCGATCTTCAGGGAGAGCTGTCTTATCATTTACGTTGAGACTTGACCCAAACATATAATGACACCCTCAATGCCAGGCCCAGTCCGCCACCCGTCACAATATGGATGAAATTGTCGCGGAATTTTCATACGAGAATAGGACAGGTCATCCATCCGTATTGTGGACGAGGAACAGCTGCACTTTTATTAGCTCCGCTTCGGGCACTTAATCTGAATGCCCACTGTATTATAGTCATATTTTAGAACCAAACCAAATAAAATAACATGCCCAATAATTCGCTTAATGACCAACTAGATGTATATCATTCAAACCTTCATCATGTATTTAATTCTCTTATTTATTTATTTATAAACAGGAATCCTAATAGAAGTTAAAAAGAAGCATTCCAAAAATAGGGTTATCCATAATTATAACAAAAAAGTAACATGAATATGACTATAAAAAAAACCTTAAATTGATTTTAAATAACTATAATATAACAAACACTCAATAATATGCAACGTACAAATAGGACTTCTTATGCCTACGTTAAAAACTAAATTTACTGAAAATACAAGACAAAAAAGAAAAGAAAAAGAAAAAAAACACAAACAGAAATGAGTTAATTAAAAACAAATTTCATAACAGCCTGACAACTTACCTGGTTAAAGGTCAAATTTAAAATATCAATATTATTAAAATATTCCTTATATATTCTTTACGTTAAATAAATGTTAGAGTTCCTAGCATAATTGGTGTTACATAGCTCTAAGTAAAATAAACAGTCTTAAAACCTTAAAACGGACTTTTCCGCACGTAGAACATCTCTATCTTGAAATTGAGTGGCCGAGAAAAGATAAACCAATACATAAACGCAGAATATGTGTTTTATGCGACAGTTTTACTTTCTTCAAATAGTTTACCCTCGTGCTTTCTCATGACCCATGAACAGGGTGGGGTGTGCCCTATCCACCTCAGAATCAATAGATGTCATTTGGTAGACGTCCCTAATCAGAATCAATCGAAACCCGATCGATTCGACCAGATTTAATTGAGTGACGGTGCTAACAAACAAATTTCTCAAATAGTCCACCATTGTGCTTTCTCATGACCCATGAACATGGTAGAATGTGTTCTATCCACCTCAAAATCAATAGGTGTCGTCTGGGAGACGTCCCCGATCCGAATCAGCCAAAACCCGATCGATCCGACATGACTTAGTTGAGTTGTCGTGTTAACAAACAAAATTTCTCAAATAGTCCACCGTTGTGCTTTCTCATGACCCATGGACAGGGTAGGGTGTGTTGTATCCACCTCAAAATCAATAGGTGTCGTCTGGGAGACGTTCCCGATCAGAATCAGTCAAAACCCGATCGATCCGACACGATTTAGTTGAGTTATCGTATTAACAAAACAAGTTTCTCAAATAGTCCACCATCGTGCTTTCTCATGACCCATGGACAGGGTGGGGTGTGTTATATCCACCTCAAAATCAATAGGTGTCGTGTGGCAGACGTCCTCGATTAGAATTAGTCAAAACTCGATCGATCCGACACGATTTAGTTGAGTTATCGTGCTAACAAAAAAAATTCTCAAATAGACCCAAGGGAGGGGGTAGTGTGTGCTATCCACCTCAAAATCAATAGGTGTCGTCTGGGAGACGTCCCCGATCAGAATCAGTCAAAACCCGATCGATCCGACATTATTTAGTTGAGTTATCGTGCTAACAAGAATAGATGCCGACGACAACGACGACACACACACAGCAAATATATTTTAAAAACCATTTTTTTTTTGTTTTTAGGCCGAAAAACGAAAAATAAACCCAAAAAAAAATTGAATTTTCACTCTTTCTTTACACGATTACATTACTATTCCGCTTATAGTGGAGTGTCGAAAAGTGACAAATTAGAACTGCGGGTGATATAATGATTTATATTAAGGGGAAGATTTTCAGTGAGCAAAATGAAATTAATTTTATTATTAATTATTTTGTGAAGAAGCAGGATATACGCTGTAGTTTTGTATATACAGAAGATAACTTACCTTACCTTACTATAATCGTAGCTTTGTAAGAATTATAATGGCGATTTCTATTAACTATGGTTTGTATAATGATTATTTGCGTGTGCGTCACAGGTAACAATCGTATCAATCAATTGATATTTTTGAACAGTGTCGTATCGAAAACGCATATTAGGGTAACAGTTAGTACAATACAAATCCGTCAACCTATGACAGAATAAAGAAAAGGTTCTCCACAAAAAAATCATTCAATGTAAGTGATATTTCCATCAAAATAAATGAAATAAATTCAACAAAAATCAAAATAAATGAAATAAATTCAACAAAAATCAAAATAAATGAAACAAAAATGAAATGAATTTTACAGAAATAGTGAGATGCCAATTAATCAAATTATACAATAAAGGTAAGACATAATTGCATTTTGTTCGGCAAATTATTAACTGTCTATGCCGTACGTAGTTGATTGAAACATATGTCGCTAAACGTGCTGGTAATTATGACATATTAGTAACAATTGCGAGTGGTGTAGCATGTGATCCGTGTGTCGTCACTAAATTGATACAAGCGCAAAGATCCTTGATACAAATTGTACATTTAAGAGAGTTAACAAATTTTATTTGAGATTTTTCTAAACTTTCTGTATATTTAATATAAAAAGGATTCCAAAGTACTGAAGCATATTCAAGATGGCTGCGAGCTAAGGAATTATATATTATTATTGATTTGGGATTAGATTTTATCACTGTGTAATATAAATCCTAAATTTCTATAAGCTCTTCGACAGATAGCTTCAATATGAAACTCAAAGATTAATTTAGGGCCTAATATACTTAACTAAATCCTATAATTGGTCTATATTATTTCCTTTTATCGTCTTAATCGCTTTCTATAATTAGGTATTGTAAATATTGTCAATTTTTTGTAAAATTCTCGACGTACCAATAACCAATTAAAGGAAATATCCTTGTTATAAATCGAGCAAACACCCTTTATCTGTTCGATATCTGTTTTCTTTGAGAAAGATACTATTAGCTTAAATCGAACAAAACATAAAAAAAAAACAAATATGCTACATGACAGATACTAAATAAACAAATATTAAATCAAAAATAACACAGACCACAAATATTTTGTGATCGGCCTTTTTTGGGCTTTTTGGCTTTAGTTACATATCATGAACTACAGAAACACTGTCTTTTTTTGTTTCCATCACGCACCAGCATTTACAAATATACGTTGTATAATAATTTGTAGTTTTTAAAACCGAGGTTCTATAAAATTAAATTTTGCCTCAGTCTTTGCGGCGCCCCTGTGTTTAATCGGTTTAAAGCATACACACACAAGTGTGGAGGATTTACTCAAACAGAGTTGGCCAGTGGGGATATTCCGGTTTTGTACTATTCGGGTATTTACATAGTCGTTGCAGTACGTTTTTAATGTGTGTACATTTACAGGTGGTATCGCGTCGTGTGTTTATTTTGTTTTAAAAATGTCTAGAAGTTGTAAAAATACACCAAATATATGTTGTAAACTTAACATCTGATTCAAAAAGTTATTTATGCAAATTTGGTTGATCCGCAGAAAAAAGATTTTGCCGCAACTTCATATTAAATTAGGATTAATGAAGCAATATATAAAAGCTACAGATAAAAATGGGAATTGTTTAAGTACTTATGTGGCAAATTTCCAGCTCTCTCTGAAGCAAAATTAAAGGAAGGCATTTTCGTAGAACTTCATAAGAAAATTAATGCAAGACCAACAATTTGAAGAAACAATGATAGAAAGTGAAAAAGAATCTTGGATATGCTTTAAAAATGTAACAGATTTTTTTATTTTAAACATAAATTATAAACATATAATTATTATAAACATCCACAGTATGAGGAAATTGTCAACAATATGCCGGATAAATTTAAGCAACTTGGTTATACTATGAGCATAGCAATTCATTTTCTGCATGCTCATCTGGACTACTTTCCAGAAAATCTTGGTGCTGTTAGTGAGGAGCAAAGTGAAAGGTTCCATCAAGACATAAAGGAGATGAAAAAGAGGTACCAGGGTCGATGGAATGTGGCTATGATGGCAGATTACTGCTGGATGTTGAAAAGAGAACATCTAACGAATGAATATACAAGATAAATTATTACAAAACGAAGTTTTTTGTTAAAAAGGGAGAGAATTTCAAAAATAAAACGAAATTAGAGACTCAAAACTATTTGTATTGTTGCTTTTTACTATGTTTTTCAATGTTTATTAAAATGTAATTTTTTCTTTAGTTTTTAATTTATTCTGATTATTCAGTTGATCAAAAAATCTTACGTGAGGGGCAAAAACGGAAACGGTAGATATGAAATCAGCGTAAATAACTCACAATCACTTATCAAACCCAAATCAACTTTCAAAACGTCAAAATTTGTAGGATTGTGTAATTAATGTTTAGGTAGAAGTTGTGGATGAGACAAATTCTATATTAGTTGTCTTGTATTCGAATGATAACAACGATAATCTACCACAAGATAAACTTATGATCTCTATATTTTGTAGTAACCATTCGACATTTTCTCCACTAGAAGACAGATATAACGCAGAGGTACAATCGAATGGCCTGCTAAATCACCAGATTCACGTCCCCTTGATTAATGTGGGTAATTACAAAATAACGTTTACAGAACATGACCGCGACTTTGGACGGTAAAAGAGCCAGAATGAGACTTAAAGTTAGAGACTTACCGCCGGAGATGATTGTACATTCCATTAGACCAAAAATGGGGACGTTCTATAAGTTCATTCTGTATAATATTAACGATATTCGTATTGACAAATACATCCTCATCCATGCAACAGCATCTCGGTTGCAATTTCACACTTTAATGGGCAGCGCGAATTCATGTTAACATTAACTGGGTTAAACGCCGCTAAATTGGCGTTACGTCATGATACAGATATAAAATGTGTAATAGAAAAGGTCACACGAGATTGGCGAAATATTTATATGCGCTAAAATCGTATCGTAAGTAAACGACACGTATAAATATCGATTGAAATTTGGGTGCGAATTGACATTTTCGAATTGATTGGTATAATGAAAGATCCGCTCGAAGATAAATGTTAATTGGTTATATTAGGGAAATTGTTTGAAGGTAACGGTGTTGATTACCATTTCAAGAACTTGTATTGTACTGCTAGTCAAGAATAGGAAAAAGTATGAGACTCTCTATGATGCATAGAAGAAAGTGAGGCAAAATTCGGAGGGAAAAAGATGGATGCACTTTACGCGCGGCCAGATCGAAACTCTGTGTATATTCACATTCAATATAGATTCATTGATATTCACTCTGCAAAGGTCTCAATACGACTGACCAAAGATCAGGTTATTTACTGCGCACCTCGTGGGCGGTCCGATATAGCAGTTTTGCGACTCGTTCCTACTCTTGACGAGGTGTAAATAAATGTATTATCAACGCTCGAAGTTTAGTTTTTTTTTTTTTTTTAGAATTTAATACTGCATTTATTATGCCCTATTAAGTTACGGTAGCCGAGATGTCGTCGCGTAGATTTGAGATATTTGAATCCATGCAGGTACGAGAGTTTCAGTTCAGTTTTGCTTATTATATCCTTTGGTGTCTTTTTTATAACAATATATACCATATTATAAGAATTATTAATTAGAATTGTATTTAAGCCACGTTTATAATGGCTTTCAGAAAGCTTAAAAAAAAGCAATTCTTGGATTTCAAAATTATAAATGAATTAAATAAAAACCTGTTTTTAAATAACTCAAATAATAACCTGTATAAAAAGTATATATACGTATTGTTTCATCATTTCATTTTTCTGTTTTAACCTTTCGTGAACGAAACAGAAACGTTCTTTTGTTTTCCTGATTTGCGACTAAGCTAGTAGTATACATAGGGTGTTTCAAGAAACATGCTACCACTAGTGAACTCATTTTTGAGTCAACAATAATTTAGTTTCACCTTCCATTTCCCTATTTTATTTCTTTGAAACGGAATTTCTATTCTATGAAACGGAAACATTCTATTGTTTTTATGTTTTGCGGCTAAGCTGGTACTATATACAGGGTGTTCTAAGAAACATGCCACCAATAGTGAAGAAATTTCTAAGCAAAAAATAATATCAATTATTACATTTAAAAGTTCCCATTGCGGTTCCTATCCAGTCTTGCATTGTTTCTGTTTCATATTTTTTGAATTTCTTTTTAGCAGTTTCGAATCGAATTTGGTAACTTCAATGAAAATCAGAGGAATAAATATTCTTAAAAAAGTACGTACATATGTATAATAATAATTGTAGAAAATAATATCTACAGGCTTATTCATTAATTTTGGTCCCTTCTTGTTATTGTTTGATATCTATTATTTTCTCAATGTGAGCAGAAAAGTTTAAACTGAAACTTCATAATGGCTTTTATCGTTTAAAAGATAAAGCTTATATCTTTATCTTCTTATCTACATATTGATTAGACAGTATGGAACAGGGTTATTATTGTCCTAGTTTAAGTCGTAGATTGTCCCCCTAATTTTAGTTTTAATTATTTGAATACCTTCATTATAATTATAAGTATAAATCCACAAAAATGTATATAAAGGTGTTAAATCAGAGCTATAAGGGGCGTTAAAGTATAAACGGGAATAATTATTATTTCTTAGATTTATTCAAGACCAAAAAAATTAACCAAAAGTACTTTATTTTTGATTTTCTTATTGATTGGTATAATGAAAGATCCGTTCGAAGATAAATGTTAATTGGTTATATTAGGGAGGTAGTTTGAAGGCAATGGTGTTGATTACCATTTCAATAGCTTCTATGATAAATAAAGTATGAATTGTTTTGGACCTTTTTTTTTACTTTTGTATACATTGTACACAATTGAATCAATTGACGCGTTTAGTTTTCTTCAAGAAAGAAACACTGAATTTACTATGTTCTATTAAGCTGCGGCAGCCGAAATGCCGTCACGCAAACTTGAGATATTTGAATCCATGCAAGTACAAAAATTTCAGTTCAGCTTTGACGTCCTATCAACGTAATTAACTAAGGACACCTTTTGTCATATACTTTTGTCATGTCATATACAGGGTGTTCTAAGAAATATGCTACCACTAGTGAAGAAACTCCTGAATAAAAAATAATACAAATTATTAAATGCAACAGTTCTTATTACGGTTCCTATCCAATCTTCTTGCATTTCTTCTGTCTCATAATTTTTAAGTTTTTTTTTAATATTCTCGAAACGAATTTAGTAACTTCAATGAATATTAGAGTAATAAATATTCTTGAAAAAAATGCATTTATTAAGGTGTTCGCCATGTCCTGTGCTTCCTGGCTGTGGCTGTAATAATTTTATAAGATAATATGTGCAGGTTTATTCATTACATTTTGACCCCTCCCTTCTTTCCAGGCATGTGAAAATCACACGGCGATAGGTCGGGACTGTACGGTGGGTATTCGAGGGTCTCCCAGAAAGTTTTCTTAAATTTCCGACTTGTTTGGTTTACCGTGTGGGAACTGGCATTGTCGTGAAACAAAATGACGTCCTTGACATTTCAACATTTCAACGCCGCCTCATTGATGAGGCGGCGGTCATTTTAAATAAGGTCACGAACCGCTTGCAAGTGTTTTTCTGTTAAACTCGTCCTGCGCCAGCGATCGTGGGGTTCATTTTCGACTCTTTCTCGCCCTCCAGAATAGACACTCGTGGCTGTGAAAGGGTGTTTCACCAAACTGTTCTAGTAAACTTCGCAAAATTTCAGCTGGATGGGGTTCGGTCTCAAAAACTTAATGATGACGCGTTATGCAACATACGGGTGTAGATTACTCTAGCTCGTCTTTTCTACTGGTACACTAATGTTCTCAGGGCTGCGTCGGCAACAATTCTGGCCTTCCATCCATCACTCCCTCCTACAATTTCCACCGTACTGGTAGACCCTACCCTGATTCTTTCAAGACCAGCCGCCTGCAATATATTTGAACGCCCCTCGTATTTCATGGTCACGGAATAAGATTGTCATTTGATCATTTAAATTTTCCCGTATATTCGACGCACTCTGTAGCCCTGACGCCGCTGTTGTATATTAAAGATCTAAAGCGGCAAGTGAACAACAAGCAACTCAAGGTTTTTTGCGTTTCCTTAGATTTTATAAATGGCTGCCATATGATTTTGTAACCTAGTTACGGGTCTCTTAGTTTTCTCAATGTATTAATATGATCGTCTAACTACATACATACATAGATTACTTCTCAAATACTTTATACGATGGTCGTATCACTTCGAGAAAGCAGTTATCTCAACAATAGGAAAATTATCAATACATTCTTTTGTATTCGATTTATATAATCAGTTCAGTATGCCAAGCACTTCCTTTAAAGTAAACAATGACGATTATTATGTGAATATTTGCATCGACAGCTTAATATGGATAAAACTAAATACTTGTACTGGCTTATTTTTTATATATCGATCACCTACTGCTCTACTTCAAAAAACACATCGGTTTTCTTAAGAAATACCTCGTGTTACGCTGTCTCTAAACTTGAATATATTTTCTTGTTACTTTTCCAAAAATCAACAGCACATTCTTCATATTTAATATAATCTTCTCTTGTTTTTAAAGAATCCTGTTTCCGGTACTCTTTTTCAGCGAAAAATGTATCATGCCTGCACCTGGTTTGTTGGGATCAATAAAGCACAATTTATTATCGATAAAGTATTTTACATGTCTCAATATACAAAAGTCTGTTTGACTCCTTTTATGGATGCCTTTTTGATTTTAATACTACACGATTTTAATACTACACGGAAGAAATTGTAGACTTTCGTAAATGTGTTCATTCGAACAACTTTACGAATCCATCTTGATAGATTATGATTTCAAAAAATAAAACCCGCTACGAGTAGGATTTGACGCCTGTTCCGGATGGGATCCGAATGACCGACAGCTGTTTCGAACTTATTAGTTCTCATCAGTGCCGTACACGGTACGTACGTCGATCTAGAACAAATGCCGAATGAAATTTGTGGGGTATACATCTATATCGATACGATCTACGTCAGTAACATGTAAGTCGGGAATCGAGAAAGGAACTACCAAACCGCCAAGCGGTTATCAAGTAGTTCCCAAATAGCAAGGCTATTACATAATCGCTATAGGAAACAACTACTCCTTGGGCTAAAGCCCCCCCCCCCCCAGTTTGGTAGTTCCTTTCTCCATTCCCGACTTATATGTTACTGACATAGATCGTATCGATATAGATGTATACTCCACAAATTTCATTCGGAATTTGTCCTGGATCGGCGTACCGTGTACGGCACTGATGAAAGCTAATAAGTTCGAAACAGCTGTCTGTCGTTCGGATTCCATTTCGGGACAGATGTCAAATCCTATCCGTGGCGGGTTTTATTTTTTGAAACCTTGTCTGATCGTGCAGAAACACGAGAAAGGGATCGAGAATCGCTTTTAGATATAATTCAATGCCTGGCGGGACTTTAGCCCGAGGATTAGTTGTTTTCTATAGCGATTATGTAATAATCTTGCTATTCAGGAACTACTTGATAACCGCTTGGCGGTTTGGTAGTTCCTTTCTCGATTCTCGACTTATATGTTACAGATTATGATTAGCGAAAATTATTTTTAAATGTTATTGAAAAATAATAAACGAAATTTTAATATACCGAGTGATCGGGTGATTCATGTAAATCTATACCACTTACATTCTCTTCTCTATTTTATTTCTCTTACAAGAAAATGAAGTGCGTGCGCATGCATACACAACCACGTGTCTTTCAAACCACCACTAAAAAACCTCGAACCTTCATTTACAACGACTGTTACGTCATCGTAGATTCAAGAGAAAAAGTGCATGTCGCGTTTAGTTATTCCAAAGTCGTGAAAACGTCTTTACCATACTTCCATGACTATATTTTTCTGTACTAAATTAAGTCGACCCTGTATAAGTGGATTTAGTAATATAAACCATAATTCTTGCCCGGAACGAGCTGAAATGTCAAAAATACCGTAAATAAACGGCAGCTAGGAGACTGTTTGGGATAAAACGGCTCGTAATCGTAAAATGCGGCGCATACATTATTTATTAAGGCTGAGGTAGATATTAACGACGAGCATTAAACATAATGTACCTGTTTGGCATTTTTTCGCGGACGGTATTATGCAAACTTTAATTATGTTTTCAAATCGAACACGCTAAAAACGCGGCCCCAACAACGGGTTAGGAAAACAGGAAGACTATGCGGGTCGTTCATGTGATCACCGTATCGACTTTATGTGCGTATTTTGCAAATAAATAAGTTACAAAGAGAAGTTACGTAATATCATTCGAGATTACCTCCGTTAATAACCGTCGGGACATCGTTTGCAGTTTATGGGCATGTTCGATTTAAAAATTCATGAGAGAAAACCACTTACGGATGCAGGAGGTTTTTATTGATAAAACTTGATTATCTTAAATACTGTCGGATATGAATGTAATGAAATGAATAATGAGTAAGGCTGCGGGCGAACGCTGCATATCATTGCCGCTTCATGTGGGGGCATAAATATTTTTACTGCAACTAACATTTCGTTAATAAAATCTACAAATCTCAGCATTTCTAAAATAATAACATTCATTAAATTTCGTCATAAAATTTCTATTAGACTGTAAACGATGTATGATAATTCACCGAAATAACTGTCTTTTAATTTCTGTACAGTTTTAACGTTAAGGGTGCGATGATAACGCTGAAACGAGGGAAGTGGCTGACGAACCGTAGTGGAGGGGGATCAGCAAAACACTTTTCACGGCCGCAGGGCCTTGTTGATCTTCATTTATGGATCGAGATGTACGTACGGTCTCCGCTGTGTTAGTTGAAACGTATTAATTTAATAATGAAGTATGTCGCATGTGAAAAAGCCCAGAAAACGTTTATATACTCACCCAGTGAAAAAGTTTATTGGTGAATTTGATAATTTATTTTACGATGGAATGAAAGTAATCATAGACACAACAGGGCGTGCCCTTGTAAACTCAATTTAGGTTTAATTTATTGTTGATGTTGATAGCCTCTAATATTCCGCTTCACAAACTAGATCAAAAACCGTTTCAACTTTTGGCGTAAATACAATACACAATTCCAGTTACCAAGTCGCAGAACATTATGGAGCCATCTATCAACTGTACGCGACGACATTATGGAGAAGATTACACGTAAATTACAAAACAGACGACCGTGATTATGTATTGACGAGACGATCGATCGTAGAAAAATTTTATTATAAATATTATAATACCTGTACTGCACCCTTATTGTGTTGAGGCAAGAGAGACTGCAAAAGACATAAATAGTAGGGAACATATTAATGTAAAAAAGGGTCTGCCACGGAAAACGGAGTTCATTTTTGATCTACTTCTCATATTAATTACCTGTCATTTACCACTTATATTACTTAACACACCAGCATTTAAGGACTTTTGGAAGAAATACAATCCCAAGTACCCATTACCCACTAGGGCCACAGTGCGCAGCTATGTACCATCTGCACGTGAAAAAGTGAAAAGTTAGATTAAATCAGCGTGAATTGAACTTCGCGTCACATGCTCGAGGCCCCCGCTACATCTTCCCGTACGCAAGCCACATGTACACGGCACCAATTGTACAGCTCTAGTTATAACACAGAGGGCCAAAGACGGAAATTAATTACCAAATAAAGCATGGGTATCACAAGGACTTACAAACAAAGGTCTTTAAACAACTTTATTGCCTCATTCGGAACAGCCTGCCCGGCTCTTTTAGCTTCGTTGCCTTCCGGCAACGGTCCTTATTACAATACTGCGAAGTTTCCATAAACTGTTAAAGCAAATTTAATTAAGCCATCGAAACAAATTTCTTTGCGCGTCGATATAACGCAGACGCGATTCTTCGTACGCCCCATTAAATGCCTACCTGACAAATGGGACCGTTCCGACTGGCTGAATGACATAAATTCAAGGGCGAGGTCCACGGGGCGAAATAAACGATCCCCGGTATATCGTAAAAAGATAGTAAAGCGGAGGCACGAAGTCCGCAGTTGACTAATGGGGCTGCTGTTAGAGTCGCACAAAATGGTTTTATTATTTAGGGGAAATGTGCAAATGGTTGGCGGGGTGTAGTCGCGTAACTAGGTTAGTAGACTATTAGGGATAATGCTATGATGCGGGGGTAGCGTTATGAAGATTTAAATATAATATCTAATATCCAGTGAACTACATACTCAGAAGCAGTATGACCTAATTTAATTAGGTTATTATTTTATTGTATCCATATTTGTAAATAACTAAGAGATGACTATGGTGTTTATATGTTCATACTACACCCAGTGGTGTCTCCTTAGAGAGAAAGCAAGGGAGGCTAAGCCTCCTCATGCATTTAAAAGTTTTTTTTTTAAGTTTGGACACACGGAAACTAGTATTCCTTCCCCAGAAAGCCTACAGGCAGGCTTGAGTAGGGAAAGGTTACATATATAAACGCGGACAAACACTCAGCCCCGAGGGAAGTGCCAAGTGCCCTCTGGTGAGAATCGAACTCACGCAGATAATGTGCCCAGTATTTAGCCCAGTTGCCACCCTGTTACCAAATACCAAGTCAGCACCACCGCGACACTATAAGAATGAGACCACGTGTCATCCATCCAAGTCGCAACCGACTATTCGTTGCTTGACTTCGAATAGCGCAGGTCCGACAATGAACGGGGTACACTGTCTCATCCTCCTACACTGTCTTATCCTCAAAGGAACTATTATTTTTTCATTAATACTTTTATCTACGTATGTATATATGTAAGCAAATAAAGAAAACTACCACAAATAATGATCGATTTAGGGAAAAAACAGTTTTAGTGCTTTATGATGTACACATCAGTTGCATTCAACTAGTACACATACTATATACTATTGCGTCGCTAGCGCGCCTACCCGGACGGTCTCGACCACATTCGTCCACCTTCGGCAACTGACAAGTGGGGGCATCACATGTGATCCGTGGGGTGTTTAAGGGTAATTGCTAACATATATATCACTGTTGAAAATCGGCCGTAGTAAAACTTTAACCAGTTTTAGAGGTAGATTAAAATCCCTGCGCGGTAAATGTTCTAGAGTACGCATACATCTAGAGTACGTAGTCTTCACATTGACACTGTTGAAACGAGAGGCAATATGGCTGTTCGTGATTTATACTTAACCCCTTATGCCCAAATGCTGAGAGGTGTCTCAAGAAGCAAACATTAATTGTGTTGGCCAAGTTTACCAAATTTTTGTTGGCAAAATAACTGAATGTGTTGAATTTTAGCTGTGTTGAAGTCGCTGGATGATTTCACCGAATAAATGTTATGTATACCAGGTATGTGAATATAAAACAGGAATTTCTTGTACAGAAAATACACGTTTATTGTATGAAAATGATAAAAACTATTTTATTAGAAGTATTGCCCGTTGCTTGCTAGCTATACATTTTTCCCATCTCTCTCTGACAATTTGTGGATTCCACGCCAAAAAAATTCTTGCCCTTTTGAGGCAAACCAGTCATCGAGTCATTTTCGTAACAGGTGAAGCCCTGCTCAGCAAGTGCGTGTCCCATCGATGCAAATAAGTAGTAATCGGACGGAGCCAAGTCTGGTGAGTAAGCCGCATGAGAAAGTATTTCCCAACTAAACGCCTCAATCGTTTCCTTGACCAGTTTTGCTGTGTGTGATGGCGCATTATCATAAAGCAAAATCACTTTGTGTTGCCTTTTTTGATATTCTGGTCGTCTTTCACAAAGCTTAATTCAAATCGAGCATTTGTTGTTGGTAGCGTTCAGTATCAACGGTTTGGCCAGGTTTTAGTAGCTCATAATAGATCATACCCTTGTGATCCCACAAAACACAGAGTATTGTCTGCCGTCGATAGCGATTTGGCCTTGCAGTCGATGTCGATGGGTCGCCTGGAGTTACCCATGATCCTTTACCTTTAGGATTCTCCAAATATATCCACTTTTCATCGCCAGTCACAATTCGATGGAGAATTGTGACTGTGATGACTTTCTTTTGTACCTGGCGAGCAGCATTTCGCAAATGGTTTTTCGGTTTTCCTGCTGTCTTTCATTCAGTTCATGTGGAACGCATTTTCCCATCTTTTGGATCTTTCTCGCGACTTTCAAACGTATGGAGATGGCTTCTCGTGTCACATTTAATTGATCCGCGAGTTCTTGTTGCGTTTGAGCGTCATTATCATCCAACAATGTTTGCAATTCGCTATCTTCAAACTTTTTCGGTGGTCTTCCACGTTCTTCGTTTCTCAAGTCAAAATTGCCGCTTTTGAATTTTTTAAACCACTCAAAGCACTGTGATTTACCAAGAGCATGTTCACTGTAGGCTTCGACAAGCATTCGATTCGATTCTGCAAGAGTTTTCTTCAAATGGTAACAGAAAGTCAATGCTGTCCACAAAGCGTAGTTTCCAGGCACAAAATTGGACATGTTCAACGCTATTAAAAACGATGTTGTTGTATGAAACTTATATTGTTGTGAGATAAAAACCTTTATCAGAAGTCAAAGCAGAAAAATGGCGCCAATGATGCGGCATGACGGTAACTACATTAGCAGCTAGGCCATCTATTGGCAAATTCCGGTTTCATATTTACATACCTGGTATGTACCTAACTTACTTATGTTTCGCGACGATGAAGTAAACAAGGCAATTTACTTAATAATAATATGCATACGAATTGTACCACGAATTTTATCAAATATTCATTTTCAGGGAAGACTAAATCCCAATAAGAACAACTATTAACAATTGTTAAAACCTGAAGCCATACATTTATCATTTCTAAATAATTAATTTATGTCTAATGGTTTGTCTCGCCTAAAAAGTAAACACAGTCATTGTCATGACCAAGTTTATTAAAATTAATAGATATTAAATGCCTGATATGCCTGAATGCCTAAATCGATATTAAAAAAAGGTGGTGAAATAGTTTACACCAGACGTTGTGTTGATTTTACTTCATTACTGATAGGAAAGTTCACACCAGCGAATGGTTAAAATCCTACCACGGCTTTGCGGTGTTAATTGTTTGAATCATCTGAATGGGTCTATCGTCGGAATGGGACAGCTTCTGAAGCAGTGTTATTTCCATCGTACCACTTAATGGTCTACCTCTTTCCTAGGTTATATAAACTACCATTGTAAAAAAATTTGTGAACGCAGTTAAAGACTAGTTTACCTCCCCAGTACAAAGGCACAAATAATAATGAAAAATCAGTTTTAGTGTCATACAAATACAAAACTATTGTCGACGCCTGGGAGCAACGCCAACTTCTCGACTCGTGGTCTTCTGGACCGCCTTCACCCCCGTCCCATCTAGGAGAAGTAGTCTCGCCTAGGCGGTTCGTTGAAATGCCTCCAGAACCCTCTTCGCTGCACTACTCATTCACTGGGGCACGAACTGCTTTGTTATGGCGTCTGATCTTGAATGTGGTTGTTCGAGGATTCTCATAGGTAGATGGTGACTTGGTCCTACTGTGAGCAAGAGTCCTTCCTGCCTCTACGGGTTTCCATGGTTCTTGCTGGTTTCTTGCCTTGCCTTCGTTTAGTTGGCGCTGGAGACTTCTTATGCCTGCGGTGTTGGCATAAGAAGGTGCTCTTCACGGTGCCGAGCATGGTCATCGGGTGCAACCTAGAAGAATATTTTACTCACTCTCATCGTCTGGCGACGATTCACGACATTGGATCTCATCTGCCGACTCACGACGCATTCGCCGTCTCTCGC
Source organism: Rosalia funebris (assembly GCA_037954035.1). NCBI lineage: Eukaryota > Metazoa > Arthropoda > Insecta > Coleoptera > Cerambycidae > Rosalia > Rosalia funebris. The sequence continues at coordinate 15,336,858 of JAZFAV010000022.1, forward strand.
TGCAACCTCTGGTCAGATTGTCTTTCCCTCGGCTGGCAATTCTAGTTTTCGAATTGGGAATGGAGCGGTGAAAACTGCTGGATCCCTCGGTGGCCAAATTTAATAGTATTGAATCCTTTCCTGGATAGATTTTATGTGGATCTTGGCCTCATAAGAGATCCAGGTCCCGGCTGCACTGTTGTCTTCGCGGTGCTTACTTTCATCTTCGACCAGTGGTCACTATGCGCTGGTACATTGACCAAGACTTAGGGCCCGTCCTGATGCTTAATGAAGGTCTGAGGCTTTAACTCGAGCACTACTACTGCTCTTTGCTCGACTAAGGTTTGCCCAACCTGTGCTCCATATACATACCTTTCTGCGAAATGACCGTTGGAAAATCACGACGTCACCCAAGGGGCGTGATTTCTAGCCAAGTTCCATGATTGGTTAGAGTAATGTGGGTGGAGTCTATTTGCGCTATCATTTTTCACACTGCCTGATATTCTATGTCCTATGACACTATACATCTTAAGTTGTAGCCACGCCCATAACCTGATAGCCACTTCCGCAGTTATAATATGCATCCCCATTGCTCTATTGTTTAAAATTAGCCTCCCGGTAGTATTTAGGCCAAAGCAGTTAGTGACAATAACGTATATAAAATCTGTTTCTTTCTGTAACCTATACTTTTCCATTTTTTTTTTCTACTACACATAAGTAGCATGTTCAAGATTCTTACTTGTCAAGTATGTATATATTTTCCTAAGTCATTTAGAAAAAATATACGTAACAACCTTCTGCAGTTTCTACTCCATTCTGTAGACGTTATTACGGCAATGTCTGTTTATGTTTGTTGTCTGGTACATTAATTATTTGTAAATATAAACCAGATCAAACATAATTAAATATTAACACAGCTAATCGAATTTCGGTCGGTTTCGCGAAGTAATTTGCTAATTTACCAATTTGCCTAATTAGCAACGAGACTGTTTGTTTAATAAAATGTGGTCGCACATTTTCGCGTATCAATATATTTATGCATAATAGATTGTGCAAATATACTACACATACAGGGAGGTACGAATACCTGTGTTAAAAAATCGGGTCATAAAATACCGAAATAATGTTTCAAATTAAATATTTTGTGTTTGTCGAAAATAAAAATTTTGGGCATACCTACAGTACCCTCTAGTCCGCCCTCGGCTTGTCAGTCGCTCCGGCTAATCCGACCGTTGTCAGAGTCGAGAAACATGTCTCGGCTTGTTGATGATTCACTCCCGATCGCTACCTCCCATTATTTTCAGTATTGCATCATCTCTCGTATTGTTTTTGTCTATTTGTGTGTACGTATACAATTGCGTTATTGTGTGTACATATTTTTAATTTCAACATGTCAGGAGTGAAACGTAAGCATGTTACTCTTTCATTAAATAATCACTCCAAAATATTGCCAAGGAACTCAATGTAGGTGTTACGACCATAAGAGATTGGAGAAAAAATCGGAAAGACATTGAATCATACACAGTGGCGATAGATAGTGAAAACGTCCTTAAGAATCGGAAAACGTTGAGAAAGCCTAAACTTGAATTGCTTGACAACATGTTGTGGATGTGGTTCTGCCAAGAAAGAAGGAGGGGAACCCCGATATCTGGGCCCATTATAAAAGAAAAGGCAATAGCTTTGCACAAAAAAGTAGAAGCTGAAAGTGAGTTCGCAGCTAGTGAAGGCTGAATTGATCGCTGGAAAACCCGTCATGGCGTCCAGTTTGTTTCAATTTCTGGTGAAAAACTATCTGCTGATGCCGAGGCGGCTAAGGAATTTTCCATTAAGTTTCAAAAAATTGTCGAAGAAAATGAACTGTTACCTTGCCAAGTTTACAACATAGACGAGACTGGCCTAAACTATAAAATGCTCTCAACCAAACCCCCCGCTGCATCAAATGAAACAGTCGTAGGAACGAAACTTATGAAAGATAGGCTAACCATTGCTCCTTGCAGCAACGGTGATGGTTCACACAAGCTTCCGCTGTTCGTTATTGGCAAATATAAGAAGCCTAGGGCATTCAAAAACATAAACATGTCTTCCTTGCCGGTTTATTACCGCAATCAAAAATCTGCTTGGATGGATTACCGTCTTTTCAAATCTTGGTTCTTCGACGAGTTTGTTCCATCTGTTGAAACTTGAAACAAAAAAAGCTTCCCGTTCTTGCTCTATTGCTGTTGGATAACGCACCATAATATCCATCTGAAGAGGATTTAGTGAAAGAGGACATTAAAGCTATCTTCCTTCCACCAAATGTCACATCACTTATCCAACCAATGGATCAGGGAGTGATAGAATGGTTAAAGAGACGCTATCGCAGAAAGTACATCAGTTCAATTTTAGAAAAGTCCGAAGGAGGTTGTAACATATTTGAAGCTATGAAATCCCTCAACATCAAAGATCTATCTATACCCTATCTATACGATTGCAGAGTCATGGGAGGAACTTAAACCTGACACGCTGAGAAAATCTTGGCGTAAGCTTTGGCCGGAAATTATGACCGAAAGTGACCAGATAGAAAACGAGCAGAACAACGACACGCAGGAAATAATTAAAGATCTGCAAACTGTACAAGTGAATATCCCTGCCAATGAAGTTGAGGAATGGATGACCCAATGTGACGAAGATTGCGAAAAAGGTGAAGACCTCAATGACGATGAGATTATTGCCGCCGTTTTGGAAAATAAAAGTGAAGAAACTGTAAACGAGGACTCAAACGGTGATGATGACGAACCTCCTGCCCGGATTTCACACACCAACGCCAAAAACGCTTTTGATATTGCCCTTCAGTACATTGAGCAGGACTCAAGCTCAAAACCTATGGACATTTTGTGGATAAGGAAATGGAGGAATATTGCAGCTAAGTCAAGAATGTCATCTGCTAAACAAAAATGTATAACTGATTTTTTTGTAAATAAATTTTTATTTTTATTTTAGTTTAACTTTTATTTAATTTTTTTCTAGATAACCTCCAATTTTTACAGTACACATATGTATAGTAAATACATACAGTATTGCTCTTTTTCATTATGTATGTAATAATATCATCTTTTGTGCGATTTCTTGCAATATTTTGTATAGAACAATAGATACAGTCAGTCTTGAGTTGAAAGATTGTTTATTTTACTTTTTTCTGATAATCCGACCTTTTTTGCGTTCCGACCATACCCACGGTCCCAAAGGTGACGGATCAGAGGGGTTCTAATGTATATATTTTATGTATAGACCATACAGGATGTTTACGAAATTTATGCGTTTCTATTGGGAGGCATATCTGTTAGAAATCACGTGACATAAAAGCAAAAATAAAGTAAAAATTTAATCTTATTTCCAAAAACACTTTTTCTTATAACACAAGAGAATTAAAAATTATATTTTTAATATTGACAGCAGGAAAAAATCTTTGTTTAAAGACGAGGACATGGATAGGAAGCAAAGTCCCTATATAACAGACTATAATCAATTCTATAATTAACTTGTTATCGTCTGCTATTACCTACCACCGTAATAATTATTTTACAATAATTATTCGTTAAATTGTTTGTTTTTAATATAGATAGCCTTGAGTGTCTCGTAGTGCATTAAATACTTGTTTAAAAGTAAATGCCGCCAATACATGATAAAAAAACACTTGCTGCATTAGATTCAAGTAGGTGCAACAATTGAATCAAGGGGCCCACTTGAATTAAACATCAATTTTATATAATCAAAAGAAAGGTGCCGACAATCAAAGTTCATATTTATCATTGTTTATTATGGAGAAGTGTATGCACTATGGAACGAACGTACTAAAAAATATTTTCCTCTGTATCTGAAGCTATTGTTGGTATTGTGGCTAATTAATTATTCACTTATGTTCCTAAATTATGAATTTACCTACGTTGATGGTAAAAAAAATTTTACTTAAGATCTGAAAGCTAAAAACTTGGAGTTTCAGTTTGCTTGTCCTAAAATTGCTCTGCGATTATTTTTTTTCCATGTTACAGTCTTTTGAATATCAACTAAAAATTTAGGATTTTTTACATCCCTTAATTTTTGTGCCTACGAATTATATTAAAGCGATCAGTGCAAATAGATGAACAGTGCCTAGCTTAATTATAATAATCGAGATTTCCTACAACGGTTGGAAATTTGCTCACCCTGTATAACCACAAAGACATGATGACAAAAATAACTAAGGATTCAGTTTTTTTATAGTTATCTAGTTAGTTGTTGTAACGTGTTTTACATAATTATAATATTTATAAAAAACATAACCATTGGCACCACGTGCTACATTGCTGAATTTAGAAAAAAATTTTAATAATTTTATCATTTAACTTAATCTTATGTCTCGAAAATGTTCTAGATGCAATTACATTCTTCCATCTATTCATTATCTTAAAATAAATGCGTTTTGTTATCAGAAATAAGTCGTTCTCTTTGTGTAGAAATGGTTACCTATTCTACACAATTGCAACGGTGGGTATAATACAATGCGAGAGGGAGAGATACGACATAATTAAATAAAGCCCATTCGTAACTTTCAAGTGTTTACAGCACGGGAACAACATGAAAGGAAAAACAATTTATTTTGTTGCGCGAAATTATATCCCCTGGGCATATCCGGCAAAAATCAAAGACGTCCTCTGAGTGAGTACTTCAGCTCTACGTACGTTTTTAAATAAAGCAGTATTTCTGTGTCTTCTGTGACAGTAGTGAGAATATGATAAAATAAAATTCTTTCTACACAGAAATGCATTTTTCCGCTGTGAAGTATCCGGGATTGACAACGTGCATATTTATGCACTGCAGTGGTGCATCGGAGCGCAGTTTAGAGCCCCAGCCGGCAGCTTTGAATGTATTCAATTCCACTGGCAAGCATCTTTCTTCGTATTTAACCTTAAAAATGCAATCTAGACGGAATTGTGGCTTAGCTGTATGCTCCCTAGTGAAAATATATATTGTAAAAATACCAGACGTTATTTATTTTTAATCAATTATGTAAATCAATGTACAGTGCTTTCAAAAAGTAATGAATTCGTTAAAAATTCAAGAAATAAGTTTTGGGAAAAACTCTGGGATCCGTCAAATTATTTGCACATTAGTTTTGTAGTAAGTAGGTAAAAGTTTGTTTCAATTATTCATGAGAAACAGAAAAAAAATTATTTCTTTTTATAACCAGCAAATTTGTACACTTTTGGGGATAATTTGCTCCGGAGCAAAGTATCCTCATTATTTTTGCGTGTTTCCCTTATCGGCTAAGATAATTTTTGTTTTGTTAAAGAAATACCGAGAAAGTATAAAAGGCAATTAGGTTCGAGAAAATATGGCGACAATACGCACGAAAAATTACAGGAATGTTTGACTGAGATTAAAATGGCAAAATATCGCAGAAATACCGAAAAAAATATAACATTCAAAGACGAACGATTCTTAATAAATTAAGAGTCAACCATGCTCTAAAAGCAGGGAAACAACCCCTATTCACCAGTGATGAATAAAACCAATTTGTTAATTGTTTAATTTCCTTGGCTGAATATGGGTTCTCCATAAATGAAAGAGAATTGAGACAAATAATAAAAAACTACTTAAATCGATGCGGAGAGACAGTAAAAATATTTGTAAATAATTTATCTGGTAACGACTGGATGAAAGAATTTATAGCCAGACATCCTGAAATCTCACAACGTTTTGATGAAAACGTGAAACGGACACGTGCGGGAGTAAATGAATTTACTTAAGAAGTTTCCATTAAAAAAATTGTTTAAAGAGCTAAATGGTGTTCCTCCTACCAACATATGGAACTTTGACGAGACAAATCTTACGGACGACCCAGAGAAAAAAGTCCTTGTCAAGAAAGGATCCAAGTATCTGGAAATAATACGTAATGCCTCTAAAACATCTATCTCTGTGATGTTTTCTGGAAATGTTGCTGGGGAACTTCTTCCCTAATATGTCGTTTACCGAGCTACCAAAATGTAGACTACTTGAGCAGAAAATGGACCGAAAGGATGTTGATATAATTCTAGCACCTCTGGATGGTTTTATTCGGCAATTTTTACAGATTGGCTTGAAAGCAAATTTTCATACGAAAGAGATGTACATTCTGGGGAAATAGTGAGCTTTAACGACAACGATTAACTCCATGGTAAAGTCTTTAATGTTATGGAAATGGCCTACAAAGCGCGACGAAATGTCTACTGTTGGTCCGACGTACTGAGTGCCATTAAATCACCTAAATAAGTGTCCAAACGAGGATTGTTAGCAGTTCCTGAACTGGACAACTCCTTTTTTAAATATATTTCGGTTTTGTTATATTTTTGTATTTTTAAAAACTTCTGTTTTTATTTTTTTTTATTTTAGAATGTAGTTTTGTTTTTCTTTTTAACTACAGATACAAAAATGGAATTTATTTGATATAAATTTCAGCGTTGGGGAAATCTCTATCATGTAGTAGTACCTACTTTGCTTGTATTTTGAAATTGGACAATGGATTTTAGAAACTGGCGCAAAGTAACCTCCGTTCATTGGTACACTGCTCCACTTTTCAGCAAAAAAAAAAGTACATATGTCGACTGTTTCTTCATTAAATAACACTAAATGTCCTACTGTTGGTCCAACGTACTGGATGTCATTAAGTCACCTAAATAAGTGTCCAAACGAGGATTATTCGCAGTTACTGAACTGGACAACTCTTTTCTTTTAATATATTTCGGTTCTGTTCTATTTTTCTATTTTTGAAAACTTCTGTTTTTTTTTATTTTTTTAAATTTTATAATGTAGCTTTGTTTTTCTTTTTAATTATAGATACAAAAATCAAAATTTTTGAAATTTATTTTATATAGATTTCAGCGTTGGAGAAATCTCGATCATGTAGCAGCACCTATTTTGCTTGTATTTTACAATGGATTTTAGAAACTGGCGCAAAATAACCCCCGCCCATTGGTAGACTTTGGTCCACTTTTCAGCAAAAAAATAAAATACATGTGTCGACTGTTTTTTGATTAAATTACACTAAAGAAATGTTACTAAAGCTCTTATTTGTTTTGTAAAAAAGGAGACTTTTATCTACATTCTATCAATTTTCTTCAACCATTTTTAAAACTTTCGTAAAGAAATGGAGCGTAAACATTCATCTCCGTGATATTTTGTGGAAATGTTGCTCGGGAATTCTACCCCCCCCCCCCCCCCCCCCCAAATGTCGTTTACCGAGCTACCAAAATGTAGACTACCTGAGCAGAAAATAGACCGAAAGCATGTCGATATAATTCTAGCACCTCTGGATGGTTTGATTCGGCAATCTTTACAGACTGGTTTGAGAGCAAATTTTCATACGAAGAAGATGTACATTCTGGGGAAATAGTGAGCTTTAACGACAACGAGGTCACGATTAACTCCATGATAAAGTCTTTAATGTTATGGAAATGACCTACAAAGCGCGTCGAAATGTCCTACTGTTGGTCTGAAGTACTGAGCGCCATTAAGTCACCTAAAGAAGTGTCCAAACGAGGATTGTTCGCAGTTCCTGAACTGGACAACTCTTTTTTTTAATATATTTCGGTTTTGTTATATTTTTGTATTTTTAAAAACTTGTTTTTATTTTTTTATTTTAGAATGTAACTTTGTTTTTCTTTTTAATTATAGATACAAAAATCAAAATTTTTGGAATTTATTTTATATAGATTTCAGCGTTCGGGAAATTTCCATTATGTAGCAGTACCTACTTTGCTTGTATTTTACAATGGATTTTAGAAATTGGCGCAAAGTAACCGCCACCCATTGGTACACTTTGTTTCACTTTTCAGCAAAAAAAAAAATACATGTGTCGACTGTTTTTTGATTAAATAACACAAATGGCCTACTGTTGGTTCAACGTACTGGGTGCCATTAAGTTACCTAAATAAGTGTCCAAACGAGGATTGTTCGCAATTCTTGAACTGGACAACTCTTTTTTTTTTTTTTAATATATTTCGGTTCTGTTTTATTTTTCTATCTTTAAAAAGTTGTTTTTATTTTTTTTTATTTTAGAATGTAGCTTTGTTTTTCTTTTTAATTATAGATACAGATCAAAATTTTTGGAATTTATTTTATATAGATTTCAGCGTTGGGGAAATCTCTATCATGTAGCAATACCTATTTTGCTTGTCTTTTACAATGTATTTTAGAAATTGGTGCAAAGAACACCCGTCCATTGGTAGATTTTGCTCAACTTTTCAGCGAAACTAATAATACATATGTCGACTGTTTTTTGATTAATTAACACTAAATCAATGTTGCTAAATCTCGTATTTATGTTTTGTAAAAAAAAACGGAGACTTTTATCTACATCTTATCAATTTTTTTCAACCATTTTTAAAATTTTTGTAAAAAATGGAGCAAAGTAACCCCAGTTTACGGTACTTGAAAAGAAGATTTAAAAACACGGATTCATCACGAAATACAACGTATACCTCCTGAAGTTATTGACGATATTCAAAAAGGATTTGTTAATCGGCTACTGTCAGGCAGCCAATGGTGCACAACTTGAACATATAGTTTGGTTAATTTTTTAAATAATCACTGTCATTTGGAAGTACTTTGAAATTACACAATCGCTTTTCTTCATTTCTTTTTATTTAATCTACACTTACCTTAAGGCAATTATGTGTAAAAGTAACATGAGGAAAATTAGTTGATGATTGTGCCACGTGAGAGCATAAGTGTCACTTTGACTCTGTTGTGAGAGGTGAGGTGTAGGACGAGATATACCTGATAGAGGTACCCTTGAGTATGATCTCATTTTTTAAAGCTCTAAAAAGTCCTAGAAGAGCCCAATCTCTCTTAGCATCAAAATAAAATGAATAATCCTGTACATTTTCTACCACCTTTGGGAAACTTTTAAGTCATCAATATAATGTAAAATATTACCCTCTGCGAAGTTTTTCTTCGCAGAGGGTAATTTTCAAACTACTGAAATATGGAGATTGTTATACTCCACCCCATATGCAAATGCCTTATATAATAAAGACTAAACAAATTAGGTCAAAACGGCTATTCTCCTGACTATATTTCAGTAGTTTTAAAATTACCCCCTGCGAAGTAAAACTTGGCATTATATTGATGGTCACGTTCTTACTCCGATTTAGATTGTTCTCGAAACTACCAAGAGATGGCATGTGGTACGTTCTACTGCGGTGGAACGTAGCAACGTCGACCAGATGTGAGCCTCATCTGTCAAAGGTATACTCGCTTACACTGCACTGACGAGACCTATGATAAGGTCGAAACCGGTCTGCAGTTAGCGATATCCTGAGATAGGTGACACTTTGCTTCTTCCTTGTGGTTTTAGAACAATCTGGATCCACTGTATTTTAGTTCCAACTCTGTTAGACAATACGGCAAATTTTGTCATTAACTAAGCGCTCGGCGTTTGGCATATAGCCAGGAGAATAGCTGTTTTGATCTAATTTGTTTAGTCCTTATTATATAAGGCATTTGCAGAGGGGGTGGAGTATAATAATCTCCTTATATCAGTAGTTTGAAACTTTTAAGTTTTTAAAATTTAAATATATAGGAACAAATATACTAATATATATTTTTTTCCTACGTGATTTAAGTAATTTAAGATACCACAAATTAACATCTGTGTACCCATTTATGTTTTTAATTCGTGTATTCTCTCTTACCTTGATAAAATTGTTGACATCAGACATTATTATTGCGTTATACATAATATAATTATGTATACTGTAATTGTCTCGATAGATTCCCATCCTTGGCCATTGTTCAAGTCTAAGCCAATAGAAATATGTAAACAAAACCATCGTTCTTATAATCACGACGGAATAGTTGATTAACCAATTTATGACGAAGGCCGTCTTTGATGATTATATGTAAAGTCCAAGAGAGAGGGAGAGAGAGAAAAAACGCGTATCCGCTCTGTGTGGTTCCCATGAAATCCGACGAATTAAAGTGAGCAACACTTTTTGTTGCAGCATTTAAATTTTAAACAATGAACAATAATGAGAACTGCTTAGAAGCCGACGGCGGCGACGGTTTATCTCAGAAGCACAGATAATGCGAAAATTAATTAAGCGATGATTATAAATAAAGTGGCCATTGCTGCAGTATTGTGCGAAAGGTTACAATAAAACTATATGTATATAGGATGTCTTAGCTGGATATAGTCATTTGTGTTCTGTCAATGATAGGTCGTCAATATTTACAGGTGTCAATAATAGGAAAGAGTGTGAGATTCTCTATGATGCGTAGAAGAAAGAGTGTGGCAGCATTCGGAGGGAAAGGGATGCACCTTAGGGGATTAGAAGAAGGGAATTCTTCTAATTATTAAAAATTCAATGACTTCGCTAATGTTGATGGTTTTTACTATAATAATTTACTAGCTGTAACAAGTTAAAAGGATTGATTCTTAGAAGTATAACCGGAGCCCCAAGATCAACACCGATCGAGGCGATGGGGATACTGACGGGGATACCACCTCTTGATGTCATCCTGAAAGCGGAAGCCGCAAAGGCAATGCACAGGGTGGGAAACATGAATAGGAAGGTGAGGGACCTGAATAGACTCTCAAGAAAGCTAGCTGAGGAGGGACTCCTATGGATGCCCTCTGACAGTACAGGTGTCCACTTCCTGTTTGACAAGAAATATAAGATCACCGTCACCAGTAAGACCGACTGGATGGAGGGTCGAGCTGGATTGCCGCTCAATGGAGACATCTGGTACACGGATGGAGCCAAGAGTGGGAACAAAGCGGGTGCGGGGGTGTATAGACGACGCGACCGGATAGGTAAAACCTTCCCCTTGGGCAAATACACTACCGCACTCCAGGCCGAGCTAGTTGGAATTACATACGGTGTTCTGGGGGCGGACCAAAATCGGACCCAGGAGAGGTATCTGCTCGGATAGCAGGGCGGCGTTGGCAGCCCTGAATTCAGCAACGACAAAGTCGAAGCTGGTCTATAATTGCTATGAAGCATTGAACCACTTGGCAGGGAAGGGACCGGTGGAACTCTTATGGATACCTGGGCATAATGGCATTAAGGGAAATCTAATTGCAGATGACCTTGCCAGACTAGGGACCAGGGAAAACCTCTATGGAGTAGAACCTGCAGTGGGAATAAGTCGGAATCTGATCAGAGACCGCATCAATGGCTGGGCAAGAGACCAGCACAATAAAAGATGGAGAGGAGTAACGGGTTGTCGAATAACCAAACTCTTCATCTTCAGAGATTGAGAAATGTGCCCAAGAATTCATTAAATTGAATAGGCACAAAGCCAGAACCCTGGTGGGAATCATAACGGGCCACCATAGTAGCCTGAATGCATATAAGCACAAGCTGAGGCTGACTGATAGCCCGGCCTGCAGATACTGTAAAGAAGACGAGGAAACCTCGATTCATCTTCTTTACACCTGCCCCGCACTGGAGGAGAAGAGGTACCTTATATTAGGGACCCCTGTTATCCTAGAGGAGGCGAGGCTTAAGGCGAGGGACGTGCCTAAATTGCTCCTTTTATGGGATAGCATTTTTGGATAATGACCCGGATAAGAGGGGATCGCCAAGGGACTACCCATGCGATCAGTGGCTGATGAGGCCCAAACCTATATAATATAATAATAAATACTAGCTGTAAATGGTTAAAATACACTAGGCAAAAAATTTAGGGACGTAAAAATTCCTAAATTTTTAATTGATTTTCAAAGGGCTGTAACATGGAGAAAAATAGTCGGAGAGTAATTTTAAAAAAAGCAAATTGAAGCTCTAAGTTTATAGTTTTCAAATCTTGAGTTCAAATTTTTTTACCATCTTTCTGAGTAGTCGTAAGAAAACCATCGCGAAACAATGTATTCCAAATTTTTGCTTACGTTTCAAACGATCCACGTAGTTCAATACATTTTTTTCAATAATTTCATTATGAAGCTCTTATTCTCCTTAATTTGAGCGGTCTAAAAACCTTGTACAATAATTTTTCGATGATTTATCGTCGTTCAAAGCAAAAAAGTCAGTTTTGACTTTGGTAATTAATTACGCGGGAAATAAAAATCGTACAGAAAATTTAAGTAGGGTTTTCAAAACTACAAAGTATTCTTTACAAGTCGTAGTTAATTTATTTTTGATAAAAAAAAAGTCAGTACAACAATGTTGATTGAAAAAGAGGTAAAAATTGCGTGTTTAGGCATATTCACTTAACTGGGCATAACTTTGCAAATAGGATTTGGATAGACTAAGGATGTTGACTGTTTCTTTTCAACCTTAAAGTATCTCAATAAAACCCTGAAAATTTCAAAGTGCTGCGATTTCTTTTCATTGTGTTCGAAATAGAGCACGGCACAATTGTCCCATTTTATGTGCGACTCGACGGGTGAGTTTACCGACGCATGGCGCGCGACTCTATAGAAGCTCTAAAAAGAAGACGCTTCTTGAAAGGCGAAGGGAATTCTTGAGATTGAAAATGTTCTTTTTAGCAATAATCCATACTTTTTATCAAAAAATGTTAATTATTGCAAGAAAAAAAAATGGAAGAAAATTAATTTTTCAAAAAAGAAAGTCAAACTGACCTTTTTGTTTTGAACAACGATAACTCGGCTCGAAAATCATCGTACAAGGCTTTTAGATCGCTCAAACGAAAGAGAATAGAATTATCTAAAAAGCTTTATGATAAAATCACTGCAAAAAATTTATTGAAGTCCATGGACCTTTTGAAAGGCAAGCAAAAATTTGGAAAATTCTTTTTCCGATGGCTTTCTTTTGATTACTCAAAAACTACTGATGGTAACAACTTTTCTCACTCAATGTCTGAAAACTAGAAACTAGGAGCTTAAATTTGTTTTTTTTAATTGAACTGCAACTATTTTCCTCCAAGTTACAGCCCTTTGAAAATCGCCCTAAAAATTTAGGATTATTTTTAAATCCCTTAATTTTTGTGCTTAGTACAACTCAAAGATTCACTTTGTATATTTCTAATACCGCTATAAATGCGAAGGGATTTATTATCAGCCATCAACTCTTTAATTCGGGTAAGTTGTGAAATTGCGATCTAAGCGCGCTTTTGCATGACGAATGGATACGTACTACCATCTATTAAATTATACATCTCACTCTTTTTTGTGCCTCCGCCGTCCGCGTCGGTATCATCTTCATCCCGCATCATCGCGAGGAAAAAAAACCGCCTGATGCAGGCTCGCTTCTTATTTGTAGTAGTTAACAGTTCGTTCTCAGGTATACATAATGTCCTTTTTATGTTGCCGTTAACGAAACGACCTTCTGTCATGAATCAACAACTCGAAAGGCGGTTACTCATATTTTATTCAATTGGAGAATCGCTCGCCAGGTCATAGTTAAATATTTTAAATCCGCCGAGGTCAATTGACAGCGACGACGGTCTCATGTTTATTTGCCAGGATCTTCGGAAGATGAACGTCATAATGGGTGCCTCACACAAAGTTCTTAGAATTTTGGAGCCTTACGTCAGACTAAATTAAAGGAAAATTAAGTTCAATAAAGAGCCAAAAACTGAAGACCTGATAATAAATAACGGGTTGTGACAGGCGAGAGGATTGGCAGCGATGTAAGATATTCAGAAACGTATTGACAATTCAGTTATAGTAAAACCGCTACTTATGACTTTACCACTACGCCACAAGTGATATTCGTATGAACTAAGATGAAAATCAAAGTCAAGTGAGTGACTGTTTACGTAATTTAAATTTAAAGCCTTTACAGTCAACTGTATTACCGGCACCAAAGGAAACTAGAAAATGCTTTTCAATAGACAATTTGCATGAAACTTCTATACGCCTGAAAATATATTTTTCTGCCATATAATAAGTACTTAAGAAGAATATTATAGTCATTTTTCATGAAAATCTGTAGTTCTTGCATAATTAATAGAATTAATTCACTCATTTATGTAAACAAAGTCACGTGTTGGAAAACGCTAGTCTGATTGGTCCACGTCACTGTATGGGGAAGTATCCCAATCGTCACTGTTTTGATATGGTTTAGTGCTAACAGTTTGTAAAATCTGTAACAAGTGCGTTTTATAAAGTGCCTAACGGTATGGAGCCGATAAAACACAAATTTTATAAGTATTGCATCGTGCCAATGTGTACAAATACTGCGGTATCAGCGCCCGAGAAATTGTTCTTCTCGGTTCCCAAAGAGGAAAGAATGCGGAAGAAATGGTGCGTAGCAATGAAAGGGGACCAAAAGAAAAATATAAAGCAATCAAGTTCGACGCCGCTATATTGTTGCGAGGATCATTTTATTGTGAGTACCTAATAACATTTATTTGTTTTAGATGTATTTGTACATAACCCCACTTTCATGTTGTATGCTGTTTTCAAATTACTTGCCCCATGAAATATTTAAAAAAATTTTGTTTTGGAGGTCATTAGATATAGATACTTAAATAAGATTTACATTTGAATCTTTTTTACAGTTGGAGGAAGCCATGGAAAATTACTGGCAATACAGACTGGCTGGAAATGTACACAGGTTAAGTTTGAAAAAGGGCATTCTACCTCATATTTTCAGGTGCCAGAGAGAACCAGTACCTGAGCGACAAACTGGGGGCCATAGTCTACACACAATTGTTCAATATTAATAATAGTAAATAGATTCGCACACCGAAAAAGGAATATTTAACGAAATTACACTAAACGCCCATCTATCTCTCAACAAAATAATATACAGTGACGTCACGCGACAGCCATTTGCATTTCTTGTGTTTACGCGCGCCGATAATAATTTCACATTTTATTTATTTATTTTGTGTCTATTATTGCACAAAAAGTGGTAAATTTAACGTTGTATGGATTTAATGACCTATAGAATGTTTTGACAACATAATTAAAAATCATGCAAATTGCCTATTAAGTTATCATGGCCACAAACCTTATAATTGATGGGCTCAAACGTAAAAAATACTAGCAAAAATTATGTGGAAGAACACAATACACATATAAATTGGTCTGTGATTGTCAAGATAACTGTGTCTTTCCGCCGATCGGAGCTTGAAAATAAAGTATGCTCTATTTGGCGTAATAAAAAAATTACACGCAAAACAACAAAATTACCCATTCTATACTGTTGTTAGTATATTTTCTTTGAGGATACTAATATTATCCTACTTTGTTAGTTGCATATATTTTATTGAGATAACCTCACAGAAAAAATCTAACGGCGTAAGATCTGACGATCTAGGCGGCCACTCACACGCACATTCTGGACCGTCCGTTTATCCAAGAAAGGATGAAGTTTTCTTAGTTCACATACTACGTGTAAATATTTTTTTATTCCGCATAAGTACGGACAATAATTGGGAAAAAATTATATTTATAGATACATTTATTTCGACATCCCTTTATTTTATGTATCATGATTATCCCTGTAGGTCAAGATATTGTATTTTAATCTAATCTAACACTATTTAATAAGTACTGTTAGTCAAGAATAGGAAAAAGTGTGAGATTCTCTACGTACATATATATATTCATCGATTTTCACTCTGCAAAGGTCACTCAATTCGACCGAGTAGAGACCAGGCTATTTACGATGCACCTCGTGGGCGGTCCGATGTCGCAGTTTTGAGACTTGTTCCTGTTTTTGATGAGCTGTAATAATTATTGATGCTAGGACATAGCATATCATTAATAAAGGGATTTTAATATTAATTTAATTAAAACAATAAAGGTATATGTACGTTTTATTACTCGATTGTTACGGTTATCAGAAACGAAAACTCCAAAAGCAATTTAGTTTCGTCCAATAAAGAGTACGATTCGATCTTAAATTGCACTTAAAAGTAGAGGTTAATTATAATTGTAATGAAAGCATGCACGTTTCACTTCGCTGCAATGGAAAGCCACGGGCGCCCCTGTTGAATTGTATGACAAATTACAGTAATTACAAAAATACAATTAATTGATACAATTCCACAGTACAATTTGACGTATATTTGCAAATAATATAACAAATAAATAAAAATAACACGGTGGAAATTATTTTTTAACACCACTGTAAATTTTTCAAAAAATAGATTTTCGAGGACAATAACGCAAGATGAAAAACCCTAACATTATTTAAAAGGAACTAGCATTTGTTTTGCCATATTTATTTACTTGTCACAAACTTAATGCATTAACGATAAATAAATCGTTCACTTCTCAGTGTAGTCCGAAACGTCAGCTTTTTTCGGCAGTTTATGCTTTGTTTATTACAATAAAATAAATAATCAAGTACTGGTGACGTCTTTGATTGCACGTGTTCATCTGAGTGGTTTCTTATGCGTACCCCCTTGCAATTTTCCTCGGCCCGCCAGTGGCTGCACCTGCCCGTAGCATCGCAGCCTATAATTAATTATATTAGCTGCGTTATGTAGCAGAACATTCCGCGGTACTTGGTCGTCACTATAATATATTATTTTTTCTCTTGGGGAGCAGAGATAAGAACACGCGAAATAAAAACCGCAATCATTATCATTGTCTTGGCCTGCTTCGGACGTGCATATAATTACACTCACTGAACCAATGCGAGTGACCGGCCATTTCTGCAAATGTTGGCCGTAATAACGGATATGGACGAAATATGCAGCTCTTCTTGTTTCACTACACATGACGACGATGAAGTTATTTTCCAGGGGCGACTTGTATGTATAGCCACCTTAGATTTCAACTAATGGAAAGTAGCACAAGTTGTAATGATCTTGAAACCAGGAAAACAAATACATCAAATTTTACAGACTAATTAGCTTGATTTCGATGTTGTCTAAAGTCTTCGAGAAAATACTTCTAGACTCTATAAGCATTTTCTCGAAGACATGAGACAGAATTAGAAGCAGACTAATTGGTTTGTAAGATTTGACATATTTGTTTCCCTGATTTCAGGATCATTACAACTTGTACTACTTTCCATGGGTTGAAATGCATGCTTCTAGACTCTAGAAGCATTTTCTCGAAGACCTTACACAGTATCAGAAGCAGAGTAATTGGTTTGTAAGATTTGACATTTTTGTTTCCCTGGTTTCAGGATCATTACAACTTGTGCTAGTTTCCATGGGTTTAAATGCATGCTTCTAGACTCTAGAAGCATTTTCTCGAAGACCTGAGACAGCATTAGAAGCAGACTAATTGGTTCGTAAGATTTGACGTATTTGTTTCCCTGATTTCAGAATCATTACAACTTGTACTACTTTCCATGGGTTGCAATGCATGCTGCTAAACTCTAGAAGCATTTTCTCGAAGACATTAGACAGCATCAAAAGCAGAGTAATTGGTTTGTAAGATTTGACATATTTGTTTCCCTGGTTTTAGAATCATTACAACTTGTGCTACTTTCCATGGGTTGAAATGCGCGCTTCTAGACTCTACAAGCATTTTCTCGAAGACTTTACACAGCATCAGAAGTAGAATAATTCGCTTGTAAGATTTGACATATTTGTTTCCCTGGTTTCAGGATCATTACAACTTGTGCTACTTTCCATGGATTGAAATGCGTGCTTCTAGACTCTATAAGTATTTTCTCGAAGACCTGAGACAGCATCAGAAGCATACTAATTGGTATGTAACATTTGACGTACATGCTTTCCTGGTTTCAGGATCATTACAACTTGTACTCTAGAACATTACTCTATTGTACCCTTGTAGGTCTTGTAGAACATCTAGAATCTATAATAGAAGAGCGAAATTTACTTCCCATTCACCAGTTTGGCATAAATCAGCACGGTATAATTGAACAGCTTCATAAAATAGTCGCCTCGAATGTCGGAATAGTTCATAGAATTGGATCGCCTCAAAGTTTGACATTTTTAGAAGAGTCGTTGTTCATGATTCCTGGCAATCTTAAATCTGGTTTGCTCAACAGTATCCATACCCAGGTCCCGATGAAGGTTACTGTTTCGGATGTACCAAGTTCGTCTATGTTCCTTAGCACATTATTTTGAAACCTTTGAATGGTTTGTACATTGGTTTTTCTGGCACAGTCCCACAGCTGATTTCCATAGATTCATACCGGTTTAAGTATGTACTTATATAACATATGAATAGTTAGAATAGAGTTTCCTCCAATTAACCAGTACATTTTTGTATATTCAATCATAAGTTCTTCATTTTTCTTATTGATATGGGCTTTCCAGCGTAGCCTGGCATCAAGGGTAATACCAATATATTTAGCTGTATTTGAAAATGGAATTAGTTTATCATTTACGCTTATGGGTATATGTTGATTAGCTCTGTTTAACTGTTATGTTAACTAATATAGATTTTGATTCATTTAATTTTGTTCACCACTTTTTTGTCCAATTGTTCGTTTTGTTACTGATATTTACAATTTTTCTGCTGCTTCTTCGTGCCATTACCTACTGCTAATATAACAGTATCATATGCAAACCTTGCTATGGTGTCATTTTCTAATCTAGGAATATCACTTGTATACAAAAGGTATAGGACAGCTCCTAGTACACTTCCTTGCGGTACTCCTGCATTAACTGTCTTAAGCTCGGATTAGGCTCCTTCTGGCTTAATTCTAAAATGTCTTTCTGAGATGTAGGATGCCCGAACATCAGAAATCTGTTTAGGTAGATACATCTTCATTTTATATTTTAGACCTTTATGTCCAACTTTATCGAAAGCCTGTGCCACATCAAGGAAGATTGTAGAACAGACTTTCTTTTCTTCTAAAATTGATGTGACGAGATCAGATTATGTTCCTCTATGATTGGTTTTAGTCGTTTTAATAGAAGTTTTTCGAATAGTTTCGATAATATAGGTAGGATAGAAATTAGTCGACAGGAGGAAACATCATGTGGCGGAAACTTCACAAAATTATATGTATCAGTCTCATGGTGAAATACGTCAATTCATGAAAAGCCTAGGTAGTACATGAACTGCCGGCATATTATGTAAATTCTTAATGTTACACAATCTGCCTAGGCATTTCATGAAACGCCGTGCTCGTCTCGGCACATAATGTTTCAAGTCGTACTACATACACGATCTGCCGTAAATTAGATATCGACTGTTGGATATCGTGAAGTGACCACGATGGCCGGTAGATTGTGTTATCTGATTTATCGTCTATCTATGTGGATGAAATAATATAATAATACAGGTAAAATCCATATATTTTACACATAAAAAATAAAATTCTCTTTAAAAACATAAAAGTAATCTTCAAACTTGCAATAAACAACAAAACAGAACAATAAAAAATAAACTAGCTACCTATATATACAGAATTTATTGTTCACTTATTGGCACACTGGCCACTTTTGTGACATCTGGAATTGCATTGCAGTTTTGCTTTAAGACATTTGCATCTATTGGTCTTGCATTGCACCTTAGAGGGTCGGCATGAACATTTTACATACCCCTGCCCGTTAAACAAAGATTCGAAGGAAACGGCTTCTCTAATTGACATAAATTTAGATTTATTTACCTGATTAAGGTTAACAAAGTTTGATGTTGCTTCTTTAAGGTCAGGTCTATTGAACCACGATTTGATAATTCCGCCAACAGTAGCAACCTGGTATACGCCGTTTTTAATATCCGTAACTACTAAAGTAAGATTTGGTGGATCTCCTGGACTGCGATCAATTTTATCAACATTAACTAAGACCCGCAAAGCGTTTTTGTCCCGCAAAGCTTTCTTCCTGCTGAGTTTTTATAGTTTCTTCAGAGCTACAAAAATCGCACATGTTTTTCCCGTTAGTACAATTTAAATGTACCGGCATTTTACAAATATCGCACCTACTCACGTCATCTGTTATATTGTTTTCACAAACAATACAGTTATCTGTATTATTTTCTGCACAATTGCCTAACTCAATAGCCTCAATTTCAATTTGTACATCATCTGTATCGACAAGATTGTTATCATAATCAATCAAGCATTTTCATTTGACCATATTCTCTTCTGACAACCCCCTGCTCTGTTTCGTACCGTTGAGTAGTATCGACTTCTGGTGATTCTTCTGTCACTTCGTGGACTAGTGTGTCCTTGAATTATATGAATTATATTGAATAGTTATAGTTGGAATAATACTTTTAGGGAGATTTGTTGAGTCCAGACCTTGCTTCGAGTCAATCCCAAAAACTGCTTTAAACGGGCTTCTACCTATCACTCTATGTAGAAAAATACGCACCTCCTTTAATTGACTAATGGTACTCGGTCGTTTGTTCGGCTTTGCTATGTAGTATTCTTTGTAATGCTCACCGAACAGTTCTTTTTCACTCTTACTTTCCATAGTTTCCATTAAACAAAACAAAACAAATAAGCACAAGTAATAGAACACAATCTGCCGGGCAACGCTGGTCACTTCACGAACAGTCGATATCTAATTTACGGCAGATCGTGTAGTACGACTTGAAACATCATGTGCCGAGACGAGCACGGCGTTTCATGAAATGCCCAGGCAGATTGTGTAACATTAAGAATTTACATAATATGCCGGCAGTTCATGTACTACCTAGGCTTTTCATGAATTGACGTATTTCACCATGAGACTACGACAAGTACATAAACATATACCACATCTTATCGTTTTCAATATGAGCCTATAGACAGGTTTAGTCAGAAATTTCCCAAAATGTAACTTCTAGAGAAGACATCTTGAAGAAAAGTTTGATGTTATTGTCCCGTGTTTTCGTCACCAGTAGCGCCCAAATCGAATTGAGGGTGGTCACCTGGGACCGGTTCCTCGCAAGACATATATTTAATTGAAAATGAATCCTTTTTGTGCAAAATCATCCCGTAAGAAATCTACAATGTCTTCAGCTCCTTTACGGTTCACGGTTCTGATTCTAAGATTCGGCCTTTGAATGCCGAGAGGCCTGCCGCAATAAAACGCATTTTAATGCAATAGCCGTATGATGGAAAACGCTCCCTTCAAAGAGGGTTTATTGCTCTCCATACGCGCAATAAACCTTCCTCGTCTCGGGACATTCGAATGAAGTGAGGCAATCAACGTCAAGACTCGGGACTATAAACTCGGGCTTACCGAGATACATTTCCAATTTATTTTAAAAATAACGGAGCTCGACAAAGGAGATATCGAATGCCCTCCATACACAAAGGGCGCTCCTGATTCGATGCCGTGGCTTTAATAGTTTGCTCGAATTCAAAAATCGGGTCACGTGAAATTAAATTCTATTTTAGGAGGTAGGTAAATAGATGGACTGAAAATAGTTGGATATAGGAGATTGAAGTGAATCTTTAATCGGACCCCGTTTATGAGAGACTATTGTTGGATCATGACGAGAACCATTGAATGCATTATTGTGATTAAATTCTCTGTATTTGCTATATGTTCTTCATCCAAAGTGAACCAAAAAAGACCAGTTTTTCATGAACACCGAAAGACTACACATTGCACGACACACGTTTCACCAACCAAGTTGGCATTCTAGTCTCTACTTATCCCTAATTTGTTCTAAGGTTTAAGATTGTTTCTGTTTCTATTAACGTTTAAGATTGCTGCTGTTTCATGTACCGTTTGTTAGTAGTCTCACACTTTTATAACTATTTTTCTTCATGGTTAACGAATGGTGAAGAGATATGTACTACAGGGTACCAGAGGGCTCGAAAGAGTTTTCAAAGATTTGGGGCTGACATTTGTGCCATCTGGTAAACAACTCTTAGAAAATTCCAAAGATAAAATTTAAAACAACAAAATAGTTCAGAAACGATAAAAGAAAACCCGCCACGGGTATAATTCAACATATGTCCCGGATGGGAACCGAACGACAGACAGCTGTTTCGAACTTACTAGTTTTTACCAGTGCCGTATACGGTACACCGGTCCAGGACAAATGGCGAATCAAATCCGTGGGGTATCCGTGGGGTAATAGCCTTGCTATTCGGGAACTACTTAATAACCGCTTTGCGGTTTGGTGGTTCCTTTCTCGATTCCCGACTTATAAGTTACTGAGATGAATCGTATTGATTTAGATGAATACTCCACGGATTTTGATTCGACATTTGTCCTGGAACGGCGTACCGTGTACGGCACTGATGAGACCTAATAAGTTCGAAATAGCTGTCTGTAGTTCGGTTCCCATCCGGAACTTGAATCCCACACGTGGCGGATTTTCTTTTCTGAAACCTTATTCATCGTGCAGAAACACGAGAAATGGGTCGAGGCTATTAGGTATAATTCAATGCCTGGCGGGGTTTTAGCCAGAGGAGTAATTATTGTTTCCTATAGCGATTATGTAATAGCCTTGCTATTCGGAAACTACTTAATAACCGCTTTGCGGTTTGGTAGTTTCTTTCTCGATTTGCAACTTATAAACAAAATATTGGGTGGGTAATAGTCAAGGTTGTAACCAAAAAATTATTTAGCAGACGAACATGTAAAGCATGAAAGATTAGAAACATTTTCCTAACTTACTTTGGAAAACACTCATAGAATAGATTCTATTAACTTAAAGTAGTATAAAGTATGCCCAATACCAGATTATTGAATGGCTTTGAGACTATAAAGATAACCAAATATGATAATTACGAGTACAATTCTAAAATAATTCAACAATCGGACTTCATGCACAGCATGATCCAGGAAATATAACAACATTGAATGTGGTTCCTGTATAGTGTGTCTCAGTTGGAACTATAGGATTTGAATTGAAGTTCGCACAAAATTAGGTGCTTACAGAGTTAACAGTTCGTGACTTAATCAAGAAATCTGAAGAGACGGGTTCTGTTATTGATAAGGCAATACCAATACGTCCTTGTCGTGATCAATCCGATGAAAATATTGCTACAGTGAGAGAAAATATACGAAAGTATCCAAACATATTAATTCGACGTCTGACAATTGAATGTGTAGAGCCACCATGTATTAGATTTTAAAGATAGATCTGCATCTGTAAGCATACAAAATTCAGTTGACACAACAATTAAAAATTACGGACCATTTACAATGTCGTACAATTGTTAATTGGGTATTAGAAAAGGAAAGAGATGATACCGATTTTTGCAACGTTTTATCGAATTTGGGGTGCTGAAAATCCACATGCTGTTCACGAAATATAAGACTGTATGGTTGTTATAGTTACAATAGATAAATATTGGGCTGTGTTGATTTTGTGATAGTGGCGACATATACAGGCAGATCCTGATTTATTCAAAATAACGTCATACAGAAAATACATATACAGAAGTTATTAAAATTGATCTCTATTCTTCCCGTATAGTGGCAGTTTCCGATTTCATCGGTATCATCAATCTGATGATTCTCGATTCCTGTGTTTTAGCGATTTCGATTTTTCAGATGAATTGCGTTAAGCTGCTGAATTTAATACGGAAATGAAGTGGTTAATGAGATGAGAAATATTTGAAATCGGAATCCATTCATGCTCCTTACAATTTCAAGAAGTTTCTAAATTGTGAGGAAATCGACTAATTTTCACACATACACGACATTTAGCGGTAAAATTTCGAAATCCTGGTAGTGTTTGCCAGGGTAATCAGGTGGGCGAAAGTCAACTTCATTAGAATATACTTTAGAAGATATTCATGAACGTTTAACTGCTAACCCAACTAAACCTTTACGTCAGCTTATCGCTGAAAATAAACTCCTCAACAAAATTAAAGCATCAGTGAACCTACACATCAGTGAAACTTTACTTTTATTTTTTCGAGATTTAAATCATAGTATCTACATATTATAATTAAATAATTCCAAATAATGTTTAACAAATTAGAATGGCATTATTGAGAAAAATATGAATAAATAATAGATATATAGGGAATAATAATGTCAAATGCAGTGAAAACGCTGTTAATGAAAAACTTGGTGAAAAAAAAAGATTGGTGAAAATAAATACATAGTAAGAATTTGAATTGAGTAGCGTTTAAATCCTCCTCCAGCTCTTATTACAGCCAGTCGTATGGGTATGTTACTAATCAAGTGGTGAATGGTTTCTTGAGGACTATTCTCTCATACGAGTTGCTCGAGTTCTTTAGGAGCCATAGGGAAAGGTATGTGGCGCCTAACTGATCGCTTTAGTGCATCCCATAGATTCTTTATGCGATTTATATCTGGGCTTGTTGGTGGTCAGTCTATAGTTGGAATATTCACAAATCAAAGGTAGTCCTCTAGCAACATGGGATTGAGCATTATCCTGTATAAAAATTATATGGTTCCTGGCAAACGGCATCATATGTTCTTCTACGACCTTTTCTACGTTGAAATATGCGTTCATGGATCTCCCCCCTATAGGAACCAAATCCGTGCGGCCATCGAAACAAATTCGTCTCCAGAATATTATTGATCCACCAAATATTGAAAATATATTGCAGACTCCAGACCTCTTTCCTGATCTGGTGGAATCTGGTGGATTAAGACTTACTTTCGTTTAGTCTGAAAACAAAACATGCTTTCAGTCGTTAATGGTCCAATTTACGTGTTCTCTTGCAAAACGTAGTTTAGTAACTCTCTATTCGCTGATGAGTAGTGCTGGGATAGCTAGTCTTCTCTACTATCCAATCTTCCTTCATTAAGCCTTCTCCTGACCGTTAGCTTAGAGATTGCTACATTTCGAGCTGCTGTTAGGGCTCTGCTTAGCTCTAAACCGGTAGAATGCCTGTTTCTTAAGGTGACTTGCATAAGATATCGCTCATCTCTTGCATTTGTAGACTTCTTACAACCTTGTTCTAGCATTCTACAGTAACTTCCAAGTTCATTGAAACGTTTAACTGTTCGACTAATTGTTGATTGGTTTACTCGTAACAAATCACTTTAAACCACGTCAAAAGTGTTATTAACAAACAATTACAAAATGTTACATTAAATATGTCGAACAATAGCAACTGTTTATCAGTAGTGACACAGGATACCCTAGGCCACCTACATAAAATATTTAAGGATTTAAAACTTCGAAAAATTATAAGGAATAACGAAATGTTTTGCTGATGCGTTAATGTTGTCCAGAACTTAAACAATATATAATAAAATTAGATATACTACAGAAAACGAATTATGTACGGTTTTTAATAATCTGAAAATACCAGTACACCTCTACTTATTACATGAGGCAAACATTTTGACCATTTAATATAAAAAAATGATAATAACCTTTGCTTTCTGAATTTATTTACTTAAAAAACTAAAATATATGGAACCTAAACGATAATCTGCAGTATATAATAAGCCAAGATGCATCCAAAAACGTGGGAAATATTAGGACCGTACTAATTATTTAATTTAACAACACCGAACATCTCTAACTCCGCCACTGGTTATTCCCGAGGCTTGATACTTCCACAAAATATGGCAACGTGTAAAGAGACATTGTGTACCAAATTTGGCTTACTTATCTTAATTTAATCGAAAGATATAAAAAAATCGATATTTCTTAACAATTTGTCACACTCTGTATATGGAAAATAAGTTTTGGACATATGATTACTCGAACATTTTAAGTAATTTCGTGTACGTCCTCAGCCACCCCTTGAAGATTGTTCCACATATTATGTAACATCCTGTATTTTAATTTAATCCTGTATTTATTTACTCCATGAGTCTATTCCAATTGTTGATCTCGATAATTCGGTCTCTCACGAAAACCGATGTAGGTACGTTACGGAGTAGTGAATCGATAATAGTAATCTGCTGAATACATCCATTTACATTATTTCCACGGCACAAAACGCAATATTAATCTCGACGATGACAGGTAACTTCTGATATTAGTTTTGGAAATGTGGATGGTGTAAAACGGCCAGCGTAAATTTAAATACACGGGGGAAATGTATTAGATTAATATTAATCATTGTCACGAAACAACGATCTTCCACACGAAACTACACTTATATTTAGGGGTAGGTACTAATGTTTTACTTGGATACTCGTTTACTGTTTACTAACATTTGTAGGAGTTTTTTCTGTCGGAAAATAAATGTAGTAAATCTAGGAAATGTAATAATACTACTAATACTACTGTTTAGAACATATGCGAGAAAAAAGGTTATAAAATGCAAGACTCTTAAATACCTTGTTAGTTTCCTTCCTAGCACACTCAGATGTAGTCCTAATGACTCTTATCACCGTTAGTAAATAATGAACCAGGGGCTTTAAATTTGCCTTTTTGCATTAATAAGTTTTCCGCCAGGTAACGATGTTTTTTTTTACATCTATGTATTTACACAATTTATCAGTATAGGAATAGACAATAAGTAAAATTTTTGGACATTACTTGATATGTACGGGAATAATCCAGTGCTTTATCCCTTCTAATAATAACGTTTCGTTATTATTAGAGGAATAATAGAATACAATAGAGAATATTTATTATCTAGGATAGTGAACACAAAACTCTGAAGGCTTAAACACTGCACGAGGGGGTACCCAAAAGAAACCGAAGTGATGCTGTGGTGGGCGAAGTTTTTGTAGTACCGTGTTCTGCCGCTAGGCGCGTATAGAGCTACCATTCCCGACTCAGTAAGCCAAGCGTCGTCGCTAAAGAAGGTTCCGCTCGGCTTGTGTGAATTTTTTAGTGGGAGTTGCTTTGTGTGCTCGTCGTTTTTGCAATGGCTGATGCAATGAAAACTGGCACAGAATCTTTTGAAATATTAAAAACAGCCTACAGTGATGATGTTATTGGGAAAACTCAAGTGTTTGAGTGGTTTTCCCGTTTCAAAAGAGGTGAAATGTCAACTCGCTCTGATCGTCCTTCCACGGCTCGAACCGATGAAAATATTGAAAAATTTCGCGAAATCATACTGACAGATCGACGACGGACCATTGACCAAATTGTGGAGCTATCTGGAGTGACTTGGAGTATAGTTCAGCGAACTTTAATGGAAGATTTGGGGATGAAAAGGGTGGTTGCCAAATTGGTGCCTCGACTGCTGACTGCTAAATAACAACAAGGACTAAAAATGGCATGATTCCTCTGCCCCATTCCCCGTAATCAACCGACCTTGCCCCCTGCGCCTTTTTTATTTCCCTGAATGAAAAGAGATATGAAAGAAAAATGTCTTACCGACGTTGCTGGGGCGGAAAAAAAAACGACCGGAGCGCTGTCGGGCATCCCAGAAGACGAATTTCAAAAATGTTTTGAACAATGGATTAAAATATTAGACAAGTGTACCAATGCCAATGGAGAGCACTTTGAAGGACCCTGAAGGTTTTTTATTTAAAAAAGAAATAAAAAATAATACTTTCGGTTTCTTTTGGGAATCCCCTCGTATTCTACTGTACATAAAATTGTTGCCATTAGGCACGTTGTTAAATTACATAAAGGGTGGTTTGCTTCCCTGTATGGATTCACCAAAGGTGCACACATGCGCACTGGATATTATGTTTATTACATTGTTCTTAAGGTAGTTTCTCCGGTACCGTCCAGTTCAAAAATAAATGAGCAGATCAACGAAAAATATATGGAATATCAGTAGTTTAGTGTTCATTATTTTTGTTCAGAGACTGTACTCTATATTCAGACACTGCATGCAGACGTATATACACAACTACATGTTTATTAATTGAAACTAAAGACATGGCAATGTTGTGTTGTGTCGTATTTTAATCTGTTGTGATTGTGTGTCTTATAAAGGGTGGTCCAACCATAATGCACGATGTTAATTGTGAGTCACACCTTAACGTCAAGTTTTTTGCCCAACTTAATTTGACATTTCTTTGTTTCAGCGTTTGACAAATTCAACCATGGAGAGGTACACAATTGAGCAGCGCGTTAAGATTGTTGAAGCCTTTTACGAAAATGGGCGTTCAAATCAAAATGCATTTCGTGCACTTCGTGACTTTTTTGGTCAGCATAATCGACCAAATGTGTCCACAATCGGGAGAATTGTGCGCAAATTTCAGCAAACCGGGTCTGTAGGAAATGTGAAAACACCTGTGCATGCTCGCCCAGTTCGTTCTGCGGAAAACATTGCTGTTGTTAGCGATAGTGTAGCAGAAGAGCCGTCAACCTCGACTCGTCGTCGTGCCCAACAATTGAACATCTCACGAACATCACTGATGCGAATTTTGAATAAAGATTTGAATTTACACGCTTACAAGGCTCAATTGACTCAAGAGCTGAAGCCGACTGACCATTTCAAGCGTCGTCAATACGCCGAATGGTTGGTTGAACAGACAGTGAATGGTGACTTTACAAAGAAAATCATCTTCAGCGATGAGGCACACTTTCACCTCAGTGGATTCGTTAACAAGCAGAATTGCCGCATTTGGGCAAATGAGAATCCACGAATGATTGTTGAAAAGCCGATGCATCCACAAAGAGTGACTGTTTGGTGCGGTTTATGGGCTGGCAGCGTCATTGGGCCGTACTTCTTCGAAAATGAGGTCGGCCAAGCAGTTACCGTGAATGGTGTTCGCTATCGCGAGATGATAACGGACTTCTTGTAGCCAGAAATTGAGGGTATGGACCTGGACGATATGTGGTTCCAACAGGATGGTGCCACTTGCCACACAGCCAACGAAACAATGGCACTTTTGCGCGAGAAATTCAATGGCCGTCTTATCTCACGTCGTGGCGATGTTAATTGGCCGCCACGATCATGTGATTTGACATCGTTGGACTTCTTTCTTTGGGGATGTTTAAAAGAAAAAGTGTACGTCAATAAGCCAAGAACAATTCAAGAGCTAAAGGATGAGATAATTCCGCACATTAACGACATTGAACCTCAATTATGTCTCAGAGTCATTGAAAATATGGACCATCGGATAGAGGTATGCCACCGAAGCCGTGGCGAGCATTTGGCCGATATTTTTTTTCACACATAATTATCAAAAATATTAAGATAATTATCTGAAAATTTTTTGTTTTATTTACAATTAACATCGTGCGCTCTGGTTGGACCACCTTTTACTTAACCTGACTGTAAACTTTTTGGGAGCGTGAAAGAAAATTTATAGAAAAATTAAAAATGAATTTTTGTCCTTGCGAGATAATAAAGGAAAGTTTGCAAAGCGGAAGGTAATACATAAACGTTTACATTACAGGATGTTTCCTAAGTAAGTACAAAAAAATTAAGAGCATATTCTTGAGTCAATTTAATGAAAAAAAGTTCATATGAACATATGTCCTCAAACTCTTTGTTTCCAAGATACATGTTAATTATATATTAGTATGGTTACTGATTGTCTAAATCATTTTTGACAATTATAAATAATACATATTAAGTTTGTATTTTGATTTGGGTTCGAATTTTAAACGCACTTTCTAGTTTCTATTGTTGTGTTTATAGGTTTCCTGTTCTTTATTTTAATAATTACTGTTACATTATGTATTCAAAGTAACATATCCTGACAATGGTTAAGTACACAAACTCCTAAATGGCAGACATCCATTTTGTTTATGGATTGGCTGATGGAAATGCTTTAGCAGCACTACGGATTTACCAAGAAAGACTTCCCAACCGACAATTCTCAAATGTTCACACATTTGCAAGTATTCATCAACGCTTAGTAGAAACGGATTCATTTGCAACGGCGAGAGATATTTCAGGAACGCCAACCACTAAAAGAACACCTGCTTTGGGAAAAAAATTTAATAAAATTGAATGTCATCCTGAAACAAGCACGAGAAAAATTGCCAACCAGCTTGATGTAAGTCATAAATAAGTATGGACCATTCTTAGGGAAAGCCATATCATCCATATCCATATCAGGTTCAGTGCGTGCAGGCATTATTACCTAGAGATTATCTCCCACGTATAGAATTCTGCCGATGGATTGAACAAAACAATTGTACAACATCCTAGATTCCTTGACCAAGTGCTATTTACGGACGAGGCTAACTTCTCTAGAAACGCGATTGTGAATTTTCATAATAACCACATTTGGAGCGACAAAAATCCTCATGCGATAGTTGGAAATCATTTTCAAAATCAATTTTCATTAAACGTATGGGTGGGAATAATCTCTGATTTTCTAATTGGTCCTTCTTTCTCCCAGTGAGACTTGATGGTGCTATATGTGATACACACGATTTCTTGAAGAAGATTTACCCACTTTATTAGATGACGTTCCACTTATGTTAAGAAATAGAATTTGGTTTATGCATGATGGTGCTCCCGCAGATTTTAGTTTAACTGCCCGAGAATTTTTAAACCAACAATTTTCCAACCGTTGGATTAGTCGAGGTGCAAACTTACCATGTCAACCGTGGCCTGCAAGATCCCCTGATTTAAATCCATTGAATTTTTTTCTGTGGGTCACTTCAAAACATTAGTTTATCCAAATCCTATTCAAAATACTCCAGGTATTTTTGCATACACGCGAGAAAATATGAAGAAGATTGCTGCAGATTGTATCATGGCTGAAGGTGGCGATTTCCTGCAATTATTATCATTTCATATGAAATGTGTTTAATAAAACAATAATAACTGTAAATTTTAATAAATTGGGATTTCAATTTTGAAGCATCAATTCATTATTAATTAATTAAGCAAAAACTGTGTGCTTCCAGATGCATAAAATGTGAGTACCAAATTTCACAAAAATATTTACAGTGATATCATAGATATTATACAAAAAATATTTTTTCTTAAATCTTTACCACCCTGTATCTTGGAAACGGAGCGCTTGAGGGCATATGTTCATAAAATTTTTTTCATAAAATTGACTCAAGAATATGCTATTAAATTTTTTGTACTTACTTAGGAAACACCCTGTATATTGCAAAAATGAATTTTGCGAAAAGTAAACAGAGTAAGTTAAGCGCTGGACGACGCATTGTTGAATTGAGCGAGTTTGGCAAAGGTGTGAATATAAAAACGTTATTTCACTTGAGAAAATAAAAAAGGAAAGTCGTTTAGGGCTAAATTCAATTTTAGATATTGTTTGTGCTGAATCTGCACCGAGCAAAACTTAAACTGGCATATTTTAAAAATGTATATCTTTTCAACAAATCGGGCAACAACCGATTTTCTTAATTCCAAATATTCGTAATAAACTAATGTATAGATGAATTGTTTTTGGAAAAAAAAACGTATAGAAAAGTTTTCAAGTTATGACGTAATTCAATGTGTAACATTTAGTCAACTGGTACATTCAAACCATGCAAAAAGTTCCAACTTTGATGGTGAATATCTCCTTTATTGCACGGGCAAAACATTTTTATGTAAAATTTCCTTCGGGAAGTTTATTCTTTATGTATATCCGAAATTTGATGAAATTCTATAGAAGACTGGGTTTCCAACGATAACAACGATACGTAATACTTTATGCTACAGAAACACTTGGAAATGAAGAACAGACATCAAAGAAAACCAACATTTTACTTTCTCGCTTCTTTGATGTTATTAATGAAACTTGGATGGAATTAACCACTGACAAATTGACAAAGACAAGGGCCTCCATTTTTTAGTAGCTGTAACTAAGAGCTTGTGCAGTGATTTCGCCGGTCACTGTACAAACGAGACGATCCAATAACGCCTGTCAAAGCTTTTTTTCTCGTAAAACATATCTTATAAAAGAACTGGGCGATCTTAAGAGGGCAAAAAGTGCCTCATTCTTATCGGACAACCGATGTTTACTACGCCTCGTACGTCTGAGCTGCGCTAATGTAAAAAGTGAATTATTGCCGACCGGCACCCATATTATGCGATTAATTGAGTATTTCCCCGGCATTTTCGACCGATACAAATAATCGTACAAATTACGAACGCAGAATACGGCGGATTATCGCTACGAAATTAATAATTAACCTGTCTTGCAGACCTATTTATGCGTTAATTTCTGGGCGCTGGAATAAACGTGCCGGCTCCCCTGACACAATAACCTTGCCGCTCGTTTCTCGTACACACGCAGGCAAAAATAACGTCCACAATATACTTCAAAATACACGGATGGGTTGAACTAAATTTTCCTTCAAAATTTGTCACCATGGAACTGCCTATGCGCAACGTTAGATTGAAAGGTCCTGAAAATGATGCTTTAAACCGGGAAATCAGAACACGTGCGTTCTTTTTTCTCGTTCATTTTTTGGAAATTAAAAATCGAAAGAAAAATAAAAAAATTGTTTAAAAATATTTTGTGGCATTTTACTTACAATCCCATAGGATATAACGTACATATATTCAGGAGCTATGGTGAACATGGATATTGACGGGCCCACAAATATGCACATATATGCATATATATATATATATATATATATATATATATATATATATATATATATATATATACAGGGTGATTCAGCTAACCCGTTCATTAAAAGTTTATGAACTTCCCATTGGAATTCATTTTTTAAAATTTGGAATCAGGGGTTAGCGAGGACGATCTATTCAACTAAAGTATTTTTTTTCTAACACTTCCGATTATACCGGAAGTAGCTATCAACTTCCTTATTTTAAATAGAACACCCAGTATATTCTTACATTTTTGAATTACCCTGCTGATTTTGAGTGAACTTTCTTAACAATTCCCTATATCTATCTTCAGCAGTTTTTGAGATATTTTAATTTTTTTGAAAAAATTAGGTTTTGTAGTATCCCATTGGAATGCTCGTCACTTCCAAAAAATTCAAAACAAAAGTTATAGTATTCGTAGATGGTAATCGACCATTTATTAAAAGATTTTAAGGAAGCAACTACTTGGGTCGAAAAGTGCAACGTTCAGCGAGAAATAACGTGCAATGGAACTGCATTTAAAGGAAATTCATGTAAATCTCTGTTAAATAGTGTGGGTAAACTCAGAGAAATATGTAGTTTAGGGTGTCTGAGGTATGTTAGAGTATTGGAGAAGTTTCAAAAAGTCGTTACCGCTTGCTTCGGAAAGAGATTAGAATTGACTTATAAAGAGAACTTGATTCAATTTAGAAACGCCAAAAGTACATGAAGTTTTTCATCATGTCGACGAATTTTCGATTAAACATTAAAGGGGTTTGGGCTTTTATAGCGAACAAGCTACCGAGTCAGTACATTTTGGTTTTACAGCTACTTGGAAAAAATATAAGGTATCCCATAATCATCCTGAATACGTCGAGAAATTACTGAAGGCTATGTGCGAATATAATAGCAAACGTGTGTAATAGGGTAAAGCTGATCTGTTGATTTGCAGTACATTTGATGTTATTATTATACCTTTTTTGCTAAGTTATACAGTATTACCAACTACTATTGCAGTAAACAAAATGATTTTTCCGACAAAAACAAACTGTTGAGTTACTGTGTATAAACGATGTTACATTCAAATAAAGACATCATTGCAAAGTGCAATCATGTATCAAAAGAATACATACTGTCAATATTTTTTCCGCTAGATAATCATATGTATGTGTATATTTGTGTGTCCGTCAATATCCATGTTCACTATAGCCCCTGAATATACGTTATATCCCATGGTAATGTATTACCATGTTCTTTACATTACATGTTTTTTTTTTTATTTTTTCCTATTTTCCTACTTGTTATTTCCAAAAAAATGAACCAGAAAAAAAAGCGCATGTTCTGACTTCGCGATTTGAAGCATAATTTTCAGGACCCTTCAATCTAACGTTTCCCACAGACAGTTCCATAGTGACAGACCTTTGAGGTAAAATTTATTTCAGGTCACCTGTGAATATAGTGGTTTCGTGAAATAATGAATATATTCGACAAAAATTCAAGGAACCGATTTTGGGAAAAACTCTGGGCCCCGTAAAATTTTCCTTTAGTTGCGCATTTTTTAAAATATAATTAATACATACACGGTGATTCGTGTAGGAGGTATGACTTCAGATATTGGCTGCCTGACAATAGCCTTGGAGACCGATAATGTTTTTTATCCCGGTCTGTTAAAACTAAATAAATAAATATAAAAATCATCTTTAGCGACGAGGTCAATTTTTGGACGAATGGATATGTGAACAAGCAAAATTGTCGGATTTGGGACGATACCAATCCACACGAGATACACCAGCACCAAATGTATTCCGAGAAAGTCACTATCTGGTGTGGATTTTGGTCTGGCAGAATCATCGGTCCGTACTTCATCCAAAACGAATCTGGCATTGCCATAACCGTCAACGGCGAGTGCTACAGATCCATGATAAGCAACTTCGTGTGGCCTAAACTGGATGATGGATACCGACGACATGTGGTTCCAACAGGACGGCGCTACGTGCCACACAGCGCATGCTACGATGGACATTCTACATGACCGATTTGAGGACATGGGTATCTCATGCAGCGATGACGTGAACCAGCCACCGAGATCGTGCGATTTAACGCCTTTAGACTTCTTCCTTTGGGGCTATCTTAAATCGCAGGTCTATGCGAATAAACCGCAAACGATTTATACCCTCCAAGTCAACATAACGAACGCCATTCAACAAATTCCAGCCAGATTTATGCGACAGAGTAATCGAAAATTGGACCTGCCGAAAACGTGCCACCAAGCAAAGCCGCAGCGGACATTTGAGCAACGTTATATTCCATACTTAATGCCATAAAATATTCTTTCAAATAAGAAAAAAATTGAGTGGATATCTCACACACAACTTGTTTTATTTACGTTTAAACATCGATTAGTCACTTAATGAAAACACTGCTGCATCAGTTTGAACCGCCAATAAAAGAAAACTAAACGTCCGAAATCGATTATCTCCATATATATCTAATAATTGAACTCTTTTATACAGTCTACTAGAGTTTTATGGAAATAAAACTTCTGTTTTTGAATAATAAATGATCGTCAACAAACATTTAGCAATCTTTATGAAAACAGATCAAAATGATCCATGAAGATGATCAGATCCCAAGCCTTTTTAAAGATTGCTCAAGGGCCTTAATAGAGCCACTTCTCATTTTCTTTAATTTGATACTGTCTACCCATACGTTTCCCTATATTAAAAAGTGGCATCTAATCTGATATAAAAAAATTATCGCCCAATCACTATTCTGTCAAAGTTTTCGAATTGTCATTATATACCCACATTTATCTTGGTATGCAACCCGTTTTATCTCTTAATTAACATGAGTTAGTGGCAAAACGCTCCACAGTTAAAAATTTAGTAGAATTTCCCTAGATAATCGCAATTCACATAGATCCAAGTTGATGTGGTGTATACTGAATTTTCGACGGCTTTTGACAAAATTAATCATAATGTACTAATTTTGAAATTATATGGATTCAGCAGTAATCTTCTTCACTTAGTAAAATCGTATTTATCCAAACATACATTATTTGTTTCATATAATAGCCTTAAGACCTGGCAAAATGGTATTCAGATTACTATTGCCTAAAACGATTTATGCTCGTCGATTAGTGTGTAAACTATAAAATCTTTATTGAGTTGTATATAGTTACCTATAGTTTATGTAACTAGCATATACAGTGACAACGTAATTACTGACTCATATACATTTAATAAAAAAATATTCACTATTGAACAATTTCGTGTACATCCCGTATATGCGCCAAATAAACTAAACACAGTGGTGAACACGTAGCCCAAGATAAGCGTACCCTAGTACGCTTTTTAATCCACAATTTTAAGTACCATAAAATCGTTTATGCAAAAATAAAATTCGATTCTTACTTCTTACTGCGAGTGTACTTTATGCGCAGTTTTAATTATACGGTGGCATCACTGGAGTAATTAAACGCTAAAGCGACTAATTGTCAATAAATCTTGGCGTATGGTAGTACTTAGAATTTATTAATTATCATCAGTTGGCAATGTTTCATTTTAAATAGGCCATTTACGATATGGGATTCGAATTTATTGGATGTTATCTGGATCGTATTTTCATTCATCTTTTTGTTGTATCGTATGACACCATTACATGTATATGTGGAACTTGTAGGCCGACTTTTATCCTATACAGAATGTTAATTTGCCTGGTAAGTTCGTACGATTCAAGTATTTTTGAAGGAAATGTACTGGAATGTACTGTAACCCATTGCTATACTTAAATACCCATTAAGATGACCATTAAGTAACTTTCAGTTAATTGAAAAGTAAGAGGAAAAGAGACTATCACACAAATAGTTATTCTAGGTTCTGATTTAAATACGATGAGTTCAAAAAGTAATGTATAAATTCGATAAAATTGGTAGTTAATTCGATGTCTTTTAAAATCAGTCGGGCGTATCAAAAGATGTATTTGAAATGCCACAATTTGCCTTTAATGGAAAGCCTCATTTTTACGTACAGTAAAGTAAAATAAGGAGTTGGTTACATAGGATTTTTTGAGGGGAAGTGAATTTTTGAAAGCAACAATAAATAAAAACCGTACTGAAGCGTCTATTCTGATAGAATAGAATCATAACAGAGTCGAGCTCAGGTAATTATTATTATACGATAATTTACAGAAAATCCATTGTAATAAAAGGTGTTACGATAAGAGCGCAAGTGTGAATTGTAAACATGGGTTTCTTATAATACTTTGTATTATAATACAATATCGTTAATAATCGGACAACTTGGGAAGCTAAGTGAGCAAGAAAACATCTAAATACCTGCTCTGCATGATTGCATTCGAGGATAGGACACGCACTCAAGCAGAAGGAGCCCGATTATTTAACAAAGCTCATTTTGATCCTGCTCCTATTTCGCAAACTGTAGTCAGGAGAGTAGATGCAAGATTTATTGAACTTTATAACATTCCAGATTTACCTAAAACTGATCGTCTCGCTATAGAAGAAAATGCTCAGCTTGACGTTTTGTTTTACCTTTACAATATTTGTACATACATTTTTGCACTATCGCATGTGACAGATTTCAACACAACAAAAGCTAGTGGATATGACAGTTCAGAAGCACAAATGTTACTTTGGTACATCATTTACATATATGAAAATGACATTGACAGACGTAAAGAATGTTGTGAAACAATGCAACAATTGTGTAGCTAGGATAATAAATTCCTGAAGAGCTTCTGAACGTTCTGTTTGAGTGCTACTGCTGGCAGATAAAACTGTCGGTATTGGTCAACAGAGAACTCACAGTTGAAGATAGAAGCAGACAGATCTTCAGAAACTAAATCGATAGTGTGGGATACTCGAAGGAAGAATACTGGGTCCCTATTTCTTTGACAAAACATTGACTGGGGAAGAGATATATTCAATTCCTGCAGTTTGATTTAATGATCATTATTAATTTGATTCCCTAATCCATAACATCACGACTTCTTAGATGCTCAACTTTTTTTTTCAATAGGATGATGCGCCTTCTAACTATACTCGTACTGTTCGTGCATATTTAGATGTTTCCAAATGGTTGGAGAAGAGAAGACCCATAGAATCGCCTACTAGAGCACCAAACCTAACCTCATTAGACTGCTTCTTGTAAGGTTATTTGAATTGTAAAGTAAACGTTAACGTAAAGACCTGATAATTTGGAAGATCCAATTCAAGGGAAAGTGCGGCTAATAACACAGAGGGAATTTATTCACCGTCTGCCCTGGGGGCCGACCAAAATCGGACCCAGAAAGTATGTATCTCCTTGGATAGCAGGGCGGCGTTGGTAGCCCTGAATTCAGCAACCACAAAGTCGAAGTTGGTCTATAATTGTTATGGAGCACTGAACCACTTGGCAGAGAAGGGATTGGTGTAACTCATATGGATACCTGGACATAGCATTAAGGGAAATCTAATTGCAGATGACCTTGCTAGACTAGGGATCAGGGAAAACCTCTATGGACCAAAACCTGCAGTGGGAATAAGTCGGAATCCGATCAGAGACCACATAAATGGCTGGGCAAGAGACCAGAACAATAAAAGATGGAGAGGAGTAAGGGGTTGTCGAATAACCAAACTCTTCATCGAATACTCAGAGATTGAGAAATGGGCCCAAGAATTCATTAAATTGAACAGGCACAAAGCCAGAATTCTGGTGGGAATCATTACGGGCCGCCATAGTAGCCTGAATGCATATAAGCACAAGCTGAGGCTGACTGATAGCCCGGCCTGCAGATACTGTAAAGAAGAAGAGAAAACCTCGATTCATCTTCTTTATACCTGCCCCGCACTAGAGAAGAGGTACCTTATATTAGGGAACCCTGTTATCTAAGAGGAGGCGAGGCATAGGGTAAGGGACGTGCCTAAATTGCTCCTCTTATGGGATAACATTTTTGGGTAATGACCCGTATAAGAGGGGATCGCCAAGGGACTACCCATGCGATCAGTGGCTGATGAGGTCCAAACCCACATAATAAAAATAATAATATTCACCATCT
This sequence comes from Rosalia funebris, assembly GCA_037954035.1. Lineage (NCBI taxonomy): Eukaryota > Metazoa > Arthropoda > Insecta > Coleoptera > Cerambycidae > Rosalia > Rosalia funebris. Next base: position 15,374,993 of record JAZFAV010000022.1, read on the forward strand.
TGGATACCACCGAGATGTGAATGAAGCGCATTTTGAACATTTAGTGTAAATTAATATTCTTGTTTTAAATTCTAATAGCCATTACGTTTCTATTTGCTTTGTCGAATTATAAAAAAAAATCTTATGTAACCAATATCTTATTTCACTTCACCGTACGTAAAAGAAAAGTTCTTTCAAATGGTGCAATAAAAATGGAGCTTTCCATTAAACAAAAAATGATCCATTACTTCATAATTTTTAAAAATATGGCTCTGAAATGGAATGATATACCATTTCGTGTACGAGGAGATACCCAAAAGAAACCGAACTCGTGTTGTAGTGGGCGGAACTATTATAGTACCGCGTTCTGCCGCTAGGAGCGTATAGAGCTACCATTCCCGAGTCAGTAAGCCAAGCGTCGTTGCTAAAGAAGGTTCCGTTCGGCTTGTGTGAACTTTTTAGTGAGAGTTGTTTTGTGTGCTAGTCGTTTTTCTTGTGTTTTCGATATGAGAGGAGTTGTCCATTCAGAGTTTGTTCTACAGGATCAGACAGTTAACCAGGCTTTCTACCTGGAAGTTTTGAAAAGATTGCCCAACAGTTTGCGGCGGAACAGGCATGATTTGTGGAAGTTGGGTGACTGGTTTTTCCACCACGATAACGCCCCTGCTCACACAGCCCTGCCTGTGCGCCAATTTTTGACTACAAATTTCCACAACAAAGGATGAAATCGCGAATGTTTTCAATATTTTCATCAGTTCGAGCCGTGGAAGGACGACCAGAGTGTGGTTTGTCATCAATTGACATTTCACCTTTTTAACATTTCAAGAGTTTCAGCTATTGAAAGAACGACAAGCACACAAAACAATTCTCAATAAAAAAATTCACACAAGCCGAACGAAAAATTCTTTAGCGACGACGTTTAGCTTACTGACTCGGGAATGGTAGCTCTATATGCTCCTAACGGCAGAACGCGACACCACAAAAACTCCACCCATCACAACATCAGTTTAGTTTCTTTTGGATACCCCGTCGTATTAGATAGTGACGCATTTCGTTCTGGAATAAATACATCACCGACTGGCAATTACCAAGTTGGTTAACGTTACGAAATAAGGCACCATTTGCGCATGAAATACTCGAAAAAGGGTTAAATCTGAATTAATCTGAAATTAAAAACTGTGGTTATGTGGGGACGAGATGATTGATTCTAAAAAAATTCTATTGTTCTGTGGTTCTGAAAGCCACCGAATCTCACCAGAGCCGATTTTTAGTAAGAAAATAATTTCTTTGAAATTTTCTTTTCTTTTTGTACTAATTTTTTTTCGAAGTATTGTTCAAATGAAGATACCTAATTCCATGCCTTATTCTTTCATATAATACGGTAGTTTGTGGACTATTTTTGTAAATTAAACTTTTAACTGGTGATTCTATCGCCTGCGCCCAAGGGGACCATGAAATTATTTTCTGTTGATATATTTTTTACCTGTTACACGTGCCTTTAGGTAAAAAAAAACGGATATATTTTACAAATAAGGGATTACATCGCGTAGGCATCGATCTGTGTCGAAACACACGCAAAGGAAAATAGCAATACTTCCAGGCAATTTAAATAAATAACCTTTTAAAGCTAACCAGTTCAATATTCATGATCCGGCGAAATGCTATTTTCTGGTCGGAAGCCCGTAGGAGATTTTCCCAGATAAACATTTCCTGTGGAATTACTCAAGGCAATTCCGACAGTCTGAATTATATTAAAAAACTTTCAATCGATATTATATTTTTTGTAAACGAGAGAAAAATGCCGCTTACAGAGAACGATTAACTTCCCACGCGTCAAAAATCTTAACCAGAATAGTGCAGAAGAGGATGGAAAATAGAGCGGAGGAAATAATAGGAGAAGACCAATTCGGGTTTAGGCGAAATAGGGGAACTCGCGAAGCTATTCTGGCGCTAAGAGTAATGTTAGAGAAAACAATAGAAAAAGGAAAGAACGCTTATATAGGATTTGTAGATTTAGAAAAAGCTTTTGATAATGTAAGATGGGAAAAAATGTTCGAGATACTAAAGAGCGCGGGAATGAAGTATAGAGATAGGAGAGTAGTACACAATCTATACAAAGAGCAAACTGCTGTTATAGAAGTAGAAGGGGAAAGAAGGGAAGTAGATATTAGGAAAAGAGTAAGACAAGGATGTACGCTATCACCACTAATCTGTACATCGAAGAGGCGATTAATGTGGTAAAAGATTCGGGATGGATTTCGGGATTAAAGTACAGGGACAGAAACTAAAAATGCTGAGATTCGCGGATGATATAACAGTATTAGCATCTAGTAAAGAGGAATTAGAATCAGCGTTGAACGAAATGGAGGCAGTGTTGACAGAGGAATATGGAATGAGGGTGAATAAAAACAAAACTAAAGTGTTAGTGTGCAGAGAGCGCGAGAGCAGAGCAAAAACGAAAGTACAAATTAATAATGAAAGATTGGAGGAAGTTAAAGACTTCACTTATTTAGGAAGTAAAATAAATTGGGATGGAAGAAGCGATAAAGATATAAAACAAAGAATAGCGCAGAGTCGAGTAGCTTTTAACAAAAAGGTACTTAAGGTAAACGATCATAGATAGACAACGCCGTGTGTTCGCTGATTGGGCTCTGGATCCGTTGGAAGTTGAAACAAATTTCGCCAAGAAAATTATCTTTAGCAACGACGGCCATTTTTGGATGAATGGATATGTGAACAAGCAAAATTGTCGGCTTTGGGACGATACCAATCCGCAGGAGATACATCAGCACCAAATGCATCTCGAGAAAATCACTGTTTGGTGCGGATTTTGGTCTGGCGGAATCATCGGTCCATACATCTTGCAAAACGAAACTGGAATTGCCATAACCGTCAACGGTGAGCGCTATAGATGCATGATAAGAAACTTCTTGTGGCCTAAACTGGATATGGATACCGACGACATGTGGTTCCAACAGGACGGCGCTAAGTGCCACAAAGCGGATGCCACGCTGGATATTCTGCACGAGCGATCTGAGGGCAAGGTTATTTCGCGCAACGGCGACCTGATGTCATAAAATATTCTTTCAAATAAAAAAAATGAGTAGATATCTCACACACAACTTGTTTTTTTACGGTTAAAATCGAGCGTCCTTATTGAAAGACCCTTTACATAACTAATAAGTTTTTTAACATAAAATACGATGTACCTACAACTTTATATTTCTTTATTAATAGGTCATTTCGTTTAAACTTGGATATGTCTAAAGGTGACCTGCGGTTTAAGTCCGAATCAGTTTACTATATTTACTGGTACAAGTAGTGGCGAGTATTATGTATTATAATAAACTGTGGTATTTTTGACATCCCATGAAGGTCATTCTACTTAAGCAAGATTTTTTGGGGCGTTTTCATGGGTTTCCAATTGTATCGGTTTGCAATTGTATCGTCTGCGGTCGAGGTTGTAAAAATGGCTAAATCATTGGACAAAAAGAAAAAGTGTGGGGCTGTAGTTCATGGATTTGAACAACTTTTTTCAGTGCAACCTGTGGGTACAACAAAATCAAAATTTGTGGGAGCTTTTTCGTCCAAAATATGACCACTTAAAAGTACGAGATTTGGATGTGTATGGAATGATCATGGAGCAATTTAGTGACCACATGTTGTCAAAAGTACATTAAAATTCATAGGTCTACGGTAATGAGAATCATGTGAATAACTTGAAGGTAGGTGACAAAAATTACAGAATGAATTTTGATCTGCTTCTGAAAACTCATGTTCATAAAGTCATTCCCGAGAGGCATACAGAGGCTTCTTGGGAATTAATTTATATACTGTCACGTGAATACAAAGACTGGTTGCCATTTTGTGCTCAATTTACAGAAACAGATGAAGATTCGGACACTGATCAATGTGACAAACGAGATTACCTTATTCAAGCAACATATTCAAATAGTAGCGCCAGGTAACCAGTCCAAAACCTTCCAGCCATTGCAGGAAATTATGAAAAAAATATTAAGAGCATGCTTGTCGAATTGGGCGGGGAAATTTACTGTATTTACTGTGGTGAATTGTCCTTTAGAGATGAACTATTACAACTAAAAAATTGCCAAAAATTGACTAATACAAAACTAAAAAGGATTTTTAATTTTATGTGTAAATCAACTTCTATTTTTAAATGATAATTCTACAGTTCTCAGAAGTGGGACGATATTATATACAGATCTTTGCTTATTGTACCTTTACTAGAATAATAATGGTTAAATATGCCAAATAAAGACCGACATATTTACATATTAGCGGCACCTAAAATTTACTTTTGTTCCATATCTTTTCGTGGGAATAAAACTAAGTCATGAACTAATTTAGTGATAAATGTAAAAGTGTTTACTTTTTTCTCTAAAAGACAATATAATTGTTACAATGTTAACGTGTACTACACATTTCAGACAAAACAGAGTAATAAACATATCGTTTTATGATCCATATTATGCATTTATAAATGATATAAACATTATGAGCGTCTAATTGACACTACATTTTTTAATTGCTATCCTCAATTTTTATTTACATAATATATTTTCGTACTTCTAATCTAGAATTAACATAAAATAATATTTGCTGTAAAAACCTTACCAAAATATGTAACTAATGTGTATACAGGGTCAACGAAAAATATAGGAATAGGAATTCTTCAAAAGTATAAAAATTATGTTATATGATATAAAATTGTCATAGGTTTCATAGTTAATAAATGAGGATGAATGACTGCTGACCTAGGTCTAACGCATTTGTTGGTACTTAAAGTGAAGCAACGGTAACTGCGGAGATTCTTTGAATGGTGACCTCATACAGATAAGCCAGTACCGGCTCACCTAGGTTTGTAGACACTGTATGTAACTTACGAGTAGATACTCAGAAGGAATTGTAGAAGGCCCACTATTCTTTGGGTAAGATTTAAACTGAAAATTCTTTATTTATTATATTAAGTTATACATATTATTTGAAGGAAATTTTATTGCATTGTTTTAACGGAATGATGAATCTTTTAATTAGGAAATAAAGATCCTTAATTCCTGAGTGTAATATAAACAGATAGGGAATTATAGAATAATGAAGTCCTAAAATGGATAGCTAGGGAGAAATTTAAGTTTGATTTAAGAAACCGGTACGCTAGATTATTTTGAAATCCCGCTTTCTTACTACAAAAAAACATTCATGGAATATTCCTATTTACTATTTTTCCAAAAGTAAGTTTTTTATGCACCGGTAATATCTGTATTTTTGACTGGCCCCGTATAACGATTCTATTGATAAGAGAATTCAAAAACGCAGTGGTAAATTATGCTATATGGTAGAGAAGTAACAATGTGTTATGATAAAAAAATCGCTACACTATTTTTTTATTGTACCAAAATATTATGAAAAAATTCATAATTTATTTGAGAAAAAAAATTAGAATAAATTATAAAAATAACGGTATCAACCTAATTTTTTTATTTATTTTATAATTAAAATAACTTTTTAACAAAATGAAAGCACTTTTATGCTCGAGGGTAATAAACTTAGAAACAAGGAAGAGATTTTTGAAAACGTATGTATGGAGCACGGCACTATACGATTGCGAAACCTGGACGGTAAGGGAAGCAAGTAGGAAAAAATTAGAAGCTTTTGACATATGGTGTTACCGAAGAATGATGAAAATACCTTGGACTGATAGGGCTAGAAACGAAGAAATATTAGAGAAAGTCGGCGAGAAAAGAAGTATGTGGAAATGTGCAAAAACATAAAGAAGAGAAGAGATATAATGGTAGGCCACTTGCTGAGACATGGGAGAACAGTCTGCGATATTTTAGAGGCAGAAATAGGAGTGAAGAAAGGCAGAGGTAGGCCTAGATTAGACTACTGCTCGCAAATAGTAAGGAATGTAGGTTGTAGCACAATTAGCGAAATGCGTAGGTTAGCACAAGACAGGAGAAGCTGGAGGTTAGCATCCAACCAGTCTTAGGACTGATAGCTTCATGATGATGGATTAAAATAAATGGCGATTGGAAGACGAATTTTATGTTAATATCCATACACCCTGTATATATACGAAACTCTTACACATACGCACTTAAGTGAGAAATATTGTCATGGTAGGCATACCTAAAATTATAAATAACAAATACATATTCACAACACTAACAGTTTCTATGTTCATGGGAATTACTTTGCTTACATAACAATAATTAATATTACGGTTTTGTTATAAAAATATTACATAAAGCACAGCGCCTATTTGAATGAAAGAGAAAAAATAGTCGTATCTATCTAAGTACATGCGTCACATGTCTGCTTTAATTGTAGAAAATAACAGGTCTCGCTCTTGTAATTCGTTTTTAATTAGCATAAGGTCGCAGGCCATTGTAATTATCAGAGATGGCAATCTACCACTTCTGCCAGTAGCGCACGTATTCCAAATACTGCTTATAGATATCTAGTATAACTACACCACATTTAAATTTCCAGACATTTGCAAGACTGCGCACGAGCAAAAAAAATTATCGAGTAGCTCTCATTGTCAGACTTGTTCCATGACCTTTGTCTTAGACTTTCATGATAACTACCCAGCATTCATCACTTGGTAACTGTTATGAATTATTTACGTTATTGGTGTTGCTAATTTGTCATTATTTTAACAAATATTTATTCAATTTACGTAATTGATTACGGAATTTTTAAATAAAATAAAACAATGATATTTATAGCAACAAGTATAATCAACACTTGTTGCTATAAATACTAATATAGCAACATTTAAAATTTTTATTGTCCTGCAATTTTCTCAAAAGTATAAATCTCAAAAGTATAAGGCATCAATAATTTCGAATTAGTTTAAATTTCAACTACTGACGTTATCGTGTTTTTTAAATTAGGAAACAATTTTTAAAATGTTTTTTTTTTATTTCGAATAATATCGGACCTAATTGTGACAATATAGTTCCATTAAATTAAATACTTTGACAGCAATACAGCAAGTTTGGCTACACAGAAACTTTTTCCCCTAAAACCTCACGCCGTGGACGAGAAGGTTACACATAGGGGCGAGAACAAACACACCCGTGCTTAGAGAGTGGTGCGAAACACTTCCATTGAAACTCGAATCCAAGAATACTATGATATCTTCAATACTAGACCCAATCTGTCTTGGCCCAATTTTTTTTTTTAGAATCTAATTCGGCATATCGAGTTTGGAGATATACCGTTTTCCCGCCAAGGGTCACAAATGAGCGAGATACAGGCGAAAATTTTATGTAAAGTCGACTGTTTTGTTTTCAATTAAAATTTTTAAAAAACGACTTGAATGCCCACCGTATTCTCAAATAATAATATTCTCTGATAAAAGTAGTTATTAATAATAGTAATAGATTAATAATTGTTATACGGGTTGCTGAATAATATCGAAAGAAATACTAAAGAAGTTTTGATTAGTTAGTATGCTATGCTTTTGGTAGATGATAGGCATTGTGTCGCCTATTGAATATTCATTCTTGTGCATTTGTAATAATTGTCTTTAGGACATTAATATTAAAAGATCCAGACAAAACGTATTTGATGGAAAACTTTAAAATTGCCGTGTATGGATCGTTTGCTCTTGCGCAATCCGTACTTGGTACGCTTCATATAGAGGAAATCGTCTTATAACTGTCAGTTATATTTGTAAACGTCTATTTATTTTGTTGATCTGACGCTAATCTAGACTAACTAATTAGGGGGAACGAAAATGTGGCGCTACTGATAGGGTCTGAGCACGAACCCGTCTTTAGTAATTGCTAATTACGTTTCGACTAATTCAATCATAAGTGCCTGTGGTGCGGGAATTTCTAAACGAAACTCGAGCAATCTAGCTAGCACCGAACTCAAATGGAAACAGCTGAACGTATACAGTAAGCGCGAATGTTGAGAAAACAGGTAATATTGGCAGACTATAATATGAAAATAGGAAAATATAAAGACTTTTTACTTTTCCGCACTCCACTATACGCGAAAAAGTAATGTAATCGTGTAAAGAAAAAGTGAAAACACTAAATTTTTTTTGGGTTTATTTTTCGTTTTTCGGGCTAAAAACAAAAAAAAATGGTTTTTAAAAAATGTTTGCTGTGTGTGTGTCGTTGTCGTTATCGTTGGCATTTATTCTTGTTAGCACGATAACTCAACTAAATCGTGTCGGATCGATCGGGTTTTGACTGATTCTGATTGGGGACGTCTCCTAGACGACACATATTGATTTTGAGATGGATAGAACACACTCTACCATGTACATGGGTCATGAGAAAGTACAATGGTGGACTATTTGATTTTTTTTGTTAGCACGATCACTCAATTAAATCCTGTCGGATCCATCGGGTTTGGACTGATTCTGATTAGGGACGTTTACCAGACGACATCTATTGCTTTTGAGGTGGATAGAGCATACCCCACCTTGTCCATGGGTCATGATGGTGGACCATTTGAAAAAAGTAAAACTGTCGCATAAAACACATATTCTGCATTTATGTGTTGGTTTATTTTTTCTCGGCCACTCAATGTCGAGATAGAGATGTCCTACGTGCGGAAAAGTCCGTTTTAAGGTTTTAAAACTGTTTATCTTGTTATTTATAAGACCAATTTCTTATTTTAAAAGGAAGCGTCACAAAGTCTGTAAGGTTTTAGTAGTTTAAAAATCAGTTTTCTAGAAAATAATTTCCCTTTGCAGATATAAGGGTTGCAGATACAATATTTATCTTAAGGAAACACTGTATTTTTTAATTTTGCGACTCCAAACTTCTTCATAATGCCAAAGGAAATTTTGTATTGCATTTTGGAGTATATATTATATTGTATGGCATAATACAATAAATAAGTTTTCACAAAACAGAAAAACACAATATTATACTTAAAGGACGTTTTGTGCAAGTTGGCATCATCAGAAGATCAATTCACCTCATGAAGCCACCTGAGGAGAAAGATTAAAATCAGAGATGATTAAAACTCATGATGACTATTAATAATTTTGTTATCACGAGAACTTAGTGATAATTCAAGTATTGTACAATATTTTGGCGTACTGTGGAAAACGCATTATCTTAGTCATCGTCGAAACTCTTTAACTGGAAATTATGTTAAATTCTTCAGTTAGTCTACCAGATATACTAGCTATCAGTGGCGGCTCGTGATGAAATGAAACGGGTGTTTTACACAGGGCCGATCCTAGGGTATTGGCCGCTCGCGTGCAAATTTCGAATGTATCCAAACTACTGGCGCCGTAGGGGCCGCAAAAAAATTGCGCCAGACGAAAACTTTGAAAATTTTCAAGGTCACGCGTTTTCCTGATACTTCAGAATTTTTATGTAAAATCCGTTTATACAAAAATATAGACTTTCACAAGAAAAATTTTTGGAATTTAATACCTTTTTGAAGAACATTCATGTTTGCCGTCATATTGTTTGGTTAAGAGAAAATGCTTGTAAGGTGAATTTTCTACTAGAGGGTCTATAACATTTATAATATTTTCCGAAAGAGTTTCAGCGTTACATTTTGTAGGTTTCAGGTATGTCCAAAAACGTTCAATCGGTTCACCATCGAGAATATATCTTAAAACTACCACTAACTGAGTTTTTCCAGATACATCAGTTGTTTCGTCTGCCATAACTGCCAAAAATGAAGGTTTGTTAATTTCTTTAATTATTTCTTCATGACATACTTTTAATATACAGTCTAAAAGATCATTTTGTATTTCTTTAGAGGTTTCTTTAAATACTGAAACATTTTGTAGATGCCCGCTTAAAGTTACATCAAGCTCAGCAGAAAAATATATTAAACCACGAAATATCCCCGGGTTTTGAGAGGTTTTAGCTTCGTCATGTTCTTGCAGCGCCAGTTCAAAGGCCCCACGAAACTTTATGCAGTTTATAATTTTTGACAAAACGTATCTCTTTTTTGTCACATTATCATTATGCTTTTGCACATTTATCCAATAAGCTGAATCTAGCTGCGCTTTAATATTAGTTGTTCCTAATAAAGCTAATTCCATTGTATTATGTAGATGGCTTTTGGAGTTATCGAGCTTTTTTATTTTTTCAGTTAAGTGCACCAAATCTGTCACACCTACCTCCGTCCATGCTTTATCACCGCCAAAAAGTAAACAAGGAAAACAAAATAACGCATTTTTTTTGTTGCACCCACAAATCCAATTGTTCTTCGAATAAATGTCTCTATTAAATTGACGTTTATACGCTTTTCCGTGGCTAACACCTGCAGTCTCAATAACAATATCGGGCAATGGCCTACCATTGTTTTTTAAATACATTTTTTCTTCATAAGAGTATTTAAAAAATCGCTTCACATGAACTAAATTATGAACTAAATCCATTCACTAAGTCACTATCACAGTATATAAATATTAATAATTAGTACAATAAATCACTACACAAATTCACAAAACAGTATTTAAAGTACTCAAATTAACACGAAATACGAAATAGGTAAGATTTACGCCCGCCAACTATACGAGAAGTAGGAAGGAGTAAACATTCACTGATGTTGAATTAACTGGAAAAAATACAGCTCACTGACCGTGTAAATTCGCGCATTTTCGAGCGCCAAGTGTGGATTGTCGCGGGAGTTGAGGGGGAGGACGGGTGTGCCGAGCCGTGCTGAGAACTACCTCGTGTGGCCCAGTTCAATGTACCGCGACGCGCTCGCGTAGAGACCCAGATAATTCATCTGGTCTACTACTCAATAGAGGACGGCGGACAGAATGCGACTTAAACGCAATAATTTGGTTAGCTGCACCAACTAACCAAATTATTTTATTAATAAATTTTAGTAATTATTATGTCGCAAAAAATATACAAATATCTAATTTTTTGGCAGTTCTGCAGCTCTACAGCACCTATACACCAGCCGCCCCTGCTAGCTATTATTGGAAGTCTCAGTTGAAACTATGGAATTTGAATTGCGCGCCATTTGTATTTTGTCATCATTTACAGTTGCATTTACAGGGGTGGGTTCTGTTATTGATAAGGTAACCCCAATACGCCCTCGTGGTGGTCAGTCAGATGAAAACATTGGTGCAGTGAGAGAAAGTGTGCAGGCATATCCAAACGCATCAATTCCACGTCGTGCACAACGGAATCTCCCAAGAGTCGCACCCATCGGATTTCAAGGAAATATCTGCATTTGTCATCATACAAAATTCAGTTGACACAACAATTAAAACTCAGACCATTTACAACATCGTGCATTTGTTAATTGGGTGTTAGAAAAGAAAGAAGATGGTGCTGATTTTTGCAACAATATTTTGTTCAGCGATGAAGTATATTTTCATCTTGATGGATACGTCAGCAAACAAAATTGTGGAATTTGGAGTGCTAAAAATCCACTGCTGGTGCTGTTCCCCGAAAAGAAATGCATCCACAGAGATGTACGGTTTGGTGCGCATTTTGGAGTGGAGTAATTGGACCAAAGTCCTTTGAAAATAAAGCTGGTAATGCTATCACAATAAATGGGGAACACATTGTGACATGTTAAACTATTCCCTTTTTCATCAAATTGATGGTTTGGATTTGAACAACATGTGGAACAACAAGACGCAGACGATGCAACGTGTCATACACCACGTGCAACCATAACTCTGTTGGATACCAAATTTCCTAGTCATGTTGTCTCGAGGAATGCCTGATATCAATTGGCCTACAATATCATGTGATATTGTAGGCTAATTGATGTCAGGATAACTTTGTACTTTTTTCTTTGGGGTTATGTGAATGAAAAAGTATACGCCACCCAGCCAGCAAAAATCAATGACCTCAAAGCAAACATTCCACGTGTTGTTCGGGAATTGGTGTCAGTTTTATGTGACCGTGTTATGGACAATTTTACTTAAACGAATGACATCATGTCAGATGAGTCGAGGCGACTATATGAACGATATTCTTTTCCATTTGTAGCCGTATCGTCTCCATTTTATGCAGACGAATAAAAAACATCAGTTTATCAAATATTATTAGTTGTATTCATAAATCATATCCTATAGTTACAAATGAGACATTCAGACATGTTGACGTCGTATGGTTTGTAGATGACAGGCGTTAAATATTGTTTGACAGAACATAAATGGTACGCAATTCAAATTCTATAGTTCTAACAGAGACACCCTATACATACACAGTACGTAGTTTCTGTTCCTTCATTCTATGTAATTTCAGAAAAAATCCAAAGCCGCGTAACTGTTTTAATGTACTGTCGTGAGATAAGGAATTTTGTTTATACTCCAGTCCATCTGTAAATTCCTTAAACATTAAGGATAAAACAAATTAAGCCAAAACAGCTATTTCCCCAGCTATATGCCGTCGACGGGCGCTCAATTACATGACGGAATTTTCCGTAATTAGTTCTAACATAGAACTAAAAATACAATGATTTGGATTGCTCGAAAATCACAAGGAAGGTGTAAAGCGTCCTCTATCTACGTCTACAACGTAACGGTGTCTATGCTATGACAGATGTGAAGCCTCGTTTATCAAAGGCATACTCGTTTACACTACACTGACGAGACCCAAGATAAGGTCGAAACCGGTCTGTAGTTAGCGGTATCCGGAGATATAGGACGCTTTACATCTTCCTTGTGATTTTCGAGCAATCCAAATCATTGTATTTTTACTTTTATGTTATAGTACGTTACCACTTTAACTGGCAGTGACTCATACTTAAGCATTTAGAGCGTTGCGGCGGGGAATGAGGTAAGGGGATGAAAAACCATAGGCGGGTCATGGAGAAAGGGGCAAAAACTTTAAAAATGTGAATAAAAATATATTTGCATTAGAGATATAGAGTGGGGAGGATTTCAGTATTATCCACACCACCCAAGAGGTACAGTGCAATAAGGTGCGTCTTATTTATACTGATATTCCTAAGAAGCCTAATACAGTAAGAAAAAGGTATTCACGAATAGAAAGGCAGTCAACGGACTGTTATATCACCCAAGGTTAAAAAAGGCCCTGATTTTATAAGTAATCCGAGTCTGATGCTGACTTGAAATCACTGCCACTGCTGATGTCATGTCCCACATTAAAGACAAATGGTTCAACTTACACTTCCACTCGCACATCCAAGTTCCACATCCGCTGCTCCGCCTTGGTCACATGGTGAATGTATTTCTGCTACGACTGTGCAGTTACATTGGCAATAGCTTCGTGGAATAATTGCTTTACCTGAGGTAATTTGAAAGTGGTATTCTTTCGCACCATTTCACCCTTCACGTGCGACCAAGCCAGTTCTATAGGGTTCAATTCACAGTGGTACGTCGGTAAGTGTAATACCGGATCCCCGTGCGCGCGAGCCATTTCATCCACTACATATTTCACATACTGCTTTTTGTGTGGGCGCGCAATTTCTAAAAGTTGCACTTTGAGGAATGTGTCCTCATATGGAATGTTTTTTGATGTTAGCCAATCCGTAAGTTGGCCTTTGCGTCACGCTGAAGTGGATAGGCTTTCTAACCGTCGGCTATGATACGGCCTATGACAATAAGACAGCCAGGTTCTACTTTCGCTAAAATGGTTTCGAACCATTTTTCGAAAACCGCACTATCCATGTCCTCGTAGTAATCGCCCGTTTTCGTAGACTCAAATGTGAACAGTCTCTTCTACGAAACCGGTTTCACTCCGGATATGGATAATTATCAATCAGCGCCCCTTCCCTGCAGGAGCCTTTAATCCCATCGACGATTAACCCTTCCAAGAAGGCTTCTCGTCGACTGGTAATGTTCAAGTCTTACCACATTTTATAAACTGTATGTCCCTCGTTCACCCACGTTTCATCCATATAATAAAGGTTTGTTCCTTCACTTCGAAGTTGCCGAATCTTCTGTAAATATTTTCTTCGCCACATAACAATTTCATTACTGTCTATAAGTGCACTTTTGCGACTACGCCGTAAAAACTAAAGATTTATGTCGCGGATGGTACGCCTCAGTACTCTGCTTGAAATACGGGGAAGGTTCTCATCATTGGCGACTGCGACTTGAATTTTCTTAAAGGTTGGCAGCTCGATTCGATAAAAAAAAACTATATAACGATAGTCTTTATCGAAAACTATCTTCTTTCTGCCCTTCGCTTCCTTATTGTTAGTCGCCGCTGCAAGAGGCACCGTCTCTTCCTTCTTCTGCTCCTTTAAACACCGATACACAGTCCTAACTGACACTTAAGTTATACCACTACACAGTTTCACTCCATCAACTATCGATTATTTCAGGTTACGTGCCAAAATTCCCTCATACACACGGCAAATCATTTCACGTTCCTGGGGCGTTAAATTTGCGTTTCGGTGTTGAAAGAATATTTTCTTTATTACAGCTGGCTGACAGCTCCATTTTAAACGCCGAATACCGGAGACAATACCGAATGCTACGGTAATGTTTAACAGTCAGTGAGAAATAATCTCAATATATTTTCAAACATCGAAGCTACTCGGAGAAAGCGTAAGTAGCTTTCGGCTCTTTCCGCACTATTTTTGAGCGTTCAGTGTGGTTCGCTCTTTCAATTTAGACGACACGTCGATCGGTACTCCATTTCTTGAAGCGGAAGCTTGCGTTTATTTTAAAAGCTTAATAGCTGCATAGAATTTGTATGTACACTTCGTAGTGATAGTGTTTTGATATTCTGTATGAGTCACTGCCAGTTAAAGTAATACAGTATTATAGAACAAAATACGGCAAATTTCGCCATGTAATTCAGCGCCTGTCGACGGTATATAGCCGGGGGAATAGCTGTTTTGGCTTAATTTGTTTTATCCTTAATGTTTAAGGAATTTACAGATGGATTAGAGTATAAACAAAACTCCATCTCACGACATTTTATAAAACTACCATCTGGAAGTTTTGTGTTATAAATGTTTTAATGTAATTTATGCATACAAAAAACATTAACTTACATCAAAATCTAACAGAAATAACAAAAAGGTGAAAGGTTCCCCATCTCCCTTTATTTCTTTATAATTATGCTGCACCCTGTACATACATTTTAATGGAAATCCAGCTTTTATGCGCCAACTGTATAACCATTAACTAATAAACGTTACATCTTTATGTATATTATATAATAATCCAGTTACCATGCATGACATTCCAATTTAATATATCCATCTACGTGTTCTCCCGAATTGCGTAAACCTCGCAGTTTCCGTCAACGCCATTTTCTTTTTTATACCGAATCGTAAGTGGTTACTTCCTTTTTTGTAAAACAAAACGCACGCATTCCTCTGTTCATTCCTTATACGATACGTATATATCGACCTGGGTTTCGTAACGAATGCGATTCGTTCGGATCAAATTGCGTTTGTTCCACTCGTTCGGTGGTCGCTTTCCAAATTATATTGTACCGTGAAATTGCCCTAACGCGGGGAACGGCGAATATGCGATAAATGTGCTGGGGATTGGAAAACGGATTACTTATACGGCGACTTTGGATTGTGGTCGTAAAGACGTCTGCGGAAAAGCGTTATAGATTTTGCGTGATTTGTTCGAAACGATCGACTTATTTTGTTATGTTTTGATATTTTGGGGCATTAATTTTGACTGTGTTTAAACCTTCGTTGGGCGCAATCGATTTGTGAGATTCTGCAGTCACTTTTTTCTTGGCAATTTCGTGTGTATTACGGATATTAACTCGAACTCCCTCATAGATTCCTAGCTCCAAAGCACTCTTCTCGATATGGTGTCGATTTTCGTTACTGCATTCCTTGGCCTTGTATGGGCCGTCCGGATCTGTCAGATACATTGCGCCTGATTACGTCATTTTTTTTTCACTTTTATATTTTGTTAGATTTTTTTTCATTATTTAAATTAATAATATTTTTTGCGATTTCTACACTTACTTATGTCTGGCTTATGCTCAAAATTAACACATTTGGGTGTTAAATTATTGGTTTATACTAAACATCGTTACCAATAATGTGACGTTTATTATTGTCTGGAACATGCTAAAATGATGAAGAGAATTTTTAATTCTTTACACTTAAAATAGACAGTTACTTATAAATTTTCTTTGAAATTCACGTCCAATATTTTTTTATATATAACCTTATGATATTTACATGAAAAAATAGGTGGTTTGATTTCTGTATCCAAAATATTGTTCAATACTAATTTATGTTTGTGTTTTGTCCTTAAAGCAGAAACAAACTTGTCAACAGCTCGTTGTCCTGTAAAAATCTTCCGAATTTATTGTTTTACAACATTCAACGAGTTCCTTTATGTAAATTTAATTATTGCGATTATAAACTAGTGTGAAATATTTATTACACTTCATTAAAATCTAAATTGTGTAAGATTTGATTATGGGATCTCTCAGATGTACTGCGCCCGAATGTGTTTGGGTTCATACTGCACCCGACGGAAGGTTATTTTGGAAAAACTGATTCCAGTTGTGCTTTTCTTTTAATAAAATTAGTACAAACAGGGTGATTCGTGTAGGAGGTATGATCGATGAGTCATCGATTTTTAATGGTAACTACTTTACTTATTATCGAATGAGAAAGAGCACATTTTTGTAAATACTCTATGGTAATGATTATATTATCGTGAGTATCGGTTAGATAAACAAAAATTAAGAAAAACGATTGTGCAATTTATTCTTCTTCTTCCTTCTTCTAAAGTAGATCTATGACCTGTTTCTCTTCGATGAATATCATCGGTACTACGAGCTGGATCTGTTTTTACAGATGGTAGGCAGCTAACCTGGCCCTCTAACCCTCCTCTTTCTTCCGGGCTTGGGACCGGCAACAGTACTACTGGGCTACTCAATCTACCCAGCAGCACTGCAGGCTGAAACGGCAACGGCACGCGGTGTTTTCAAGCGGTAATCCATCCAAGTGCTAACTGCGCCCGAGGTTGCTCGACATCGGTGATCGGACGAGGATCGATGTTCAACGTGGTATGGCCGTTGCCCCTAATTGTACGCCCCTGATTGTGCAATTTTAAAATACTAAATTTAATGTCAGTGATTATTTACAAAATCAATGAAAGTAAATATTCAAATTGTACACCATTGGCTGCTTGTCAAGACGATTAATAATTGTAGTCAAGACGATTAATAAATTCTTTTTGAACAGTGTCAATAACTGTGATATAAACATATGTATATATCGACATTCGGATAATGGCCACAGATTAGCCTCTGCTACGCGATGAAGACCATGCGCTAGGCACGTTACATGTAACATATCGTAATTATACATTCCGTTGAAAAGTCCACAAGCCTCTTTCCTATATGGCGTAGCGTCTGTAAGAAATAGAGCCATGTTTTTGTTTTCCTTATGTTTAGCGTCCCATATTTCTTTTAATG
Source organism: Rosalia funebris (assembly GCA_037954035.1). Lineage (NCBI taxonomy): Eukaryota > Metazoa > Arthropoda > Insecta > Coleoptera > Cerambycidae > Rosalia > Rosalia funebris. The sequence continues at coordinate 15,392,338 of JAZFAV010000022.1, forward strand.
TCTCATTAACTAATTTTACAGTGGCTTCAGCATTCCATTTTGTCAATATTTTTGATGCTATCACATGTGATTGCGTTGCCGATACATCGCTCATTTCTTCTATAGCTACATTCGCCACTTGCAAGCTGCAGGCATTTGTGGTATCATCGACAGAAACCTATAAATATTTATCCTCAACTTCTGCGTAAACAGTAGATTTTTGGCAGAAACTTGCGGTAGACAAATTTTTCGAATCATCATTTCATCGGAACAATGACAGAATTTCAAAAGAATGCTTGGTTGACATTCAAAAACATTGTCAAAAACTTTCTTGAAAATGCACAAGCACATAATTACACCGAAACTGTCCAGCAACTTCTGGAGAGCTACAAAATGCTTGAATGCAACATGAGCATCAAGATTCTGTGGGCACGTTTACTCTGCCAAACTCACCATTTAAGCATTTCTCTATAAAGCCTTTAAAACTAGGATTGTATAGTTGGGTCTACGGGATAATACATCCAACCATTAATTTAACCAATTAGCTATAAAACATCGTGTGCCTTTCACAAGCACTGTCCTGTCCAGTAACCGCGGTTTTATGTTTTTCGGAACACCAGTGTCTAACATCCGATATACGGGTATAAGCTATGTATGTATCACAATAGGAACACCGTAATTCACTACCGTCATTTAACACCAACCCCGGAAACTCCTTTATTCAACGCTGTACTGTGGCAAGGGATGGTTTTGGTCGAGACATTTTAAAATACTTATTGTCAAATTGTCATGCATTGTAACTGTTTGTATGTAATACCGTACGCAAATCAAAATACTACGGCAGTTCTGAGTTGTGTACAAACACACACCACTCTCAAATATCACAGTAACTGATCAGACGGCATCGCGTCATCGGTCATCCCCGCAGATATTTCTTTTGCCCTATCATCGTACACCATTACTATTAGCACATAGTGCAATGCGCCCCCGACAATACTTTCAATATTTCTAGTGAAACAAATAGAGCAACAGGTAGCACGCGGTCAACGAATACATTTTATTTAATATAAAATTATTAGTTGATGTCCTACTAATTTATACAAGCAATTAATTTACATTACAAAAAATGAGTCAGAATGTGGATAGGCTACTGACATAAAATGTTTTTGTATAATTTATTATAAGATTGTGATATTTCTTTATGGTGTCTGTATTTCTAATAGATATTTCAGAACACATATAAGTCCGACCCTGAAATGTCTGCAGTCAAATCCGGGTTTTACTTATGATTCTATAAAATTAAAAACAGATATTGAAGAAATAATGTTTGGGCACACAAAAGTCTATTTCTTTCCCCTAAAGCCTCAGGTTGCAGAGGGGAAGCTTACTGATTAAGACAAGGACAAACACCCCCTTGCTCAGGGAGTGGTGCCAAACTACAATTACACCCTTAAATCCCATGTATCTGGTAGAACCCCCTTTCATCTAATTTATTTCGTCCTAACAAAGGAGTCTTTCGTCCTTTATCTTATGCAGTTATCGTGTCTGACATCCTCCCCGAGGAGTAAATTATACAAACGATTGTCTTGTGTACCACTAAAGTATTTTTACCAGAATTCTAACAATTTTTTTAATATCAACACCCAGTTGCCAAACCAGAAGCTCAGCCTTGGCACGATCGTTATCTCGCTCTCGTATCGATCTCCGACAAAGAACCTTTACTTTCACATATATATCGTTTTTTTTTTGTATGCCAATACAGGACATTAAAAAACGTTATTTTTCATTAAGTGTAGTAATACAACAATAACCATTAAGAGCAGAATATTTCTTACTCGAATGCGGCGAACATTCGAAAAAGGCTGCCGTCGTTTCGTAAGCAGTCGGAGAAATCACATGGAATTTCAATTTAATTTAAATATGTATTAATTAGAATTTTGTTTACTTTTATGAATGCCTAATTAAGCGACCGCTAATTAATATGCTCCAGTAATCGGCGGTTATTTTTGCGTAAGTTATCAGACAAATGCAAATGTTTGTGGTGTTTCATCTATTCTAATTAGAGAATATCGAATACTGTAGACTCGAAACTTGATCGTACGGACTGATTTTTTAATAAGTGAACGGTTGTTGGTATTTGTTCGTGGACGTTTATTATATATATATATATATATATATATATATATATATATATATATATATATATATATATATATATATATACAGCGCTGGTATAAACTATGGAATAAAATTCGCATTCCTTGAAAAATCGGACAGATACTTTTTTATAGATAAATAACACTGAAGAACAAATTTGTAAAACAGTTTCTGTTGAGTTCGATTACTGAGGTCTTATAGAGTTAAATAGGCATGCTGATTTCAAAACCGTATTTAGTTTTCTTCTACTGCGTCAAGTTTTTCTGTACACCTAACTCAAAGCGGAGCTTGAAGTGTGTCCTCCTCCACAATGGAAATTTATTTGGTGCAGTCCCAATAGGCCATTCAGTTTGTTTGCGTGAAGAATATGAAGTCATTAATTTGTTGCAGTATCCCATGCACCAATGGATCGAATCATGTGTGTTGACCTTAAAATGGTCTGCTTCCTCCTTGGCCATCAACGCAGATATATCAAGTATCCCTGTTTTTTGTGTATGTGGGACAGGGAATTGGCCGCCAAGATCTGACCTGAAACCTGGCGATCCAAGCATTCTACAGTAACCAATTGTCGACAGACAGAACATTATATTTTCATCTCTGCGTATAAAACCGGGTCTCATGAAGATTGTTAAAGCTTTGCCAATTGAAGGAGACTATATCAAACATCTCATTTCAACATTTCCTAGCCTGTCATTTGAAAAGATAAAGGCCGGTGTGTTTGATGGTCCACAGATTCGTCAGCTCGTTAAAGATGAACATTTCATCGGAACAGTGACAGAACTTCAAAATAATGCTTGGTTGACGTTCAAAAACATTGTCAAAAACTTTTTTGAAAATGCACAAGCACAAAATTACACCGAAACTGTCCAGCAACTCCTGGAGAGCTACAAAATGCTTGAATGCAACATGAGCATCAAGTTGCATTTTTTACATAGCCATCTTGCTGACTTTTACATAGCCGAAAAATCTTGACACAGTCAGTGATGAGCGGGGCGAGCGATTCGACTAAGATTTGAAGGTCATGGAGGCACAGTATCAAGGTAGATGGGATGTATGATAGCTGATTATTGTTGGATATTAAGCGAGAATGTCCACATATTAAACACCATAGAAAAAGCTATAAGCGAAAATGTTTACCTTAATATGTATATTTAGTGCTTGGTAAAGAAACTTTACTATTTGATTGCATGAAAACAATTTAACTTCTCTGTATGAATGAAACTATTATTTGTTAATAGTATATATTGGTAAGTTTTCGATTTATTTTCCTTTATATGCACATTTTGTATGACTTTTTAGACAAAGAGAGGGTAGTCTGCAGTTCTGGTAAAAATTGCAGTTGTTTTTGGATTCAAATGCCACAAGTTAGTCAAAAATAAGTCACAGATCTAAGACAACCAAATTGCACATTACATTTTTCCATTTTATATCGATCCAAGAGCTGAAACTAGCTCAGCATCAATGGAAAATGTTATTCTTGGCATTGAATATATGGATCACTCTCAAGGATTTCACTTTGAATACCTATGTACCTCATTTTACGTACCCCTCTATGAGTTGCATTAGATATACAGTGCCTTATAGAGTGGTCAGTACTGTCATTAAAAAAGCTGCATGATATGTTTACGAAAAGTCCTGGATACATATTTTTGGGAACACGTGTGTTCATTTCTAAAGAGGTATCTCCTACTTTGCTAAAATATAGTGTATAGTTGTTGTATTGTCTTTTGGTGACAGTAGACTATTTCATTAGAACATGTACCGAGGTTTTACTGCAGGAAAGTTAGAAAAGTACCTAGTGATAATACTAAATAATAGTAAATAATATAAATAGTAGATAATGGGCCGTATTCATAAAAACGAAAGATATCCTCCCAAGCATAAGGTTATGATTTAAAGTAAAAGGTAGAGCATTTCCTTCTTTCCGTATTCATAATGATTATCTTATACTTGCGAGGACATCCTTCAAGCACAAGTAAAAGGTTGACTCGTCTAAGCCCTGAGCGACATGTTAGAATGTGTTCTAACATGTTTTGACCTGATGTCCCTACTTGCTTCACTTAGACTTCCTTGTGTTATTAGAGTTTAAACATTTTATTGTCACAAAATATTATTTTATTTTCCAAAATTGTAATTTCGTAAATATGTAATTAGTTTGTAACATATAAATCGGAAATCGAGAAAGGAACCACCAAGCCGCCAAGCGGCTATCAAATTAGTTCCCGAATAACAAAGCTATTACATAATCGCTCTAGGAAACAACTACTCCTCGGGCTAAAGCCCCGCCAGGCATTGAATTGTACCCAGAAGCAATCCTCGACCCCTTTCTCGTGTTTCTGCACGATCAGATATGTTACTGACAGAGATATATGCTTATAATGCTTAATGTTCCTCACATCCACAACATCTGCCATCGCGCTGAAAGTCGGATAAAACAACCTGTCACTACAGAGCTGAGTCTGCTACTGACCAAACTCTGGAGCATTTCTGGAGGATATGCTTTTTATTTAAAGTAAAAGGTCAATATTATGTATACTCATTTACTTTTATATGAGTATAAGGATATCCTTGTAATCTATAAGTATAAGGTCCTGCTTGAAACTATTATGAGTAGGATTTCCTTCATATTTTGCAAGTATAAGCATATCTTTTTCGTTATGAATTTGGCCCATTAAATAGTCACTAAACTCGAAAAAGGAAAACATAGTGAACAAGCCAGTTTCTAAAAAATCGGAGGAAGTGGTCGTTTGTGGTATTTTGTGCCATCGCCTATATTAATCACATAATCACTAAGCCGACATAATCACTAAGCGAAGGATTTGACTGCCGACATGATGTAAATAGCAGAGGCGAACTTACAATGAGAATGAAGGCAGATTACATATAAAAAATATTCTTATAATATAAAAATTATTACCTGTCATTGCGTGCTCGTTTAGGAAAAAATGAGCACCTGTATTTGTATTCTCAAAAATGCGTAATCAGGTCCAGGAACAGGGCAAGTCATCACGTCAAATCCGGGGTTCATTGGTTACAGAACCCGGTCTTGCTAGTCGCGCTTTCTCGACTTTATAATAGTTAGTGTAATCACTAAGTGAAAACTGATTATCCATTAGCGATATAGGTTGAAAAGCATGGTTTTGCGCGAATTCGCCAACGCTCGTTACTATTACACGGCATTCGCGGTAAATAATAAATAATCGAAATGCCGAAGGGCCTAAAGCTATCGCGCGCTTATGGAGTGCAGGCCTTCTATGAAACCAAATACGGCAATAATTATGTAAAATGTCAGTCCCATTTGAAACAAATAACCATTCATTATCCGGCCTATATTCGCAACTGCATGTACGGAATCGATACCTTGTTAGATGCCGACGTTTTATTAAAAACTTAGTTTAATCGCAGTCCGCTGTGAACTGCATTATCGCCGACGGCGATGCGCCTTGGTTTTGATATTTTGAAAATGCTCCGTGAACGGAAAGTGCAATTCAAGCGATTTAAATCTACCCCAAATACTTCGAGTTGTGTATTAACTTGTTCACTATCGTAGTTAAAATACACAGTGGCAGCAATAATATCGATTTGGATGAGGTAAACAGAACAAGAACGTACACTTTCAAATTATGTTACAGTAAGGGCATATTCGTTAAAAACTTTGACACACAAAAATCGACTTTTTTATGTCCAGGTTTGTATATCTGTCGGGTACAATAGATAAAACAGGTAAAATAAATAAAATGATTTGCCCAACACATACATATTGGCAAAACATCTTAAGGTGCGTCCAAACATGCAACAATGAAGTGTAACGTAACGCAGCCCCGTGCCATATGTAAACGTCACATAGCGTAACATCGTAACGCTGTCGCGTAACATAGGACCGTTCCGTAGCTTTTCGATTTTTCAGCGTCACAGCAAAGGCTTGTACCGCGGTGGCGTTACGCATCCCCTTCCATGTATGGACAGGGCTGTGTAACAACACTGATGGATGGAACGGTGTGGTGTTACAGATCTCTGTAACGCGTCGATGTCCCGTTGCTGGTAAAAAGTAAGTGTCCTGTTGCGATATTGTGTCACGATGGTGTTACGCGTCGGCGTTACGTTACGCTTCGTTGTTGCATGTCTGGACGCACCTTTATATATCTTAGCTTTTTCTTATAGTGTCATTCATCTCCTATGGGACGTTCACCATCATCACAGCTACGAGTATCTGGACTTTATCGACGACAGCTCGGAATACATGACTCATGTTACAACCAAACTAGTTCCTTATATTTTGAGCCAGGACGCACGATGTCTTGCCAATACTCCTCTTTTCCCTAATCTTCCCTTGAATTATCAATTGGAGAACTGTGTATTTGGGATGTCTCATTATGCGGCCTAGGTATTGAAGCTATCTCTTCTTTGTGGTATAATTTCAGACTCTTTTTGCGTTTTATTTAGGACTTCGGTATTGTATCCTATCTGTCCAGGGTATACAGTGTATATTCTGGACAGATAGGATACCGCGGAATATGGTGTATACTATACACCATAGTCTGCGGTAGCACCGCCTTTCGAAGGCTTGAAATTTGTCCATGTGATTCTTTTGAAGGTCCATGCTTTAACTCGACAGAAAAACGTGGAAAATACGTCTCAACGTAGAATTCTCATCCTAAGTCTTATATTAATACCCCGACTAGTGAAAAACTTTTTAATTTTCATAAATATTGATCTGGCTATTTATATTTTCGCTTTTATCGCCTTTGATTGCTCACCCGATCTATCTATCCAGGTTGCTAGGATATAGCTTAATATAAGACACGAATATGTACATATAAAGATTAAATAAATTATTATATACATTAGGCACAAAAATTAAGAGATGTAAAAAATCCTAAATTTTTAGGTGATTAAAAAAGGCATGTGTGACTTTTGGCAATAAAAGAAAAATGGCAAGCTTAAAAACAGAGTATTTAAAATTATATAAAAAATAGAAAAAAATGTTTCCTCAAAAAGTCATACATGGCTGTTTTTCTTTTCTTTTGTAGTATTTAAAAATATATATGTAGTATGGATATTCATTGATTTTATAACAAATTGTTTATTATTATTATATTATGTGGGTTTGGGCCTCATCAGCCACTGATCGCATGGGTAGTCCCTTGGCGATCCCCTCTTGGCGATCCCCTCTTATACGGGTCATTACCCAAAAATGCTATCCCATAAGAGGAGCAATTTAGGCACGTCCCCTGCCCTAAGCCTCGCCTCCTCTTGGATAACAGGGATCCCTAATATAAGGTACCTCTTCTCCTCCAGTGCGGGGCAGGTATAAAGAAGATAAATCGAGGTTTCCTCGTTTTCTTTACAGTATCTGCAGGTTGGGCTATCAGTCAGCCTCAGCTTGTACTTATACGCAATCAGGCTACTATGGTGGCCCGTTATGATTCCCACCAGAATTATGGCTTTGTGCCTGTTTAATTTAATGAATTCTTGGACCCATTTCTCAATCTCTGAGTATTCGATGAAGAGTTTGGTTATTCAACAACCCGTCACTCCTCTCCATATTTTACCGTGCTGGTTTCTTGCCCAGCCATTTATGTGGTCTCTGATCAGATTCCTACTTATTTTCACTGCAGGTGCTAGTCCATAGAGGTTTTCCCTGGTCCCTAGTTTGGCAAGGTCATCGGCAATTAGATTTCCCTTAATGCCATTATGCCCAGGTATCCATACGAGTTCCACCGGTCCCTTCCCTGCCAAGTGATTCAGTTCTTCATAGTATTTATAGACCAGCTTCGACTTTGTCGTTGCTAAATTCAGGGCTACCAACGCCGGCCTGCTATCCGAGCAGATACATACCTCTGGATGTATCTGCTCGGTATCTTCTCCTGGGTCCGATTTTGGTCGGGCCCCAGGACGTATGTAATTGCAACTAGCTCGGCCTGGAGTGCGGTAGTGTATTTGCCCAGGGGGAAGGTTTTACCTATCCCATCGCGTCGCCTATACACTTCCGCACCCGCTCTGTTCCCACCCTTAGCTCCATCCGTGTATCAGATGTCTCCATTGGGCGGTAATCCAACTCGACCCTCCATCCAGTCGGTTTTACTGGTGAGAGTGATCTTATATCTCTTGTCAAACAGGACACCCGTACTGTCAGAGGGCATCCATAGGAGTCCCTTCTCAGCTACCTCTCTTGAGCTAGCTATTGTTTAAACTTAAATGTGTATTTATAAATTTATTTATTGTTTATTAAATAAACAAATAAAAAACCAAATGTTTTCCCAGAATATGAAAGAACACTAGAAATAATGATTTAAGAAAAATGGTTTCTTATTATTAATGTTTAGCAACAAAAAAATTGTTAATTAAAAAATGCGTTTTTAAACAGTAAAATTTTATTAAGAAACGATTTTTTTCTGAAAAAACGTTATTTTTATCAATGATCAAATACTCAAAAAGAAATTTTTGATGTCATGCATTATTTGTTTTTAAATTGAAGTAAAAAATTTAAAAAAATATATTTTTATATAGTTTTCAGCGATTATAAAATGAAACAATCGACACATTTAAAAAAATTGTTTTTTGATAGCTCTATTTGATTTTTTAATTTTTCCATCACTTAAATTGTTAATAAAAAAGTGAAAAATCAAAATGATTTTTCACTTCAAAAAATCAAAAATTGAAAAATGGATTCCAGAAGTAAAAAAAATCTCTGGTTTTTAGTTTAAGAATTACAGGGGTTTTCATGTTGATTTACAAATTGTAAAAATTACTTGATTACAACAAAAGCGTAAGTAATTGAAAAATTGCGAAAATTTTATTTTTTGACGGATTATTGTTCATTCGTGTATTAAATGATACCAGAATTTTTTCGTTTCCTAATATTCATATCTAGTGAGTTAAATTTTCTTTTTATAAATAATAGGGAATCGTTTCAAGCGCACGGTAGGCACATCATCCGTTTTGAGCACTATTTTCACCTCTAAATTAAAATTATAAATATTGGTGATAGAGTTCCGGACGATAGAGAAATATTTTAGGATTTTTCCTGCTCTTTAAGGATCCTTTTTTAAATTTGCGATATCTGCTATAGTTTTTGAGATATTCCCGAAAAACGAAACCCTTTTGTTACTAAATTATTTATAACTTTTGCAATTTTTTTGAGCGCCACTTTAATTTTTTCAAAATGTTTCTAGATGCCATTCCGAATCGAATGACACACCTCGACCATAATTTTCGAAGAAGGCGAACTGGAATTCGTAAAAAGTGTACTTGTTGACTAGACTGTCGAGAGGAAAATAAAATTTAAATTCTGTATTGTTTTTGCAATGCAAACCATCTTGTAAATTTCAACTGCGTTACTCATCTTATTAATTGACAAGAGAAAAAGTAAATCTTCCGTCCTTACGCCGCATCAACATTGCTTAGACTGTGAAAAACGAAAACTAAAATTTCGATTAAAAATGACAAAAACAATATTTATCATCCGTACGTACATATACGCAAGTCATATCTTCTCTGGCGTCGCATTTTTGCGCCGGCCCAAGTCATCACCGCGATTTTAATAAATATAATCGATTAGAGACACAGCATCATTAAAACCTTTGATAGCATAGATTCTAGACGGCGATTCATTATTCATTGTGCGACACATTGTATACCTCTCGTGGTGTGTCTGATAATAATTCAGGTTTTTTACTAACGTGCTGAAGTGACAAATCATCTTTAACTGCGTTCCCAATTACGATTCCTGCGACTTTCAATTAACGATAGCCTGTCAGCCTGATTGTGCAAGTAACGGGGTTGATACAAAGGAAAAATGGCCCGCTATAAAGGCTGCTGTGGAAGAGATCACAATGTAGCCACAAATAAAATGAATTACTAACTAAAAAGTATATCGAGAAGCTTTGAGTGAAATACAATGCATCTTCGTGTCGGTACACTAAGAAAAATGATTACAGCGCTTTCGTACAATAATAAATCAATTCGTTAAAAATTGGGACCCGTCGAATTTTATTTTTATTTGCGCATTTTTTAAATATGATTAATATATACAGGACGATTTAATAATTAAGAGGAACTTCAGAGATATAGGAACAATAAGTAGAAACGTTAGGAGTCAATCGGTGGACATACTGATCGGGAGAGAGGAGAAAGCGGATAGATGGAAGCAGTACTTAGGAAATTTATACGAGGGTCAAGAATTAGGAGAGATATTAGAGGAAGAATCTAGCATCGATAAGGAAGATGTAGGAAAACCTATATTGAGAGAGGAATTTGAAATAGCACTAAGGGGGCTAAAGAACAATAGAGCGCCGGGTGTAGATAAAATACAGGCGGAAATTTTGAAATGTGCGGGACAGAAAGTAGTAAATAGAATGTTTGAACTGGTAAAATACATATACGAAACGGGCGAGATGCCGGAGGATTATAAGAGGAACATTATCGTTACTATACCGAAAAAGAGAGGAGCCGACAAATGCGAAAACTTTAGAACGATTAGCCTAACCTCCCATTCGTCAAAAATCTTAACCAGAATAGTGCAGAAGAGGGTGGAAAATAGAGCGGAGGAAATACTAGAAGAAGACCAATTCGGGTTTAGGCGAAATAGGGGAACTCGCGAAGCTATTCTAGAGCTAAGAGTAATGTTAGAGAAAACAATAAAAAAAGGAAAAAACGCTTATACAGGATTTGTAGATTTAGAAAAAGCTTTTGATAACGTAAGATGGGAAAAAATGTTCGAGATACTAAAGAGCGCGGAAATGAAGTATAGAGATAGGAGAGTAGTACACAATCTATACAAAGAGCAAACTGCTGTTATAGAAGTAGAAGGGGAAAAAAGGGAAGTAGGTATTAGGAAAGGAGTAAGACAAGGATGTACGCTATCACAACTAATTTTTAATCTGTACATCGAAGAGGCGATTAATGTGGTAAAAGATAGAGTGGATTTCGGGATTAAAGTACAGGGACAGAAACTAAAAATGCTGAGATTCGCGGATGATATAGCAGTATTAGCATCTAGTAAGGAGGAATTAGAATCAGCATTGAACGAAATGGAGGCAGAGGAATACGGAATGAGGGTGAATAAAAACAAAACTAAAGTGTTAGTGTGCAGAGGACGCGAGAGCAGAACAAAAACGAAAGTACAAATTAAAAATTAAAGATTGGAGGAAGTTAAAGACTTCACTTATTTAGGGAGTAAAATAAATTGGGATGGAAGAAGCGATAAACACAAAACAAAGAATAGCGCAGAGTCGAGTAGCTTTTAACAAAAAGAAAGCACTTTTATGCTCGGGGGTGATAAACTTAGAAACAAGGAAAAGATTTTTGAAAACATATGTATGGAGCACGGCACTATACGGTTGCGAAACCTGGACGGTAGGGGAAGCAAGTAGGAAGAAATTAGAAGCTTTTGAGATGTGGTGTTACCGAAGAATGATGAAAATATCATGGACTGATAGGGTTAGAAACGAAGAAGTATTGGAGAAAGTCGGCGAGAAAAGAAGTATGTGGAAAAACATAAAGAAAAGAAGAGATAGAATGGTAGGCCACTTGCTGAGACATGGGGGAATAGTCCGCGATATTTTGGAGGCAGAAATAGGAATGAAGAATGGCAGAGGTAGGCCTAGATTAGACTACTGCTTGCAAATAGTAAGGGATGTAGGTTGTAGAACAATTAGCAAAATGCGTAGGTTAGCTCAAGATAGAAGCTGGAGGTTAGCGTCCAACCAGTCTTAGGACTGATGACCTCATGATGATGAGGACGATTTGTGTAGGAAGTATGACGTCATCCATATTTTTTCAATAGCAACTCCCTCTTTAGGTTATGAAATATGAAAGGTCACATTTTTTACATACGGTACTAATTAAAACGTAATACTTACGGTAATTATTACGTTAACGTGCGTATACGTTAGATTTAAAGAAATGAAGAAAAACAATTTTGCCATCTCAAAAATGTCCATAAGGTTAACAGGTCAACTTTTGCGAATCGGTCTCGCAATAGTATAATAAACACTTGCAGTTTTTAGCCGTTAATTAATAGTGAAAGAAGAAATTTTGTAATCTTTAATTTTTTAATTTTTTTTTAATATACACCCCATATTAAAAAAAATTCCCTGCTAACTTCATATAAAAAAAGTGAAGTAGCTTAAAATTTGCCACTCTTTTGCCGTTGAAGAATGGCTGTAAGGAAATATTATAGGATTCGTTTTATAAACAGAAAATTTATGTTTTCGAATATAAAGCCTTCGTTTTCGATTGTGGGAAGCAAGTGAAAACGAAGGCTCCAACTGATAACATGAATGATACGATTTCATGAAATTTATTTTGTTTTTGAATTAACTGTTTTAAAGGCATGTAGTCTATTGTATATTTAAAAATGTTGTTATTATTAGTATTATTTAAAAACTATCAGTTTAACTAAGTTCAACTTTAACTAAGGCTTTAAGAAATATATAAAGCGTCTTTCAATAAGGACGCTCGATTTTTAAACGTAAATAAAACAAGTTGTATATGAGACTTCCACACACTTTTTTTTTATTTGAAAGAATATTTTATGGCACTAAGTAGCGCATATATAACGTCGTTCAAATATCCACCGGGGCTTTGCTCGCTGGCACGTATCCGGGAGGTCCAATTTTCGATGACTTTGAAGGCATCAATTGTTATTCGCATAAACCTGAGATTTAAGATAGCTCCAAAGAAGAAGTCTAAAGGCGTTAAATCGCACAATCTCGGTGGCCAGTCCACGTCACCGCTGCGCAAAATAACCATGTCCTCAAATCGCTCGTGCAGAATGTCCATCGTGGCATGCGCTGTATGGCACGTAGCGCCGTCCTGTTCAAACCACGTGTCGTAGATATCCAGATCATCCAGTTTAGGTCACAAAAGCTGCTTATCATCCATCTGTAGCACTTGCTGTTGATTATGGCTATGCTGGTTTTGTTTTGGAAGAAGTACGGACCGATGATTCCGCCAGACCAAAATCCGCATAAAACAGTGACTTTCTCGGGATGCATTTGGTGCTGATGTATCTCGTGTGCATTGATATCCTCCCAAATCTGATAATTTTGCTTGTTCACATATCCATTCATCCAAAAATGGGCCTCGTTGCTAAAGATGATTTTTTGTCGAAATTTGGGTTAGTTTCCAACAGCTCCAGAACTGGTTCCAATCGGCGAACACACGGCTTTGTCTATGGTCGTTTACCTTAAGTTCCTGGGTCAATTGGATTTTATACAGGTGCAGACCCGATGCAAAATTCGCTAAGTTGAAGTCGCAGAAGGGCCAAGTTCAAGTGAACGACGAGAAATTGACTGCCTCGTGTTTTCCCGTACACTCTCATGTACAGCAGCGATGTTTTCGACAGACCTTACGTTTCAGTGACGTACGGGTGTTGGCTGATTATTTATCAAACCGGTTGACTTGAATTTGGCCACTAAACGTCGTATAGTCGACTCGGCGGGATGGTTGTGGCGACGATAGAAATCACGTACTCGCGGAATGTTTCTGGAACGAAGCACTGATTTTGAAAATAAAATTTGATGATTTGCACACGGTGTTGAACGTTATAAACTTCCATGGTGATTTGCCATACACTATTGAACAGTTCACAATAAATTTGACAGATGTTTCTTTAACAACATGGCCGCTATAACCTAACAAATTTCGAGCGTCTCTATTGAAAGCCTCTATAGTAATAAAGTGTATTGGACGCTATTATTTCCATTTCAAATATTTGCACGGGCTTTTTCCACTGCGTTATTTGATTCACCCTGTATTCCCTCGGCGCGGATATAACTCAACGTAATAATACCTCTCCTGTAATTCCAAAATGAAATAAAACGAAGCGGCACAGCTTTGTTCACATTAATATTATACCAATAAATCCTGTATCGCGGACACTCGGCCTCATATCAACTTACCATCTGCGACGAAAGAAAGCTTCCGTTTCTTCTTTAACGACGCATTATTTTTCGTATCGTATGACTTCCTTGTTATAAATATAAATGGCTCCTTGAAATAAACAGTAATTGTATGCTGTCCAGTGAGACATATATTTATAATTGATCGGAAGGATATTTTCTAGCCACATTAACTTTGTTTATTAGATCGTTATTGTGTTAATTAATAATCAGCAAGTAATTATAATTAATTAATAAAATACTCACCGTTTAAAAAATTAAGTTGTTGGCCGCGAAAATTACATGTTCCTATCGTAGATCTGGAAAGAAAGAAAAAATTATTACGAAATAAATTTAACATACATAAGTTTAATAAAACAAAAGTTTATTACACAGTGCGCAGGTAAAGGTGGAAAAAAATTATAAGACAAGTTCGAAACTAAATGCTCGGAGAATTTGTTTTTTAAATGTACATTCTTTGATATACAATTTGTATAATGGATCCTTGCGCGTGTATCAATTTAGTGACGACGCACGGATCACATGCTACACCACTCGCAATTGTTACTAATATGCCACAATTACCAGCACGTATGTCTAGCGACATATGTTTCAATCAACTACGTACGGCATAGAGAGTTAATAATTTGCCAAACAAAATGCAATTATGAAGTCACATCTCAGCTTTATTCGATTCATTGGCGTCTCAATATTTCTGTAAAATTTATTTCATTTTTGTTTCATTTAAATTTTGTTAAATAAAACGAATTTGAAGTAGAATACACTTATTATATTTCTCTTTTTAAAATATCGTACAAAGTTAATTTCTTTATTGTACTAACGAGATATTCGTCTGTACGTATGTGCTAGTGCAAGTTTAGAACATATTTATAGGAGTTGTCTAAATTAAGGAATGAGACTGATCTTCTTTTAATTTTTTTATTCAAATAAAATTACAATTAAAAATTGTCTCCCTCAAAATTATTTCCTTTGGAAGCCACATAGCGCTGGAGACGGGTTTTCCAATCCTTGTAGCAATGCTGGAACTCGGATACTGGAATAGCCCTCGGCTAATCGATTACAGCCGTTTGAATGTTCTCGAGTGTCCCAAACTGACGTCTCTTGAGAGGATTTTTCAATCTCGGGAAGAGAACAAAGTCACAAAGTCTCAAGTCGGGCAAATAATGAGGCTGAGGAGCCACAGGAATGTTTTTACTGGCCAAAAACTCGTTTATTGAAGTTGTTATGTGACAAGGCGCATTGTCGTAATACAACACCCAGTTGTTCTTGATGTTTGATCTCACATGCGTGACCTTTTTTCGAAGTTTTTCAAGAACCTTTCCGTAAAAGTGTTGATTAACCATTTGACCTTGAGGCGCAGCCTCTTTGTGAACGGTTCCTTGGCTGTCGAAAAAACAATCAGCATGCGTTTGATCTTCGACTTGCTCATTCTTGCTTTTTTGGGCCTTGGAGAGGTTGAAGTATGGCATTCCATGCTCTGACACTTGGTTTCCGGGTCGTACTCAAACACCCAAAACTGCTCTCCAGTAATGACATGTTCCAGGAAATCGGGATAATTTTCAATCGAAAAGTCCCAAAAGTCAAGGCACCTTTCCATCCTGATGTTCTTTTGGTTATGCGAAAGGTTTTTTTTTTGAATCGCCTTTGCGCAGATTTTTCTCATCCCCAATTCGTTGGTCAAAATCTGATGAACGTGATGTGAATCAAATTCAACTCTTCCCCGATCATTGTGACTGTCAACTGACGATCTGAACGTACAAGACCCCGGATTCTATCGACATTTTCATCGGTTCTTGAAGATGAAGGCCTTCCGCTGAGAGGTTCGTCTTCAATCGACCCTTCTTTCTGAAAATACCTTAAACCACCGAAAATATCCCAAAAACATACCACTTAACTTTTACAGGAAGACACTAGCTGAAGAGTTTAGTGGTATGACAACTTTAATTTTTAATCGATATTTTTCTCAAATCAAAAGAAATATATTAGTATAAGTTAATAAACAAGATTTAGCAAGTAAATGACTCTGCCATACTGATTAATAATTAAGTTTTGTCTGCATTCAGTTAAATAGACCATTTATAAATAACGTTAATTAAATAAACCTGTAACATCGCTATAACTATAAGAAATAAAAATATACGAGGTGTGTTCAAAAAGTAACGGGAATTTTGTAATTTTGCGGGTTGTATTAGTCTGATTCGCGCAATTTTTTCGCTGTTGTGTTAGTAAACATGTCTGAAAAGTATCTGTACATTGTCGGCCATTTAGTCTGTTGTCAGCTGTCAAAAAAGTTGCATGTGTTTTGGTACGATCGGAATTATTTATTTTTTTTAAAAAGTGGATCAAAGAATTTGCATTAAATTTTGCTATAAGAATGGCAATGCAGCAATGTTTTAGAAATATTAACTATTGCTTTTGGTGAGTCCGCTGCGAGTAAAACAATGGTTTACGAATCGTATAAGCGTTTCAAAGAAGGCCATGAAGATGTTGAAGGTGGCGAGTGCCCTGGACGCCCCAGCACATCAACAACCGATGAAAACGTGGAATAAGTGAAAGAATGATTATGAACGATCGCCGAATCACAATCAGAGAAGTCTCTGATGATGTTGGGATATCAATTGACTCATGCCATGAAAATTCTTTGGATGTTTTGGGTATGAAACGTATGGCAGCAAAATTTGTTTCAAAATTGTTGAATTTCGAACAAAAACAGCGACGAATGAAAGTTGCTCAGGACTCGCTAAATAAAGTCAACAACGATGCAGAACTACTGCAGCGTGTCATAACAGGTGATAAAACATGGATTTACGGATATGACGTGAAAACTAAGGCTCAATCGTCCCAGTCGAGGCATTCTAGATCGCCAAGACCGAGAAAGCTCAACATGTGCGGTGGAATGTGAAGTTTATGCTCACTTTGTTCTTCGATTTTAATGGCATAATGCACCGTCAGTTCTTACGACAGGGTCAAACTATCAATAAGGAGTACTACCTACAAGTTCAAAGCAATCTGAAAAAAAAACTCCCGTATTTGTGGCGATACAATTCATGGCTTTTGCACCACGATGCATGCTTGTTCACGAATTTTTGGTCAAGAACAACACTGTAATGATACCCCAGCCTCCATATTCGCCAGATGTGTGACTTTTTTCTCCGTGTGCCTTTTTACTGTTCCCAAAAATAAAGAGAACCTTAAAGGGCCGTTGTTTGCAAGTATATATAAGATTAAAAGCGCATCGCTGAGAGAGCTAAACGCTATCCCAATGGTCGAGTTCCAGAAGTGTTTCGGGGATTGAAAGAAGCGCTGGCATAAGTGTATAATATCTAATGGGAACTATTTTGAAGGGAATCACATTGATGTAGACGAATATTATTATTATATTATGTGGGTTTGGGCCTCATCAGCCACTGATCGCATGAGTAATCCCTTGGCGATCCCCTCTTATATAGGTCATTACCCAAGAATGTATCCCATAAGAGGAGCAATTTAGGCACGTCCTCTGTCCTAAGCCTCGCCTCCTCTTGGATAAGAGGGGTCCCTAATATAAGGTACCTCTTCTCCTCCAGTGCGGGGCGGGTGTAAAGAAGATGAATCGAGGTTTCCTCGTCTTGTTTACAGTATCTGCAGGCCGGGCTATCAGTCAGCCTCAGCTAGTGCTTATATGCATTCAGGCTACTATGGTGGCCCGACCATAGTAGCCTGAATGATTCCTACCAGAATTCTGGCTTTGTACCTGTTAAATTTAATGAATTCTTGGGCCCATTTTCTAATCTCTGAGTATTCGATGAAGAGTTTGGTTATTCGACAACCCGTTACCCCTCTCCATCTTTTATTGTGCTGGTCTCTTGTCCAGCGATTTATGTGGTCTCTATTCAGATTCCGACTTATTCCCACTGCAGGTTCTGGTCCATAAAGGTTTTCGCTGGTCCCTAGTCTGGCAAGGTCATCTGCAATTAGATTTCCCTTAATGACATTATGCCGAGGTATCCATACGAGTTACACCGTGGTGCACCGGTCCCTATCCCTGCCAAGTGATTCAGTGCTTCATAGCAATTATAGACCAGCTTCGACTTTGTCGTTGCTGAATTCGGGGCTACCAACGCTGCATTGCTATCCGGGCAGATACATGCCTTTTCCTGGGTCCGATCTTGGTCGGCCCCCAGGACACCGTATGTAATTGTAACTAGCTCGGCCTGAAAAATAGACGAATAAATAAAATTCTTTCCAAAAAATGAAAATTCCCGTTATTTTTTGAACACACCTCGTATTCCATCATACATATTTCAATGTATGTCAACAGTTAATTATAATCATAATTACTTGAAAATTATTGTTTCACTATAGGTTCTTTTCCCAGAGTTCTCCAAGAAACGACCTTCTCTCCCCTACTCACAACTGAGTAACATTAAACCTTGTAGAAAAAAATCAGTCTTCGCATATTCGCTAAAAACGAGAACTATTGCTCGCGAGATCATGGCGTTTTTTACATAACCGTGGACCCGACCCGACGTAAATTCTCACACACATTACGAGCTTCTTAACAATAAATGTGGTATAATTTCGGCCTATCATCGTGTTCTCGCTTGTCCGTATCCCATCGGGGTAATTGCATAGCGCAAATTACGAATTTACATTTTACTATTACTGCATTACTCTTACTTCGCACGATTATCGATCGAAATGGATGGTGGTCATGCGAGTCGTTGAAGGTTTCCGAAAGGAAAACGCATATTTTCTCGAGGAACGTAATACATAACCCATTCGTGGATTACCGAGATTTGCTGTAGTATAATGATGGTGCTTTAGAAGGTTGGCTGTAAGGACGGATTATACAGTATTCTGATATAGTTTCGCGTAGTATTAATGATTTTGTTATTAAACGATAGGGAAAGAACTGCACTACTACCCATACCTTTGCCGATTTTTCAAGATATGTCGATGAAAAAACTATAGAATTTTTTATATAATATGAACATTAACATTACTTGATGAATATTAATAAGAATTGGACAATGTACAGAATATTTATTTGAAATAAGGGTTGTTTACACTGTCTGAAATGGGGTGTAAAATTTGACAGCAATATCACACCAAACGAGGTGCACATATAGATTTTGCTGTCCATAATTTACAATGAAGGAAAATAAAATACATCTGAAATTAAATACACTTTATTATATTTTGTCTTTTTGATACACAAAGTTAATTTCTTTATTGCACTAATGAAATATTGGTGTATATTATATGTATGCTAGTGCAAGTCTATTACTTTTAATAAACTTGGCCAGGATAATGATTATGTTTGCTCCCTAGAACAGACAAATAATTTAAACACAAGTTGATTATTCATAAATTATAAATATTCATAAATCATAATAGTGTATTTCTTTGGATTTTAATAATTGTTAATTACTGTTATTGGGATTTAGTTTTTGCTGAAAATCCAAAATTGGTAATAATCATTGTAAAATTTATATATTATTATTATTAAATAATAAACAGACAATAAATTTAATGAGAAATGACAGACACAAATATGCATTTATATTCATCGTCGCGAAACACAAATAGGTTAGATACATGTACATAACATCTATTCGGTGAAATCATCCAGCGACCCAACACTCATTTTGGTCTTGAATGGATGAGTGGATGAGCGGGTACGAACCGAGCACTACTATTGCTCTGTATCGTCACATGTTCAATAACACAAACACCTTGAAAACACCTTCCAACCAATCGAAGGCGGAAAACTGGGAAGTCCATGACATAGAAAATATAAACATTATACCAACCTCCCCTAAAGAAATTACTAATTAAATTAAAGACAAATATTGATCCTAAGAAAACTCTTGGGTTTGATCTAATAACTGGAGAAGTGCTAAAACAACTTCCGAAGAAAACAATAATCAAACTGTCACATCTTATTAATGCCGCATTCTGACGAAGGTATGTTCCTGAGATATGGAAGGTTGCAGAAGTCATCATAATTCACAAACCAAGCAAAGTCCCCAATGGTATTTCATCGTATAGGCCAATTTCTCTACTGCTCATTTTATCGAAACTTGATTTTATTGAAAAAATACTTCTGAAAAGACTGAAACTCATCATTGAACAAAGGAACTTAATTCCAAATCATCAGTGTGGCTTTAGAGAAGGCCACTCAACCATAGACTAGGTTCATAATATTACTGACACATCGAAAAATCGCTAGAAAACTAAGAAGTCTACTCAGCCATTTTCCTAGATGTTGCACAGGCTTTTGATAATGTATGGTATGATGGCTTAAAATATAAACTAAATATGCTACTCTCACAGCAATACTCAGAACTACTGGAATCATACATCTCTGAAAGATTCTTCAAAATTAAGATGAAACATACTCCGAAAATATCAAAGTAGGAACCCCAAAGGATAGCGTTCTAGAACCCATCTCATATTTAACTTACACAAGTGATATACCACAGCTGGAACAATACATAGCTACCTTTGCAGATGATACTGCTATTCTAGCGAAAACCATGAAGAAGCTACAAATAAACTACAAATATCAGTTAATCAAATCAATAACTGAACCAAACGATGGCATATTAAACTGAACGAAATTATATCAGTCCACATAAACTTCACAAATAAAAGGGAGAAACAAATTCTAATCAGCATAAATAATTCCCAAATCCCTTATGCCAACTCCGCGAAATATCTGGGATTACACTAGACACAACACTTCGCTGGATGGTCCATGTTAAAAAGAAAAAGGAAAAGCTGAATATAAGATTTAAGAAAAACTACTGGCTACTTGGTAGGCACTCCAGCATCGTCAATGAGCCTTGGTATGTCAGAAACAGCGACCTCCATCGTGACCTTCAGATGGATACTGTGGGCCAAACAATTACCACACTTACAAGGAATCATGAACAGCACTCCACCAACACGGCAACGTCGAGGCTATCGAGCTCCTCGATGACTTCAATATCACAAGAAGACTCAAAAGAGTAAAGCCTTTTGAGTTGGCCAATTGGTTATTAGTTAGTGAAAAGCAGAGTATTATGCGGTTGTGATACAAATTAATATTAGTGTAGTTACCAACTACACCAAACTAAGGAACACTAGTAAATAAGTCTTTAGATCTATGTTTTCAAAGTACCATTTTAAGTTAGAACTAAATTACTCATTGATCAACTCAACGATCAGATTGTTATATGAGTAAATGCCCCGTAAGGGGTGTTTAATTAAAAGCAAAAAAAAAAATAGAACACACGCAAGTACAGGGTTTGTACTATTCTGCACAATTTATTCTGTATTTAAAAATGGTAGATTTACACCACATTTGTAATAAGATTATAAACAATGCAACAGAGTTGTATATTTAGACAAATCAGATATTTAAATTAGTTTTTAATATAGTTTGAGACATCTTACACCCCAGAATTTAATAATAATTATCCCGTTGTTTATGAAAACTTGACTGAGAAAAACAGTTGCATTTGCACTCGGGCACTTAATGCTAATTAAAAATTGTGAGAAGCATCAAAAACAATTTCTCTGACCGAGAAATAGAAGGTTAAGTGCAATTAATCCGCGATAGATTTGCAGGAAGAAATGTTTCATAAAAAGAGCACAAATCAGCAGGAAGTATTTTACAGTAATTTTATTTTCGAATCCAACTATCGTACACTGATGAACGTACAAAAAGCAACCCATAAATGGTAATATTTATAACTGACTTCGGCAAAAACTAAAATAAATTCTGTGGCTGTAAAACGTGCAACACAATTCGAGAAAGCTGATTAGGTTATGAAGGAAAAATGTCGCGGACACGTATAAGCGATCTTAAATGATAAAAAGTTTAATGCTATTAGAAAATCACGTACACTATCTTATTTCTTTAAAAAAGTATTCAATTATTGCAAATAATCAATGACAATAACACAGATCTTTGAGACAAAAATTGTCATGTACTAGCATAGTAACACAATATAATTTTTTAATGCTGTCTGCAAATAGTTACAATTTTACGGTTCTTCGTTCGTTTCCTGATTTTATGGGTCACATTTTGAATTTTTGTCGGCGGCTTTTTCCTGTTCATATTCATATGTTATTATTATTTCCCTTTACTGTACTACTTACTCCCACTTACTGATTATTTATTAAGCAATAAAAGGGTAGCTACACAGTCTACACAGAGATAACAGTTTATTTATTAATGAATTAACAGTGGAATTTTGTGAGTCTGTACTCGTTTTTATGGACGAAAAGCAACGAAATTGAAATCAATAAACCATTCTTGGTACGTCGTTTCACATTTACAATATACGTTTCGTTCTTTTTACTTTTCCGCACTCAACTATACTAGCGAAAAAGTAATGTAATTGTGTAAAGTAAAGTGAAAAAAAAATTTTTGTTTTCGTTTATTTTTCGTTCTTCGGCTTAAAAACAAAAATAAAATGGTTTTTAAAAAATGTTGTCTGTGTGTGTGTCGTCGTTGTCGTCGGCATTAAATCTTGTTAGCACGATAACTCAACTAAATAGTGTCGGATCGATCGGGTTTTAACTGATTCTGATTGAAGACGTCTCCCAGATGACACCTATTGATTTTGAGGTGGATAGGACACACCCCCACCCTGTCCATGGGTCTCTTTGAGAAATTTTTTTGTTAGCACGATAACTCAATTAAATCGTGTCGGATCGATCGGGTTTTGACTAATTCTGATCACGGACGTCTTACAAACGACACCTATTGATTTTGAGGTGGATAGGACATATCCCACCCTCTCCATGGGTCATAAGAAAGCATGATGGTGGACTATTTGAGAATTTTTTTTTGTTAATACGATAACTCAACTAAATCGTGTAGGGTCGATCGAGTTTTGACTGATTCTGATCGGGAACGTCTCCCAGACGACACCTATTGATTTTGAGGTGGATAGGACACACCCCACCTTGTCCATGGGTCATGAGAAAGCACGACGGTGAACTATTTGAGAATTTGTTTTTGTTAACACGATAACTCAACTAAATCATGTCGGATCGATCGGGTTTTGACTGACTCTGATCGGAGTGTTTCTCATATGACACCTATTGATTTTGAGGTGGATAAGATACACTCTACCATGTTCATGGGTCATGAGAAAGCACAATGGTGGACTATTTGAGAAATTGTTTTTGTTAGCACGATCACTCAATTAAATCGTGTCGGATCGATCGGGTTTCGACTGATTCAGATTAGGGACATCTACCAGACGACATCTACTGATTTTGAGGTGGATAGGACACACCCCACCCTGTTCATGGGTAAGGAGAAAGCATGATTGTGAACTATTTGAAAAAAGTAAAACTGTCGCATAAAACACATATTCTGCATTTATGCGTTGGTTTATTTTTTCTCGTCCACTCAATTTCGAGATAGAGATGTTCTACGTGCGCAAAAGTCCGTTTTAAGATTTTAAAACTGTTTATTTAGATCTAATTCGATGCAAATGATAATAATTTAATATAATTTTATTATATTTTACTATATTATTTTTTATTATATTTTACATATATTTTTTTTTACATTATTTTACACATATTCAATATTATACACAGTGAGTGAGTATTCGTTTATCTCGTCACAACACACCAGGAATACGCAAATATGCTGTTAGTTTATGGTTTATGTAATGAACATTGAAACAGTCTACACTATTTTGCCCTACACTAGTCTGATGATGGGAAGAATATGCTTATTTCCAGGACTAGTAATAGTAGCGCAGAAGAATAACAGTCTTACCATCGATTATATAAATCTCAGATTAAAACAGTTCAGCGAGGTCAAAAATACAAGCCTTTAACTAATTTACATGTCCGCAATTTTAGGCTGACAATCTGAAGCCTGCGAGGCTGTCAGATTGTTAGGTGTAGGGTGACCACAGCTAGGGCAGTTGACGTTGATATTCCATGTCCCGTCCACTATCACTTTACGTTCATCTCTTTCTTTCACTAATCGTGACAGCTTTTTTTGCATGTGGAATTTTAAATTTAGTATCTTATTTCGATAGTACATACCCTGTTAGAGCAGCTACATTAGAACGTAGTACACACTTCATTTTTTTTTTGTTGTTGAAAAGGAAAAACCACTTCCTTCCACATTTTAAAACACAGTCTTGCGACTACCAGCCCCAAATTGCTGGGATGTTTAAAACTGGTTAAGGGAGTGTATTTTTGACCTCGATGGACTATCTTAATCTAAATAGCACGACATAGTTCGAGACCATCTTAGAGCCGGGGGGTCCGATTCTACTATACGAGTTTTCGAACACAAGGTTTTCTTCGTAAAATATGTATTTTTCTTCTAAAATATAATATGATTTATAAATTAGACTTACTCAATTTCACTTATTTATGTTGAAGAATTATACAACCAGTTAATTTAAAATTAATATATATTTTTTTAAACTAGAGTATTCAAGAAGGTTTGTTTTTTTTGTACTGAAAATTAATCCCAGCTAACCCCGCACATTTCACCTATCTAATACATCCAAATGCTTCCGATGAGTCCATTCGCAATTATTTTGATACGGTACTATATTTGTTTACATAAAGTCGTTTCTTAAAATGATTTTTTTACATTTACACACAAAAAACATACCGCGATGAACACAATGCGGGGTGTCAACCCTAAACGTGTGTAATGAAACCGCATTGTGGAATATCGATTTTATAAAAACCTCCTTTGCGAAATGATGCATCATCAGTTCTATCACCGGGATGCTTTGAAGGTATTTATTAAAATCCAGATCAAAGCCCTGCAAGGTTCCATGATGGCAATGTGTAACAGACTCCACGGAGGCGTTTAATATCCATTAACTGATAGCTGAAGGGTGTGTTGACGGTCTTCTGTCTTTTTTCCACGGTTTCCAATCAAACTGCAGCAGTCTTTCATTGGGTTTTCTGTGTAAACGCATGCAGAACAGAACAGAAATTTGCTTATATTTTTTTAACGGAAAAATATTTTTTTCCTCTACAAAATTTGTTCAGAAAAATTAGCTCTTTTTAAATATGTCGAAATATAGGTATGTTTCTGGGAAAAAATCGATGTCATTATTTCAGTTTCCAAATACGGAAAAATATGTAATTTCGGCTTAAAAGGGACCTTACTCAATTCCATTTAAGATCCTCTTTTCGGATTTTTTCTATCATTTTTCCTTTTCTTATAACAGAGCTGAGATATCGAGTTTCGCTCACCCTGTACATACACCTGTTACCGCCCAAGAAAAGCCATCGTAAAGTCACTGATTTATCACGCGCCTAGTGAGCACAAAATTCCCACAACGTATCTCCATATCTATTAATCTTAATTAAATTACACCCTATGTTGTTCTCCACGCACCATTTTCAACGAGTTCCCGGGTTAACTGAGTAACTTTTCGCAAGTTCCTCTTCGGCCAACTCACTTCCGTTTATCATTTCGCGGAGAGAGGAACCCGATGCAAAGTTGGATGCAATTAATTAAGCGGTTAATCTGAATTATAATTGCCCGGAGGAACTAAATTAATTAAGTATTCCGTCGGACGCGCTGTGTATCGGGCTTTCAAAAATTGAAAACATAATAAATAGGCAATATTAATGGCAGTCGCCTCAGTGGCGTGATGTTGCTCGGGCATAGAATTATATTTCAACAAAGACAAAGGTAGTAGTAAGAACAAGAGCTATAGATGGAATTTTTTTTTTTTTTAGTAAATCCTTGACTGTAGCTTGTTTGCTCGATTTATCATTTTTCTTTACAATAGATCGTTTCTCCTTCATCCAACGCATGAGAAAGAAGAACTGCCTCTTTTCTGAAATCTTTATTGTAGTACATTTTAGAACAACAGGCGTCTTCATCTTCTTCGTTCAACACAGGACGAAGAAGAAGAAAGAGGAGTATAAATATACTATAATTAGAAGGTAAAACTTATTTGTTCTGATTTATCACATTACTTGACAAGTCCTTAAACGGAATTACAAAATCACAACAATCCAAATTGGAATTCCAACGCGAATATATAAAAACATAGAAGGCGTTTGTATACTTAAAAAATATAAATATTATCATATTTATTCGTGTATATTAGACACACGATGTTGTCCAATATACACGAATAAATATATTGGACCAACGCCTTAAAGACTACCTCTATTAACCCTCAATATCATCAGTCTTGTGTGAAGTGAAGACTTTTCTTGACTCCACATTTAAATTTTTAATCAGTCAATCTTGTCTTTAATTGTTTCCGTCATAAGAGGGCGTTTTGGATCTAGCAGAATTAGCACCCATGTTCTTCAGGCTGGAGATATTTTCAAGCAAGAGTGGAACAGATATTATTCCCATTGATCCAGGTAACAGATCGAATTATGGAGTCATTCAAATCTTGATTACTTTGGGGAGCAACACGTAGTTGCTAAAAATGCGAGAGACTATAGATTCTATAGATATAGATACTATAGATTCTCTGATAACTTGTCTATGGAGACAAGTTATCAGAGAATCTATAGAAATAATAATAACAGCACAATAGCAAGTTACTGAGTAACAATTGGAGACCACAATTGGAGATATAATACTACCACAGTCTGTAGCAGGAAATACTAATTAATTTACACAACCAAACAGAGGATGAATACAAACAGATATTAATTGGGGGTTACAAGACACGGCGACTAGTCATTGGAACCCTTCTAAGGAGCTGATGAGATCAGAAACGAACCCCCAAGAGAAGTTCAATGATCACCCCAGAATCTGAAGGAAGTTTCTACATTAGGCAATTGCTGCAAAAGCCGATACTGAAACACCCCATACCCCCACTCTCTTACTCTGTTTTATGAAATCCAAAGTAGAAACGTCCTCTCGCGAGAACGTTCCACCTTCAGGAGTGACCAATCCAATGAACCCTGGTTGACCCTCCCCAAGAGGGTGGGCATACAAGTTTTGAGATTTGGCCTGGTCGTTTGATTTTGTCTAGTGGTAGGAACATTGCTACGTTATTTTTAATACTTATTCCCTAAATTCTTTATATAAAGTTTGGTATTACTTGTTTTAATTTTCTCATTTATGATCTGGCCTGCTTAATTTAATTTAGGATTTTATTTATCTGAATTTAAGTCTGATTTACTTTATTTGGTTTAATACTTGACGGAGACAATATGATAGAAAAGAAATTCAGGATCCACATTAATTTATATTTACTATCCAAACTTGGATGGGTGTTTGTAACGGAAACTTCCGTTTATTTTAAATAATGGCTAGCATACGCAGAACTCTGCAATACGCCGAGAGGAACTCCTCTCGCCAAACACTCTGTGAGTTTCCCCACTGGGGAGACATTAGAACCCTAAGCCCAACCACGAACACGCAGCTAGCAAACGGCTTGTTACCGTAGGTTGTATACAATTCAACTCAGTAAAAGTATTAGAGATGAAACACTGTATCTAGTAATGGCTTTGTGTCACGTACCCACTCGCTCTGAGATACCCAGATAGAGACAACTAGCCTTCTGTGGTAGATAACCTTACGTACCTTAAGGCGATAAGCATTAAATATCATCATTTTAAACAACAGTGAACATCACCGA
Organism: Rosalia funebris; assembly: GCA_037954035.1. NCBI lineage: Eukaryota > Metazoa > Arthropoda > Insecta > Coleoptera > Cerambycidae > Rosalia > Rosalia funebris. Next base: position 15,419,972 of record JAZFAV010000022.1, read on the forward strand.
TAGTAGAAAACCACCGAACGAAGTTCACCTGTATTGACTGCTAATATAATTTTAAGAGTTGCGGTCAACCCCAGAGATGGCGATGACCTCGTATGGAGACGCTCACAGCACACAACAACATACAATAAATTATGAACACAGGGATGTTATCCTCTCAAGAACATCATTCATAGTACAGATTAATTTACATTTACGTAAAATAGCTGAATACTGGGAATTAAGTTCTGGGTAAAATAAATAATTATAAATAAATAAAAACAAGGAGGTACTGTAGCTAGGCTGCACACAAACTAGACCAATGAATTGTTATCACAGAAATTGCCTAAATAGTATTTAACCATAATTGAGTACCATAGTGAAATAACGGTGCAGATATAGAGTTATTAATTAAATAAATCCCCCTTTTATCAGTAATGATTATTCACAATTGTTTGAATATTAACGGAAATCCGAATGATTAAATAACCCTCACATCGTCGCGCGTTGACGGAAGCGGAAGACCCCGGACCACTCGAAGGAAGACTGGATTGTCGTCCGGAGTATCCGGAAGTCCGGTTTCGTAATCTTCGAGTGGACAGCGTGGTTCGAGGTGGCAAAGTAGTAGACATGAACTGGAAATTCTCGGAGCAGCTTCTATTCTTCTTATCTTCTGATTTTCAGATCTTCTTGTTTTCTGTTCTTCTGATCTTCGGTTCTTCTAGTTCGATTCTTCTAGTCGAAATCTTCTTGTCTGTCTCCTCCCGGACTAACTTCGAACTGCTTCTTCTTTGATTGGTTAAAAACTGTTCTATTACCTCGGAGAATTGATATTTAAACAAAAACGTGATTCCCTGTGAGAGTGATAATAGATTCCGGAAACCCTCGGTGCGTCGGAAATAACTAGCACGCGATGAACCGGCATACGCGATCTCAACAATTCGACGATATTTTAAATGTTTATAAATTTTTGGGCAAGTGTCCTCGACTCTATTTCCATATAAGACCTATAACCTAGACATATAATGGCGATAACTGCCTATCGAAAAATAAATGTATTGCTCGCTTTGTTTATGTTACACATACTCCGCCGCTGTCAACTGCCTAGAGTTTACAGCCTCGATGCATTTTAAGGTAAATATTGTATATTACCTTGATATTTTGTATTCAATATTTTAAAACTCTAATTAATCTCTGAAACTAATTATTAAATAATTTAGGTAAAAAATAAAAATAATTTAGGTAAAATTTTAGATGCTAAATAACTTTAGTCATGTTACGACAAATTGAAAAATACCGCGTGATCTCATGTCTCGGGTGCGGGACGTTTCCCTACACTACAACAAAATTAATGCTTTAATTTTAATTAAACCATTATTAGAAATACACATAAAATTCCCCAACCTTTTGGACAAACACATACATTGGGCAACACCGCGATTATAGTGTACGGCGCACCGGAACGCCCAACCAAAGCTATAACTTATTACGATTACTATGTTGATCAGTACGTTTCCTTGGGAAGCAACTTTCCCATCTATTTTTCTCATTTTTAAGGTTATTTCTAAACCGAACGCCGCCCTTTCCTGAGCCGGCTGAAACGTGGATTGCAAAATGCGATGAATAATTATAGCGCTGGTCTCTGTGGGCGCAGCGGAGAACCTTATCCACAGTAATGAACGCAAGGCTGGGAAACGGACACGTTTCGAACGCAAGCCCAAAACATTTAACTACTTTTTCAATTAAAAGTTTCTCCCCAACAGTGTAACGTCTCGTAAGCGCTCGGCTACTCCTCTAATTAACCATGTGCACCTTAATCAAACGCGGAGGAGCCGACCAATTTCCATAGTAACAGCCTAGATTAATGGGAGACTGAGCTATGCATTAATTAAAAATACTAATTGTACGGGCGTGAGGACGGTGATTAGGCTGTTACATTGGCGCATTCTGATGTTGCGTGTATGTTGAAGCAACCACCTTTGTGAGTTTATGTGAGGTTATGTATGCGTACATTAAAAGACTACATTTGGTATTCTGGTCGACCGCAGTATGGATCCAAACACATTCGGGCGCAATGCATCTGAGAGATCCCATAATCAAATCTTACATAATTTGGATTTCAATGGGATCCAGACTTAATTAAACGCTTATTTTAATTAATACAATACAATAATAAATATTTCACACTAGTTTTTAATCGAAATAATTAAATTTACACATTTAATGTTGAAAAACAATAAATTTGGAAGATTTTTATAGGAGAACCAGTTACTGACAAGTTTTTCTCTGTTTTAAGGACAAAACACAAACATAAATTAGTATTTAACAATATTTTGAGTACAGAAGAAAACACCTATTTTTTCATGTAAAAGTCATAAAATGAGACGTGTATACCAACTGTCGCCTGGTTGTCTCTAGTACAATAGGAGGTCTGAATTACCGACTCAACCCAAGCGCTATATTCAATTAGATTAAGGATACTTTCCTTACATATATAAAAATATTGGACGTGAATTACAAAGAAAAGTTATAATTAACTGCTTATTTTAAGTGTAAAGAATTATAGATTCTCTTCATCATTTTATCCAAACAAAAATAAACTCCACATTTTTCGTAATGATATTTAGCCCTCCATCGGGCGCAGCCGATCTGTGAGATCCGCCAGTCACTATTTTATTTGCCCCTTCGTGTGTATTACGAATATTAACTCAAATTTCCTCATGCACCTTCAAGCTTCATATAGTGTCGCTGGATATGGTGTAGGTTTTTTTTTTGGAACTACATTCTCTGGCCTTGTATGGGCCGCCCGGATTTGTCAGATGCATTGCGCCTGATAACGTCATTATTTTTATATTTATATTTTGTTAGATTTCTTTTATTATTTAAATTAATAATATTTTTTGGGATCTCTACACTTACTTATTCTAGCTTTTTATTGTATTATTCAAAATTAACACTTCAGAATTTTTATGTAAAATCCGTTTATACAAAAATATAGACTTTCACAATAAAAATTTTTGGATTTTAATACCTTTTTAAAGAACATTCATGTTTGCCGTCATATTCTTTGGTTAAGAGAAAAGGCTTGTAAGGTGAATTTTCTACTAGAGGGTCTATAACACTTAAAATATTTTCTGAAAGAGTTTCAGCGTCACATTTTGTAGGTTTCAGGTATGTCCAAAAACGTTCAATCGGTTCACCATCTTGAATATATCTTAAAACTACCACTAACTGAGTTTTTTCAGATACATCAGTTGTTTCGTCTGCCATAACTGCCAAAAATGAAGGTTTGTTAATTTCTTTAATTATTTCTTCATGACATACTTTTAATATACAGTCTAAAAGATCATCTTGTATTTCTTTAGAACTTCCTTTACTCGTAAATACTGAAGCATTTTGTAGATCCTCGCTTAAAGTTACATCAAGCTCAGCAGAAAAATTTATCAAACCACGAAATATCCCCGGGTTTTGAGAGGTTTCAGCTTCGTCATGTCCTCGTAGCGCCAGTTCAAAGGCCCCACAAAACTTTATGCAGTTTATAATTTTTGACAAAACGTATCTCTTTTTTGTCACATTATCATTATGCTTTTGCACATTTATCCAATAAGCTGAATCTAGCTGCGCTTTAATATTAGTTGTCCCTAATAAAGCTAATTCCATTGTATTATGTAGATGGCTTTTGGAGTTGTCGTGCTTTTTTATTTTTTTAAACAAGGAAAACAAAATAACGCATTTTTTTCAAGGATAGGCACAAGTCTCTATCGGACCGCCCGCGTCCGGGCCCACGAGGTGCGCACTAAGTAGCCTGGTCTAAGTAAATAACCGAATGATGGTGAAACCACTCTTTCTTCTGCGCATACAAAGAGAAATCTCACACTTTTTCCTATTATTGACGAGGAGTACTCTATATGTGTTTGCAAATTACCTCTACTAACACCACGCCCTCAAAAGAACATGACCATCAGTTTTCAGTCAAATTGATGCGACCGCAACCGATAAGGATAATGAGTTTGTATATTGAGTGAGACAAAAATGGAAAAAAGTCCTGGAGTGTCGGCAGCCAGCTCGTTGATTTGCCTGTTCTTTTTTCTCGCTTTGCGCTTGCCACTTGCAGCATACAATGTGTATACATATTATCTATTATTAGCTACCATATTCATTTCTTCCCTAAGATAATTAACCAAACAACAAAGGGAATATCGTTATCCTTTGTACGCTCCTCTGTAATCTAGAAGTGGAAGATAATAGAAAATTTGTTTAGCTGCAATTACTCGGCAAACAGGTATGTGCAATCCGGATTGATGTGTCAAAGTGATGTGTTGTTAATTACGGCTCTTTACAGAGAGTCATCGTTGCCACTTACCGGAGTACGACTTTCTGAAAAAAAAATATCTAGGATTTAATACAAAGAGGATGAAACAACGAATGTTTTATTTAAGACAACGCCTTTTATTTTACAGTCCTATCTAAAGTCACCCATACAGTTTTAACATATCATTAATCAAACATGCACATATGTAAGTATATTAATACGAGGGGCACTATTTCTATATTGAGCCTTGGCAACACCTTCTGAGCCTTGAGTCTAAGTGTTGTTAGATGCCATCTGACGTTTCCAGTGGAAAGTTTGACATATTTGACCATAACCTTCTTCAGAACATGACTTGAAAATTGTATGTCGGCGAAAAACTGGAATTAACTAGCGAACATTTTCGTATGATGATTTATTACAACTTTCGACGTGGCTTATCAAGACAAGGAGTGCATCGATCAACTTACTTCCACTTTTGGCGATAAGGCCCCATTCTTTGCCACTGTGAAACGCTGGTATAACGAGTTTAATCGTGGCCGCCGTTCGCTCACCGACGAAAGTCGTGAAGGTCGTCCAAAATCAGTTGTTGTGACAGAAAACATTGATGCTGTGCAAAAACTGATAATGCAAGATCGTCATGTGACATACTGTGAGATTGAGGCAACCTTAGGCATTAGTTCCACTAGCATATATAAAATACTGCATGATAATTTAACTGTAAAAAAGGTTTGTTCGCGTTGGATCGAGTGATAAGTCGGAAATCGGCACTGATGAGAACTAATGAGTTAGAAACAGCTGTATGTCGTTCGGTTCCGATCCGGGACAAATGTCGAATCCTACCTGTGGCGAGTTTTATTTTTTGAAACTTTATCTGATCGTGCAGAAACACGAGAAAGGGGTCGAGGATCGCTTCTGGGTATAATTCAATGCCTGGCGGGGCTTTAGCCCGAGGAATAGTTGTTTCCTAGAGTGATTATGTAATAGCTTTGCTATTCGGGAACTACTTTGATAACCGCTTGGCGGTTTTGGTGGTTCCTTTCTCGATTTCCGACTTATATGTTACTGACAGAGATCGTATCGATAAAGATGTATACGCCATAAAGTTCATTCGGAATTTGTCCTGAATCGGCGTACCGTGTACGGCACTGATGAGAACTAATAAGTTCGAAACAGCTGTATGTCGTTCGGTTCCGATCCGGGACAAATGTCGAATCCTACCTGTGGCGAGTTTTGTTTTTTGAACGTCAGGTTTATGTAAATTCATATGCCAGCATTTCCAGCACTGAATACGGAAGAATTAAAAGCAGGGATTATTATTATTGACGGTCCACAAATTCAAAAACTGGTAAAAGATCAAAATTTTAACAGATAGGAGTATTCATATACTCGTATCTGTGTGGTATCTATCCGTTGTAGAATCTCATGCATTATTTAGTTGTGTATTCGTAATTCAAAATTTTGTAGGCAATCACCAACTACCAATAACTAGTATAACAGATGCTAAAAGGTTTTGAAAAATTGGAAGCCAATATGAGCATTAAATTACATTTTTTGCATATTTACTTAGACAAAATTCCTTCTAACTTAGGAGATTATACTCGTAGTGAGGAACAACAAGGTGAATGGTTTCATCAGGATATCCGAATAATGGAAGAAAGGTATCAAGGAAGGTGGGATCGTCACATGATGGCCGATTACTGTTGGAGTCTGCACAGGGACTGTTCACAGCAAAAATATAAAAGAAAATCGTACAAAAAACTATTTTATAATTTTTAATATTTTCTGAATCAATTATCCTTTACTTTCTTATAAGATTTCATAGATCAAAAAAATCAAAACTATAGAAATTTATTTTATTTTGTTTTTCTTACTTTGTATTAACATTTATCATGTATGTTTATTTTACAAACTAGAAAAGAAAAAGTAAGGCTTACTTCAGCATCAGGGGTAGTAATGTTCTCCTATGTTCCACTATGACTTAATTTAACCTAGAAAAAAATCACCCACTTCCATCTACCACCGTGTATACCTACTTTGTTTTCAGTCCATCCCATCCCACCACGCATGTACGAGTATATGTACTTACTGGAAGTGGCGTCGTGACTTCGCCTTATCTCCACCATTATTCGGCATTATCATGAAAGCACTTGTTGATTTTTTCCCGTTACTTCGGCATACATCAACATTAATAACCCTGCAGTGTGCGCAGAATAAATTATGCTGCTAATTACACCTCTTAGTATCGTGTTATGGAAATTGAATGCAACACAAATATAAACATGTGTGGGATTCTTTTAGGCGGTGGTATGCGATTCCAAGAGATCAAGACGGTGCGTAAATATCGTCTGGTTTCGAGTTGAACGGTACTAGGAAGAGCTACAGAGCTACCTGTCCGGATATTTACATAAAATCGTCGCCAAAAGTAGGAATAATATTTGTATTTTTTGTTGTCTCTTTCCTTTTCCATGTATTTTACGTATTAATATTACTAATATTTAAAATAATGCATGTAATATCATAAATATTAGTAATATTAATTTCTAACTTTTGCATATGATTTGGCATGATCATATTTATTATTAAATAATTTTCACACTTTGCTGAATATGACATTTATAACAAGTGATCGAAATCTACGCATATAAATAAAAAAGGTAATAATGAAAATGGCAATTTAATTCTAATATGAATGGGTAAAGAGTTAGTAGTCGTATTCGCAAAGGGTGCAAGGCGTACTGATGCATTAACGCAGCAGGTTCGCCTCGTCATAGTACTGGGTCTTTCAATAGGGACGATCGAAATTTGTTAGGCTATAGCGGCCATGTTGTTAAAGCAATATCTGTTAAATTTATTGTGAATTGTTCAGTAGTGTCTCGCAAATCACCATGGAAGGTTATAGCACTCAATAGGGTGTGCAAATCATCAAATTTTATTTTCAAAATTAGTGTTCCGTTTTTTTGTGATTTTTATCCTCGCCACAACCGTCCCGCCGAGTCCACCATTCGACGTTTGATGGCCAAATTCGAGTCGACCGGCTTGATAAATAATCAGCCAACACCCGTACGCCACCGAAACGCAAGGTCTGCTGAAAACATCGCTGCTGTGCGTGAGAGTGTACAGGAAATCCTGAGGTAGTCAATTTCTCGTCATTCACAAGAACTTGATTTTTCTGCGACTTCAACTTGGCGAATTTTGCGTCGGGACTTGTTTCGGTCTGCATCCGTATAAAATACAACTGACCTAGGAACTTAAGGTAACCGACCATAGGCAACGCCGTGTGTTCGTTGATTGGGCTCTGGAGCAGTCGGAAGTTGACCCAGATTTCGCCAAAAAAATCATCTTTAGCGACTTTAAGCAAAATTTCCGGATTTGGGACAATACCAATCCACAGGATATACAGCAGCACCAAATGCATCCCGAGAAAGGTACTGTTTGATGCGGATTTTGGTCTAGCGGAATCATCGGTCCGTACTTCTTCCAAAACGAAACTGGCATTGCCATAACCGTCAACGGCGAGCGCTACAGATCGATCATAAGTAACTCACTGTGGCCTAAACTGGATGATATGGATACCGACAACATGTGGTTCCAACAGGACGGCGCCACGTGCCACACACCGCATGCCACGATGTACATTTTCCACAAGCGATTTGAGGGCATCTCGTGCAGAGACATGACCACAAAATTCGTGCGATTTCACGCCTTGTTACTTCTTCCTTTGGGTTTGTCTTAAATCGCAGGTATCTGCGAATAAATGGCAAACAATTGATGCCCTCAAAGTCAACGTAATGAACGCCATCAAGCAAATTCAATCAGATTTATGCGACAAAGTCATCGAAAATTAGACCTCCCGAATACGTGCCACTAAGCAAAGCCGCGGCGGACATTTGAACAACGTTATATTCCCTACTTAATGCCATAAAATATTATGTCAAATAAAGAAAAATTGAGCGTATATCTCACACACAACTTGTTTTATTCACGTTTAAAACTCGAGCGTCGTTATTGCAAGACCCTTTATTAGCGAAATTTGAATGCGTCTGCATTGTTAAACATACCGATTACTTCAGTGTTTAGCTATAACATTATTTAGCTTTGGCAAGCTTTATAAAAACAAACCGATAAAACAACCAGAAAAAAAACTCCGCCATCGAGCTCTATCTTTAAGCAAAAACTCATTTATTTTATTTTTCGACTTCTTTAACTGCCCTTCTTAATAACATCTAACACTACAGTAATATATAGAAATTTGGCAAACGCCATCTATGCTACAGTAGTATTATTATTAAAACCATGTGTTTGATGCTCACATGTTTCCGGTGATAAAAGTGGAAATCATTGGTCATCATTCTATTTTATTTTCTCAAATACAGGTATTTATCCTTTGGGTCAAACAACGCGAAAGGTATTTTTTTACTTGGACCCCTATGATAAAGGGTTGGGAACACCATCAGAGGATCCTCTAGGAGTCGACTTTTATGTAATAATCGCGGCGAAACATCCATTAAATCATTCAATATCGAGGCGGTACCTGGACGTATGTATATGGCAGGCTGAAAACCACCCATGAGACGTTATCGAGATCTTCAAATCACGACTTTCATTTATGAATATACATACCGCTCCATTTTTCTCGCATTCTGCATCCACAGACTGGTGAATATACTATTTATGAGGTATTGATGTTGAGAAAAGTAAATATAACCGCGAGCTACAGGGTGATGACAGCGAAATTTCAATTTCTTGTCCGAAGTTGCAATGAAATTCTAAATACGCATGGTGACTCATGGGAAATACAAGAGAGATGGTTTTCTAACCTTTCCGTACTCAGGAAATAAATCGTGTAAAGAAAAATTGAAAAAATTGAAAAAACAAAAATTGATTTTGGGGCTTGCTTGGCAATCTAATTTTAACGGTATATATGTTAAATAACTTAAATAATTGTTTCATATAATAGTTCTAAATCAAAAACTTTCATCACCGGTTCTGGTGTGCCTCAAGACTCAAATTTGGGGCCATTATTTTTCAACATATTCATTAATGACTTTAACGCTAGATTTTTTGAAAGGGGACCCCGCCACGGGTAGGACTCGATATCTGTCCCGGATGGAATCAGAACGACAGACAGCTGTTTCGAGTTTATCAATTCTCATCAGTACCGTACACGGTACGCCGATCCAGGACAAATGACGAAACAAATCCGTAGGGGGGGGGGTCCCTTTTCAAAAAAGCTCTGGTCGTGCAGAAACACGAGAAAGGGGTCGAGAATCGCTTCTGGGTATTATTCAATGCCTGGCGGGGCTTTAGCCCGAGGAGTAGTTGTTTCCTAGAGCGATTATGTAATAGCTTTGCTATTCGGGAACTACTCTGATAGCCGCTTGGCGGCTTGGTGGTTCCTTTCTCGATTTCCGACTTATATGTTACTGACAGAGATCGTATCGATAAAGATGTATACGCCATAAAGTTCATGCGGCATTTGTCCTGCCGAATAGCCCGAGTATTGCTCTTGAAGACATATGGTCTCAGCAGGACAGTGCCACTTGCCATCCCACCCGTGAAACATTGACGGTCTTGTACGAGTCTTTTCCTGGTCGTGTCATCCCCCGGTTTGGTTACCAGAATTGGCGGCCACGATCTTGCGATTTAATTAATGTCTATGGGCTTTTTTCTGTAGAGTTATTTGAAGTGTCAGGTTTACGCCAACAAGCCCATGATCATCTAATCATTGAAATTGAACGCTGTATCAACGAAATACCGCCATATTTATACAAAACCGTTATGGAAAATTTCGCCAGAAGAGTACTCGTGTGCCACCAAAACCGTATCGTGGGCCATTTACCGCATGTGTTGTTCCACACATAATTACAAAATGTCTACATTATAGATCAATAAATATTTCAATCCTTTACTACAGAAAACATGTTCCATTTAAAATCACATATTGTGCTCTTATTGTAACAGCTGTTACAAGGTATGTATATTTTTTTATTTTAGGATAATAAAACCGTTTGAAGTAGGAATTTAACTCAGAAACTATTTTGATTTTTTCAATTTTGTCTGTATTTTGGATGTGAAATATGTACATTTTGGTATTTTTGAGGCCATATGTATTTCATGTACCAGTTTCTTCAACACCCATATTTCAGCTTCATTGTATTAGATTATTATACTTGGTAAAATTATGTTTTTTTCTTCTATTTCGGTGTTGAATTGCAATAATTAACTACATATAGTATTGAATCTACTACATGCAGAATATAATAGATGGACAAAAATCACCCTGTAACATGAAGATACGCCCGCTTCACCTTCTCCGCATATAAATAATAACGAGGTACATCAAGGTCAGGACATAAAAATACTTAAAACAAAAGATATTATTATATCTAAGTCGTCAGGTATCAGTTGGCAAATATTAAATTACGTACTATAAAAACAAAAACGGGCTCCGTGCAGATTAGATTCCAAATAATGTTAACAAAAATGTATTGTTAAAATTTTTATACAAAGCGAATTCTACGAATATAAAGAAGTATTAAACATCTGTCATCGTCTTTACAATTACTTGCAAAAAACGAATGGCTTTGTTTTAAATTGAACGTCATACTTAAAATTTCTTCGACATTCGGAATATGTAAATATACAGTATACTCCATTAAAAAATAAAAACCTCACTTTCTAAATTGAAATATGATTTGAACTAACCTTCAAAGTACTGTCCTTGGCTAGCGATGCTATTTTTCCAATGTTGTTTCCATGATGGGAAGCATTTCTAGCTAAGGCTTCTTTCGGAAGGGCCTGCAGCTGCTCCGTCGTGGCCCTCTCAATGTCGAGAATGGTGTCGAAACGTTTTCCTTTTGGCACAACTTTAATTTTTGGAAACAGCCAGAAAGTCGCATGGCGCTAAATCCGGGGAGTAAGGCGGATGTGGACAGACCAGACATTTTTTCAGCCAAAAACTGGCGGATCAGAAGCGAGGTGTGGCACAGCGCATTGTCGTGATGAAGAATGAAGCCATTGGCCCGTACAATACGTTCACTTCTTCGCTAATCTCTCGAATAGTCGATTGCCTATTTGAACGAATCATTTATTCCACTTTTGCAATGTTTTCGTCTGTTACTGAGGCCAAAGGATATCCCGACCGTTGCTCGTCTTCAACCGACACATTTCCGGTTTTAAATCGTTCATACCACTTGTAAACAGTCTTCAGAGTCACCACATTATTACCATATACTAATCATTAACATTTCATGAGATTCTTTGGCACTTTCTTGCAACTTAATGTTAATCCGTTGTTCGAAATCCATGATGTACGACAGACACGGCAAACACGTCCTCATTCTTCCGGCTCTGGAAGCTTCTTGACAAGTCACAACTTGTTCAAACTTGGCACTGACTATCTCAAAGGATTTTGCCGGACGCATTATTTCATACAGATCTAGTGTCAGCAGTTTTTACTATAAAAATTCGCTCACCGTATTTTGTGATCAGACCTCGTACATATACATCAATATTTTATTGGTACAATAAATAAATTAACCTTGTATATTAAAAATATAGAACTCGCGAAGCTATTCTGGCACTGGAGATAGGAGAGTAGTACACAATCTATACAAAGAGCAAACTGCTGTTATAGAAGTAGAAGGGGAAAAAGGGAAGTAGGTATTAGGAAAGGAGTAAGACAAGGATGTACGCTATCACCACTAATTTTTAATCTGTACATCGAAGAGGCGATTAATGTGGTAAAAGATAGAGTGGATTTCGGGATTAAAGTACAGGGACAGAAACTAAAAATTATGGGATTCGCGGATGATACAGCAGTATTAGCATCTAGTAAGGAGGAATTAGAATCAGCATTGAACGAAATGGAGGCAGTGTTGACAGGGGAATACGGAATGAGGGTGAATCAAAACAACACTAAAGTGTTAGTGTGCAGATGGCGCGAGAGCAGAGCAAAAACGAAAGTGCAAATTAATAATGAAAGATTGGAGGAAGTTAAAGACTTCACTTATTTAGGAAATAAAATAAATTGGGATGGAAGAAGCGATAAAGACATAAAACAAAGAATAGCGCAGGGTCGAGTAGCTTTTAACAAAAAAAGAAAGCACTTTTATGCTCGGGGGTAATAAACTTAGAAACAAGAAAGAGATTTTTGAAAACATATGTATGGAGCACGGCACTATACGGTTGCGAAACCTGGACGGTAGGGGAAGCAAGTAGGAAGAAACTAGAAGCTTTTGAGATGTGGTGTTACCGAAGAATGATGAAAATACCATAGACTGATAGGGTTAGAAACGAAGAAGTATTGGAGAAAGTCGGCGAGAAAAGAAGTATGTGGAAAAACATAAAGAAGAGAAGAAATAGAATGGCAGGCCGATTGCTGAGACATGGGGGAATAGTCCGCGATATTTTGGAGACAGAAATAGAAGTGAAGAAAGGCAGAGGAAGGCCTAGATTAGACTACTGCTCGCAAATAGTAAGGGATGTAAGTTGTAGCACAATTAGCGAAATGCGTAGGTTAGCACAAGATAGGAGAAGCTGGAGGTTAGCGTCCAACCAGTCTTAGGACTGATAACCTCGTGATGATGACAGTGTATTCTATTTCAAAGGCGTTTTATTTCCCTTCATTGTACAATATGGACAGTAAAAGGTCTAAAAGTGAAATAGAGTTTACACCAAAAGTGGCGAAGTTTACACCAGACGGCGAGTTGATTTTACTTCATTACTAGTATGAAAATTCACACCAGTGAATGATGAAATTCTACCATGGCCTTACTTTGTTAATTTTTCCAAACTAGCGTGTTTTATACGAGGGGTATTATTTATATTTTGAGCCTTGGCAATTACAACACCAAGTGTTGTCGGGCGCCATCTGACATTTCCAATGGAAAGTTTGACATTTTTGACCATAACCTTCTTCAGAACGTGTTATCATTTAAGCGCGATTTGTTTACAATGATTTAAAAATTGTATCTCAGCGAAAAAATTAAGTTAACTCGTGAACATTTTCGTGAGCTGCTTTATTACGACTTTTGACGTGGATTATCAAGACAAGAGTGTATCGATTAACTTACTTCCACTTTTGGCGATAAAGCCCCATCTCTTGCCACTGTGAAACGCTGATATAACGAGTTTAATCGTGGCCGCCATTCGCTCACGGACGAAAGTCGTGAAGATCGTCCAAAGTCACTTGTGCCAGAAAACATTGATGCTGTACAAAACTAATAATGGAAGATCGTCATGTGACATACTGTGAGATTGAGGCAACCTTAGGCATTAGTTCGACTAGCATATATAAAATACTGCATGATCATTAGCTGTAAAAAAAAGTTTGTTCTCGTTGGATCCCACATAATTTGAAAAAATTTCAAAAAGCTGCTCGTCGATTGGTGCAAACAAATGCTCAAGAAATACAATGGTGATGCTCCAAAAGACGTATATAATATTATAACAGGTGACGAATAATGGATATATGCGTATGCATATATGCCGGAAAGTAAACAGCAGTCGACTGTATGGGTGTTTCAAGATGAACCAAATCCAACAAAAGTTGTTCGTGCACTTCGACACAAACGGTCTACTGTTTTTCTGTAAAATCTGGTCATGTAGCAACAGTGTCTTTAGAAGAACGTAAAATGTTCGATTCTGAATGGTACACAACCATTTGTTTGCCGGAAGTCTCGGTGAAATAAAGAAAAGAAACAAGCGCCGTCGGATCATTCGTCATCACGACAATGCGAGCTCTCACACATCTCGTCTAACAGTCGAATGTTTGAACACTTAAAAAATCGAATTAATGGGTCATCCGCCGTACATTCCTGATTTGGCACACAATAACTTATTTTTGTTCTCGAACATCAAAAATAAATTGCATAGACAACGATTTTCGTCGGCAGAAGAAGCCGTTGAAAAACCATGTTTTGGAGATATCTCAAGCGGAATGCAAAATGCTTTGACAAATGGTTCGAACGCATGCAAAAGTGTATATATCATGAAGAAGAATATTTTGAAAAACGATAAAGTAATTTTCAATGACAAATTAATTTTTTTTATTAGTAGGATCAAAATATAAATATTGCCCCTCGTATATTCCTCGTTTGGTGTGACATTTTACACCATGTGGTAGTAGCCGTAACGCAACGGCTGAGTAAAAATTATTTCCTATTTTTTGTCATATTTATGCAAAGAACCGTGGGTGTCCATTGATATGTATAGTAAATTTGGTACATCTAAACATGCTACTGGTGATATTTTTTCAAGTATTTTGTAACTCGTACATTTGCCCCCTTGGTATATAATTGACGATTCTCCATAACCAGATGTGAAATATTCCTCGCCAGATTACCGTCTTGCGATAAAAAAAAAACAAGTGAATTACAATTGCTACATACTGCAAGCTTTGCTTTCTATCACGTATAAGGAAATTAAAAGAAAATAGCTTGACCAGTTCTATTATGCTTCGGAATACCAGTTATATTTGCATTATAAGAATTTAAGACCTCGTCTAATGCCGCGCTTTTACTACGTAACGTCGACCATAACGAATCTAAATTAAATTTTCGAGTAATTGCTTAGTTTATAACGCAAATGTACTTCCTCAGAACCATTTTATACTCCCAATAACAACCTGTGATTGTTATGGTTTGTGCAATGCTTATGCTTTCGCAAATAATGGCTTTTTTATTACGGTCTGCATAGTTCGGGTCTTTTTTTGTCTTTTACATCGCAACCGTGGCGAACCCGGCCGCTAAAACTAATAAAATTAGATTATTCTGTTTGGGCCAAGTGGCTTAAATCAAGCAAATCCCACCGCTCATGTCAATTTAGCGGCCCAGAATTAAAATGCATATTTAGATTAGGTTACATTAACTATGAATGTAAACATAAGAATACGAATGTTATTATACTTTTAAGCTTATATTCATTATAAAGTAGTTACTGTAACTAGTAAACAAATTAGTACAAGGTACTACAAAAACTACATACAGGCTGTCTCTTAAAAAACGCCGCAAGCCATAACTCCGTTATTTATAATCTGATTTTAAAAAACAAAAAATCAAGTGAAATGCCTCTAAATACACTCTAGAGTGAGGATACCCCAGTGTTTTTAAACTTTTTTTTTTTTTTTGAAAAGCGATGGTCAACTTTTTTTTTCAATTGGCAATATAGGTTTTTTTTATTTACTATTGTGCAGATTTCTTTTCTGAATCCAACGATGTATAACAAACGGGCATTTGTGAAATATTTGTCACAGAAAAATGGTGAAAATATTCGCCGATACCGCAATAGGCGCCCGGTCGCTTAATTGATGACAAACGTATTTTGACTAATCATCTGTGCCGTGGAAAACAAAAAATAATACAACAAATCGAGTAAATGTCATTTCAACTTCAACAAAATGTCATATTTGATAATATTTCTCTTGATTTAGGGTGCCGTCTATGAAAAATGGTCTAATCAATCTATTGTCAAAATGTCACACCACACATTAATACTAAACCTTGGCTGAAAATTAGTTTCGACGATAATCCTTGGGTTTTCTTGGCTCCATGTCGGTGGATACTTCTATTTAAAATACCATTGACACTAAATGTACATTCGTCTGACCAAATAATCTTAATGTGGAAAAGTGGGTATCGTCGCACTGAATTTAAATATAAATAGTAAAATTGTTGTCTTCGTTCTCTATCGTTTTCCTCTATTGCCTGTACTTTTTGAGGTATGTATGGCTTCAATTTGTGCTTTTTCAATATTGAATTCACAGTTCGTTTTGAAGCTCCAATATTATTTGAAATTTCTCGAATAGAGGTTCTTGGGTTTTCTTCAACATTAAGAAAAACATTGAGCTCCGTGTTTTCATTAAATTCGCATTCTTCTCGTTTCGGTTTCTTAAATGCCCCATAGCTTCTTAAATTTTCTTCAAGTCTTCCAAACTTACGTGGTTCTGAAACTTCTCTATGAGGAAAAGTTGATCATCGCTTTTCAAAAAAAAAAAGTTTAAAAACCCTGCGGTATGCTCACTCTAGAGTGTATTTAGAGCCATTTCATTCGATTGTTTGTGTTTTAAAATCAGATTATAAGTAACGGAGTTATGGCTTGCGGCGTTCTTTAGGAGACATGCTGTATATCGTGCTTTCGTTTATAAACCTTAAAATAATAGGTCATCATTGATGGTGACCTATATTGAAATCGGTGACTCGCCAAATTAGACGATGTTCGTGTATAAGGGTGACCTATTGGGTTGCCACCTGTTATTTGAGCAAATAAAGTATATCTGTTGTTAGATAGGAAAAAAAAGTACATTTAATTAAAATAAAGTATTATTTATTTTACTTTATTATTTTATTTAAAACATATTTTTCATCACTTTTAGCAATATTCAACAAAGAATTGTCACTGCTAAATAGCTTCACAGCATCTTTGCAGTCTATATTTAAATTTGGATAAATAAATAATTCATTTTTCATCAAATTCAGAGACGCTTTGTTTCTTTCGTCCCGCCACTTAATATTCATCAGAAAAAACTCTGTGTGAATGCTGAAGTGGCGAGAATCGACAACAGAAATGAAATTAATTTGTATAAATTTGTAAAATCAGCATCAATCATCATCAAATATTTGCTGCCATTTTTGTGCAGTGGATAATTCTGCAAAACCTTCGGAACTATAGATTTTATCATCGATAAATACCCAATATTCTGTAAATTCAAAGTATTATTAAATTTAAAATATGTATAATATGGATAGACAGACTGGCGATAGTGGCGATCTATTAAATATAAAAACAAGACAAAATAAAAATTAATGTCATAATTTTTTTTCTCAAAAATACATTCAGATTGCTATTGTAAATTTGTAATTGTATAATAACTTCAAAAATATCCATATTTTTCACAACAATAACCAAATACTCTTGAGACAAGTTTAAGCAATTTGAATCATTTAAATAAACTATGTCCATATTCACGAATATAATATTTTAAAAGTTATGATTCTCCGCCTAATATATAAACAACAAATGCTATTGGTAATGTTCATTAGTTAATCAAATATACTTTATTGTTATGAATATAAATATAATAATAGAATTATTGATTTTATATTGAATGATTGATTTGAAGTTTCCCAATACGCAAAGCTACGGTCAACTTTTTTTGTCATTTAATTATTTACGTAAAATAAATCCTAGAAAAATCAAACTGTGTGAAATAAATTTTCGCGTACTCTATTGTTCTCATAAAGTATAGAGTACATTATAACGTACAATAAATAGTTCATTATAAAGTACGGGTGGTAACCCTAATGATGACCCATGTTGAAATTGGTGACTCATCAAATTAGACGATGTGCGTGTATAAGGGTGACCTGTCTTTTAAGTATTTATCAGTTTATTATCGACATTGCTGTCCATAGTTGTGCGAATAAGTTTTGGTGTTTATTATTTGATAAATAACGACCAATAAAATTAGAAAGTTTTTAGTTTTTATTATCGCATATAGTATCCGTGTCGTATAAAAGCTAGGATTACATGTTTAATTCTTTTCTTTTTAGTAGCATCCCTACTATATTTTTTCATTTTGAATTTGCAAACGTTACATATGGGGTGGAGGCCACAAAGCACACTGCAATTACTTGACAAATGTAAAGTAACATTTTGTAATTGTTTGTTGATAATACATTTAACGCCGTTTAAAGTGATTCATTTTTATGCAGGATAATGCTCAGCTCCACGTTGCTAAAGAGGTATTGCACTGTTTTAGATTTGTGAATAGTCCAACTATGAACTGGCCACCAAGAAGCCCCGATGTGAATCACTAAGCATTTATTGGGTGCACTAAAACGATCAGTTAAGTGCTCCTATGACTCATAGGAGAACTCGAACACGTCGCTCTTGTCGACTGGGAGAATATTTCTTAGAAAACCATTCACCGCTTGATCAATAGCATGCCCAGACGAATAGAAGCAGTGATAAGAGCTAGAAGAGGATCTACACGTTACTGAATTCAAATTCTTACCATTTAACTGCACCTCTAATTCTTTTCTAAAAGTTTACATTAACGCCATTTTCGTTACATTCGACATTATTGTTTCTTTCTATTAGGGCTGGATCGATTATGAAATATAACAATCGATCATCGATTATCAAAAATAATCGATTATTTCCGATTAATCAAGTATCGATTAATTGATAATCGATTAATCGATTATTCTTCGATTATTTCTCCTAGCCCTAGATACGTAGCTGTAGATATTAACTTTTAAATCTGTATTCTGATAAGTGATACTGATAACTCGTATAGTATAATTATGCAACTGGTACTGTAGCAATATTTTACGAAACGGCGGAGTAAAAGCTAATGTTATAACTGATAAATGATGATAAAAGATGTGTAACCGTAAAGCTTCTGTAAACTATTTGTAGATCAATTAATAATGAATAGATGATCGATTAATCGAATCTAGATTAATAATCAATTGATGGATTACATCGATTAATCTATAAACAATCGATAATCGATAATCAATTAATGGATTAATCGATTATTTAGGAAAATTTAATCAAACGATTGATTAATCGATTATTTATCGATTAATATAGCCATGAAAACAAGCCAAGGTTATGTTTTGAGATTTTTTATTTGGCAAATAACGATGAAATAAACTCTAAATGGCATTCAATCGTGGTTACATGATGATCTTTTTATTTCACCTTGTATACACTATAAGAATATATTTTTTCCCGGCAATTATTCCGATTCAAGAAACGCGTATCCCTTCGCACGTTGAGGTAGGCTGGCGCTCTTCAGCTCTTCCTCTTCCTCGCTTCCCAATAAAGCATCTAATTAGGCGTAATAAAACACGTCTCGCCGACTCACTCGGCCGTTTCTCAACGTCTAGAAAACCAATAAATAAGTGAAACGTCGATAGGATAAATTCAATTTCGGACGTGAATCGAGGCCTATCGGGTGACCCATGACCCGGGGCCATTAGCTACGAACGAAACGGAGAGAACGAGATTATACAAGCTAATTGCTATTATTAAGCGTTTGCCGTGGTCGGGGTCCGACGAGGTACCGCCGGAGAATGGCCAGGATTCTTTCCGGTTTCGGTGCGGTCGCCGTTTTTTTCGTGCCCAAAGAATTCGGAAACGCGAGGGCGGGATCAACGATAAAAAAGCGTTAATTTTTGTCGCCAAGAAATTGCGATTTCCTTGGTCTACATTCCCTTGATGTTTGTGAGTAAATTTATAACCACGTACAACCATTTCTATCAGTATTACGAATATTTCTTCTTATACGAGCCCTAAGAACTATATATTGGGACAAAACAAAATACACACATATTTCAGATATTTGACAATTTATTTCTTCCACTTATTTTTGTTTTATTTTATTACTGTTTAATTAGTGAATTAATAATAACAGGTCAATCAGCAATACAAAAATCAAAATACTTATTTATAAAAACCTTATAACATGCAAGAGTAATCAAAACTAGTGACAACTAAATATGGGGACAACATAAGAGAACTGCCAAAAATGAAACAAGATAAGGCAAGTAGGCTGCGAAAACAATGCTGCGGGGATTACAAGAAACGTCAGTTTATTCTGCAGTTAATGTTTTATCATATTGAGTGAATCGTGAAGTGGCGAATGAACTTAATACTACTAAAACTACAGTGTAGTATATAATTAAGCATTAGGGAGAAACCGGAAGTATTCTAGATAAAGAAGGTAAAAGTTCGGGTCATCCAATAATAGACTGGACAAAATTTGTCAAGGGTATGTTGTCGCAAGTGGATACATAAATGTGGACTAAAGATTTATAAGGTTGAATTACAGGTAACAATTTAAAAGTGTATTTTAAAAATTTTCATTTTTTATTGGCAAAAGAAAAGCCACTCTTAACAGCTAAACAAAAGCAAGCCAGGCTCACATAGGCAACATCTAAACTGTCTTGGTCGGTAGAAGATTGGTCGAGAGTAATTTTTAGCAACGAATCGAAATTCGACATTTGTATTGGTGATAACCGCAAACTCATGATTCGCACTAAACATGAAGATTTCCGCAAAGAGTTCTTAAAACGCACGGTAAGATTTCTTAAGGGAGTGATGATTTGGAGTTGTATGGCAGCTTCAAAATTAGGATGCTTTGAATATATTGATGGTACTGTGAATGCTGCGAAATATCAACAAATACTTCCAAATAGTCTACTACCAAGTATTGTGAAGTTAAATATTGGCGAAAATTACATTTTTAGAATGGGGTTTGAAGGTAAAAAGGTGGTTTGAAGACCACAATCTAAATGTTCTTTCTTGGCCTTCCAATAATCCTGACCTTAATATCATTGAAACACTATGGCATAAGATGAAACAGACATTAACGAACAATCCACAATGGACATTACGAGAACTTAAAGCCAAAATAGAACAGATTTGGAATGGATTTACCCCTGAACAGTGCAGTCGATTCAATGTCCAACCGAATTCGAGCGGTGATAAAATCTAAGGAAGATGTTACTCCATATTAGAAATAAAAATTCTTATTATGTCCTAATATTTAGTTGTCACTAGTTTTCACACAATTTGATAATTTTTACATGTTATAAGGTTTGACATAAATAACTATTTTTTTGTGTTGTTGATTGGCCTCATTTATTGTTAATTTACTAATTATACAGTATTTAATTTAAAAAAAAATAAAATAAATAAAAAAAAATTATCTGTCAAATATCTGAAATATTCGAGTATTTTGTTTTGTCCCAATATATAGTTTTTAGGGCTCGTAGTGCATCCCCCTATCGGAGATTCGCTATCATCACAGTTATTTAAACTTATTATTACTGGAATTCGCTTACTGGAATTATTTCGCATTCTTTTTGTATTTTATTTAAGACTTCGATATTAGTGATTGATTATTAGTCCAGGATATACGCCACATTATGCGGGAATACCACTTTTCGAAGGCTTGCAATTTGTCCATGTGATTCTTTTTGAGGGTATATGCTTCAATGCCACAGAAAAACGTGGAAAACACGTAACAATACAGCATCCGTCCTCATCCTAAGTCTAAAAACTAGAAAAATTTACTTTAGTCAATTCTAAAGATAGGTTTCCCTGCAAAAAAATTAATATCTCGAAAACCAACATTTTCCGTCAAAACTGGTTTTATCATCAAATTTCCCGTCATTTTCTACATAAGATACATAATTTACAAACACCCATTTCTTTGAGAATGATTTTAAAGAACACCTGGAAAGAGAAACTGTCATTTGTAGCTGTCGTCTATCCTCGCCGTCACACATTATACATTTGTAGGATCCAGATAGCTCCATGATATTTTATGTAAAAGTGTACACGGAATCTATTGATGAAACTTAGAAAAATGTGTTTAGTTAATCTGAAAGATAGGTTGGTCAAAATCAAGACATATGTATGAGTATCTACTACATCTTCCCTGTAGAAAAAAATATCTCTAAAACCAACCATTTTCCGTCAAAATTCGTTTTCCCCGTTATTTTCTACATAAAATATATAATGTACAAACACCCATTCCTTTGAGAATTATTTTAAAGAACACCTGGAAGAGGAAACTGCCAGTTGCCGTACTGCAATTTTGATTTCGTCGGTGAAACATTTGATATGGCAGCGCTGGCAGTTCCTACCAGCTCCAATGGTATACCGTTATTAGTGTTATCACTGATATCCATCGTGAAATATTATTATTCGAGTTAGAATATGCGTTTGACAAAATGGCAGTTTGCCAACCCAACCGACCAAATCAGCTTTAATAATTTCATGTAGTGTATTTTCTGTGTGACAAATGAATACGTACTAAAACTATACAAACTTGTGCATAAGAGATTCTATAGGGTGTCTCAGTTAAAACTATAAGATTTGAATTGCGCGCCATTTGTGTTCTGTCAAAGATAGGGCGTCAATATTTAACGACTGTCGTCTACAAGACATATGACGTCAACATACCGTCATTAACAGTTTAATAACGAATAATTTATTTTATGAAAGCTGTAAGCGATCATTTACAGTTGATTTAAGAAAAAATCGCACAAAATTAGGAGAAAATGAAGCGCCTACGGAGTTAACAGTTGTAACTTAATCAAGAAATTTGAAGAGACGGGTTCTGTTATTGATAAGGCAACATCCTCGTACTGGTCGCTCACATGTTGCAGTGAAATAACGTGTACAGGAGTATCCAAACACATGAATTCGATGTCGTGCGGAACAACTGAATATGTCAAGAGCCACCACGCATCGAACTTTAGAAAGATTTGTATCACACAATATTCAACATACAAAATTCAGTTGACACAACAATTAAAAATTACAAGTAATTTACATCATCGTACATTTGTTAATTGGATGTTAGAGAAAAAAGTAGGTAATGCTTCGTATTGGAAACGAAATATTAGGCACTAAAGGACGTATTGGTGTTGCCTTCCTTATACATATACTGATATCCTATTTTTGACAGACCACAAGTGGCGCGTAATTCAAATCCTATAGTTCCAGTTGAGACGCCCTATACTACTTAAGAATGGTGGATTCGACAAAATGTAAATGTTTTGGATTTGGTTTTGGATCGACGTTCGGCCTTGGTGATGCACCAGACTAACGTCGTACTAATTAATGAAAATTTACGCAAGACATTTACGCAATAATGGAAAATTCATTTGGAAAAGATAAAGATGTGATCTAGATAAACGTTAATAGATTCGATAGCGAAAGGATACGAACAAATGGTCTCATTTATCATAAATTGTTAAACAGGTGTCGAACATAAATTAGCAGAAGGCAGCGCAGCCGAGGAGAGAATTTGTAGAAGGTTAAGAATGCGAAGGGGGGGAATCGTAATACGTAATAGTCGTAGTTAAGCGAGAGGTTCCCTTTCTCTGGAGTTTCTCACGGTTCCAACGGTAGTGCCGAGATACTAATATAAAATTTGGATTCATACAGGGTGATTCGCTGAGCAATGCTTGCATAGTATCCACTCATGGTTAACTATAATAACCATGTCCATTGTAGTAATTACAGTCATGTAATGTAAATAAGATTGTTAAATTAATTACGCCAGTAATTAAGTGACGTTACTACGAGCCCAAAATCACATGAGTTCACCCGACTTTTTAGTTAAATAAACGTTTTAACACAACAATACTATTATGATAATTCTTATTTCTAATGCCAAGTAGGATCAATTTGAGTAATTCTTATAATAATAAACAAAAACATCGCCTTCGAAAATATTATTTGTGCTTAAATGTCTGATTTGAGTAAATATCTTTTGTATGAAACTAGATCACGATACCTCTGCTGATGGTGTTTTGTGTCTTATAAACAACCTTGTTGACAGTCAGAGTCGAAATGGCGCGTGGAAAAGCATTATCGCAAAATTTACGGAAAGTTTTGATAAAACTGCACCATCAGGGCAAAAGTGCCTACCAGATTGCAAAAGAATTAGAATTGTCCCGTGATACTATTAGATACATTGTGCGTTTGTATAATGTTACGGGTTCCACAGTTGGAAAAAGCACGTGTTGGTAGAAAAACCGCAGTGACTGCTGCAGAATTAAGAATTTTTACCAATAGTTTCTGCGAGAATTATCTTAATCTGGCCATACACAGTCAAAGCACTCAGTCGCAAAATCTATAATTGTTTTGTGGTTGGGTCTACCTAATATATTTTCTCCAACGCGGTTGCGAATGTTTTGTAATACGTCCTCGTATATCTGGGCAACAAACCTGTTTCTTAGTGTAGTTGGATTAGGAAATTTTCTGTTCATATTTTTCTTAGAGACCGGCGTAGTGTAGGGTTGTTCGGTTTATGTAACATAACAGCATTTACTATAGAGGTTACCGTGATGTCATAGAAAAATATAGTGTCATCGTTATCGTAACATGTAATCAAGCATGGCTTTTCACATGTTTTGTTACATTACTTTCTTTAGACGATAATTTCTTCTAATACACATGTCCGCAAACAACTCCGAGTCACATCACTCCAAGTTTGAAAGAATCAAATCAAGACCAGGCCGCAAAAAGAGTGAAAACAGCGAACAAACTCATAACAGGCCTCTGTGTAACATGCGGTGGCAATGTCGTTGCTACAGAAACGAACATCGGCAGCGTATCGATTGTTAGTCCGTCTCTATTGGGGTTCACGGGTATAGACGGTTTGGTTACTAATATTTACAGTATTGACAAAATGTTGTTGTCTGTAGTATTATTTTTAATTTATTTATTTGTTCATGTTGTTAATTTTGGCACTAGTGCGACGCATTCCGATATAAAATTGATGATCAAGCAGCTATCATTACATACTGATACTAAAAAAAATACTTTCATAAGCTTCACATCGGCTTCATCTGGCCCGAAGCTGCATAGAGATAAATCCCATTTGTAATCGCAGGTGTATATTAAACAGCCGTATATTACGATTTGTTAAAATGTCGGCTTCTCGGTTCTCAGCGAACAACTGAATTTAATGGCATGCGTTACGGTATTTCTGAAGGTGTAAATCGAGAGTGAAATGTTACAAATACATCACGATCTGCCGCGGAAACAAGCGCAAAACTCCTTGCTAAATAACGTGCCGTTGAAAGTGTGTGGATTGGATATACAGTGTGACAGCAAAAACCCATATATAGTCCAATCAATCAATCTGTCTGAGCCCCTATGTTAAATAGTCACTAATTGTAAACAGCAGAAAGAAATTTGAGCATATAGAAAATAAAATTTCAAGAAACTTACAGTTTTTTGCTCTCAAAATGGCGGCCGCTAACATAACCTAAAAAATTTGTAAAAGTCAAAAAAACGGTTTTTCGCTAATAAAAAAGAAAGTTGTGTTTAGATTGGAAAAAGTTACATGAGAAAGTTGTAGATAATGAAAAAATCTTCCGATTAAGTTTTTGTGTGCTCGAATCGATTCATTACTTTTCTAGATATATCGAAAAAACCGTTGAAAATTGCGTTTTTTAATTAAGTTAATTGCACGGCCGATTTGGAATAAAAAAAAGTTGATGGTAGCGTTTAAAGTAAATAATGTATGTTTGCGGTCGGTTTAAATTAATTAAAACATTGTAATAATTGAATAAATCGACTGAATTTTTAAATAATACTAATTTTCCAATTTTTAAGGGATGCGACGCATCACTCGCATCCATGCTACGCCCCTGGTACTCGACTATGTATATAGCTATCAAGAAAATTCTTTGGACAAGAGATTAACAACAATTTGCTTTGAATTATTACTTTTGGGATAGAAACATAGCATAGATTTTTCTACGGCCTAACTCTTTAGCAACTATCGTAATGCCTGCCAACCACCTATGATAACCAAACTAATTTTTAATATCTCTACAACCCTCCTGTCGACAGTTTCTTGTTATAAGCTGTATTCCTAGTAGGAGTCCTCGTACTGTATACCTTACGCTAACTTTAAAATTCTAGTGATCGATGAAAAGTGTACCGATCGCGAAAAAACCAAGATTAAGGGTTACAAAACAAGAACCACTTATATTATGCAGTTCGTCATACGAACAAGCAGAGCGTGGTAGAAATCGGAGTTTACTGACCCCGGCATGGCATGAATCAATATCGGTTACCATTAAAATCACCTGACACGACATTAGGAATTTTGTTTGTTTACTGTCAAGAGCGATGCGTTTGTTTATGTGCCTCCCCGATAAGATCTGTGGAAATAGGAAGTCGAGGTTGATTGTTAAACTGCCGATTACGGTATGTATTGATGGACGTCGGCCGATTTTCGTAATGGGAAACCGTGATTAAGCCGTGGCATAAGTTCTGGGAAAGCGCATCGCGGAAACAACATTTAAGGCGGATCTTGCAAGGCATTGAATTATTTATGCTTGTAGTAAACACACCGAGCGACGTCGGTTGCGATAAATTATTAATATTTTTTCATCAGTTGCACAACACGGTAATGGTCAATATAGGGTGTGTTTAATAAAACCGACATTTACGCATTGTTCTGGAAAGCGGCTAGAACCTTCGATTGATCAACACAAACAGGACACCAGTGTTTCACCAACCCCAAAAAATATATACATTTCTCGACCCGCGCTTCGCCAACTAGTTGGCATAATCGGGAGCTGTTTAAAACTGTTTTGTTCTCATTAGCTTTAATTACCTCCCGATGATGCTAACTTGGGTGAGGAAACGCGCGTCGAGAACCGCGTAATCGTTCGGCGTTCGTGGAAAACTGGTCCACAGTTTTTGTTGCCGCATCGACGGTTCTAACCCCTTCCCAGGATCACTAGTATCACGCTAATAAAACGTGCAATAATGAGTTATATTACCACACGAGTGATGTAATAATACTTGCATAAAAGTGTCTGTAAAGGTAACACGAGAATTACGCAATTATTATAAGCGTTTCTGGTTTATTAGTATATTAAATTTAATTGAACTGCATCAATTTTTGTGGACAAAGACCTTTTCCTTCAATAAAAAGGGATGAAGGTTTCCTAAAACATGCAATATTATGTACCTAGTGAAATCTTTTATTGTGAACATATCTACAAGAGTTATATTTGGAAAATACTGCTGCTGGTAGCAATAATGAATGAAAGACGAAGTTTCACTGGAAAAGATGTAGGCAATTTAATATAGATTTTATGTAATACCAAATGAATAAGAATAAATATAAATAAATATGAAGAAATGTTTATAAGGAATTGTAACAGTAAATGTTGAATTATAACAGTTAAATATAGTTAAATCATCATCATGAGGTCATCAGTGCTAAGACTGGTTGGACGCTAACCTCCAGCTTCTCCTATCTTGTGCTAACCTACGCATTTCGCTAACTGTGCCACAACCCACATCCCTTACTATTTGCGAGCAGTAGTCTAATCTAGGCCTACCTCTGCCTTTCTTCACTCCTATTTCTGTCTCCAAAATATCGCGGACTATTCCCCCATATCTCAGCAAGTGGCCTACCATTCTATCTCTTCTCTTCTTTATGTTTTTCCACATACTTCTTTTTTCGCCAACTTTCTCTAATACTTCTTCGTTTCTAACTCTATCAGTCCACGGTATCTTCATCATTCTTGGGTAACACCACATTCAAAAGTTTCTAATTTATTCCTGCTTGCTTCCCCTACCGTCCAGGTTTCGCAACCGTATAGTGCCGTGCTCCATACATTGTTTTCAAAAATCTCTTCCTTGTTTCTAAGTTTATTACACCCGAGCATAAAAGTGCTTTCATTTTTTTATCGCTTTATCGCTTCTTCCATCCCAATGTATTTTACTTCCTAAATAAGTGAAGTCTTTAACTTCCTCCAATCTTTCATTATTAATTTGTACTTTCGTCTTTGCTCTGCTCTCGCGCCCTCTGCACACTAACACTTTAGTTTTGTTTTTATTCACCCTCATTCCGTATTCCTCTGTCAACACTGCCTCCATTTCGTTCAATTCTGATTCTAGTTCCTCCTTACTAGATGCTAATACTGCTATATCATCCGCGAATCTCAGCTTTTTTAGTTTCTGTCCCTGTACTTTAATCCCGAAATCCACTCTATCTTTTACCACATTAATCGCCTCTTCGATGTACAGATTAAAAATTAGTGGTGATAGCGTACATCCTTGTCTTACTCCTTTCCTAATACCTACTTCCCTTTTTTCCCCTTCTACTTCTATAACAGCAGTTTGCTCTTTGTATAGATTGTGTACTACTCTCCTATCTCTATACTTCATTCCCGCGCTCTTTAGTATCTCGAACATTTTTTCCCATCTCACATTATCAAAAGCTTTTTCTAAATGTACAAATCCTATATAAGCGTTCATTCCTTTTTCTATTGTTTTCTCTAACATTACTCTTAGCGCCAGAATAGCTTCGCGAGTTCCCCTATTTCGCCTAAACCCGAATTGGTCTTCTCCTAGTATTTCCTCTGCTCTATTTTCCATCCTCTTCTGCACTATTCTGGTTAAGATTTTTAACGCGTGGGAAGTTAGGTTAATCGTTCTAAAGTTCTCGCATCTGTCGGCTCCTCTCTTTTTCGGTATAGTAACGATAATGTTCCTCTTATAATCCTCCGGCATCTCGCCCGTTTCGTATATGTATTTTACCAGTTCAAACATCCTATTTACTACTTTCTGTCCCGCACATTTCAAAATTTCCGCCTGTATTTTATCTACACCCGGCGCTTTATTGTTCTTTATCCCCCTTAGTGCTATTTCAAATTCCTCTCTCAATATAGGTTTTCTTACATCTTCCCTATCGATGCTATATTCTTCCTCTAATATCTCTCCTAATTCCTAACCCTCGTATAAATTTCCTAAGTACTGCTTCCATCTATCCGCTTTCTCCTCTCTTCCGATCAGTATGTCCCCCGATTGACTCCTAACGTTTCTACTTATTGGTCCTATATCCCTGAAGTTCCCCTTAATTATTTTGTAAACCTCATCGGTCTTACCTACTTGGAGCTTATCTTCTACATCTTTGCATTTACTCTCTATCCATTGTTCTTTCGCTTTTCTACACGTTCTAATGATTTCCCATTCCCACACCTCATAGTTAAATATAAATAAGTTAAATATAAACCTTTCCAGAGAAGAAAGTCAGAGATTTCAGTGTATAAAAACTGCCTATTGTGGGGGAATCCCCTGATAACACCAGAACAAACTAGGGATATCTTCATGAAATTACTTCATGAAAATCAACCTGGAGTTGTGGACATAAAAGCGTGCGCAAAAAGTTATGTATGGTGACCAAACATTGATCAGGACATTAAGAATTGTGTAGCGACTTGTCAGACATGCCAGTCACCAGAACAATCCAGCAAAGGCACCGCGAGAATATGTGGAGCCTACCTTAATCCCTGGTCTGCGATTCATGTGGATTTCGTAGGACCTTATCAGGGAAAAGTCTTTTTGATAGTGGTCCCATGATAGTGATAGTGATAGGGATAGTGATTCTATGTCAAAATGGTTGGAAGTGGACATAACTAAATCGATGGCTTCGAACGGGGTCATTAAAAGCTTGCGAAGGATCTTTTAATTAACCTACTATCAACTATATTAATTAACTATTAATAACAAATGCTTATTTTTTATTATTTTTTTTATTATTGGGGGTTGCAATACACAACAAATATGTACAATGGCATCAATGTGGTTACATAGATAAGTCGGAATTTTGTTTAAAATCTGATAAGTTCTTAGTCTTTGCATTATACTCTCGACATGCGTTACGAACGTAAGTTTTTTGAGTTTCCTCTTTGTCCTTTCAAAATTCACTTTTGTCCTGTAGATAATGTGGCATACCTATCCCCACTTGCTTCCAGCTTCGTCCAAAACTCGTCTTAGTTCTGGACACCCTTCGTCCATCAAAATAATGTCGCCATTTTGCAAATAATTTATTAATCCAGATTCTACAGTCATTTGTGAACCACTTTTCCTTCCACCTGCCATTTTAGACATAAATGTAATAAATAATAAAGCTTCCAGGAGTAATACCAATAAGCAACCTCTTAACCTTCTTGTCCATTTCGATCCATTTGGAAATTAGAACTTGTTGGAAATTACAACAATGCAAAATTGTTCTAATTTCCAAACTGCCGTAGGAACTCGATAAAATTTGCATTTACTATTTCTTCCGGTATTACTGCAATTTAAAACACAGCAACAATTACAGTCCATTTTTAGATTCGTTTACGAATTAACTTTTGTAAACACGTATATGACCTCATAGCCTACTTTAATGCTATTTGTGTCCACTGCAAGCGCTGCCATCGACTTCTTTACCCCCACCCCTTACTCTGCACACAACGAATAGTTCCAACTGAGACACCCCATCTGTGGAAAACTTAAGGGAAAGGCCGTAGAGTTAGATTCTAATAGAATTTAATTTTGCAATTCAATGTCTTACGTAAATATGTCCTTTAATTTTGAAGCAACACACCACATAACACCCTATTAATCTCAGGATGTGACGTCACGTAGCAATCGTGCTGTCAAGTGATTTACTCCATAATTTCCAAACAAACGCGGAAATCAAGTGCTCTATTAAAATTATTATTGCATAATAACAAATGAGTGATAACCAATATGCATGCGTTCGTTATTCACTTGTTGCACATCCTCATTAAAGGTATTATTGTAATAGAATTACCCTTGTGCATGTCAATGTCAAGTCGTTTTTACACGCAACGGCAGAAAAAATCTCACGTGTTCGCCTGTAGTTACGTTCGAATCGCATTCATAACACTGTTTGCTTAAGTTATTATAATAAATACGACTTTTACTCTTTCTATGGGAAAAAATCGATACGTTGGCTAGGAGCTAGTAAAAGTACGTACTTACGTTTGTAAAACCATATACGCCTTATGTATTTGTTGCTATAAATACTATTATTAGTATTAGATTTTACATAACGACTATCATAGACAGGAGTGCGGAGAAATTTCACTTTCATACTCGCAATTTGTAGTGGACAAAAGGAAAAAAGTTATTAACAATAATTGCACTATATTGTTAAAAAAGAAATTCTTAACCGTTAGTTTTGATTGGACGTAATTATGAAGAAATTTCTGCACACCATCTGTCAAGTAAAAGTTTGAGTGATACCCACAAGCGACCAGGCTAATTTAAGATAATGCAATTACAAATACGTAGAGCAACATTGCGCTCCATAATTAAGCAGAGTAGTTGATTTTTATTTAGTGATTTAGATACGTGTCCAGCAGGTACAAACCCAATTACATTATATGGTGAACAACGTAATATACATAGTTTGTTTCAACTAAAGAACACTAACAAAGGCATACAATTATGTAAAGGGTATTTCAATAGAGACGCTAGAAATTTGTTAGGTTAAGCAGCCATAGCAGTATTAGCATCTAGTAAGGAGGAATTAGAATCAACATTGAACGAAATGGAGGCAGTGTTGACAGAGGAGTACGG
The DNA here is from genome assembly GCA_037954035.1 of Rosalia funebris. Taxonomy (NCBI): domain Eukaryota; kingdom Metazoa; phylum Arthropoda; class Insecta; order Coleoptera; family Cerambycidae; genus Rosalia; species Rosalia funebris. The sequence goes on from JAZFAV010000022.1 coordinate 15,451,200, forward strand.
AATGAGGGTGAATAAAAACAAAACTAAAGTGTTAGTGTGCAGACGGCGCGAGAGCAGAGCAAAAACGAACGTACAAATGAATAATGAAAGATTGGAGGAAGTTAAAGACTTCACTTATTTAGGAAGTAAAATAAATTGGGATGGAAGAAGCGATAAAGACATAAAACAAAGAATAGCGCAGGGTCGAGTAGCTTTTAACAAAAAGAAAGCACTTTTATGCTCCGGGGTAATAAACTTAGAAACAAGGAAGAGATTTTTGAAAACATATGTATGGAGCACGGCACTATACGGTTGCGAAACCTGGACGGTAGGGGAAGCAAGTAGGAAGAAATTAGAAGCTTTTGAGATGTGGTGTTACCAAAGAATGATGAAAATACCATGGACTGATAGGGTTACAAACGAAGAAGTATTGGAGAAAGTCGGCGAGAAAAGAAGTATGTGGAAAAACATAAAGAAGCGAAGAGATAGAATGGTAGGCCACTTGCTGAGACATGGGGGAATAGTCCGCGATATTTTGGAGGCAGAAATAGGAGTGAAGAAAGGCAGAGGTAGGCCTAGATTAGACTACTGCTCGCAAATAGTAAGGGATGTAGGTTGTAGCACAATTAGCGAAATGCGTACGTTAGCACAAGATAGGAGAAGCTGGAGGTTAGCGTCCAACCAGTCTTAGGACTGATAACCTAATGATGATGAAGCAGCCATGTTATTAAAGCGACATCTGTCATATTTGTTGTGAATTGTTCAGTAGTGTATAGCAAATCACAATGGAAGGTTATAGCATTCAATAACATGCGCAAATGATAAAATTTTATTTTAAAAAAACTGTGTTTCGTTCAATAAACGTTCCACGCATTTCGTGATTCTGATCCTCGTCACACAGTCTCGCCGAATCGACTATTCAACGTGCTGTGGCCAAATTCGAGTTAACCGGTTTGATAAATAATCAGCCAACACCCGTACGTCACCGAAACGCAAGATCTGCTGAAAACATCGCTGCTGCGCGTGAGAGTGTACGGGAAAACACGAGGCAGTCAATTTCTCGTCGTTCACAAGAACTTGGCCTTTATGCGACTTTAACTTGGCGAATTTAGCATCGGGATTTGGGTCTACACCCATATAAAATCCAATTGACTCAGGAACTTAAAGTAAATAACGCTAGGTGTTCGCTGTTTGGGCGGTGTATCTCCACACGAGATACACCAGCACCAAATGCATCCCCAGAAAGTCACTGTTTGATGCGGACTTTGGTCTAGTGGAATCATCGATCAGTACTTTTTCCAAAATGAAACTGGCATTGCCATAACGAGAAGTACTCAGAGTCTTAGTATGACTGGAAGAAGGCGCAAGCAGCGGATTCCTTGGACATCCCCTCCATCATAAGCCGCAGCTTCCTAAGGAAATTTTTAAAGTCATCAAACCGATTTATGAGGACCTGACCCGAGACGAGTTGCTAAACCGTTGCTTGGGAGGCTACACGCAAAATAGCAATCAAAGTTTCAATGCTACTGTTTGAAAATTTACTCCAAAATCTTATTCAAGTGGCAAAGAATATAGCGACTGATATTGCTGTGTGCACTTTTTATCATGGTCTGACTAATATTTTTAGAATTATGAAAGGTTTTGGAGATGAATATTGGCGTTCAATCATACAATTTTTGTCTAGAAACCGATGCTAAGCGAATCAAGCACGCCGAGATGTCTTTGATACATGCACACTCTAACACAAAATGTTCCAGGAAAGAGAATAAGGAAGAATATGTAAATATAGAAGAGCAACTGTATAGTCCTGGGACAGCAGATTAATTGTAAAAATTTTTAAATAGTCGGATTTTTGATTTTTTCATGTCTATAACACATTTCAAAATTTCAAAAGCGTTTTTCTCGAAACACGACTTTTCAAAACGGCACGCCGCATAACTCCAACAATTTTCATTTTTTTCATGCGAATTTTTAAACATATCTTTAAAATATCATTTTGACGTACGGAATTTTCGAAAGTTAATTTAAACATTATTTACTAACAAATGATTTCCTTTCTTACTGAAAATTTAACGTTTTTTATTTAGATACTCGTTAATCACACAAAAAAATAATGTTTTCAAAATCCTCTACGTATTTCACTAGTCATAAACATGTAGTTTAAGTATATTTTTTTTCAGATTCAAATTTGCACCAGATACACTGCGTGCCGCAGAGTGCCTTAAATTCGACATGTCTCGCGAGAATGGCTACATTGTCGACATTTTTCAATGTTTTTTGATAATAATTTTTTACAATATACTTAAATATATGTCTAATAACTTCCTTAAATATTATTATATTATTACCTTTTCTTCCATAAAAAAAATGTCAGGAAAGACATTTTTTAGCTTATTACTTATTACAGTGCTATTACTCTCTTAATAAAATTATGAATATAGTGGAAAATCCCGCTGCATGGAATAACACAATAAACAAAATATTATATAATAAAATTATACACGTCGGTATACGACGTACATAAAAAACTGTTAGCGATCTTATAACGATTTTTGCCCTTTTAAAAGCTGATTAATGCAAGCAAAATGTAACTTTTTTCCTCTAAGAATTAATTGATGTACAAGAAGTCAAGGCGCATGATGTATACGTTTTTTTCACGCGATCCTTTTTTCTGAACGCTCATTATTAATTTCCATTTAAAGGTAAAAGTGGTTTCACTATTATTAACTAACTGAACGGCTTTTTTCTATAAACCGAAAATAATTATGCACCGCGTTATTTTGGGCACTCGCCCAACGTTCCACCTCGAACCATGAAATGCCCATTATAGCTGACGCGTTAGAAAAAAACATTATATATTATTAACGTAATCTGAACGACCTAACTGTTCCCGAAAGAGACGATTACACTTACTATATATACTGTATGATGATAAATAATCTAATTTGTCGAAGCGGCACACAAAAACTCGACTAGTGATAAAAACCCGTAAATATGTTAAATATTTTTGTAGGGGCCAATGTATCATCCAATAAATTACGTGACAAAGAAAGAACCTGATTAGAAAAAATTAATGACAACACGGGCCGTGGAACTGTTAGAGTACTTATGTGACTTCACGCGATTAGATAATAGAGAGCGCTGGATTTTTTTTTGTACAGGGTGTTTCAAGTTAATAAACCCACAGCCTTTACGTTAACTAATTTTTAAACCAAAAACAGAGGGTGTTTTGAAACAAATATTGAGACAAATTATCCTGCGGAATATTATAAACGAGAAAACAAAAAAAAAACTATATGGCTGGAATCGAAACAAATGCACACAATACAGGGTGTGTAAAATAAGAAATTGCCTCATTGTTGTACAATTCAAAATTTCATTTAATAATTAAAATATTATCGTTACCAATAAAGGTAACTACATAAAACTACATATATTAAGGATTCAGAAAGAAGGTTTAGAGAGAAGAAACAGTCAACATCCTTAGTCTATCCATTATTTGCAAAGTTATGCCAAGTTACGCGAATATCCCTAAATACGTATTTTTTTTTAACTATTTTTCAATCAATATTCTCGTACCCAAAATTTTTTTCAAAAATCAATAACTACGACTTGTAAAGAATACTTTACAGTTTTTAAAACTTTGCTTACATTTTCTGTCATTATTTCCCGAGTAATTAATTACCAAAATCAACAATCTTTTCTGCTCTGAACGACACTAACTCAAAATCATCGTGCAAGGTTTTTAGACCGCTAAAGAGGATAAAATCATATAAAAAAGCTTTATGATGAAATCACAAAAAAAAATTGTTGAAGTCCGCGGATCTTTTGAAAGGCAATCAAAAATTTGAAATATATTTTCCGATGGCTTTCCTATGATTACACAAAAACTGCTGCTGGTAAACAATTTTGAGCTTAAGATCCGAAAACTAGAAGCTTGGAGCTTCAATCTGCATTTTCTAAATTGCTCTGCGACTATATTTCTCCAAGTTTCCTTTGAAAATAACCTACAAATTTAGGATGTTTTTACATCCCTTAATTTTTGTGCCTAGGATTTTTTATTACCTGCATATTGAACCTATTCACTTTTTTCATCAATTCTATGTTGAACTTTTTCAACTTTGAAAATGATGTAATTGGTGATAAAATTTTGGACACCATGTTTGCGATAAATTAATTGTCAATGTGGATTTCGAAAGTACCATTCTTGTGCTTCCGTCTACCCCAGAAGCGCTTAGCACCAGTCGAAAATGAGTAAAAGGCATAGTGTTGAAAATAAGGCTACGTCTTTCAAAATTTTCAAAATAATCAAGATATCTAAGAAACAATTGAAAATAGGTAGAGGGAAACCTGACTAAACCCATGAAATTTTCTCAGGAATCCCAAAATGAAATAATATGCCGGGTGTTCTATTTAAAATAAGGAAGTTAATGGCGACTTCCGGGATAACCGGAAGTGGCATGACCTTGAAAATATTTCAAAATGAAAGAGAATCTCGAATAACCCTGGAGTCCAGAAATTCAGAATTCTAAGTTTTTTCTAACCACGAAAACTTCTAACGAACGGCTACCGTGAGAAACACTGTATAAACTAATTTTTACTACGTACTATATAACGTAATATATAATTTTTTTTAAGAAAAGATGCCATATTTACCGATTGACCAGATTCAGATGATATTGCAGTTTTTACATACATATACAACAGTATTGATCTTGATTGACTTTCCTCAACATATACAGGATGTTACATAAAGGTTGGGAATAAATTAAACGGTGGATTCTTCAGTAAAAAAAAAAAAGAATTTATGCTCTACGGGTTTTCGTTTTCAAGTTACAGGACGCTAAAAAATTTGAAAACATTTTGTTTTTCTCTAATAACTTTCGAACATTAGAAGATAATGAAACGAAAGTTTAGCCGTAGCTTAATTTGATAATGCCCTAGTAACAGAAAAAATATTGACTTCGTAAGTTACTCAGTGGCATGCGCACGCATTGTACCGTAAGGTCTTCCGAAGAAAATTATGGTACACCACTGGTAAAAACGGTTTTTTAATATTTATTTAAAATCCTCTTATTATTTAAAAAAAAATTACCTTCTTGCATTTTATTTGTATCTCTTGTCATTTTCCCGTAATTAAAACTTTTGTAAATACAATTTTTTCCTACTGCTAACATAGGGAAATGAAAGAAATAAAAACATTATCAAGTATGCTTTGACTTAGACACCGAAAATGGTCGAATAAGCATTGAAAAAAGACTTTTGAATCGAAAATGCAAATTAAAATGTCATATTATTTTAACAATAATAAAAAGTACTAGTGACTTAGGAATTTAAAGAATTTATTGACCAATGGGAAGTAATAAGTAACAAACATGATTACAAAAAGTGCTGGAAATATTGCCCCCCAATTTCAATACACTTTTCAATGCGTTTTCTCATGGATTCTCTTACTCATCCAAAAATACCAGGCATCTCTCGAATTTGCTGACAGCCCATTTTAACTCTTTGACGAAGTGTGCACATCAGGGATAGGAACGGAATAAACTATGTTTTTTAAGTGCCCCCACAAATAATAGTCTAATGGATTAAGGTCGAGAGAACGAGGAGGTCACGCTCTTGGCCCTCCACGACCTATCCATTTGTTTCGGAACGTTTCATTAAGGTATTGTATTTTCTCACTTCTCGTCTAAAGTGAGCTGGGGCGCCATCATACATAAACCACATATTCTGGCGTGTTTTAATTGGGACTTCTTCTAATAAAGGTTGTAATCTGTTTTGAAGAAAATCCAGATACGATAAGCCGTCTAGTCTGTTTGGTAGTACTATAGGACCAGTCAAAAAATCGCCAATTATTCCGGCCCAAACATTAATTGAAAATCGTTGCAGGTGCCGGGATTGTATTATTCCATGCGAATTTTCATCAGCCCACAGATGGTTATTGTGGAAATTAACTATACCGTCCCTTGTAAATCCAGCTTCGTCGGTAAATAAAATGGATGAGTGGAATAACAAGTTCTAATTACGTAACGTCTAATGTCGTTGGACAGACATATGACTTACTCTCTCCATTCTTCCAATTCTTCTAGTACTTGATACAGAATTCGCGTCGACCGTCTGAAGGATCCGTTGCTCAAGTTGTACTTTCCTTGCATTTTGAGGTCTTTCGCTGGAGGTGCAAGGCTTTAACGAACCGATTTCACGTAAGCGCGCATGAATTCTCAAAAAAGTCTTCCTATTCGGAATGCGCCGAGCTGGAAAACGTTCAACATACAGACGCACAGCTAACACAGTATTTCCGTTGGCAAGGCCATAAATATGCATATTTGTTGTGCATATCTGCTGATTCTTGAAATGAGTAATCTATTTTTAATAGATCTAAACCAAAATACAATCGTCTAAGGAAAGCTAAATGTCTTAACTGACAATGACGTTTTGTCTGAAAACATCTGAAAACCATTTTCGGTGTCTGAGTCAAAGCATATTTGATAATGTTTTTATTTCTTTCATTTTCCTATGTTAGCAGTGGGAAAAAATTGTATTTACAAAAGTTTTAATTACGAGAAAATAACAAGAGATACAAATAAAATGCAAGAAGGTAATTTTGTTTAAAATAAAGAGGATTTTAAATAAATATTAAAAAGCCGTTTTTACCGGTGGCGTACCATAATTTTCTTCGGAAAACCTTACGGTACAATGCGTGCGCACGCCACTGAGTAACTTACGAACTTACGATATTTTTCTGTTACTAGGACATTATCAAATTAAACTACGGCTAAAATTTCGTTCCATTATCATCTAATGTTGGAAACTCATTACAGAAAAACTAAATATTTTCAAATTTTTTAGCGCCTTGTAACTTGAAAACGAAAACCCGTAGAGCATAACTTCATATGAAAAAAGTTTTTTTTATTGAAAAATCCACCGTTTAATTTATTCCCAACCTTTATGTTACACCCTGTACAAACAATAATTTGAAACCTCATTCACATAATTATATAAAAATTGCTTACAAGGGGTGAAAAAGAATTAAATTAATTCCACAAGTTCATCCAAAGAACAGTACACGATCCTTTCGGTCTTCCTCTTTCACGGGAAACGCAAAAACAAAACTACAGCGGTCGTAGCTACGGGGCTGCAACACTGACTAATTAATTCATTAACTTTGCGTGGGAGATCGCCTTATCGTTTCCCTCTAATTACACAAATAGAATGACCGGTGCTTCTCGGTAATGAGGCTTAAGGGAATACCCATCAAATGTAACAAATGAGTGTGTAATATTCACCGCAAAAACCAAGATACTGTACAGGATTAATACGCTATGGTATGGCGTAATATTGTGAATGAGATATCACGTACTCCTCGAGAAATCAAGAGAATGTTATGGCCGTGCTTTACGGCATATAAACGAGAAACAATTGATCAATCGATAGGCAAATTGGTAGACATGTTTAATTTACGATGTGTGTGACTAATATCGCAACTTAATTAATGCGTATTGAGTATGTGCAAGATGGTCAGAAAGTGGGGGCAGCTGTAATGCAGCGCGAGTAGTGGCAAAATTCAGAAACATTTGTAGGTAAATTTACACTGATTATACGGGGTTATTATGTGTATAACCCATTATAACCAGTTGTATAGAAAAATGATTAAAAACCAATAAATAATTTCGTCAAAACACTCAAAACAGAGCTCTAAGGTAGTGTGTTGTGTGCTTGGTAGCAAAAACAATTATGGTAATTCTCCAAAGTGTCATTTTTACGTTTTTCCTTCTGTGTCCCATACGAAACCTCAGTGAGAAAACTGAATAACTGTAAACGGTCAATAAGAAAAGGTAACCTATAACAAATCTTGTAGTTACCGAGTCACCTCATTTACACAAAGCATATTAATAATTTTTATTTATTCAGCGTTGATGGAAATCTTTGGCAACCAAACAATTATAGTAGAATATGCTGTGCCCATTTTGTTGGTAATAAAATATCGGACCATCCCTTAAGTCCAAGTTTTATTCCAACAATTTTCCCTACTGCTTACAAGAGAGCAGTGTCAGACAAAATCGACAGGTAAGAAATACACCATTTTTTAAAATAAAAATTACGACTAATGCATAGAAAGATACAAATTAATTGTTTCGTCAGATTTGAACGATATTTAAGAAGACAAAAACAACACATTCTTAAGAACACTTCTCATTTGACGGACGGAAATCAGTGTTAAGATAATGTATCATACCATAAATATGTTTACATTTGTGGCCTTGTTTAGACACACAAGTAGAATCCGCTTGTACGTTTTGATCATTAGCTATCTATATAAAATGAAATAGAAAATCAGTTACATGCTAATTGACAGACGCATAAAATGATGAGAAAACATATTTTGTATTTATAAGAAGGTCGACTTGATAGGGTGGTGAAGTTACAGACGTTTGTCGGATGACGTAACCTCTAATCATACCCAGCTCCAGCTCAGGTGATTGTAGTTCTTCTACTCTCACGACATGAGAGTTTGCAAGGGCGATTCCTTTTTGTATTTCTTAAGGATTAAAATCTATTGTATGACTAACGGCTCCGAATCCTGATCTCAATATTCTTTCCATATTTTACTATTTTCTTATTGTAAATCTATGACTATGATAATCTGTGGTGACGACTTCTTTGTATTCCTTAATCTTTGTTTTATTTATTTATTGCACTTACACTTTCCTCACAACTGCACTATTAATTACATTTTTAGATTTTGCACGACCGATTTTGCATTTACAGCAATGGTAAACAACATAAAAGTACCCTTCGTTGGGGACTGCATTCTCCGCTAGTGGCGCTAGAAGCTAGCTAGCACACACAGAGAAATCTGTGCTCGCACATACTCAATACGCTAGTAAAGTATCTTTGGCGGGGAGCCTTTGCGCCATCTCGTGTTTGTTTTTTTAAATCTTGAGTAGGTCGAAGCCTCAGTGGATTTTAATAAGGATTTGTTACTAAATAAAATGAAAAAGAAACAATCAAGACGTAAGTGTTGTGTTCTTAATTGTGAAAATATATATGGTCAAAATCTAGAACTATAATTTTGCCGTTTTCCTAGACAATCTTACGAATTGCGGAGAGGAAGCGAAAATGGATTGTAGCAGTGCGTCATCAAAGGTAATCACTTTTTTCTTTTTTAGATCTCAAATCATTATTAAATCCCATAAAACATATGATAATTGCCATTTTGTTAAAAACAATACATGTCTTTTAGGTTTTGCACACATAACGACAGACGAAGTGATGAAAAAATTTACTGGAACAGACTTTTTTTTCCAAATTTTAATCAAATTTATTGTTCCTGGATAGTGACGGTTTTATTGTAGGTGCATTTGTGCAGTGAGCTCCCATAAAAATTCCTAAAAATACCTATTAGGTGTTTACTATACATTACATTATCATTATAGATAGAATGTTCCGATATCTAACGGTCTCACTTACAGCTTGTTAGATGTCGCGAGATTCGCCAGCCCTAGAATTTATCAGATTTATTTACGGGATATTAAATCTGCAACTCTAAATACATAGGGAGTTCAATTTACCTACTGCACACATCAGAGGACCGTTTAACCATGTGTTAGAAAGAGAGGACTCGGGCGCGTGAAACAGGAGATTTCTATACGCATGTATATCAGATTTGCGTGCATTGCACGCGATATACATGCGAACTGTACGAACCGTATCTGAAAATGCTGAACTTTTAAAAGAATGTATTTTTGACACTGCGGGAAATGATTACAATACAAAAAATCGGGCTCAAATGTTATTGTACTATTTAAATAACGATTACTTTAAATACTGGCTCGCGTTTTTCGCCAAGGTGCCTCATTGTTATCAAAGTAGTTCCCGAATAGCAAAGGTATTACATAATCGCTATTGATAACCGCTTGGCGGTTTGGTGGTTCCTTTCTCGATTTCCTACTTATATGTTACTGACAGAGATCGTATCGATAAAGATGTATACGCCATAGAGTTCATTCGGCATTTGTCCTGAATTGGCGTACCGTGTACGGCACTGATGAGAACTAATAAGTTCGAAACAGCTGTATGTCGGTTGGTTCCGATCCGGGACAAATATCGAATCCTACCTGTGGCGGGTTTTATTTTTTGAAAGAAATTTTGCAATTATTTATAGATCGAATTCTTCTTCGAATCGATCGAGTACGTCAATCACGTAATTCATGTTTTTGCGAATTCAAAAAACAGACGAATGGATTTCCTATATAAATACCTTGGGCTTGGACATAGGTAAGTTTATTTTAATTTTTCCTTTATTATTATTTTATCCAGGTTAGCACAAGATAGGAGAAGCTGGAGGTTAGCGTCCAACCAGTCTTAGAACTGATGACCTAATGATGATGATTATTTTATCAATTGCACCGCCAGACAATAATTTCACCGGCCGCCGCTGTTCCTGGGAAATATAGTCAACCTGCATTTTTTTAAAAAGTTTCTGCTAAGAACAGACTTCTGATATTTCTTATGAAGATGAAACTTGGATTACCTTTCGCTGTAATTGGCTGTGTGTATACAGTATCCCCTACTTTTACTATAAATATTTTTTCAAGTGCTTTGAAGACGTTAGTTGCTAAAACAAAAAAACGGATATTTTGACCATCAAAAGAGGCTATTAGAGAAACATTGCCTCAAAGTTTTTTAAGCTACCCGATCTGTCGAGCAATAATTGATTGCACTGAACTTCGTACTGATACACCAGCAACAGTCGAAAAGAAAATGTTGATGTATTCAACTTACAAATCTAACTTTAAGTCTGTTCTCAGCAGAAACTTTTTTTTAAAATACAGGTTGACTATGTTTTCCAGGAACAATAAATTTGAGTAAAATTTGGAAAAAAATGTCTATTCCAGAAAATTTCTTCATCATTTCGTCTGTCATTGTACAAAGCCTACAGAACCTGTATTTTTTTTTTTTTTACAAAACGGCAAGTATCATATGTTTTATGTATTTAATAATGATTTGAGATCTAAAAAAAATTACTAACTTTGACGACGCACTGCTACAATCCATTTTATTTTCTTCTCTAATTCGTAAGATTATCCAGGAAAACGATAAAATTATAATTCTAGATTTTGCCCATCTATATTTTCACAATTAACAACACAATACTTACGTCTTGATTGTTTCTTTTTCATTTCATTTAGTAACAAACCCTTATTAAAATCCATTTATAACATATGAGATGACACTGCGGATTCGACCTACTCGAGATTAAAAAAAAAACAAACACCAGATGACGCAAAGGCTGTCCGCTAAAGATACTTTACTATTAGCGAATACACCGACAAAATTAGCCACATTTTATTACTTTCGCTGTAAATAACGAAAAGCCGGGAAACTCTGGGTAAACCCAATTATGATGTACACCACATATGGGTAAACGCTGACAATTCCCTGTTATCTAAACGCGTGATGCATTAGGAATGTATAAAAGAACCTACTTACTGATTACATGAAGATATTTATTGACGCGGTGGGTTGGGCTTGCCTGCAAAAAGAATAGTTATAGATAGGTTATTTCTTCACTTCATATAAAAATACAAAACACATAAACGCAACACACAAAATGTATATTCAAATATTTTTATTAGCATTTAGTAACGTAACATTTTGGTGACAGTATTCACTAACGTACAGAATAGCAAAAATAATGGATAATAATTTTTTTGTACATTATTTTATTTAGTTATCTTATTAGTCTATACAATTTTCCGTAATTCTTCTACTCGTATTAATTCAGTCCCGTATGAATCAAAATTCCTATAGCGTTGTATATACAACACTCTTTGTTAAATAAATGTGTACTTATCAAAACAAATAAATAATTCACTATTTGTTATTCACTATGTTTTCATTTGACAATGCGGTGGGCAATCACTTCAGTACCAGAAACTTCCCTAATAAAAGTCAAGCCCTTGTTTAATCTAGCGCCTGCGACATATAGGGTGTCTCAATTGAATCTATAGGATTTGAATTGCACACCATTTGTGTTATGTCAAAAATAGGGCGTCAATACTTAACGACCGTCATCTACAAACCATACGACGTCAATATGCCGCGATTAACAGTTCAACAACAACTGTTTTATGAAAGTGAGCGATCATTTACAATTACATTAAGAAAAATTCGCACAAAATTAGGACAAAATGAAGCGCATACAGAGTAACTTATTCAAGAAATTTAAGAAGGCGGGTTCTGTTATTAATAATGCAACACCAATACGTCCTCGTCGTGGTTGGTCAGATGAAAATAATGTTGCAGTGAGAGAAAGTATACGGGCGTATTCAAACACATCAATTCGACGTCGTGCACAACAATGGAATCTGTCAAGAGCCACCACGCATCGGATTTTAAAGAAAGATTTGCATCCGTCAACATACAAAATTCAGTTAACACAACAATTAAAAGTTACAGACCATTCTCGCACTCGATTAATCGTTTTTCTTTAAATATTGCCTTTGTATTATTTGCTGTACAATATTCGTAAGCGAAACGATTACAAGTATGCCATCAATTGCCTCCCGGACTGGATGAAAACTACTTTATTTAAATACATACTATTCATAGGTGTATTACCATTTTCCACGTCACTGGGACAACAAAAGGCGACGATAAAGGAAAGGCATTCAATTTAAAAAAATCGATAAAATGGCACTTAAAACTTGGTGTGTATTTCCCAATAGATAAAATTGGAGGACCCATATTTTTTTATTATCATATACCCTAACACGGGAAGTATATCTACAAATTATTCTTCTAGTAGTACTCGCAGAACAACTTTCTTATGGTAACACCTTTCTGCTAAACAATTTGATGAAATAATTTTGCAGCAGGAAGGAATGCAAATTATGTTATTTTAAATAACATACAACGCACGGGATTTTAACAATGTGTGGGATACACATTGAAAGAAGGGAGACAACACCCATTCCCACTGGCATTTCCAGTGCTGGCGCTTGGAATCCGGCCAATCAGTACCTAATTGCGATTGCTCGACCACCGTTATATTGGGAGCATTTGTATGATCAATTTATCGCTTGAACTGGTAATGGTGTAATAATAATCGCTTGAATTGATTTAATACACCAGAGGATCTAAAAATATGAAGCAAAATTTCTAAATTTTTAGATCCTCTGGTTTATTGAATCAACTAGGTACTTCCGCGATTTAACTCACATCAATCTTATAGTGTATACTATTGTCATATTTCTGCATAACGATTTAGTGTTGTAGTTGAAAAATTAAAGGCTAAAAGTGGGTTTTATTTCATATAACCTGAAATAAAAATAGCAAGTAAAAGAAATTGTAAAAGAATCTGTCAGGAATGAGGTACTCGACCTCATTCCTGACAGATTCTTTTACCAGATACTTTACATAAACTTTTACTTAACTTACGTTCAAAACTGTCTAATACTGTAATGACGTTTTTATTTCTAACCCGTATAGAACGATATCTCTGAAAAAGGGCAGTTAAATCACGGTACACTTTCTGCCTCAATAATTTTATTTTTCCATAAATAGAGATAATCCTTCTATTGTAATTATTACACTACACTAGTATTACATTATTTATTGTGAAATAGTACGCTATGCTTTTTATCATAAGTAACCATAATCTGTACAAAAGAATACTAATTAATAATACGCCAAAGAAAACTTAAATAATATATTTTTAGTGTTCCGAAAACAAATCTGACGTATGTAGGTAGATATTTTGTGTCTAACTCTGAGAAATCCGTAAAGTGACAACAGCGCAGGAATCGTAACGATAGTCGACGCACGCTTGACCAGCAGTAACCAACATGTGACGGTGTTTTAAAGGAAAATATGGCAAAATTTTATTATTTTTTAAAGAAAATAATGCCATAATAGTGTTCTGTATGACAAAATACAGTGCTAAATAATATATGTACAACTCAAAGACTTATCTTGTACATTCAAGATCAGAAAAAACAAAAGCTATTGTTTTATTTAGTTGTATTTTAAAACATTATCTTGTGAACATTCAAATACATTGAACGAAAAACAATGATAACCTATATTTTCAATTGAAGACATGAGTAAAGAATTATTACATGCGTACTTGCCTAAATTACGTAATACCTACAAATTTTAATTATAATTTAAACGACAAGTCGCGTCTCAACGAAATCCTGTTCCAGGAACAGATCAGAGAGCATTTAACGTCGACGGTAAACAATCAGGACAGACCGTTACGAGACGTTAACGTATTCTCGAAAACACCCCGTGACTGGTAGCAAGTTTTTAAGATCGTTACCGGTCACATGGCAATACGCAGGAAGCATAAGAATGACTTCGAGTAATTATCAATAATGTATGCGAGGAGCACAGGCGCATCTCGTCTGCTACTGTATGCAAATTATACAGGGTGGTACACTTTAATCGATGTGAACCGTAATATTTCGACAAACAATAAGTAAATGGCCATTTTTTATACATTGCATATACAAGGCCAGGCTCATAATAGTTCGGCCAGGCACTATTTTACAATTAATATATTTAAATAAAAATAATAACAATAACACTATCAAAACTGTTTTATTAAAGGGTAATATGGGTAATAGATACAAAGTATAAACTTTTAACTTAAATACGATGAAATATTGCTATGCTATGATGTGGCGGTAACAAGTTTGTTAATAAAAACATTAAGATTCGCGGTTCAGAATAGTTCGGCCTTTTCATCAAAACTGTGGCATCACTGTGTTCATAAAAATTCTGGCAGGCATTGTATCTACTAGATTAGCGCACTCTTCGGGAACCGTGCTGCCCCAAATTTCTGCGTAATTTGGTGCGTAGATCGTTAAATGAACAGGCTAGATGCTTGTGCAACTGTTTTTCATTTCATACCACAATGTTTCTATTGGCGAGAGGTCTGGACTGCTAGAGGGTCATTCCATAACAGGGACATTATGTTCTGTAAACCAAGCTTTGACAGTTTTTGCTGTGTGACACGCAGCACCATCCTGCTGGAAAATGTACTGCGCGTCAGTGTCTTGACATATTGGTATTGACGGCAATAAACTGCCAAAATTTCTTTATATTTTTCTGCCATCACAGTACCGTCTATGAAACGCAATTTTCCTACGCCCATACCACTCATACACCCCCAGATCATAAGAGACTCAGGGAACTCCACTTTCCTAACCAAACAGTCAGGATAATAAGTTTTCTGTGGGGTTCTTGACACACGTTTTCTGGTATCACCCAAACAGATTTCATATTTGGATTCGTCACTCCAAATTACCTGGTGCTATTGTTATAAAGTCCAGTGCCTATATTCTATGGCCCACCATAACCGATTGATATTCTGTCGTTTAGTTAATAGCGGTTTTTCTCTTGCCTGAAGGAGAAACCGATAGGTTCAAAAGTAAAATGTAAAGAATCAAACTTTTCCTTGTAAAGTTTGATTCTTTGCATTTAAATTAGCTTCAAATAAATTAGCTGTATGATTATCTTATGGGTGTTGATAATATTTTACCGCTAGAACAAACTGTTTTATTTAACAAAAATTTTTCCTTTTGAATAATTCTTCAGCTTTGCCAACAGATGAAAGTTCGGAAGGGCCAAATCAAGTAAATAGGAGGAACAGTCGATCAATTCAAAGCCCGACTCGACAGAGAATTTTTCCACCACAACCAAATATATGTGAAAAGAATCAGTGCATTACCTTGCGAACTTTCCTGCTACTAGAACTAGAACTAGAGACTTTTCTCAAGCAATTTTCCATAATTTTTGGTTCCGTAGTTTACTTAACAATATTTTACAATATCCTCCTGTCTCCTTTTACCCTTTTATATATAGCCTATAACAATCACTTCATCTTTGTCCCAGAAAATAGATTCAAGAATTTTTCCTGGTTATAGAATTTACACTTGCCACTTGCTGAGACATGGGGGAATAGTCCGCGATATTTTGGAGGCAGAAATAGGAGTGAAGAAAGGCAGAGGTAGGCCTAGATTAGACTACTGCTCGCAAATAGTAATGGATGTAGGTTGTAGCACAATTAGCGAAATGCGTAGGTTAGCACAAGATAGTAGAAGCTGGAGGTTAGCGTCCAACCAGTCTTAGGACTGATGACCTAATGATGATGATAGAATTTACAATTTCTTTGGTCGAGGAGAACTAGCATCGTTCCATTACTTTAATTGTTATTCTGCCTCTGGATTTGAATACAACTTATCTATTTAAAAAAAACAGCAGCAATGATTCGTAAAGGTATAGCTATGGAGGAGTTAACGTTGGAAAGTATTGTTTCTATAGTTTTAACACTGCGGTCCACTTTTCATTTTTGGTAGATTACTTAATAATTTACCAAAGGCGTAAAGACGAGGATTGGAAAATCGATACTAGATGTATAGAGTGCGGCATAGAAACCTGACGATTTTTGATTGATGTATACTATTGACTGATTTAGCTGACGTTGTGGATGTTAAAGGTGGGGATAGCATATCTGACGCCATTTCAGATGCCGTGGAGCCATGGAGTAATCAATGGGGCGTTCGTAATTGAAACATTTTTTTAAAGAACGGTGAATCAATTATTATAGCACTACAATTATTTCACATGCATTTTGGAATCCCTCCCTACGGTGTAGTTCCCAGTCATAACGCCAAAAAATTATAGGTTTTGAACTTCCGACCGAGTGGTCCTACATATAAGAAAAAGCCACCGGGTGCGATTTGTACAGTGAGGAACTCCTTAAACCATTGAAAATGTTAGAGCTGCAGTTCATCACAATCCACGCTATTCAATCAAGAGACATGCTAGTGCCTTGTAAATTTCAAATCAAAGCCTACGCAGGATATTCCACAAAAACTTGACCTTTCATCCATATAAAATGGTGGTTGCTCAACAGCTCCAACAGTTCAAGTGATGAAGCAAATGTCCTCGACATTCCGCGTATGACAGACGACTTCATATCATATTGAGTTATCTGGTTTCATGGACATTTAATTTTTCGAAAAGGCGATATTCCTTGTCCTGTCAGTTCACCCGGACCCGGAATTTAACCTTTGTCAACTTCTGGTTATGGAGTTCCGGATGAAATCATGGCAATTCCTGAAACAATGATCGAGCAAGTAACAAGAAATCTTCGAGGCCGAGTAAACCAATGTTTGTAGAACGGTGGAACACATATCACTGATATCCTTTAAAAAAAAAATGAAATGGCATAATAGTAGGCTAAAAATAACAACATCATATCAATAAAACGTTAAAAAATAAAGGCTCTATTTCATTTCAAAAAACCGTCAGGTTCCTTTGTCCCACCCTGTATAAATACCTATAAGTTTCGTTCCAAGAGAATTTCATACACACAATTTTTAGACGCACCCTGTTCGCTAACAATAGGCGTATAAATCACATCTCGCGATGGGTCTCACACAAAAATATTATGGTAATTTCCTCTTCCATCCGTGCATTATAAAAAAAAAGCCGGAAGGTTATTGTCTGGCTCGATTCTTAGGGAAATTCCGTTCCTATTAGACTGCCGTCTGACGATACGATTGAGGAATTTCTGGCAGGAAGTTGTGGAATAAACAACGTAGCTGCATCTATAAAATCATTGTTAAGCGCTACTACAAGGTGTCTACGAAATGGGTATTCAAAGCAGATAGAGTAAATCGAAATGTGACGAAAACTCTAGCTCTAACACTTTTTCTTTAAAGCGTCTTCTGAAGGTGGTACAGCCTCTTAAAGGAGTGGTCCAAAAATAATTTTTATTAAATAACTTTAAAACGATTCGGTTAATTATTACTCGTAAACGCTTTACATTTAACAATATGCCATAGAAAACATGTGAAAATAAAGGGTGGTCCAACCATAATGCACGATGTTAATTGTGAGTCACACCTTAACGTCAAGTTTTTTGCCCAACTTAATTTGACATTTCTTTGTTTCAGTTTTTGACAAATTCAACCATGGAGAGGTACACAATTGAGCAGCGCGTTAAGATTGTTACGAAAAGCCTTTTACGAAAATGGGCGTTCAAATCAAAATGCATTTCGTGCACTTCGTGACTTTTTTGGTCAGCATAATCGACCAAATGTGTCCACAATCGGGAGAATTGTGCGCAAATTTCAGCAAACCGGGTCTGTAGGAAATGTGAAAACACCTGTGCATGCTCGCCCAGTTCGTTCTGCGGAAAACATTGCTGTTGTTCGCGATAGTGTAGCAGAAGAGCCGTCGTCGTGCCCAACAATTGAACATCTCACGAACATTACTGATGCGAATTTTGAATAAAGATTTGAATTTACACGCTTACAAGGTACAATTAACTCAAGAGCTGAAGCCTACTGACCATTTCAAGCGTCGTCAATACGCCGAATGGTTGGTTGACAGAGTGAATGGTGACTTTACAAAGAAAATAATCTTCAGCGACGAGGCACACTTTCACCTCAGTGGATTCGTTAACAAGCAGAATTGCCGCATTTGGGCAAATGAGAATCCACGAGTGATTGTTGAAAAGCCGATGCATCCACAAAGAGTGACTGTTTGGTGCGGTTTATGGGCTGGCGGCGTCATCGGGCCGTACTTTTTCGAAAATGAGGTCGGCCAAGCAGTTACCGTGAATGGTGTTCGCTATCGCGAGATGATAACGGACTTCTTGTGGCCAGAAATTGAGGATATGGACCTGGACGATATGTGGTTCCAACAGGATGGTGCCACTTGCTACACAGCCGACGAACGAAACAATGGCACTTTTGCGCGAGAAATTCAATGGCCGTGTTATCTCACGTCGTGGCGATGTTAATTGGCCGCCACGATCATGTGATTTGACACCGTTGGACTTCTTTCTTTGGGGATATTTAAAAGAAAAAGTGTACGTCAATAAGCCAAGAACAATTGAAGAGCTAAAGGATGCGATAATTCGGCACATTAACGACATTGAACCTCAATTATGTCTCAGAGTCATTGAAAATATGGACCATCGGATAGAGGTATGCCACCGAAGCCGTGGCGAGCATTTGGCCGATATTTTGTTTCACACATAATTGTCATAGATCCTTCTATCATAATAAAAAATATTAAGATAATTCTCTGAAAACGTTTTGTTTTATTTACAATTAACATCGTGTGTTTTGGTTGGACCACATTTTATATTCAGGAATGTGAGAAAATAGTCGGGGGTAAATTTAACCCTACTTAATTTTAATCTCACTTTTTTATTATTATCTACTACTGGACAACATAAACCCGTTAGTTGCCATTTACATCGAGCTATACGAGGTCTGTTCAAAAAGTCACGGGAATTTTGCAATTTCGCGAGTTGTATTAGTCCGATTTGGACTAATACAAACTACGACTAGAGAAGTCGCCGATGATGTTGGCATATCAATTGGCTCATGCCATAATTTTTTTTCCGGTGTATTGGATATGAAACGTGGTAGCAAACTTTTTACCAAAATTGTTGAATTTGGAACAAAAACAGCGGCGAATGGAAGTAGCTCAGGAGTCGCTAAATGAAGTTAATAACGATGCAATATTACTGAAACGTGTCATAATAGGTGATGAAACATGGGTTCACGGATATGACATCGAAACTAAAGCTCAATCGTCCCATTCTGAATCGCTAAGACCGCAAAATGCTCGACAAGTGTGGTCGAATGTGAAGGTTATGCTCACTGTGTTCTTCGATTTTACCGGCATAGTGCAACATGAGTTCTTGCCACAAGGTTAAAACATCAATAAGGAGTACTACCTACCCTTAAGTTCAAAGCCGCTTAAGTGAAGCAATTCGAAAAAAACGCCCGGTTTGAATGGCTTTTGCACCACGATGCATGGCCTGTTCGTGAATTTTTGCCCAAAAACAATACGTTAATGATGCCCCAAGCTCCACTTTCGCCAGATGTGGCTCCGTATGACTATTCTCTGTTCCCAAAAATAAAGATAACCCCAAAGGATCGTCGTCTTGCAAGCATAGATGAGATTAAAAGCACATCGCTGAGAGAGCTACACGCTATCCCAAAGATCGAGTTCCAGAAGTGTTTCGGGGATTGGAAGAAGCGTTGACATAATATCTACTAGGGATTATTTTAAAGGGGATAAGATTGATGTAGAATTCTTTCCAAAAAATTAAAATTCCCGTTATTTTTTGACCTCGCATACAGTTGACAAAAATATGAAACATTTTCGTTTCGAAAAGTGCTGTATACTGTTATCCTAAATGTAGTTAAAAATCAATATCGCAGTATTAATATCCAAACACCTACCCAAGGCTTAAATTAGCTTGATGTGGGCGCCCTTGATGAACCCTTTTTTAATTGCGTAAACTGCGACCAATTTTATCCCTGATTAGAGGCTGTCAACAGCACTCCCCTTACATTGTTCGGTTGTATCCGGATTTGGTTACAACATTATTTCGTTGGGGTATCTAAAGTAAATACTCAGTTCAAATATGCACACATTGTGTACACATATATTTGAATTGTAGTAGTATACAGTTTATATACATGGTTATAAACAAATATTTATGTCCAAGTAGGAATACAATTCTTTTAACATATGATAAACTCGAATTAATTAATCGAATAATACATCGAATTAGACAGTTTTCCGAATTGGTTTTATCTCTGGTTTGGTCTCTAGTTTCTTTACATAATTAATTCATTCGACGGTTTTCTTCGATGAGGAATCGTTTGATGCCCCAAATAAAATTGTATATGGATTCGCTAGACACTTTTCCAGTGTCTTGGAGAAAAAAAAAAGTCATTGGGTGCTAGCTCAGGACTGTACAGCGGATGGCGCATTAATTTGATTTTTTAAGTGTTCAAACATTCGGTTGTTAGACAAGATGTGTGAGAGCTCGCCTCGTGTCTAAGCTTGCCTCAATTTCACACTATGTCACATGACGATCTTGCATTATCAGTTTTTGCACAGCATGAATGTTTTCTGGCACAACAACTGATTTTGGACGACCTTCACGACATTCGCCAGTAAGCGGATGGCGGCCACGATTAAATTCGTTATATCAGCGTTTCACAGTGGCAGAGGATGAGGTTTATCGCCAAAAGTGGAAATAAGTTGATCGATGCACTCTTGTCTTGATAATCCACGTCGAAACTCGTAATAAATCATTGCACGAAAATGTTCTCGAGTTAATTCCATTTTTTTCGCTGAGATACAATTTTGAAATCACCGTAAACAACACAAATCGCGCTTAAATGATAAAATGTCCTGAAGACGGTTATGGTCACAAATTTCAAGCTTTAAATTGAAAATGTCAGAAAACTTGAGCCTTGGCAACATTTATGGTAGACATACTGCTGTCACGTCACGTGAAGTAACGTGATGATATCATGGGATGTCACGTCACGTCACAAAAGTATGGTACAAGTTTTCCCATGTATTTTAGTTTACCAGAGCTACACTGACGTGAGTGGGAGGGTATCAAGAATAGTCTAGATTCCGCAGCTACGGACGTTTTAGGACACGAGAGAAGGGAAGCTAGGAAGCCCTGGATAACGGACGAAATCTTAAACTTAATACAAAAGAGACGAGACGAGGAAGGACTGAAAACTTAAAGTGGGTAATCATTAGAAAGTGTAGAAAAGCGAAAACACAATGGATAGAGGATAAATGCAAAGAAGTAGAGGATAAGCTCCAAGGAGGTAAGACCGATGAGGCTTACAAAATAATTAAGAGGAACTTCAGGGATATAGGACCGATAAGTAGAAACGTTAGGAGTCAATCGGGGGACATACTGATCGGAAGAGAGGAGAAAGCGGATAGATGGAAGCAGTACTTAGGAAATTTATACGAGGGTCAGGAATTAGGAGAATATTAGAGGAAAAATCTAGCATCGATAGGGAAGATGTAGGAAAACCTATATTGAGAGAGGAATTTGAAATAGCACTAAGGGGGTTAAAGAACAATAAAGCGCTGGGTGTAGATAAAATACAGGCGGA
Organism: Rosalia funebris; assembly: GCA_037954035.1. NCBI lineage: Eukaryota > Metazoa > Arthropoda > Insecta > Coleoptera > Cerambycidae > Rosalia > Rosalia funebris. The sequence continues at coordinate 15,473,156 of JAZFAV010000022.1, forward strand.
AATTTTGAAATGTGCGGGACGGAAAGTAGTAAATAGGATATTTGAACTGGTAAAATACATATACGAAACGGGCGAGATGCCGGAGGATTATAAGAGGAACATTATCGTTACTATACCGAAAAAGAGAGGAGCCGACAAATGCGAGAACTTTAGAACGATTAGCCTAACTTCCCACGCGTCAAAAATATTAACCAGAATAGTGCAGAAGAGGATGGAAAATAGAGCGGAGGAAATACTAGGAGAAGACCAATTCGGGTTTAGGCGAAATAGGGGAACTCGCGAAGCTATTCTGGCGCTAAGAGTAATGTTAGAGAAAACAATAGAAAAAGGAAAGAACGCTTATATAGGATTTGTAGATTTAGAAAAAGCTTTTGATAATGTAAGATGGGAAAAAATGTTCGAGATACTAAAGAGCGCGGGAATGAAGTATAGGGATAGGAGAGTAGTACACAATCTATACAAAGAGCAAACTGCTGTTATAGAAGTAGAAGGCGAAAGAAGGGAAGTATGTATTAGGAAAGGAGTAAGACAAGTATGTACGCTATCACCGCTAATTTTTAATCTGTACATCGAAGAGGCGATTAATGTGGTAAAAGATAGAGTGGATTTCGGGATTAAAGTACAGAGACAGAAACTAAAAATGCTGAGATTCGCGGATGATATAGCAGTATTAGCATTTAGTAAGGAGGAATTAGAATCAGCGTTGAACGAAATGGAGGCAGTGTTGACAGAGGAATACGGAATGAGGGTGAATAAAAACAAAACTAAAGTGTTAGTGTGCAGTGGGTGCGAGAGCAGAGCAAAAACGAAAGTACAAATTAATAATGAAAGATTGGAGGAAGTTAAAGACTTCACTTATTTAGGAAGTAAAATAAATTGGGATGGAAGAAGCGATAAAGATATAAAACAAAGAATAGCGCAGGGTCGAGTAGATTTTAACAAAAAGAAAGCACTTTTATGCTCGGGGGTACTTAGAAACAAGGAAGAGATTTTTGAAAACAATGTATGAAGCACGGCACTATACGGTTGCGAAACCTGGACGGTAGGGAAAGCAAGTAGAAAGAAATTAGAAGCTTTTGAGTTGTGGTGTTACAGAAGAATGATGAAAATACCGTGGACTGATAGGGTTAGAAACGAAGAAGTATTAGAGATAGTCGGCGAGAAAAGAAGTATGTGGAAAAACATAAAGAAGAGAAGAGATAGAATGGTAGGCCACTTGCTGAGACATGGGGGACTAGTCCGCGATATTTTGGAGGCAGAAATAGGAGCGAAGAAAGGCAGAGGTAGGCCTAGATTAGACTACTGCTCGCAAATAGTAAGGGATGTAGGTTGTAGCACAATTAGCGAAATGCGTAGGTTAGTACAAGATAGGACAAGCTGGAGGTTAGCGTCGAACCAGTCTTAGGACTGATGACCTCATGATGATGATGACACTGACGTCACCTCACACTCTCAATTTCACGCAACGGGCAGCACACGTGATATCACGTAAACAGAAGTCTGGACGAACGCATTCTAGGCGCGGCGTGAATTCACGTTTCAACAAATCAGCAAATCCAAATCGTCCAAAAAAATAGTTGACGAACTCCTTATAGAAAAAGTGAGGGGGCATGAATGTTTATAAAACACTAAACATCTTCGGGTCTTTTAATAGCTGAGGGTACAATGTATGAAATTCCCCTAATTGCTTCTTCTGTTTATCTTATATGATGTACCCACACCCGTTTCGAACTCTCTCCTTCAATTACAAGGAAACTAGCCACTATTTCTTCTTCCCACTCCGAATCACTACTTGAAGAGGCCATCTTGTCAAACACACACTGCTGGTTTCAGTACCTATCCACATACATGATAAGCCTTTTTGGCAAACCGTAATACCAGTGTGCACCTAAGCATTATATCACGTGACGCGAGACAGCACATGACAGCATGTGAGCTCAAGTGACGTGACAGCAGTGTGTTTCTACCTTTAGTGTTGCCAAGGCTCAAAATATAAATAGTGCCCCTCGTATTAAGATCGCCAGTGTTTGTAATGTCACAAAATTTTAATATAATATCTAACACTTGTGATTTGAACAATTGTATTCAACGAGTTACTATTTTTAGGGTAACAAATTTTTAATGTCGTGTAAGTTATATATATATATATATATATATATATATATATATATATATATATATATATATATATATATATATATATATATATATATATAACTATGAAAAAATGTGTAAAGAAACTCATTTTTATACATTATTTATAGTAAAATTTATTTGGTTTGCTGTATTGTGATGATGTATATAAAATGCAAATAAGAATGGTCAAGTTTGAATGTATCAAATTCGTATAGAATATTCAGTCTTACACAGGCTTGAGAAGTGACCAGACCTATTTTTCCTTATACTGTAAGAAAATGATTAGTGATTCGTTAAAAGCATTATTCTCATTATCAGTATGGTTAAAAGCGGTGAACTTACTGTGCCAGAAAGAAGTAAAATTGTGTTGCATCATTCGCAAGGACATTCATAGGTGAAAATTTCTAATATTATGAAGTGTTCGAGAAAAGCTGTTCAAATAACCATAAATAGATTTAAGGAAACAGGTTCCTATGAAAATAGACCAAAATCAGGAAGAAAACGTGTAATCACTCCCAGAGTGCATGGCTTTCTAGTAAGAAGTGCTCTTACACAGCGGACAAAATCATCTACAGACCTCGCTGGTGATCTGTGGGAGCACCAGAAAATTAAAGTCACTTCCAGAACAGTTAGAAATTATCTAATACCAGCAAAGTTATACGACAGACGAGCTCGTCGTAAGCCATTATTAAGTGAGCGTTATAAGAAACTTCGATTGGAGTGGACAAAACAACATGTAAATTGGACACTTGATGAATGGGCCAAGATTATTTGGTCTGACGGGTCCAATATTGAGGTAGGCATCGTTATGGTTTATCTAGTAATCATTAATAAACAAAAATATTGCTAAGCAATTATTTCAATTATTATATGAAGTTTTACATTTTATAAAATCATTAAATCAAATGTGTATTTTTTGTACTTTTACCTTAGAGATTTGAGCAAGCTGAAGGCACTTTTGTAGGACGTAGACTGAACGAGGCTTTTCTTCCCGAGTGCACATACCAACGGTAAAGTTTGGTGGTGGCAGTATTATGATTTGGGGTTGTATGACTGCCAGGGGTGTAGGAGAAACCCTTTTTGTGCGAGGGTCGCATGAATTCAAAGCGCTATACTGCCATGTTAAGCGAAGTTTTAGAACCTTCGATACTAAAATTATTTGAAGAGAATGACCCTGATTATGTTTTCCAGCAAGATAATGCTCCTTGCCACAAAGCAGAACGGAATGGATTGGTTTAGTAATAATGATGTTCCCCTGTTTCCGTGGCCACCTCAATCTCCAGACTTGTCGCTAATAGAAAATTTGTGGTCGATATTAAAGACGAAATTATCTATTTATAAATGTAAATCGAAAGGAATAATTGTAGAAGAAAGGGGAAAAATTTCGGCCAACTTGTGGGCAGTATGCCCAAAAGAGTTCGTGCAGTGATTAAAGTACGAGGAGGTGTCACAAAGTATTAAGTAATATCTCTTAAGTTGTTAATAAAGTTATATATACTCATATTTCCCTTTATAATATTTAGAATCTTAACAAATGTATAGGGTGCTCCATTTTACATTTTTCCATGGTTGTATATATATATATATATATATATATATATATATATATATATATATATATATATATATATATATATATATATATATATATATATATGTTAACGAAGTATTCCATTGTTTATTTATGTCAAAATTATTCAGAGGTAATTATTTTTTAATTATATACTGTACACATATAAATATATTTATTTGTATTCCATATTTTTGTCCTATAAATAGATTTCTTTCTGCTCGGCAATGAGAGCATTATTATTGTTAATTATTATACGTTTATTACTATCTCTTGACTTCAGTCTATTCCCTCTAATAGTTTTTAGATATACGAGAATTGCAAGTAATATACAGTCTTTGTATTATGTTCGTAGAATAGTTTACTTAAAACAAAACAATGTTAATGCGTTCCGCTCGAAAGATAAAGGGATACATTTCAGAACCGAATTTAGTTTTTTATTTTATTTGCAATTTACATAACGTGCAAACGTAATCTAGCGAAGTCGGCTGTGGAAGTAAAAAGGCTTGTAGCTGCTTTGGTCCTTCAAGAGATAGCTAACTGGTGTCACGCTAAAAATATTTTAATGCCGCTTCGTGTCGTGCCCAAATTACAATTTAAGGTTGAATTTAATGATTACATCTAGATTGAGTCATCTTGTAGTGTATCAAGCTTAAGTCTGTGTTGCGCTATAGGCAACGATTCTTTGGAATTTTTCACTGCATTCCATATGTTCTCCAAGCAAATTCTAATCAGTATAAACTTAGCAGAACAACTTTGAAGAATGAAAAAATGTATAGGCTTATTATTTGCCGTTAATTAATCGTGAGTGATAATCTATCAAAAAAAATGTTTGTTAATAAAAATAAAAAAGACTTATGGGGGTCAGTTTTCGTTCGGGACTTTACCGTTCGCGTTCTTTTAATTAATCGTGACGTCTTCGGATTTGCCGTGATAATTTTGAAATTTTTCATTACGAATTGTGAATTTCTTCCCGGGAAATTAGCAGAGCAGCTATGAATCTCGTTTGAAAATGGCTTTTACAGCTCAATTTTCCTACAGAAATTTACCATTCCCGTTCTCGTAATTAATTGTGACATCTTTGATTTTTCCCTTGGGAACTTAGCAGAACAGCCATTAATCTCGATTTAAAATGTCTTATGGGGGTCAGTTTCCATTCAAGAATTTGCTGTTTGCCTTCTTTTAATTAATGACATCTTCGAATTCGCCGTGTAACATTTTGCAGTTTTCTCAGATTTTTTTATTTTGTTCCCCATAACTTAGCAGACAGCTATTAAATCTTAATTAATTCGTCGTCTGGTCTTTTATGGAGATGTAAATTATCAATTTTCTTTCCTGTATATGTATTTTATTTCGTTACTTCTAATTTTGAGTTATTTTACTGATATTGAAAAATAATTGTTTTTTCAAATTTCGTTTATACCATTTGTTTACGGTTAAAAAGCGGGAAATTCCTACATACTTACTTTTAACAAAAAACTTTTTTTTTATAGATGTTCTGCTAACTTCATGTGAAGTCAGCACAGAACACTCAATTTTTTTTTAATCAAAAACGGTTAAATTAACACTTTCACGATTAATTAACGGCTAATTAACGGCAAATAATAAGCCTATATATTCTTCCATTGTTCAAAGTTGTTCTGCTAAGTTCATACGAATCAAATTCTAGCGCCAATGACTATTTAAAATTTCCATATTTAATTTTTTGTCTGGTTCAAATCGTTACGATACACACTACACAAAACGCTATTATATTAATACAATAAAATAAGTATTAAACAGAACTAAACTTATATAAGAATGTATTGTATATCCGATATAAAAATGTTAACAAAAAACCAATCCATTCATTTTACCTTTCGACATTGAACAGCCTTAAACCACTCGAGTTTTTACATATTATGAAGTGTTTGTATTAATCGCTATCATTTATAATCGCCTACAAAAATAAATTTCCATATCTATAAAAAATATCATTAAAATGCCGAGAATAACCACGTATACATATATTAACATGACTGATTATGAGCTGTCAAAGACAGATTTTGGTGATTTTTTTTACAAATATGCCAATAGAGTTGTCCAGATGATTATAAAAATAGTTTTTCGATGACTAATATAGAAATTATTTATATTTGACAACAGAAAACTAACGGCTGCCTGTGAGCGGACATTTTTAAGGTTCGGTTTAAATATGGTCTATTTATTCTACACCAAGATAAACCAAGATAAAAATAACAGAACTTACGAAATCATTACTTAGTCCCTTCAAATTAGGAAAATTGAGGGAAATTTTTCTACCGCTAAGCGACCTATACAGAAAGTTGTGTTGGGGTTGTTTCAACATATTTTTCACCGCATCATCATTAGGTCATCAGTCCTAAGACTGGTTGGACGCTAACCTCCAGCTTCTCCTATCTTGTGCTAACCATTTTTTTTTTTTTTCACCTAGCGCATGATAAAAAAAGGGTTGTTTTTTAAATATAGACATATATATATATATATATATATATATATATATATATATATATATATATATATATATATATATATATATATATATATATATATGCGTTCTTGGCCGTTTTTTCGGTTTTTTGCGTTTTTCTGAAAAACTATGCATTTTTTGGGAAAGCATGACCTGATTTGATGTTGTATATTTTGCGATTCTCCACAATTTTTGTTCTTTTAATTTTTTTTGATAATCTGCTTAGTTGCGCCGCTAGAGCGCGCCTGAAGTATTTTTGAGCTGTTTTTCGATTTTAAGCCAAAAGTATGCATTGTAGAGAAAAATATCAAGAGATCAAAATTGTAGAAAATTTTCGACACATTTTGTTCTTTTGTTTTTTTTTAAGTCGCACGGTTTTGTAACTAGAGGGCGAAAACCGTTTTATTTATTTTTTTGTAATACTCTTGTGCGAATGAAAAAACTCTACTCCAGCGCATTGTTTTTGATTTATAGACAAAACTATGCATTTTTTGTAAAAAAAAAAGTATAAGACAATTTGTAGGAAGTTTTTTGCTCTCCAACTTTTTATGTGATTGAATTTTTCTAATAAATGCATAGTTTTTCCTACAAATCAGAAATAATGCTCTAGTGCTTTTTTTTCATTTGCACAAGAGTACTACAAAAAAAAAAGAAAACGGTTTTCGCCCTCTAGTGGCAAAACCGTGCAACTTTAAAAAAACAAAATAACAAAATGTGTCCAAAATTTTTATATCTACAATTTTGATCTCTTGATATTTTTCTCTACAATGCATAGTTTTGGCTTAAAATCGCAAAACATCTTAAAAATACTTCAGCGCGCTCTAGCGACGTAACTAAGCAGAATTTCGAAAAAATTAAAAGAACAAAAATTGTGAAGAATCGCAAAATCTGCATCAAATCAGGTCATGTTTTCCCCAAAAATGCAGTTTTTCAGATAAACGCAAAAAACCGGAAAATGGCCAAAAACGCGTATATATATATATATATATATATATATATATATATATATATATATATATATATATATATATATATATATGTCTATATCTAAAAAACAACCCTTTTTTTATCATGCGTAGGTGAAAAATATGTTGACACAATCCTAACACAACTTTCTGTATAGGTCGCTTAGTTGTAGGAAAAATTGCCCAAAATCAGTGATTTTTTGTCTAATTTGAAGGGACTAACTGTTTAAACGAGTCGAAATTAATAACTTTCTAGTACTACACCGAGAAAACAGCTTATTTGGCATCAGACAAGATTTATCTCCATTTGTTTAACGTAAATACGCTAAATTGTAACTAATGTTATGTATCTTGCCACAAAATGATTGTAATCTCTACATATGTATATAATTGGGGGAAATTATTAGCGATGTTAAGCAACGAGTTACCCCCAACCTGAAAGTTTCAAATCGAATCTTGAAGTGGGGTAAGGATATTTTACTTGCTTAACATGTAATACACGAGGGGCCTTCTTTACATCTTATCGGAAGGATGGTATGTCTTCTAAATAAACTTCGGCTAAGTTCAGGCCAGTTCTGCAAGTCCACTGAAAAACAAGTCGCTAGAAATTCTAGGCAACCTAGTTGATTGTCAGACAATTCAAACACGTTAAAAGCGCGGAGATTTTTATATTGTCCTTATTACATAATGTGGCAGGACATTGGTATAAACGCGACAGTATCGAGAGTTATATAATTCTATTAAATTAAGCGTATGAAATTGTAAATCGTATTGATTATCTGAACCACACGACGCTCGTATACATATTCACATATTAGGGTAATATGTACTTATGATTAAAACTTTATTTTAATTAAAAGAGTTTTAATCATCTCCCGATGATGCTACCTTAGTTGGTGAAACGCGCGTCGAGAAACATGTAATCGTTCGGTATTCGTGGAAAACTGCTCTCCTGTTTTAATTAGATTTTACAAAAGTTATACAATATACTGCTCATCAAGAATAGGAACAAGTCTCAAAACTGCGACATCGGACCGCCCACGAGGTGCGCAGTAAATAGCCTCCAGAAAACAGCTCTGGTCGTGCAAAAACACGAGAAAGGGGTCGAGGATCGCTGTTAGGTATAATTCAACGCCTGGCGGGGCTTTAGCCCGAGAAGTAGTTGTTTCCTACAGCGATTATGGAATAGCATTTCTAATCGGGAACCACTTGATAACCGCTTTGCGGTTTGGTGGTTCCTTTCTCGATTCCCGACTTGTAAGTTACAGACCTTCCTATAACTCAAAAACAAATAAATGTTTTTCCCTAACCGTCGTCATACTGTCTAATAAATATCGCGCAATTCTATAGAATTTGTGTCACCCTGTATAATAAATATTTCGAAATTTTGCAAACTGCTTTTCTTTTTCTTAAAGCGAAACATTCGGTCTGAATTGCCAATGCATCTCTATACGCTATAGTGAATTTAATTAAGAGATATAGATTTGTTTTTTACCGAATTTTTTGCCTTAACTGGTCGCAGTCGCTGCCAAGGGAAAAGCATCGAAAAGTGAAATCTGGGCTTTTTTTAAAGCGCGCGAATATCAAATGTAGGCGCTCCGGGATTAGGAATGTCACATTGTTCGAAAAAATCGTATTTCGTAAACCGCCTAGCTTTCGAGTGTGAAAAAGTGTAATAACTGTCTCGAATTCCTACAACCATTGTAGTGTGGCGAGAAAGAAACTCTGTCCTGACAGATCTGTTAACTTTCCTATATTATACGAAATAAAATCTTCGGCCTAATAGTATTTAAATCGTGTTTGATCATGCCGAGGTGATTCTCGGTGGAACCCGGAGCCTCTGATGGGTGATGGGGGGAGCCTCTCACACGTACCGATTTGTAAAAACCGAATTTCTTCGCACAGCCACGACCTTAGGAGCAAATAACAAATTGGGTAATTTGTTGTAGAGCCATGTTTTAAACAAAAACTAAATTATTTTTTTGCGCCTCATCACTTTGAGCGTGAAATTGGTTTGACAATCATAATTAAATCAGTAAGCTATCGCGGAAGGAACCGGGTGCCCAGTGGCGTGACACACTTTAAAGCCACAGGGAGCACAGTGGTGTGCTCAGTTGTTAGATGTTGAATCGCTTTTATTAATCCACTACTCAAAAAAAAAATTGTATACGATTTTGTTTTTAATATACAGCGTGTCCTACAATGTCTATTACAGTCAATATCTATTTTATTTGAACAGATAACAAGATGGGAAGGGGAAGCGAAGGGAAGAGATATTGTCACAGCGGCCAAACTAAACAGACTGCGCTGGGCAGGACATGTGGCCCGAGCCAATGAAGCGAACCCCATTAAAAAAGTGCTTAGCATAGAACCTGTAGGAAACAGGAAGAAAGCTAGGCCAAAGCTTAGATGGGCCGATGGTGTAACACAGGATGCCAGAAGTATCGGTGCCCCCAACTGGAGAGCAGGAGCACAAAATCGTCAGGAATGGCGGAGGACGCTTGAGAAGGTCGAAGCCCTTGCAGGGCTGTAGCACCAATGATGATGATGATGAGATAACAAGATGAACCAAAAACTGTAATTCTTCTTCTTATTCTTTCTTCTAAAGTATGTCTATGACCTGTTCCTTCTTTGATAAATATGATCGGTACTATGAGCTGGTTTTATCTGTTCTTACAGAGGACAGGTAGCTAACCTGGCCCTCTAACCCTCCTCTTTCTTCCGGGCTTGGGACCGGCAATAGTACTACTGGGCTACTCAATCCACCCAGCAGCACTGCAGGCTGAAAACGGCAACGGCACGCGGTGTTTCCAAGCGGTAACCCATCCAAGTGCGCCGAACGTTGCTTGACTTCGGTGATCGGACGAGGATCGATGTTTAACGTAGTATGGCCGTTGACCCCAAAAACTGTAATTAATTGTATAAAAGAATATATATATATATATATATATATATATATATATATATATATATATATATATATATATATATATATATATACTATATTTTTTAGTAAAGAAATGGATAACTCTTGATGTATCTTATAACCCTTTAGAAATGAACACGTGTTCCAAACGGCTGTATCCAGGATTTTTCGTAAACATATCTTGCAGTTTTATTTATGACAGTATGAATTTCACGTGTATTGTGGCCACGACTTGGGTGGTCATGGGCACGCCAATATAAAATTGACGGCACGGTGGCCTAGATGAGGATTTTGTTGCGGGACGGGCAGGATTATTGCCCTTTACCCACTCATCGCTGTAGACCCGGACAGCCTCGTGAAGGGTGAGTCTGTCATTCCCCTCGCCTCGCCCACTCCCAGCACGAACAGTACAAGGAGCGCTACTCGTAAACAGGAACAAGGTGCTTGGTGGCGATGGGTCCGAACAGACTTCCTTTTGTTCTAGCCCGTTTAACCCCACCGGCTGCGGCTGGAGCCTCTTCTGGCGCTCTTCTTGTCTTCTCATTGTCTTTCTTCACCGACTGTCGGACTGACGTTGTTGTAATTCAGGACGGAAGGTAGTCGGGGCGTTTACGGAAACCCCCAGCTCAACCTCCCAGGGTCGGGAGGCAGGAAGTGTAGCAATAAGGCCCCACTTCCTATAGATAGGTGTGGAAATATTTATGTCAGTGCACCTGTAAGGTAAGGTATGGTTATCGGGTGACATATCAGGTATATATGGCCTGGTATAATAAATAAATAAATAAGTTGGGGTGCGTATCCTGTTTTCTTACGCGAGAACTTGGAGTGTTGGTCCCTTGTGGCGGTGCAGTCCTCCCGGGTCGTAGTCAGAGGCTGCTCTTATCAGGGGATTACCGTGGTCCATCGTCCGATCGTAGAGCTTCTTCGCTCTGTCTTGGATCTTCTCCGTGACGGTCTTGTACTCTAGATCTCTTCTGATGTCGTTATTTCTGATGAACCAGGGAGCGTCCAGAGCACGTCTCAGCGCTATGTTCTCTACGGCTTGGATCTTCTTCATGTGCATCTTGGCAACGTACCCCCATGTGGTAGAAGCGTACATTAATTGGGGCTGTATTACCGGTTTTATGAGCAGCAGTTTGTTCCTTAGGTTGAGGTCCGAGTTGCATCCCAGCATTAGGCCGATTTTTGCCAGAGTGGACTTGACTATCCCTGTACGGTTCCTAATGTGGGCCTGCCACGTTAGGGACGCATCCATCGTCACGCCAAGGTACTTGACGGTGCTGGTCCATGGGATATCCTCTCCGTTGATGGTGACTTCGTTGGCTGGGGTTTCCCTGATTTTCTTGAAGGGAATGGCCTTGCTCTTGCCCGCGTTGATAGCCACCTTCCATCTGTCACACACTCCTTTAATTCGTCCGCGGCTCTCTGGAGGTATCTCGTCACCATGTGGGCTCGTTTTGACTTTGCGACGATCGCGGTGTCGTCGGCGTAGAAGGCAACATAAAGGAGCTGCGGTATCCCTGCCTCTATGATTCTGTAGTTGGAGAGGGGGTTCCTCACCTTGGCTATGACTCATCTCCGGTGAAGGAAGGATTGTATTAGGCTTACCATCGGTACTGGATATCCTTTTTCCAGCATCTTGACTAATAAGTAGTACATCATGCCAAACTCTGTCAAAGGCCTTGGCAACATGTAGGAAACTAGCTGCGGTAACGTTCTTGTGTTTGAACCTCTCTGTTACGTATTTCACCAGCCTCAAGACCTGCAGCTCAGTGAAGTGTCCTTGTCGGTAGGCGAACTGCTCATCTGGGATGACGTTCAGCTAGCGGAATAGCTTCTCGAGTCGTTTCAGGATGACTCTCTCGGCTACTTTGCTGATTGCGGGTAGTAGACTAATTGGCCTTGGTCATGGGCTTGTTGGCGTAAGCCTGAGACTTCAGAAAACCCCACAGAAAAAAGTCCCTAGGTGTTAAATCCCAAGATCGTGACGGCCAATTCTGGCCACCAAAGCGGGAGATAACACGACCAGGAAAAGACTCGTGCAAGACCGTCAATGTTTCACGGGTGGTATAGCAAGTGGCACCGTCTTGCTGAAATCACATGTCTTCAAAAGCAGTATCTTCCAATTGAAGTACAAAGAACAGGTTTATCATGGCATGATAACATTCGCCATTTACCGCATTATTTACTGCGTTACCCACCTTGTTTTCAAAAGAAAATGCTCCAATGATTCCTTCAGACCACAATGCACATCAAACAGTGGCACATTGGGGATTCATTTGTTTCTCATAAATTTTCTGAGACGCAAATGCGGTAATTTTGCGAATTAACGAAGACATCAAGGTGACAATTCGTCGTCAAAGATGATTTTTGTTCACTGATCCAATTTCTGAACTCTCTTCGCAATGTTTTGAGCTTTGTAAGCATGGAGATGCAAATCTTTAGTGAGAATACAGTGAAGAGTGGCTGTTGAAATGTCCAATTCTTGTGCACGATGACGAATCGAGGTTCCTGGACCCTCGACCACACTCTCGCGAACTGAAGTGATATTTTGTTCTGAACGATCACTACGAGCTCGTGTCGTGTGTTTTACATCAATAGCCGAACCAGTACTTTAGAATTTTTCGATAATTTATTCTTTTCACAGTTGATACATTAGAATCGTAGCAACAAAAATTCGTGGTTGCGATTGTTTTACAGTACGTCTTCGCATATCTGGCCAACATCTGTTTCAGAGTGTAGTTGGATTAGGGAGTTTTCAGTCCATATATTTTTCTACAAACTGGCGTAGTCTGGGGTTCTTCAGTTTATGTAACGGAATAAAACTTGCCAAAAAAGCTACCGCGAGGTCATAGAAAAATAGAGTGTCATCGTTATCGCAGCCGCCAGAGGAAGCATGGCTTTTCACATGTCTTGTGACATGATTTTTTAGACGAATTAATAATTCCTTCACACACATTATAACATCATTCTTCAAACACAGGACGTGATCCGCAAAGCCGCATAAACAGTGAAAAGAGCGACGAGAAACCAACCCATAACATACCTCTGTGTAACATGCAGTGGCAATGTCGTTGCTATAGAAACGGACATCGGCAGCGTATCGACTGTTGGTCCGTCTCTGTTGCGACTCATCGGAATAAACGCTTTACTGAATGATTAATAGACCTGTATAATCGGTGCCGGGTACATATGGCTTGGGTATGGGAAGGTGTAGCGGGGGCCTCGAGCACGTGACGCAGAATTCAATTCACGCTGATTTAATCTGACTTTCCACTTTTTCAAGTACAGATGGTACATAGCTGCGCACTGGGGCCCTAGTCGGTAATGAGTATTTAGGATTGTATTTCTTCCAAAAGTCCTTAAATGCTGCTGTGTCAAGTAATATAAGTGGTAAATGACAGGTAATTAACATGAGAAGTGGATCAAAAATGAACTGTTTCCCGTGGCAGGCTGTTTTTTATATGAATATGTTTCGTACCTACTATTTATATGTCTTTTGCGGTCTCTCTTGTCCCAACACAATAAATCTTTTTCACAAACTTTACACACTATTTTCGCCTCATCATAGATCAAATCTGCAAAATCCCGTATAAACTTATTCAGTAACATATAAGTCGGAAATCGAGAAATGAACCACCAAACCGCCAAGTGGTTATCAAAGTAGTTCCCGAATAGCAAAGCTATTACATAATCGCTCTAGGAAACTACTCCTCGGGCTAAAGCCCCGCCAGGCATTGAATTATACCCAGAAGAGATCCTCGACCCCTTTCTCGTGTTTCTGCACGATCAGATAAGGTTTCAAAAAATAAAACCCGCCACAGGTAGGTTTCCACATCTGTCCCGGATCGGAACCGAACGACATACAGCTGTTTCGAACTTATTAGTTCTCATCAGTGCCGTACACGGTACTCGATTTCTGACTTATATGTTACTGACAGAGATCGTATCGATAAAGATGTATACCCCATAGAGTTCATTCGGCATTTGTCCTGGATCGGCGTACTGTGTACGGCACTGATGAGAACTAATAAGTTCGAAACAGCTGTATGTCGTTCGGTTCCGATCCGGGACAGATGTCGAAACCTACCTGTGGCTAGTTTTATTTTTTGAAAAAATAAACTTATTCACATTGTCGGCAAGCGGCCGTCTTTTCGCCTTTGGCACTGTGGACATTTTTTTTGTAACGCACGCACGCTGTACAAATTATGTATGTAATTACTATCGCAAAGTGATGTAGTTCTTCCGCGAAGCAGACGCACACAGTCTCAATGTTAACCAGTAACTGGATACCTAGCATAAATCGAGTGTTTTGTGATACTTAGTTTGTTTACATCGTGAATTGAATTGAACTCCGCGTCACGTGCTTGAGGCCCCCGCTACACGTTCCCATACGCAAGTCACATGAACCATCCATGAAGGTAGCTCTAATTATAACTTATACTTAATAAAAATCAAAAAATAAAATAACCATTTTTATCACCATCCATCCGTCCATACATAATTTTTTTGGCGAAATTCCAAATTTACAATTTCATTCCGGAGTAAGCAGAATGAAATTATAAAGTTATCCACTATAATAATTACTTGGTGGCACCTTATCGACCGCGTCTTTCTTGGCAGCTCAACCAAAAACTCACCGTGGGAATAAGAACAAGGCTTACATGTATGTATGTTCGCGTCAGTGTCTGAAACACCGGGAATATCTCTGGCATGAGGCCCGTTAATGCGACTGACTAAGATTAAATAACTCGACTCTATTATAAATTCATATTTCCTTGCCCTCTTGACATTCTGCACGGTCGTACGCTCTTTTATTTTCGTCCGTTTACGGCTTATGTCTTGACGGCCGCTGAATTTTAACAGGATTATTAAACGCGGAAAAATTGCCAATTACCCGAAAATAATTGAGGCAGCAGTTGAGCAGCGGACTCGAGTAACGAAAACGGGGAAGGCAGTAAAGCTGATACAACTGGAGGCAATAGAGCAAAACGACGCGAACGTTGGCAAGAACGTGTCAGTCCCGCCGATAATTAAACGTTGCGAAACAAATTATAATTAATTACTGCTACAGCGTAGATTTGGTAAATACAAGAGTCTTTGAGTTGTACATACAGTGCTATTCAAAAGTCCCCTCCCCCCCTCTTATCTTTTTAACGATTATACATCATCATCATTAGGTCATCAGTCCTAAGACTGGTTGGACGCTAACCTCCAGCTTCTCCTATCTTGTGCTAACCTACGCATTTCGCTAATTGTGCTACAACCTACATCCCTTACTATTTGCGAGCAGTAGTCTAATCTAGGCCTACCTCTGCCTTTCTTCACTCCTATTTCTGCCTCCAAAATATCGCGGACTATTCCCCCATGTCTCAGCAAGTGGCCTACCATTCTATCTCTTCTCTTCTTTAAGTTTTTCCACATACTCCTTTTCTCGCCGACTTTCTCCAATACTTCTTCGTTTCTAACCCTATCAGTCCATGGTATTTTCATCATTCTTCGGTAACACCACATCTCAAAAGCTTCTAATTTCTTCCTACTTGCTTCCCCTACCGTCCAGGTTTCACAGCCGTAAAGTGCCGTGCTCCATACATATGTTTTCAAAAATCTCTTCCTTGTTTCTAAGTTTATTACCCCCGAGCATAAAAGTGCTTTCTTTTTGTTAAAAGCTACTCTACCCTGCGCTATTCTTTGTTTTATGTCTTTATCGCTTCTTCCATCCCAATTTATTTTACTTCCTAAATAAGTGAAGTCTTTAACTTCCTCCAATCTTTCATTATTAATTTGTACTTTCGTTTTTGCTCTGCTCTCGCGCCCTCTGCACACGAACACTTTAGTTTTGTTTTTATTCACCCTCATTCCGTATTCCTCTGTCAACACTGCCTCCATTTCGTTCAATGCTGATTCTAGTTCCTCCTTACTAGATGCTAATACTGCTATATCATCCGCGAATCTCAGCATTTTTAGTTTCTGTCCCTGTACTTTAATCCCGAAATCTACTCTATCTTTTACCACATTAATCGCCTCTTCGATGTACAGATTAAAAATTAGTGGTGATAGCGTACATCCTTGTCTTACTCCTTTCCTAATACCTACTTCCCTTTCTTCCCCTTCTACTTCTATAACAGCAGTTTGCTCTATGTATAGATTGTGTACTACTCTCCTATCTCTATACTTCATTCCCGCGCTCTTTAGTATCTCGAACATTTTTTCCCATCTTACGTTATCAAAAGCTTTTTCTAAATCTACAAATCCTATATAAGCGTTCTTTCCTTTTTCTATTGTTTTCTCTAACATTACTCTTAGCGCCAGAATAGCTTCGCGAGTTCCCCTATTTCGCCTAAACCCGAATTGGTCTTCTCCTAGTATTTCCTCCGCTCTATTTTCCATCCTCTTCTGCACTATTCTAGTTAAGATTTTTGACGCATGGGAAGTTAGGCTAATCGTTCTAAAGTTCTCGCATTTGTCGGCTCCTCTCTTTTTCGGTATAGTAACGATAATGTTCCTCTTATAATCCTCCGGCATCTCGCCCGTTTCGTATATGTATTTTACCAGTTCAAACATCCTATTTACTACTTTCTGTCCCGCATATTTCAAAATTTCCGCCTGTATTTTATCTACACCCGGCGCTCTATTATTCTTTAGCCCCCTTAGTGCTATTTCAAATTCCTCTCTCAATATAGGTTTTCCTACATCTTCCCTATCGATGCTAGATTCTTCCTCTAATATCTCTCCTAATTCCTGGCCCTCGTATAAATTTCCTAAGTACTGCTTCCATCTATCCGCTTTCTCCTCTCTTCCTATCAGTATGTCCCCCGATTGACTCCTAACATTTCTACTTATTGTTCCTACATCCCTGAAGTTCCTCTTAATTATTTTGTAAGCCTCATCGGTCTTACCTACTTGGAACTTATCTTCTACTTCTTTGCATTTCTCCTCTATCCATTGTTCTTTCGCTTTTCTACATTTTCTAATGATTTCCCACTTTATTGCCTTATACGTTTTCAGTCCTTCTTCGTCTCGTCTGTTTTTGTAGCCTCGTCTCTTTTGCATTAAGTTTAAGATTTCGTCCGTTATCCAGGGCTTCCTAGCTTCCCTTTTATCGTGTCCTAAAACGTCCGTAGCCGCGGAAGCTAGACTATTCTTGATACCCTCCCACTCAGTTTCTGCGTTCTTGATTTCGTCCTTACTCGTTTTATTTATTAATTGATCTGTTTTCTCCTGGAGCTTATCTTTCATATTCTGATCCCTCAATATGTCTACATTTATACGTTTCTTATCCTTCCGGGTTTTCAGATTTTTGAACTTTAATCTAGCTTTCATGACTACCAAGTTGTGATCGCTGTCTACATCTGCTCCTGGATAACTCTTACAGTCTTTTACTTGATTTCTAAATCTCTTCCTAACCAGAATGTAGTCTATCTGATACCTGTCTATCCCTCCTGGCATTTTCCATGTGTACCGCCTCCTAACGTGATTCTTGAACAATGTGTTCGCGACTACCATCTTGTGCTTCTCACAGAATTCTATCAGTCTGCTACCTCTCTCGTTTCTGTTTCCTAATCCATAAGGCCCTACAAATTCTCCTTCTTTCCCCTCACCTACGACTGCGTTAAAATCTCCCACTATTATTAAATTTTCATGACCCTTCACAAATCCTATTACCTGCTCTATGTCCGAATAAACGGCTTCTAACTCTTCCTCGCTGTGGCTAGAAGTAGGCATGTATACTTGCACTATTACTGTTTCCACTGGCTTCGAATCTAACCTAACCATCATTAATCTCTCGCTGTATTGTAGGTAGTTATCTACACACTGTCCTGCGTTCTTCCGCATAACGATCCCTACTCCCGCGTTTCCATTTACCGATCCTGTGTGTATTACCCTATAGTCACCGCTCCAAAAATCTCCTACTTCCGGCCAGCGCATCTCACTTATACCTACTATATCTAATCCTAACCTATCCATTTCTATCTTCAGATTTTCTAGCTTCCCTGCCTGTCTCATGCTTCTGACATTCCACGCTCCGACTCGTGAAATGCTACACTTCTTATTATGATTGCACTCGATCACGTCTCCCGGAACAGTCCTCACCCGGAGATCCGAACGGAGGACTATTTTACCTCCGGAGTTTTTTGTCCCAGGAGACGCCATCATTAATTTAGGATAAGCTTTCTGCTAGCTGTTCTGAGGATTATAATGTGGTGGTTTCCTCTTGCCTTCCACATCGCAGTCGTGTGTGTCATAGCACCATACCAACCCCCACGGTTTCTGCCACTATGACTACTGAAAGAGCTGCTGCCCTCCTTCAGGGATTATAGGATTCCTTCAGGATTATACATAAACTAGTGAAATTTGGTAACTGAATATTAAGGGTTGTAAACTTCCCTACTAGTGATGATAGATGACGTATGCGTCAAAGATGACGTCACAAGGTCATTGTGACCAATAATTTTAAATGGAACTCTATGGCAAGCGACACCTCTTTTAAAAAGTATTCTTACGTTGTTACGGCATTGAATAAATGTCGATATAAATACATATGGACCATAACTAAAATTTAATTAAATATTATGGATACGAACAGTTTTACCGTACAATATTTGAAAGACAATTTTAATTCTTTGAGTTACGACCAAAAAATTGAAATTAAAAATGCGGGCAGACCAAAACCGGAACTTAATTTGACGCAGACTACAAAGTCCAAATCTAGATATTTTAACAGAAAGTTTAAAAAGGAAATGTATGAAAAAAATGATTAGATTTGTGGGTGCAGTATAACTAACAGTTTATTTTGCTTCCCCTGCTTGTTATTCAGTCGCGGCGTTGAACCCTCATGGTCAAAAAATGGAGTAACAGACCTTTGAAGAAGAACAGAGAGTCATTTGGCACAAAAAATAAAAAACGAGAATACCCAAGCTCATATTAATGCTCAATCGGATTTGAAACTGTTGGGAACAGTAGACATTCGACAGCAACTCGACAGTGCATACAAACGCAAATTCAACAACAAAATGAACAGGTAGCAAAGCATCGGTATGTTCTTTCAAAAATTATCGATTGCATAAAGTTTTGCGGAGCTTTTGAACTAGCACTTCGAGGTCATGATGAAAAAGAAGATTCCTCAACTCCCGGAATTTTCAGAGGTTTAATAAATTTCAGTGCCGAATTAGAAACAGCGTTGAAAGATCATTTTGAAAAATCTGTTGTTTTTAAAGGTACTTCAAAAACAATTCAGTATGACTTGCATATTGCATATTAGTGGTTGCTCAAGAATATATGGAAGATGGAATTTTAAAAGCCGAACAATAAGTACGGTATATAAATATCGCGAATTGTTGATAGAATGTATGGAAAAAATAGAAGCAACTTCAAGACAAACTGTAACAATTAATCAGACAACTGCTATTTGTCGTATGTTGCAGAATTCAAAGTTTGTGTTTTGGTTAACAGTATTTCATCGCATAATGCTACATGCTGATATTTCGTATAGTCAACTACAAAAAACGTGACGGATCTAGTACAAATACACGCAGCCATGACGTGTTTTGAGGATTCTATTAAAAAAGAAAGAAATAATATAGAAACAACTGAAAGTGAAATTTCTGAGTATGCCATTTAGACTAAGAGACGCTATATAAATGAAAATACATATACACATCTCAAAAACTGTAGCAGCCAAGGAAATTTACACTATAATTACCCATGCAAAAGAACGATTTTCTTTTACTAAACATTTATATTCTTCTGTACTTTTTGCGTCAGATAGATTTTCGCAATTGGAGAAGAGTTTTCCATTGCAGCATTTAGAAGCCACAGTAGATGCATATCCATTTTTAGATAAAGTTCGCCTGCAAACAGAGTTAGAACTAATTTATAGAAGACTTGATTTTAAGAATATGAGTGGTGCTATTCATCTGTTGAAATTCATAACAGATAATAATCTTCAAGATATATTTTCTGCCACCTTTGCTCTTTTACAAATAATTGTTACTATACCAATGATCACAGCTGAAGCAGAAAGAAGTTTTTCAACACTGAAGTGAACAAAAACATTTTTACGGAGTTCTATCAAGAAAGACTGACGGCCTTAGCAATGTTGTCTATTGAGAAAAAAATTATACAAGGTTTGCCAGACTTCAACGAAGCTGTTATAACTAAGTTTGCTGAGAGCAAGAATAGAAAGTGACTTAGGTGAACAGTGACTGTACAAACAAAAAATAATGGATTCCTACTGCATGTGAGTATTTTTATTATGATAGTACGATAAAAATTTGCATATTCTTGATTTTGTGAACCCCCTATGCTTTCGACCATCAGCCGCCACTGCCAGTGATTCAGTAAAATCAACAGGACGTCTGGTGTAAGCTGCACCAGCGTTTGGTGTAAGCTTTATTTCAATGTTACGCCTTTTACTGTCCATATTGTACTATGAAGGAAAATAAAACGCCTCTGAAGTAGAATACACTCTATTATATTTTTCTTTTTAATATACAAAGTTAATTTCTTGATCGTATTAATCAAATATTAGTATATATGATATGTACAACTTATCAAGAATAGGAGCAAGTCTCAAAACTGTGATATCGGACCGCCCACGAGGTGCGCAGTAAATTGCTTGGTCTTTACTCAATCACAATGAGACCTTTGCAGAGTGAATATCGAGTGTATCGAATGTACATAGAGTTCGATCTTGCTGGGCGCACCACGAAGACCCCCATACAATATTAATTTATAACCCGAAGTTATTCTCTATTCATCTCCAATGTCACTTTTTATATAATGCCCAAGCCCAAGCTCGAGGCCTGTTCACAACTTCCCCGACGACGAGGGCCATTATTTATTCAGCGACAATCGATGAAGTTTCCCAATCCTACCAGAAGGTGCACTTCAGAACTTTGTTTGACCTGCTTGGCCCGACGCCAGCAGTCTCTTATTGCGCCTGTATTATTGACAAAGCCGTAGAGGGCAATTATCTAAAAGGAAGCGGGCAACCGTTTATTTTAAAAGTTTCTGTTTTAAATTAGACGGAAGGGTGCGAGATTTACTGCTGGCGTTCAAACAAAATAAACTCGGAAAGGGAAAGATCGGTACAAGAAGGCGCACAAAGGTGTTTTACGACTTCCCGTTTACGTATCGGATCACAGAAGTTTATTATTACAGTTCGATGGCGTACGGGAGGTATGTGACGTTAGGAGCGTATTCGAGGGTGTTTTGGTATTCCAAATATAGAGCACAAATTAAGGAAATAGATGAAGGGATAACGTAGCAAGAAATGAAACATGGGGTCAAAAATAAGGTCATAAGACTTAAAGGATATACACTGCTGGACAAAATTAATGCACGAGCAAAACATTTGAAGACTACACTGCAAAAAGGGGGAACGTCACAAATCCAGAGTTCTAAGAAAAATGCATTTTTAGAATATAAACCTTTCTCATATCATATTTTATTCATTTTAATGAGCAACAGATGGTACATTTTATTGTTTTAATATATTACTGCACATGTCTAAAGAACTAAAGTAAGAAAAGTAACCCTAAAAAGAACAAAAAAAAAATGATAAGTTTAAAAACTTTTTTTTTGGCAAGAAGGGGTATAGTCCACGTATTTGTTCTAAAATTTTTCATCATTGTGTTCATTGTTTTCGCCTCGTGGAAGGTTGCTGAAGTAGTTTTGCGCTTCAGACCCACAAAATCGTTTCAGTTCTTGCAATTTCTATATTTCAGGAGAGGGACTGGTAACAGTTCTAGAAAGAAACGTTTTTGGAAAAATTGTGCATATATGGTTTTTACATATTTACTGTGTATAATTTATCAGGGAAGATAAATACATCGGTTTTCAATATTGCCATTTCTCTTGCAATTAAAAATCTAATGGTGGGTAATACGACTATAGTAATTCTTCTATATAGTTTCGAGTTATAGCTTCTATAACTCGAGATGCCGAAGGTTTTATCCTAGCTTCCCTAAACGCACAAACCCAATCTGATGGAATCTCTGCCTTCGATTTTTTAATCAGTCAGGCCATATTCTTGTCACATTCCAAATACGAATAGCCTCGAATCAGGAATGTTGTTTGAATATAGTCCAAGTGTTTAAGTTGATGAACAATATAATGTAAATATATAAACATTGTATAATTTTTATTTTGTCCCGGACATGAATCGCAAAAAATTTGTAACTGACGAACTGAAGGATTTAATATTGTTGTGATGAAGTCGGGAAAGATGGAAACCACTTCATCAGCTCCCTTTCGTGCGACAGCTTGTGGATAATATTAGAAAACAGAGTCTCCATTGGAAATAGTATGGATATTAAAAATGAACAATGATAATTGCCGTTTATAGTAAACGTCATTCGTAGATATGTTAGGCCTTGGGTGATTTTGTTGAAAATCTATGACAATTGCTTCGAATAAATTTGAAGTTCTATCTTTTACGGGCTTGTCTTTTTCGTTCATAAAATGGTTCTGCCTTTTTCTTATGATGTCTGTGTTGAATAGTTAGTTGCCCTTTCTCTTTTTCTAATTTGCAACGGTGTGCGTCATCAATTGGGCTTTCTTTTTGCTGACCTTTCATTTTTGCTAGAAATACAACGTACCACGTTTGGTCGTACCTCCTTTTTGTGAAGTTGGCGACGGACCCTCCCTCTTCTTCCCAAGTACACATATCTTTATTACGCTGTAGAATGTGACAGAGGTATATTTTAACAATATATAGTGCATAAAATATTAATACTTACAAATTGTCAAAATATGACGCGGTTATCGCAGTTTTTAAATTTTTGTGACATTCCTCCTTTTTTATAAATTTTGCGAAGTTTTAAATCTTAAATATTTTATGTAGGCGGCCTAGGATATCCTCTGTCACAACTGATAAACAATTGCAATTATTTGACAGATGTAAAGTAACGTTTTGTAGTTGTTTATTAATAATACATATAACGATGTTTAAAGTGAATCGTAAAAGGCAATACATTCAGTTACACCAGTGACTTTTTTTTAAATGTAATGTCATGAAGTGATGAGTGTGGAAAAACATAAAGAAGAGAAGAGATGTATAGAAGAATGGTAGGCCACTTGCTGAGACATGGGGGAATAGTCCGCGATATTTTGGAGGCAGAAATAGTGAAGTGAAGGAAGGGAAAGGAGTGAAGAAAGGCAGAGGTAGGCCTAGATTAGACTACTGCTCGCAAATAGTAAGGGATGTAGGTTGTAGCAGAATTAGCGAAATGCGTTCCTAAGACTTTGCTTTAGTTAAATGTCAGTCAAAAGTGACACGCGAGGAAATTTGAGGAAATTGAACCAGAATTATATGTGAAGGAATGAGCCTTGACGATATTATTTTTCATATATAACTTTCCCTACATTGTAAAATTAAATAAAAAATAGTGAATATAAATATCCCTTCTAATAACCGAGTTTGAATCACCCAAAAAGAGGAAAACATTCCAGGACACCCGTTATATAAAATATATTTATATTTAAAATTTGGTTATACAATTTTCTGCTATATTTGTTATTAAATAGATACCAAAAATCAGAGATAAAAACTTTACCGTCGGTTTTCTGAAAATTCGGTCATTTATTTTTATTGGGTAATCAATATAATTACGACTGTCCTTTATTCTGTTACCGGAATTTTGTTTCACTTTTCAGTGTTTATACAGGTATATGTAACATCATTTTCATTATGCGGGTATACATAGAAGCATACGAGGGTGGTGTGAAAAGTTTCCGGCCTGAGCGTCTTCAGGTCTAATTTTTGACTCGTATTCTACAGTACTATTCCTGACTAGCTTGTATAATAACTTTCAGGTCGATTGTTCTATTAGTGTATGTTTGACAGCCTATGGAATAAGACGCCTCGCTTGCTTACGTGAAAATGGAAACGTTGGAGAAGTATGCGGTCATCAAATTAAACAAGAAATGGATTCAACACTCAAAGACTCTTCTCCATCATATTCAATTGCCAAACAGTGGATTTCTGAATTTAAGAAAGGTGGCGCGAGCACAGATGGTGACCCACGTTCAAGATGCCCCGTTGAGGTTACAGCTGCCGAAATGATCGAGAAAATTCATAAAATCGTGGTAGAGGACCGCAGATTGAAAGTGAGCGAGATACATAGCTGAGACTACTGGAATGTGAACTGAACGTGTACGCAATATTTTACATCGACATTTGTGCATGGAGGGGCTCTGTGCTAGGTGGGTGCTGCGTTTGCTAACTATCGATCAAAACTTGCGCCGGAGGATATTTCGACCGAGACTTTGGAGACTGACAAGCGAAATCCCAGCGAATTCTTGCGTCAATTTATAACTGTCGATGAAACTTGGGTCCACCATTACACTCCTGAAAGTAAACAACAGTCAAAATAATGGACTGGACTAGGTAGACTAACCCCAAAAAAAAAACAATGGTGAGTACTACGCGAAGTTATTAAATCGTTTGGTTGACGAAATGAAGGAAAAATTACCTCATTTAGCGAAAAAAGAGATCTTGTTCCACCATGACAATGCACCTGCTCATTCGTGAGTCATTGCAATGGCTAAAATCGACGAAATGAAGTTCGAATTGTTCCCCCATCCAGCGTATTCACCAGATTTAGCCTCAGTGACTATTATTTGTTTCTGAACGTCAAAACATGGCTCGGAGGTAAAAAATTGTGAGCAACGAGGAGGTTATCAATGTTGTAAATGCGTATTTTGAAGGGCTCCAGAAATACTTCTAAAAAAAATGGTATCACTGTATTATAGCACCGTTATGAAAAATGTATTAGACTTGATGGAGATTATGTTGAAAAATAAAATAACAAAAAATAAAAAAACCTTTTTCTTCATCACGCCGGAAACTTTTCATCCCACCCTCGTATTTTCTAATCAATAATATTGACATTTTCGAAACGAATTTTTGCATTTTAACTAGTTTTATTTTCTCCTCGTTATATCTGTTAATTGTTATCACAAACTCTTGCTACATGATTTTTGTATCATAACAAGCAACAAAGTTATTATTATAATTATTACAAAAATGTTTGTAGCATGTTTCTAAAAAATAGGTTAATAAAAAAAATATTCTATGGCCCTATAACTGGATATTCTTTATTAAAAAAAAATGTCAACCGTAAGAAATAATTGCTTATTCGTCCACGTGCAATGTCTAACTCCCACATAATGCCCTACGGAGCTCAGTAAGAGTACACGAAAGAAAATCCGTTGAGAAACAAATCGAACTTCTAATAACGACCTTTTAATATAAACATTCAGTGCCCAATTTGTTAAATCTTTTAATTGAACGGGAAGTAATAAACGGCTTGTGCTAATAACATTAACCTCTGTAGGAGATGAAGTGGAAACATCTAACAGGTGATTTTCTGTTTCGGAAGTGGCTGTTCCTCTTAATACTTCGTATACAGTGTATGCGTAGACGATGGAGGGTATAATGGAGTACTTGAAGCGGCATAGCTGGCATAAATTTTATATTATATATCTTTAAAACATCTGACTCGAAAATTGGACTTTGCTATTAAACACGACGAACGATTGTTTCGAACTTGGACATGTTTGGTAGGAAGGCAGACCACCCAAGATGTATTGTGTACTGCTAGTGATTTGTTAATAATACTGGTGAACAAAAATTTTTTTGCATTTATAACAGCACTTGTTCTTACCTGATTTGAAGGTGACGAGTTCAAATTTGTAGTTTTGCTTTGTAAGCTCTAGATTTTTTAAAATTCGACGCTTCGTATACTGACCTGATGGTAAAAAAATCAGTTGTGCAAAATAAAATGTATATATTCGAATATGGGTAGGTGCAAACGATTTTTACTTTAAATTAACGTATACATATTTTAACATTTCAAAATAAATGCGACAGATAGGTGATTTGTAACAACTGATATAGATGAAAATTTAGATACTCCTGTTCGGACAAACATATACGCTTGTAGCTCATGCGCCTGTAGACCTTGTCAGGGCATTCTGATTTGATACTCCAGCAATAATCTTCCATCATATGGTTGTCCCAATGCCCTTGGTAGCGTTCTTCCATCGTCAAGAAGTCTTGATGGAAACGCTCCCCCTATTCATGATATACGGCGCCAAGGTTCTCTGGAAACTGATCGAGGTGACTATACAGGAAATAAGGCTTTCGAAAAGCCAACAGCATTGTAGTAACCAGGACTTCATAGTCAGGAACTTTTTTATTACTACGGAAGTTTTGTATAACTACCACGAAAGATAGTCACACTCCTTTCTCCTTGCTATTCATCTTCCTAACAAAGTCTACGCCACAGACAAGAGTACGTATTTGAGGTCTTTTAAATGCACCTGCTTTGTACGTCTCGAAAGTTAGAGCAGGGAAAATGTAATCTATGTGGCGAAAACATCTACCTTCAATATTCAGTACCTTGACAAACTGCTTCACATTTAAGGCTGTTAGTATAAAAATATGTACTAATTACAGCCTTAAGTGTAATATGTATGCTAATAAATAAACATTCCTAAGAACACAATACCTTGCACAAAAAAATGTCAGGAGTTATAGGATAGGTGGTGTATCACAGAGTTAATATATTAACTTAATATGGAACGCTCTATATTCAACATCAAATTGCAATTTCAGATTTGAAATCGGTTATGAAAATATTACTAAAATCAGCTAAAAAAGCTCTTGCGACAGCGAATGACAACAAAACAATGTTCCCCAGTTTAATTTAACAAATCTACAATCTACGATGAATTTGCTGGTCTGTTAACTTCTTTTTTCTGACGAAGCGTGGTATCATTGACGTCAATTTTTCTAAATATATATGTTTAATCTCTATCACACCCTCATAGAATTGTTCTTCGAATGGAAAATTCTCCTATAAAAATAACTGGACGCCTCTTTTTTAATTTCACCAATTGTCAGTGTTTTGACAAACAGAAACACCGTTTTGGCTGATTTTGTGTAACAACTACAACATAATGACGACTTGAGCATGACTGTTTTCAACAAGATGGCGCAGCATCACTGTTTTTAGACAATATAGCTTTTCTTCGTGAATTTTTTTCTGACCGACTGTTTGCTTACACAACTTGAGTTTCCTCAAAGGTCTTCCTTTTTACCACCATGAACTATTTGATGTTCCTTTACCACAAAATAGGTTATCCAGAATTCCTGCAGATACACCACACAGTGTAATTAGTAAAATTTTACACCATTATAATTGTAAACTTGTATGTATACATTTTAGATAAAAAAAACTAATATAAATACACTACAATATAGTGGGGTAGATTATAATTCCTGTGTGGTAACTATTCGAGAGTACAGCTTGTCAAGAATAGGAAAAAGTATGAGATTATCGGTGATACGTAGAAGAAAGAGTGAGGCAACATTCGGAGGGAAAAGGATGCAATTTACGCGCGGCCATATCGAACTCTGTGTACATTCATACATACTCGATATTCACTCTCTGCAAAGGTCTCAATGCGACTGAGTAAAGACCAGGCTATTTACTGCGCACCTCGTGGGCGGTCTGGTATCGCAGTTTTGTAACTTGTTCCTATTATTGAATTTTATTAAATTTTTTTGCCAATATAACTGAATAATGTTGAGTTTTATGAATCGATGGATGATTTCACCGAATAGATGTTATGTACATGTACCTAACCTAATTGCGTTTCTTGGCGATGAAGGAAACAAGGTAATTTAAATGCATAATTTGTATCTGTCGTTTCTTATTTATGTTCTGCTTATTATTTAACAGCAATACAAGAGTACATATAAATTTTACCAACAAAAGTACTAAATTGTTATTTGCAGCGAGGACTATCATAAATCTTAATAAACAGAATTATTAGCAGCAATTCAGGTAGGGTCCCAACACAATATCTGCATAATACAGATGAGATAAAACCATGGCTCCACTAAGCAAAATTTTTTTTTCAAAGGAATACAACTGTTTAAGGTGAAAAATGCTTTCTTACATATGCTATTGATATGACTAGAAAATTTCAATGTGGAATCAAACGAAACACCGAGATTTACAACACTAGTTAAAGCGATTCAACTTCATCATTAATTTTAATATTTAATTCATCCATGTTGTGAAGTTAATATCGTGTACAAAAACAATAGTTTTACATTTATTAGCATTCATAATCAATGTATTTTTGTGTCCATTCAAAAATAGTTTTTAAATAAGAAATTAATCGTCTAATGACGAAGAAACATTAACTACATTTACTAGTTTTCTTTATACGTTAAATTAATAAATATATCCAAAAAAAAAAAAGCGAAAACGCACCACACCTATTGAGATAGAAAGAAATTATTATCAATGTCACGGATACGCGTATGACTTCACAAATGGGTCCTTCCTATTTTACTTTATCTTTGACCTTTAAGAAATACTGAACCTGACTTCTATTTATGATAGATCAAAATCTAATATGCTTATCAGGTTATCGATTAAAACAGAAATAAAACATGTCACCTTGACTGCCATTTATATCTGTAGAGTAAGGCTATTACTATTAATCAAATTATTTCCTTAGAAAATGTTACCAAATTTAATACGCTGCTAGAATTATAGTGCTAAATATTAAATAGTAACATTATTTTAAAATAAAATTTGTAATAGTACAAGGCTTGTCTCTACCCACAGCCACGTGCTACGAAATTTCGGAATCAAGATGAATCAAGCACATTGTATATTAAAATGTACGATAAATTGAATAGTCAAAACCCGGAAATTGTATCTCGTTTTATTTTTGAGATAAATTGGTACAAAAGAGACTAAAACTCTTCTTCGACCATCCATAGAAGAGAAAATCGTATCTCAGCTATAAATGATATCATCTTAGAACTCACTTCATTTTCAAGTTTTCTGTATATCTTTTTATAAAACTTGTAATCAATGAAATTTTGGGAAAGTAAATAAAAATTAAAACATGCACCGATTTTAAAATGAAATTTGTAATCGTACACGGCTAGTCTCTCGGAGCAACCACGGGCTACAAAATATCAGAATCAAAACGAATCAAGATTATTGTATTGTAACGAATTTACTAGAAAGTTCTTTATTTCGAACACTTATTTACAAATTAACTATTTACAAGCCCAACTAACTAACTAACTCTCTTTCCACGTTAACTTTATAAACTACTTTCGCACACAATATCACATTCTTCACACCGTATCGCTCACTATCGTGGTCCAGATTCAACTAACTGCTGGTTGGACGACACAATTCTTATATAGGCAGTAGAACGTCTCTCCAGACGTTTCTAGATAAAGAACTTTGGCGAACCTTCTAGTATAGAACGCACTAGAAGCAACTCCGTATGCTCTCGATGGTATCGAATATTCCCGGCATTCGAGATCGCTCGAGGCGTTCGTGACAGTATGTAAAAGCGTACGACAAATGTAACAGTTAAAATCAGGAAATTGTATCTCATTTCATTCTTGAGATAAATTGGTACAAAATCGAATAAAACTCTCCTTTGACGATTCATAGAGAAAAATTAACAGTTTTAAAACCTCAAAACGGACTTTTCCGCACGTTAGAATATCTCTATCTCGAAATTGAGTGGCCAAGAAAAAATAAACCAACACATAAATGCAGGATATGTGTTTTATGCGACAGTTTTACTTTTCTCAAATAGTCCACCATCGTGCTTTCTTATAACCCATGGACAGGACGGATGTGTCCTATCCACCCCAAAGTCAATAGATGCCGTCTGGTAGACGTCCCTAATCAGAATCAGTCGAAACCCGATCGATCCGACACGATTTAATTGAGTTATCGTACTAACAAAAAAATTTCTCAAATAGTCCACCAAAGTGGTAAATTTAATCTGAATTATGGAGCTTTCATGGTGAACAGATTACTAAACAATGTGAGTATGTTATTTGCAAAGAAAAAAATGTTTTTATTCTATTTATTTGAATAAGACAATGAATCTAAACTGGGAAAATCCAGTTCCTACTGGAACAAGACATGTCTCAGTCTGTCTGCTCCCTCCCCAATCCTACTATCTGCTACACGTCGTGAAGAATGTAGTGAGTCGTGACCTTGATTGCAGTCAGTGACTCAGTGTGGAGCTAGCCACTGTGGTGTACACATCAAACAGTTTTATGGTATTTAGAAGAAATGGCTACTAGAGGATGTGTCAACTCTCCTAACTGTTTCTGTTATATTTGTGGGTCTTATAGCGTCAAGAAGCAACAAAGGAACATTTCTAATTTTATTCAGAAGGTGTATTTTGCATACTTTGGTGTTAAATTAGGGGACCAAGATAAATCTTGGGCTCCCCATATAGTGTGTTATGTGTGTGTTGAAGAACTGAGACAATGGTTGCAAGGTAAGAAGAAATCATTTCGTTTTGGAGCACCTATGATTTGGAGAGAGCCTAAAAATCACAGCGATGACTGTTATTTTTGTTCTTGTTCAATGCAAGGTTTCAATTTAAAAAACAGCAAGGACATTTCATACCCAACCAACATACGTTCGGCTATTCGCCCTGTTCCTCATGGACCTGACTTGCCTATTCCTTCACCTCCGGATACCCTGGACAATATTTTAGACGATTTAGACCAAATGTAACAGCGATAGTGAGGATAGCTACGATCCAGGTACCAATGACCCTAAACTTTTCTCTCAATCAGACTTGAACGATTTAGTACGAGATATGGGCCTCCCAAAAGATTCAGCGGAAGTTTTAGGGTCTAGACTTAAAGAACGACATATGTTAGCCTCCGGTGTTTTATTTTCATGGTACCGATTTAGAGAAAAAAAATTTGTCCCTCTTTTTACACAAGAGGGTGGCCTAGTTTTCTGCAACAATGTACCAGGAAATGTTCAAAATCACGTATGAACCAGAGAAATGGAGACCTTTCATCGATTCATCAAAAAGGAGTTTGAAAGCTGTACTTCTTCACAATGGTAACCGATATGCTTCTGTGCCTGTTGTACACTCAGTCCATCTGAAAGAATGCTACGAACATCCTGAGCTTGTTCTTAATAAGCTCGGCTACTCTGACCATAAATGGACCATTTATGGGGATTTGAAAGTTATTTCCATGTTACTAGGTCAACAAAGTGGTTACACAAAGTTTCCATGTTTCCTCTGTGAATGGGATAGCCGTGACAGGAAACAACACTATGTCAACCAGACGTGGTAAATCAGAAAGGCTCTTATTCCTGGAGTTAAAAATATTGAAAGACAAAGTTTAGTGGATCCTAAAAAGATCTTACTTCCACCACTTCATATCAAATTGGGGCTAATGAAACAGTTTGTGGAAGCATTACCCAAAGAAGGAGAGTGTTTCAAGTATCTTTGTGAACAGTTTCCTGGTCTATCCGATACTAAGCTGAAAGAGGGAGTCTTTGTTGGGCCTGACATCAGAAAACTTTTAAAAGATGAAAGCTTTGTCACTAAAATGGAAATGGAAGAAAAAAATGCCTGGAATTCATTTAAACTTGTTGTAATAGGCTTTCGTGGAAACAAAAAAGACCCAAACTACAAAACTTTGGTTGCTGAATTGTTACAAAACTACAAAATGTTGGGCTGCAACGTGAGTGTCAAAGTCCATTTCTTTCACTCACATCTGGACTACTTTCCAGAAAATCTTGGGGCTGTAAGTGAGGAACAAGGACAACGTTTCCATCAAGATATAAATGAAATGGAGCGCAGATACTAAGGTCGATGGAATGTCAATATGATGGCAGACTACTGTTGGATGTTAAAAAGGGAAAATTCACAAGAACACAGCCGAAAAAGTACCACCGAAGCTTTGATGGAAAAAGAAAACGTATTTACAAAGACTTATAATAACTTTGCAACACATGTGCATCACTATTATGCTCATTTTAGCTAGATATCGTTGTTTTTTTTTCCTTTAATTCATGTTAAAATAATAAAAACAAATCCAAAATTTTCCGTTTTTTTGTACTTTTTGCAAAAACTTCAACTTTATTTTGTAAGCAAGCCTTACGTGATAGATGTCATTTTTGAAACCAGCGCAAAAAACTACATAAAGATCAGTTAACTAAATCAAAACAATTTTTAAAAAAGTTTTTTTGCAGACCTGTGTAATTAGACACTTAGGGCAAATTAGACATTTGTTCTATTTATAAAAAAATATTTTATAATCTCAAGAAACAATCAGATTGATTAGTCTAGTTGAAATAATTGTGAATGTACTGTACATCAACATTTTGAAGAAAAAATAAAGAAAAAGGTTAATGTCGACATATACCAGAATTCCAATTGCGAATTCGGAGAACATTTTACCTTCTATATGATCGCACCTCGTGATATTTACATATACGAGGGTGAATCAAATATAAACCGGAATTTTCTTTAAATAAATTTATTGTCACAATAAGAACATTTTTGAATACATCTTATTTTTTCTACATAGTTTCCTCTTTTATCGATAAATTTTTCCGAACAATTGGAAGTTTTTTAATGCCGTTATCGAAAAATGAAGTTGCTCGTGCCTTTAATCAATTGCGCACAAACGCTTTTCTTGGTCATCAAAGCGGCGCTCTCCAAGTTCTTCTTTGAGTGGCCTAAATATGTGATTGTCACATGGTGACAAATCCGGGTTATGTCCGCCCGGATTAAATCCGGGCGGATGTTTAAGTGTGTCCAATGGATCCTTTTCAGTTTTTCGCGAATCAAAGCAGCTGTATGTGGTCAAGCGTTGTCGTGAAGAAGAATTACACTTCGGATAGACATATCTCGTCTTTTCCGCCGAAAAGGCGCAGTAGTAGGCGGCGTTAACAGTACGCCGCTCATGAAGGAAATCAATGAGCAGTACCCCTCTGCAATCCCAAAAAACAGTGGCAAGAGCTTTACTTGTAGAAAGACGAGTTTTAGCTTTTCGAAGTGGGTCTTTTTCATAACAAACTGGCATAACAAATTTGGTATACCAAACTTGTTATGCCAGTCATAGACTTGGATCTTTGAAGGGCTTTTGTCAGCAAACTGTGCAGTCAATCGACGCAAAATTTCAGCCGGTTTACCCCCTCTCGCGTCAAAAATTTGATAATAATGCGTCGCTCCACAGACGTATGTGCCTCTTGCTCATATATGATGCTACTGACAGTTAATCGGCCTTGGCGAGTCCCCTCCTCATCACATCCCCACCTAATATATATCAAGACAGCATTCCAGTCCCTTTATCCAGCGAGCGTTAAAATAAAAATTCCGGTTTATATTTAACTCACCCTCGTATCGTTTTCCGAATGTGTAAATTATAGAAGATAAACTTACTAGCGGCAAGTCAGGGTTGATATTTTTTATAGTAAAATTGGTTTCTTCATACGGACACACCTTACTCGAGGAATGTTTGCCCTTCCTTCGCCCTTTTACTGAAGCAAATAAAACAGTCCTTTGTCGAGCTACCCGTGGGTTCGAAACAGGTTTACCCGTTAAAAGGGTACTTATTGGAATCATAAAAGACCGCACCCGGTTCTTGCACTTCATTATTCGGCAGGAGCGAAGCGTCTCCGTGGCTCTAATAATTGTCCTGCGAACAAATGTCTGCGCATCCTGTTTCTATTTTCTAAGAAATATCATTTTATTCATACAATTACAAGTCTCATGTTCAAACTGTTTATTTTTATAAATATTTTTGCTAAAATTAATTCCGACAAAGTACGGACAAATACGGAGTTCGGGAGAACTTCGCTGTGTGCAGAATTTATTCGCTGTGTGCAGAGTATGGGGTGGGGGAAAAGAAGTCGATGACAGAGTTTGCAGTGGACACAAATTTCATTAAAATAGGCTGTCAGGTTATATGTGTGTTTACAAAAGTTAATTCGTAAACTAATCGAAAAATGGACCGTTATAGTTGCTGTGTTGTAAATTGCAATAATACCGGAAGAAATGGTAAATGCAAATTTTATCGATTTCCTATGGTAGCTTGGAAATTAGAACAATGCAAGAGATAGATAGAAATAGACAAAAAGGGGTTTACTAAGGAGCTGCTTATTGGTATTGCTCCTGCAGGCTTTATTCCATTTACATCTAAAGTGGCAAGTGGGAGGAAAAAGTGATTCACAAACAACTGTAGAATATGAATTAATAAAATATTTGGAAGATGAGGACATTATTTTGAGAGACAAAGGATTTCCAGAATTAATTGTAAGACGAGTTTTGGACGAAGCTGGAAGCAAGTAAGGATAGTTATGCCATCTTTTCTACAGGACAAAAGTGAATTTTCCAGAGAGGAAACTCAATAAACTTACAATATTGCCCGTGTCAGAATTCATGTTGAGAAATTAATGCAAGAACTAAGAACTTATCATATATTAAATAAAATTCCGACTTATCTATTTAAGCACGTTAATTCCATTGTACATATTTATTGGGTATTGGTAAATTTACAACCCTAAATAATTAAACAAATAATGGAAAATAAACATTTATTATTAATAGTCAACACTAATTTTTATAATTCTTTATACTTTTCTTATATAACATTTCTTCTTATTT
The DNA here is from genome assembly GCA_037954035.1 of Rosalia funebris. NCBI lineage: Eukaryota > Metazoa > Arthropoda > Insecta > Coleoptera > Cerambycidae > Rosalia > Rosalia funebris. The sequence continues at coordinate 15,507,736 of JAZFAV010000022.1, forward strand.
ATTTATATTTATTCTTATTTATTTGGTATTACATAAAATCTACATTAAATTGCCTACATCTTTTCCAGCGAAACTTTGTTTTTCATGTGTCATATTATTGCTACCAGCAGCAGTATTTTCCAAATAAAGGGTGGTCCAACCATAATGTACGATGTTAATTGTGAGTCACACCTTAATGTCAAGTTTTTTTACCCAACTTAATTTGACATTTCTTTGTTTCTGTGTTTGCAAATTCAACCATGGAGAGGTACACAATTGAGCAACGCGTTAAGATTGTTGAAGCCTTTTACGAAAATGGGCGTACAAATCAAAATGCATTTCGTGCACTTCGTGACTTTTTTGGTCAGCATAATCGACCAAATGTGTCCACAACCGGGAGTATTGTGCACAAATTTCAGCAAACCGGGTCTGTAGGAAATGTGAAAACACCTGTGCATGCTCGCCCAGTTCGTTCTGCGGAAAACATTGCTGTTGTTCGCGATAGTGTAGCAGAAGAGCCGTCAACCTCGACTCGTCGTCGTGCCCAACAATTCGCGAGATGATAACGGACTTCTTGTGGCCAGAAATTGAGGATATGGACCTGGACGATATGTGGTTCCAACAGGATGGTGCCACTTGCCACACAGCCAACGAACGAAACAATGGCACTTTTGCGCGGAAATTCAATGGCCGTGTTATCTCACGTCGTGGCGATGTTAATTGGCCGCCACGATCATGTGATTTGACACCGTTGGACTTCTTTCTTTGGGGATATTTAAAAGAAAAAGTGTACGTCAATAAGCCAAGAACAATTCAAGAGCTAAAGGATGAGATAATTCGGCACATTAACGACATTGAACCTCAATTATGTCTCAGAGTCATTGAAAATATGGACCATCGGATAGAGGTATGCCACCGAAGCCGTGGCGAGCATTTGGCCGATATTTTGTTTCACACATAATTGTCATAGATCCTTCTATCATAATAAAAAATATTAAGATGATTCTTTGAAAACTTTTTGTTTTATTTACAATTAACATCGTGCGTTTTGGTTGGACCACCTTATAGAACGCTTGTAATTAACGTTCAAAATAAAAGATTTCACTACATAATATTGCATGTTTTATGAAACATTCATCCCTTTATTGAAAGAAAACGCTTGTTAAGGTCTTTGTCCACAAAAATTGATATAGTGCAATTAAATTTAATACGATTTTACGTGCAATTTTAATATGACACATGACAGCCTACAAAGTTGTGAACGCTACGCGGCGGTGATGTCGCGCACATAGCGAATATACAAACGAAATTGCGTATTGCGTAAATAAAATTACGTATAGAAAAAAATATATATAGAAAAAAGAAAAGTTATTTTAGTTTCTTCTAAAGATGTCTGGTCTGGCCTCTTGTCGGAGCCTTTGGGTGTCAGGATTTTCTTCACCTCATGTTAGAGCACATTTTTCTTTCAGTCCTATCTTGGATAGGACTTAATACTTCTATTGGTTAGGTAAAAAACAAAAAAAAAACAATGTTTATCCAACACAAAATATGAAATTTGATGTTAAATACGCCAAGATACCAAATTAATAGCACATACATATCTGTTGATATGCAACTATACTTGTCGTAGAAAGGCATAAAATAAAACGAAACTTTTATTAAAGATATTTTTTCTAAGTTGTCCGCTAACATTATATAATGTATTATTTTAAACTAGTTAGTAAGTACAAATTACCCCGATATGCACCTGAGTGATATTTAGCTTACCTACCTACCTAATTTACTACTTACTTAGGGACGGACGGGCAAGACGGAGAGGGCGGGCAAAAAGAACATTTGTTCTAGTTCCATATTTCATCGATAGAAAGAAATAGAGCCAGTGTCGCTCGACTCCTTACATACATGCACTTACTGTCAGATTTCGTTCGGTAGCATAGGTTACTAACCACGCGTTTAGTGTAAGGAAATTAGATTTTTTCAAAAAAATTACGATAAAACCACCGTAAGTACCTTGTGTTTATTTTATTATATTCAGAGAAATCCATATTTTGGTATTTCTAGTAAAGTTTGATATAAATAGACGTCCAACAAACATATTCATCTTAAGTTTTTGTTTCGCCATTTTTGTGGGATATTTGATTATGTTACTAAAGTACGAGACGGGCAAAAGGAAACCGGGTAAGATGGATAGTATCCGTTTTGCCCTTCTTATGCATAGTCTGTTAATGATCAAATAATAATGATCAAAGTGTATGTAAAAGTTTGTATTAACAAATAATAATCTCTATAGCAGATGGTGTATGACTATAAGAGAAAGACCAACCGAGCCAACTGGTCTGAAGAAAGCTTAGCAAAAGCTATGGAAGAAGTTAAAAAGACGTCCACATTAAAAGCGAGTAAAATATATGGTATACCTTACGCAACGTTACATAGACATATTAAAATCGATTCCTCGACAAATAAATTAGGCCGTTTTGAATCTGTTTTTACGGCGGAAGAAGAGGAAGAGCTTTTGAAATATGTTCAAAATACAAATTCTTTATTTTATGGCCTCACACGAACAGAATTTCTGCAGGTAGCTGGAGAATTTGCTAGAAAGAATGGAAAATCTGAAGTTTTTTCTGGAAATATAGCTGGAAAAGGGTGGTTCAAAAATTTCAAGCTTCGTCACCCATCATTTACTTTGAGATCACCGGAACCAACTTCTGTAGCTCGAGTGAAAGGATTTAATCGAGAAGCTGTAAATAGATTTTATTCTTTGTTAGAAGAAGTCATAGAAAAATATAACATTGCAGTTGATATGATCTTCAACATGGACGAGACTGGAGTGAGGACTTCATCGACTATACCACCTAAAGTCCTGTTTACCTATTGAAATAAACAGGTTGGGATTGTTTCAAGCAACGAAAAAGGAATTTTATCTACAGTAATTTGTTGCTGCAGTGTCACAAAAGTATTCATCCCGCCGTTTTTAATTTTTAAAAGAAAGAGGCTTAATCCACGGCTTTTAGATGGTGCTCCTCCTGGTACAGAAGCAACCACTACTGATAGTGGATTGGTAAACTCCCAAAAGTTTTTAGACTGGCTGCGAAATACCCCTGAAAAATAAAATGACCAAAAATCCAGAATGAATGAAAATGAGAAAAATTCCAATATAAATGAGAATGACAAAATTGCTGACGAGAATAACAATTTAGAAATTACACAACCAGATAATGAATCAGACATGAATGTTTTGCCAGGAATCCGGCCCATACCTGTCGAAGTAAAGAAAAGAAATATACAAAGACGAAAACAACAAAAATCTGAAATATTGACTAGTACACCAATAAAAATGACACAAAAACAAAAACAAGATGTTTCAGCAACTAAAAAGAAAATTTCATTGGACGCTGCTTCTAGTTTAATAAAGAAGGCACCAAAACAAAAGCAGGTTGTTATAGTAGCTAAAATGAAATTTCCATTTGAAATTCCAGGCTCGTCGAACCGCAAAAAGAAAATGACAGATACAAAACAAAACTTAAAAACAAGCATTATGCAACAGAAGTCATATTTTTGTACTGTGTGCAAAGAAGCATACATTCACCCGCCCATCGAAGACTGGATACAATGCGAAGTTTGTCGAGAGTGGACTCATGAAGCTTGTTCTACATATCCAGGTCGAGGATCATATTTTTGTGACGATTGCTTTTATTAGTATCCAATATTCAGTTTTCCCGACCTATGTATTCATTTTACCCGCTATGGGCGGGCAAAACTGATAATAGCCCATTTTTTTTAAAACATATATGAATCAATGAAGAATTTATTTTTTTAGAATTTTGATCTCAATTATTAATGTGCAAATGTGCAAAAATTATAAATACAAAGTTAAGAGGAATTATGATTAAGACATCTATTTTTTATTTATTTTTAAAATTAACATATCCTTCTTGCCCGTCCGTCCCCTACCTAATTTAATTGACCTGTATAGTAGTAATAGTACCGTCAGTGGTAATACTATGCAAAAAAAAAATCTCAAAGGATTTATGAGGAAATTTACAATTTACAATAAGAATATGTATTTGTGACAAAGCGAACTTGATAAGTATGGAAAGCGAAATTGTAAGCAAATTAAAGAATGTTTCCCCATCTTGCTAATCATTAAATGATGTTTCAAAGCAATAATCTTATTCCTTCAATTTTTGTCAAAACTGAAACATTTGTTTGTCCGGAAAAAAATGATTCGATGGATCAATTTGAAAGTCTACAGGGCTATTGCGAGCAGTGGCGGCCGGTGCAATTTTTGTCTGGGGGTGCAATCGATAAAATAATAACAAACGAAAAATTAAAATAAAGTTACCTATGTCCAAGCCTGAAGTTATTTATATAGGAAATCCTGTGTCCTGTCTGTTTTTGGAATTCACAAAAACGTCAATTACAAGATTATTAAAATCTGGTATCGCTGCAATTAGCACTTTCTCCATACTTATCATGCAAAGTGAATTTAGTCTATCTTGCGCTATTGTATTTCTCAAAAAGTTTTTAATTCTTTTAAGCGTCGAAAAACAGCGTTCACTCTCAACACTTGTCATGGGTATAGTACAAATTGATTTTAATAATAAAATAATTTCACTAAAACAGCCCGTCAAGTTTCGATCTATAAATAATTGCAAAATTGCTAAGCAACTTACTGGTTCACGAAAATCTTCCCAGCTGTATATAACCATTAATTCACTTTTCAGTTTAACTTTGTCCAAAAATCCATAAGTTTTCGTTACTTTGTCAAAATCTTGAATGGGGAATTGTTTGTCATAGTCACTAAATTTATTGGGGAAAAATAGTTTCGACGCTCTGAACTCAAATCTGTCTTTAGCTTCGTTTATTAATATATCACACACTTCCTTTGTTTGTGCAGAAAATTATATGTCATTATGAGATCGCCTTGTATTTTTTTTCAGGCGATTTTGAGTAATTAGTTGTACGGGTTTTTATAATTGCGTCTTCAAAATTATTCAAATAACTGTTCATCTTGACAGCATCCAATGATCGAGACTGAAACTCTTTAAAAAGGATTTCACAATGAAGCATGACCTTGGCGAAAAACGCGAGCCAGTATTTAAAGTAATCGTTATTTAAATAACCCAATAACATTTGAGCCTGATTTTTTGTATTGTAATCATTTCCCGCAATGTCAAAAATAAATTTTAAAAATTATTTCTAAAAGTTCGGCATTTTCAGAAACGGCTCGTACAGTTCGCCATGTATATCGCGTGCCATGCACGCAAGTCTCATAAGATGCGTATATATATCTCTTATTTCCCGCGCCCGAGTCCTCTCTTTCTAACACATGGTTAAACAGTCCTCTGATGTGTGCAATAGGAAAATTGAACACCCTATGTATTTAAGTTGCAGATTTAATATCCCGTAGATAAATCTGATACATTTTAGGGCTGGCAAATCTCGCGACATCTAACAAGCTGTAAGTGAGACTGTTAGATATCGGAACATTCTATGTATAATATGATAATGTAATGTATAGTAAATATCTAATATGTATTTTTAGGAATTTTTAAGGGAGTTCACTGCACAAACGCACCTACAATAAAACCGCCACTGATTGCGAGTATAATAAGCTAGAAAAAACCTGGCAACATTAGTCTTCTCCTCAATATTTGCAAAGTGGCGGTAGATTTTTTTAAAAGTCAGAAAAAGTACTTTTTGTACTTTCTTCAAATTAATAGGGGCAAAAAAAGGTTTGCGCTCAAAACTAACATTTGTCATTTGTACAAATTTTATTCAAGTTTTTAAAACCATCCTTTGGTTCGCTGTTCCTAAGGTATCGATGATCAAAGACAAAAGCATAATTTTTCATTCAACCACCCATACCTCAACGACAAATCGTGGTACAGAGCCCTTTAAAACCCCGAATTAAAGGTAAATAAACAGACTAACCGGCCTTTGCAGTGATTTAGCCCAAAAACAATTTCCTGAGACCAAACTGGGCATAAAAAAAGGAAAATTTTTGTCTCGCGGTATTTCTTTGGATTCCACAGTAGCCGTAGCTCAGAATTTTTTTCCAAAATATATATAGCCAAAATATTTCAAAACTAGAGAGCTCAAGCTTCGACATGATTTTTCCTCATCTTGATACGATATATCATCTTTATTTTTTATAAAGTTACAGCCATCCAAATATCACTGAAAATTTTTCGGAATTTTTCGTTCCCCTAATTTTTTTGAGTAGTGTATTTAATTTAGATTAACAAGAACATCAACAGCTTCATCCCCATTTGTTACCTCACAAGTATTTTTACCAAATTTTGATCGAATATGAATACTTCTCGCATCACGAGGCTTCTGCAAGACTTTTGAAACTATTTGAATTTGAAATTTCGAATTTGCTAGGTATGCTGTATTAAATACAAATTCCATTGGCCATTATTTAAATTTATGAAGAAACCTGATGCAGTAAAAATATTAGAAAGAAAATTCCCTAGTGTTTAAGAAGGAGTTAGAAAATTTTGATGAACGTAAGGTTAAACTAAATTAAGAATTGGATGAATTAAAGGTAAAAGAAAAGGTAGATAAAAATTCTAACATTCGATGTCATACAAACAAAATTCATTCACAAAAAATAAACGTTCCCAAAAATATGAAATTAATACAGTCGAACGTTGATTATTTCGTTTCTTGGAAAGGAAATCCCAATATTTTACTACGTTTCCACATTATATACGTACTCTGTAGACATCGATATAAATGCTTGACTAAGTAACAACAATAAATAAATATCGATCTATTTTAAAACCCATATTATTGATACAGTAATGTAAATAATATTACCGTTAGTACGACCTTTCTATGTACGATACAAAAAAGGATAAAATTCTATTATTATTTTATAATCGACCTAGTTTTGTAAGAATATCTTAATAGGAGCAAGCCGGAATAGGTAAATAATAAATATTTATAGAAAGGTTAATAGAAATCAGGTGCACGTGTGAACCTTTACACTTATTAAATCCTTCATTGAATAAATAACAAGGATAGTTTCCTTCATTTCCTTCCTCATTTTAAACATGTAACATGTTAAAGTTGCTAGATTTCGCAATAGTACATCGTTCGATGCGGGTTTCGTCAACCAAATTGGCATCATCAGGAGATCATTAAAACTGCGCGTCAAGCTACGTAGAGGGTGTTACACTACGAGCGCCAAAATTTGAATTGGGCGCCATTTTGGCTGTCATGATTCGATAGGTCAAAAATTGCGACACGTCGATAGAAAACAGACAGGAGTTAGTAAACATGGCTACATGATACAACAACGCGTCCTTATTGTTAAATATTACTATCAAAATGGTAAAAGTTTGGTTGCTACCATTCGTAAAGTGCATCCTGTTTTCGGTTGTGTTTATCAACTGTGAAAAGGATAATCGAAAAATTCGAAAGTACTGATTCAATTATTGATGTGAAACACATGACACGAGCAGATAGTGGTAATTCAAAACAATACATTGCGTCAGTTTGCGAGACTGTGACCGAGAGTCCAGGGACCTCAATTCGTTTCCGTGCACAAGAATTGGACACTTCAACAGCCACTCGTCACCCTATTCTCACTAAAGATTTGCCATGCCATGATCTCCATGCTTACAAAAGCCAATTGACTCAACAACTTCTGCCAACAAACCATGCACGACCAAGAGAATTCACCAACTGGATCATTGAACAACAAGAAGTGAATGCCGATTTTGTGGACACAATCATCTTCAGCGACGAGGCCCATTTTCACCTTGATGTCTTTTTTAATAGGCAAAATCGCCGCATTTGGAGCTCCACAATTAATGGTTCATGAAAAACAAATGCATCCCCAAAGTCACTGTTTGGTGTGCATTGTGGTCTGAAAGAATCATTGGACCATTTTTCTTTGAAGACGGGGCAGGTAATGCATTAACGATAAATGGCCAAAGTTATCGCGACATGATAACCCAGTTCTTTGTGCATCAATTGGAATATATTGCTCTTGAAAACATGTGATTTCAACAGGACGGTACCACTTGCCATACCACCCGTAAAACATTGACTATATTGCACGAGTCTTCCTGATCATACTATCTCCTGTTTTGGTGACCGGAAATGGACGCCACGATCTTGTGATTTAACACCTATGGACTTCTGTCTGTGCGATTTTCTGAAGTCTCAGATTTACGCCAACAAGCCCACGACTACCCAGGCATTGAAGGCCGAAGTTGAACGCTATATCAACGAAATATCGCCACATTTACGCAAAACCGTTATTAAAAATTTCGCCAGAAGAGTACTCATGTGCCACCAACAGCCGTGGCCGCCATTCACCGGATGTGGTGTTACGTTACAAATATTTACATTATAAATGAATAAATATTTCAATCATTTGCTACAGTTTTATTAAATTTTTTCTTACAGATTTGTGTATTTAGATTTTGGTTTATTTAAAATTTACCTTCTTGCGTTCTTACTGTAACACCTTTTAGATACAAAGTTATGCCAGAAACTATCCTGATACCCTTTATATTGATACATTTTTGTTCTTACGTTCATGCCTGTGTGAATTCATTCCAATATAACGGATTCTTTCCCTTTGTAATAACTTTATTCTTAGGTTACCCTGAGATGAAAATTACTAAATAAAACCTACAACTTGAGAGATAAAAGATCCTAAAATAAAGATCATTGGGTTCAAAAAATTGTATACATTTAAAAACTGAACGCATATTTTCGTGATAACTAACTTTGTTTATGCTATTCTAAATACGATTACCTTTTTTATTGCTACTTTCCTGTAGCTTTTACGGTCAAAGGAATCCTCTGCACTGAGTCACGATGGTGTTAACAATAAACGGCAATAAAATCATGCTCAGTTTATCACGGTTATTAACAGTGTTGGTATTTTTATGAAAAAAAAAATACATAAACAGGAATAGAAAATAATTACGTGCAAAACAGGGAGGATAAGAAAATATGGGTGATACAGAGCAAAATAAGACTTTGTATAAAGGGTCAGATTTGGGACAATTCCGAGGATATTCAAGAGGAATCTTCGGGAATTCACAAGGAAACTAAGGAAAAGTTTCAAGTAAAAAAACCGAACTTACAAAATATGAGCAGAGGTTTAAGTGACGGCAATTCTAATTTTAATATATATTCGGAATTATTGACAGTAATTAATAATAATAATAACAATTCAAAGAAAATGTCGAGGTTGTCTGATAATGGTGTTTAAATACATCTCTAAATGCATGGAACATGACTACAGCTACAGGGTCTTTCAATAGGGACGTTCGAAATTTGTTAGGTTGTAGCGGCCATTTCATTAAAACAACATCAACATGTATTGTGAATTGTTCAGTAGTGTATGTCGAATGATCATTGAAGGTTATAGCGTTCAACAACGCAAATAATCAAATTTTATTTTCAAAATCAGTGCTCCGTTTGACAAAGGTTTCGCGTATTACATGATTTTTATCCAGGAATTTAAGGTAAACGACCATAGATAACACTGTGTGTTCGCTGATTGAGCTCTGGAGTAGTTGGAAGTTGATCCAAGTTTGGTCAAACATATCATATTTAGCGACGAAGCCCATTTTTGGATGAATGGATATGTTAACAAGCAAAATTGTTGGAATTAGGACGATACCAATCCACACGAGATACACCAACACCAAATGTATCATCAGAGAAAGTCACTGTTTGGTGCGGATTTTGGTCTGGCGGAATCATCGGTCCGTACTTCTTCCAAACTTCATAAATGAAACTAGCATTGCCATAACCGTCAACGACGAGGGCTACAGATCGATGATAAGCAACTTCTTGTGGCCTAAACTGGACGATATGGATACCGACGACATGTGATTCCAACAGGACGGCGCTACGTGCCACACAGCGCATACCACGATGGACATTTTGCACGAGCGATTTGAACGAATGGTTATCTCATGCAGTGACGACATCAACTGGCCATCGAAATCGTTCGACTTAACGCCTTTAGACTTCTTCCTTTGGGGCTATCTTAAATCGCAGGCCTATGTGAATAAATCGCAAACAAGCGATGCCCTCGAAGTCAACATAACGAACGCCATCCAGCAAATTCAGCCAGATTTATGCGACAAAGTCATCGAAAATTGGACCTCCCGAATACGTGCCACCAAGGAAAGCCGCGACGGACATTTGAACGACGTTATATTTCATAATTAATGCCTTAAAATATTCTTTCAAATAAAAAAAATGAGTGGATATTTCACACACAACTTGTTTTATTTACGTTTAAAAATTGAGCGTCCTTATTGAAAGACCCTTTATTACTTTCTTTATTTATACGCCTTTATTTTATTGAGGTGACGTTTACCTTATTCCTATTCTTCTCCCTAATCCCCGGATATTTACCAGAACACACATCAATACATCCAGCCGACTGATGTCGGAATCGAACCCACGATTATTCACAGTCGGCAATGTAGGCCAGCACCATGCTAGTCCATGTTATAACCCCGATTCGATACGGTGAACGTGGAGGTCTTCTGCGAGGTAATTATGGCATAATTTAGATATGGCCATATTTATCAACATCCATGTCAATTCTGGTTCGAAACGAAGTGATCATGTGAAAAGAAAACCTGACCAAAGCCACTTTGTTGTCCACTACACTACTTGACTCCCAACTTATCCAGATACGTCCGAAAAATCAAATACAATTTTTTTCATAATATCTATATTTTAATATAGAAAATTATGTAAAAAGATACAGGGTCCGCCAGGGAGGTATGGTGTTTTTGAGACGACTTTTATGCGCGCCTGCGTATAGTGAATGTTTTCAGGATTGTTGATATCTACTCGTTGCGGGATGCCATTCTAGTAGCCATGGAGCCGTGGTCTGTGACACATCGTGTGTTTATTTACAACACTTTCATGGAAACTCGGTCGTTCTGTGGTGCTCACACGGCGACGATCTCGAAACCATTTTAATGTTGGTCGGCATGGTCGCCTTCCAAACGGGATACCATTAAGTGGGTGAAGAAATTTCAAACAACAGGATCCTTGAGACCTGGGATTGCACGGGGAGGAGTACGAACCCCGGAAAACATTGAAAGGGTGTGACAAGTGATGCAAAACAGCCCTCGTCATTCAGCGGTACGCCACGCTCGCGCTGTTGCAATATCAGACAGCTCAGTTCGAAGAATTTTACACCTGGACCTTCGTTTTCATCCATATAAAATTATGGTTATCTAAAAATTGCAGCAAAATGACTTTGTGAGACGATATAGGTTCGCAGATAGGATGTTGGAATTGTTGGCCGACAACATCGTTTTGTTCATGAGTGACGAAGCTCATTCTCATTTATCGGGGATGGTAAATAAACAGATTTTAGATACTGAGCATCCGAAAACCCTCAAGAACTGCATGAACAACCTCTGCACTCCCGAGAAAGTAACTCTTTGGTGTGGCGTATCTCAAACTTGCATTATTGGGCAGTATATTTTTCGCGAAATTGGACGAATAGCATCTGTTAACACAGATCGCTATCTCGCCACGTTGTGTTACTATTTCCTGTCAGAACTAAGAAGACGACGTATTAACCCCTACATAGTTTGGTTGGTTTCAACAAGATGGGGCGAATTGCCATACATAGAACAATGGGCTTTTTAAGGGAACGTTTCTCTGAGCGCCTGATTTCGTTGCGTGGAGATGTGGAATGGTCCCCTCGGTCACCAGACTTGTCACCTTGTGATTACTTTATACGGGGCTACTCTAAAGCTAAAGTTTACATACACAAACCGCGAACTCTTGAAGCTCTTTCCGAAACCGTAACGCGCGAAACTGAAAGGATTCCTCGTGCCATGCTCGAAAAAAATATAGATGATTTTTCGCAGCTGAAAATATTCTTCAATAGCAATACACGAGTAATGTATAAAAACAATAGATTTTAAAATTCGTTCAAAAATAAGCTTGTCATTCTTTTCAAACACACCGTACCTCCCTGACGGACCATGTACTATGTTATTTAAATTTTATTGATGCTATCAATCGAAGTATGTCGTTATAATAATACATAATTTAAATTACCCACTTAGGTATATGTTGCAACCATGTTATGCAACCATTATACGCAATTAATTATTACCATATGCATACGATTTTAATAAACGACACTCGAAGACTTTTACACACTCGTGTGCAAAAGTTCGTATATTACGAAATCGATCATCCGCCATTCGAATAGCAAATATTACGTTACTCCAAAGAAATATACTGGGACAAATAGATTTGCTTAATATTTTCGGACGGCATCGAGATTGTTTTCGGCAGCGTGCGGAGAATAAATTATTTTAAAATACCTCGGCCGAAGGCAATTAACCGTGACTGTGGAAGTTAAATATCGGATCGCAAAAAAATCGAATCGAAGTGTTACCGATTTCGCGACAATAAACAAAAGAGCGGTGAAAGGATACCCACTTGATTCTACTGTAATTCGGTTAAGAACGCGTTGTCCCCGATGCGGCGTTATTCTGAATTATTATTTATACAGTATACATTACCGACAGTGTCGTAAAGTGAGACTTTATCGCACTAGTGTGTAAAAAATCCTCAATGCGTAAAATCGACTATAGTTTGTATAATAGATCCTTGCGCGTGTATCAGTTTAGTTACGATGCACGGATCACATGCTACACCACTCGCAATTGTTACTAATATGCCACAATTACCAGCACGTATGTCTAGAGACATACACATAGTGCCAAAAGTTTTGCATCACTCAGTTTTAGCTCTTTGAATTTTTTATCAAGGAAGAGTAAAGAAGGCCATGATTTTTTGTTTAGTTTTTACCATCATGCAAGATAGAAATGTCAAATAAACGTTACAGTTGGCCGTGTAAACAAATTTGAATCATTTCATGTTTGACAGTGTTCAAGTGTTGTTTTCTTTGTTGCTATCAGCTCTGATTAAAAGTATGCCAAAATGGTCCGAAATGTAATTTCGCAATTGGACAGATCCAGAATAGTGATCCTGATCGAAGAGGGTTCTTCTCAAAGAAAAGTTGCCGCGCGTTTGGGAATTAACCAAAGCGATGTATCCCGAACCTGGAATCGGTTCATAGCAACGAATTCAACAAAGGATCGTCCAAGAAGTGGCAGGCCCCGTGTTGGTAATGCAAATTCTGATAGATTCATGTCACTGGTGGCCCGCCGGAACAGATTTTCATCCATTGGTAATATTCAGGGAGAGACGAGGTACTGGTGTTGCGTTATCCCTTACTACAATACGAAGGTGATTAGCTTTGGATTGCGGCGTAGGAGGCTCACAAGAGTGCCGAAATTAACATCGCGACACCGGTAGACTCGATTAGAGTGGTGCCGAACATTCCAGGGGCGGGATATGGATTTTTGGCGACATGTGATGTTTTCGGATGAGACCCGTGTTTGTCTAACTTCCGACAACCGCAGAAGCCGTGTTTGGAGAGAGCCTGTAGATCAAAATCGACTCAGATATGCCGTCGAAACTGTTCCATATCGTGGAGGGAGTGTTATATTTTGGACCGGTATCATGATTGGTGAACGAACGCCACTGGTTCCTATTCCAGGTACGGTAAATGGACAAAATTACATCGAACACATTCTCCGGAGACATGTTCGACTATGGAGAGGAGCAGTTGGAGAGCATTTTGTTTTTATGGATGATAATGCCCCTCCCCACAGAACCAATGCTGTCCGTAATTTCCTAGAGGAGGAAGGAATCGAATGGAGTGGCCCCCTGTGTCGCCAGACTTAAATTCCATCGAACATGCCTGGGATGTGCTTAAGAGGGCAATTGCTCGACGTCCACAGCCTCCACTGACCGGGTAGGAGCTGACAAGAGTTGCAATAGAAGAATGGCAAAACCTACTCTTCCAGACCATCGATGAGTTAATTATGAGCATGGAGAGACGAATTCAAGTTTGCATTAACGCGAGAGGTAATACGTTGTATTAGTAATATTTGTTGTGGTAATTGTCATAATTGTAATTAACTAATTGTTTAATAAAACATATCTAATGTTACTTTTTTAAATCACCAAAATTTTAAATGCCAAAAAAGATTGCGAGGAAATGCTATTAAACCATCTTACAATAGTTTAAATCTTCGTGGAATCAAATTTATCACTAAGACTGGGTGATGCGAAACTTTTGGCACTATCTGTATGTTGCAATCAACTACGTACGGCATAGACAGTTAATAATTTGCCGAACAAAATGCAATTATGAAGTCACGTCTTAGCTTTATTGTATAATTTGATTCATTAGCGTCTCAATGTTCTGTAAAATTTATTTCATTTTGGTTTTATTTAAAGCACTTTCCTCCTAGATATTTTGATGCAAATATCACTTCGTGTCGTGTATCGATCATGTCGTGTTTTCGGCACGATACTGTTAAAAAATGTCAATTGATTGATTCATGCGATTGTTACCTGTGACGCACGCGCAAATAACCATTATACAAACTTTACGTACTTCATGCACTGTTCAATACTTCACGCGATACTAAAAGAAAGATAATATTTGGCTCAAAGTTTTATTAGTGGACAACAAATGGACAGAAATATTGAACAAAGGGAGGTCTGCCCACTACACCGTACCATACTAGGGCCGTAACCGTATCGACAGATGCAAATATAATTTGCATCAATTTGTATCAGACAACGTCCAGTAGACCGTTCCATCACCGGCCAACACCGTAACGTGCCATGACCGGACCATTGATGCAAATTATATTTGTTTACAGTTTGCATGTGTCGATACGGTTACGGTCCTAGTATGGTATGGTGTAGTGGGCAGAGACCTTAAAACCTTAATTATATAAATTGATTATACAAAACAGAGTGTAAAGGTTCCGAATTTACTCCTGAGGTTATAGGATCCTTTTGAGGAGGAGCCTCAAGCAGAGCATGAATATTTTCTTGGATTATCTCCTGTTTTATTTGTTTCTGACAATTTTTTGCAATAGCCAATATATCTTTCGGCAACATGCGTAGATTTCTAACCCCACTGACATTTCAAGGTAGTTATAGCCATATGTTCTTCTGAATTAATGATCTACAGAAGGTGAGTTATGTATATGATCCAGTAAAGAAGAATTTAAACATTTTATTGTTAGTGTTAAATACAAGAACCGCCTGAGAACTCATCCTACGACGGTAGTCCCAGGAAAAAGTTGATCATCGTTATGTGATACAATACTTTCATTTGAAAGACATAAGTTCAACCGACATTAAAGCGGAGCTAGATTCTACTCTGGGGGAGTCTGCTCCTTGGTTTACAACAGTAAAATATTGGGTGGCAGAGTTTAAACGAGACCGTACATGCTACCAAGATTAACATCGCAGTGATTGATCAAATGAGGTGACCACACCAGAAACGGTGAATAAAATCCAGAAAATGGTATTGGATGACGGTCGACTGAAAGTGCGCGAGCTAGCAGACATTGTAGCTATTTTAAAAAGTGCTGTACATCGCGGAGACTATCTAGAGAAAAAGATATTTGTTCCCAAATTTATTGTTTTCTTTGTTAGGTCGGGTACTTCTCGGACTACCTTCGTAACATATTAAGAGACTATTTACCAATAATAAAGAACCGAGGCGACTGAAGCGATTCAAGCCTAACGACCTTCTGAATAGATTCAACTAGTGATTAGCTTAGCTCATAACTATTAACTTATACTTACCCTAATTTACAATATGATTCGTGTAGATCATTCATTGGAATGCTCTACAAAAGTCTTGTTTTGTTTTGTTAGTCATAGGGATTGCTTGTTGTCTTGTAGCGTTGAGTTCTTTTTTCTATGACACTATTTAAAGAAAAGTGTCTACAAAACGACATAAATGAAGTATATAATAATAACTGAAATAAGCTATTGTGAAAACACTTGTGGTTTTTATACTAATATTATAAATATGCTTATTATTTTTATTTAACTTTATTACTTCAAAATGTAACATTTTAAAAGCATTTACATTCCATTAGAAAACAATACCGTGTATTATTACGAAAATTAGATACCTTTCAAATGATGTTTCGTTCGAACTATGTTCTATTTGAACGTTTTAAGGGGATAGTTATTCGCGAGAGGGGGTGTCAGTGACTATAACGGCTTGTTATGTCAAGAGATACGTGTCACGGCACTCTCATATAAAAAGAATATTTCAACGGCTACTCAGAGTGTTCGTTTAAATACGAACATCCTGTATAGTAGACGAGAAAGACAGACGGAGATTCGAGTCGTTTGTAGCTTGTAGCGTCTGAAAACGAGGCCCAAAACTGGCGAGGTGTATAAAATCGTTTCGTTGAAACGCTCAATACAACCTGTTTATTTATAAAATTAACCGGCATTTTTCCTTATTTAGGTTACTTTTTTAAGTATGTTAATGTTATACGTAACTGCTTCGTATACAAAATAAAATTAGATACTGTTAAATTAAACATATAAACAAACTAACTCCAGGGCATGTTTAGAAACCTGTCTCGTCTATTGGAGATGTTATACAGATATCGGTTGTTCTATTAAGTAGATTTCAGTAATGGTTGAAATATTACCTATTTTAATTGAGGCCTTAATTATTTATTTTAAAGATATCTTAAGTGTATAGCGAATTCACCTTTAGTTTAGCTATTTCATTTGCGACGTTTGGTGAATTGGCAGTGCTCCTTCACATAAAATGTGTACCTATATTGTTGAATAAACTAAAATCACTTTTTAATCACTGAAAAGTTACCGCGTACTGAACTTTTCTAGTGTATCAGTATTTCTGATGTTATCTATCGATCATTAAGTATAAACGTAGTGTTTCTCTTTGATGAGTTATTTAGTAGGTACTTTTAGACATATTCAATTAATTTTATGGGGCAATTAACTTGGTTCAGAGTAAATGGCGTCGATTTTAATGTACAATAGAAGTATATGAATTCTTGAACATCCGAAAACTGTTACTGTTACTGTTTTTAATAATATATTTCCCTTGCATTGCAATCTATTCACCACTTGGAAGGTAATGAAAATTTCGATTTCCAATCTTTTCTATTCTCATTTGAAAGCAATAATAAATTTATTGTTAGTTATTTAAAAAGAAAATTAAATTTATTGTAAACGTGAGGAAATATACTAGAAACTTTTGAATGTTTAGCACTATAGATTTATAAATAATGTACAGAAAATATTGTGGTATGTACTATCGAGAAATAATATAATGACACCGACATTTTCCCCTAAATATAGGCAATGCATTAATGTTTTAAGGTAATTATGCTCTAGGTCTTAATATGGTCTCCTACTTCATGGATCAAAAGTAAAATTATATTCATTATTGCCCATATTCCCGCGGATTTATCGAAAGGGTATCACTACATTCTTTCCCGATGATACATTCGACATCAAAATGTCTCACAACGTCGGTGTTTACTTTTAGAAAGTAATTTAGTAATTAATTATTAGATATTTGTATGCAATAAAAAAATATGTTCATATGGAAGTTAATATACGAAGAAATCATATACAGTGCACTGGAAACATAATCTATAGCGACCGCCAAAGAGTTTGCGCTGAATGAAAGTTTTTAGAAATTTTTCAGTTTTTTAGGTTTTTTTTGTCCTAATAATTCAGGCATTCCTGAAAATCAATCTGGGACGAAAACGCTTTCCTTTTTATTCACGTTTATTTATCTTTATTTTATAGTTTTTTTTTTCTATATTTATCTACTAGTAACAAAATATTTTTGTAAAATTCTCTGCAAATACTAACAATTGTAGTTTTTTTTAATTTTTCTTTGATTTTGACAGTTAAACTTATAATTTCAGTAGGTAGAATTTTCTTATTAATAAATTACTAAGTTGTAATTATTAAAACATTATTGAAAACTTTTTTTTATTAGAGACTTAATAATTCTGCTACCAAGAAAATTTTGGCGTTTTCCCAACTGTTTTGCTTTCTTTTCTTTTTTCCAAGTATTAGCATACTGACATAATTTGACAATTTCAAAAAAATGTGGAATTCTATTTGAGATTTAAAAAACGTTTCACTATTTTTATTTTTATTTTTTTTTTTTAAATAACAAATTTTTATTATTGACGATTTCAAAAAACATGTTCTCACAAAATCGTTCGTTTATTCATTCAGTAAATATATTTATTTGGTTTTCAGACAAATACAAATTATTAGCGCAAAAAAATACATTAAACAAGCTTCAGGAATTTTTCTTCCATCCGGTACAATTATTACAAATGTTTTAGTGAAGAATAGTGTATAATACTCTTAATAAAAACACAAACTCCAAAGAGTTAACTACATCTAGAACCACCTGAAATAATCAATTAATCAATTAACATTCGCAACCGATTCCATCTACGCACCGTATGAAATGAAGTGATAATTTTTCTTCAGCCCTCTCAACTGCAAAAACAACTATTTTCAACTGTCACATTTATATTTCCGCATCATAACTTTATGTAGGTAGTTTTTTTCTTGGATAATAAAACAGAAAATCAATTTTCCACAAGCACAGGTCGAAAAACAATACTTTCCTTGATGGGCAACCAAATCGGCTAAAACTGTATTAAATTTGATTCAGTCAGTGTTTGGGGAAAATGATACTTTTTTGGAAAAAACTGATAACCAGGCTACCGAAATAATACATTGCAGGAATTTATGTTGATATACTGTATATAAATTGTTCTATAGTCAGAATTAGGACTGAAAATGTCAAGATGTTTCTCTGCTGTATTATATGATCCAACAACAATTCGAAATAATTCTCTTTCTTATCAGATTACGAGACGAAAGTATATAAGAACTTGTAGTTTTACCTTGTCACAAAATTGGAAATGAGTAAACATCATACGAATACAAAATTTGTGTATGCATTACTCTGCATATATATATTCTTCAAATGCTCTGTATGCCATTACGTAACTTTCCTAAAATACATGTTAACAGTAATTATTAATTATTTGTTTTGGAATTTCTCTGTTTTGATAAAAACAAAAAGTTAATAAAAGTCTGATTAAAACCGCTTTATTTATTTTTACTTTGGTTATCATCTGTTTTATGTAAAACATAAATGTCAAGTGTTGTCCAATAATTATAATTAACGAGGAAAGTTTGGACGTATTTACAAAATACCAGCTGGTTTTTCTGCAGTACATTAATAATAATCGTAAAGAAAAACCTGGATCTACATAATTTTTAACCTATGTGCAACAATAAGTTTTTTTAGGTTTTGCTACGCTAGAAAAATAATTAGGATGTCAGAACACGTGTTGCCCATAGATCGGAGTCAATTAATTCTTAACAAATAAGGGGAATCACTAATTTTAGTCCATTTGACGTTTTGCCAGTATTTATAATAATATGTCAGGAGTACCACGTAACCGATTAAATAAACATTTGACCCACATTCTTCACGCTGCGACACAGCAAATTTTAACGATGCAATAACATAAACAATCAACAATATCAAAAGTGTCACTCTCGGGGGACGAAGAAATCCAAAATTATAGCTAGCCGACTTACCGAAGTGCGTTTAAGGTAAACCAAATAGGCAATCGCCAATCACTGATCCATTTTTTCCACACGGCCTGACGGACACAAAAAAATATACCACAAAAACCAAAACAGAACCAAAAAGCAGTGAGTCGTCTTCGGTTAACCCCGATACACACTTTACATAAATATTTAATAACCGGTAAGTATCATGAAGTGTGGCCCGCGGTCGGATCGGATTTTTTAATGTTTACATCGGTCGGGTACGCGGTCGACAGTGAATGGTGTGTGTACAGGTGCTGCACCGCACTTTCGAACGTCCCGATTGTTACGCGGCGCTGCCATCGACGACACTGAGCCGGTGCCCGATCGCAGTAGCCGAGAATCCGCAAAGTGGAGCGAAGCGAATTGAGGATCGACTCGGAGCGGGTCGCGACGGCCGTCGGTACACACCACCTGAAATCGCTGAAAGGGGCCGATAGGACGGCGCGTCAGGGTCGCCGATTTTCCGGCAACGATTGTTTGCGGTGGGGCGCTCTCCGCATGCAAATTCGTTAATTTCGTCACTGGTAAAGTCAAGTTCAATCTGTACGGCTGGTAAATAGTCGTCGTTTAACGCGTAACTCAATCACAATCAGTGTGGATCTCACGAATCTACACGGGTCGGAGCAAGGGGTCCGTACACCTGCGGGAGAGAATTATTTGGTAATTACCAGCAGGGGCGTAGCAGTGAGAAAATAATCTAGGGATATGATAAAAAATTTTATAGGGGGAAGAGGTATAGTCAGATGTATGGTAGACCATATGAAAATGGTAAAAATAAAAAAAAGATACTAACCTAAAATGATTATGCCGAGGTATATATATATGTATATATATATATATATATATATATATATATATATATATATATATATATATATATATATATATATATATATATATATGTATATATATATATATATATATATATATGTATATATATATATATATATATATATATATATATATATATATATATATATATATATATATATATATATATCCTAATTTTTAAAATGAAGATCAATTCTTCGGTTTTTGTTTGTCCAGCGAAAACGTCTATCACCAGGGGCGGCTGGTGTATAGGTGCTGCAGAGCTGCAGAACTGCCAAAAAAATTAGATATTTGTATATTTTCGCGACATAATAATTACTAAAATTTATTAATAAAATAATTTGGTTAGTTGGTACAGCTAACCAAATTATTGCCTAAAAGTCGCATTCTACCTGCCGTCCTCTATTGAGTAGTAGACCAGATGAATTATCTGGGTCTCTACGCGAGCGCGTCGCGGTACATTGAACTGGGCCACACGAGGTAGTTCTCAGCACGGCTTGGCACACCCGTCCTCCCCCTAACTCCAGCGACAATCCACACTTGGCGCTCGTAAAGCGCGAATTTACACGGTCAATGAGCTGTATTTTTTTCAGCTAAGGCAACATCAGTGAATGTTTACTCCTTCCTACTCGGGCGGGCGTAAATCGTACCTATTTCGTATTTCGTGTTAATTTGAGATTTTAAATACTGTTTTGTGAATTTGTGTAGTGATTTATTGTACTAATTATTAATATTTATATACTGTGATAGTGACAATGGATTTAGTTTATAATTTAGTTCATGTGAAGCGATTTTTTAAATACTCTTATGAAGAAAAAATTGATTTAAAAAACAATGGTAGGCCATTGCCCGATATTGTTATTGAGACTGCAGGTGTTAGCCGCGGAAAAGCATATAAACGTCAATTTAATAGAGACATTTATTCGAAGAACAATTGGATTTGTGGGTGCAACAAAAAAAATGCGTTATTTTGTTTTCCTTGTTTACTTTTTGGCGGTGATAAAACATGGACGGAGGTAGGGGTGGCAGATTTGGTGCACTTAACTGAAAAAATAAAAAAGCACGACAACTCCAAAAGCCATCTACATAATACAATGGAATTAGCTTTATTAGGAACAACTATTATTAAAGCGTAGCTAGATTCAGCTTATTGGATAAATGTGCAAAAGCATAATGATAATGTGACAAAAAAGAGATACGTTTTGTCAAAAATTATAGACTGCATAAAGTTTTGTGGGGCCTTTGAACTGGCGCTGCGAGGACATGACGAAGCTGAAACTTCTCAAAACCAGGGGATATTTCGTGGTTTGATAAATTTTTCTGCTGAGCTTGATGTAACTTTAAGCGAACATCTACAAAATGCTTCAGTATTTAAAGGAACCTCTAGAGAAATACAAAATGATCTTTTAGACTGTAGGTATATTAAAAGTATGTCATGAAGAAATAATTAAAGAAATTAACAAATCTTCATTTTTGGCAGTTATGGCAGGCGAAACAACTGATGTATCTGCAAAAACTCAATTAGTGGTAGTTTTAAGATATATTCTCGATGGTGAACCGATTGAACGTTTTGGACATACCTGAAACCTACAAAATGTGACGCTGAAACTCTTTCGGAAAATATTTTAAGTGTTATAGACCCTCTAGTAGAAAATTCACCTTACAGGCCTTTTCTCTTAACCAAAGAATATGATGGCAAACATGAATGTTCTTCAAAAAGGTATTAAATTCCAAAAATTTTTCTTGTGAAAGTCTATATTTTTGTATAAACGGATTTTACATAAAAATTATGAAGTATCAGGAAAACGCATGACCTTGAAAATTTTAAAAATTTTCGATATTTATTAATGCTAAAGTTGATAGTCTTTCTTGCTTTTGAGAATTTCACACATAAATCTTTATTCTCTTTAAACATGAAAATGATTTCTCCGCGAAACTGCTTGTGGCAGGACAGTCAGAAAACAGAAGATAATTGAAGTGACATAATATATTGGTGAAACTCAAACACAAAAAAAGTTCGTCAGGAAAACGTTTCACGAATGAAGTAAATTGTGTGGAATCTAGATTTAAGAATTTCAGTTTAGCAATTTCACTAAACCGTTCAAATGTTCACTAAATGTTCAAAGTAATAACGTCCAAAATTTCATAAAGCAATCGTGCGTAGGTGCTTTTCTTATCTTCTACAGGAATTACATCCAAACGCATTATTTTACTTGGTGGTTGATTTTCTAACACAAATCTGTCCCAAATGTTACTAAACTCGTTTCTCATTTTTTGAATATGTGATTTGAAATCGGCGATCTTTTTATTGCAATAGGTAACTAATATCTGATATTTTTGTCTGTAGGATTTTAAACAGACTCACGGAATGTGGGAATATTGCAGAAAATACTGCTAAGAAAAAATTAAAGTCAAAGTCGCGCAATAAAGTTAAAAGGCCTCTAGCACAAATAACGGTTTCTCGATCCCATTCCTCATTTTCATTTTCCACAATTACCTGAAACAGAAGATATGAAAATGGGTCCACATGAAATGAATGAAACACAGCAGGAAAACCGAGAAACCATTTGCGAAATGCTGCTCGCCCGGTACAAAAAAAAAGTAATTTCTCCATCGAATCGTGACGCGATGAAAACTGGATATTTTTCGAGAATCCTAAGCGCAAAAGATCATGTGTAACTCTAGGCGAACCATACATAAACTGTATGTAAGGCCAAATCACTATGAACGGAAGATAATGCTCTGTATTTGGCGGGATCAGAAGGGCGTGATCTATTATGAGTTGCTGAAACCTAACCAAACCGTTAATACTGAACGCTACCGACAACAAATGATCGATTTGAATCAAGCTTTGCGTGTAAAACGACCGTGATATCAAAAAAGGCAACACAAAGTGATTTTGCTTCATGATAATGCACCATCACACATAGCAAGACCGGTCAAGGAAAGGATTGAGGCGTGTGGTTGGGAAATACATTCGCATGCGGCTTACTCACCAGATTTGGCTCAGTCCGATTACTACTTATTTGCATCGATGGGGCAGGCACTTGCTGAGCAAGTTCTTCACTTCTTACGATAATGGCTCAATGACTGGTTTATCCCAAAAGAGCAAGACTTTTAGGCATGGAATCCGCAAATTGTCAGAGAGATGGGAAAAATCTATAGCTAGCAATTGGCAATACTTCAAATAAAATATTTTTTATCCTTCTATATTGTATTTCCCCGGATAAAAAGAAACATGAAAGGAAAGCGTTTTGCCGACGTTGCTGAGATGAAGAAAAAAACGACGGAGGCGCTGTCGGGCATCACAGAAGACGAATTTCAAAAATGGTTTGAACAATGGAATAAAAGATTAGACAAGAGTACTAGGCCAGTGGAGAGTACTTTGAGGAGATTGAAGGTTTCTGTTTAAAAATTAAAAGCGTGTGGATAGGGAATACCAAATTAAACAAAATAAGAAATGACGAGGCCACTCTAATGAGGCCACTGAACAATCTTTAACAAGAGAGCTCGGAATCTGATCATCTTCACGGGTCATTTTGTTTTCAAGTTCTTATAATGAATGACCATTCTGTAAATTTTACTACATTAATGTTGTCAATAAAGATATAAGACAATTTGCACACTACTATATTACATACATTCTCCATTGTACGTACCTAATTGAATTGAAAATATTGTGCCATAGTAATTAAGTTCATTATATATTTGCTCAAATAATTATCTATTCATATTCTTTAACGAGGTCGTTAAACGCAACAACATAAAATAGCTATTTCAACAACTATACGTGTTAACGATAAATAAAACCCATTTTAGTCGGATTTCAAAGAAAATTCCTAGCTAGAAAGCAAACAAAACAAATAGGTCCCGCCATTTCAGCTATAAGAAACCCATTGTATTGAAATGTGTGAGGCCTTGTTTTGAGCGATATGTCTTACATGTGAAGCATTTTTCCCTAATAATCTATACTTTCTGACCGTCACAACCCAATTATTTTCCTTTCCGATAACATGCTAACACAGCATGTCAATTACTGTCGCTGAATAATTACGAATGTCGGACAGAACGTTAGAAAAGTATACGGTTTCTATTCCACGACAATAAATTCGTGTAATCCTTAGTAAGACCTCAATTCAAGTTCTCATTTACCACAATATTTATGTAAGTGCATTGGTGTACATATATCAAATTGTTTAACTTAAAAGGATTTGCTTTTTATGCCGTTTTTAAGTAGCAGCAAATAATGATGATCTCAAAACCTGCAAAAGAGGCAACATCGTACTATTTGTCTGACTCAATATTGTCAAAACTGTTTGAAATGTTACTCCTAGAGAAACTGAAGCTTACTCTTTAACGCCGCATACCAGATCATCAGTTTGGATTCAGGCAGGAACACTGAATGATAGAGCAAGTGCACAGAATCACATCTAAAATCACTCAAGCACTTGAAGACGACAGCAGCATTTCTTGATATAGCACAAGCTTTTGACAACGTTGGGTATGCAGGCCTAAAGTATAAAATCAGAAAAGTATTTTCTGGTATCACTGGTCAACACGATTTTTTGCCGTTAATTCAATTATATATGAAAAAATTCTATTACATGGAAATATCTAAATAAACTATAAATTTTACTTAATTTTTGACCGTATATCGAATAAAAATTTTCATTGGCCATACAAACAAAAATAAGACTGGTATTAAGTACAGGATATATCCTCACATCTGTTTATTTTCAGTACGATATTGTTGGTTCAGAATTTACTTCATCTGAATACACAAATTTCAGTATATCGACAACGTGATGCTGAATTTGTAGACTTTTTTTAAAGAGGAAAGTGGTCTTACATATTGCAGTGATGTGCAGGGGCTTATGAATAAATTAGGCTATGACTATTCACCTGATGCACGGAGACTATTTATTGATTCTTCAAAATTGAGTTTAAAAGCAGTCTTGCTGCGTAATGGCAATGATCTTTCATCTGGACCTTTAGCACATGGCATCCACAGTAGTATAGCAAAGGGGCTACCAGGCCACCCTCGGATTTGTCCGCGGACATTTGATGCGGATGGCATGTGGTCATTGTTGATCTGAAGAACTCTTGGCGCAGGTATAAAACAGGTCTGTACAGGTATAAAACAGGTGTGTATCGGTTTAAAACAGGTATGGTAACCTGTTTAATGACGTCATGTTTTTTCCTAATACCACCATACCTGTTTTAAACCGATACACACCTGTTTTATACCTGTACAGACCTGTTTTATACCTGCGCCAAGAGTTCTTCAGATCAACAATGACCACATGCCATCCGCATCAAATGTCCGCGGACAAATCCGAGGGTGGCCTGGTAGCCCCTTTGCTCTACTACTATCCACATAAAAGAAACATATGTTAATATAAAAAATATGCTCGAGAAAATTCAGTGTAACCATCATCTTGGAAAATATGTGCAGATCTTAAAGTTGTTGGAATATTGCTTGGGTTGCAAGGAGGCTACACAAAATACTGTTGTTTTTTGTGCGAGTGGGACATCAGAGCTAGAAGTCAACACTACATAAAAGAAGATTGGCCAATGAGGACTAATTTTATTCCTGTACAAAAGAATACTTCTAAAACCTCTTAGTAGAGCCAAACAATATTATTTTACCGCCTTTGCACATCAAATTAGACCTCATGAAAAACTTTGTTGAAGCCATGGATAGAAATGGAGAAGGTTTTCTGTATTTAAAAACTTTGTTTCCTAGACTGAGCGAAACTAAATTAAAAGAAGGAATTTTCGTAGGGCCGGATACAAGGAAGGTCATGAAGGATTCCAATTTTATTTCAATATTAAAAAACAAAGAAATTGCATGGCTTTCTTTTGTTGAAGTGGCAAGAACTTTTTTGGGAAATACAAAGACTGCAAACCATAAGGAGATGGTTTCTAAGCTACTATAGGATTATAAAGCCTTAGGATGTAATATGTCTCTGAAGACTCATTTCTTCATTCATTCCCATCTAGACTTTTTCCCCGAAAACTTAGGTGCGGTAAGCGATGAACACGGGGACATCAGACATCATAGCGATGGAAAAAAGATACCAAGGAAAATGGTTGTCTAGAATGCTTGCAGATTTTTGTTGGGCATTAAAACGAAATTATCCATCACATAGTTATGAGAGAGACAAGCAAAACGAACAATAAAGTCTTCAGAATAATTTTTTAAATTAATTCCCTTCGAAACTAAATTATTTTTGTTTTTTCTATATAAACATATCTTCCAAAGAAAATGGGTGTTTCAATTTTTTTCGCACATGTATTTTAACCATTTTCATATCAAGATATGAAAAAAAACCAGTTGCGAACCACGGCAAAAAAATATTTTTTTGTTGACCGGTGTAATTTATATAACAGATTAAAATCATACTTGATGAACAGGTATTTCCTAGTAAAAAGTCAGAATGAATAAATCACTCTTACCTATAAGATCTGGTATCCCACAAGGTAGTGTGCTGGGAACTGTACTGTACTTTATTTATACAGTTGACCTTCTCACTAGTACTAATACCACTACAGCCACGTTCGCGGATGACACAGCAATATTAGCGACACATAAAATGCTAAGAATAGCCACAAGTTTGTAACAAAACCACCTAAATAAAATCCAAACGTAGTTAAAAAGTGGCAAATAAAAACTAATGATAGCAATTTAGTATCTTTCTTAATAAAGTAAGTAAATCGCAATAAATTGCACCGCCCCCTCGCCTCGCTCATATCAAAGGCACCTCCGGAGCATGCCTCTAGAGACTTCAGATCAAAAAACAAAAGTTACCACGTTGTTCGCAAGGGTCGACTCGCAAAGTCAATATAGTAATTGACTTTGTCAAAATGCCTAAATTCGAACGAAACAGCCGCTTAGTAAATAGAAATTGCCCTCCAATCGTGCTGAACATTCAACTACTAACACAAAAGGTACAAGCCAAATATTTAGGAATACACCTAAATCGCAGACTCGTCTGGGGAAAGCATATATTCATGAAGAGAAAGCAACCGGGACTAAAACTTAGCAAACTTTATTGGCTCATTGGAGAAAAGAATCACAACTTACGCTGACCAATAAACTCCTAATTTACAAAAGTATGTTAAAACCCATGGGGCTTAGCCTCCAATTCTAATATTGAAATACTTGAAATATGTCAGTCCAAAGTACTGCGAATAATCGTAGACGCCCTATGATTCGTTCCGAATGAAATGATCAGTGGCAACCTAAGTGTAGTGAGTGTAAAACAGGAAATAAAGAATCATAGTGAGAGATACTTACTCGTGTCTGTAAGTGTCCAACAGTTTGGTGACGCAACTTCGTAAAAGACTTATTGATAACCGCAGACTAAAAGTTTATGATCCAAAAGACTTTCAACTAGATTTTTAATTAGTTTATAAGCAAAAACCCATTAGTTAAACATTAAGCATGTGTTTCAATTCAAGGAAGCCAATGATCGCTCTCCTGCATGTCAACTAATACTATTATATAAATTACTGAATGTTCAACTAATATAGATTATATATACTAAACTGATAACATGATAAACTGGGATAACAATAAAAAATAAGTAGCAGGAACGCATATTTTAAAGAGAAATACAATTCTGAAAAATCCGTAATAAACTGACAACACCGCATTTATCCGGTAAAATAGTAATGGTAGTTAGTGTACTTCATCAGGGGTAATCGACATGTGATCGTGTCTTAAAACAAAATTTGGCAACATTTAATATTTATTTTTTAAAGAAAGAAATGGCATAATAGTGTTCTATTGCGTAAAATACATTGCTGGTAAAAATATATATACAACACAAAGATTTACCTTGTATAATTAACTATTTTTATACCAATATTAATTAAAAATGCCGGACGTCAAATAGAATTAGATCAGAACAATACAGAAAAAGAGATGGACCTCACGGGCTAGAAAAATACTTATTATACACACTGCCTACCTGCCTAGTTTTTAAAATATAAAATATTTTACCAAAAAACATTTCATCCAAAATCCAAAAAATTTCCTACGTAACTTAGACATGTTTTGCCTTTGCCTCCCCCGAACGAGTGGGTGGATGGCACTACTTAAATCCAAAAATAATTATTTGAATACAAAAATTTAATATAGCACGTTTTAAAACTGAACTACAATACATTACATTATGTTATATGGACCTGGGCCTCATCAGCCACTGATCGCATCCCCTCTTATCCGGGTCATTATCCAAAAATGCTATACCATAAAAGGAGCAATTTAGGCATGTCCCCCGCCTTAAGCCTCGCCTCCTCTAGGATGACAGGGGTCCCTAATATAAGGTACTTCTTCTCTAGTGCGGGGTAGGTGTAAAGAAGATGAATCGAGGCTTCCTCGTGTTCTTTACAGTATCTGCAGGCCGGGCTGTCAGTCAGCCTCAGCTTGTGCTTATATGCATTCAGACTGCTATGGTGGCCCTTTATGATTCCCATTAGGGTTCTGGCTTTGTGTCTGTTCAATTAATTGAATTCGTGGGCCCATTTCTCAATCTGTGAGTATTCGATGAAGAGTTTGGTTATTCGACAACCCGTTACTCCTCTCCATCTTTTATTGTGCTTGTCTCTTGCCCAGGCATTGATGCGGTCTCTGATCAGATTCCAACTTATTCCCACTGCAGGTTCTGGTCTATAGAGGTTTTCCCTAGTCTCTAGTCTTTCAAGGTCATCTGCAATTAGATT
The DNA here is from genome assembly GCA_037954035.1 of Rosalia funebris. Taxonomy (NCBI): domain Eukaryota; kingdom Metazoa; phylum Arthropoda; class Insecta; order Coleoptera; family Cerambycidae; genus Rosalia; species Rosalia funebris. Next base: position 15,536,839 of record JAZFAV010000022.1, read on the forward strand.
TCCCTTAATGCCATTATGCCCAGGTATCCATAAGAATCCCACCGGTCCCTTCCCTGCCAAGTGGTTCATAGCAATTATAGACAAGCTTCGACTTTGTCGTTGCTGAATTCAGGGCTGCCAACGCCGCCCTGCTATCCGAGCAGATACATACCTTCTCCTGGGTCCGATTTTGGTCGGCCCCCAGAACACCGTATGTAATTGCAACTAGCTCGGCCTGGAGTGCTGTAGTGTATTTGCCCAGGGGGAAGATTTTACCTATCTCATTGCGTCGCCTATACAACCCCGCACTTGCTCTGTTCCCACTCTTGGCTCCATCCGTTTACGAGATGTCTCCATTGAGCGGTAATCCAGCTCGACCCTCCATCCAGTCGGTCTTACTGGTGAGGGTGATCTTATATTTCTTGTCAAACAGGAAGTGGGCACTCGTACTGTCAGAGGGCATCCATAGGAGTCCCTCCTCAGCTGAATTTTTGGGTGGATCATTTTAATCGTAATACCACCGTTCCGCACTTATATTTTTGCAAAATAATTGCACTTGCAACCATTTTACAATCAATTGCAAAATTTGCATCGAACAGACAGACAGACAGACAAGGAAGAGAGTTAATAAAAACGTGGTAAAACAACCAAACAGACAGACAGGAAAGCGACTTAATATTGCATTTTCATCCAGTTCCGAGCTGTGTTTAAAGTTTCAAGTTTCTGTTCATCGGGAAATTAATTCAAAATTAATTGCAAAATTTGTACAGAACAAACAGACAAACAACAAAGCGAGTTAATAAAATCCAGTTCTGAGCTATGTTCAAAGTTTCAAGTCTCTAGCTCATCGGGAAGTTAGTTTAAAATCAATTGCAAAATTTGTACCGAACAGACAGACAGACAGACAAGAAAGCGAGTTAATAAAAACGTGGTAAAACAACCAAACAGACAGACAGTAAAGCGATTTAATATTGCATTGCTATCCAGTTCTGAGCTATGTTTAAAGTTTCAAGTCTCTAGCTCATCGGGAAGTTAGTTTAAAATTAATTGCAAAATTTGCACCGAACAGATAAACAGACAAGAAAGAGAGTTAATAAAAACGTGGAAAAAATGTTAATTGTTCCATAACTCCTTGAATCGTCTGATTTTCAACAAATGAACGATCTGTGAAATCGGTCACCTCCTTTATGAACTACGGCATTTAAAATTCGACTTGAATTTTTGGGTGGATCAGTTGAATCGTAATACAACCGTTTCGCTCTTATGGTTTTACAAGATAATTGCACTTGCAACTATTTTGCAAGCTTAACAAAGCGCTGGTGGCTTTTTGCAATTTCAATTGTCATTACATATATACTTCTTACGTCCGCAAACGAAATGTCGGCTTTCGTAGTTTAGAAATTAGAATCGATTTTACGTACTTTCTACGTGTTCGATGGGTGTGCAACGATCCCTGAAAAAGTGCCCTCGGAATGTTTTCTGACTTCTTGCAACACGATCTTTTACTTGTTTGCATTTACATTTACCGGGGAACCGATGATTGAAAAATAAACAGTCGACGGCGTTATTTTAAAAGGTCCGCTCTTTGTTCAATCTGCGGTGAAAATTTCACGAGATGTGCCTTCACACCTACGTACTTTTATTTAATAGTAGTAATAATAATAATAATGTATTTATCGCGCAACAAAATAAAATAAATCGAAATTAAAGTATATTCAAGTGAATATTATATGTACAAATATAAATATACAATAACAATATACTGTAAGTAAAAAATGTATGTAATAGTCACAGTATCTATTAATTTATTTTATTACAGTGATATTACCATCTAGTCCAGTGGTCCTCAAACTGCGGCCCGCGGACGAATTTGTGCGGCCCGCGACATAGCAAACAATTTTAGTAGACAATGACTATATCAAAGCTGATTTTGCACACGATGTCAACTAAATTGAAGTGCGCGGGAAGGGAACATGAGTATAAACTTTCCTGCCGGGTTGCAAAATGACTTCACAGGTTGCTACTGCCATACAAAATCTATGGGCAATCGCGTTTTCACAACTCGATACTCACAACAATAAAAATATGTCAATTGATTGGTGGTATCAACTACCCAATCCACGAATGTGCGGCCCGCAGTGATACCTCACACGTCCTATGTGGCCCTTGATCAGAAAAGTGTGACGAGCACTGATCTAGTCTAATCAGTGGCGGCTGGTGCAGGGAGGGCAATGGGGCAGTGCCCCCCAACTAATTCCTCTAGTTCTTAAAGTTCTATATTTTATTAATAATTTAATTCATATTCTGCGTAAACTTTATCATTATGTTAATTGAAGTTCTATTTTTTTATAATTGTTTTAATTGAAATTTAATTTTAATTGGCTGCTTTGCTGGAACCGCGCAATTTGTGAAAGAGGGTGTACTACCGGTTACAGTGAGTGTACAGCGTGGGTGACCTATGAAGTAATCCCGCACCACCGGGGTGGTGGGAGGTAAGAAGCGTAGTGCATGCTGTTAAAGTCCGTCGAATTACGTCATCATTTGGATGAAAACCAAGGCGCCCCAAGCCAAGCGGCTTTGAGAGAGTGTGTCGTACCGACCAGTCTTGTGTCGCTCTAGATAAATTCTTAAACCTCCTACATAGTTTCAATTGTTGCTGTTTACGGGACTATTTATTCATGATGAATAATTCAGTAGACAATATTTTAAAATTAATAGATAACAATGACTTCACTTACGAGATAAAGGTTCAAATGAAAAATTTGGGATGTCCTCGGCCGAATATAACAATTCTCCAGAAAATATCAGGAGCCAAAAGTTATACGAGAAAATTTAATAAAAGTATGTACGATTTAGCAAATTGGTTGTGTGGATGTAGTGTTCCAAATGCATTTTTTTGTTTCGTTTGTTTAATTCGAAATTCTCTATAAAGCGATCCTTCTTGGGCCACTAAGGAAATTTGTGACTTGAATCGCCTCAGTGAAAAAATTAAAAGGCATAAAATGAGTGAAAAATATTTAAATAATGTGATTGAATATTCGATTTTAGGAAAAGTGAATGTCATGTGTCAATTAAATAGTGCATATCGATTAAATATTATCCAACAATATGAACAGGTAGCTAAGAATCGACATATTCTCAGCAAGTTAATTGATCGTATTAAATTTTGTGGAATGTTTGAAATAGCACTACGAAGTCACGATGAGAAAGAAGGCAGTGCGAACCCCGGAATTTTTCTTGGATTGGTAAATTTGCTTGCGGAAATCGACGGTACTCTGAAGGAACATATCAAAAAATTTAATAATAAGGTGTTTATGGGTTTGTCAATGACTATATAAAATGAATTTGTAGTGACGCATTAAACTAGCGCATTAGCAGGGATAATGAATGTGCCTCGATAGCTCAGCGGTCAGAGCAACCAACCGGAAATTGGAAGAGCCGGGTTCGATTCCCGGTCAAGGCATGCACCTTTATCCTTGCTATTGCCAAAGTGGTGACCCCGACGTGATATGATTCGTTTCAGCACATCGAACCTCCCTTACATCTCAAATTCGCCGATTCTCGTCCCGTCCTATCCATCGCCCTATAGTCTGGGGGTTACCGAACAACGGTTCGTAAGAATGGTGAACGCGGCCGCCACATTCCGTTAATTGTAATACACTTTTATCCTTGCTGTCGCCAAAGTGGTGACCCCGACGTGATTCGTTCCAGTACTCGAACCTCCCCTATCATCTCAAATTCGCGGATTCGATTCCCGTCCTATCCATCGCCCTATAGTCCGGGGGTACCGAACAATGGTTCGTAAGAATGGTGAACGCGGCCACATTCCGTTAATTGTATCGAGACAAACTACGTCTCTAGGGAGGGAGTACTGTAGTGACGCATTAAACTAGCGCATTAGCAGGGATAATGAGTGTGCCTCAATAGCTCAGCGGTCAGAGCAACCAACCGGCAATTGAGAGAGCCGGGTTCGATTCCCAGTCAAGGCATATGCACTTTTATCCTTGCTATCGCCAAAAATTATTGGATTGTATTTACGATGTTTGCCGTAATTTTGATTGAATTTATTTGACAACTACCACAATGATGAACACATTCGACGTGAAAGACTACAGCTTTCCTCCACGAGCTTTTGATCAGTAACATATAAGTCGGAAATCGAGAAGGGAACCACCAAACCGCCAAGCGGTTATCAAAGTAGTTCCCGAATAGCAAGGCTATTACATAATCGCTATAGGAAACAACTACTCCTCGGACTAAAGCCCCAGCAGGTATTGAATTATACCTAAAAGCGATCCTCGACCCCTTTCTTGTGTTTCTGCACGATCAGATAAGGTTTCAAAAAATAAAACCCGCCACAGATAGGATTCGACATCTGTCCCGGACTAGAACCGAACGACATACAGCTGTTTCAAACTTATTAGTTCTCATCAGTGCCGTACACTGTTCGCCGATCCAGGAAAAATGCCGAATTAAATCTATGGAGTATACATCTTTATCGATACGATTTATGTCAGTAACATATAAGCTTTTGATGGCAATGATTTTGTACAGACAATTTAAGTTTCCTTCGAAGTTTCCTGATTTGGTAATTGTGGACTGTTTTGTCTTACTTTACTTAGAAAATAAGATCCTTAAATCTCTTTACGTGACTAGTTTACAAGAATTGGAATCATTGAAGAATGTGCAACCAAAACAGTAGAAATGTTTCAAAATGCTTTGGATGATATTACGGATAATATAAGGGGCACCTACGAGGTAGTACCTAAAAAAACGATATTTATTTGTTTATTTATTTTTTTTTTTTGTTAATCAACATCAATTTTCTTCAAAATACTATTCATTAGATGATATACCCTTGGCCTAACGGTTTTTCCACTGTTTCCACATTAACATATAAGTCGGAAATCGAGAAAGAAACCACCAAGCCGCTAAGCGGCTATCAAAGTAGTTCCCGAATAGCAAAGCTATTACATAATCGCTCTAGAAAACAACTACTCCTCGGGGTAAAGCCCCGCCAGGCATTGAATTATACCACAAGCGATCCTCGACCCCTTTCTCGTGTTTCTGCACGATCAGATAAGGTTTCAAAAAATAAAACCCGCCACAGGTAGGATTCGACATTTGTCCCGGATCGTAACCGAACGACATACAGCTGTTTCGAACTTGTTAGTTCTCATCAGTGCCGTACACGGTACGCCGATGTACGGTATATGTTACTGACAGAGATCGTATCGATAAAGATGTATACGTCATAAAGTTCATTCGGCATTTGTCCTGAATCGGCGTACCGTGTACGGCACTGATGAGAACTAACAAGTTCGAAACAGCTGTATGTCGTTGGGTTCCGATGTCGAATCCTACCTGTGGTGGGTTTTATTTTTTGTTGCCACATGTTTTATATTCTTCTGAACTAATGCTATTAGGTACCTCCAGTGATTTTTTCTTACCCTCTTTTACGTCCTGAAATATTTCTGAATAATTTCCCTTTAGGCTTTTCTTTATTCTTATGGATAGCATATTCAGATAGTAATTTTCACTGCGGTACCCTAAGGAAGACATTCAAAGTGACCGACTGCTTGTGACTCTTGTCTCCTGTAATGACTTTTATAAAAAAATATTCTTCTCTTTGTCCAAATTCTTCTTCAGAAAAAAGAGCTCAATTGTTCAGTGACGATCAAACATGACATCGCGCACTTTTTAAACATTTTCGTCTATTCTGGACGTTAAGGGGCGATCCGAACGAGGTTCATCGTCAAGTGACCATTTGGCCACTTCTAAACCGGGAAAACCACTCGTGAATTCTTGCCTGGCTTAGAACTTCTTCCCCATAAGCTTCCCGAAGCATTGAATCTATATCTGCCCATAGTTGCTTCAACAGGAACTGGTGAATGTATTTTTCTTCAGAATCTGATGTCGGTGTGTTGCTCCTTAAAGTTTGTCATCGAAAAATCGCTGAAATCGACGTATCCAAAAGAATAAGATCTAGACCATGTAGTGGCCATTGTGTGGTACGGTGTATTGCTTTATTATAATTGAGATAGGCATATGAAAAAATTACTCTGTTGCTGCGATGATTTCACTTGAATGATACTTAGTGAACTGAACAGGGACGTTGCCTAGTGAACGTACCTAGCGGGAGAGAGCAGCACTGCCAACCCACTTGTCTACAAAAAATAATTCTCGTTTTTTCTTGGGCACCTCCTCGTATGCTTGAACAATGATAGGGATATTTCTAATAGTTACCTCAATTTGACATTTTTTGTTAATAAAAACTTGTGTTTCTATTGGTGTTTCTATTTTAATTTTCAAACTTGTAATCAATTATTATTTTATCTCGGAAATAAATAGCACATTTGCAGATTGTTGATGATGTTAGTGCGGCACGTAATGTGACACGCTTTAACAGAGTAGTAGTTCTGAGGTTATGGGGATAATAAAGCGGGTACGCCTCTGTCTGTCACCATTAGCCGCTCCAATAAAAACTCCAATTATTCATTTTATATCGAAGTATAGTTTTACGGTTTTATACAAGAATACTTTTACTATTGCGGTTTCGTATTTTATATGGCTCCGGCTTGCATAACAGCTTTATTAAAATGAAAAATTATCTCTCTCATCGAGTGAAAGCAATTCGTTTTATTTGCTTTTAATTGGATACGCGAGAAACACTCGTTTACCGGCGAGACGCGAATTTTTTCATTTAATTGGAATGAAAGTCATTAATTTCATTTGCAGTTCGGGCCGAACCGCCGCTGAGGAAATTTTAATCAGGGGACGTTTTTGGGATGGCTTGGCGTAAAGTTGTGTTAATTTTGCCGGTCTAGATTATGAACATTTAAAGCTAATGAGACTTAGTGGGCACGCAATTTTCATATCGGATTTGTAGATGTTGGCGCAAGATATAATATGGCAGCCTGTGCTGTGATTAGAGAACTGACAATTTTTGACCCATCCAGGTGCGTGCGCTAGAAAATTTCCTAAATTGTTTTCATTAAAAAAAAATAATTAAAATATAACTTGCTTACTATTTAGGTGTCCAATTCTTGGCCAAATGTGCATTATGCAGAGACTGCCTAATAAGGGAAACTGGGGTGACTCGGGGAATAAACTTTGAGGGGGCATATTGAAAACGAAAAAAATATATAAAGAGTATATTTCTTTAATATATTTGTGCATACAATTAATGTAAACATTTGTGTAAATTCTTGTCTATCGAAAAATTAAATCTAAATGTATTTAGTAAATACATCGGAACCAAAATCGAAGAACTGACATCATTATAAACAAATCTAAGAAAAAGACACGTAATCAAAAATAAAAATTGGTCTAGCTGAGGATTTTCCAAAATATTTTCGTATTCATAAATAATCGTTATTTATTCCACACTATACAAGGTGAATCTTTGAGTTGTACATATTAACCACTTAATGTTTACACCTTGTAAATAATATAGTGAAAACCATGTTTTAATATCATCCTTATTACCGGAATTATTTAATTTTTAATATTCAGAGAATATTGTTCCACATTTTGAGAACCACTGATTTATTGGATCCAGTATATCCAGAATACAAGTCAGATCAGACGTACCAGCGGCCACTATTGCCAAATCTCCACATCACATTGTATTCCTTTAGTTGAAAAATAAATGGCCATAAATTGATTTTATTGCAAATAACTTGGAATAGACAGAGCTGAAATGTGGACTGCATTTCTAACAGGTAAATATTGACGTTTTAAGAGATATTTGGTACTTAGTTTCCATTAAAAACTTTCAAATGCAGAAAAAGAAATATGTTTAACTTCTTATCTCCCACACTTGGTTCAAATGGCTAGCGGAGAAAATTTTAGCGCATTATTATTTTGTTTGTTTGATACGACCTGTTTTGTTTGTTTTATTTGAGAATTTTGGAAAATAAATTTAGCTCGGTTTGTACAACTAGTATTGACTAACAAATAAAATTACAAATGAGGGCATTTTGACTTATAAAGACATATAGATGAAACGATAAATATAATGAACATACTTACCTACTAACGCAATACAGGGCGTCTAAGTTTCATGATTTTCGTCGATATGTTTTTGTTTGTACTGAAAATTATAATTTTGTTTTGTACGTTATCTTAAAATCGATGGACTTATACGATTAAGAAGTTGAACTGATAAAGAATCTAAATTCGTTCAGTCACAGTAAATTGAGTCTAACACTATAAATCGATTGTTTTAAAGAATCAAAATAATTGCAACCGTGAGAATAATGTGAAAAGTGTGGTTATACTTGTTATATTTAAGCGAGTTCGGTGAGAAGATGTCACTAGAATATAGTGGCATAGTCGAACTTGGATATGGTCTATGCTATGCTGTTTTTCCCAAAACATATAGAGAGAGACATCTCCTTAATTAACGCAATTTTATTAGTATTACCGATCTTTTGTGTGACTGAGGCTTTAAATCCTACATTCAAAATGTCTGTAGAGAATAGTCAATAAGAAATGTTCTTATGAAGATCGTGGTATAAGAAGAATATGTACCCAACAATGTATTTATCAAGAAAATATACAGTTGTACAAGAGATCAACAACAATTTGCGTTGAATTATAAATTTTGGGACAGAAACCATTAACATTGTTATTAGACCTTTACTATTATTTTAGTAATATATCATAAGTATGTTATGTGAGATGAAGTGCCGTAAAATATCATTAGATAAGATGAAGTGATGTGAAATGTAAAATTCTTTAATTTTTTCCTGATGGGATGAGTTTGTATTTACTTAACTATTTCATTTACTACGTTTTATTTTGTTAATGTTGTCATTTTAATCGTAGAAAATGTTTTTACTTTCAAAGTGCAATATTAAAAAAAATTTTTTCGTTGTAATGACAGTTTCTTATAATTCTAAAACCATTTGCTATATTCCTTATTTATAAAAATTCACAGTAAATTAATAGACCCATAAGCGAACAACGCACTTATTAAAATAAAAAATAATACATCAAAGAACAATTAAAGAATGTTTTGGTATTTCAAAAACAAATCTGATTTGTAGATATTTTGCACATAACTCTGAGGAATTCATAATAAACTGACAACAGCGCATTTCTGTGGTAAAATAGTAACGGTAGCTGGCGTACTTGATCAGGGGTAACCAACATGTGATCGCGTTTAAAGCAAAATTTGCCAAAATTTAATTTTCATTTTTTAAAGAAAAAAATGTCATAGTAAAAATATATGTGCCACTCAAAGACTCGCCTTGTATATACACTATACAGCGCATATACGAAACTGTACAGGGTGAGCGAAACTCGATGTCTCAGCTCTATTATCAGAAAAGGAAAAACGATAGAAAAAATCTGAAAAGAGGTTCTTAAGTGGAATTGAGTAAGGTCCAGTTTAAGCCAAATTTGCATATTTGTCCATATTTGGAATTTTTCCCAGAAACATACCTATGTTTTAGCATATTCAAAAAGAGCTAATTTTTGTAAAGAAATTTTGTAAAAAAAAGATGTGCTATCTTTTTCCGTTTAAAAAATTATAAGCAAATTTGTAAAAAAAAAGTATTAGTAAAAATTCGCAATCGTCACGATTTAAACAAGCAGTCTTTGGAAACAAATAGCAAAGTCGCATCTTTCAATAATTAATTTAATAGTTGACAAATATTGTTTTGTTGTCATTTGACTTTGAAAAATGTTCACGCACAACGAAAAAGTCGATATGTTATTATACTAGTAATATGGGGAATCTCAAAAGAACTCTAGAAAAGCAGTTCAGTTATACGCCCAGAGATACCCCGAACGTGTTATTTCAAACTTAAAAATATTTGCAAGATTGGAACACAATTTATGTGGAAATAGCGAGGTATTTTCTTCTCGAAAAGGAAGAAAAATTGTTAAGAGGATCAATTCTGATAACACTGTTACCATTGTTTTACAGTATTTTAAGGACCATCCAAGGAACTCGATACAAGCCTGTAGTGAGTTGAATTTAAAATATAGTTGGGTACGGAAAATGTTTAAAGAATATAGTTATCACGATTATAAAATTCATAACCTAGAACACTTGTCAGATCAACATCAACAACGAAGAATTAATTATGTTGCCCAAGTGATAGTAAACTTCGAGATCAATGAAAATCGGTATTTTCAGCATGTGTTGTGGACGAACGAAAGCCGTTTTGTTAGCAACGGTAAGCCCAATAAAAAAATGAACATTTTTGGGCTACTGAAAATCCACATTTCGTCAATCTGATTGAAAACCAAGGACACATCGGAATTAACGTTTGGTGTGGTATTATTAATGGGCATTTGATTGGTCCATATTTTTACGAAGAAATTTTAAATAGTGGGCGATATTTGTAATTTTTTCAAGAACAAATCCTGTGCTTCTCGAAAATGTGCCATTACAGCTGCGAGCAAACATGTGTTTCCAGCATGACGGAGCTCCACCACATAAAGCAAAAATTGTCCAACAATATTTAAATGAAACTTACGGAGAAAATTGGATAGCTATAAATGGACCGATACAGTGGGCACCTAAATCATCGGACTTGACCCCACTAGACATCTTCTTGTGGGGAACTTTGAAAAATAAAGTTTAGAGAACACCATCTGTTGACTTGGAACATTTAAAAGAAAATATCAGACATGCTTGCGATGAACTATCTCGAGAAATGTTTCATAAGGCTTCAGTGAGAGAAGTAAGGCGGAGATTGGATAAGTGTTTAGAAGTAGGAGATGGTCACATTGAAAATTCGTTGTAGTGATTGCCTACATACTTTGTTTCTTTCTGTGGTAATAGTTGTAACATATTATGTGTTTTGTAATGTTAAATTAATAAATAATACTAATTAATAATGTTTAATTATTGACAGATGCGACTTTGCTATTTGTTTTCAAAGGCTACTTGTTTAAATCGTGACGATTGAGAATTTTTGATAATACTTTTTTTTTACAAATTTGCTTATATTTTAACGGAAAAAGATTTTTTCTTTGCAAAATTTGTTCAAAAAAATTAGCTCTTTTTAAATATGCCAAAATATAGGTATGTTTCTGGGAAAAAAACTCGATGACGTCATTACTTCAGTTTCCAAATATGAAAAAATATGCAAATTCAGCTTAAAATGGACATTACTCAATCTCATTTAAGAGTCTTTTTTCAGATTTTTTATATCGTATTTCCTTTTCTTATAATAAAGCTGAGACATCGAGTCTTTCGATGTGGAGTCGAGGACAGTCTTTTTAATACATTTACAAAGTAAAGAGTTTTCTAGAAACTAAACAACTTAGAAATAGCGAATTTGAAATTTATCAGTACGAAACCACTGTATCATTAAGTTGTCGTTAGGTAACGTTGTTAAAAAAACTCTGATCCCTTGCAGGACCGCTCAATCTTCCTTCAATCCACGCTACACGTTTCTCACCTTCAATCACCTTTTTATTTTTTTAAATCCCAGGCGCACAATACGGCTAGAGATCCATTCTCGTCGCCACAGCATCGAGCGAATTTCATCTATGATAACAAAAAATCCTAAGCATTCAACTACCTATCAATTAACTGATAAGAGAACGACTAAATAATGCGTGTTCGGGAACGAATAATGCTATTTAATTGGTATTCGATTATCGAGGACTTGATTTAATCGAAAAACTCGTTCGCCTAATTAGATTAGATTTGAATTTGAATGAACTAGAAACGCTAGTCGCAATTCACTTTGATAGTTCTATTAGCGTGGTATTTTGTTTTTTCGGTGGGGGACCAGTTAAGTTGATATACAGGATGTCGTATATTATACTGATGCGAAGATAATTTAAACAAAGAATTTCTTTGGGCGCCAATTTTGTGAAATTTGATGAGACCCACCACATTTGTATCGATATAAATTTCGGTAAATGTATTGTCTAATTTATGTAGCGAAATATACACGTTGACTAATTAATTTTTGGATTTAATTGTGTACCTATAGGCATCCACAGATGGTTAAACGTTTTTTAAATCTGTTTTAATGATCTCCTAATGATGCCCCCTTGATAGGCGAAATGTGAATCGAGTGGGGTATCATCGTTCGGTGCTTTGCGGAAAACCAGTTTACTGTTTTCTGTTGCTGCATTGAGTTTCTGTTTTAATCCGTCACCATGATTTTAAATATACCGATTTGCTAAAAAGCTTTCAAAAATATCTTCAAAACTACCGTTTCTCAAACTATTGTTCCATTCAAATAGGTAAGGGCGTATGGAATAGCTATTCTTCCGATTTAGAAATATTAAAAAATAGTAGTCACATTAAACATTTTGCCAAGTCATCTGCCGATAACTTAGTAATAATAACGAAGGGCTCTTTTCTGGAGTCGATTCTCAATATAATGCAGTGTGCATTAAACAAGGTTGGGAATTGGTGCAGGGATTGGGACTATCGGTCAACTCCTCTAAGACTGAGGTGATGGTGTTCACCAAGAAATATAAGTGGAACAGAATATGTCCGCTGAAACTTGGTGGCCAAGAGCTAAGCTATACTAGCGAAGTGAAATACTTAGGAGTAATCCTGGATGGGAAACTGTAATGAAAAAAACATCTAAGTCACATATGTTCTGAGATCACAGCAACACTTTGGCAACTGAGAAGGACCATTGGTAATAGCTGGAGCTTGAAGCCGGAGACCATGAAATGGATGTATGAGGCAATTCTCAAATCCAGACTGATGTATGCAGCACTGGTCTGGTGGGAGAGAGCCTGTTTAAAGTCGGAAACCAACCGGCTTAACAAGCTAAGAGGATTGATTCTAAGAAGTATAACCGAAGCCCCAAGATCAACACCGATCGAGGCGATGGGGATACCACCTCTTGATGTCACCCTGAAAGCGGAAGCCGTAAAGGCAATGCACAGGGTGGGAAACATGAATAGGAAGGTAAGGGACCTGAATAGACTCTTAAGAGAGCTAGCTGAGGAAGGACTCCTATGAATGTCCTCTGACAGTACGGGTGTCCACTTCCTGTTTGACAAGAAATATAAGATCACCCTCACCAGTAAGACTGACTAGATGGAGGGTCGAGCTGGATTACCACTCAATGGAGACATCTGGTACACGGATGGAGCCAAGAGTGGGAACAGAGCGGGTGCGGGGGTGTATAGGCGACGTGATGGGATAGGTAAAACTTTCCCCCTGAGCAAATACACTACCGCACTCCAGGCCGAGCTAGTTGCAATTATATACGGTGTTCTAGGGGCCGACCAAAATCGGACCCAGGAAAAGGTACGTATCTGCTCGGATAGCAGGGCGGCGTTGGCAACCCTGCTATACGAGCAGGGTCGACAACGACAAAGTCGAAGCTTGTCTATAATTGCTATGAAGCATTGAACCACTTGGCAGGGAAGGGATCGGTGGAATTCTCTTATGGATACCTGGGCATAATGGCATTAAGGGAAATCTAATTGTAAATGACTTTGCCAGACTAGGGATCAGAGAAAACCTCTATGGACCAGAACCTGCAGTGGGAATAAGTCGGAATCTGATCAGAGACCGCATCAATGGCTGGGCAAGAGACCAACCAGCACAATAAAAGATGGAGAGGAGTAACGGGTTGTCGAATAACCAAACTCTTCATCGAATACTCAGAGATTGAGAAATGGGCCCAAGAATTCATTAAATTGAACAGGCACAAAGCCAGAACCCTGGTGGGAATCATAAAGGGCCACCATAGCAGTCTGAATGCATATAAGCACAAGCTGAGGCTGACTGACAGCCCGGCCTGCAGATACTGTAAAGAACACGAGGAAGCCTCGATTCATCTTCTTTACACCTACCCCGCACTAGAGAAGAAGTACCTTATATTAGGGACCCCTGTTATCCTAGAAGAGGCGAGGCTTAAGGCGAGGGACGTGCCTAAATTGCTCCTTTTATGGGATAGCATTTTTGGATAATGACCCGAATAAGAGGGGATCGCCAAGGGACTACCCATGCGATCAGTGGCTGATGAGGTCCAAACCAAGATAACATAATAATAATAATAATGCCTTTATTACCCAACAGAAAAAAAATCCATTGATAGGAGAAAAAGATGTAACTCGTTATCAATAAAATTATTCAAATCATAAATGCTAGATGTTACATTAAAATTTTTGACATTCCAAACACTGACTATTTTGACAGCACGTTAGTTTTTACAGGCAATAAAATATACTTTCTTCTCGAGAGCCTAGTCTAGGTATGCGTATACTGAACATGCTTAGTAATAATGAGGGTGCATATATTATGGAACAATTTAAATAAAAATGAGGGGCTAGTAAGCACCCTTTTACAGTTCAATGACTGGATGTCAAATCTTTGTAAAAGCGGTATGTATGAGTATGATCATAACCTTATTGGATAATAATTACCATACTAGATAATTATTATCTATACGAAATGATAACGGTGTTATTAATAACGGTAACGATTTAAGAAACGCCATTGAGTATTTACAAGTTGATACATATGACGTTGATATATTGATAATTTCTAACTAACTAACTCAAAATTTTAATGCAGCAAAGTTATTAAACACTGACGGGTTTCTAATCATTAAACCAAGGATATTATATGCATGAAGAGCTACATCGTTGACGTGCCCAGAGATGATTTATCACCAAAGTACACACCAAGATCCTTAATACGCTTAATTTGTTTATATACAAGACCGAACTGATCAAACTAAATGTGTGAATGTTTACAGAAAATACCTCACAAGCAAAATTGAAATCGCTATGGCTTTTTAAGAACTCCCAATTACTTTGCAGTAAAGGCATGATACAGCCCAGGACCAATAAAGGCCAAAATCAAATAAAACCATCTAAAACTATTTCATCGCTATTTGCCAAATAATAAACCCTCTTATCTTGCCGATAAACGGAAAAGTTTACCTGAGCCTAGCCATAAAAACAAGCCACGGTATGAGATAAGAGCCGCTTAAGATTTTTTATTTGGCAAATAGAAATGAAATAAACTATACCACTGAATTTGTTTATAACAAAAAACACAGGTGTGTACTGTGAAAAGACTTTTTCTTCTTATTTGTTTACTCAATATATAAAAGTAAAGAGATATTAATGAAATACAACGACGATGTTAATTCTAATTAATTTATTTACTTTATTTTGCCACAAGTCACGCTGATAAACCTTTGGCCTCTGAGAAATTATTAGTCGCCAATAATGAATAGCTGTTTACAAATTTGACATGTACTTATAAGTGTTATGTCAATTATTTTATCAGTTTATAGTTTGCTTTAGTTCACACGACTTGCGTCGAACACAACTCAAATGTTTCACGTATATTTGACAGTATACAGTGCAATGGAAATTGCGTGCACCCAGCTATAACCAAGAAGTTCTTGTTTTTTTTTTTTTTTTTTTTTAATAAATCGCTGTCGATAGAAATATATTTGTCTGCATCATTATATTCTGCATCTGCAGTCACTATATAATTTTGTAAACAATATTCTGACATTAAATTTAGTGTCGAAAAAGTGATAATTGAATAAGTAAATAAATTAGAAAATTATAGTATTCGCTGTGTGCAGGGCATGTGGAAGTAAATAAGTCGATGGCAGTGCTTGCAGTGGACACAAATTGCAATAAAGTAGGTAAGTAAAAAACGAACCTAAAACTGGGCCATTATAGTTGCTGTGTCGTAAATTGCAATAATATCCGATGAAATAGTAAATGCAAATTTTATCGATTTCCTGAGGCAGCTGCACACAACAATATCAGTCGCTGTATTCAAGAATTTTTTGCCACTTGAATAAGATTTTGGAGCCAATTTCCAAACAGTATCATTGAAACTTTCATTGCTATTTTGCGTGTAACCTCCCAAGCAACGGTTTAGCAACTCGTCTCGGTTCAGGTCCCCATAAATCGGTTTGATGGCTTTAAAAGCGTCCTTAGGAAGCGGCGGCTTATGATGGAAGGTGTCCAAGGAATCCGCTGTTTGCGCCTTCTTCCAGTCACACCAAGACTCTGAGCACTTCTCTTGCTGCGGATTTTCGTCGGTTGATAGCTTATGAAATAAGATCAGCACTACACATAAAACCCGTGATTTCAAGCGAGGAAATTGTCTTTTTTCTACATGTACTGGCGTTGTTCTAACGTAGTTTTGTTTGTAAGAGCTTCTGACTAAACATAAACATGTTTTAACGACATTAGGCTGCACCTAGAATACGAGTATATCTTCCCAGCAGATATTTATTTGGCGCAGGTGGCGTTTCGGAGCAGTCCGACGCGCCCAAGAAAGAGCGCGAAATTCTGAGGAAAATTTTTTTTAAGAAAAGAATATTTACGGCCCCATATTCTAAAAGGTTCAAAGAATTTATTAAGCTAATTCAAATAATCTATTAAAATTGACAGTGGGGTTACCCCTTAAATAGTGGACGATAATTAAGAATTACGATTGTACGTAAATAAAATCAGATATTTAATTATTGGTGAGGTCACGACGCCGACGGTCACGTGTCTACCCTGATTAACATCCATTGTACGCAACACCTAATGTTGATAGATTTTAGATAGATAGTGACCTAGTGTACCATCGGGTTGTTATCGAACAAGGTTATCTATATAAACGAGAGAATATCAGACATATCCCTCTTAACCTCTTCTAAATTTGGCATGGAACTCCAGGATCCCACGTACATTTCTGCGCCTCGAATTTTCACTTATATTTTGTACGTTATTAAACTTTTTAATATCCGAATTCCGCTTCAGGACTGAAGCTGATAACCGGGCTAACTCCGGCATCATCTTGACTTTATTACCACACAGCCGTTTCCAGTTTGGAGAATCGATATCCCGTGACCGTAGTTTTGCGCAGGAATGCTACACCACTGCCACACATCCTCTGGAGAGGTTGACCCAATAGAACCCGCGTTGCCCCGATCGACTCATTACGGGGTGTTTTGATAATCTCCCGCGGTCGATTATCAATACAAATTTCAAAATGCCGGAATAATGTATGTCTTCGACGGGTTGTTGTTCCCCAGCTGTGCGTAAACAGCGACAGGGTGGTAGTGGCGCGGAATAAACATGGCTTTCCACTTAAGCGAATAAGAAAAAAGGAAAAACTTTGCGTTTTTATAGATGCAAATAATATGGAACAAGGAATTGTATTTAGATGTCGAAAAAACAATATCACATTTCGTATAATTCAGTTGGAATGACTCATTTGTGGTATTGTAGAATATTTTTCCT
Organism: Rosalia funebris; assembly: GCA_037954035.1. Taxonomy (NCBI): domain Eukaryota; kingdom Metazoa; phylum Arthropoda; class Insecta; order Coleoptera; family Cerambycidae; genus Rosalia; species Rosalia funebris. The sequence goes on from JAZFAV010000022.1 coordinate 15,554,035, forward strand.
AGGTATTTTATACAACCTACAAAATTTTATTATTTATATATTCATGTTAGAGAAAAAATACGGTAATAAGAAAATATCCAGATTTAGCCAGATTAAAACATACTTATAGTAACAGTGCTGACACGAATAATCCATTAAATAATTTCAACGATCGTTTTAACAATGCAAACGTTACATCTTCAGATGTCGACTGGTCGTTTTCTCTATACACATTGTAAAGTATAAAGTGCTACATTATAACAAGTGCAACAGGGTGTTTTGATTCTTAAATACACTCTATTTAGTACCATATTTGAGTTTGACCTACAATCACGCCCTGCTGTTCCATCCCTATTTAATTTACTATTCCTCAGCTCAATTTAAAGTTGTGAGTATGTTTCAAACCTTTTGATGAGTAGGTTTGAGATGGACGGAAAAATTTGGGTATTTCCCTATAGTACGGTTGAGACATGTGGATATTTTTTCGGTTTTCATAAAGATATCATCCATAGGCTTTCGGTTTTAATTTTTAGAAATGAGAAAAGTAGATTAGGATTTGATCTATACAAGGAAGGAAACTCATAGATATATTCCTCATCATTCACTCATCGATGCGGACAATCATTGGTCCACCGTTTGTTGTTTTCCGTTTAATTTTAATTTTAATAAAAATATTTCAACTTATAGCCAACCAATGGACGATAGTCAATGCCGAGTATGTTATAAATTTGGGATTTTGCGAACATGTTACCTTAGATTAGAAATAATACCAGATGAAATACAGCTAATTTGAATACAAGAAAATAAAAGAAACGGCGCACAAGGTGATGGAGCTTTAATCTTTAATGAATGTAATCGTCCTTAAAATTGTTCATACAATGAACTATATAAACTCCTGAACAAAATTAATGCATCAGTGAAACTTCACATTATTACTTTTATATTTTCGAAGATTTAAATCACGTACCTACCTACGTGATATTATAATTAATTAACTGATATTTTTAGTGCATCAAATAGATGCTCTATGGGATTCATATCTGGGCTTTTTGATAGCCAGACCATAGTTGGAATATTCACAAACCGAAGTTATTCCAGCATATCTCTAACAATGTGAAGCTGGAGCATTAGGCTGATCATCCACTGGAAGCGTAATACGCGAGACTGGGAAGTAGCGCATATACGCTCATATGCAAGCAACTGAACAGCGTCCACTGCAGGCAACCTTGAGCGATCGGGCTCAGGCGACTGGCGACCGATACCCCTAGAATGGCATTAGTCGCTTGTAGTCGCTTGTAATCGTATATTGCTGCTACGTTGGTCGTTGTACTACGTTGGTATTATGTTGTTTTTGGACATGGAAATTGATACCGAAAAATTGATTAGTGCCGTTCATGAGCAGTCTCCGTTGTGAGACATGAAAGATAAAAGGTGTCATTCTCGTGATTTTTATTTTACAGATATATTTTTTTAAGTGTTTGCTTCGTGTTTACAACAACATGCTGTAAATTGGTCTCTGATCACATAAGCGATAGTGACGCTCCTATTTTCGCCTAAGGAGGCAAATCTGGCTTGTGAAGTTTCTTGCCGTTAAGGTAGTTGAGGTGTTTTCCTTTCTGGACACCCGTTATAATGTTGTGCAACAAGCATATACATTTAACGATATCATCGACAAAGTTTGGCTCAGCTTCAATTCATTTTTGAAGAATTCGCCACTTGGCGGAAATAATACCAAACGCGCATTCAATAATTTGTCGTGCATTTGAAAGGCGCTTATTGATGTACTGTACTGCGTGCAAAATCAGATTAAAGTGTGATATGAATGTCAAGTATATTGCTTTCAAATCTATAATCAAAGACTATCGGGTTCTGTTTGTTTGTTATGGACAAAATATTACATTTTTGATATTAAGAGACAGCTTATTATTTATGCACCACGAATGAACCCTATCCAGATTTTATTGCCATCAAAACATGAATACTTGCAAAATAATTTTAAATCATCTACATGTAAAAGACAATTTACAGTAATGTCAGCTACGATATCATTAATAACAATATATAATAAGGGCGGTCCTAAATCAGACCCCTGTGGAACACCTGGTGTTGGTAAGAGTCCAAGAGACTTTTTACCACTGTATAACAATAATAGTAATAAGTTTATTTGTACTAAAATACCACTGGACGCATCCGATAATAAAAAATTTGTGCGAATTATTCAGTAAATCGTCATGCAGGTGATGGAATTCTCCCAGTGAATTTATTCTACTAAGTATAGTAGAATTATTTTACGAAGAGCAAGTCAGCAATAAACCGTGCAACAAAGAGAAATGTATAGCTTACCTTCTCCCACGCGAATGCAGTAAACGATTTTTAAAATTGTTTTACTGCATTCGCGTGGGAGAAGGTAAGCTATACATTGCTCTTTGTCGCACGGTTTATTGCCGACTTGCTCTTCATAAAATAATTCTACTATATTTCATTCACCCAAAAGGAACGTCTTTTTTTACGCTGACGAGCTCGCAATAGCCTCATTATATAGGGTTACTCCAAAGGGTACATGTCTTGCAAATCCATTTTACACGATATTCACAATGCAGAAATGCTTTGTTCCGATGGCAGTCGCGAACTAAATAGTATAGAGTCGCCTGCACTGGACGATACCAGTCGCTCAATCTCAAGATCGCTCACATACGTTTCATATATCTCCCAGTCGCGCGATTACGCTTCCAATGGGCGATCAGCCTTATCCTGCATAATAATGAAATTGTCCCCGACAAACGAGGACAATTAGCATCACATGTTCTTCTACGATGTTTTCTACGTAGAAATGTGTATTCATGGATATCCCCGTATGGGAATCAAATCCGTACGACCATCCCCCTCCTCCCCAAAACATTCGAAATATAACTAGACAAAATACCGCCAATTTTACTATAACAAAATAAAAGAAAATAAGGCACAAAATCGTGGAGCTTTAACCTTTAATAAGTGTAGTCGTCCTAAAATTATTTATACATTTTATTCATTTATTATCTGACCAGCTGCCACTGTGTACCTCTTGTCTAACTCTCCATGGTTTTCCGCGTCGTTCATACATTTTTCATTTTTTACGTTTAGTACGTTCGACAGTGAGAACTAAACAACTTGCGGTTTCACTTTGGCTAGACGATGTAGATACGTCGTTGAACTAAGTCTTGATGCTATGCAGCGTACTACAGTCATTCACATTATCTGTCTCTCAACAGATACATATCTATCTGTTTCACATAATACAAATATACATCGGCTTATACATAAAGGCTTATAGAAAGTGCAAGAGATGCAAAGTTAAGATAAACATGCTATAATATAAAAATATCACACCTTTGCATAGTTTTTGAAATAAACTAGTAAACTAGTGGGTGCCGGCAGGAGTACTTTCAGGGATTACATTATACTATTAATTAATAAGATATAACTTATCTTACCAGTGCATCGTTATAATTATAGGTAGGTATATAAAATTAGGCATTTATGTCATGTCATGGCAACAAGGAATTATTGTTGCATTATTAAGTATTATTGAAACGCAGGGATGCCATAGGGCAGTGCACTTAGGTCCGTCCGGTACCTCTTGAATACAGCTGATCTTTCAACCACAACACTGACAACCACGAAAGAAAAAATTGAAAAACTTCAAAATGTAAAGAAAAAATTTCGCAAATTTTGTAAAAAAAAATTTGAAAACTTGTAAAATTGCAAAAAAATTTGGAAATTGGTAAAAACTGAAAAAATGGAAATTTCGTTCGAAAAAAATAATTTTTGACAAAAATTTCGAAAAAACTTGAAAAAATTCGGGAAAACATTTCGAGTTGAAAAAAATTTTCCAAAAACAAATCGAAATAATTTTCGAAAAAATTCAAAAAATGTTGAAGAAAATTTTGAAAAAAATTTCAAAAAAATAAAAAAAAATTAAAAATTTTAAAAGCATAAAAATTCTAAAATAATTTTTCGAAAAAAAAATTCAAAAGCTAAAATTAAAAAAAAAATGTCGACAAAAATTTCGGAGAACACCTAAATTTGTTCGTAAAAAAATTTTAAAACAAAAATTTTTGAAAAAAATTGCAAAAAAAAACGTTTATATAATATATAAAACGGAAAACTAATTTAACTCACTCTAAGAAATAACTAATATTAAAAAAATCATATTTCAGTAGAAACTATATAATCAAAAAAGTCATAATGATTAAATATTTTAACACAGTGGAAACTAGCTAGAATATAATATGTAATTCGAATACAGGATATTAAAAAAAATCCCTGATAACCCACATGAGATAGTCCAATTTTCAATACAAAAAATTACAAGTACAAAAAATTTTACAAATAATTGTGGATAGTGGGTTGAGATATAAGCAATAATGATCTTTATGTACGTTGGGCATTTCGTTTTTAAATCTAGAAAAGCTTAAGATCATCCCCCAACAATTATGATTTCGCTTTTTTACCATTATATCGCGCATCATTCAAAATATAATACGCGAGTGCAGTCCGCCGCCCCTGATACGTCATTAATTGATCTCAAGTCTACTCATTAACACGAAATAAACCATTCCCTAACCATATATGTAAATAGCTGTAATTAATTATACAAATAATTACTTCCGTAAACCGCTTGTCTGTCAGTTTTTCACACAATAGGGAACGGACGAGACTCGGCTACGACGACAGTCCAGCCAGCCAGCCGTATCGCACTGTGTCCGATCGTAAATTTACGTCTAGCGACAAGCACTTTTCTTCGGCTGTCGCTGAAAAGGAATACGTCTGGTGTTCTTGCCGAGCGGGTAAACCCCACGTAGACGCCCGGCGCGGCAAAAGACACGCACCTGCTGGTGCTGCACACTTGCCCCGCGAGTTGCCTAGGTCAGGTCATGCAGGCAGGAAAAGTAGGCCACGTATCGACCACTACGGAACTCGCCGCGTCGCAGCCAAGGGCCGCCGAAATTGGGCGGCGCGGCGATGCCGCATCGCCGCCGTTTTCGCGTGCTTAAAGATTTATTTAAGCGTTCAGCGAGTTATTTATTTTTCCATAACATATTAATTTTCCCCATTTTTATTCCGTCGTTTAAAACAGAGACGAGAGACGTTCTGTGGCCTTCGATTTGTTCAAAAGTATTGTGAGAAATTATTAACCATCCGGCATCCATCCGTCGGGCGCAATACATCTGAGAGATCCCATAATCAAATCTTACATAATTTAGATTTTAATGAGGTGGAGACTTAATTAAACGTTTATTTTAATTAATACAATACAATGATAAATATTTCAGACTAGCTTTTCATATATAACATCCAATCAGGAGGAGGTTATCTAAAACCAAGAAAAGAAAGGTACACGAAGTGTTTAAATAAAAATGGACCAGCAGCTTTGGTCATAATCATTATCTTCCAAAACATAAACCTTTTCAGATATACGAGTATAAGGCTTAACAATGTTTTCTTAAAATACTGTTTACCGTTCTTTAGGACGATCTAATATATGTGCAATTTCGCAAGCAGATGTCTTGGAGTTTTTTTCAACACACAGTAGGACATATTGTTGTAGATTGTTATCCCGAAATCTCCGTTCCAATCTTTCCGGCTACTTAAATGATGCGAATATTCTTACATGTTGTTCTAACCTGCCAAATTTCTAATCACATGAAGCTTCTCTCATTGGAAAACGTTCCCGACACATGTGATAAATGCTTAATAGCTGTTTTTCCACTTTCAAAATATATTTATAACATTCGGTAAGTTAATTATTGTTCATTTTGTGGAAAAAAGTATGTATAAAATATAATTGGCACCAGCCTTTTATTTGCAATTTTATCAATGTCACATTTGTCGAATTATGATCGTCGATTGTTGTTCAAGACTCTTAGTATTCGCATACCAGTTTTGTTGATGAACTTTTCATTTACACTTTTAAAATCGAAACATAAATTACAACCCTACAGCCATAACTGTTTTTGTGTGTCACCCTGTATAAAAGATAACATACCTCATTAATACCTAGGTTGACGTAGCGTACATATCATCGATATTAAATGTCCAGCAACGGCCGACGCACTTGTCACTTGGATGAGTGATGAACCGGCTTGTTATATTTTCTAGAAACTTGTGTATCAATAAACTCGCAGAAACTTAGGTAAAGCTTATGTAGAAGACATGCCATCCCTCGGATAGGATATAGAACGTAGGTATTTCATCTATTACATATTAGGTAAATAAAGAATCCCTACCAAAAGAGTGGGGCTCACGAAGTTTCCAGGTCGAGGCTAGCTCGTCTCCTGTCGAGCCTCAATAATCCTCAAAAGTGGAAATAGGCGAAGATTAAACAGGTTATAAAAGAAGCTTCTAAAGAAGTCCAAATTTTATTTCGTAGGACTAAATACGAACCTTAAGAACAGTAAATAAGTATGCAAACAATAATATTATTCTTAGCAAAATAATAAGGGCCGCCACTGATTAATTTATTCATTAAAATATTGTGTGCCATTGCATTTCCCGGCATTTCATTTCATTTTATTGTAGGAGGGTTGTATATAAATCCTGACATTTATAAAATGCCATAGATAATTCCTCCATGTCTAATGTGACTACTGTGACTACTTAAGGTGCGGTCTAAGTTTTTAAATAAAAAATAACTGTTATAAACGTTTTTAGCATTATAACATACAGGGTGAGCGAAACTTGATGTCTCAGTTCTATTATAAGAAAAGGAAAAACGATAGAAAAAATCTGAAAAGAGGTTCTTAAATAGGGTTGAGTAAGGTCCATTTTAAGCCGAATTTGAATATTTATCCAAATTTGGAAACTGAAGTAATGACGTCATCGAATTTTTTTCTCCAGAAACATACCTATATTTTGGCATATTTAAAAAGAGCTAATTTTTGTGCACAAATTTTGTACAGAAAAAAATCTTTTTCCGTTAAGAAATTATAAGCAAATTTGTAAAAAAAAAAGTATCAAAAATTCACAATCGTCACGATTTAAACAAGTAGCCTTTGGAAACAAATAGCAAAGTCGCATCTGTCAATATATTGTACAACAAATATATTTATTAAATGTAGTTTTGTATTTAAATATCTCTAAGTATCAGTATTTAAAAAGGTAATTTTTTAAATCGTCATTGATTTTTCTCGCATCTTCTGCCCACCCATCTGACAACGTTTTTTCTCAGACATCTCATAATTCCTAAACAGAACGAATTTGTGTCGTGGTTGTCCCGTTAGAGAATTTAATGCGGATCGGACTTTAATTTAGAACAATGATTAATGTTCACCGAATGGGGCTCTCTGATATTAATTGGGAAATTAATTGCTGTTGCATGCCGTAACAAGCGACGCCCTACCACGTGCATTTAATGGCATTGTTATGGTACATCTGTATAATTACTAATTAATTAGAATATTGGAATTTAATCCAGTTGTACGGAATGCGAAGAGGTAAAACTATTACAGGGAACAAAATAATGTTATTTTATTGATGTGAAATTTCAAGGAAAGTGCTTTCTTCCTAGACTATAAATCGCCCTATATAGTTAATATGGAGGGCGCGTAAAAAGGCTGGAATAAATTCATCACAACAATATTTTAAAAAATTGTAATTAATATAAACAAAGACTATTAAATTAATTGTGCAAATTGTGTCATAGACCGCTTAATAATGTAAGTCGAAACTGAAATCCTTCTAAAACGTTGTTCTTATAATTTCAGCCTTAATTAATCTTACTTTGTTTCGAATTATCTCTCTTAATGCACCATAGTGTTTGGTATGTTAAGATATACCTTGGATTTAAAATAATGTCACAAAAATAGTCCAATGGAGTTATATCCAGAGATCCAGCTAACTACTTAATAGCTCCTCTTTTACCTATCCAAGTAGGAACTACTTTGATAACCGCTTGGCGGTTTTGTAGTTCCTTTCTCAATTTCCGACTTATATGTTACTGACATAGATCGTATTAATATAGATGTATACCCCACAGATTTCATTCGGCATTTGTCCTGGATCGGCGTACCGTGTACGACACTGATGAGAATTAATAAGTTCGAAACAGCTGTATGCCGTTCGGTTTCCATCCGGGACAGATGTCGAATCCTACCTGTGGCGGGTTTTATTTTTTGAAATGGTGTTAGTAATCAAGCAAAATTCATTAATAATGAGGTGGCGTGTATACAAAACCTATTAAATAGAAAGTGGATAGTAAGGTGCCAAGATTGAAAGAAATTTGTGTACTAGACAAAACTTATATAGGAATAGTAAGACGACAATTTTTTTTTCTGAAACCAATAACATACTGGTAAAAACTAAACCAAAACATAAACATTCTAAGGAATCAGTGTTATTATACGATATCGTGTTTCTAATCACAACCCATTCTATATACATTAAGAAATACATTTGATATGTCCAGAAAATGATAGTTATCATCAAAATACACATCAAGGTTTTTAATATTTTCAGAACGTATTAAAACTATAGCAGCAGGAAAACAGTCATATATATATATATATATATATATATATATATATATATATATATATATATATATATATATATATATATATATATATATATATATATATATATATATATATATATATATATATATATATATATATATATATATATTAGTAGGTGGCTCTTTAAGGTGTACGAGCAAACTTTACATTTATCTATTTTCATTGATAGTTTATTCTCAAAACATCTCACACACAAGGTCTATGAGTTTTTGCAACTTTAAGAGATCGTCTAAGCAGGTTATATTTGAAAGTAATTTTAAGTTAACAGTAAAAAGAAGATGGTGCGAGATGAATATTAGAGATAAATCGTTAATAAATAAGATAAAGAATAATGGTCCCAAATTTGAGCCTTGAGGTACTCCAGAGGACGCTAAGAAGGTTTCGGATTTAAGGTCAATATATGAAACAACTAATGTACGGCTGGAGAAAGACAATTTTACCAAATGAAGAAGATTACTACTGAATCCATATAATTATAATTATGAAATTAGTATATTATAATTCACCTTATCAAAAAATCAATATACACCTCATCTTGACCCCCGAATACCGACGATATCAGTTTTTGGCATTCAAATATAGTTTTTATGAATTCAGAAACGAAATGCTATCAAATATGGATATAAGTGTGCGATACACAATATAATGAAAAAGTTTTCTTTTGATTTAAGTTATTCTCGATTATACACAATGGAGTTGTCTCTCTAATATGGTTACAAATACCATACTAACCTATTCCATTAATAATATTAACCTTGATCGATGTACCATTGATAAAGAATGTAATGTGACAATTTTGATCAATTTCCCTGACACACAGGCAATTATAAATTAATTTTAGAATTTTAAAGTTACTTATATTATTGGCTTCAAAACGATCACACCCTCTATCGCCTAAGATCGTAATTAACTCTAAAACCAATCCACTATTGTCTAGTTTAATGTAAATTTATAGGAAATGTCACTGCATTCTTTCTCAACAATACACTTGACACTCCCCATAATATTTTGACATTGACAGGCAAACCTCGTTCACCAAACTAATTAATGATAACTACAGATGATACCTCACCCATCAGCCAAGTGGTCGCTCAGTTGATCGAAGCCAATAACTCCAAGGCAGAATCCAAAGAGATCATAAAGAAATTAACAGCCATAAAAACAGAATGCGATAAAAGCCTTGAACACAGAGTGTTTATCGGCAAAACTGGAGCTTATTCGGCAATCCTGGACACCCTGTCGAAATACGAGGCCTTCAAAACCGTCGGTAAGCTCTGCTTCAAAACTCTGATAGCGCTGATGAGGAAGCAGCCTGATCTGTTGACGGACAAGGGGGTGGAGGTAATTATTTCGTATACCAAGAAGGAAGCTGACTCGGATCTGAAGAAAATGGCTCTAAAATGGACTAGGGAGTGTTGCATCATGCACGAAATGAACAGGCAGAAAATCTTCAAAGCCAATATTGTACACCACTTGAAATATTTGGTACCTGAAAGCAATCCGGAGGTTATGAGGCAGGCTTTAGCGGTATGTAGAGCCCTGGTGCTCGACGACGACATTCGAGTGGAGTTCGGGAAGGCCCACGAGCACGCCAGGGTGATAGCCAATGAAACCCTATGTTCCCTCACCTGTCTACTGATTCGTTTCCAAAAGGACGCCCACATGATCGGAGATATAATGCTGACCATAACTAACCTATTGGTGCGAGAGGAGTTTTGCAAGAAAGTCGAGGACGCCGGCTCGCTGGAGATAATCCAAGCGGTGATGATAGACTTCATTTTCAACGAGAAAATCGTAAAGCAATGCTTCAAACTCCTAAGGGCGATATCCGGCAACGATCAGTGTAGAATCCACATAATAGAAAAGAATTTCGCGCCTACGATCACTACTACATTGGATGCAAATAAGGCAAGCGTGATGGTCGTCACGTCAGGTCTCCACTGCGTAGCAGCGATATGTCTGAGGTGCCCTCAAAACAGCAAAGCCTTGGTCGACGTAGGCCTAGCCGAAGTCATAGTGAACATCATGAAGGTACACCTTGACGAAGAGACAGTGCAGAAGCCCGCGAGCTGGGCCATCAGGAACATGGTGTCGCGGAACAAGGCCTACGGGGGGGCGTTTATCGAGTTGGGGGTGGAGGAATTGCTCCAGAACAATTTGAGGAAGTTCGACAACATCGAGTACGATGTGAAGGCAGCGCTAAGAGATTTAAACTGTAACGTTAACCTCAAGGAGGAGTGGACGGGCAACGGAGGGGCACTCACCACCGGGTTCACTTTTACGAATATCGAGTGGAGTTAGTTCTATTTTTTTATTTAAATATACACCTATTTTACAATGTATTTTTTATTAAAGTATATTTTTATATTCATCATCTTGTAACTCTTTTTTGACATATATTTTGTACCATTTGACATATGACCAGAATGTTTTGACATGTTTTTCCGAAAATAATGACACAAGCTTATTTCTGAACGAATTTTAAAATTTATTGTTTTTATACATTAGTCGTGTATTGCCATTGAAAAATACATATGTCAGCTGCGAAAAATCACATCAGTTAGGTGGCGTCCATTTTTGTCGAGGCATACTTGTAGACGGGTGCGAAAATCATCCATACTCCTTTCGAGATGGCACGAGGAATCCTTTCAATTCCGCGCGTTATGCTTTCGGAAAGAGCTTCAGCTCTTTCCGAACCGACCATGCCGACCAACAATAGAATGGTTTCGAGATCGTCACGACAAAACGACCAGTTTCAATGATAGCGTTGTAAATAAACACACGATGTACCACATAACACGGCTCCATGGCTACTGGAAAGGCATCCCGTAACGAGTAGATATCAACCATCCTGAAAACATTCGCTTCACGCAGACGCGCATAAAATTCATCTCAAAAACTCCATACCTCCCTGACGGACCCTGTATAACAAATATATAATTAACAACAAATGACTCTATATATTTCAAACCCTAAGTTTTCCAGAAACAGATTGAATTATCAATATCTTCATCATAAATCATAATACATAATATTAGAGGGGTAGGCATAGATTTTCTAAGTATTTTACAGAACCCCTTCATTATTTAACTACATATACAACTTCCGCCATCTCTTATAAGATCTTAAAAGTATATGAAATGTAGATGTCTGAATTCACATCTTCTGGTTTGGGTTTGTAACATTGCTTGCAAGTGCTACCAACATATAAATGACAACTGATTTGACACTTCGTTACTCTACTCTGGGAGGCAAGTTTTTGTTTTGCTTCCGTATTAGTAATCCTACACGTTTATGGACGTAGTCTGAGAAACAACTGTTGTATGAATCACTGTTTTCATTTCAAACTGGACACTTCTAAGTATTAACCAGTTATCAATCAGACGTGAGACCGATAAATTTTCTTCCACGTCAGTGTAAATCTGAAATCAACTATGGAGGATGATCTAAATAATATCGAAACTCTGGGTGAAAAAATTTCGCAACTAGTCGAATTAAGCGAATCGAAAGCACCTTCAACACAAATTATAGAGACGTTAGAGGCGATAAAAACCGACTGTGATAAGAGTGTAGACTACCGAATACTGGCTGCTGAAAGCGGAGCTTACAAAGCAATACTCGACACTTTATCAAACTATGAAAACGATACAGATGTTAAAAAAGGCTGTTTGAAAGCGTTACACTCGCTTATGACTAAACAGCCAGACCTTTTAGATGACGTAGGCCTAGAAGTTATTTTATCCCATTTAAAAACAGATGTTGATGTAGAGCTAAAGAAACTGGCTCTAAAATGGACGAAGGAATGTTGTGTCATGCATGAAATGAACAGACAAAGAATTTTCAATGCCAACATTTTGGAACCCCTGAAAGAATTACTGTCCGAAGGTGACTCAAATGTATTACGAGAAACATTAGCGGTATGTAGAATATTAGTGTTAGATGATGACGTGAGGGTTGAGTTTGGAAAAGCACACGAACATGCCAGAGTAATTGCAAGCGAAACTTTAGAATCTCACACGAAGCTGCTGGAACGTTTCAAAGAAGACGAGCTGATACTCAATGACATAATTTTAACGCTGTGTATGTTGTTGGTTAGAACAGAATATTGTAAACAAATTGCAGACGCTAATGGCTTGGAAATAATAAAGGACATTATGGTAACGTTTCCCGCTAGCGAGAAAATTAACAGACAGTGTTTCAAACTTTTGAAGGCGCTAGCCGGCAATGATCACTGTAAGACGTTGATCATACAGAAGAACTTTGCACCTGTAATCACTGCTGTGTTGGAATCTAACAAGAAAAGTGCTCCTATTGCTATAGCGGGACTGCATTGTGTGTCTGCTCTATCCTTAAGGTGCCCTGAAAACAGTAAGGTGCTAATCGAGGCTGGAATCCCTGAGGTAATAATAGACCTTATGCGGATGCATCCAAACGAAAAATCAGTTCAAAAGACAGCAAGCTGGGCGATTAGGAATATGGTGTCCCGAAATAAGTCTCAGAGTAAAGCGTTCCTCGACTTGGGTGTTGAAGAATTACTTCTCACTAGTTTAAAGAAATTCGGAGATATAAGTTACGATATTAAGGCCGCACTTCGTGACTTGGGCTGTAATGTACAGCTTAAGGAGGAGTGGACGGGCAAGGGCGGCGCACTAACTACAGGCTATGCATTTAAATTCACTGACTAAGTTGGCTTTATTTTTTATCGATAATGATGATGGTAGAGCTTTTCTAATTTTTAATAACATTTCAAAGTAATATTGTAGTCGCCACCTACGAAATGTATATGATAAATTTCATGTAGGTAACTGTAATCCATTTCCTAGGGGTAGGATATTTGCAAATCCTTATTTGTAATGTTTATATGCAATGTTAAATTACAGTTGTTAGCAATGAATATATTAAATGTTGGATAAATACTAATTCTAGAACACATAATATTGTCTAATTTTCTCTCTATACGATATTATAAATATCTAAAAAAAAAACACTTATTAACAGTATGTATTATTTCATTAAAGACTTGCTTCATAAAATGTTTTGTACTGAAATGTGTAGGTACATATATATGTACATAGATCAAAAAATGATTAAAGTATTAAAAATATCGACAAAAGTTAATTTTCTGGCTTACCTTAGGTAAGGAATACATATGTGTACTTATCATCTAATTAATGATTATAAATTTTACACTTACACAAAAATTATACCTTTTCGTTTTTTTTTTTTGTATTTTAATAAAAAAATTAACAGTAGTTACTTTTGTTTTTCTTGAGACTTTTTTACTGTTAAATTCTATTTAGAGTATTGAAATATTTTTCTGACAATTATTTCAAAAATTGTACCTTCATTCTGTACTGCCAAGTATTAAAACTTCAGTACTCCAGTAGGTCAAATGAATAGCTAAAAAATATTTTTAATTACTGTTAACTTATTTATCCTTGAATATCCATCTATCCATGTATTTTTTTTATTTTCCAACAAAATACATTGACAACTGTGGGCAGAAGGCAAATTAAACCTAGAAGTTAGACTGGATAGTTTACGGACCAGTGATGTAGATGTCTATAAAAAGTGATAAAAGAAAAAAACTTCAACTTTGAGAATTAGCTGCATTGAAGAGTATGTAAGTAACAGTCTTTTCGCCAATTTTTAAGATTCTTATTGAAGACAGCTGTCAAAATTTACAACGTTTCACTTGTCATGATTTAATTTCCTTGTTATACATGTAAATAATTTAAAAAAATTGTTATATTAGTTTGATTTGAATAAATTTGGTTTGATAATGCCGAATGTAGATCTTCTAAACGTAAAAAACTTATGGGAATCACTGACTCCCATAAGTTTTTTAACCATCCATAAACTTGAGTTGTGTATATCAAGGGGTATTTGATGATGTCCTAATAATATAATAAACTGGGCGAATAAAATATTCACCCAAATAAAGGTTTAACAGAAGATTTAGTCAAATATTTGTTAAGTATTACAAGTATTTGTTAAGAAAAAAATGTTAAATTTACTGAAAAAACTATTTTGGCCTTTAAGAAAAGTATTAGATCTGTTTAGTGATTTAATGTTTAGAAATTTAACTAAAGTACAACTTGAAAAAATAATGCATTTTTCACAAAAGAAAACTGAGTATTTTTTGTTAAAATGTCATTTACTAAAGAATACAATACAGTAAGTCGATTCGAATAGGAAGTTCAGTAAATGTACAAAAAATATGAATGTCATTTGTTACCAGAGCCACAATGAGGAAAGACTATTACTTTAATATATTTATCAATCAATCACATATTGCCAAATCAAAGCTTTGGCATGTCTGAGGAACAAACAACACACTGTTGTTTACAATAAATCCAGCAGTCTATGGCCAATTGACCAATAGCATTGCAGATTTCAACAAGTCGAAGCGATCACTGTTTATACGCGTAAAATTTCGGATATAAATATATTTATTATAGGCTTATATGGAGGTGTAAGTTATCAATATATTTTTTTATTATTATCAATTGAAAGCTTCTGAACTGCTGGATCAAGCCAGCCTGAGAACAGCAACTCTCCAAACATCTGCTTTGAGGAAGTCGCCTGCAATGGTTGACGAAAATTGGTACCAACTACTAATTTATAAACCGAAAAGAAACAGTAGCTTATTAGTTTATTGATCTCATATTTTGAAATTGAATCAAATTGTGCTGTTGAGCTAGGTATATTAAGGATGCTGAGAGATGGTTAAATAAATAATACGACACATTTTTGGCCCTCAATCCTAAATAATACTTACTAAACCCTAAATAATATCTCTACTAATGACATCTATCATTTCATAATTTAATACTTAATTTGTTGTGTATTTACTACAATTTACAATATATAGTAAAATATATTATTCACGTGATAATTTATAGTTGGATTATTGAATGCATAGATAGTATGTTCGGTACTCCAATAATTGTACCCAATCCAACCGTTAAAGGAATAAACCTATGTGACTGTATCTTCCTTTCATCTTTCTGCAGCATTTTTTGGTTTGTCGTTATTAAATCTCTTACGGCCGTTAACGAATCTACGAAACTACATGTTCGTCCAGCCCCCACCGATACGCCTATGACTGTGTTGATGTAAATAAATCGATGGATATATTGCATAACGCGCATGCGAACATCGTACAACAATACGATAAGGGGAGTAATTCGGTCGAGTTTGTTGCTTTTCGCGTCTCACTGAATGTATAATTTGTAAATAATTATAGTTTCTTTCGTTAAAACGACGTCATGACTTGGGGCTTTGTTACCTGTGGTCCTAACGAGGCTCTAGTAATTTCAGGTAAGTTTCTCGTTTATTTTCTAGGCCAGTGCCTCACATACCAGAAAATATACACGAAACTGGGCTGTCGCCGATAGTAGCTTTACTTCCGTGTAAACAAGAAGAGCGAATGTTTTTTTTTATTTGTACGGTGGAGTGGTGGAGTTTTCCATTCATAAGACTAGAGAAATACAATAAACATCGTCGAAATTTACTGGAAACGTGAATTTTATACCTACTCAATAAAAAATTATTTCCTACTAACTGAATACATTATTCAATATATTTTATAGAAAATACGCTCTATATATTTTGAAGATGTTTGATCTAGTCTCTTTAAGGCACTATAAATTGCTAACAGACCTAAAATTTCGTCAATTTACTGAGTTGTCACGATTTTAATTACACAATATTGGAGACACAAAACAGGGTTCCTAGAAATTAACGTCGTATTATATATGTACGTCATACTTATATACAATGCATTTTTAAAACGGAAACAATAATATGGATATGCTTGAAAATTTGTCGCTCATTTATCAATATTCGGAATTCGGAAGTGTTAGTTCCAGAAGTTGTGAGTGTAAAATAGACATGTTGGTCAATGATAAAAAAATATGGACTAAAAAAAGGCGAAGTATTAATATAATATTTTTTTAGTTCATATTTTTTAATCGTCTGCGGAATTCCGCATTAACAACAAAATGATCATATGGATTTTGTTTTGGGAGAAATTAAAACTACAATTAAAAAAAAACAAATACAAATTTTAAATTATTCTGTTATGTTATTTCTAAGAAAAAAGGTATAATTCCAATTATATTTTCTAAATTGAATTGAAATGAAGAAATGATTTCAGCTACGAAATTCTCATATAAGGAAGGCTATTTGAATATTGTTTTTACAAATTTGGTATTTATTGCTGTTACAAATTTTGGAATACAATTAACAAATTCATTCCTTTATTAATTGTACTGGTTTATGCTGGTTTGTCTGTACTGAAGTGTGCACTTTGATTTTTCTTTCATTTTAGATGTTCATTTTAGCAGTTAGTTATTATAATTTGGTTTGTAACAAAAAAAAGTTATAAGTTTGTGAATCATTGTCAAAATTTTTAATCTTATTCAGAAGAATTATTGCTGTAAATTCTTCCATTATTAATATTTCTCCTAAGAAAGGAAAAAAGCTTACATTATTCGAGGTAAACACTGTAAACAGTCTGTCATATCTCTTATGGAAATGGAAGATAATAAACTGAGTTTTGAACTGACCATACTAACAAATTCCTTTTATTGACTGTTTTAGGATGTTGCTACAGCAAACCACTTTTGGTGCCAGGAGGCAGGGCCTTCATATGGCCATCAATACAAAGGATACAAAGGTGCGTACAACAAAATTAGGAAGAGAAAGAAATATATTCGTGCATTATACTAGGACATCAATCCTTTTACATCTTTTACAAACCTATATTTTGTACTAAATAATGTTTATGTAAAATATTTTACTATGTATACATAAAATTCTTTAAACGGACTTAATTTTTTTTTTTTATTTTTTTTGTTTGCAGGATATCATTAAACACAATGACCCTAATAGTTGATAGCCCTACAGTTTACACTAGTCAGGGGGTTCCAATATCTGTAACTGGCATAGCACAAGTAAGAACCATTCTTTTTTTTAATAATGTCTTAACAAAAACGAACATACGTATATAAAAAAGTAGTTGAATGTAATACAAAAACTATTACATACAGGATTTGTTTGTTAATGAGAACATTGGTACTATCTCTGCTTATCTATGAATGTGTGAGAAAGATGAATCATAAGATAGTCAGCATAAGCAAAATTTTTTGTGATTAAAATAAAACACCAGTCAATGACACAAATTACTCCATTACTTGTAAGATATATTAATTAAATGACTGATTAATATTATTACTGATGAGATTAATTGTATATTAATATCTATATGCGATAATAATGTTAATACATATCTTACAATGAGAAGAATAAACAAATTAGTTGGATTTAAAAAAGGCTCTGGCGTTTAGAAAAATCATTTTAATAGCATACCTCAAATTGTTTGGTACAAAATTATATTATACTATACTAAATTACATTTAAAAATCAATATATTCCAGCAGATTTACGAAAAATACACTATTTCAGATTGAAGTATTAAATTTATTCACTTAATATAAGACTAAGATTATACTGTATACGATAAAATTTTAATCTCTCTCTATTCGTAACAGCTTAATAGATTTTATTTCTCACGTCGCAAAATAGTAGCCATATTGTAATTCATATAAATTGTCTCATAAATAAAATATACTTATTGCAATGAAAAATAAATTATAATAAATCTTCTTAGAAAATAATTTCGACCTAGTTAATTCTACAAGAACGTACAGATAGCTTGCATCTATATAATAATTTTTCTGTTTTCAAAAAATAAAACCCGCCACAGGTAGGATTCGACATTTGTCCCGGATCGGAACCGAACGACATACAGCTGTTTCGAACTTGTTAGTTCTCATCAGTGCCGTACACGGTACGCCGATTCAGGACAAATGCCGAATGAACTTTATGGCCTATACATCTTTATCGATACGATCTCTGTCAGTAACATATAAGTCGGAAATCGAGTCGGTTTGTCCTGAATCGGCGTACCGTGTACGGCACTGATGAGAACTAATAAGTTCGAAACAGCTGTATGTCGTTCGGTTCCGATCCGGGACAAATGTCGAATCCTACCTGTGGCGGGTTTTATTTTTTGAAACCTTATCTGATCGTGCAGAAACACGAGAAAGGGGTCGAGGATCGCTTCTGGGTATAATTCAATGCCTGGCGGGGCTTTAGCCCGAGGAGTAGTTGTTTCCTAGAGCGATTATGTAATAGCTTTGCTATTCGGGAACTACTTTGATAACCGCTGGGCGACTTGGTCGTTCCTTTCTCGATTTCCGACTTATATGTTACTGAATTTTTCTGTTGTCCATTTTTTCTTATTATTTCAAGACTTAATAAAACGAATAAAATTTTAGATAATCTTTTCTCTATAGTCAGAAGAAATATAAAGTAAAGAATATGATCATGGAATTGAGTCTTATTTATTTAGGGCACATTCTTGTGCCAATAAAACTTAGATCTGCATCTTCTTGTTTAAGCCAAAAATTATTATTTATTTTTAATAAATCGAGGAAGTTATTTGTTTCAGAAAATATACATTATACAGTTTATATTTAATGGTCTTATTAGACCGGGACATTTATTTTTGTATTAACAGAGGCAAACTAAATTTTATTAATCTTAATCACTGTCAATAAATATTCCACCAAATGGTCAGTATATATAATGACCAATACCAGTGAAGTAAACCGTTTATTTTTATTTATTGTTTATTTAAGTCACACTCTCTAATAACAGTTTAGATCTTTTTAGAACAGGGGCAGTTACAGAGCCTGTGAGGGTTAGGGACGTTCAGTATAGTCAGTATACTGAACGTCCTTGACTTCTGTTCTATTCTAATTATTTTGTAATACTCTAGTCTAATCGCTTTCTATATAGTATTCAATAAATGCAATTATGTTGTTAAAAATGCATACTTCTTTCACACAGAGGCACATCGACCAATATTACTGTATCTAAAAATATTAAATATCTGTTGGAGTTGAATTTTCTCTAAAAAAAAAGACAAATCTAGGATCCTCGCCTTCAATACAAGTATCACTTCATATATTTACTGTAAAATATATAAACTATGTATTCTTGGTAGTCCACCATTGACAGTTTTGTGAATTGACAGTTCCATTAGAATAAAGAAGAGTGTTTTAGTGGTACTTTGTCTTTATTTCGTAAAATCAAGACCAAAAAATCAGATAGATCAGACATCATAACCTGTAGCATTTAAGTACGAATTTTAGTTGATTGCAAAGAATTTAATGAACTCGTGTAAGATGTGGTTTCAATATCCTTGTAAAACTTTCCTCGGTATTCATAACATATGTTTCAGATATCCAAATTAATTTGGCCATGACCAAATAACTTTACAGAATCCTGTACATTTATTCAGCTTTCTTTCTTCTATAAATTCATGGAGTAAGTTTTATAAACTCACTGCTTAACACAAATTATCCAAGTTTATAAAAGTCTCTAAACCAGTACAGAGCAGTTTCTACTACACGATAAATTTTTTAGGTGAAGATTCAGGGGCAGAATGAGGAAATGCTCCTGGCGGCGTGTGAGCAATTCCTCGACAAATCCGAGCAAGAAATCCAGCACATCGCCCTCGTCACCCTCGAGGGCCACCAACGAGCCATAATGGGGTCCATGACTGTCGAGGAAATCTACAAAGACCGCAAGAAATTCAGCAAACAAGTATTCGAGGTGGCATCCTCGGATTTGGTCAACATGGGCATTACAGTTGTCTCTTACACCATCAAAGATATCAGGGACGAAGAGGTAAGAGTATGTACCTATTTTCACTTATTTATTTTACCCTTTTTTTGTTTTTGGTTTGCAACGAAGGGCGCCAAGGTATGTTTACATCTAGTTGTTGTTGGTTGTGTTATGTTAGAGAGGGAATTAATGAACTATTTCAAATCCTTAGCTCAATATTTCTTAATTGCATTAAGGAATATAATAAATATATTTGTTCAAACATATTCTATCTAATATAAAAAGAAAAGTAAGTATTTAAAATAAATATATTATTATAATGTTCAAGTTTTCTTTTATAGTTTTGCAAATATGTAAAATAGTTACAATGTTTAATATTTATACTTATCTTCGAATTGTGTCTAAGCCTTATTCTGTTTAGTTCTTTTTGGGAGATTTTTCTATGTTAAAAATATTTTAATTTACTTTTGTCATACTTCATTACTAACCACATAGACGCTACAAAAAATAAATAATTGACTGATTTTAAAATAATTGCTATATTACTAATCATAACGTTACCAACCACTATTAATAAGACTTACTTTAAATGTTTTGCACACAAATCAACAATTTTATAGTCTTCAGTGGCCTGATATTTATTTCGTTAAAGATTTTGGTTCATAATCATTTATGTAGCTTTTATTAAATCCGCTGCATGTAATTTATAACCTATGCTTGTATGAGAACTAATTTTTTTGTTTAGAAACTTGAAAAACTAGCATTACTCGAGAACGTTAATATGTTTTTATTTATTTATGTTGCATCATCAAAATTACTTTAATTTTCAAAAAAATGAAATCAAGAACATACTATAGCTTATTTCAATACAAACGGTGAACCAGTAAATGTGGCAACATTGAGTATGGGCCTATTGAATAAACAGAAGTCCTATTGTTAATAAAATTTAACTGTCGTTCTGTCAATAATAATTAATATCGTAAAAAAAATTCTATATATGTAGATGAACTCATTAATATACTTAAGCACAGAGAAACCTGTAAAAGTTACTTGTACCATCAAGACAGAATCTAATGAGACATTTTCGAAACATTCACCTTAACTATAGGCAATTATAGAATATTTTTAGATTTAATTTGATCTGAACATGGTTCCCTATACCCCTATTGACCAGGATCATAATTAACTTAAATTATTAATGCTCATTATGTTCTTTTTCAATGGTGGTACTCATGGTATCACCATGAGTACCAATCAAGAAGACTATAGTCTGGTTTCAAAATTGTAGGCAGCAAGTAATTCGCAACATGTGGACCAGACAAGGCAAACAGACAAGGCGCGTGCCTTGTCTCGCACGCGACTAAAGAGAGCAGAGAGCACAGAGTGCAGGGAGTGGTCTCTACAATTTACACGTAAAACAGACACGAGAATTGTTGAATCGTATTACTAGCTCATAAAAATAGTGTTCTATACCTTACTGCCCACTATTTTGAAACCAGAGTATAGACTAGTTTTCTTGGTACCAGTGGTACTCATTAAAAGTATTGTCAACTGTCATTATTGGATGATATAATAATAATCATAATAATTGCATATTTAAAACTCTACTGTTTGTTGCAAGATGTGCTTATACTTCATATATTCGACATTTTTTAAATGTTTATAAAACTATACATAGGTGGAATATAAATTAGGTAAATTTACAATATAATATTTGGTGATTTTCATGCCCTGGGCAAAAACAGTAAGATCTGCAGTCATTGTTTTGAGAGTTTTTTAGAATTATGCCCTCTACAAGACGCGAATTACATTTTTATTAATTTGAACATCTTATGCACTGCTTCACTGTGTTTAGAGTTGTTAACAGTTACTGCCAAACATTAACCTTAATTTCCTCGGACCATTTGCCCATTAAATACACTAAACCAATTAAGTCTTTGCCGTTTGTCAGGGCTACTTAAAAAGCTTGGGCATGGCCAGAACTGCGGAAGTCAAGCGAGACGCCAGGATTGGCGAAGCCGAGGCGAGAGCCGAAGCCCAAATCAAGGAAGCCATAGCGGAGGAGCAACGGATGGCCTCCGTATTCCTGAACGACACGGAAATCGCCAAGGCACGGCGCGATTTCGAGTTGAAAAAAGCCGCGTACGACGTCGAAGTCCAAACGAAGAACGCCGAAGCCGAGTTGGCTTACGAGCTGCAAGCCGCCAAGACCAAGCAGAAGATCAAGGAGGAAGAGATGCAGATCAAAGTGGTGGAAAGGACGCAGCAGATCGCCGTGCAAGACCAAGAAATCGCTAGGAAGGAAAGGGAGTTAGAAGCTACGATCCGCCGGCCCGCCGAAGCCGAAAAATACCGATTGGAGAAGATCGCCGCGGCCAATCACAAGCGGGTCCTATTGGAAGCCGAGGCAGAGGCAGAAGCCGTGAGGCTAAGGGGTGAGGCTGAGGCCTACGCCATCGAAGCCAAGGCCAAAGCCGATGCCGAACAAATGGCCAAAAAGGCCGAGGCTTGGAAGGAGTACAAAGAAGCGGCCATGGTCGATATGTTGCTCGAAGTGTTGCCAAAGGTACGTTCTTGAGATAATTTTATGGGAAGTGTTGAGAAAAATGCTTGATTTAAGGTCGCCGCAGAAGTTGCCGCGCCTCTTTCGCAAGCGAAAAAAATAACCATGGTGTCCACGGGCACTGGTGATGTCGGAGCTGCCAAATTGACGGGAGAGGTTCTGGAAATCGTTACGAGGGTTCCACAGCTTGTGAAGTCTATGACTGGTGTGGATATTTCAAAGGTGAGTAACTCTGAAGTGGCACATTATATTATAGTTATTAACATACAGTTCGTCAAGAATAGGAACAAGTCTAAAAATTGCGATATCGGACCGCCCACGAGGTGTGCAGTAAAAAGCGTGGTCTAAGTAAATAGCCAAATGCTGTCCTCACTCTTTCTTCTACACGGGCATAGAGAATCTCACACTTTTTCCTATTATTGATGAACTGTACATATTTTAGTCCACAAATATAAACATAAATTGATTATACAATTTTATGTTATTTAACTTTTTAAACTATTAAAAATTTCAATTTCTATTTAAAATGTGAAGTTTATATATAATTAAAATTCATACAGTTATTGTTATAGGGCACAATTTTGAATAAGTATCTTAATTATTGTACAAAATGTTTTTATTTTGTTATGCTTCTGCTTGTTTAATAATTGAATTATGATCAAGAAGACTAGAGAACAGGAGACATAACTCGAGTGGTGGGGGTAGCTCCGCACTATGATCACGTGGTGTGCTTCATCATGGCGGTCATTGCGTAGAATCGAGCGAGGTTATCTGAGGTTATTTTTGTTTGTTGTGTTTTGAGCGTTTCCAGTTTTTCTGTTGAATATGTTAAAAGCGTCGAGGTACTGTTGCGTTGCGAATTGTTCTTGCAAAAGCCCTGATTGCGGCTCAATGGAACCCGATATTTTGATAGTGTGAGAGAGAGAAACCGCGATAAATGGCAAGCGCAGATCCCACGCGTTTCTACGCGAGCCTGCCATATTGCCGACGTTTTTCGTACCACCGCCACCACTGATTTTTCGAGGAGTTATGTCTCCTTACTCTCTAGTCTTTAATATATGATGAAACGCTATGATGTAGTGTTTTGAGAGACACCTGAAAACTATGCTATAGTAATAATTACACGAGCGTGAGTATAGGTTAGAATAAAAAAATAATAAGAAACAAAAAACGATTTTGCAATTTCGAAAATCCTAAATTTAATTGCTGATTATTTAAGAAATCAAGAAAAATTAAATAATCAAATTGTGCGTCATTGGCTGCCGGACAGTAGCCAAACGGATTAATACTTTTTTTTTTAATAGTATGAATAACTTCAGGAGGTATAGATTGTATTTGGTGACTAATTCTTGCTTGTAAATCTTCTAAATTCTCCGACCTAGTAACATATACAGTGGGTCACACGGGTATTCGTACAGTTAACTTATTTGATTTTTATTTAGACAAAATGGGATAAATAAAAAACAGGGAAATGAAATACGGTGTATTGTAATTTTCTATTATACAACAGCACAAATAATGTAGTTTGCAGTAAATAATGTTCTAATGCCATTACTGTTTTAATGAAATAAAAGAGAAATTAACAATTGTATCTCACACTGATATTCGTACACATGAGTAAAATCTAAATAAAAATAATACAGAATGAGATCTAATATTTTGTTGGGTATCCCTTTTGAGTTACTACAGCACACAAGCGTCTTGGCATCGAAGATACCAGTTTGGCACACAGGCTTAGGGGAATATTATTCCATTCTTCGTTAAGTGTTTCCTTTAAGCCGTTAATGTTGGTTATAGTGTGCTTACGGATGCGGATTTCGAGCTCTTGCCATAAATGCTCGATCGGGTTAAGGTCTGGGGACTGTGCATGTGTTTTTATAACTTTTGGGCAATTATACATAACCCATTGACGTACCCGAAGCGCCGTGTGCTTAGCGTCGTTGTCTTGGTAAAATTTAAACTGACGCTCGATTCCCCATTTAGCTGCACTTTGCACCAGATTGTTTTTTAAAATATTCAAATAGACGTGTTGGTCCATTATAGAGTCCAGAATGTGCAAATTTCCAACCCCGTGACGAGACATGCATCCCCAGACCATAACCGACCCACCGCCGTGTTTTACAGTGGGAATCAAATTTTTTATATTGACCTCGTCATTTGGTTTTCTCCACACAATCGTGTTACCATCTGGTCCGAATAGATTAAATTTGCTTTCGTCGCAAAAAATTACGTTGTCCCAGTAGTTATCAGATTGCTGTAAGCATTCACATGCGAACTGTACTCGCACTTTTCGATTTTGCTCATTAATGAAAGGTTTTTTTCTCGTCCGGCGTCCATGGTAATTATGTCTTCGTAACACCCTCCGAATTGTTTCTGGATGCACTTTCTTTCCACAGTAATTTTCCACTAATGTCGCTAACTTGGGTGCAGTTATAGTAGGATCTTTTTTAACTTGCAATATAATGTACCGTTCATTAGCTTCACTTAATATAAATTTTGGCCCTTCTTTCACTTTATCTTCGACACGACTTTCTTTCTCATACCCTTGTATAATATACTGGATTGTAGAATCAGTAACTTATAAGTCGGAAATCGAGAAAGGAACCACCAAGCCGCCAAGCGGTTATCAAAGTAGTTCCCGAATAGCAAAGCTATTACATAATCGCTCTAGGAAACAACTACTCCTCGGGCTAAAGCCCCGCCAGGCATTGAATTATACGCAGAAGCGATCCTCGACCCCTTTCTCGTCTTTCTGCACGATCAGATAAGGTTTCAAAAAATAAAACCTGCCACAGGTAGGATTCGACATTTGTCCCGGATCGGAACCGAACGACATACAGCTGTTTCGAACTTGTTAGTTCTCATCAGTGCCGCACACGGTACGCCGATTCAGGACAAATGCCGAATGAACTTTATGGCCTATCAAAGTACTTTGATAACCGCTTGGCGGCTTGGTGGTTCCTTTCTCGATTTCCGACTTATAAGTTACTGACAGAGATCGTATCGATAAAGATGTATAGGCCATAAAGTTCATTCGGCATTTGTCCGGAATCGGCGTACCGTGTGCGGCACTGATGAGAACTAACAAGTTCGAAACAGCTGTATGTCGTTCGGTTCCGATCCGGGACAAATGTCGAATCCTACCTGTGGCAGGTTTTATTTTTTGAAATGGATTTTAGAATGGCTTTTCTGAACAATTTCTCCTATTTTTCTGTAACTGTTGTCTTTTTCATATAATGAAATAACAGTTTTCCTCAAGTCTACTGATGTGTTTTTTGATTTGCGTCCCATTTTGATCGCGTTATCGTTTTGATTTAAACTACGTAAGCGTTAAGCAACTACTGAAGTTCCTAATATAATCAGCGCGGTCCGCTAACCCCTGACAAGTGCATGTTTTGACAGGTTTATGAGCCTGTACGAATATCCGTGTGATAGCGAATACGAGTCGGTCGATTCCAGTCTTTTCTATATCATTAGTATCTTCACCAAATTACAAACTTATACTTATTTACGCATAATTTTTGTATATAATTTGATAAAATTGTATAAAAACATACACATGCCTACATTATCGCAATATCATCAATATTTAGAAACAGTTGAACGTGTACGAATATCCATGTGACCCACTGTACATTGCTTTTTAAGTATCCCCACAAAAATTAATCTAGGGGTGTCAAATCTGGCTATCTGGCTGGCCACTCAATCGGTCCCCTTCTCCCTATTCAACAATTCGGGAATATCTTATCTAAATAAGTGTAACAGGTGATGCATAATGGGGAGGCGCACCATCTTGTTGAAAGACAAAGTTATTTCTTGGAAGATCAGGTTTCTCTTACATATGGATATAAAGTTATTAGTGTAGAAATAAGGTGTTCTCGAAGAATGTCTAAATATTTTGCACCAGTTAGGTTAACGTCAAAAAAATACGGACCCAGAATTTATCCGTCAACATTGCACACCACATATTCACCATCTAGAGATTTTGAGTGTGATTTTGATTCCATCATCCATCAGATATTCTCAATACGATTCAAGTTTTATCTGGCAACATTGTCATTAAATATGGTATTTTGAAATCACAAAATTGCTTTTCTTACTTTTTTATCTAACCTATACTCATTCTAATGTAAGTATTACATTAGCGAGTGTAAAAAAATATGCTGTTTCACAATCTATAATAAAAAATGTGCAAATAAAAATAAAATTTTACCAGTCTGAAAGTTTTTCCCAAAAGGTGTTAATTGAATTTTTAATAAATCTATTCGTTATTTTAAAATTCACTGTATATAAAGTATAAAGGAAAAAATATTTTATATCAGGTGATTTCTTTGTGGTTTTTTTTGTGTCGATTTGTCTCATACGAAAAATTCGTCAAATAAGTAAATACTATTCATTCAATTTCTTTTATTGTCTTTAAAGTTTATACCCATTGGGTCTTTAACAGTTTCTTCTACTCTTAAACTTATTTCTGATTTTTATTCTTGTTAAAAGAAAATTTCAATACCTGGTCTGATCGTGCAGAAACACGAGAAAGGGGTCGAGGATCGCTTTTAGGTATAATTCAATGCCTGGCGGGGCTTTAGCCCGATGAGTAGTTGTTTCCTAGAGCGATTATGTAATAGCCTTGCTATTCGGGAACTACTTTGATAACCGCTTGGCGGTTTGGTAGTTCCTTTATATGTTACTGATATCAGTATAATGACAACGAAATGTCGTATATGACACTTTTACTTTGTTCATATTGCCAAATCTTCATTTTTAGTCTGTCCATGCTGCATAGATGGTGGGAACTTGGAGCGAAGGACAAGAAGGCCCTTGCGAGTGTCTATAAGGACGCAGTCCACCGCCAAAGAATTCGAAGAACAACTTAATATATGTTTATATCCGAATACACTGGTGTTCCATATTTAAACACCCTTTCCCTTGTGTATAATTTTAAGATTAGCGTGACGGCATGTGTATCTGAAGTTTGTTGTCAGTCGATCTGTTGCTTTGGCATTGAACAAAAAGACGTAATACATACCAATTGGAATTAAAAAATTTGCCGCTTGACCATGAATAACCATTGCAGAGAAAAATAATTTGAAAGTTTCATGACATTCGAACCTTCCAGAAAATAAAAAAATTATGAATGGAAATATACAATTCTTTTTGTTTTATGCCTATGAAGTACAGAATGTATGGTTACCTCAATTTTTTGTTAATTATTTTTATAATGCTTATCCTTCAAATATACATAAAGCCTATTCTCTGATATTACATTAATATATTATATATTTTGTATACTTTTATGCCCTATACTTGTAAATTGTCGTGTGTCTATATAAATTATATCGTTTTAAACAACATGTGTTTTATTTCCTGGACCTAAAGGACATTATTATAGGATAGATATAAATTGGTATTATTTATAGAGTTCTAATTTGTTTATCATAGGACAGTTCATAATTAATCTGGAAAGCGCTTTGCTTTTAAGTTGAAATTATTTATTGATACATTTGTGAAAATAACAAAGTTTAAATATACTTCCAATTTTATATATCAAAGCAAAAATACCACGATACATTACACAGATTTGCAATTTATTGTATATACCATTTTTCATACATATACAGTGTCCCATAGAAAATTGCTGAAACTATACTCCGGTTTCAAAATAGTAGGCAGTAAGGTATAGAACACTATTTTTATGAGCTGGTAATATGATTTAACAAGTCTCGTGTCTGTTTTACGTGTAAATTGTAAAGACCACTCCCTGCGCTCTGTGATCTCTGCTCTCTTCAGTCGTGCGCGAGAAAAGGCACGCGCCTTGTCTGGTCCACATGTTGCGAATTACTTACTGCCTACAATTTTGAAACCGGGGCATAAACAGCTATACTCCCATAGCCTCAGGAAGGGTATCTCTGTTAGTACTATTCAAGAACCAGCATTTTATTCTAGCCTTGGTAGAAACTAGAAACCCGAATGTGTGGATCAAAATTGGCGATTTGACGATAGAACAAAAAGCGTACCTCATTGAGTGCCATTTTAGCGGAAAAGTATATAGTAACGCATGTAGAGAATTTGGAAAGGACAGAGCTCTAAACGAAAACTGTGTGTTTGAAAAATAACACGAAAAATTACTTCGTCCTAAAATATTTTATAGAACTTGGATAACGTGGTACATGCATATACACTACCGTGCAAAAGTTTGGAAGCATTAAGGAATTGAAAATAAAAACAACAAAATATGCTCGTCGAGGTTATTTATTGGGCGTAAAACTATGTTACACAATAAAACTACATTTAATTAAACAAAAACTCTTATATTCAGCAATTTGCCACAACAAAATCAAATTTTGGCCTCGTTAAAGGGACCACCCCTTTTTTAAATATTTGTTCTCGAATTCTGGGCATCCTATTTACTAGTTTGTTGAAATATTCACCGTTTAGTTTTAAACCCATCCGGTAAGTAAAAGGACTTATTATGCGTCGATGATAAATATGATAGCAAAATTGTCTAAGAAATACGCAAAATATATTATTGCTTTACTTCAATTAGTCGTTTTGGCTAACGAAGTTGAATAATGTGTAGTTTATTTAATATATTTTATTTCTAATATATTTTTGCGTCATATAAAAAACGTTCCTGCTTCCAAACTTTTGCACGGTAGTGTATATAAATAATAAGTTCTAATCTTTTGAGACTCCGTACAAACGAAAACTGTTAGAAATGTTAAAATTTATCGTTTATACACACATAAATTTGTTGGCACTAAAATTAATTTTTCATAGAATGTCGTTTATATTCTTGATTTGAACCCGTGATTTTTTCATTGGCGTTACATCAAGGATCATTGTCTACGAGCAAATTTTGCTCGTAGATCATTGTTATGTCTTTGCCAACACATTACGCCCTTTCCCAACAGTGGGCGCCACCGTTACGAGAACAAACCTGTACTCGATGTGAATGTGTCAAAACGGTCAAAACCATCTTACTATATTCTTTCATGGTCTGTGTATTCTTTCTTGACAGTACAAAGAAAATTTAAATGTAATATATTCTATAATCCTGTTTTGTGTTATATAAAGTGTACTAGATGTAGTATAAACAGGAAACAATTTTTCGGCTTCTATGAACTGCATCCATCTAATATCATCACAGGAGCAAGCTAAATACTGTTAAAATTAACGGGCGTACAGAGGTAAATATATTAATACGAATTAAACGAATACGTTTATTCTTCAAATGATAAAAATGTTTTTGCACAGAGAGAAAAAACAAAACTTACCAAACTGTATAAAAAAAAACTCTGTGGTTGATTCTAAGTGCATAGGTAGCGACATCTTACATAATATAAACAAATCAAAAAGTACATTGTGATAGGTATCGCTGTCTAATTTAAATTTGAACATGACAAGTTTCCTTATTTTATTAGAGCGATAGCAATTTAACTATATTTAACAAATACCGTCAGGAAACTACGTAAATAACAATAAAAAAATTTTGAGATGTTCTTGATAATTTATTCTTATGCCTTTGATAGATAAAGGATGGCAATAGTTTGAGACCTATATAGTAGATAATTAACTCTAAAAATGTATTCAATATTGCATATATATTTCAAGGAAATGTCTCAAGAGTTTTTAAATAGTGATGGTAAAAATTTTTCTGTCAATGTAAATTTTTCAAAAAATATATTTTAACGGCATTTTTGTTTGAAACTATTTTTCTTTAAAGGATCAACGTGGTTGTGCTCTCTATTTATCGAGAACATAATTAACCAGGGGAGAATATCAAACGTATCCCAATGCATTCTTTCTTGATGGTTCAAGGATTATTAATCTTTGTTATTTCTTGTAGATTTTGTAAATGATTAGAAAAATCCTCCAGGCTTGTGTCATACAGACAGGCGAAGAGGCAGCCATGGTTTATCTAGCGAACAGCCTCAGCTCGATCTATCACTGTCGGTCCATCAAAGAAGTGAGGATTTCATGAATCGAATGCATGTTTATTACTTATTTTTACATGATAATAAACTTTATCGCCATAATCGGTGAAAAAATATATATATAATAGCTGGTATAATCTAATAGCTGTTCTACACATAATTGTTTGCACAATAAATCGGTCAAGTTGACCTTCAATTTATTAAGGTACGTGAAAAAAACAGAGATTATGTTTTAATTTATCTACAGTAAATTGCAGAATTAGAAACTTTAAAATTTCTTGTTAAATTTTAGGAACATTAGTTACACTTTACACTTATATCGAAATATCAACTTCATACCAATAATGTGTCAAGAAATATCAGTTTCTTTACTTTTTACGCATTTGAACCGAGGATATAAACATAAATGTAACTATAATGTGTGTAAATATAATTTGTTTTTGAACAAATAGGAAAAGAAAAAAGAATATATTTTATTGAAATAGTGAACATTTTATCATTTAATCAATAAAAAGGAATATTTCATGGAATTGGCATAATAAAAGCAATTATATTATCATTAATGTTAGTAAAAAGGTAAATACTAAAAGATAGTGGAAATCAAAAGAGGGAATTTCCATCTAATGCATTAAAAATTTACAAATGAAATCACGTCCGTCAGTACTGCCAATGGCGAAAGTCTTAATATTTATAAGTTGGTGAAACTGGCTTGATAAATAAATTGTGCCAAATATCGTTGCATGTACGAGTAAATGATCCAAAAACAATTATAAAATTCATCAATTTATGCAAAACTTTGTTTCAAATGAATTGGAATGTGTAAAACGGCTATATTGTATGTAATTTTATAGGTATTCACTTAAAAAAATCGGCTGACTTTTTACCCAGAAAACAACAATTGAAATTCAAAGTATGTTGGAAGACTAAGGGAAAAATTCTGAAAATTATTTATAACAATAAGGCAACGATATTTCATACATACATATATTCAATATTCAGTGTTAATTAAAACCACATCATAGGTATATAAATATATATATAAAACTAAAGCATATCTAGCAAATTAGTATTAAATATCAGTTAAAATGCAATTACGTCATGATATAGAGCCGATATAAAATTAAAAGAATATAAAATATAGACTATAGTTTTACAAAAATATACATTTATGTTTTCCCCTATTTGATGAGTATTTGACATCTCAGTCTGGGTTAGTACTTACTTAAAAATTAGCTACACCAATTCACAACCTATCCTGATTTGATATTCGTATAGATTTCATTTATTTGAGATAGCAAAAACAAGGAATGTATGTATATCGATCAGAAAATAATTCTTCAGATTGTCATGAACTGGAATATCTACTTAAAAACTAGTTAACGTTAAATTTGCTGCACAATAAATGACAAACTACATCACATGTACAGACGACGTTAAAATAAGCATTAGATAGAAGCGAAAAAAGCAGTAAAACCGGAACCATAATACATCTTCTACTCCAAACACCAACTCAAGACAGCGCATGCTAGGGCAAATAATATAGTCACTGTAACAGAGAAATTTATTATTTCAGCTTATATTATTTCAGGTAATATAATTACAGCATATGATGTTAAGGCAACATCATATGCTGTATTAATTAAGGAAAAGGTATACATATATACATATGGGATAACGGAAATTTGTTATTGCATTTTAGATAAGCTGAAAGTAGATTAGAAGTAGGTATATTTATTACAAGTATTCACTAACCTTGAGCGTCCACATGCCCGTCTGTCTAAACTAAAAATATATTAGGTTTTTTCCATCTATAATGATGCATTATTTCGCTCATTATTGTTTAAAGCAAAAATAATAATAATTAAATAGTCAGTGTGATAATTGAGCTCTGTCAAATTAAAATCTTACTGTCCATAATACTTCTCGATATTATCTTCTGTTTAACAAATTCATAGATCATTTTATTAAGTAGAAAGTTCACAAAACATGTTAGGTATATATAATCTACATAGAATTCCTTAGTCTATTTAGTTATGACTAACTGATTAATGACATATCCTGAGTGATAAAAACATTTTTCTGGTTCATATAAATCTCATTTTATTAACCATGTATAATCTTCTTAGAAGAAACTCTTACAAATAGAGCACTAGAAATAAGAACGATTAGAAAATTAATCGATGCACGAACATTATTTGTTATAAATATTTAACTAAATAAGAATCTGTAATTCATGGAATAAAAAGTTAGTACAATACAAGTATAAATTAAAATCAAATCAAGAGTTTCCGGTCTTCAAAGAAATAAGTAAACAGAAGAAATCCTATCATTTCTTATTTATTATTCACTCAAAGTTGCTGATAATTCTATCAGTTTCAGTGAACTATTGCTATACCGACTGGTAACTTTATAAACATATGGGGCTTATCATAATAGTGATAAATATATACATACAGTTCACAGTTCAACCTTGTAACATTTTTTCTACCACAAAGTAATTTGCATTATACATAACTTCATAATTACCTTCAACATTCTTTAATAACACGTTTTTTTTTTTAATCTATAGACACTTACCATCTTACTAGAGGGTTCTAGTAGTATTATTCTCATTGTCCCTCAGTATGTGTCTGTCAGTTTGTACATCTGTCAACAAAATATGTTGGTCAACTTAAGATATTTTTAAAGAGAGCCCTAGTACGATTTAAAATATTGTTACCCTGTATACTACATGCAATTGGTGAGGGATTTTTAGGCAGTTCGTCAAGAAGAGGTACAAGATATGGCGGGAAACCCTCGAGTATCATGCGTGTTGTCCCATTATTTCTAGAGAATACCGATAAGTTAGTCCTGTTAATCAATTCACAGCTTATATTTGTATTATAATGTATGGCAAAAGTTTTGCATCATGTTAATCCTGTCGAATATGCACTATGAGATATTTTTATGGTTATTTAACAACGGAATAGTTCGGGATATGTAACGTGTGTTGAAATTTATTTATTTGTGTTATATTATTAAAGTCAGTATAATACAAAGTTTTACTACGCAGAGGGTAATATTCAAACTACAGAAATAAGGAGATTATACTCCAACCCATCTGCAAATGCTTTATATAATAAGGACTAAACAAATTAAGTCAAAACAGCTATTCTCCTGGCTATATGCCAAACGCCGAGCGCTGAATTACATGACAAAATTTGCCGTATTTTGTCTAACAGTTAGCACTAAAATACAGTGATTGTTCCAAGACCACAAGGAAGATGCAAAGTGTCACCTATCTCAGCATATCGTTAACTGCAGACCGGTTTCAATCTTATCTTGGGTCTCGTCAGTGCAGTGTAAACGAGTATACCTTTGACAGATGAAGCTCACATCTATTTTTTATAGTAGACGTTGTTACGTTCCACCGCAGTAGAACGTACCAAACGCCATCTCTTGGTAGTTTCGAGAACAATCTAAATTGGAGTAAGAACTTGCGATCATCAGTATAATGCAACTTACTAATTGACTCTTTGCATCTTCCTCGCGGTTTTGGAACAATCACTGTATTTTAGTGCTACCTCTGTCCTCTGTTAGACAAAATACGGCAAATTTTGTCATGTAATTCAGCGCTCGGCGTTTGGCATATAGCCAGGAGAATAGCTGTTTTGACTTAATTTCTTTAGTCCTTATTATATAAGGCATTTGCAGATGGGTTGGAGTATAATCTCCTTATATTAGTAAAATATTAGCTACCAAATTCAATTTAAAATAAAAAGTATAGTTCCTTAATATCTAAAGTGGTACTTAATCCAAAAAATATACAACTATGCAAAATATAAAGATATCATCCTTAATTGTATTTGACTCGTTGTCGAACTATGGCTTCCTAAAGGTTGATGAAATCAAACTTTACCCGACAAGTCGTGGAGGTGCATTTTTCTCCTGTACCCCCGTTTTAGGAACATACGAATTAAGATAATGATTAGTAAAAATGACGCACATACTTGTATCAATCGTTTTGAATACGCTCGACGAATTCGATGGCGATGATCCTTTAAGTTCTAAATAGAGTATCCTCGTGTCAGATCCAGTATACTCGACATTGATACTGCTGTAGACCTGCCCGAGGTAGCGAATCACTTTTGCAATGTTCCACAACTCGTCTGGGTTGTAACATTTCAGGCACCTCTCCTTAATCGGGTACTAGATCTTAGGATATTCCGGATCCCTAGTTTGGTCGCCAGACAGACGATTGTTGACTTCGTTATGGGAGCTCCAGAGCCAGAGGAGCCATATGGAGGCATTGCAACACGCTACCTTGTCCATATCACTCTGTTTCACCATTTCTAGAAAATGGCTGCTACAATCCGTGCAGCCGAAGAAATTCTTTACATATCCTCGCATCGCTTCCAACACAATTTCAAGATTAGATCCCTTAGGATCAATGTTGGAGCCGGCAGCATTAACTGTTGAGTAGTGGAATAACTTCAACCTAAGTGGAATAACATAAGCTGCAAGGATATCCCCGGTAAGTAGTAGAGCTGCCTCTACATCCAAGCCAGTGTCGAGAAGAAAATACCTATCTTTCTTCATTCTCGGCATCTTTGACCTTATTGAAAAATATCGGTGCCCTTTATTGTCTCTCCAGTGGAAACGTATTCTTTTAATTCAGCTAGGAAAGAATGTCCGTACTTCCCAAATGGAAAGTATCTTGTTAGAACGGTTATATATGCCTTTAAGGCGTCCAGTTGTTTGCCTGTTATTTTTTTGACCCTGGCGACTTCTCGCTTAAGATAATTCCGAAGAGCTGTCTCAAGGTCCATTTGAAAGACTACATCTTCTATTTTCTTCACTTTATCCATGACGGCCTCCGTATCTCGGTATCCTGGCTTATTTTTACTACCTGGAGGTATTTCTGTATGTTTTGGTAATAAATAATTACGTATAGCAGTTTTACAACCGTCTCTAGTTGCAGGTACGTCATTTAAAGGCTGTATTGTGTTGTCCTGTCCTACCACGTAGAGAAATGGTATATTTGCATTTAGACTTTTAATCAGTTCTGTATTACTTTTAAATGTGTATGTAACAATATAATCTTTTATCTTGTGCAAATCCATCACTACTTCTTGACTAAGAAAATCAGTCGGCTCTTGTATTATCAAGAATACATATTTAGCTTTTTCCGGGACTGAATCAAATAATTTTGTTCTATCATTATGAGTGTATGGTAATAGATTTGGATACATTCTACCCCCTCCTTCATGATGTTCCTTTATTGTACTTCTAACAATTTATGCCGATGCTCATTTACATCAGATCCCGCATGCACCTTCTGCCCAAAATTCTTTGGTCCCTCTATGATAGTTTTCATAAAAATATCTTATTGTTGGATAAGACATTACATACTTCAAAATCTCTACAAATAGGATAATTCGTCTTGTTAGCACAATCCATTGCTTCTATACCAACGACATCTCTCCAGCTTTTCACGTCTATAGATAGGGCTTTTCACGAGGGAGCAAGATGTTGACAAAATCCACACCGTCTGTTATAAAATTCCAATAGCCAAGCACGTTGATTGATGTATAAACCATGTTTAATGTTATCTACCCAGTTTATTATAAGTACGAATTAACTATAGTTACAAGTTTACTTCAAATGAAACTATTACATAGTCTAGAGGGATTGTCAAAAAGTTTATACCAAATAAAGAACAAAATATGAATTTTTTTACATGCTAGTAATTTTGTCTGGAAACCAAATAAAAATGTATTAAATATATTGAGTAATCTTTAGTTTAGCAGTTAATAACTTATAACTATAAGAATTAAAATTTTTTTTTGTGGAACTGATTTCTGCTTACAGGATAACTTGAAGAAAATTCTTACGATTTTGATGCTATGTTGTTTTATAATATAAGTTAATTTTATTATGGGTTTAAATTTATCTCAGTATGCTCTTTAATACTGAATCTTTAACAACTATCTTTATCTTCAATAACTATTGGCATATCAAAAATTGTATAAACTGTGCATTTTTCGTTTCTCAAACTCATTACTATTTTCCTAGAATTTCCTGAATATTTATTGGACAATAAAAGTTACGATTAAACGAAATATAGAAAAAATCCATTTGCTATATACACAGGATTTAGCAGTAACCTTATGATTACAAATAAAATGTGAAAAGACTGGTAATTAAATGCAACAATGTAAAAAGGCAATAGATGGGCTGCATCACATATTGAAGGCATCATTGAGGTGTATTATCACAGTCGACAAAGTAGCAAAATTGGTAAATAGGTCTATCTATAACGACATGTCAAGTCTTTCTTACATTACAATTAGCTGATGTCTTCCCAGATTTTGTTAGGAGATAAATGAAGAGGTGTGCATGCGATATTTTCCCTTAACTAAACTCCTACTTATGTACTTACAACATTAACCCACTGTATATTAACTGAGGCACATTCTTAAAATTTGATATATTTTATATTAAATAAGCAAGCAAAGGTTTGTGTATAAAAAATTTTTAGCGGCATATTATCACTGGGAAATAATAAACTAATAGTATAATCATTTGAAACACAAACGTTAGCCATAGAGGTTAACCATCGTATTTTTTTATTGACAACAATGCTACTTTGGTATAAAATAAATCCAATTAATAAAATAACACAACGTATTAAAAACTATTGTTATTTACAACAATTATATAAGTTAAAACACAGATCAACAGCACACTAGAGAAACACACAACATACGTACGGAAGCCATTGCAAATTTGTTAGTTTGTACATCTTATTGGAAAAACTGTAATCTCACTGAGAACTCGTAGTCGAACTATGGCTTCCTAAAGATTGATGAAATCAAACTTTACCCAACAAGTCATGAACGTACATTTTTTTCCTATACCCCCGTTTTAAGAACATACGGATTAAGATAATGATTAGTAAAAATGAAGCGACATAGAGTATAAAGCACATACTTGTATCGATTGTCTTGAATACGCTCGACGAATTTGATGACGATGACCCTTCGAGTCCCAAATGGAGTATCCTCGTGTCAGATCCAATATACCTGACATTGATACTGCTGTAGACCTGTCTGAGGTAGCGTTTCACTTCTGCAGTGTTCCACGACTCGTCTGGGTTGTAACATTGCGGGCACCTCTCCTTAATCGGGTACTGGACCTTAGGATATTCCGGATCCTCAGTTTGATCACCAGACAGACGATTATTGACTTCGTTATGGGCGCTCCAGAGCCATAGAACAGAGGCACTCCAAGACGCTACCTTGTCCATCTCCCTCCGTTTCGCCATTTCCAGAAAATGGTTGCTACAATCTGTGCAGCCGAAGAAATTCTTTACATATCCTCGCATTGCTTCCAACACAATTTTAGGATTAGATCCCTTAGGACCAATGTTGTAGTCAGCAGCATTAACTGTTAAGTAGTGGAACAACTTCCATAAACCGCAAGGATATCCCCGGAAAGTAGCAGAGCTGCCTCTACATCCGAGCCAGTTTTGAGGAGAAGAAAATACCTGCCTTTCTTCTTTCTCGGCATCTTTGACTTTACTGAAAATATCGGCACCTTTTATTGTCTCTCCGCTGGAAACGTAATCGTTTAATTCAGCTAGGAAAGAATGCCCATATTTTCCAAATGGAAAATATTTTGCTAGGACAGAAATATATGCTTTTAGGGCATCTAGTTGTTCGCCTGTTATTTCTTTTACCCTGGCGACTTCTCGCTTAAGAGAATACCGGAGAGCTGTCTCAAGGTCCATTTGAAAAACTACATCGCCCATTCTCTTCACTTTATCCATGAGGGCTTCCCTCTCTCGGTCTTGTATGAATGCCGTCATGTCAGGTACAGGAGCATCGAGCCATTTACCAGTAAATATCGTCTTATTCTTAGCACCTAGAGGTACGTCTATATGCTTCGGTAATAAATAATTATGTA
Source organism: Rosalia funebris (assembly GCA_037954035.1). Taxonomy (NCBI): domain Eukaryota; kingdom Metazoa; phylum Arthropoda; class Insecta; order Coleoptera; family Cerambycidae; genus Rosalia; species Rosalia funebris. The sequence goes on from JAZFAV010000022.1 coordinate 15,592,710, forward strand.
TAGCAGTTTTATAACCGTCTCTAGTTGCAGGTACGTCATTTAAAAGCTGTATTGTGTTGTCCCTTTCTACCATGTAGATAGCTGGGAATTTATTTGCATTTAGGCTGTTGATCAATTCTGTATTATTTTTAAACGTGTATGTTACAATAAAATCTTTTATCTTATGCAAATCCATCGCTACTTCTTGACTAAGAAAATCAGTCGGCTCTTGTATTATCAAGAATACATATTTAGCTTTTTCCGGGACTGAATCAAATAATTTTGTTCTATCATTATGAGTGTATGGTAATAGATTTGGATACATTCTACCCCTTCCTTCATGCTGTTCGTTTACTATTACTTCTAACAATTTCTGCCGATGCTCATTTACATCAGAACCTGCATGCACCTTCTGCCCAAAATTCTTTGGTCCCTCTTGATAATTTTCATGGAAATATCTTATTGTTGGATAAGACATTACTTCAAAATCTCTACAGATAGGATAATTCGCTTCGATAGCACAATCTATTGCCCCTATACCAACAACATCCCTCCAGTCTTTCACGTCTGTAGCTAGGGCTTTCCACGAGGGAGCAAAACGTTGACAAAACCCACACCAGCTGTTATAGAATTCCAATAGCCAAGCACGTTGGTTACCGTATAACTCATGCTTAAAGTTGTCTACTGTTAAAATTTCAACATCGTCTTTAGCTGAATATAAACCTGCTGGATCTGCGTTGCGTTTGTATTTTTTTTGTTCGTAGATACTTAATGCGGCATTATTTGAAAAATTCACACAACTTAAGACGACGAGTACCAAACAAAATAATTTATAGATGTCGATAGACAGCATATTTTAGTCCTATTTCTCTTAAATAACTTGTTAGGAGAATAAACAAAAACACCTTTACAATTGACACAAACGCACAGGTTATGTATATTCTTACTTCTGTTTGACAAGGTTGACAGCTCTCATTCGCGTCACGCCGGTTACACGACTGCACGTCTCAAAATTGCTATTGGGTGATTCAAGTAGTTCGAGTATAATTTGTTCATTCAACCAGTGATAAGCTCTAATAAATATAAGGAAATGATAAATCTAGCTATTTGCCATAATTTGTTCCACAGTCGTTTAGATAAACTGCATTACTAATTGAATAGGAGATATGCTGATATCATCACCGCGTTACCGCAAATAGGTATTTCACAACTTTCTCCTTAATGCACAGTCGTTGTCTTTAATTTCAAGGTTCAAAATGAGTTATATAAAGAAAATGCACTATGAAAATGAAATAATGTATAGAATATGAAATAGGTTTCTAATACATTTACCCTCATTTCAAATGACTGTTTTATAATGTTATAATTAAATATTCATTATACTAGACAGGCTAGCGATAGACGATAAACCTGTAAAATAATGCTCACTTTCAAATGAAGTGAATGCCTAAGAAGCGTCTATAAAGGCGGCGCCACACATGCGGTATTTGCCGAATTCCGATTAACGAATGTTTGTTATTCTGCAAACACCTACTAGTGTGGATGGACGATTCGGTGTGAATGTTCGGTATTCGCCGAGCACCGAACATTTCCCGCCTAAAGTCGGTAAACTGGCACGAATCAAAGGAGACGAATGTTTCTCTTTCCCGGTTCGAACACTTCGAACTGCTAGTTGGCAAATAGTCGCATGTGTGGATGAGCGTGCTTGCTATATGACGAATGATTCGGCAAATACATCGCCAAATAGCGAATATTCGGTATTTGGCGAATACCGCATGTGTGGCGCCGCCTTAAGTCAATGTCACATATTCACTACGAGCAAAGAGACAGATCACATATCCTGTCGTCCTGTAGAGTACCTGAGAAAATCACATAAAAAGGTGTAAGTTGTACCTTGTATATATGCAATACATTATACAGTGTATCATATCAAGTATACAATCACAGAAATAGTCCTCGTTTCCCCCTTTCTCTTATGTCCCACACCAACAGTAACAGTAAACATAACCTAGCGTACGTGTAAACAAGCGCGTAATCGCTAGTTGTAATCAATCTGCAGTGTATAAATATAATAGTGTAAAATGGAGAATCGCCGAAAGTAAAAAACAAAATGCGTCGTGTGAAACGACGTTGCATAGTGCCCGCATGCAATTACGTTGCATGCAAAAAGAACGTTCCATAGAAGGCGAAAATGTGCATTATTTCAGATTACTCTCAAGCGAAGAAAAAATAGAACTGTGCAAAGTGCTGTTCCGTATGATTTAACTCTGAATGCCTTTTACAAGTGTACTTTAATGACATGTAACTAACTGAAGAATAATTCAGTTTTTAAAAAAAAAATTCTACATTAAAAGATTATTATGATTCGACATTATTCAAAGTTTTGTATTGTTATTTCAATCGAAGTAATGAATATAACTACATTAGTCTAAATACACATTTTCTTTTGCACAGGGGCCATATAAAGTTGTCCGCTTAAAGAGGGGAGCAGTGCCATGTAAAAATTTGTCAAAAGACTCGCTTGGAAATGTGACGTGTTCTGTTTTCGGTAAAGTGCAGTGAAATAGATAGCTTCATTTTTCATTCAACGATACTTTGATTACTCCCAATTTACAATATTATAATTTGTAGTATACCTATAAAACAAACTTGCCTCTTTGTAGTATAACTATACTATAAAGTTGCCTCTGTGAATTAATATTTTGAAATGATTTCTCTTATTTGTAACAGAAATATTCATAGAATACGTTTCAGCACTTTTCAGACAGATTATAAATGTATGTGTACATATTATGTGTAAATAAAAAATTATTGCAGGCACAAGAAAACATATTTTTTATAATTGCAAATTAACCTAATTCAATTTCACCTGTACGGTAAATAATAATAATCGTTACGTAGTACATTGTGGCTCAGATAACTTTCCTATCAATTTATTTTGTTATTAATTTTACATCATCCGTTACGTATACATATATTAAAATTTAAAAACCTGCAAGACAAGTAGCGCCCCTTGTGCAGTAATTTACCACCGAACTACCGCAGTGCCACACGGCTGATCTTGTTGAACGTAACTTATATAAACATGCTGAACAACAACCTTTAAAGTCAGTGACAGATGCAATTACGTATGTAGAAGAGAGATAATGATATGTTCTGACAATTGCAGAACAAGCTTTTTCTATTGTGCCCAGAAGAGTAGACTGTAGACCATGTAGACTATTCTAGTAGGTGTATATATACGCTCTCTGCTTTGGGTGTACAATATTGTTAACTAGAGGTGGGTAGTTCATGAACGAACTAGTTCAAATGAACTATTCCTGAAAAGGAACTGAACTGAACGGTCTTCATCGTACGGAACTGTCGTTCATTTCACCCAACTCCTCAAGAACAGTACCTTAGGAAAGGTGATCCGGCTACAATTCATTTCGATCAGGTTCAGATCAAATTTATGTAGGTACAAGATAATCTTCCTCATGTTTATAATTTATAATGCTAGTAGGTAAAATTTTGGAGAAGGTTGAATCGACATATGTCGAGGGCTAACAGTAAACTCGTCCCCTAAGGCAGAGGATAGGAGCTCGCCCAAGGACGAGTTTGCCACTTTTTCAAGTAAAATGAGACAAACCCTTTCCGACCTTTTTTAACCCGTAATCAGAGAAGAATTTACCACTACCCCTGCGGAATTCCTTCTCTATTGGGCGAGAAAATGGGCAAAAGAAGGCCTCGCTTCTCTATTTGCGTTTCCTTTAAAACCGTTATTTCTAATTGTTTAGTAAAGAAAATAGAAAAATCAATAACTAGGTAATATATAGATAGGTAATGGCTTAATCAAACTTCTTTTCTCTATCTATGTTTCCTTTAAAACCGTTATTTCTTTGTGTTTAGTAAAGAAAATAGCAAAATCAATAACTAGGTAATATAAGGTACTGGCTTAATCAACTTTTGTTATGCTATCTATTCGATCACGTTTAAGATTATTTTTTGGAAAGCCTATAAAAAACTGAAAACAAAAATGGACTATAGTTCATTTGAACTAGTTCACTGACCTAGTTCATCAAAAAGAACTGAACTAAAAGGAACGATTTTACCCGTCTCTATTGTTAAATGCAAGAAGACTAGAGAACCTAGTCAACGAGCAAAGAGTGCTCGTAGAACCTAGTCTTCTTGGTTAAATGTATTTTGGTTATCGTATAACTATGCGGAGAAAAAAACTTCTGCGATATTAATGACGTGTGGTTTACTGGATAAACCTGATGAATAGAACACAGAGTACTCTCTCTAGAGCAGTGAACCCATATGATGTCATTCAGATAAATGAACACGATTAAAAAGAAAATGCTCATTAAATTCAGAGATAATTTTATTTTTGGTTGGCAGAATGTCTTCCGATTCTATTGGCATATTTATAACTTATGTCACTAAAAGAACCAGCGGCGTACATTATGATGTAGAGGGTATATATATATATATATATATATATATATATATATATATATATATATATATATATATATATATATATATATATATATATATATTATAATTTATAATATAATTTTTTAGAGATAATTACAAGTTATTAAAAGATAAATTGGCAACCCTCTCCACAGAAATTTATCACGCATTTGTTTACCAAATAAAAAATACCGACTTGATCAAATTCTCATTTTCTTATTAAGGAAAATACTACTGGGGAAATATTTATTAAGGGGTCTAAAAATTAAAATTTCCTATTTGAAAATAAAATGTATTTAGGGTCATGATCCAAGTAACATTAATTTTAAATCCATAACAGTCAACGGTAAAAGTTTAAAAAGTAACAGTTTTTTCAATCATTAAATTAATTATATATATTATTTTTAAAATAACAATACAATTGTGAATATTACATGCTAATAAATGCAAATAACAAAATCTATATGCAAATATACGCAAATATGTTAAAAAGTTATAATTAGTACCTATACAAAAGCAATCAAAAGAATAGGTATGGTTCAAAAAAAAGTATTTTAATGCACATATGTATTTGTAGTTTGGCAAAGGGGGATGAATTCTTTTATATTTTTTATGTCTTTATTCTGAACACATCCAGGGTTTATTGCTATAAAAGGTTCGGCTTTATTAAAATATACTAAAATAATACGGATGTTACATTGTCTAAAATCACTTTTTTTATATACCTGAACTACTTAAATTAAATATACAATTTAAATAAATATCATACAGAATCGTCATCAGTTTAATTATGCAGTTCGCTTAGGAATTCTGAGTTTAATAACATGGTTCACGCAGGGAAGGGGTTTCAGTTTGGCTTTTAATATACTCGTATATACCACTCGATTAAAGAAGTATAAGTATTTTAAAAAAATATGATTAATTATTAATTTTAAAATGGGTATATAAATGTAAAGTTTATATTTATTAAATATAATTTGCACACAAAAAAATTAAAAAAATATCAAGAGGAATCTTCATAACCTAAAAATAAAGACACATTTTTAAGTCATGGTTCTACTTCTATAATGCGACTAGTAAGTATAATAAATGCACACTCCAAAACCACAACATACCCAGTGGCAAATATTGTTAGTCAAGTTTCAATAAAGATACAAAAATGACAAGATTATAATCTATTCAGCTTCCATAATACTATCATTTTACAAGACATATACTCAAAATATTGATAGATCATAGGGATACTAAGATATCCCTCTTAAATACAGTTTTACATATATACATCAATAATTCCGTTGTCCATTAATCGTTTAATAAAAATTTCTGAAAAGCGAATCACCTAGCCCTATATTTTATGAATGTGTATAAACTCATAAACGTCATGTGACCTCGATCTAAATTTTGAGTATTTATTTTATAAAATGACTCACCTCACTAGTTTTGTGTGTAATGATTTTTAGGTCCCTCCACTACGGATCTTAAAACGTAGTATTACAATAAATATTTGTTAGTACTGTTATTTACAGTCATAATTTATTTAAAATCCAACGAAACACAATACCACCACTAACACTGTAAACTCATGTTAATGGCCTTCTTCAACAGTGTTTCTTCGTCATCATCCTCTGGACTACTATTAAAATTTTCCAAACTTAACCTAAGAGCTTCCTGTAACTGTTGTTCCTCATTTTTCGGAGAAAAACTGGTCGGTTCCTCCCGCAGGCTTAACTGAAGGGCTGCCTGTATGTCGGGATCACTTTCGTTTGATATTAAGGTCCTTAATATTGGCCGGGGGATTGGTCTAAGAGGATTATTTTTAAGGATTTCATCCGCTGTGCACTCGGGCAACTCACCAAGTACTACAAATATTGAATACCCCTCGTTCGTTAGCTGTGCCAGAAACAGTGCCAAATATGTGTCAGATATTAGTTCTGGTTTGGCTAATAGGGAGTTCAAATTGAACCACTGCCTACCGATTTTCCTAATCGTAAACCAATGGTCTCTATAGTTGCATATGAAAGCGTTCATTTTGCTAGGATCATTAGTGTCGATTCGTTCATCTGTGCTTGTATAAGGCACCAATTCTAACCCCCAAACCTGAAGAGCACTACTGATCACTTGTACGGAAAAATATCCACTATCATCCATGTTCCCTGACGGCTGCTGCAAGAATTTTCGGTATTCCTCACTTTCTTCACCGCATTCTGCCATTCTCAGTCTCTCTGCCTCATCCAACTTTTGAGCTAAGGAGCTCAATTCTACAGCCGTAAAATAAGGCCCTTGTAAGAGGGAGTTTAAACAGTGTTGGGCGCACAGTGAACCTTCTTGCTGAAAATAAAATAAGCTTGAAAATTGCCAAGTAGTAATTGCTATGTTCTAAATAACCTTCTCATGAAATATAGTTTCCATTCTTGGCGAATTACGGTTTTAAAATAAAATTAAAAAATAACACTCCACAAAAGAGTTTGAACTGAATCAAAAGTAAAAATAGCTATACCCAACTTCAGGTTATTTGTAGTGTGGTACAAATTTGACTCATTTTCACTAAATTCAAACACCTCAATCGCACTGGCATTAATTCAACGATATAACATTTCTTCTCATGCGAACGGAAATTAAATTTTTTGACGTTACATATTATTTATCACAATTTTATTTTATAACCAATGAGGACGAATTTTTTTTGTTTGGTTTTTGTTTTCTCGAGCATGTTGACATTCAACATGGCGGCATGTCGTCAGTGCTGTGCTGTGTCGTGGTGAGTTGAAATTTTCTCAAATTTTCGTAAAAATAACACCAAATTTACTTTAAAAAGTACGTACAACTCCTGTTTAACCTATCCTCTATATTCCTAGATTAATATTTACTGTTAGATTGTAGTAACAAGTTGGAATTTTGTTAAAAATCGTAGAAGTTTAACCCTTGTATGCATCTTTTGTGCCGCATAATCTACGCAGTATATGGCTCGTTTGGGGAAATATTCCATTACTGTAACTAATTTTGCCATAAATATGTCATACAATGGTTAATATTGTACCAAATTAACCCGTTTCGTAATTATATTGTCTGTAAATCGATAATGTGACCGTTGTCTTACCCCTTGTCCTAAATGCACATGTTTCTATTATAATTGAGATCTATTTTCATTACAAATTAATACAACGCTTTTTATTTTACAATATTACTTCGTAAAACACTAAAGGTAACGTGCTCTTTTTATTACAAAACGATATTTCTTAATTTTATTTCTATACGGGAAATGACAGCAAACGGACGAATTTTAAAATTGATTTCTTGTCAACAGCAAGATGGGTATTGACAAAAATACACAAATTTTATTAAATAAATATTTTACCAGGTATTTTTACCGATAAATGTTTACTAAAGATAAATAGGTATACAGCGGAAACGTTTTAAAAATTATATAGTGCTACGTTAGAGTTTTTTTGATAAATATTTTTTTTGTGGGACAAAAATATATTGATTTTATTTAAAAAGTTTTTGCGTTTTTTTTTGGAAGGTGAATGTTGTAGAAAGCTAAATTGAATATTGATTTTGGTATTGCCAATTTTCACACTTTATTTGTTTAACGATTCAAATCATTGTTGTTATTCTTGTGAACATAACCTAGAAATAACGAAATGTTTCAATTAATTTTTACTTCTTTTGCATGTAATATCTCTTATAGAAATACCAATTTTAATTATAATTGATAATAACTCACACAATACCTTTAGATACTTATAATTATATAATTTTATAAATTCATAATGACTTGTAATTAATTTTGCTTATAGTATCGTAGGCAAATACTTTTTGACGACTTTAGCTTTTGATTAGGCCGATTTGATAGCCCGATACACTACATAATATATCACTTTAGACGTCAATGTTAATACAATTTAATAAAATTAATCGTAATTATCATTATATGGTTTACGTTTGTCTATTTCCGTAATTTTTATCGTACATCCAAAATTGGTCATACAGTCAGTTTTAAAGAAATGAGCTTTTTCAGAAGAATTATCAAGAGTAAAAATATTTATAGAAATTGTACAACTTAATAACGTTTTCATCAGTCTATTTTTAGGTCTTAGATTTTATAAAAATAGGTAGGTACATGATAGGTAGTGCTAATTTAGGAATAATAAAAAACATTTTTTATGAATTAACCGATTGGTTTAAATGCAATAAAGTACCTTTCCATTAGAGATATTTTGAATTCTATCTTCTATCTAATTCTATCTCAAATAACCTTTTGCCACTTATAGTTCTATTTAGTGCTGTTGTAGAAGATTTTTTGTAATTGAAACAAATTCGAAAATCATTCCATTGAATTTCAGATATTAAATGTCAAACATGTAGATTGTAAAATAATCGTTTGAAAACAAATTCATAATAATTTTATCACTTCTATAAAATATGTACTTTTAAACTTAAGATATACATACATCCTATAGGCTTGTGCCTAATTTCAATGATATACTATATCATTACTGAGCTCTAGAAGGGGAGAAAATTAACAATGTTAAAAACAGTGTAGGAATGTTCTTGGGGTCTGTTAATTGAAGTCAAAGTTTGTAAGTACCTGGATTTCATGGAAGATTTATTATTTAGACTAGCCAGAAGTAAAATAAGTTGAGTTTATTTTTTATTGCAGTTTTGCAAATCGATTTTGAGTGAATTTTGACACTATCAATAAAGAAATTGATCGAGAAAGCCGTTACTCTATGGTAGTTCATAATTCACAACGTAATTGAGTAAAACAACTACTAAGTTTTTTACCACTATATTTACACAGAAACGTGACTGCTGTTTTCACAGTTTTATGTAATTTTCAAAACGATGATTCAACCGAGAATAAAACATTACATTGCTCGGAGTGCAATAGCACATATAGGGACAAACTAGGTAGTAAATTTACTTCAGGTTACAGAAAACATATTCTACTTTTGCTAATCATATCTTAGAAAGCGGACATAATTTCCCAGATATTAGTAATATGAAAATCCTACACTATGCCAGCAAAGGTTTAAAACTTAATTGGTTAGAAGCAATAGAAATCTATAAATACAACCATAATAAGTGATAATTTTAACTTGTTAAATGATCAAGTAGATCTACTATATTCTCCTTTTTACTGTCACCAAAATTAATTAACCCCCTGTATAATAGTCCTTAATAATATTCATGGAAACTCCCACAATTTGATGGTCGGGAATGGAATTTATAAGGCGGTTTTTTTGTAAACCTTATTACCTGTTTATTGTCATAACCCTTAGTCTCTGTATTTGGATAGTATATATAATGGGAACAGAATTTTTGTATTTCATTTTTAGTTGAATCGTCGTTTTGAAAATGACATAAAATTGTCTATACTGTAGTCACGTTTCTCTGTAAATATAACGGTAAGAAACTTAGTAGTTGTTTTACTCAATTCCGTCGCGAACTATCAATACATATTGAACATTCAACCAGAAAATCTTACAATTTTCTTACAAAACTGTTGTAAAAGTAATTTGGGAGGTATATTGTTCCTTTATTGTTTTCAACAAATGTTTTTGACTTAGATTTTCATTGAAAATTTAATAAACAGGTAAAATGTCACTTTCATAATAAATAATATCGAGTTATTGGGGCATAAACTATATGTAAAATTTAACATACTGATAAGGCCAGAAACATTACTGATTTAGTTACTGATAGGGCCCTCTTCGCTTCTGGCGAATAAAAATAAGATAGAAGAAGGTTTATTCACAATATTCATCAATGACAATATTTATTCGTTTATTTAATATAGTTAACAGGCTAACGATATGTCTAATGATGTTTAAACTGATAGCCGATCTACTGATGAATGATAAAATGATTTCTAATAGTTTATTTTTGGTTTCAGCTTGTGTAACTAAGAACCTCAAAATTTAGCATAGAAAATTCGAAGTAACCAGTATTTTGCGCAACCACTGGCCTGACTAAAAATTATGAGCATTACAGCACAATACGCACCCAGCACGCATTGAAGACATCTGAGGATTTCTTTTTATTTAATTTTTCATACGTTTCATACAAATTTTGAGTGACTGTGGATCGTAACTTTTTTTATATTGGATTGTTTTTTTTTTCTATATATGAAATATTGTGAACTTGTTGATGATAACTGAATACTGTATATTGTGAATTGAATCATTTTCGAAGTGAGTAATTTTTTTTTTTTATTAATTGCACGGTATCGGCTGCCATATAGACTTTGCGGGGTATTTGCTAAAAGAATAATTAAATACCGATTAACCATTCTGTGATATTCGCTACACTTAAGAAACGATAAGAAGAAGTGTGAAGAAGCTAAATCATTGTACTGAAAGTAAAATATGTCCACGAATCCTCAGTGGAAGACCTTCCAGCCGCCCCCCGACACCCTCAATCAAGACTCCACCATTATGGATTTCAAACCTATGACCAGTAACGGTAAGAATTCCCTTTTAATATACTGTCACGGCCAAAACAATAAATACGCCAGCAACGTGTTGACATTGATAAGAATTTGAAGTAAAACAAAGTTATGCCCGAGAAGTCAAGAGTTTATGCATCGCAGTTCATTTTGTTGACAAAAAAATAAATACGTGACTTTAAAGATTGAAAGTAGTTTCTCCAGTACTGTCCGGTCAAAATATAAATGCGCGGGTAAAGTAAAATGCGGGGTGGTTCTATATCAGTAGTTTAGTGTTCGTTATTTTTGTTTTGTACTCTATACCCAGACACTGCATGTATATGTATAAACACAACTACATACATGTTTATTAGTTGAAACTAGAGACATGGCAACGTTGCGGTGTGTTGTATTTTAATCTGTTGTGATTGTGTAGGTATGTCTTATACTTAGTTTGACTGTGTAAACTTTTTCGGAGCATGAAAGAAAATTTATGGAAAAATTAAAAATGAATTTTTGTAGTGATCAGTTACGGGACGATAAAGGAAAATTTGTAAAGCGGAAAGTAATACAGGAACGTTTAAATTGTATTGGAAAAATGAATCTTACGAGAAGTAAACAAAGTAACTAATCTAAGCATTGGACGAACGTATTGTTGAATAGAGCGAGCTTGGCAAAAATTTAAGATGTTATAAATATATAGATGTTATGTTAGGAATATGAAACTTTTATGTTTTTTGCATAAAAGGTTCTTATTTACCTTCAAACTGACCAAAGAGATATTGCATTGCAGCATCACATCTTTTAAAATTTGTCAGCTGTTATGATATCGCCTAGTATATTAGCCTTACCCCAAACTATGAAACGCATGCCCGGACCATTATTCCACCACCGCTCTTGTTTTACTGTCTTCATATATTTCGGGTCAAATTATTTATGTGGTGGACGCCTTTCAATTTCCCAAACATTTGATCCAAATAATATTTAGATTCGTTGGACCCATAGAATGTCCCGGCATTTTTTAATTCCTTCTGATTCAGCTCTAGTTACACGATCTTGGCCAAATTTAATGTGTGTAGTTATGACCATATTAATCATCTTAGCATTAATCTTTTTTATTATATCAAAAAGATGACACAAACGTCCAGACAATTTCAATCATCCCTACAAAAGAGCCCATTGTATTTGTGATAGTTCTGTAAGAATGTCCTTTTTGCAATTGATGTATTAATGCATGAATTTCAACAGTACAATTTTTATTTCTTGCTGTCATTAAAATACCTAATTAAAACTAACCGAATTTCACCATACTAATAAAATATTTGTTATATTATTTTACTTACCTGTTTAAACATTCGCAAATTCAAATTGAAACGGGTGTATTTATTTTTTTGACCAACAATATTTCACATACAGAAGTTATGATAGTTTGACGTCGAAGAAGGCTGCATTTATCGTAATGTCGATTGCTAATTATAACCTCCTATGAGAAGTTAAGTTTGTAACCACTACGTGGAACCACATCTTCATTCCCATATAATTTACATTCGTAAAACAAAGCGTTTTTATTTTTTTCTGGCGATTACTGTATATTTCTTTACCACTTATTACGTTTTAATTGTTTTACATTACCTAATTTAATAGCGATGTAGATGTTTTTGCCTTTTTTTTTCTTTTTAATGCAGTTGCTAACTTTCGTAGTGATTGCATTGTATTCAATATTCTTTTCATTTAGCCAGGTGATGTTGTTGTTGTTGAACTCAATTCTATTTTTTGTGGTCCAATTATGTTTGCATATAAATTACATTCTTCTTTTGATTTCAGTTTCATCTTTGGGATTGCCCAAAAAATTCTGTCGTTAGACTTCAATTTTTTCATTTCTAAATTTTATTCTTTAACTGTTATCTCACAATAGTTTTTGTTTTATATAAACTACCTCGGAAGAAGGTCGTATTGTAGATGGTAGATGACTTTCTGTTATACTTGTGTTGATCGCTGTTTGGTTTGACATCCACCATAGAATCTTTTTTTTTATGTGAAAGTATATATACTTACAGTAAATTTTATCTTTTCATGATAAGATTACAATATGACATAGAGCAAGATAAATATTATCGTTATTAAATGAATTACAGTTGATAAAACATCGAACAGCCGTAGAAAATTATACAAGGTGTATGTCAATAGGCAATGAAAGATATGAATAAAAGGTATTTCGCTCCATTTTTTTCATAACCCTTACAACTTCTACTTTTGAAACTAGAAACAATAGTTTCAGTCTAAGAAATGATTTTAAAACTTTGGTGATAATGATTTTTTATTAGAACCAACGATCCAAGCTTACCGTTTTTAAATATGTCTTTATGAGAACATCTGAATAAAATATGAAGGTCAAAAATTGATGCCATTATAGAATGCATGTTTTTTTATTCATGGGTGTAAATAAATATAAAAATATATTCTATATTTGTGTTTTAATAACCTTAAAAATGTATTTAAAAATAATTTGTATTGTTAGTAATTAACGTTACTCCAATCATTAGTAAATAAATTTGTTTAAAGGTCATTGTTCTACTTTTTAGACCTTGCCTGCACATAGACCTTGTCCTTGATAGGAAATTTTCAGATAATTCACTTGCAACTCGATAGTAGCCGCCTTTGAAAATAAACACTCGATAAATAAAAAGTCAAATAAAGTAAATCAAGAATCACACTAGTTTATTAAAACTAAATATTTGTTTATAAACCACGTAATTACAATTTCAAGGAAACACTACTAGACTTTTTTTTTAAGGTAATGAAGTTGGTAATTGAATAAGATCTGCTACAGAAAAGTTGTGTATTCCCTTAAACTTAAAATTGGTATTATCAAAAAATAAATAATTGCAATTAAGATTGGTAAAAAATAGTTACTTGACGATTGTCTTTGATACCTAAGATATAAGTAAATCTTCCATTTTGTAGTTCCTTGTGTATATTCTAATCATTATAGTTTGAGTAGCACAACACATTTATCTATTATTTCCAGGTAAACCGTCTCAAGCATTTAATTTTAATCGATCAACTTCGAGTTCTCGTTTTGGGGACTTCCCCTTGCTACAGGAGAAGTCGCTACCTTATAGCAACGGCCTTTACGGATCTTCAAGCACAACACACACGTCGCCGCGTTTTCCCATCGGCACGTTCTCCATAGACTCCAACAATGTGTACAACAGCAGCGGGGATAACACGTTGAACAACAGCGTCTTTTCTAACGGGAACACCAGCAGCACCAGCTACAACAATGATTCATCAAATTCGTCTAATTTGGGAAGCAGGGAGACTGGAATCATCGAGAAGCTTTTGGTAAGCATCACGAGTTATAGACAAAGATGTCTCAGTAGTCTGATTGGTTTCTATTCTCATGCTTTAATAAGTCACTGTTTTTAATTTTTTTCTTTAAATTAACTTGTCCAATTTAAAAAAGTTGAATTACGTGGGTAAAAACAGTTCCTATAAAGTGGACATATACAAATAAATGCAAAAAGAACTAAAAATGAAAAGTTTTGTGAGTAGGCACTGATTAAGATTTTGTACATGCACCATGGGAAATTACTAAAACTCTGCTTTTATTGACGAAGCACTGAAAAAAAGACTTCACTTCATGTTGACAATGAATAGGCAGTTTAAAACATTTGTGTTATGCAGAATTGAAAAATTTTAGAAAATCTAAAATTGTTGTGATAGAATTTATAGTTGAATGAAGTTGTGTTTAATATTTAGTTACAGAGGTTGTAAAGTACTGTGTAGTTTTGTTAGATATATGTCTCTTTTCTAATACTTACATAGGTTCATTGAGTGCCGTAAATGTCAAGCTCGGAAACTTGTTGTTAAAATTATTTATTGCTTTTAAAAAGCTGAATTATTTGGGTAAAAATAGCCTTCTTATAAGTGGTATGCGTAGGTAAAGCAATACGGCCTATAAATGAAAAAATCTATGAGTAGGCACTAGGTAAGATTTTGTGTATATACCGTGGGAAATTAATAAAAATCTGCTTTGACTGACAAAACCTACTGGTAAAAAAAAACTTCATATTAGAAGTTGATAGTGAATAGGCAATTTGGACATAAATTTGTGTCATGTAGTAGAACAGAAAAATAATAAAAAGTAAAATTTATGTGACAGAATTTATAATTTACTATGTCACATCTTAATATATAGTCACACATTTTGTCAGATATTGTGTCTTTCAGCACTCATATGGGTTCATTCAGTGCTGTGAGCGTCAGGCTCGTCTGTTCTTTCACTTCAGCCAGTTCAGCGGAAACATCGAGCACCTGAAAATCGGGGATCCCGTTGAATTCGAGATGACATACGACAGGCGCACTGGCAAGCCCATCGCGAGTGCCGTAACAAAAATTGCACCAGAAGTAGTAAGTAGATGGTCTCCACCTCCCGGCGACTAGTTCAAAACAGAAAAATTGCAAGACGGTTCTTTTTTAGGTTATGAGCGAAGAGCGGGTGACGGGAACGGTGACGACCGAAGTGAGGGCCTCTGAAGGATCCGGCGGAGATACGACTGGAAGGATCAGTTACGAGAACAGGGGGGAGTGCTTCTTCTTGCCTTACACCAAAGACGACGTCGAGGGAAATGTTACATTGAGGTCAGGAGACAAAGTCAGCTTTCAAATTGCGACTAACAACCGGTGGGTCTTTGTGTATCCAGTTCTCGTTTATTTATAGTTGATTTTTTTGATACCTTTCAGTGGAAACCTTGGTGCGTGCCATGTACGCCTGGAAAATCCAGCTCATCCAGTAAAATATCAAGGTGTCGTCTGTTCGATGAAAGAGAGCTTTGGATTCATCGAGAGAGCTGATGTTGTCAAGGAGATCTTCTTTCACTTCTCAGAAGCCAAAACCAAAGAAGAACTGAGATTAGGGGACGACGTCGAATACATCATTCAGACTCGAAACGTGAGTTAAAATCGATTCTATAACTTACTAACATTTAATTAAGGGATAATGACAGAAAAGACGTGAGTATAATTCAATCCGTTGTTTTGTGAGAGAATCATTTATTTCTTGTATATATATATAATTTCTCAAATTCTCATTTATGGCAAAGAGGTTGTCTACGGTATAATGTACAAATAAAACGATGACAATAAAGTCAAGAGATGTATGAGTAGGCATTGACTAAGATGTAATAATATGTACTGTGGGAAAATACTAAAGATCTGCTTTTAATGATGAATCCTATAAGTAAAAAGAGAATTTTACAGCAGATATTCATATTGAATAGGAACTTTATATATAAATTCATGTTAGGCAGAATACAAAAATAGTAAACACCCAGTAAATTTTTTATGGGCGTCAATTTATGATCTGAAGTCGAGTGATATTATCTACATAATTTACAGCTATGTATGCTTATTTAAATAAGCCTATAAATTAAATAATTTATGAGTAGGCACTGAATAAGATGTGATAATATGTACCGTGGGAAAATAATAAAAATCTGCTTTAATGATGAAATCTGATGAAAATTATAATGGACGTTCATAATGAAAAGCAATTTTATACAAAAAATAATGTTGGGCAGAAAAATAGTACAAATTTAATAATTTCTTAGTTTGTGATTTGAAGTCGGCTGAAATGAAATCAGCGATTTTTGAGAGCGATTATTTCAGTAAAAAATATGACAAAATAGCATTATTGTACATTGTAACTTAATCCATAAAAGTTAGATTACTTACACTGGAAGATAATGTGAAGTAACGACGACAATAAATAAGACCAATAAAAGAAAGATCTATAAGTAGGTATTCAGTAATATATTATATATGTACAGTGTGAAAATAATATAAATCTTTTTTTAATGATGAAATCTGTTGGGAACAAGACTTCATAGTAGTCATTAAATGCATTCATATAATAAGCAATTCAGACATAATGCATTTTATAAGTGGTTATTTATTTCTCATGGATTATATTTTAAAATTATCTTGTAGGGCAAAGAGGTTGCCTGCAACATAACCCGCCTCCCCCCCGGTACAGTTATATTTGAAGATCTAAAACCGGAGATGCTAAAAGGTCAAGTTTTGAAGCCCATCGACAGAGGTCTGAGGAACCCAAACGACGCCCTTCCAGGCCGCATCAAATACAGAGCCCCTGATCATTCAGAAGTAGAAATATCGTTTAGTGAAAAGGACCAGATGGGCGACTTCACCCTGCGCCACGGCGACTGGGTGCAGTTCCAGATAGCCACGGACAGGCGCGACGCTCTGGATCGCGCCACCCACATCCTCCTGCTGGATGAGAGCTTCAGGGTGTCCGGAGAGAAACGAGAACAAGGAGTGGTGGCCTCCATAAAGGAGGGTTTTGGCTTCTTGAGGTGTGTCGAGAGGGAGGCGAGGTTGTTTTTCCATTTTAACGAGATATTAGACGTTGACCGTACGAATGAAGTACAAATAGGTGACGAGTTTGAGTTCACTGTCGCTCAGGATCAAACGAGTTCAAGCATGTTTTCAAATAATCGACAAAGTGCCATTAGGATGAAGTGGTTACCGCCAGGTACTGTTCAGTTTGAGGTCAGGATGGAGAACGACGTATCCGGTATCGTCACGAAGGACATACCGCCCAGCAACTGGTCGAACCGCAGCCCAACTAAGAATCAGAACGGCTTCAACGGGGAGACCAACAACGAGTCGGGGCTCATCAGTTACACCGTTAATGGGATTAAGAAGACCATTCCATTCTATTCTAAGGATTGCGATTTGAAGCACTATCCCAGGATGGGTGATAAGGTAAACTTAAATTACATCACGAAAATGAATATGAATAATGTGTTAATCCTATTTTTAGATTCAGTTTAACATAAATCAAGTGAAAAGGAACAAGGAGTATATAGCGACTGACGTACAGATATTGCAACCTGCCTCGCAGACGAATGGCATAAAGCACAGCATTTTGAGGAGCAATAGTCAGGTGTACCAAGGATTCATAGCGGCGTTGAAAGACGGTTTCGGTTTTATCGAGACCGTCCAGCACGACAAAGAAGTATTCTTTCATTTCAGGTAAGTTTATTATTGACTATACCCCAGTGTCGAAATAATGTGGAGTGATTCATATATAATATCAGACCACCATAACTATTCAACGGTTTGTCTATTTCTTGTGTAATCACCTATTATGTGCATACAAATGTTATGTGCCGCTCTATAGAAACTGAAGTTCAATGCGAACTACTCCCCCTCCTATTGAATTCCGAATCGCATAATAATCGGTTGTACCGCCTGGTGCGCCGTTGTAGCAAAGCTAGCCAATCATTTTAGGCGGTTTTAAATGCATTTGAATTCGAGTGGTCAGCAATTGGCGGCACGGATCAATGTCGATCGATAGAATGACGCATGCGTCGTTTAGCCCAGATTTTAGCGCGCCAGTGGCGTTACATTCTGGTTATGTGCGATTGATTCGGGATTCGGGAAATTCTTTATTTATTATATTCTGCGATAAAGGTGAGTGTTTAGTGTTTTTCTAACATGGAAGCAGCGGATGCAAATTGTAGTGGTTCTACGACGAAGAATTCCAATCGAAAACAGCGACTTTTAACAAACGAAGAACTTCAAATGATTAAAAAAGTCTACGAAGGAATTCGGGCGCGAAACCCAGATATTAGTACAACCGAGGCAGTTGATATATGCTCTACGTTAACAAAAGTCTGTGGAAGTAGTGTATACCGTGCAATGAAGTATGATGAAGAAGAAACAAGTGCAAAAAAGAAGAAAACAGAAACCCGCGGTAGGATGAAGATTGAAGTTGACGAAGATGTTAAACACATAATTCGTAGGATTATTCATGGATTTTTTTTAATGAACTTCCGACGCTGAATAAAATTCACGCTGCCGTCGCTCCAGATGAAAATTTACCAAAGTTCTCTCGTAAAGTTCTTTTGAGAATTAAGCATGAAATGAATTTTCATCATTTAAAATGAAACCGAAAGAGTCTTCTTATTGAAAAAAACGAAACTGTGTTATGGCGAAGAAGTTATTTGGAAAAGCTAAGAGATTTTCGGAATTCTGGTAGGAATATTTATTATTTGGATGAAACTTGGGTAAACGAAGGTCATACGGTGACGAAAGTGTGGCAAGACTGCAATATTCTGAATAACCGACAGGCATTTGTAGAAGGATTATCTCCGGGATTGAAGGCACCATCTAGAAAAGGATGAAGATTAATAATCATGCATATTGGAAGTGACTCAGGCTTTTTGGAAAATGGTTTAAACGTATTTGAATCGCGATGAACAGGGGATTATCATGAAGATATGGCTAGTGAAGTTTTTGAAAAATGGTTTTCATCTGTATTGTCTGCCATAGAACCCGGCGCAGTTGTCGTGGTGGACAATGCACCATATCATAGTCGGCGAATTGAAAAGTTACCAACATAACATGGCGATACCATGTTAAAAGTGAGGTTATTAAATATTGCACAGCGAGAAAAAAGCCGGTACATTAAATATGTAGTAGATGAAATGGCAAAAGCTCGTGCTGTGACCATACTTCGTCTATCACCATATCATTGCGAATTGAACCCCATAGAGCTGATTTGGGCGCAAATAAAAACGGACGTAGCACGAAATAATAGGACTTTTAAACTGGGAGACGTTCAATTGCTGTTGAACGATGATATCAGCCGCGTCACCGCGGAAACATGGTCCAAATGCATTGTGCACGTAAAGAAAGAGGAACAACGCATGTGGGATCTTGACACAAGAGCGGAAGCGTGGATAGATCCAGTTATAATCAATGTAGGCGATAGCAGTTCCAGTGATTGTGACTTTAATAGTGACAGTGACTAACTGTGGAATAGTAATATTGCAAGTGGAAGTCGTGTTGTCTGAAATGAGTGATTCTTGTAATACTGACATTAAGAAAATATTTTCAGTGCGACGCAACATAGTGATAGTGGGATAGTGACAGTGATTGGTAATATAAAATAAAATATGTGATAAGTGTGGCATATATGTATAGTGATAGATATAGTGACTGTGACGGTGTTGTTGATACGATAAAATAAAGACTGTGTTAGTGATGTAACATATATAATGATTGTGATAAATATAGTAACTGTGACTGTGTTGTTGATACAATAAAATAAAGATTGTGTTATTTTATGGCTATTGTTAAAATAAATAAATAAATGAAACTCCTCCTTTTTAGTAACTTTGAGGGCGACGCGAACGGTCTGGAGCTGGGCCAGGAGGTGGAGTACAACCTGGGGAGTCGGGGCAACTCAGGCTCTTGCTCCTCGGCGGAGAACGTGAAGGTGGTGCCCAAAGGTACCATCGACCTGCCCACCGTCACTGGCGACGTGCTAGAGGGCACCGTTGTTCGCCCTCTCCGATCCGTCAACCCCGATCAGAACGAGTATTCTGGGCTGATATGTATCAAGAGCGACAACCCCGAAGACAAGTCTGTGGAGTACGAGTTTGGTATCATGGGGCTCGTCAACAAGCGGGAACTATTGCAGGTGGGTGATCATGTCCAGTTCCAGGTGGATTCGACGGGCAGGGCGGCCAACATGGTCGCCATTCGCAAGAAATTGAGAGCTACCGTGGATGCGATCAAAGGACACTTTGGGTTCCTGGCCTACGAGGTCGAGGAGGGGAAGAAGCTGTTCTTCCACATGACGGAGGTTAAGGACAATATCGGCCTGCAGGTGGGGGATACTGTCGAATTTGTGCTTGTCACCAATCACAGGAGCGGCAAGTCCTCGGCCTGCAACGTAGTTAAAGTCAGGTGAGTCGATTTCCAGCAACTTATTTATGTTGTGTTTGTTTTATCTGTATTGTCACACATACAGATCGTGTGTTTATGACATATTGCGGGTTTATTTTCCATCAAAAATGTGTCATGTGTAAAAATGACTAGGAAGAAAAAGATTTAATCCTAGCAAGTGTGTCTAAATCTTGAAATCTACTGAGTTAAAAAGGTGCATGAAGTTTCTTTGTGCACCTTCATGGTGTTTTAATAAAACAGTTTGATCATCAGGATACGTCATTCATTTCATTAAAAAAAAAAAAAAAATGTAGGTAGAAGAGGAACATGTCAAAAATGAAATGGCACAATAAATTAAACACATATTTTTTACTACTAATGGCTGTAATCAATTAGCACAAATTGCAGGCAGTTGTATTTTGTAAAAAAATACTTAAAGAACGTAAAAACTACTATTCTGAGCAAGTGTGACAAAATCTTGAATGTTGCTGTTAAACGTGAATCGAGACTTATTCATATTTAGTATAATTATTTTTTCACCATGAAGGTGTGGCACATTGAAATAAAAAAAAAAAAACAAAAATAAAACTACACAATAATGCAGAGACAGATGAGGAACCATCAATGTTATCAAAAATAGAATTGCACAATAAATTAAATACACCTTTTATTACTAACGACTGTAATCGATCAGCAAAAATTGCAGGCAATTCTATTTTGTAAGAAAAATTTAAAGAAAAACCCCAAATGGGACAAAACGCTTGAAATTTGCAGTAAAAAACGTGAATCGCTGCAACCTATTCGTGTTTAATGAACATTTTTCATCACAAGACTGGCATTTGTTTAAATAAAAAAAAGTGAAAAACTACACAATAGTGCAGAGACAGATGAGGAATCATCAACATTATAAAAAATGGAATTGCAATTTAAATTAAATATACACTTGTGACTACTAACAAAAATTGTAGGCAGTTGTATGTTGTAAAACACTAAAAAAAAAAAAAAAAAAATCCTAACAAGTGTGACAGAATCTCAAAAACTACTGTATTAAAAACTTGGATGACGACATTTATTCGTATTTTATAAAACTGTCTTAACATCATGATACTGTCACTTGTAACTTACAAGTCGGGAATCGAGAAAGAAACCACCAAACCACTAAGCAGTTATCAAATGGTTCCCGTAATGGATTGGATTCAAGCTCTGGTCATGCAGAAACACGAGAAAGGGGTCGAGGATCGCTGTTAGGTATAATTCGATGCTTGGATGGGGTTTTAGCCCGAGGACTAGTTGTTTCCTACAGCGATTATGTAATAGCCTTGCTATTCGGGAACTACTTGATAACCACTTGGGTTCCTTTGCGATTCCCTACTTGTAAGTTACAGACATAGATCTTATCGGTTTAGATGAAAACCTCACGGATTTGTTTCGGCATTTGACCTGGATCGGCGTACCGTGTACGGCACTGATGAGAACTAATAAGTTCGAAACAGCTGTCTGTCGTTTGGATTCCATCCGGGACAAATGTCGAATCCTACCCGTGGCGGGATGCCTTTTCAAAAAAATTCTGTTATTTGTTTAATTAAAAAAAAAAAGTAAAACAACTACACAATACTCTAGTGAGTGTAGTTGTTTTACGTTTTTTAAATTAATTTGTCAATAGAATTGTAATGTAAATTAAACACACTAGTGACTACTAACTAGCAAGAATTGTAGGCAGTTATATTTTGAAAAAAGTAACAAAACCAAACCCAACGAGTGTGACAAATTTTGAAAACTGCTGTATTAAAAATGTGGATCAAGACTTATCTGTGTTTAATAAAACTGCTTTATGTTTAAATATAAAAACTAAAACAAAACTACACGATAATGCAGATATAGTAGAATTATTTTATGAAGACCAAGTCGACAATAAATCGTGCGACAAAGACAGATGCATGTCTGACTGAATAAGAGACACAGACCTGCCTATAAATCATTTGCGCGCGTAAAATTCTTTTACTGTATTCGCGTGGGATAAGATAAGCTATAGTAAGCTGTATATTGCTCTTTGTCGCACGGTTTATTGCCGACTTGCTCTTCATAAAATAATTCTACTATATTTTGTATATAATCTTAATCTTTAGTTACATTATCGTATTATGAGTAATAGTTCTTGCAATAATTTTAATGCACTATGCAATGAAAATATCGGTCAAAAATATATTTATTCTTAAGAATCTCTCAAAACCAGCCACACATATACGCATTGTAAAGATAAAAATTTTCACCAACGTCCTGCTACTGGTAAGGTAAGGTACGGTACATTCAGTTTTTAACGTGTGTGATTTAGACAATGAATACTTAAACATAGCTGGTCAGCGTGAAGATTTTTGTTGTAGTACCATCACAAATGGACTTTCTTTGAATAATTTTATAAAAATACCCGCTTTGGTCACGTGTTATATGTAACAACTACACACACCGTCAAAAGTCTTGGGCCCCGATGTTTTGTATTAGTAAATAATTTTATTTTAAATATTGTATTGGTTTTTCAAAGTATATTTTTTTCTAAATGTACTTTTTTGTAATGCAGGAATGATTTTTAAAAATTTAGTCAATTAAAAAACAACGAGAAAAAAATTTGCAACTTTTAAGTAAATTACCATTATGACAAATAATAACAAAACATATTTTTTAACAAAGTAAACTACAACTTAATAGTTAGTATGACCTCCTCTGCTTTTCAGTAACATATTGACATGCCCGTGCATTGAAACAATCAAACGGTTGATAATTTCTTTAGGAATATTGTTCCACTCCTCCGTTGCTGCTGCAGCTAACTCTTGCGCATTTTGGGATGGGTTCATGCGCTTGTGAATTACTCTAGAAACAAAATCCCACATGCTCTCAATGGGATTCAGATCTGGGTAATTAACTGGCCAATCTAATCGGGTGATATCTCCCTGTTCGAGTACCTCTTGATCGGTTTTTGCATGATGTGGCCTCGCATTGTCGTCCATGAAGATGAAATTGTCACCTAATTCGTCATGCAGGGGATAAATAATGGGCCTTATAATACTTTAAATATAAATTTGACTTGTCATATTCTGATTTATGGGAATTAACGGCGTACGGCGATTGAACATTATTCCTCCCCAAAACATTACTGTCCCACCATTGTAGGAAGCAACCTGACGGGGAAAATTTAGTCTCTCTTGACGACCTGGCTGCCTCCAGACCCTTTGCTTATTCTCATCACTCACCAGTCCAATTCTGGCCTCATCTGTGAATGAGACCCATCGCCACAACTGTAAAAGCCAATCACTACGTTCCCGTGCCCACCGAAAGAGGGCAGGTTAATGTCTTGGAAGTAGACTGGGTACCCTTAAAGGCTTTCTTGCACGTAAATTTGCATGATGGAGTCTTCTTCGAACTGTAGAGGTCGATATAACAAGGCGAAATAGACCTTGAAAGTGAGCCCTGAGGGCTGAAGCTGAAGCATTTCGGTGTTTATGGGCATATTGAACTAAATACCGATCCTGGCTTTCATTTGACACTCGAAGTCGACCACTACGAGGTCTTCTTTCCACTGTCCCTAATTCTTGATGCCTATGCACTATTCGCACAACAGAAGATCTAGGAATGTCTAACATCTCGGATATTTTATGATTGGAATGTGCAGCATCGCGCAAAGCAACAATTCTTGCCCTATTGAATGTAGAAACCTCACGTCCTGGCATTATAACGAAAGAAAAGTATCAAAGTCGCTTTGCTAAATTTGCAATAAAACTGACTGATATTTAAAAACAAATTATAACTAATCAACCATATTTTATATATACAAATAACTTTCTTGTCTAGCGCCCAAAAACATAGTTGAAATCTGTAATATACGGGGGGGGGGGGGGGGGGGGGTCCAAGTCTTGTGACGGTGTGTGTAGTATGTGCTAGTTAGTAACAACATTATGCGCTAGTGCATAAGCTAATATCGCGAATTGTGGTTGCAGCGACGTACAAGCGAGACCGGAAAGACTAATCAGTAGACTGCGCACCATCTCCGTGGACGACACCGGACCCAAGCTGATAGTTGTGCGTCAGCCGAAGGGGCCAGACGGCTCCAAGGGATTCTCAGCCGAGGCACGTACTCTGCGCATACCTGGTGCCGTGTCCGAATAATCTATAAAAAGAAAAAAAAAGATAGTCATTGGTTAAGTCATTCTCATTCATGTCATTTACAAAACTGTAGCAACTAACTTACTCTTGTCTTAGCAATGGAGTTGGAATTATATACTGTATTTTATAAACTAAGTCTTATTAAGTAAGATCCGTGAGAACGCTATCATAATGGTTCTAGGCGGGCATAGCGACGGCAAACAGTGTCGATCGTCTAGGCGAGACGGAGAGGTTTCATAGAATCTTAACAAAATTAATTTTATTGAAAGTGTCAAGTTTATTACTAGGTTTTGTCAAGTGTCTAATAAAAAAGAGCATACGATGAAATTCCAAGAGTTTTATTATAGCGACGAAACGGCATCGAAACCGAACCAAGCCAAGGGGAAAAGCCGCCGAAGGATTTTTTCTTTTTTATGTATATATATGGGCTAAAGCGGTTCATTTTTGACCCGCTCTAATTTTAGTTATACGGAGGAACGTGCTCGAAGTTTTTTTCAATTGTACCTGCTATCATTTTTCCTTGAAGCTTTTATATCGTACGCGGTTGACTTTTGTCTATTGCTATCGCTGCCTAGCATCCCCGGAGGAACATTTCACGCAGGAAATCTAAAAGCCGGCGCAAGGACGCTACCCTTTCGGTTACTGCATACACCAATAGTAATAGTCATATCTATATACATACATGATTAATTTTGAACCAAGCCAAGTTACGCTGCGCTTCATAAGGAAAACTTGAAACATAAACAAATTAAACATTGCTTGAAAACCAAAAAAGAGAAAAGAAGCAAAAAAAAAAAATGATAATCCATTGACAAATATGAATACAATGAATTTATTATTAGGATACAGAGTTAAGGAATTTAGCATATGATCTAGAGAAGACTGCATCCTTAAGTAAACTGTACATTATAAGACCTTTTGTAATTTTTATTTAGTCTCCATTTAGGTGTAATGTTAGTTTGCAGTCTGCCAGTACCCGCAACAGCTCGTGATTAACACCACTGAAATTTGTAAGTATGTCTTCGGGCTGTTTGGGCTTTGAAAATGGTGAACTGACCGTGTTTCGGGGAGAAACGTCGCAACCTTTAGACCGTTACGAATATTAATTAGCTAATAATTAGCCCAAAGCGATCAATCAGGCGACTTTTAACAGGCGTTTGACTAAACGTAACCTCGACGGCTGTTTCTTTGGTTAAGTCTCCCAAACAGGGGAAGATATTCATTTCCTAGTGCATTACTTTTTATTTTTACTTCCAAAATTATTTTATTTTCTTTAGGAGCTCGAATCTGGTGTTTTCGTTTGGCAACTTGTTTTGTTTTTAAATTAGTATCAAGTCTATTTTTTAAGGTAAGTGGATTATGTTGTTTTATGCACTTTTGGGCCTCCATAGTAAGCACTTTGAATAGTAACATACATGGTAGTCGTGCTTTGGATAAATTAATTATGCAACGATAACGTTTTATGTTGTCAGTATGGCAGTTTTGTGTTTGTGCGACTGAAATTGGCAGGTAAACTAAATGTTTTCGTTCTTTTTTGTTATATTTTTATCAGTGAAGGTTACGCCTTAAAAAATTTACAAAAGCATATTGTAAATTTTAAAATTGTAGTAAATATTCTATTTACACTATTTTGTTATTTTCATAATTTTTAGATGCTCCTGAATTTTGACTGGGTTGAATTAAAGGCTCTACTATAGGTTATTTTCAATATATTCCGAAACTATAGGTATGTGACTTGAGTGCCTCACAATCTTTTGTTGATTCTTTCATAGGATTTTTTGTAGGGTAGTATTTCGTATCATAGGTAAATACGTAGTTTTAAGACAACGGTACGGTAATTCAATTATTTTAGGTTCAAATTACCTCACTTAAGGAGGGGTGTAATGCTTTTTGTAAAATGACACTTTATCTCTATAATCCAGATATAAAGATAAAGCTTCATCTTTATAGTGTTCCATCCATAAGTTTAATGAAATTAATTGTCATACCATCATCACGACAATATTAACATTAGGTATCGATAAGTTTTCTCACACTTACAATTAAGTTAAGTCATATTCAGTAATATTCGTGCCATTCTGTGATGGTGTCAACGATTTGCAGTTAAGTCGCAATATTTTTTGAACCGTTGGGCATTAAAAGCGACTAAAGGTCACTAACGGAAGCCGGTCTCAATTAGAGAGGGCCAAAACTCATTATTTGTATGCAACTAATTTAGCAAAAATAATTTCACAATAAAATTTCATTGTATGAAAATACAATCTCTCGCTCTAGTTAATTGGACTTGAGTGTTCAGACAGTCGTAATTTTGAAGGGACAGGCTTTTTAACGCTTGTAGACATCTTACTGTAAAAAGCTTATAAACATTTATGTCATTTATGTTGTGTAGTCATTTCTTCTAGACAATATATTACCGATTTATTAACTGTTGTTCGTAAGTTTTTCTGGTAAAAACTTAGGACAACTATGTATCATGAAAATATTCAAATGAATTACAGGATTTAAATCCTAGCCCGAGCAAATATTACCAAACCCTGATTAAATCAAGAAGTATTTATTGAGAATTACTTATTATTTATTTGACTTAAGTAGAAATATTCTTAAAGAAACGAACTTTTGCTGTAGTCTTATTTGCAAGGTTATTTGGTTGGTTGCCATTTTCAAATCTTCAAATACCCCTTTCAATATGGCTAATATAAATTCCCTGCTCTGACCTGTGTCAGTTTAGTAGCATCCCTAACTAAAGTAAGAGCAACAGACGTTCTCCACCCTCGATTTATCATTCTCTATCAAGTATTTGCACCTAAATTTAGCCTGCTTTACACTTTTTTTCCTATTTTTTAATCTAGTTAGGCATCTTTTTATTTATTGTAAATGACTTTTTGTTTAACGTACGTTGATGTGGGTACTGTGATGCAGTTTTTGAAAATAAATACAATATTAAATGTGGATTATCTTTCTATTTGTAAACTGTTTTAATTTCAAAGGAAATAAATATATAAGTGAATACTATTAAACGAATTGTTTTATTTGGAAACTTATGGGGTACAATCGATTCTGGTGGTGGCATGTGGGACCGTCGTCGAGCGTTGTTTCATATAACGATGCATTCGTATGGAAATACCCCTCCTAGCCTTCCGACCACACCAGGAACAGGGCATGCTGGAAAAAAAAGGAATACAAATATTTGGTAAGGATCAAGTGTATATTTTAATTTACATCTAAACAACTTATTTTTATAAGTTGTTTAGGTTTTTATAGACTAATATAATAGTTTTATTTGTATTTTACTTCATTTATTTGGTAGTAGTGATAAAATAAACAAATACTGTTTTATCTTTTTTTGTTATTAAATAATAACATTGAATTAAATACTGTATTCAAAGGGGTAATGTAAAAATGTTAGTTTTATTGAAGCAGATAAGTGTGTCCAAAAAAACTAATGTCTAATGACATCTATGGTATGTCTTTAGAAAGACATACCATAGATATACCATAAAGAAGTACTATAGACATCTATGGTCGTCTTTATGCAAACAAAAACAAGTCAGATTTGCGAACTTGCAGGAATTATTCACTAGTTAAATGTCAAATAATTCTCCAAGATACTACAGAATAATTCATTATTCTGTATATATAGATGAGGAATTCTGCCACCGCAATAAATTGGCGCTGCTATAGCGCCCTTATATTATATTCAGTTCACAACCCGCTAAAACAATTTTATGCAGTAACTTGTCCTACTAAATAATAGATGTCGCGACTAAAATAAATGGCGGTATAGCGTTTATATACTCCAGTGACGTAGTGTATTTATATTCTTGAGTACATTATTAGCAGATTAGGTCCATAACACAACCAGAAAAAGAACAAAAAATCCTGATCTGGGCGTCTGACTATGTTTATTACATGTTTTTGGGGTCACCGAATCTGAATCCGAGATCTATTTAACTCCATCACATCAGGATTTTGCAATAGCCTCAAAAAATCCACAATTTCAGCTATTAAACGCATATAACCCTAAGAATGAAGTTGTAATCTGAAAACCTAAGCTCTTAAAGGCCATAACCCGCTCCAACTCTAATAACCACTCTCCATTTTTGGACAAATAATGCGCTATATTATTTCTTATGGATTTTAAATTTAGAGACATTGTGTGAATTATTTCCACATATTTTTTACCTTCTGATTGATAATTTTTAATATTACAGATCTTTCGGGTTAAAAACACGAATCTACTTGTACTTTCGGCTGCCTATCTGTCATTTGACTTAATAAACTACATTTTTTTATAATTCTATAAATTATGTACATCTATACTAGAAAGTACTTGTTGCTATTTATTTTCTTCAATAATCCCTGACACGGGCAATAAATGTTACATAAACGATAATTGCATTGTTGCCCTCATAATTGCATTATTGGATATAATGTGCACAAAATATTATATTGACTATTTTTTTAAAATGGATCAACTTAATGGTGTTAAAATATTAATGCCATGTTAAATTAACTGATTTAAAATTATATGTATTACGAATATATCATCACGTTTTATGCAATTTTTAATCGTTTATATGATTTTGTTGTTCTAACTAAAAATGCTATTATCTCGTTTATAAACAAATATTTATCAATAAATAAATAAATGTCAACTTCTGCCTTATAACATATTCAAAAGATTCCATTAGAAGAACTTAACGATATTTTTCTATACAATACTTTGGAAATAAAGTACAAGTGGCGGCATCCTATTTCATTGCGGCAGAATTCCCCATCTTAAGGGAATCGTCATGAAATTTGCTATAAACAGTTTAAATACATATGTATAGGACACGTGTAATTTATATTAAAAATAGAATATGTTTCTACATAGCTTCTATGCTTTTAAAAGCAAGAAAATCGTATGGAAATCGAATAATGTTTAAGGTTATGTATGAAAAATTTACTTGAAATATTATCTACTTACAAAATGAAGTGAAATATCTGATGCCAAGTCATAACCAATGTATTGCGGATTCAAGACAACTAAGCCTTGTAAATTAACCAGATTCTTATAAAGATAATAAAAATTTGAACAGTAGGTCATACAAACCGATAGGCTTTCTGTTGCGGTAGGTTTGTTTTGATAGTTCGTAAGTTAGTAAGCCAATTATAACAAGCTAAATTTTGCGTTTGTTTTTGATACAGATTACAGATGCGATTTTTTTAAATATTAAATTAGAGTCGCATGTGATACGCGAGTGTCTTTGAACGCAGTATTTATGTGAGTTCTCCCAGGAAATTAAGGTTAGTACTCGATTTTTAATAAAGATTCGTATTTAGTAATGAATGAATAATAGAAATGGCAATACGGAAAGTTTTTCGATAATCGACAGTTTGTTTTTAATACGATGTTTACAAAAACATTTTGCTTTTATACCAAAATATCTGTAATGTTAACGTCCTAATTCGTATCTTAACAAAAGAAAAAGTAGGAGCTTAAGCCAGTGCTGCCCTGATGATAACCTTACTGGCTCATTTAAGTTCTCTATTTCAAGTTTATAGCCATCGATAACCATATTTTATTGCTTTGTTTTTGTTAATCGCCGTTTCCTCGTGTGATAAAACTCTCTTTGTCTTAAATGTTGAAATCATGTTTGTGACGTTAAGCTGATGGCCAATTTCGTTTTCAAGGTAGTGAGATAAATATTATACATTATATATAATAAATTCTGAGAAGATTTTTTAGTGGTAGTCAAACTACGGACAATATCCAATTTGTAGAAGGAAATCTGAGCCAGAAAAACTATTCAGGGAAAGTCATACATTCCATTTTCTTCAATTTGACTTGCATTAAATACAGAATAGCCTGTCCGACCAGGCTTTTTACTGTCATATACATATGTTACCTGATTTGTGTCTGATAAATTAAACCGAGTGTAAAATTTCAAATCTCACTTAAATCTATCTTTGATCAAAATGCGGCCTTAAGTTATGTACACTTTATTTTCTTACACTCTGTGTTTGAAAATGACGGAAATTCTCCAGTCAGCTTCTTGTGAATAACGTAAAATATTGTGTTATGATATTTAATTAAAGACGAGTTATTATTATTGATAAGTTATGATTAAAGCTAAGTTATTATTGGTAATGATAACTTCTAAGAGTATTTTAAATTGACTGTTTTTAGAAATTAACTAACGGTTTTTAAAAATATCTTCATTTCACTGTTTTCCTTTTTATAAAAATATAACATCGATTTATATGTATTATGTAACAGATCTGATATTACAAACATGGAGGTATTTTACATGTGATAAATGTATTACGTGTTACATAAGAGGTAGGAGTTCGGCAAAACCGTTCTACCTCCACTCGTGAAAAAGACAGAAATAAATATAAAAACTGTGTTTACATCAGAAAGTTTTAAATTAATATTGATTTACATGGCATTTAAGACTGTATCAGCTTTTGTGGCTATTGTCTAGTAACATATTCTTAATACTAGTAGAAAAAGAATAAAACATAACTCTTTCAACCATTGTTAGTACACCAATTCTTTACTGAATGTAAATAAAGTCATTGACCCCAAATCAAACATTCAACATGTTATTCAGGAAATAGAGCCAGTTTTACATGCCCGTGCTATGAACAATTTTGCTAAACGAATGACATGCCAGATGAGTCGAGGCGACCATATTGTCACGAACGCCTCGAGCGATCCCGAACGCCGGGAATATTCGAAACCATCGAGAGCGTGTAGAGTTGACTTCCAGTGCGTTCTATACTAGAAGGTTCGCCAAAGTGCTTTATCTAGAAATATCTGGAGAGACGTCCTACTGCCTATATAAGAATTGTGTCGTCCAGCGAGCAGTTAGTAGAATCTGGACCGCGATAGTGAGCGATACGGTGCGAAGAAAGTGACATTGTGTAATACAGTGCGAAAGCTAGTTTATAAAGTTAAAGTAGAAAGAAAGTGAGTTAATTAGTTGGGCTTGTAAATAAGTGTCCGAAATACAGAACTTTCTAGTAACTTCGTTACAATATGAACGATATTCTTTTCCATTTGTAGCCGTATCGTCTCCATTTTATGTTGAAGAATAAAAAACCCCACTTTAACAAATATTATTAGTTTTATTCACATATCACATTCAATGTCCACTCTATACTACAGGGTCCGCCAGGGAGGTATGGCGTTTTTGGGACGACTTTTATGCGCGCGATGGTTGATATCTACTCGTTGCGGGATGCAATTCCAGTAGCCATGGAGCCGTGATCTGTGGCACATCGTATGTTTATTTACAAAACTTTCATTGAAAATGGTCGTTCTGTGGTGCGAATTGATTGAGAAGGATTTTCACGCACTGAAACTCTCACTTCTTCAATCGCTTGTGGGGTTCGAACAGAGCACGGGCGACCTGGATTGCGAATTTTTACAGTCGAACCGGTATTCTCAAACATTCGAATCCATTTTCTGATCTTACACCTCTTGATTATTTCTTATGGGGATACCTTAAAGAGAAAGTGTATGTAAACAAACCACGAACTTTAGTGCAATTAAAGCACAACATTCGCACCGAAATGGCCGCCGTTTCCAGAGAGATGTGTAGACGCGTGGTGGCTAATTTCCGTTTACGGTTAGAGGAGTGCCAGCAGCGTGAGGGTCAACATTTGGAGAACATAATCTTTAGTACTTAATTTTCCAAAACCTTGTCTAAAAATTAACAAAAAAATTTATTTTTTCTGACTTCTAGTTTTTTTTATTGAAGCTACAAATACCCCCTACCCTTTCTGGACACCCTATATACAAACAATGAATTTTAAAATTCGTTCAAAAATAAGCTTGTCATTCTTTCCAAAAACACTATACCTCCCTGACGAACCCTGTACATCGATAGAATGTGGAACAATAACTTTTATATTAGATCTGACCTTATTAGTTCTGACAACACTATTAATGATAAATACAAACTAGATATACCTCTATTACATCGAAGTCCAAAGTAGCCTGTACCCTCGCACCTACACTTGTAACCAGGCTGCTGAGAAATCTGGATACATGAACCGTAGTGCATGCACGGGTTGTTGGTTTTACAAATATCCTTCTTTTTACCTAAAATAAATGCATAATATAACACATTACAACTTCCAACTATAGTAAATTATATTTAAAAACAATACCTTTAAGAGCGTTCTGACATTCTTGGTAACTGTCGTATCTGTAGTCTGAAATGCATCCAAATCCACAGGAGCAAACGAGGTTTCTTATTAGGCATCCTTGTTTTGTTTGTCCGGATTCACATGCTTTACATATTTCGATACCTGTATAAATTGAAAGGTATTAGAATTTCATCAGTAATTCATTCGTGATGTGTATTTATATAAATATAAATTATTATACTCTTATAATGAAATCAAAATTGATTCAATCACATAAGTAACGATGTTTTAAATAAGGAAGGAAAAAAGCATCTCAAGTGAAGTTGTTACCGTGAAATCAAGTAGTTACATTTATGTTGCGTGTAAAGTGCATGGCTTTACATCTTGTGGCAAAAACTATTCGACAATATTTTCCCAAGGTCGATGTATTAATAGCGAGTACAAAAACAGTGTTTCTAAAATCTCCTAAACGTCTTTGCGAGTTTCATAGAAAATGTCCTGGACTTCCCGAACCACCAGAGCCGATCCTTACACATTGGGGAACATAGTTTAAGGCAGCGTCTTGTTATGCTGAAAATTTCCAGCAAATAAAACCTGTAATACTACAGTTTAATCCTGCCGACACTGCAGCTATTAAGGAAAGCCAGACACAATTTCTAGATACTTCCATTGAAACTGATTGAAAAACTATTCATACCAACTATGAAGGAGTGCATGGCGTAATAGAAAAATTACAAAATAGTAGTAGTCTTCAATGTAGAACTGAAGTATAGTTTATTTCATCGCTATTTGCCAAATAAAAAATCTTAAAAAGATACCGTGGCTTGTTTTTATGGCTAGGATCAGGTAGACTGTTCCGGTTATCGGCAAGATAACAGAATATTTTATTTCAAATAGCGATG
The DNA here is from genome assembly GCA_037954035.1 of Rosalia funebris. Lineage (NCBI taxonomy): Eukaryota > Metazoa > Arthropoda > Insecta > Coleoptera > Cerambycidae > Rosalia > Rosalia funebris. The sequence goes on from JAZFAV010000022.1 coordinate 15,626,532, forward strand.
AAATTAATAGTACGTACATATATAAAATCAACCAGCAGGAGCTGGAATTTATAAAAAAAAAATACTTCTAGATTAGATAAAGGAGTGTGGGATTTGTTTTAAAACATGCAGAAAAGATGGACGTTTAATTTAAGGCAATAAATATATATTTTTTAATTTTCAACATCAGTGTATTTTAATTGTAGGTCCTTACGGATTAGGAAACAGAAACGAGAGAGGTAGCAGACTGATAGAATTCTGTGAGAAGCACAAGATGGTAGTCGCGAATACATTGTTCAAGAATCACGTTAGGAGGCGGTACACCTGGAAAATGCCAGCAGGGATAGACAGGTATCAGATAGACTACATTCTGGTTAGGAAGAGATTTAGAAATCAAGTAAAAGACTGTAAGAGTTATCCAGGAGCAGATGTAGACAGCGACCACAACTTGTTAGTCATGAAAGCTAGATTAAAGTTCAAAAATCTGAAAACCCGGAAGGACAAGAAACGTATAAATGTAGACATATTGAGGGATCAGAATATGAAATATAAGTTCCAGGAGAAAACAGATCAATTAATAAATAAAGCGAGTAATGACGAAATCAAGAACGCAGAAACTGAGTGGGAGGGTATCAATAATAGTCTAGATTCCGCGGCTACAGACGTTTTAGGACACGAGAGAAGGGAAGCTAGGAAGCCCTGGATAACGGACGAAATCTTAAACTTAATACAAAAGAGACGAGGCTACAAAAACAGACGAGACGAGGAAGGACTGAAAACTCATAAGTCAATAAAGTGGGAAATCATTAGAAAGTGTAGAAAAGCGAAAGAACAATGAATAGAGGATAAATGCAAAGAAGTAGAAGATAAGCTCCAAGTAGGTAAGACCGATGAGGCTTGCAAAATAATTAAGAGGAACTTCAGGGATATAGGACCAATAAGTAGAAACGTTAGGAGTCAATCGGGGGACATACTGATCGGAAGAGAGGAGAAAGCGGATAGATGGACGCAGTACTTAGGAAATTTATACGAGGGTCAGGAATTAAGAGATATTAGAGGAAGAATCTAGCATCGATAGGGAAGATGTAAGAAAACCTATATTGAGAGAGGAATTTGAACTAGCACTAAGGAGGCTAAAGAACAATAAAGCGCCGGGTGTAGATAAAACACAGGCGGAAATTTTGAAGTGTGCGGGACAGAAAGTAGTAAATAGGATGTTTGAACTGGTAAAATATATATATGAAACGGGCGAGATGCCGGAGGATTATAAGAGGAACATTATCGTTACTATACCGAAAAAAATAGGAGCCGACAAATGCGAGAACTTTAGAACGATTAGCCTAACTTCCCACGCGTCAAAAATATTAACCAGAATAATGCAGAAGAGGATAGAAAATAGAGCGGAGGAAATACTAGAAGACCAATTCGGGTTTAGGCAAAATAGGGGAATTCGCGAAGCTATTGTGGCGCTAAGAGTAATGTTAGAGAAAACAATAGAAGAAGGAAAGAACGGTTATATAGGATTTGTAGATTTAGAAAAAGCTTTTGATAACGTAAGATGGGAGAAAATGTTCGAGATACTAAAGAGCGCGGGAATGAAGTATAGAGATAGGAGAGTAGTACACAATCTATACAAAGAGCAAACTACTGTTATAGAAGTAGAAGGGGAAGTACATCGAAGAGGCGATTAATGTCGTAAAAGATAGAGTGGATTTCGGGATTAAAGTACAGGGACAGAAACTAAAAATGCTGAGATTCGCGGATGATATAGCAGTATTAGCATCTAGTAAGGAGGAATTAGAATCAGCACTGAACGAAATGGAGACAGTGTTGACAGAGGAATACGGAATGAGGGTGAATAAAAACAAAACTAAAGTGTTAGTGTGCAGAGGGCGCGAGAGCAGAGCAAAAACGAAAGTACAAATTAATAATGAAAGATTGGAGGAAGTTAAAGACTTCACTTATTTAGGAAGTAAAATAAATTGGGATGGAAGAAGCGATAAAGATATAAAACAAATAATAGCGCAGGGTCGAGTAGCTTTTAACAAGAAGAAAGCACTTTTATGCTCGGGGGTAATAAACTTAGAAACAAGAAAGAGATTTTTGAAAACGTATGTATGGAGCACGGCACTATACGGTTACGAATCCTGGACGGTAGGGGAAGCAAGTAGGAAGAAATTAGAAACTTTTGAGATGTGGTGTTACCGAAGAATGATGAAAATACCATGGACTGATAGGGTTAGAAACGAAGAAGTATTAGAGAAAGTCGGCGCGAAAAGAAATATGTGGAAAAACATAAAGAAGAGAAGAGATAGAATGGTAGGCCACTTGCTGAGACATAGGGGAATAGTCCGCGATATTTTGGAGGCAGAAATAGGAGTAAAGAAAGGCAGAGGTAGGCCTAGATTAGACTACTGCTCGCAAATAGTAAGGGATGTAGGTTGTAGCACAATTAGCGAAATGCGTAGATTAGCATATGATAGGAGAAGCTGGAGGTTAGCGTCCAACCAGTCTTAGGACTGATGACCTCATGATGATGAGTGTGTTTTAAAATAAACAGTTTTAAAACCTTAAAACGGATTTTTCCGCGCATCTCTATCTCGAAGTTGAGTGGCAGAGAAAAAATAAACCAACACATAAATGCAGAATATCTGTGTGCTATCCAACAACTTGTTGTCTTGTGCTAACAAGAAATTTTAATGCCGACGACAACGACGACACACACACAGACAAAATTTTTTAAAAACCATTTTTTTTGTTTTTAGGTGGAAAAATGAACGAAATTTTTTTTTTCCAATTTCCTTTACACGATTACATTACTTTTCCGCTAGTATAGTTGAGTGCGGAAAAGTACAAACATTCCCATGAAAAAAAAAAAACATTCAAATAAATGAGCTGGTCAGATTTTATAAATAAATGGAATATATGAAACAATGAATACGAGAGATATGCGTAAAAGAACTAATCGTATTTTTTGTATCCCTGATACAGTTATCTAATATAAATGTAAAATAAATATAGTAAATGACATATTTATGAATTTAAATTTTTTTTCCTGGTCATTGAATGTTTGTTCAAAGTAGACACACATCTTCTAAAATAAACAATATTAAAGGTTAACATGTCATAGTTTTATTATAAATATTAGGAATAAACACAGGAATGTACTACATTTATTAATAGATACTCTTATTTGGGTTAATATGATTATGGTTTACAAGAAATTAATATCATTATTTCATATGAGTATTATTTTTTATATTGTTTAGCAACACTTTTTATGACCTTATTATAAATATGTTTTTGCCTTAACAAAATTAATATGATAACATTTGGATACCTGTAAAGGATATTTTATATTTTTTCATTATCAAAAGAATATAATCAATAATTATACAGATATATTGTCAGACAATAGCACACAATAAGTCGTATCACGATTAGATTTTTTTATATATTTTATTATAAACTTATATTTATTATAAAGTTATTTTTATATATAGTAAAATTTTTATTAATATCATTAGTGTTAATTAAAGAGGTCTTATAGAAGAAATGAAGAAAGTATTTCAAATCATAATTTTCAAATTGAGAAAGTTTTAGCTAGAAATAGTTTTTTTTTTTTTTAAATAAATTAAACTGGTGGTAAAAGATATGATTTTAAATTTTCTATCCACGAGCACTATATTAGGAAGGTTTAATACGTCTGTTTTCCGTGGATCAGAGGCCTTCGGGTCGTTAATACACTAGTGGATTAAAATTCATGATGTCTTAGAAACGACTCCAAGACTTTCTAGTTTTCAGCTCAAAATAAATATTCTTGATCAAAATAAATCTGTCAAATCTGACGTTTTTCAAAACCAGAATTTGTCATCTCCTAATTGACCGTGGTCGTGGATAGAACGTTGAATTACTCTCGGGAATTAACAGCCTTTAATCCGCTCGAAAAAATGGGCCCATTTTTTCTCGTGGATTAAAGGTTGTTAATTCCCTTATATAATTAATAATAATTATTTTAAGGTGACATTAGACTGAACGAATATTGATTATTAGAAATATATAGATAATTTAATATCTATGTATATACTAGTAAGATATATTTAGTATATAAATAATATTCTTCCTGGTCGTTCAAATTTTGTTCAAAAACATACACACTTCTAATATTAACCAATACTAAAGGTTAAAATGTCATAACTTTATTGGCTCTAAACTGATTACAAAATAAAGTACATCGGAAAAATTACAGATATCAGAAATAGATTAGTTTTTTAATAAATATTATTTGTTGCGTATTTTATAAAACAAAATACGCAGAAACTATACAAATAAACAGAACTATGCTGTAGGTTGTTGACTCGTTGATATTTTTATTTCACAAATTTTAATATGGTAATAGATTTTGGTTATTTATTGGATTTAATTGTGAAATTTATGTAAAGCGTAATTTATGTAAATTTTAATAATATATTCCTTAAATATGGATTCCTATTTCTTACGCCTATGGCGCATTCAATCAACGTTATATGACTTTATGGTCTCCATATTTATTTTCGCATATCTTCCAGCTATAATTCGTATTTTTGTTGTAATATTTCTAATAATAACATCAATTTATAGATCAAATAAACTACTCGACAAAATTAACGCATCAGTGAAACTTCACATTATTATGTTTTCGAAGATTTAAATCATAGTACCTACGTGATATTATAATTAAATTATTTCAACTAATGTTTAACAAATTAGAATGGTATTATCGGGGAAAAACATGAATACATAACAGAAAGATCCATTTCTAGCCCTTATCCCTGCCTCAATTCGTTTGGACATGCCTTTGATCAAGTGGTAAATGGTTTCCTGAGGAATATTCTCCCATTTGACACGAACGAGGTTTTCTACGTAGAAATGTGCATTCATGGATCTCCCCTGTATAGGAACCAAATCCGTGCGACCATCGAAACAAATTCCTCCCCAGAACATTATTGATCCGCCAAGAAATGGGATCCTTGGAGAGATATTAATGTAATAGCCTTGCTATTCGGGGACTGCTTGATAACCGCTTGGCCGTTTTGGTAGTTCCTTTCTCGATTTCCGACTTATATGTTACTGACATAGATCGTATCGATATAGATGTATACCGCTTGAGTTTTAATCGGCATCTGTCCTGGATCGGCGTACCGTGTACGGCACTGATGAGAACTAATAAGTTCGAAACAGCTGTATGTCGTTCGATTCCTATCCGGGACAAATGTCGAATCCTACCCATGGCGGGTTTTATTTTTTGAAACCTTGTCTAATCGTGCAGAAACACGAGAAAGGGGTCGAGGGTCGTTTTTAAGTATAATTCGATCGCTGGCGGGGCTTTAGCCCGAGGAGTAGTTGTTTCCTACAGCGATTATGTAATAGCCTTGCTATTTGGGGACTACTTGATAACCGCTTGGCGGTTTTGGTAGTTCGTTTCTCGATTTTCGACTTATATGTTATTGATAAAATGTTTAATGTTTTAAAACTTCGAAATATAATAAATAACGAGTAAGCAAATCGCAATAATATTGCGCCGCTGTCCCGTCGCTCATATCGAAGGCACCTCCGGAGTATGCCTCTAGAGGCTTCGGATCAAAAAATAAAAGTTACCACGTTGTTCGCAATGGTCGATTTGCTATATTGATTTTGTTAAAATGTCGGAATTCGAACGAAAAGCATATCGTACATCGACCTAAAAATTTCGTGACACACACACGAAAACAGCCGTTTAGTAAATAGAAGATGAAAGGTTTTGCTGATGCGTTAATTTTGCCTAAGAGTGGAATTCAAGAAAATTATTGCAAGTGGAACAGCATTTATATTTTTTTAATGAGATTTATCTTTTTCTTTTTTAGAACGTTCTAAACTAAATCAGTTTAAATTTTTTTAACATAATTATTTTGGTTATTATTTTGAACATTCGGTGCTACATGATTGGATGTTTATTTTTTTTTTACATCAGAAAAATACGTGAATGACTTTAAACTTATGAATTTACTGTTTTTCTCTGCTTTTAAAAATATTAACTGGACTGGATAAGTCCTTTTGGATAAGTCCATTGAAGAATAATTTTTTTGTGGGCTGGAACGAAACAGTGGCGGCTGTAATAAGGGGTACATTTCGGAAAAATATATTTTATATAAATCACTAGATTTAGGTAATGAATTTAGTTGGGTTTATTTTTCGTTTTTCGGCCTAAAAACAAAAAAAAAATGGTTTTTAAATTTTTTTTGCTGTGTGTGTGTGTCACTGTCGTCGGCATTTATTCTTGTTAGCACGATAACTCAACTAAATCGTGTCGGATCGATCGGGTTTTGACTGATTCTGATTGGGGACGTCTCCCAGACGGCACCTATTGATTTAGAGGTGGATAGAACACACTCTACCATGTACATGGGTCATGGGAAAGTACAATGGTGGATTAATTTTGTTAGCACGATCACTCAATTAAAACACATAAAACACATATTCTGCATTTGTGTTGGTTTATTCCTTATCGGCCACTCAATTTCGAGATATAGATGTTCTATGTGCGGAAAAGTTCGTGTTAAGGTTCTAAAACTGTTTATTTCGTAATATTTCTAATAAAAACATTAATTACAAGATTGTCACATAAGTATAACACAAATCGAAAATAAACAGCAGGACTTTTCGTGTGAATTTTTGAGCTTGACATTGAAAATTTTGACATTATTTAAGGGTTCTCGATAACTGTAAGCTATACGAAGAGGTGATTCTATATCGCAGTATCTTCATAGTACAAATTCATTGGTGAAAACCAAAATTTACTACCGTCTTTTGTTTTCGAGTTATAAACTAAACTTTTCACTTTTCATAGATAAGAATCTTGATTGTTTCGGAAATTAGAGAAAAAGTGACATGTTTCCGAGGTATTTTAAGAATTGAATCCAGTGGCGTCCACATATCCTATTTCGTTTAGAAGACGCACTTTTTTATATTAAACATTGGCCTGTCTTTATAATTCTCTGATAAAATAATCCAAAATAATTTTCTATCTCTAATTGTAAGAAAATAAGCTAGAAATTGAATAGTTCTTATATTTATACAGTTAGGAGTTTTTCGAATACCTGGAATCTGTATATATAAAATAGTGGCCGTTAATTTGAAAATTTACGTTGGGTTAAATTTTTAAGTTTTATTAAACCTCTTTTGGGATAGCGTTAGAAGATGTTTGGCATGTTATATCAGGATGTAATTACTTAAAATTAGGCAATCTATAATATTTTATTTCTCTTGCGTATTTTTCATCTAATGAAATAAATAGGAGAAAAACAAATGTTATTTCAGTGACATACGGTTATTTTAGATAAGAAATATAAAAAAATCAGGTTTCTATTAATATTATAGTTTGCTTTCATCGCAAAATGAGTAGGGACCGTAAATGAACATTATGAGTAGTGATACTTTCGCACAATATCCATAGTTTTTTATTTAATAACAACCCCATCTTTTTTAACAAAAACGATTTCCCTGAAGTTTCAGAGTTCAAAAGCACCCCATATTAGAATGTACTTATTTACCGTTATAAGATAAAAAATACAATATAACTTTACACTTTCTATCGAACATCCATCAGTTTTTGGGCCAATATTTTCTTTTTTCTTTTAAATTCGTTGCTTTAGCTCTTCTACATTATTTCGCCTATTAGAATAGGCTCGCGATATTAAGTAATACCGCAAGAAGAAATCCAAATCACGGTCAAATCAGGTGAACGTGGTGGTCGTTTAGTTGGTCCTACCTGTTTTCCAGGGAAATCATTGTCAAGAAATTACAAAATGACCTCCGTCTTGTTGAAACAAAATTCTTTAGTGGGAAACATCATCCTCACTGTTCGATAAAGAATTGTTGAGATTTTTTGAAAAAAATCATTTTATAAAAAATCTATAAATACTGTGCGAAATTTTATAACTACGCTGCAGTGGCGGTGGGCTATAAGGTGCGCTGGTGCGCGCGCACTACCGACAATTTAGCATTAATAATTTTATTTAGTAATTAATGGATGCATTCTTAATTTATCGCCTTTCCGCATCCCTAGCGTTAATACCATCTAAATATTATATGGCCGCAGCGTTACGAATCCACTAGACGCGGCACGGCGACCGTGCTTCCGTGCAATATGAAAAAGCGAACGCGTATTGTTACTGCTTGCCCCTCCACAATTAGGAAAAGTAGTAGTGGGCGAATTCTATAGATATTATGTGCAGAGTTTAAGAGCGCACGAAATTGAGAGAGGTTAGAATCGGTTAGTTTGTGAATTGTTTTCGTACATCGCTTGTCTCGTAAGCTGTCTTATCGCTTACGTTTTATAAATATAAACTCGGGTTTTCGGTTAGAATCTAGTTTGGAATAATGAATTCTATTCAAAACTTATTAAAAACTCCATTCTCTAGCTTGAGTTTGGAGGAAAAAGTGCAAATTAAAACTCTAGGTAGGCCCACTCCACAAATTAATTTAAAATTAGCCGTGAAAGGAAAAAATAAACAATTTGTAAGAACATTTAATAACGACTTATTAAAAAAACATTTGTGGTTAAGTGGATGCGATGTATCGAACGCAGTGTTTTGTTTGGCGGGGAAACACCTTGGACCAAAACTGGAGTAACGGATTTAAATCACATAAACGAGAAAGTAAAAAAAACATGCAAATTCTGCTGGACACATGAATAATGTTTTGAATTTAGCCATGCTAGGCACTGCAAATATTGCGACAATGCTCGATTCTGCTCATCGACGAGCAGTGGCAGCACACAATGAAGCGGTTTCAAAAAACAGGTATGTTTTAAACATTATTATTAACTGTATTCGTTTTTGTGGAAAAATTGAACTGGCCCTAAGAGGACACGATGAATCGCAAACATCATCCAATCCAGGCATTTTTCGTGGGTTGATTGATTTCAGTGCCGAATTAGACGAGGCTATGAAGTATCATTTACAAAACGCGGCGGCTTTTAAAGGAACTTCTAATACTATACAAAACGAGCTACTTCAGTGCATGCTTGAAGTTTGTCACGATGAAATAACCATTGAAATTAAAAAATCCACTTTTGTTGCTATAATAGCAGACGAAACTACAGACGTTTCTACAATTTTTCAGTTGGCTTTAATATATCGTTACATGGTGGGTGGAAAGCCTGTAGAAAGATTCTGGAGTTTTTTTAAAACCAGTAGGACATGATGCAGAGTCATTGGCGGAGTGTTTAAAAAGTGAACTAGACTACCATGTTAAAAATGACCCACATAAATTGATTGCTCAAACATATGATGGAGCTGCCGTTATGAGTGGATCATCGAATGGTGTTCAAGCCAGGATTAAGATGAGTTATCCAACTGCCCAATATGTGCATTGTTATGCGCATCAATTAAATTTAATTATGGCAAATGCGGCTTCTGCTAATTGGAACGTACGAGTATTCTTTGCAAATTTGGAAGGGTTTTGCTCATTTTTCTCTAATTCCGCACAATGTACCGCAGTTCTTGATGAAGTAGTAGGAACTCGATTACCCCGATCAGCACTTACAAGATGGAATTTCAATTCTAGAATAATAAATACTGTGTTTGAAAACAAAGAAGAATTTCTGGAACGTGTAGAATTGATTGAGATGAAAAAAGTCACATACAACATCCACCTACTATTGATAAAGCCAGTAGATTGAAAAGAACTTTAAGGGATAACGATTTTCTATTTTGGTTAGGTAATTTTCACAAAATTATGCCATATGTCAACATTTTGTGTATAATCAGTTACAAAAAAGAGAAACTGTTTCAGTTTATGTAAAAACATCTATAGATGGTTTTATTAGAGAAATTTCTGCAATACGAAATAGCACCGAAACCGCCACAAGCACTGAAGATGAACCAAATAAAATACAACCAATAAAAAGGAGACGAGTAGACACTTCTACGGAAGACAAAAATAGAGAACTAAAGGAAGTGTGTGACATTATAATATGTCAAGCTAAGGAGAGATTTAATTTTATTGGACACTTGGTAGCATCCAATTTACTTCTCCCAGAAAAATTTTCGGAATATGTTAAAAAATTTCCCGAAAATTACTTAAAACAAACAGTCGAATCTTACCCGTTTTTGGACATAAATAAATTACGTACCGAGTTGTCCTTAATTTATCAAAGAATTGATTTTAGAAATTTAAGCGGAGCTCTATCACCAAATACATTTATTAATTCCAATAAGCTAGAGTCAACTTTTGAAGAAAGTGCTAAATTATTGAAAATCATCATTCATTACAGTACCTGTTTCGTCAGCAGAAGCCGAAGGTGTTTCTCGACTTTAAGACGAATAAAGACATTTTTGCGCAACACCATGTGCCAGGAAAGACTGTCGGCTTTGGCTATGCTCTCCATTGAAAAAGACTTTATTACAAATATCGAAAATTTTAACAACAAAGTAATTGAAAAATTTTTTAATAAGAATATCCTTAATATGAGATAAATATTTATCTCATATTAAATATAACATATAAATATTTATCTCATATTAGGGATATTCTTATTATTCTTATGATTATCATTATTTTTATGAATGGTGCACCCCCAATCTTAGGATCACGCACCGCCACTGCTACGCTGTATGTCGTTCGAAAAAGAAAAACAATTTTCTAACTAAATCGCAGCCAGTTAATTTATGACGCAAGATTTATGGACGCTATTTTGGGTTCTACTAAAAAGTGCCCGGAATATATAATGATTTTTTTAAACTTCTTAAACATTTTATTTTTGGTAGAAAATATATAACTATTAGTTATAGAGATTTCCAATAAAAACGTCTAGACTAACCCACTTTGTGTCTATCGACGTCACGTATCGGAATATAAATAAGAAATAAATCATAAAATGTTAAAATTACATTCCATCCACACTGTGAGAATAAACTACAATTAATTTACTTACTTATAATTAATAACACAAACACTTTGACGAGCATCACTCCAAAAAAATCTCAAAACGACGGGAAAAAAACTGGGCGTCCAAACTCTCCTCGGGAGAGACCCATACGACGCTCATAAATACCAACAACTGCTGGATGATAAAAGATGCGTTCTGCGTTTTGATAAAAGTGTCGTTGGCCTCTGTATCCCACTCTGAAATAAAACGTATCGAGGGCCCAGATATGTTACGGCGTATATAGGGACGATCGCATCTGAATTGATAAGGAAATGAAACGACGGATTCATGTAAAATAGAAGGAGTTTATTCCATATGTATGTACAAGTCGTTGGGGGGCTTAAAAATACAAAAAGGGCAACATTTTTACAAGGGGGAGGTGTCAGTAATATTAGTTACAAAAAGAAACCGAAAACCCATTTTTGAAGTTTGATTTTGTGGAAAATCAAAAGCTGTAGGTTTCAGATCACTAAAATACTGCCTATAAGTAAAATTATTATACAGGGTGTCTTTTTAAAGTGTCATGGGTTCACGATTTTTTTTTGCTTGAACTCCCGAGAAACAAGCGTTAAAGTTTTTAGAAACATTTGCTTATGACATGATATAACATGTATGTGTTGCAAAAATTGATCACGAAAAATTTATCTATCTTGGGCTATCATTGGCTAAATTTCAGGGGAACGTACAGAAAGTGTCTCATTACTTTCTTGCTTAGTGGTACATATGGCGACCGCCAAAATTATAAAAACAAAAACACAACACATTACAAACAATACGGAATACAATGGCATGAGTTTTCGCAATTTTGATTCATTAATTGTATTTCTAAAACGAAACAATGAACATGTTCAACTTATACGTAGTTTAATACATTTTTTTTTAATTAAATAAAAAACTTACTTATAATTGCACAAATGCTTTAACTCCTGATTTTCCAAAAAATGAAAAAAAAATTGATAAAGTACCGTAAACCGGGGTTATATTGACTTCGCGGGTAACTTTAACAGTTTTTGGGGCTTCATTGACACAGAACGTTTTTGTGTGTTTGACCTTCAATTTCGCGCGAGACAAAAACGCAGAGAAGGCGGGAGGGTCGGTAGCCTCTCACTTTACGCCCGAAGTCATAAGAGTTGCACTAGCTAATAACATTTATTTCACAACTCTTGCACCAAATTCAACTTATATGTTACATCCCCTAGATGTCGGGGTATTCGCTCCCATAAAAAAACAATGGTATAAAGTTATTGATAAATGGAGACAAGAATCTAGAAGAAAAGGGTCAATACTAGAAGAGTTTTCAGGAGCAGTTTCATTGTTATTGAAAAAGTTAATAAATGTTATTACTTCCAAATTAAAAAACAATTTGCAACGCCTCTTCAGATCATGCGGACTTTATCCATTTGATCCCCAAGCTGTGCTGCAAATGATTCCGTCGGGGCAGATACAAGAATCAGGAAGAGTTCTCGACAATAACCTACTCGAATTCATCAAAGAAACGAGGGGCTACAATTCAGAGAGATTGCGCCACAGAAGAGGTAAAAAAATCCTCCACAGACTAGGAACGCAATTGATTAATGAAGCACAGTATTTTGAGGCAACACAAGCTGAAGTGATTATTGGGCAAGATCAAGAGAGAGCAGTTTCTGAGCAAAACGAGGAAGAATCCGTTTGTATAATTCAACAAGAGACTAGATCTGCTGCGTCATCTGTCTCCAGTGGTATGTGACATTTGTAACAGAAGGTCTAAAAAGTTGACTTCCGAGTGTGAGCGATGTGAAGATTCAGGCTAAATTTCTACTTTTTACTTTTTTAAACGTTGATTAAGTTGAAATGTTTTTAATAGATTGTTAATAATAATAAGACTGTTAATTATTTGTAATGATTGATTTTGACAGTAGACTGATTATAAGGTTCTAACCAAAGTCCTATTAATGAGTAAGAAGTCGTTTAAATAAATATCTGATTTTTCTTATTCAAAGACTTTTTTATAATGCTTTGCCCTTTAAACAATTATAAAAATGTGAAATCATATAGGAGTATATTTTTTGTTTAAAAGGTGTCAAATAAACCCGTACTATTTTTAACTTTGACTTTTATTTAAAAATAATGTTATGTCAAAGTAACCCCGGACTAGAGGTTACTTTGACATCTTTTTAAATAAAAAAACTGGGGGTCCAAGGGGCGCCGTTTCACACAGATTTTAAAGCTAAAGGTTCTCTTGGTTTGATAAGCTATAGTGAGCTCGAATTAACGTCTTAATTTTTTGTAAAGCCAAGAAAAACCTCTCAAACTATGTCAAGTAGCCCCGGTTTACGGTATAACATAATATTTTATTCGGCGTGTAATCATCTTATTTATATAGTTTTTATGTTGTTTCTGGCCAGTATAGGCTCGATTAGAAAACCCTGAATAATTCCTTATTAGACAAGGATCTTACAACTTTCATGAGTTACGAAAATCATAAAAACAACATATCCAATGTAATAACAAAATCTGTTTAAAAAATAGTTTTAATTATTATTTGTTTTACATACTTAAATAATAATAAAATGGTTTAAACCTTTTGAAACACGGTAAAAAAAATCTAGATATAATTTTTTTAAACATCCTATTAATATATTTCAAACCCTTTTGAAATATTGTTCGGCTCCATAGTGTAACTCTGGGGTAGAGTCAGGAATATATGAAAATGTATTATAATTGTAAATTTTTTTAAGGAATGGGTATATTCCTGGGAATGGGATTCCTCAAGAATATTTTCTGAGGAATCTTATGAATATATTATAGGTTCGGAATTCATATACAAGGTGTTGTAAAAATGTATTAAAAACTGTTGAGAAATTATTAACAACTTTAGGGAAAAAACGAATTTTTATATAAAAAAGAATTAAATAATTGTTAATGATTTCTTAAAATGTGTAAAAATATAATAACTGAACGGTTTTTAGACTTAAACATATGAATTATACAGAGTGTCCCAGCTCTATTTGATGGTCTCTCTGTTGACGTATAAAAAAAGTTAAATAGATCAATTATTCTGTTTAAAGATATGTATATAACCATATTATGAATGAACCTGAACCATTTAGTTCTACGTCAAATTGCTCCGAGATAATGCTTATTCAAATAGAGCTGGGACAGTATGCATATTAGTGGATCTAATTGTAAGTGTGGGAGATGAATTGGAAAAAAAGCGTAGAATACAGGTATTAAAAAAAGGCATGTTAAAATATTGCCTACTTAATAATTTAAAGAAAATATACGAGTATACTAGGGCTTGCTCTCATGTAATAAGAAACTACTTACGTTTCGGTTTATTAGATCATCATCAGTGAATGTATTTTAATATTACCAGGTATGTAAATATGAAACAGGATTTTGCCCATAGATGGCCTAGCTGCTAATGTAGTTACTGTCATTGGCGCCATTTTCTTGTTTTGACATCTGATAAAGGTTTTTATCTCACAACAATACAAGTTTCATAAAACAACATCGTTTTTAATAGCGTTGAACATGTCGAATTTCGTGCCTGGAAACTACGATTTGCGGACAGCATTGATTTTCTGTTACCGTTTGAAGAAAACTGCTGCAGAATCGCATCGAATGCTTATCGGTTACGGCGAGTATGCTCTTGGTAAATCACAGTGTTTTGAGTGGTTGAAAAAATTCAAAAGTGGCAATTTTGACGTGAGAAACGAAGAACGTGGAAGACCATCGAAGAAGTTTGAAGATAGCGAATTGCAAGCATTGTTGGATGAGAATGACGATCAATCGCAACAAGAACTCGCGGATCAATTAAATTTTACACGAGAAGCCGTCTCCATACGTTTGAAAATCATGGGAAAGATCCAGAAGATGGGAAAATGGATTCCACATGAACCGAATGAAAGACAGCAGGAAAACCGAAAAAGCATTTGCGAAATGCTGCTCGCCACGTACAAAAGAAAGTCATTTCTGCATCGAATTGTGACTGGCAATGAAAACTGGATATACTTCGAAAATCCTAAGATTATGGGTAACTCCAGGCGAATCATCGACATCGACTGCAAGGCCAAATCGCTAGGGACGGAAGGCAATGGTCTGTGTTTGGTGGGATTAGAAGTGTGTGATCTATTATGATCTATTACCTGGCCAAACCGTTAATACTGAACGTTAACGACAACAGATGATCGATTTGAATCATGCTTTGCGTGAAAAATGACCAGAATATCAAAAAAGGCAACACAATGTGATTTTGATTAATGATAATGCGCCATGACACACAGCAAAACCGGTCAAGGAAACGATTGAGGCGTTTAGTTGGGTAATACTTTCGCATGCGGCTTACTCACCAGACTTGGCTCCGCTTGATTACTACTTATTTGCGTCGCTGGGACACGCACTTGCTGAGCGGGGCTTCACTTCTTACGAAAATGGCTCGTGACTGGCTTGCCTCAAAAGAGCAAGAAAATTTTTGTCATGGAATCCACAAATTGTCAGAGAGATGGGGAAAATGTATAGCTAGCAATGGGCAGTACTTCGAATAAAATATTTTTTATCATCTTCATACAATAAACGTGTATTTTCTATACAAGAAATTCCTGTTTCATATTTACATACCTGGTATTATTACTATTATACCATACTTTTAAAATATTTTCTCTGATGGTGATATAATTCAAAACGTAACAAGAAACTAAGTACACAATTGTTTATTAAGTGACTTAAAGCCCAGGAATAGATTTTGTCTATTCAAATTCAACGACTAGGCAAAAAACAATAGTTTATTACTAATAAAGACATTTTCTAAAATTATATAGTTGCAGATTAAAGAAGACAAAAGGAATGAGAAAATGGCATAAGTCGGATAAAATTCGATCTAATTTTGTTCACAGCGTACAGTGGAAGGTCGATAGTGTGAACACAAATAGTGTCAAACACTATTCATGTCATCAGACGGATTCACGGTACTGATGGTGTATAAGACATTTAAATTATAATTGTAAAAACTATGTATCATTGATCTATGTAGGAGATATAAGCCTCGTTACAAAACAGGACAATTCTATACTCTTTTTTTTCTTGCAGACTAGACGGGTACATTGATTTTAAAACGAAGTGTCCATGTTATTCACAGGTCATTGTTGTATACACTATATGCCTGTCGTAAAAGTCGAGTAAAATTACACATTGACAGACGTTTGTGTTATCGAGCTCGTACTGAATTTTTTTAACAACAGCCTGGATAATATTTCCGGAGCCAAATTCAACTTTGTTCATTAAAAATACGTCGTCGATGAGTAATAAATTTAGAAGCCAGAATTTCAGTATGTTGTTTGTACTAGTAATTCCTGACACCTTTTTCTATCATAAATATCGATTACAACCTAAATTACGCTAAAGTCTAAAATGTGACCTGTAATCTCTACCGCTCGGTATAGCTCCGTAGGCGCGCATCCTCCTGACTGCCTCTCTCAGGTGTTTCGGTTGTATGGGGCCGCTGTCGCCTGATTCCTCCATCACATCTAATCCTGAAATTCAAATACAGAGAGATCCAGATTGATTGAAGGTGATGCCACACAGAAAATACACAAAAGTTGTAAAACTGATTTATATTTTATCAAAATTACTTTCGTATAATAGTAAAGGGTCTTTCAAAGATGCTCGATTTTTAAACGTATATAAAATAAGTCGCGTGTGAAATATCCACTCAATTTTTTTTATTTGAAAGAATACTTTATGGCATTAGGTATTGAATAACGTCGTTTGAATATCCGCCGCGGCTTTGCTTGGTGGCACGTATTCGGGAGGTTCAATTTTCGATGACTTTGTCGCATAAATCTGGCCAAATTTGCTGGATGGCGTTCGTTATCTTGACTTGAGGCATCGATTGTTTGTGGTTTATTCGCATAGACCTGCCATTTAAAATAACCCCAAAGAAAGAAGTCTAAAGGTGTTAAATCGCACGATTTCGGTGCCCAGTTCAAGTCACCGCTGCGCGAGATAACCATGCTCTCAAATCGCTCGTGCAGAATGTCCATCGTGGCATGCGCTGTGTGGCACGTAGCGCCATCCTGTTATAACCATATGTCGTCGGTATCCATATCATCCAGTTTAGGCCACAAGAAGTTGCTTATCATCGATCTGTAGAGTAGGTAGCAAGTAAGTAGCGCTTGCTGTTGACGGTTATGGCAATGCCAGTTTCGTTTTGGAAGAAGTACGGAAAGATGATTCCACTAGACGAAAATCCGCACTAAATAGTGACTTTCTCGGGATGCATTTGGTGCTGGCGTATCTCGTGTGGATTGGTATCGTCCCAAATCCGACATTTTGCTTGTTCACCTAGGTTTATCAAATATAGTTTTTTTTTAGCGAAATTTGGGTCATCTCCCAACTACTCCAGAGCCCAATCAGGGAACACACGGCGTCATTGTCTATGGTCATTTACCTTAAATTCCTGGGTCAGTTGGATTTTATACGGGTTTAGACCCAAGTCCCGACACAAAATTCGACAAGTTGAAGTCGCAGAAAGGCCAAGTTGTTGTGAACGACGAGAAAT
The DNA here is from genome assembly GCA_037954035.1 of Rosalia funebris. Classification (NCBI taxonomy): domain Eukaryota; kingdom Metazoa; phylum Arthropoda; class Insecta; order Coleoptera; family Cerambycidae; genus Rosalia; species Rosalia funebris. The sequence continues at coordinate 15,643,997 of JAZFAV010000022.1, forward strand.
TGACTGCCTCGGGTTTTCCCGTACACTCTCACGCACAGCAGCGATGTTTTCAGTAGACCTTGCGTTTCGGTGACGTACGGGTGTTGGCTGATTATATAGCAAACGTCGAATAGTTGACTCGGTGGGACGGTTGTGGCGAGGATAAAAATCACGTAATGCGCGGGACGTTTCTCGAACGGAGCACTGATTTTGAAAATAAAATTTGATAATTTGTACACGTTGCTGAATGCTATAACCTTCTATGGTCATTTGCCATACACTACTGAAAAATTCACAACAAATTTGCCAGACCCTATAGTTGTAGTGTCAGTGTTTTATTCATCAGTTTTAAAATGAATTAAGAAAGCGAATTCATGAAAGTGATTTATTAAGATTATTTCCTGGAAGAAGGTTAGTTTTCTCAGGACAATTTGACAGTTTTGTACGATATTTTTTGTACTAATTAAAACTAAATAAACTGATATTTAAAAAGTTATAACGATGTTTCATGGGCACTATTAAGAAGTATTAAATTATCCTTAAAATAATGCATACATTTATTGTTCGCTAAATAACTTCTGGCCCGAAAAAGGTATTGAAAAACTTCAAAAACCAAACGTTAAATCAGATTGTATTCTCACACTTGGTCAGTGCCGTCGTAAGAAGAAAATTCAGAGGCTTAAGAGGGCCGTGCCTCCAAAAAATTGGGACCTTGTAGATTATTTCAAAAGTTAATAAAGGTGTTCCATGAAAATTGCGAAAGGTATTATACGGGCTGAATTTGAATTATTCATCCTTAAAATTGTCTCAGAAAAATAAAAAAAATTAAAACCTTGTATCTCGAAACTTACTCTAGCTACTATCTAAATTTATCTGAGGATTTACTACCCTTTAAATGAATTTTTTTGTCTTGAAAATCATATAAAGAATTATCTCTTAAAGTTTGCCTATTCACTTAATTAAAACCTTGTATAGCTCACAAGTAATACTCACATACAATCTGTATAAATGTTATCTGAATGTTACTTTTTGTTAACTGTCTGCTGTACATATGCATATTGCAACCAGATGTAGATCTGTTCATACTGATTCTATTATTTTTATTACAAAATGAAATGTCGCCGGCTGTAAAGCTATTAATTACTGATGCATGATGCACAGCAGTGTAATTAATTATTTATAGAATTTTATGTCTCAATTTGGCTTGTGTGAGTACTAGATTTCTTAAATTAAAAGATAGTTTTAAACTGCCAGTTCCACATTTTTATCTTGTGCTATATTTTTACTAATATAATTGTTCTTTTTAAAAACGTATCATTTTGACAATATTTGAATTTGGTATAGACACATTTTATTTAACCATGTAAACATTAAGGGGAGGTTCTCCTCAAACTCGACCAAAAAATCGTTTTTTGTTGCCTTTTTTGATATCTTATTATATGTAGAATATGGTCCTAAAACGATTTGGCCGAACATATTTTTATAAAAAAGATATTGGGTAATAATGGAACCCATTTTTTTTACGAAAAATTACGGCAAAATAGAGTTCGCGCAGTAGAGCGCATATTTTATCCTAATATTTTTGAAATGCGCGCCTATATTAACATTCTATGGTAAGTATAGTTAACCTAAGTACGACCATATATCAGAGTATATGGTATAATATTAGATAGTTTGCCTCTCTATACGTTACTGTCGATGGATATCGCGTGTAGTATGAGTCGAACACGCGTTTTTATCGAAACCATGTTTTTTAAACTGGTGGGAACTATAACTCAAAACTAATTGACGGATTGTCTTGATTTTTTTTATTTTAAAGTAAATTAAATTTATTGGAGCTTATACCTAAGAAAACATTGATTTCGCTGTTATTTTTTATAACTCTTTAAAGAGCGAAAAATAAGTGAAAAATCAGTACCGAAAATTCGCAGGTCAGCCATTTTGTTAATTTTCGATTTTTCTTTATTGGTATAAGCTCCAATAAATCATATATTTTATAAATTTTTTTGAAATTTTGATTTCAGATAATTTTTACAAGTGCTAGAGTTCCCACCGATTGGACACCTTTTTTTGGGACGGTCACATTACCGAGCATATAACTAATTACCGTGTCATTTTTTTTTAATAAAAACATTTTTTTTGTACACCTGAATACTTGATAAATATGTATCAAAAATCTTGAGTACTTTATTTACTTCCTTCTATGAAAAAAAAAAAAAAAGAAAAAAGTCATGTAATTTTTGTGTCGCTCGAGGGGAACCTCCCCTTAAATCTTCTATAAAAAGTAATCACCCTTAGGTGATTATGTTTCTCTATTCAAAAGGTAACGAAATTCAATTCAATTCAATATCCATTTACTATTGTGACAGCAAACAATGCAGAACGCATTTTGTCAATATAATTATTACATTCTTCACGATACCGTTTAATCAAACAATATATAAAAATTCGTGAATTAATCTAGAAGCAAAAAAAATACCACAATCATCAAGATTCTCGACTAATACATCAATTACTAATACAACTAATATGATACCATAATTTTATAGCGGTATCTTGAAACCAATCTTGACTCACAATCAGTCATTATGTACGAGGGGGTATTAAAAAAATGAGAATTATTTTCTGTAGGAAAGTGTTCAACAAATTATGCAAGAAGACTAGAGAACAGGAGAAATAACTCGAGTGGTGGGGGTAGGACGAAAAACGTCCGCACCATGGCGGTCCTTGCGTAGAACCGAGCGAGGTTATGTTTGTTTTTGTTTACTGTGTTTTGAAAGTTTTGAGCGTTTCCAGTTTTCATATGTCAAAAGCGTCGAGACATTGTTGCGTTACGAATTGTTCCAGCAAAAGCCCTGATTGTGTCATTAATAAACGAACAATTTTTAAAGTTCCTGAGGTAAGTCTTTCGATAAACAAGTATTGTAATGTTTGTATACACCGATAGTAACGCTTACTTTGTAGTAAATAGTAAAAGTGCAGTGTAATGTAAAAGTAAATTGTCAAATAGTAATTTACAACTCAATTTCGTTTAAGGACTGTGAGAGACGAGAAAAATGGTTGGAGGTGCTGTCACCGTATTACCTTAATATTATGCAGCTCAAGGAAAGAATACTTTATAATAGTAGAAAGAGAAAACTCAAAATACCGGTTTTCCTTCACTTAACGATAATGAATTTGAACTTCCCACAGAACGTTTCCGTAATAGGATTTGGTTATCATAGTTTTTTAGTAAGAGATAACATCCTATATTATTTATTTTATATTATTATGGCCTTTTAGTTAAATTGAAAAAGTTTAACTACAGTTAGTTAGTTAAAGTTAGTTAGGTAATTTAGTTTAGTTCTTTAGTTCAAAACATTAGTTTAGTTCTTTTCATTGCAATGTTATTTCTTCGCTTACATTAGAATGCAACTTATAATTTCAATTTTCTTGAATAAATAGTTTTGTGACATTTCTTGTTTTATTCCTGTACCCTTCAATTTATGTCTAGTTACTAACGTTAATTCTGAACAATTAATTGATTTTACATCACACACTGTATTGCCTTCATAGTACACTGATTTGAATAAATTGTACTCTTATTGAATGCTTTGTTTTTACTGAAGCAACATACAAAAAGGTCGGTAAATACGTAATGTTATTACCACAAAATCGCAAATTTTAAATTAACCGAATATATACAATTGATTAGTAATTGTTTAAAAACAACTTCACATTTCATACAATAATAGCTCACAAGCTAATTTCACAGGAAAACTATCGGTTACTTCTTGGATGTTTGAATTATCTTGTACAGACTTCGGCACATCCCATTTCATCCATTCCAAATATTCACTGTGTAAATACACATTCACATTCCAACTTCTTATCAATGCATATGTTTAAATTGCTGTCCAAACCAGACTCAGCATACCATTTTTCGCTTGGCAATTCAATGGAGTGTTTGTTGCTTTGTAAACTTTCAAACAAAATATTTCCTTCCGAGATCGAACACTTCTTCATTTCCCCATGCAAAAGTGATCGCAGTTCGACATTTTCAATTCCACTTGTGGCCATGGTTAAAATATGTAATCTTCCTGTGGATGATTAAAACTCGTTAGACTAAAAGCTCATTATGTTATTTAATTTCCACAAAGCTAAATTATCATCGATATCCTACTCGTGGCAGACACAAAAGAAAATTATAATTGACAGATGAAAAAATGCAATAACATTTCTTGCTCTAAAAGAAAAGCATTCAGAACTATTATTTTTTGTACATACTATGTATTTAGGACTGAAAATACTGTATCCCAATTTTCATAGCGCGTTTTCACCAAAAAATTCGGAAATAACAATTGTAAAGAAATGCATCCGAAAATTGTTTACTGATTACATAATGAGCACAATAGAACCCTAACCCTACATTTAAATAGTGAAGACCCGCGATAGACGAGGATAAACGGCATGCGCAGATCCCGCGCGATTCTCCGCGAGGCTGGCATATTGGCGCCGTTTTTCGTCCTACCCCCACCACTGATTTTTTGAGGAGCTATGTCTCCTTACTCTCTAGTCTTCTTGAAATTAAGTTTCTTGTTAAATAAAACAGCGGCAGATGCAGTTTCAATGCTTCGGGAGGCTTATGGGGAAGAAACTCTAAGCCAGGTAAGAATTTACGACTGGTTTTCCCGGTTCAGAATTGGCCAAATTCCAGTTGAAGATGAACCCAGTTCGGGTCGCTCCTCGACGTCTAAAACAGATGAAAACGTTAAAAAATCAGAACAATCGACGAATTGGAGAAAATAACTGGAATTTCCTGGAGTTTATGCCAAAGAATCCTAACTGAATATTTGAACATAAGACATGTTGCAGCAAAGTTTGTTTCACAACTACTTTCCGGCGATCAGATAGAGAACCGTCTGAAAGTGTGCCAGGAATTGAAAGAACTGATAGACTGATTTTTTGTTAAAAGTCATAATAGATGAATCTTGGTGTTACGGCTATGACCTCGAAACAAATCAGCAGTCCAGCAAAAGAAGACACTTTCATGGCCCAGACCACAGAACTACGACAAGTGAAATCAACTGTGAAGTCCATGATGGTTTGTTTTTTCGACGTCAAAGGAGTCGTTCCCGTTGAATTTTTTCCTCAGGGCACCACGGATTACCTGAATTGTGCAGATCGGGGGACTGGTTTCTATCATTTTTGACAAAGATATTTGTTTTCTCTTTCTTCTTAATAAAAATGTTCTCAGGACTGTCCTTATTGTCATAGTTGTTTGTTACATAATTAAAAATGTTCTCTGCCAGCATACTGCTATAAAAAATATTTCAGTATCTCGTAGCTTTGAAGAAAAAAAAAATAAATAAATACATGAATATCACTTTCAGAAAAAAATTCCCAATACCGTATATTTGTTTCAGGGTATAGTTTTTCATCAAAAATAGTAATACAAATATATACAGTTGCTTTCAGAAAAATAGCCAGTCAGTGTATTAATAAAAATAAATACCGCATATTCTGCAAACATAATGTAGTACGATGCCGCCATTTCTGTGGCAATAGCAGTGATTTTCTAGCATTGTGAAACTCATGACGTAGATGTCATCACACGCATAAAATTAGGGGAATCCCAAAATTAATCCCTTGTACAATATCTCGCAGGCTTCAAAATAATAGCAGTCGCTTTGATGTGTACAAAGTAAGTGAACTAAAAGTGAAGTGTGTATGTGAAAAATAAGCAAAAGTCGCATGTGAGTGGCTGTATTTAAGATCTGTATATTACAGATGGAGTCTAAAATGGGTCGTGATAAACACTGTAGCAGAGAACAACGCCAAATAATAATAAAATTACGTGATCAAGGGCATTCGTATAAATTTATTCAAAATGCAATTGGACGTTCCGCGAAAATGATAGCGAATGCCCTAAAATAGCAACAAAAACCTAAAACAAGGGGATCAAAACGTAAAACCACGACACGAGAGGATAAACATATTGTGCGTATGGTACAAACTAACCCATTCACGACAACGACTAGAATTAACAACTTAATTTAGCAGTAAGCAACATAACCATTCCCAGAAGATTAAAAGAGGGTAATTTACACCAGCACGCAGCCCCCGCAAGGTACCAATGTTGCAAAAACGTCATGTACAGAAAGACTGCACATTGCATACAGAAAATTTGTTAGACATCATCTGATCGGCCCGCCTCTAAATGGAGGAATATTCTCTGGTCGGATGAAAGCAAAACTGCATTTGAAAGAGGTGGAAGGCGCCGTTCAGCCCGGGTACACAGTGAAGACAATAAAGCACGGTGATACAAAATATTATGTTATGGGGATGCTTCTCATATTACGGGGTAGGGCCAATTTTCTGGACCAAAGATGTCATGAATGCTGATCTGTATGTTCATATTTTAGAAAACATCATGCTGCCTTATGCAGATGAAGACATGCCTGTGAAATGGATCTTTATGTATGATAACGATCCAAAACATATAAGCAAGAAAGCTGAACAGTGGCTGGCAGAAAAAAGAATTGAGATTTTGAAGTGGTCAGCGCAGTCTCCAAACCTCAATCCCATAGAAAACCTACGGGCAAACATTAAAGATGCTGTCCAGGCAATCCAGGTAATGTCCAAGAATTGTGGAAAACCGTGGAAAAAGCATGGAATGGTAGACTCTATGCCACGGAGATGTTGCGCTGTACTGCAAAACCGAAGCCACAACACTAAATATTAATTAGTTGGTGTATACTTCTCAACGAAATGTTTATTAATGTTACATTTAGTATTTTCTTGGTTAGCTTACTAATACTGCTATTTTTATGAATTACTGTTTAAGTGAACATGCTGATGTATTTTTTTAAATATAAAAGTTTTTGATCCATTATTCCTGTCATGACTTCCTTCAAAATACCTTTACTAAAACTTAATCACATCCGCAAGGTACTATTTAAGTGCTGTTGAATATTGATTGGTACAGCTATTTTTCTGAAAGCAACTGTAACTCTAAAATCATACCTAATCAAATAAACCGGGCTATCTGAAAATATAGAAACCCAGAATGTAACTACTTAAATGTTTATTAAAAGTAAATTAATAGCTTATCACTATTGTAGGTAAGATATTTCTACAAAATTAACTTTTAAAATAATTTATAAAAATGAATTTCTTATTCCTGCCTTGTTTTTGATGAAAACTACGCTTTTAAATTTGAGTATAATATATTGTTGTTACGGCTAATAAAATATGTAAAACAGGCACAAACTTTATATAATAATAAAAACGGTTGTTGAGATATCAGCTTAAAGCACTCAAAAATTGAAACTTGTTTGATTGAGAGTTGTTTTATTACAGCTTCTAATTTTGTATCTTACAATCAGTATATTCAATGACATGCTCTAACATCTAATTCTGTTATTTACGTTTTCTTTTCGGTAGCAATATAGCCAACTTCAAAAAATAAAACCCGAAAATGCCGAATGAATTCTATAGGGTAAACATCTTTATCGATACGGTCTCTGTCAGTAACATATAAGTCGGAAATCGAGAAAGGAATCACCAAACTGACGGGGCTTTAGCCGGAGGATTAGTTGTTTCCTAGAGCGATTATGTAATAGCTTTGCTATTCGGGAACTACTTTGATAACCGCTTGGCGGTTTGGTGGTTCCTTTCTCGATTTCCGACTTATATGTTACAAATATAGCCAACATAATGATTTTTGTGAATAATTTCTTAGTACAGCCATACCTTAAAACAAAAAACAGGAACTGGGTTTATTCTTACTACCATTGTTTAAGTAATCTATATTAAATATAAATTAAAGGTATATCATGCAAGACTCCATTATGGCGCTAGCGATGTACCCAATCTCTTAAGAAAGCAAATAAACTTAATCTATTTGTACCTAGATGGCGATCAAATATGTTCGTAGATATTAAATAGAATAAGAAACATTTTCCGCTGATAATGATACCATTGCCATCGAAATACAGTGGAACCAAGTTTAATGAGCATAATTTGTTCCTGAATCTTACTCGTAATGCAAAACACTGTTAAGCGAAACAATTTTTTCCATAGGAATCAATGTAAAATAGGATAATGCGTTCCATTCCGAAAAAAATACTCAAAGAAATTTATAATAATGTAATTTATTATTTATAATACATCCTTGTTTACAAGAAAGTTGTCTAGAGACATTTGTTTTTGCCTACTCTTCAAAATTTGGCGAAAAAGAGACAGAGCATTATCACACAGTTAAATAAATTTGCAGCGCGCATAGTTACTGCCTTATTAGGGTGATGCAACAGTTTCCCATGCTTTCAGCATCTCCCTTATTTCACGGGAAGGTTGTTGCTCTGCTGAGGCTGTTATCTCCTCCTCCCCACAACTATCCACTTCTTGCTGTGACACAGCAAGCAGCTCCATAAGCTCTTCGGTGCTCAGTTCCTGGCTATGCTCTTCCACTAGTTCATCGATGTCGTTGCTATCCACCTCTAGCCCAATAATCTTGGTCAGAGACACAATCTCGTCGATTACAGTCTCCGCAGACACTTGTTCAAACCCCTAGGAGTCGCGTTCGACAACGCTGTCTGGCCAAAGTTTCTTCCATGCAGAAATAAGAGTTCTCTGGGTGACCCCCCTCCCATGCCTGGTCGATCATCTTGAGGCAGGCAACGATGTGAAAGTGGTCTTTCCAAAACTCTCAGAGAGTGAAATTGGTCCCATTAGTTATCAGTTCAGAGACAGTAAGATGCTAGCTGAACGAGCGCTAAACACAGATTACAGAACCTATTTGTTTATCGCACGGTTTATCTGCAAAACGGCAGGCGGGAAAAATGCATGGAGGTTGTTTTTTCTTATAATATTTCTACCTCTATGGAAGACACAATGATGCTAAAGTTTTTTCTAATTCTCTCTATGTACAAATTTTAACTCGAATTGGCAGAACATCCAAGGGTTAGTAGCTATGTTCAGGAGCCCTGAGTAAGGTCATGGTTTGTTTTTTAAATTGAATAGGTCTTTTTAAATTTAATTTTTTTTAAGTGTGGAATACAATACAATTATTGTTTGCCTTATACTAATATTTCCCTACACGTGATTTTGCTAACTCAGAGACAAAAAAGAGGAATTTCGGGTATTTTTGTTTATTAAGATTAGTGAGCCATCTCTTATAAATTATTCATAGATTGTTAAGTTGTGGATCTTTGTTAATAAGTACGTTACTATTACCTTTAAATGTTGGAATCTTACCTTCTTCTACTACTTCTCCGACAAACACTTTCGCTATACCAGCCATCGCTATAACAACATTTTGAGAAACTGAGCATCCCGTAATAGTCTGCATTAATCGCTTAATAGCTGCTTTAGGAAAGGCCGATCTTCTATACATTTCATACCTGTCCAGTTGATCTTCAGTGAAATTAGACACCAAAACTCTAAAAACAGTCATAAAACAACTACGTTTATTATAATTTATTGCATGATGTAACTCACTGCATCTTCTCTCGTTCCTCTTCCTCAAGTTCCCTTTTGGATTTTAATTCTTTTTTAGTTTTTACAGGGCTTACATTCTGACTTTGCGATACCTGAGGTAGAATTATGTCCGATTCGAGATCTAGTATATCGATATCTTCCTGTTTAATGGTCATAATATCGGTTGAATAATGTATCTGCCCGCTCAACGATTCTTCTTTTATGATGGTTTCCTCTATAGCTAGAGAAGCGTCGCGAGAATCCTCGTCCTCGTCGAATTGGTCATCATCGAAATTTGTACTATTCAGGTCATATTTTAAATGTTGTAAAGCTCTAATATTGTTATGATCCGATTCCTTATTCAGAATATTTTCCATCTCACTAATTAATTTCGAATTAATTTGAAATAACTTTGCGCAAATACGCGTCCACACTATAATTTTCAATCTGTTAAATTGTTTACGTTATACCTAAGATAGGTTATGAAATTGAAAGTTGACAATGATAGCATAGAGTAGATTTAGAACAGAAATGATTAGCGGTGTTCCTTTCAGATGTGCGAGGATAATATCTTGCTAATTCTAATCTTTCACAGAGCATCGGCTCGGCTGTCATCGGTGTTCTGATTGCTACAATTGGAGGAGTTTAAATGATATGTGTTAAAGGGCTCATACATTTTTCGTCTTATGATAAGGAAATATTGAAAGGTAATATTAGGCGACATTTTGCTTCCATTTGATTAGTTGCAGGTATCAGATTATATTTAAGTGTCCAGAGATTTGAGAAATCAGAAATCATAAAATATAATACTTCATTGCTTAGAACAGAAACTTCAAGATGCTGAATTATATTCAGTATTTATTTTTTCTTGCATAGTCTTCATTTACATTATCCATTTTCACAAGTAAAAATGTCTTTATACAATTATTATCGAAATATGTAGATTATGAATGTCGAGAATCCATAGCTAGCAAGTAGGTAGAGCGTAATTTCACTTTCCTGCACTAAATATACTCTAAGGATAGCAAATTTAGTATTTACTCACCACAAAGCTTCCTTAGCTTCGCACAAAGGGTAATTTATTATTTTAATTTACTTACACTTCAGTGTAAAAGTGGGCATTAACTGAACAGAAGTCGTCATATATCTATGATTAAAGAATTCACACGATAGAAAATCTGCAGTAGGGAATGTATTCACAATTATAAATAAATAATTTCAACGCTATGTGATACTATTTTCGATGACATTTAGTCAGGACAATTAATTATTTTAAACCCAAAAATATTGTGTAGACTCAAGCGCGCTCTGTCGCGAATAAACTGAAGCTTTTGTTTGACATAATTCGTGCTAAACCCGCCAGTGTCGCTAGCGTAGAATTTCAGTCGATATATCACGATAATACTTTTGACAATAATTTTGTTTATTGTTCGAAAAATAAATCAAATGCTAACAAAAACATCATGAAAAGTAGGTGTGTGTCCATTAGAATCTAACGTAACGAGATCTGATAATTTACAACGCTTAAAATAGGCCAAAAAGGTGGCAGTGGCATTTTTTTCTTGTTTTTAAACGGGACTGTAGTTAATTTTCAAGTGAACGTTAATTATTGGTTAATTTTGTGATATTTTGTGGTGGTTTTTAAAGAACTATGGCAGTATTGTGATTCTATCTGAAGCATTCCTCTGTTTAATACCCGTAAGTAATTTTTACACTATATTATTACGGCTCCCACAGTTAGAGGTCTTTTTGCATTAAGTCGTTTTGTTGGGAAAGAGGCAGCTTAATCTAATAATAACTAATAATATTATTATAAGTATCTATTTTGTATCCGTTGCTAAGTGAGCGCTTTCTGCGGATAAGATAATAATTATTGCAGACAGCAGAAACCAGTTTTTTGTGATCAAAGCCAAGTTGAGTAGTGCAAAAAATTACATTGTGGCCGTCCTATCTCGTTTAATAATATACCTACTCTACGGGAAGTTCTTTTAACTTATCGTAGTCGCTAGTCCGCACTAATAAATTTCCTTTGTTTTTATTGCACGAAACAATGCATATTTTTATCTAATTAGCGTTATTAATTTTATTGCATACCAACTTATCATTCTTATCAAACTGGCTACTGTAATAAATTTATAAGTTATTCTCACAATAAAAGCGACCTGTTTTCAAGAAAGTGCATAATTGGGTACCGCCTACAATTTGTTCAACTTTACAGAATCTGTTATGTCCTACAATTATTCATTAGAAACTCCATGGTTTTTATCGCGAATCAAAGGTTAATCTGGAGTGTAATGCTTTTATGTAAATAGTTTCTCAAACTAATAGAAAATTAAGTAAAAATTACTGAACGGGTCTTCAATATAATGAAATTATATTAAATGTGGTTCCACCTCATAGTTACTTTAACTAATATGTATATGTTAATTAACTGTTATGATTTTCTTTATCAGCAGTAATAGCCTCGAAATTATCATGTTCTTATAAATTCTTTATAAAAGTCTTCTTTCAATTTTTAATAGACGAATCTGTATGTTGTTTTCATTTTAAATGTAATTTTTATCATTTAGGGCTCCGAAAGGTACTTCGAGACCTTAGACCATTGGATGGGGCTTGCTGTGCCCCTTGTTTCTTGCACTGGCTCCCACCTCAACCACCACCATTACCCCGCTAAATTCAGAAGGTAAGTGGGAACATGTTGAATGGATAAGAATGTCTGGTTTATACTCCTCTTTATGGGGCTTTAATTAATACAGTATTGTGAAGGGTACTGTATGGTATTTTATAAGGTATTCATATTTCCCCTAAGATAATTGAAGAAATATAAAGGCCTTGTATACATTTTAATGTTTTAGAACAATTATTTCGTTTGTTAATTCTATTTTTTAATACTTTAATTTTTCTGTGTTCATATTTTGCTCTAGGACTTAATTTTGCCAATGCTTAACAGCTGGAAAGTTGCAAATTGGAATAAATTTAAAATGTATCATATATTTGTCGAGTTTGGAATAAAACACTTTTTCGAACTCTGAAAAAAAAGTTCAGGTCCGTATTTAAAACTTTTAGTTTGGTCCACATTAATGACGTAAATCCTACCAGATTCGGCAAACACCCATGTTTTACATTCATGGGCATTCAAAATTAAAACACCCCGTACTTAAATTATAAAAATACGTTATTATGTAATGAAGACGATTATTTTTTATTTTTGTGGAGAACTCTTTTAGATTCCTGCTTAATTATTTTTTTCATTATTTTATCTCCAATGGTATGATTCTGAGATAAGACGGAAAATATGAAATAAATGTATTGATTTTTATAGATTTTTGTTGTACAGCGTGAGGTCACATAATGGAATATTACATAGAATACACAGTCGTTTGTAGGAATTTGTAATGAGTTCATTACAGTTGACATTAGATGGCGTAAGAATTTACTTTAAATCTCACTCACGTCCAGATATCACTTCTGTATTTCAGTATATTTTATGTAAATACATGCACTAATATTTGATTATCTTATTACTTATACATTATTAGTTTTATTTTTTCAAAGATTTAAATCATAGTACCTACATGATACTATAATTAAATGATTTCAATTATTGTGTAAGAAATTATAATGGTATTTTCGGGAAAGCATGAATAAATAACAGAAACGAAAAGAATAAATAACAGATGAAGAAAACATGAATAAATAACAGAAACGAATAATAATGTCAAATGCAATGAAAACGGTGTTAATGAAAAAGTTGGAGAGAAGAGAGGTTGAAAGGAAAACATTGGAGGAGAAATTAAATCGTTAGAATGTGAATTCAGTGGCGTGTAGATCCTCCTCTAGTTCTTAATATAGGTAATATAGGGTTAATTATACAGGGATTCAGGATAGTTTGTGGCATAACTGTAGCAGAGCCCACTAACATATACCTAAATGTTAAATTTTAAGGCAATTCAATAAAAATAAAGAAAAAACGTCAATCATGTAAGACGCAAGTGCGACACCCTATATGGACCCCCAGGCGAGAAATGGCATCGGCTATCCTGACTGTTCAATACGTGATGTTTATGAAAACAAGGACTCATTTTAGATATTGTAAGAACGAAAGCGGGTATTCATTAGAATGTATTGAGACGAACACGTTGTGTCACCATCAACCCGTGTACTGTACCGTAGTTTTGTGGAATATATTATTTAATTCTGACTTCACTTATTTTATTAATGTATCCCCTTATTTGCACCCTTACATATCAGAAGTGGGATGACACCCTTGTGCTAACTGCACCCTAAGTGAAAAGTGTTAAAAAGTTAAGTTCTAAGTGTTAACAAAAAGTTACCCACATAAGTGACCATGGGCAAACACGACCGTGGACATGGACGAGTAAGGTCTCGATCCCCAAGACAAAGGCCGATGAGTAACAGTCCCAGAGCGAGGCGGACTTCTGAGCGGTCATCTTCGTACCGGAGGTCGGAACGAAGGTCACGCAGCAAAAGCTACAAGGAAAGGAGAAGTACACGACGCTCCACGTCATCTGCTCAGAGAGAAATATCTACGCAGCGAAGGAAACTTGCCCAACTGGAAAGCCAGATAAGTAAACTTTTAAAAGATAAACCATCTGCAACTAATATTCCGACACTTAGTTTTACAGTAAATGAGACAGTAATTCCAATTTTCGACCCGAGTGTCGGTTCCTTAGATGCAAATGAGTGGACTAGTAAAGTAGATGAACTTAAAAAATTCCATAAATGGGACGATTTAACTGTAGTAAAGTTAGCTACTAGTAGATTACGCGGGAATGCTCGTAAATGGTATGATTCTTTAAAAAAATGAGTGACGCGGCGCGACCTTAAAAACATGTTAAAGATAACATTCCCTGAAAAGGTTATGTTTAGTAAACTATTGGTTGAAGCACCAAATTTTGTCCCGGCTCCCAGACAGAATTTAGCAGACTATTGTTTCGAAAAGGTTGCGAAATTAAATAAACTAAAGTTGCTTCTCCCTACTGAATATTTAATAGACAGTGTGATAGAAGGACTAGGTGATGAAAAATCGCTTTATCCGTTAGAGCGGCAGCTTACAAAACGATAGGTGAACTGGCTAATTATTTGAGTACTATTAGTCAAAAAACGGGGAAGTAGTCTTAGTGGACACTCTAAAGAATATGTGATTCATAACGACGCTGAGAATACTAGAATACAGCACGGAACAAATAGTGAACGTAATCCGCGTTCAAAAACAATTACTTGTTTTAATTGTAATGGAAACCATAAAGTAAACGAGTGTTCTAAACCTATCATCAAATGTCGACAATGTCCAGTGCCCGGGTATATCACGTAACAAAAAATAAACCTAAGCAACTCATAATGAACTCGAGGATCATACATAACAATATAAATATGAGGGACAAGTTGTTTTTAAAAACAGGGTATTCATTAGAATGTATTGAGACGAACACGTTGTGTCACCATCAACCCGTGTACTGTACCGTAGTTTTGTGGAATATATCATTTAATTCTAACCACTTATTTTATTAATGTATCCCCTTATTTGCACCCTTACAGTTATTAGTGTCATACCGTACACTGGAACTTAAACCATCAAGTTCAAACTCTTAAACCATCAAGTTAATTGTTACTAGCTAGTAAACGACTACAAAAATGTACTGGCGAAGCAATTACGATGGTAGTGATAAATTCATTAAAACAATTCAACTTCCAAGAAACCAAGTTTCATGTTTGTTACTGATGGCGCCGTAACCGTGCGTTCTGTAGGCCGTTGTACTTTAACAAGAATGTGGTAACCCCAGCTGATAACGCTGTTTAGGAGGGTAGATGTTTTACAGTATTGAATAAATTATCAGGTACAACCAAGTGTTTATTATTATTTTATTTTATTTGAATTATTACAAAGCCGCGAACGTGACGCCTCTGGTACGCTGACGAAACGAGCAGCTCTATTTATAACATTAAAATAACTATTTATAATTTCCCCTTTATATATTTTATAATTGTTTACGCCTGAAAATATATCCACTGAGCGGTGAATAATTTTTATTTAAGCAGGCCGGCGACGTTTGATCGACATTACTAAAATCCGCTAATTCAGATTTAATAGTTTTTGTATGACGCTAGCAATCATGTTGTTTACAGTTATTCAAATATAGCTTAATACGGCGTTTTTAATGGTCTGTAAAGGTTGCCGTCGTTGAAAATTGTTCGACCTAAATCGGTAGTCACAGATGATCGAATATGCGACGGACGTCACTATTAAACACTGGGCGTTCTGCATTTACCGTATCTATTGTTAAATAAATGCAGAGGCCTTTATCAGGTATAAAATGTATTCAAGATAATGAAAGTAATAAGATAAGTAAACGCTCGATGGGTAGGTATGTGTAAAAATGGGTGTAAGGTTTTAGCAATGAATGAATGCTGTAATATTGATGTTACAAAAATAAGTGAATTTAGAAAATTAGATATTCTGTTTCGTTAAGGATAGAATTAAGTAAGATTTGTATTTCATCTATGCGTCTGAACTATGAAGGTCCTAATTACTAAAATGCAGACATAATATGTTTATTTGCTCCAATGCTCCGAGAGTAGTGGATAGTAGTGTGGCACGCCTTTTTAAACTGAATAGACAGATCCACTTCGAAAAGGATATTAAATATAAATAAAGAAGAAATAACTAAATAGTGACTCAAAACTTTTATTTATCCACGGCCTCCTATTTTTCTAGTAAATGCAAAAAATGTGGTAACAAAATATTTTATTTTGAAAATTGGATACTCGGATATTGAAATAGCCTTCAGATGGTCGGTTCTGGCCGTTTGAATGTTTTGGAGTGCCCCAAAATGACGTCCCTTGAGGTAATTTTTCAATCTCCGGAAGAGGAAAAGCCACAAGGACTCAAGTCGGGCGAATAAGGAGGCTGATGAGCCACGGGAATGTTTTTACTGGCCAAATACTCGCTTATTGAAATTGTTGTGTGACAAAGCGCATTGTCGTGATGCAATACCCAGTTGTTCTTGATGTTTGGTCTCACAAGCATGACTTTTTCGCAGTTTTATCTCTAGGTAAAAGTGTTGATCAACCTTTTGGCACAAACTTTTTGTGAACAATTCCCTGGCTATCGAATCAAACCAGCGGAAATTCAGAGGTTCATCTTCAATCGACTCTCTTTCTTCTGAAAATGCGTTAAACCACCGAAAAATCTGGGACTTTGATACTGGAATAAGTCGGAACCTTTGGTGTGAAGACAACACTGACTTAGTTTTCCACAAAACACCAAAACACTACACTCGACGCGCGTTTCGCCAACAAAGTTGACATCATCTGGAGATGATTAAAACTAATCTTATGCTAACAATGTATCCTATTTATACCTAAATTATTGTTGCAGCTCATTCAGCTCCGACCATCACCATTGCGGCCCAGTGAGCCGTGAGTAACTGACCAATAAAGCGGGCTATGTGGAATAGGCCCTCTATCACTATTCAAACTAGTTTTGTACTTTTCAATTTTTAAACTTTGTAATGTATGTAGCTGCCTAATATTTGTTACATTCCTAATTAATCTTAAGTTGCTAAATATCTATCTTATGGTTGTTCTCGAAGGCATGTTGAGCAACACTGGACTTATTTGTTCTACCATATTTGAGATGCGCCATGTGCTCTTTGAATCTGGTTTGAATAGATCGTCTGGTCTGTACAACACCTTTGGTTACAGTCGATACAGCTGATTTCGTAAATCCCCGACCTGTCGTTTGTGTTAATTTTGTCTTTTGGGTTGCCTAAAATTTGTTTTAATTTATTTTTTTCTTGATAAATGAACTACCGTCGTCCCTGTCTTTAAAAATCTTGCTAATACTACGGGTGAATCGAGGGTTTTAAGGAATAGATACATATTTTTCTGGATATTGAAGACATCAATTTCTTCTTTATCCGACGATTGGGAAGAATGATTTTATATAATAGAAATGTCTTTCTGAGGAACTCATTCTTTTACTGAAGCTATTGCTTGTTGATAACTGATTATTTTTCTTCCTTTCAATTTGAAAGGTCGAGGAATTTCAAAGTGGTCGATTCGCACCACTGTGTTCAACACAAAATGGCGAGCCTCAATTTTCTAGTCCATCGCCTGTGATCATTCTGTGTCCATCGTGATGTGATTCATTCCAGTATATGCAACCTCCCTTACATCTCAAATTCGCGGATTCGATTCCCGTCCTATCCATCGCCCTATAGTCCCGGGGGTTACCGAACAACGGTTCGTAAGAATGGCGAACGCGGTCACATTCCGTTAAATTGTATCGAGACAAACCATGTCTCTAGGGAGGGAGTACTGTAGTGACGCATTAAAAATGGCGCATTAGCAGGGATAATGAGTGTGTCTCGATAGCTCAGCGGTCAGAGCAACTAACCGGAAATTGGGAGAGCCGGGTTCTATTTCCGGTCGAGGCCAAATGCACTTTTATCCTTGCTATCGCCAAAGTCGACGTGATGTGATTCGTCATTCCAGTATATGCAACCTCCCTTACATCTCAAATTCGCGGATTCGATTCCCGTCCTATCCATCGCCCTATAGTCCCGGGGGTTACCGAACAACGGTTCGTAAGAATGGCGAACGCGGTCACATTCCGTTAAATTGTATCGAGACAAAACCATGTCTCTAGGGAGGGAGTACTGTAGTGACGCATTAAATTGGCGCATTAGGAGGGATAATGAGTGTGCCTCGATAGCTCAGCGGTCAGAGCACTCAACCGGAAATTGGGAGAGCCGGGTTCGATTCCCGGTCGAGGCAAAAAAAAAGCACTATTTATCCTTGCTATCGCCAAAGTGGTGACCCCGACGTGATGTGATTCATTCCAGTATATGCAACCTCCCTTACATCTCAAATTCGCGGATTCGATTCCCGTCCTATCCATCGCCCTATAGTCCCGGGGGTTACCGAACAACGGTTCGTAAGAATGGCGAACGCGGTCACATTCCGTTAAATTGTATCGAGACAAACCATGTCTCTAGGGAGGGAGTACTGTAGTGACGCATTAAAACTGGCGCATTAGCAGGGATAATGAGTGTGCCTCGATAGCTCAGCGGTCAGAGCAACTAACCGGAAATTGGGAGAGCCGGGTTCGATTCCCGGTCGTGGCAAAATACACTTTTATTCTTGCTATCGCCAAAATCATAAACACTCTTTCATAAAGAAACAGATCATCCTCAGAAGATGCCAACTTCGTTGGCGAAACGCGCGTTGAGTGTAGTGTATAAGGTTTTGATGTTTTGTGGAAAACTAAGTCAGTGTTACGAAATTGGTGACTTGGTGAAAGCGCCAATTGCTATTATACCAGAGTAATATCAACGGAATAGAAACCAATTTAAATAAATCACTTCTGCGTGTATTTTCTACGTGGCGTCATCTTCAATCGATCTGGATCTCCCTGTACGAAAATCATACCGTATCATTGATAAAGTATTTGAAAGGATTTCACTAAGGGCATATCTAAAATAAACCACCGTTCCTTTGTGTCCTCTTACAATAAGTTTCCCTTACCAGGAAAGGAAGAATCGTATTTATTACGATTTCCGTAAAGGCTGACATTTCTATTCGCAATCATCCGCTCTCGGCTTTGACCCAAATCTGCGTGTCGGATCGGAAGGAGCGGGGAAAAAAGGCGACACACACATCATATCGGCATCAAGGCTGGGTTGCCTATTGAAAAATAGATGCCCGTATATCAATTTCATTGTTATACCGACGCGACGGATTTCACGTGAATAAGTGTGGCATTGGGCTAATTTGATTTATTTATATCCGTCGGTAGATGTCATCGAGACCACGGAGGTGGAAAACTAATCGAAAATTAATTTATTTAGGTGTAGTTCAAGGTTTGTGATTTGGTAATATCCGGTTTTGTATTGGCAGTTTTTAAATATAAAACAGAGGCACGCCGAATGATTCATAATATGTATAATAATAATTTCGTGTCAGATACACTACTCAAATAAATAAAGGGAACAAAATAATTTCGAACAATTTTCAATGATTTTTGAAAAATCGTCGTATCGAGATGAAAAAAAACCATTTTGAAACTTGAAGTTTCTAGTTTTGAAATTTTTTAGTAAAAAAATGTTCTGAGCTAGTTACTGCACAATCCAAAGAAATACTGCGAGATGAAAATTTTCTAAATTTTTTGTACGAGCGTCCCAGGGCTCAGGTTTTTTTTTTTTTTTTGGACTAAATCAATGCAAATGCCGGTTGGCCTGTTTATTCAGCTTTAATTTGGTTTTTTTTTGAGCAGACTCTGTACGATCATTTGTTGCTGAGATATCGGTGGTTGAATGAAAGATGACCCTTTTGTCCTTGATCATCAACATCGCGGGAACTAATAAATAATCGTACAGTGAATTGGATGGTTTTGAACACTTGAAGAAACCCTCTATAAATAATGAATGTCGTTTTTGAACACTTTTTTCTTTTCGCTATTAATTTGAAAAGAGTAAAAAAAAACTTTTTCCTACCTCTTTTAAAAAATTACCGCCACTTGGCAAATATTGAGGAACAGACTAATGTATCGAGGTTTTTCACTTTTCCGCGCTCAACTATACCAGAGCGGAAAAGTAATGTAATCGTGTAAAGAAAAATGGGAAAAAATTTTTCTAGCGTTTATTTTTTGGCCTAAAAACCAAAAAAAAAATAATTTTGTCTGTGTGTGTCATTGTCATCGGCATTTAAAAAATTTCTTGTTAGCATGATAACTCAACTAAATCGTGTCGGATCGATCGGGTTTTGACTGATTCTGATCGGGGACGTCTCCCAGACGACATCTATTGATTTTGAGGTGGATAGAACACACTACCATGTTCATGGGTTATGAGAAAGTACAATGGTAGACTATTTTGAGATTTTGTTTTTGTTAGCACGACCACTCATTTAAATCGTTCGATCGGGTTTCGACTGATTCTGATTAGGGACGTCTATCAGACCACATCTATTGATTTTGAGGTAGATAGGACACGGCACATCCTGTTCATGGGTCACGAGAAAGCACGATGGTAGACTATTTGAAAAAAATAAAACTGTCGCATAAGAAGACATGTTCTACGTGCGGAATAGTCCGTTTTAAGGTTTTAAAACTGTTTATTTTATTTCTAATTTATTATACTCCCACTAGCCCTGTAAATTTTCAAATTGATCCATCGAATCTTTTTTTCTCGAATGATCAAAGTTTTGAAAAAAATTAAAGGAACAAGATTATTGTTTTGAAATATCGTTTAATAATTAGCGGGATGGGAAAAAATTACTTCCTTTGCTTACAATTTTTCTTTTAATACTAAACAAATTAAAAACAAAAAAGATTTTGCCAGAAGATTTCAAAATTAGAAACGTCAAGCTTCAAAATGGTTTTTTTGTCGATCTTGATACGACCATTTTACAACAGCCTTTCAAAAATCACTGACAATTTGGATTTTTGCGTTCCCTTAATTATTTTGAGTAGTGTATTTTGTGTAATAAGAGCTAATAGTGTCAGATTAGGATGGTGGTAGTACAGCGCCCGTCTAAGGCCGCTAAATTTAAACATCGTATTATATAGTAGAATATTATTTGGAAGATAAATTGTAAGAATAATCTAATAAAAGATAAAAAGCCTCCTGTCATGCAAAATCGTTTTTAAAAATCATTTTTAAATCGCAACATTGTACAAGTTACACCTCACTTGGAAGCTGCTTCACATATCTATTAAACGTTGTATTTTGACATATTTTTATTCTTTAATAAAAAAATCCATTAAAACTAATATTGGTTAAATATTAATATTGGTTACCATTAAACTTTTTGGGCAGTGCCACTCTGTCAAAGTTACATGTCAGGTCAGATAAATCCGTGGCAGTCGAGATTCTACAATATTTGCATCGATGTAGGTACAAGCAATTAATTTTAACTTTGCGGTCATGTTGACTATTATGTTTTGTTCATTATGGCAGTTTAAATATGCTCTATCTCGTGTCCAATCATCGCCTGAGGATGCCAATAATTGTTTTCATCATATCCTGATTAAAATGTGTCGAGCAACGTGTAATCTTTCGGTATTTATGGGAAACTGGTCTTCTGTTTTTTTATTGTTTAATGTCAACTGCAGTGCAGAGTACACATAAATCAATACAATATTTTATATTACATTGGTATACAAATTTTATATTTATAAATACGAGAACACGACAAGGAACAAGTACGTCGGGGTCGATGTATCTACAATTTAATATTTCACTGTTAATCAAAGCCTTCGCGTGATAATAAATAAATATATTATAACTGTAAGATTCGCACCATTACCAACACCAGCGTCGGTAGTAAACTAATGCGTACTTAAAAGACAGGTCACCTTCATACAGGCGCGTGTCGACCTCTGCAAGGCCGCGTAAAAGTTGAAAACAGCGATGAGATGAAAACAAACCCCTAACAGACCTCTGCGTAACATGTGGTGGCAATGTCGTTACTATCGAAACAATCCATTGGCAGCGTATCGATTGTTAGATATCTTTTCAAATAACGGATATATTGCTTGCAAAGGCAATTCTAGGACACACTATATATTCAAACGTATTAAGATTCATAATAAACTGATAACTGTTTTATTGCTATTATTGAACCAGCTGTCCGATATACTCGTATTTTCATTTTTTATATGTATAGATATATGTTATAACGTTAAAAATACATATGGACGTAAATCCGGTGACAGTTGTTTGTGGTGTACATTGCATAATTTTATTTGAAATTTACGACCGTGTGGGATTTTTATGGTAATTAAATATTGTATATCTGATAGGCTTCGATTACAGGCATAATCGCGCGATACGTAAAAAAATATGGGTTCCCAAACAACTGTATGTGAAAAAAAATATGCCATGTTTTATGATCATTGCGTCCCATTTTTTTGCATGACGATCATGAAGCTTGACTATGTTTTGATTATTTTTCGATCTCAATTAAGATCATCAATGGATATGTAAAAGGCATTCTGTATTATATTAACAATAAGTTTTATCATTGCGTATTTATAGGCATTTAATTTTAAAATTAATTGTAAGAATAACAATTTCTTCATTCATTTCATAATTTTACGTATTTTTTGTGCGTTGAATAGAATATTTTTATACTATAATAACGTAAAAAAGTTTCTATTCCACGCAATAATTGTTTGCGTCAATAATTATAATTTTTCTACCAGCAGCGAAGGAATATTACATTCAACAATAATTATTTTAGGTTTAAAAATAGTCTTTATGCGGTGCCTGAAATTAAACATAAACATTAGGTCAGCATTTATGAGTTCGGGTAACTCAATATCGAATGTTTAACTGTTCAAATGTCGTTGAAATAAAAATTGATTATTTAGCAAGTCAGTCTGAAAGATTATACGTTAGAATACACATCTTAATTTCTTTGTACGTAATTTAGTTGTTATACAGGGTATCAATAAACTCGTATTGTCCTCAAATTGTATCTTTAATTATTTATTCTCCCAAGTACTTCGAACAGGTTATGGGCCCAGGTGCGTCGCGTAAGCTCACTTGTAAGGGAGAATAATTAAAAGGTACATCGCGAGTGATAACTATTGTTGTATAGACAACTGGAAAATGGCGGAAAGTGCTAAGTATAACATCGAAAAGTTGAACGGGCAAAACTACCAGTCCTGGAACTATTTAGTGAAAATGTTATTAATAAATGCGGATTTATGGGATGTAGTTTCGACTGAATCACCAACACCGGAGGAACGAAACGGTACCTGGCAGAAGAAAAATGACAAGGCCTTATCAACCATAGCCTTACTTGTCGATGTTAGTCAACTAGTGCATATTAGAAATAAGGAATACGCGCATGATGCGTGGGAAGCACTAAAGGAGTATCATCAAAAATCGAGTTTATCTAGCATGGTTTTTCTGTTAAAGCAAATTTGCAGGCTATCGCTAGATGAGAATGGTGATATGGAAGCACACATAAGTTCATTCTTGGAATTATTGAATAAACTGGCCGCTTTAGGGGAAGAAATTAAGGACAGGTTTGCGGCAGGCATTTTGCTGGGAAGTCTTCCAGACTCATACAGTTTTTTAATCACAGCGCTGGAAAGTAAGTCATCGAGTGAATTCACGCTTGAATTCGTAAAAAGTAAATTAATCGATGAGTACAGGAGGCGTCAAGGAGCTTTGAAAAGTCAAAACGAGCCAGCCATGAAATCATATAATAAAAGGATCCAAAGTAATCAAACTGCAAGTACAGATGTAAAGCAATGTTACTTTTGCAACAGGAAAGGTCATTTTAAACGGGACTGTTTCAAGTATAAAGCGTTTAAAAGAGAAAAGGCCAATAAAGTTACTGAAATTAATACTGGTGACAGTGATGATGCGTGTTTTATGGTAAATTCAAGCTCAAATGACGTAAACAGGGATTCTGCTTCGTGGTATGTGGATTCAGGAGCTTCGAGTCACATGGTAAACTACAAAGAATTTTATACCCAATTTGACGGTAGCAGAAAAGGCGTTGTGAGGTTAGCGGAAAAAGGGCAACACTCCAAGGTTCAGGGTATAGGAACAGGATTCATCAAGTGCGCGAATAGTGCGGGAGTGAATAAGCTAAAAATCGACGACGTGTTGTATGTGCCGGACTTATATTCAAATTTACTTTCTGTGAAAAAGTTAACTAGTGCGGGGTATAACGTGCAGTTCGACAACAATAACTGTAAAATTGTCTCAGGCGGAAAAGTGATTGCGAGTGCGAGGCCGGCGCCCGACTTGTACAAGCTGTCAACTGTAGAACAGGCACTGAGCATCGTGAATGAACACTCCAGCAACTGTCAGCATACGTGGCATCGACGTTTTGGGCACAGGGACATAGAAGCAGTCAAGCGCTTGATGGAAAGAAAAATGGCAATCGGGATTAATATTAAGGATTGTAGGATTAGGGAAACTTGCAACTGCTGTGTAAAAGGTAAAATTATTCGTAAGAGTTTCCCGAAATTTTCTCAAAGCAACACATTTAATATACTTGACTTAATACATACAGATGTTTGCGGTCCCATGAAGACTGTTACTCCAGGGGGTAAACGGTACATTCTTACTTTAATAGACGATTTCTCAAGATACACAACTGTGTATTTACTGAAACATAAGAATGAAACTGAAAAATATATTAAAGAGTTTATCGAGTTAATGAGTAATCAGTCAGGCAGGGTACCAAAGGTTATTAGGTCAGATAGGGGTGGCGAGTACGTAAATAATGCGTTAAGGGAATATTTAAGCGGTAAGGGCATAAAGATACAGTACACGGCGGGGTACTCTCCAGAGCAAAACGGTGTTGCAGAGAGAAAGAACAGGTCGCTAGTCGAAATGGCTAGGTGCATGTTAATCGATGCGAATTTACCAAAGAAATTTTGGGGGGAAGCAGTTGTTACAGCCAATTATCTGCAAAATCGACTACCTACTCAGTTAAAACAGAAAACACCGTTTCAGTTGTGGCATAAAGTCAAACCTGATGTGTCGAATTTGCAAATATTTGGATCTAAAGTGTATAGTCATATTCCAAAGGAACAAATTAAAAATAAATTTGATAAAAAGGCAGAATCACTAATTTTCGTAGGATATTCTGATGAATCTAAAGCATATAGATTGTTAGATTTAGATACAGGGCGCATAAAAATTAGCCGTAGTGCGATATTTCCTGAAAGAAATATTCGTGTTAAAGAAAAAACGATAAAAGATGAAGAAGTGACTATTGAGTTCAAAAAGGAGCAAGAAAGAACGGAGCCAAATGACACTGGGATACATGAGGCCGCAGATTTCGAAAAAACTGAAGAACTAGAAGAAGCTACGGAGGAATTTAATGTATATGAAAGTTCAGGTACAGAACAATCTTGTGGCAGCAATAACAGCTATCAACCAAGTGAAGAGTTCTACATAGAGCACGGAGGTGATCGTAGATCAAATAGAATAAATAAAGGAGTTCCACCTGAGCGCTACACAGCAAAGTTAGCTGAACTTCGGGAAATAGAACCAAAAACATTTAAAGAAGCTCTTGCCAGCAGTGATAGCGAAAAATGGAGGAAAGCTATGGAAGAAGAAATGAAATCTTTGGAGAATAACGAAGTATGGGATTTAGTACTTACACCGGAAGACAAAAACATCATATCATGTAAATGGGTGTTTAAGCTGAAGACAGGTGAAGATAATCAAAGCTGTTTAAAGCAGCTAGCAAACCATAAATTTAGCAATCGAACGAAGCATATTGATACAAAGTATCATTTTTTAAAAGAATTGTATGAAAATCAGGTTGTTGTATTCGAGTATTGTCCGACTGAAAAAATGATAGCTGATATGTTAACCAAGCCGTTAAATAAAGTAAAGCTAGAACATTTATGTACCAAGGGTGGTCTGGTTGACTGATTGAAAAATAATTATAGTTGCGAGGGGGTGTTGGAATATTACATTCAACAATAATTATTTTAGGTTTAAAAATAGTCTTTATGCGGTGCCTGAAATTAAACATAAACATTAGGTCAGCATTTATGAGTTCGGGTAACTCAATATCGAATGTTTAACTGTTCAAATGTCGTTGAAATAAAAATTGATTATTTAGCAAGTCAGTCTGAAAGATTATACGTTAGAATACACATCTTAATTTCTTTGTACGTAATTTAGTTGTTATACAGGGTATCAATAAACTCGTATTGTCCTCAAATTGTATCTTTAATTATTTATTCTCCCAAGTACTTCGAACAAATAGTCCAGCCAGGTCAAAGTCGATAATTTTCACTCTATATTACACACAATCTATATTTATTAACAGTGTCCTTAAATTGTTACAGATTTTATAGCGTAGAATTAAAGAACTCATTGAAATGACACTTTACAAAACCATTCGCGAGTAATTTGCAATAATTTTTTTTAGTACGCTGCCGCAATTGCCCGGTTTTAATACCACCACCATTCGATTTTATTCTAGAGCTGCGGACATGTTATATTCCAATCTATAAATTCGAATTGAATCCAACGAATTGTTTACGACATTTCACATATCGTATTATAAACATACGTATCGAATTAATTATGTAAGTGTATGTTATTCGATCGCGGTAGTGGTTTTTATTAATGTCGTGTTATATTAATCGAAAGAAATGTTTATATTTCTATTACAAAATTATTGCTTGTTTACAATAAGAATCAAAATTGAATGATAAAATCGGTCTGTTAGGACTGACCCCTATTATTATCAAGTAAACATAGACGCCCCTCTTACATGCGTTTCTTGTTTAGGGCACTTTTAGAGCACTATTCTAGTTTTAATACAGTGCAGGATTCTAAATAATTGATGGAAAATGCATTCCAAAACAGATGTCTGGTAACATTGTAAGCTTTAATGCGAATTCGTGAGTTGGTCAATGACGATGCTCCTATATGTATAAAGGTCTCTGCCCACTACACCATACCATACTAGGACCGTAACCGTATCGACACATACAAACAAACAGGGGCGTAGCATGAGAAAAGAATCTAGGGATGTGATTCAAAATTTATACGGAGAAGAGGCATAGTCGGATGTATGGTAGGCCATATGAAAATGGTAAAAATAAAAATAATAAAAAAAACACTAACCTAAAATGATTATGCCGAGGTATATATCCTAATTTTTAAAATGAAGATCAATTCTTCGGTTTTTGTTTGTTCAGCGAAAACGTGTATGACTATTTCCTCAAATGTTGGAGCGATATCTTCTAACAAGGCACTTTCAATATTTATTAATGCTGAAGCTGACAGTCTTTCTTGCTTTTGAGAATTTTGCAGATAAGTCTTTATTCTCTTTAAATATGAAAATGATCTTTCCGCGGAACTGCTTGTGGCAGGAATAGTCAAAATTAAACGACACAATTTTGATAACTCCGGGAAAACAAGATAACTGAAAGGATATAATATATTGGTGAAGCTCAAACACATTGCTCTTTTTCATTTCGGGATTTTACTTTTTAAACGATTTGCCTCAAAGAATGTTCCATATGTATCTACTAAAGAAGAAAAAAGTTCGCCAGGAAAACGTTTCACGAATGAAGTAAATTGTGTGGAATCTAGATTTAAGAATTTCAGTTTAGAAATTTCACTAAACCGTTCACTAATTTTCAAAGTAATAACGTCCAAAATTTCATAAAACAATCGTGCGTAGGTGCTTTCCTTATCTTCTTCAGGAATTAAATCCAAGCGCATTATTTTGCTTGGTGGTTGATTTTCTAACACAAATCTGTCCATACGGTCCCAAATGTCACTAAACTCGTTTCGCATTTTTTGAATTTTGAAAAACAATGGCGGCTTTAAAATGGCCATCAAGAATGATGAAAATTCATTGCAAAGAGACTTTGTATATACAAAGGTGTTTTTGAGGTCGCTGATTAAAAATATGTCAACTAAATTTTGAGAAACACAATGGCGGCTTTAAAATGGCCGCCAAGAATGATGAAAATTAATCGCATTGCAATGGGATTTTGTATATAAGAGGTTTTCGAGGTCGCTGGCTTCAAATGGTTCAACCAAGTGTTGAAAAACACAACGCCGGCTTTAAAATGGCCGCCAAGAATGATGAAAATTAGTCGCATTGCAATCTAGCTGGCAGTCTAGCTGCCACATGTTCTTCGATAATGCGAGAATTTTTATCGCAATCATTGAAATCATTACCAATGAGATCGAAAATATTCAGTCATTCAAAGAATTTTTTTTTTTCAACTTACCGTATTTCTTTTGCTCAGGATAGGACAATGCTCCAAAATCCTCGTTGAGGACTTCGGAAACTTCCCTCCAATTTTTAGCCACTTCATCGCGGTCCTTGTATCAGTCCCAAACAGTACTGGTACTTTTGTCCCAAAGGACAGGTCGCATACACACTGAATTAATTAACAACTCGATATCAAAATCCATGTTGATTTAACGCTGGAGAGCGATATATAATAGAGAGCTCGCTAGGCGTAATTCCTGTTAAAAATGAAATGTGTGGGGGTATTTGAAAGTAAAAGCTGCCACTGGTCTTATTTAATAGTTCATAATTTATTATCGGTCTGTGTGAAGCTGGCCGAAAATTGTCATGGGAAAAAGGGCGTTATTCAAAATTTTCGAGTTATTGACACTACATGATTGTCACAGTTCACATAAATATTGTAGCGCAAAAATAATCCCAAAGTCTGTAGCCGTTGCTTAAAAAAAAAAAAAAAAATTAACAAACGAAAACGCATTGACGTATATGGCGATTCAAAACTTTAATCGAATGCATCGAAAATTGTAATTTTTCGATGCATTTTGGTATTTATCAACCGATATTTCGAAAACGCGGCCTTGAATCAAAATATATCTCTCTTATAATACTGTGAACTGTTTGCGATTCCAACGGTATGTCCTTTATAATTTTCTGACGTCGGATAGCTGAGAAATTTAATTAAATGTAAAGCAAATCCCAGATTTATTTCCGTTACGGCAGCCGTTGGTCTATCACCCGCCCGTACGTTGCGCGTCCCGCACGCTGCATTTGTCCACATTTTTCGGAAAGAAATAATTGTAGTTTAACTTGCGTTCAACGCTTTTTCTTTGCATCTTTCATTTTGTTAACAACAATATCACTATATGAATTATAGAACCATATAAGTCATATTATAATGAATATAAAAATCATTAGCATAGTATTCATCGTACAGATAGTAACAACTACAATATTTATGTCAACTGTGACAATCATGTAGTGTCAATAACTCGAAAATTTTGAATAACGCCCTTTTTCCCATGACAATTTTCGGCCAACTTCACACAGACCGATAATAAATTATGAACTATTAAATAAGACCAGTGGCAGCTTTTACGTTTAAACCCCCACGGGGTGACACATTTTCGGCGACGAAGCTCTCTAGTAATACTGGCGAGCGCGAGACGTTTGTCGCGCTTCTCGTGTGAATGCCCCAGTCCTTCCTTCCCATTCGAGGAAGAGACGCGACTCCCTTTCAAGCGCCCGGCTCGAGATGCACGAAACGTACCGTCTCTCGTTCCTCGCTCCCCATGTGAAAGCTCCGTTATACTCTTTGCATTTCAGTCTTCCGCGCCGTCTCCCGCTCGCGAGGACGAGACGTGCGTCTCCGTGTGAAAGAACCCTAACAGTGAAAATGGCGATGAGATGAAAACAAATTCATAACAGGCCGCTGTATAACATGCGGTGGCAATGCCCGTTTCTATAGAAAAGGCCATCGGCAGCTGATCGACTGTTAGTCCGTCTCTGTTGCGGCTGGCCACATAGACTTTAATAATTTAATAATTACAAAATTGCAAATAGTCCGTACTTAATTCTCCGCAATATGCTCAACAGATTATTTCCACGATCCTCAATGAATCTAAATGGGCAATAAAATCAATCTGCGATGAATTCCTCGATGTTACGGGGCACAATGTTATGATTGTGAGCCCCCTGACCTTTCGGGGGCAATTCAATTCCTCCCATCTGCGGAATTCGACTTGATGATCTAACGATGCTCTATTATTAGCCATCTGATACTGGTAACATTTAGCGTATGGCCATTATGTACCGTTCATTACATTTAGCGACGGCACGCCGCGCCGCGCCGGCCGTTCCAAATACGTTCTAGTTCTCGCTTGTTATGGTATAATTGAGCAGCAAAGAACTTTGGAACTAATTGGATATTAGTAACGAATAGTTTCCATGTTAAAAATCAATAAAAAAATTACAGGTATTTACATTGATGCTCCGAAATGTGAAGCGTGTTTCAATGAGGACGCTCGATTTTTAAATGTAAATAAAACAAGTTGTGTCTGAGATATTCACTCAATTTTTTATTTGAGAGAATATTTTATGGCATTAAGTATGGAACTTGTCGTTCAAATGCCCGCCGCGTCTTTGCTTGATGGCACGTATTCGGGAACTACAATTTTCGATCCAAAGGAAGAAATTTAAATGCCTCAAATCGCACGATGTCAAAGTTAATGTCGCCGCTGCGCGAGATAACCATGCCTTCAATCCGCTTGTGCAGAATATCCATCGTGGCATGCGCTATGTGGCACGTAGCGCCGTCCTGTTGGAACCACATGTCGTTGGTATCAATATCATTCAGTTTAGGTCACAAGAAGTTGCTTATCATCGATCTGTAGCGCGTGCCGTTTTGGAGGAAGTACGGATCGATGATTCCGCCAGACCAAAATCCGCACTAAACAGTGACTTTCGGGATGCATTTGGTGCTGATGTATCTCGTGTGGATTGGTATCGTCCCAAATTCGTCAATTTTGCTTGTTCACATATCCATTTATATAAAGAGGATCGCTATTCAAAGACCCTATATATGAGGAAGCAGTGCTTATATTATGTAGGTTCATACATTTCCGATGGGATACGCATCGGGCGATTATGATGGTCCAATTATGATACGTCTTCATTTTATACAGAAAACAAATGTTTAATAGACCTCTGCATTTTCCTTCTCATTGTATTTAATCTGCTACTCTACCCATACGTTTCTTGAGGTTTGGAAACAAGCAAGGATCTGCCCTATTTTCAATAAACAGTTTAAATAAACTTTAAAACGGACTTTTCTGCACGTAGAACATCTATATCTCGAAATTGAGTGGCCGAGAAAAATTAAACCAACACATAAATGCAGAATATCTGTTCTATGCGACAGTTTTACTTTTTTCAAATAGTCCACCCTCGTGCTTTCTAATGACCCATGAACAGGGTGGGGTGTGTCCTATACACCTCAAAATCAATAGATGTCACCTGGTAGACGTCCCTAATCAGAATCAGTCGAAACCCGATCGATCCGACACTATTTAATTGAGTCATTGTGCTAACAAAAATTTTTCAAATAGTCCACCATTGTGCTTTCTCATGACCCATGAATATGGTAGAGTGTGTTCTATCCACCTCAAAATCAATAGGTGTCACTTAAGAGACGTCCCCGATCAGAATCAGTCAAAACCCGATCGATCCGACATGATTTAGTTGAATTATCGTGTTAACAAAAAAATTGTCAAATAGTCCACCGTCGTGCTTTCTCATGGCCCATGGACAGGGTGGGGTGTGTCCTATCCACCTCAAAATCAATAGGTTTCGTCTGGGACACGACTCCGATCAGAATCAATCAAAACCCGATCGAACCGACATGATTTAATTGAGTTATCGTGTTAACAAAAAATAATTGTCAAATAGCCCACCGTCGTGCTTTCTCATGACCCATGGACAGGGTGGGGTGTGTCCTATCCACCTCAAAATCAATGTGGCGTCTGGGAGACGATCCTAGTCAGAATCAGACACGATTTAATTGAGTTATCGTGTTAATAACAAATTTTAATGCCGACGACAACGACAACGACGATACACATACACGACATAATATTTTAAAAACCATTTTTTTTTGTTTTTAGGCCGAAAAACGAAAAACAAACGAAAAAATTATTCTTTTACATTTTTCTTTACACGATTACATTACTTTTCCGCTGGTATAGTTGAGTGCGGAAAAGTAAAAGTGGCACTCCATCATCCATCTGGCATAAAAAATATCGCCCAATCGCTATTCTGTGAAATCTGCAAATCTTTT
This sequence comes from Rosalia funebris, assembly GCA_037954035.1. Lineage (NCBI taxonomy): Eukaryota > Metazoa > Arthropoda > Insecta > Coleoptera > Cerambycidae > Rosalia > Rosalia funebris. Next base: position 15,676,053 of record JAZFAV010000022.1, read on the forward strand.
CGAAACAACATTTATCTTGGTGTGCAATCCGTTTTATCTCCTAATAAACATGGGTTCGTAGCAAAATGCTACTCTTACAAGTTTAGCAAATTTAAATTTACCCAGATAATCGCAAATCACATAGATGATAAAGGTCAAGTAGATGTGGTGTATACTCGTTTTTCGAAGGTATTTGAGAAGGTGAATCATAATAACACTAATTTCAAAATTAGAATTATATGGATTTAGTAGTAAACTTCACTTAGTAAAATCATATTTTTCCAGACGTACATTACTTGTTTCATATAATCGCTTTAAATCCGAGACCTTCTTAGCGTCTTCTCGAGTACCTCAAGACTCAAATTTGGGACCATTATTCTTTGTTTTATTTATTAACGATTTGTATCTAATGCTTATGTCGTATCATCTTGTTGTTGCCGATGATTATTGTAGTTTCTAGTAGAAGTATAATGATTTGAAACCTGTTACAACATGTATCACTGAAGTAACAGACTTTTATTATCATATTTACCTCATTTAATCTAAAATATGAAGAATGTCCTACGAACATTACGAAAAATATCGTTGTGAATTTTTTTTTAACGTAGCAAGTAGCACTATTCACAACTGACATATGTATATAACACTGTTCATAACAGTTTACAATATTAATACACACAATACTTAAAATTATGACTTCACAAATTCCAATGGAGTATTCATTCCACTGTTCAGTAGTAGGTATGGGGGCGGTTGGGCATGGGAACTTTTTGAAGACCGTGGGAAAATTGAAACTTGCGTTTTTACTTAATTCACAAAAATTTGAGGCGCTGGCACGCGTCATATTGAGATCAAAGGATTCCGCCAGGCAGGTGTTAATTACAGGTGTGCCGCAGGCCACGGCTCCCGCTCCAGGGCCTCTTCACCCCAGGACTCCTTAGGCCTTTGTCCCAGGGCGCCCATTTAGGCCGTCGTCCCTGGGCTCCTTCGCCCCGCGGCTCCTTATGCCTTCGCCCCAGGGCCCCCATGTAGGCCTTCGTCCCAGGACTCCTTAGGTCTTAGCCCTAGGGCTCCAATGCATCGCCCTCGTGAAGAAGGTTTTGGGGGCGTGCCTCATCAGCTTGAAGCCGATAGCGGTCGCGAGAGCGATACGGAGTCTCCGCAGCCAGCCGCGGTCGTTAGAGTGATAATAACTTAGAAGAGAGCAAAGGGGAGTGTGCATGCTAATCTAACAATCGAATTTTTTCCGCGACCGTCTGACCCAAGCTCATAGTCAGATAGGTAGATTTGTTGGAGTACCACAATAAAAATTACTGTTACTCACTGTTAATATCACTTTCTCAGCACCTCTCCTTTCCTAAAGACGATCGTACTGATCATCTACCATTCCTCATCGTTGTTTCATCTGTATGAGGTTAAACGGTCTAGGTAAACCACCTGTAATTAGTCTGGACCCATCTTTGGAACCTGCAGACGATGTAGTTGATTCTATTGATCAACTACTGGTCAACTGATCAACTGATTGATCAACTATTGATCCGTCTTTGAATCCTGCCCAAGAGTTCTGCAGCTTAGGAGACTTTCCTTTCTTTTGCATAGGATTGTATAGCCAATTGATCGTCTTGATGATCGAATTGTGTAGAAAACTACTAGTGTTAATGCTCGAGAGAGCTTGATCGAGTTTCGATCTCTTATTTTCCAATTTATTTTTTTCCGAACATGTCTTCATGGGTGTCAATTAGTCTTGCTACTAATGTTGTACATAATCTTCAAATTCTTTCTGCGTGTTCTACAGGATGTCCAAAGCGAAGACCGAAGGACAAACGTAGCTCCCTCTCAAAATAAACTTTTAACTTAAATTCAATGAAATATTACCACGTTATGATGTATCAGTGATAAGTTTGTTAATAAAAAAACATTAAGATTCGCGATTTAGAATAGTTCGGCCGCTTCATCAAAACTGTGTTACATTACCTTTATTAATAATTTCAGCTTTAATTCTGGCAGGCATTGTATCTACCAGCTTAGCGCCCTCTTCAGGAAGCGTGCTGTTCCAAATTTCTTGCAATTTGATGCATAGATCGTTAACTGAACGGACTGGATGTTTGGGCAACTATTTATCCCACTATTTTTCTATTGGTGAGAGGTCTAGACTGCTAGAGGGCCATTCAATGATAGGGACATTATGTTCTGTAAATCAAACTTTGACAGTTTTTGTCGTGTGACACGCAGCATCACCCTGCTGGAAAATGTACTGCGCGTCAGTGCCTTGGCATATTGGTATTGAGGGCAATAAATTGTCTGTCAGAATTTTATATTTTTCTGCTGTCACAGTACCATCTACGGAATGCAATTTTCCTACGCCCGTACTATTCATACACCCCCAGATCATGAGACGCAGGGAACTTCACTTTCCTAACCAAACACTCAGGATGAAGTTTTTTGTGGGATTTGTAGCACACGTTTTCTGATATTACCCAAACAGATTTCAAATTTGGATTCGTCACTCCAAATTACCTGATGCCATTGTTGTAAAGTCCATTGCCTACATTCTCCGGCCCACTGTAACCTACTGATTTTCTGTCGTTTAATAACGGCTTTTCTTTTGTCTGAAGGAGAAACCGGTAAGTTCAAAAGTAAAACCTAAAGAATCAAACTTTACCTTGAAAAATTTGTATCCTATTTTCTTTATTGAGCGTTTAGTTGTGGATACAGAAATATTTTCTCCAATGGCTTGCCTCCATAGTACCACAATTTCTTTTGCACTGGATCGTCGGTTTGTTGTTACAATCCCTGTTACACTGTTGCAGTGTAACAGTGCAGCATCTCTCGAAACTACTGAGAGAAGGCGCTTGGTACGTTCTACTGCGGTAGAACGTAACGGCGTCTACAAGATGTGAGCCTCATCTGTTAAAGGTATATTCGCCTACATTGCACTGACGAGACCCTAGATAAGGTCGAAACTGGTCTGAAGTTAGCACCAGCGCTCGTCGATGGTATGTAGCCAGGAGAATAGCTGTTTTGACCTAATTTGTCTAGTCCTTATTATATAAGACATTTGCAGATGGGGTGGAGTATAATGATCTCCTTAGCAGTAGCTTGAAAATTACCCTCTGCCAAGTAAAACTTTGCATTATATTGAATAAATAAATATATCATGAGAAGATATAAATATAATAAATGATGATTACTATTAGCACTAATTCCCATTAATTTTATATAGCTTGTTATTGTAAATTTTCGATTTAAATTAAAAAGTTTCCTTCGAGCCGGATTTGAACCAGCGACCTATGGATGTCTACAATTCATATTCCACTACAGTCCATCGCTCTACCAACTGAGCTATCGAAGGATGTGAAAATTTCTCTTCGGATTGCGCGTCTCGAAATTTGATACTGAATAAAACATCTATTAGAATATGTGAAACTCGATTGTACGCATTGATCTCGTTGTAAAATACGACACAAATGATGGGTCGGATGGACACTATATAATTCAGTTCCATTTTAATTGTGTGGTATACAGGGTCCGTCATGGAGGTATGGTGTTTTTGAAAAGAATAACAAGCTTATTTTTGAACGAATTTTAAAATTTATTGTTTTTATACATTAGTCGTGTATTGCCATTAAGGAATACATAACATAAGCCAGCTCCATACTTCTTTTGAGCATGGCACGAGGAATCCTGTCAATTTTGCGCGTTATGGTTTCGAGCCTTAAGAGTTCGCGGTTTGTCTATGTAAACTTTAGATTTTAAGTAGCACCATAAAAGGTAGTCACAAGGTGACAGATCTGATGACCGAGGAGGCCATTCCACATCCCCACACAACGAATCAGGCGCTGAGGGAAACGTTCTAGAGAGCACCACAGAACGACCAGTTTCAATGAAAGTGTTATAAATAAACACACGGTGTACCACAAACCACGGCTCCATGGCTAGTGGAATGGCATCTCGCAACGAGTAGATATTAACCATCCTGAAAACATTTGTTCCACGCAGGCGCGTATAGAGGTCGTTTCAAAAACACGATACCCTTCTGGCGGACTATGTACTGTTTTTCACATATGTACTTTCTTGGTGATTGTATTTTATTCGGTTGTTCATAATTTATATTGTTTCCTTGTTTCGCCATTATGAACTACTCGTATGTTGTATTGTCTTACTTAAAGAAAAAGAATTTTCAAAACTTCTGTAACTAACTTCCAAGGATTTGAGTAAATAAATGTTAAACAATATCCAAATCTAACGTTAGAAATGTTGAAAGAAAGGCTGACGTTCTCCATTTGACCACTTGGGACATATTTTTTATACAGAGTATTTTAATAGGGACGCTCGAAATTTGTTAGGTTATAGCGGCCTTGCTGTTAAAGCAACATCTGTCAAATTTGTTGTGAATTGTTCCGTAATGTATGGCAAATGATCATGAAAGGTTATAGCATTCAACAACCTGTGCAAATGATAAAATTTTATTCAAAATCAGTGCTCCGTTCGAGAAACGTTTCGCTAATTACGTGATTTCTATCCTCGCCACAACCATCCCGCCGATTCGACTATTCGACGTTTGATAGCCAAATTTGAGTTAACCGGTTTGATAAATAATCAGTCAACACCCGTACGTCACCGAAACGCAAGGTCTGCTGAAAACATCGCTGCCGTACATGAGAGTGTACGGGAAAACCTGAGGCAGTCAATTTCTCGTAAATCCAACTGACTCAGGAACTTAAGGTAAACGATCATAGACAACGCCGTGTGTTCGTTGATTGGGCTCCGGAGTAATTGGAAGTTGACCTAAATTTCTCCAAAAAAAAATCATCCTTAGCAGGCGGTAATTTGAAAAGCACTCTCTAAAAACAAGTAATATCTTTTATAAAGGAAAGAAAGCACCGTATGCCACGAACATTAACATAGATGAACCATTTCGTTTAAAAAAGTTACACGCGTTATATTTACGGTTCCCTGTCTACCTAGCAATTACTATAATAAATAATAACGTAATAAACCTTAATCTAATGCCAGTTGACAGGCGAATACCCTGCGTAACTGTTCATGAGGCAACAGCTGACCACAAGATGTGAACCGGAAACTTAACTCACGTTTTACTCCGAGATCTTTATATTTGTTTACTTTTTTTTTTTTAAAGACCGCGTATTTCTCGCTATAATTTTGAATGCATCGGCGTGAACATTTTCAGGCGTTTATTTAGTATGCGCAATCGACATTTTGAAAAATAGTATTGCAATTGCGGTGAGGAATGTCGAAAATGTGAAAATATCCCTCGAAAGTTGAGTCTGTTGTAAGGCGATAGTTGAATGAAGATCATTTTTAATAAAGCAGGCCATAAAGAAGTTATATATAAAAGGTAGTAGTAATACAAAACTGCCACCAGATACACTTCAAGGTCACCGAGTTCCGATGGCATGTGTCCATCGGGAGTGACCAAGGATGTGGGGGGGGGGGGTGATCAGAGGGTCGCGAAGAGTTCTTGGGATCAACAATGATCAGAGGGTGCAGAAAACAACATGTATGTACCGAATATTTATCATTGTGTTTTGTAATTATTTACGTTATTTACATCTGTGTTCTGTGATTATTTGATAATATCCTTGAACCGTTTAACTTGTTAAAATATAGAATATATAATATATTTCATTCACCGCTCCCTACTGGTTTACAGCCACACAGGTGCAAATGCACTTGGAAGAGGCGAAGACAAAATCCCTTTGATTCTCGAGGGAGATTTCAATGTAAATTTTGGATCCACGGATCCACGATGACGAATCCGAGGTCCCTGGACTCTTGGCCATACTTTTGCGAACTGCCATGATATTTTGTTCTGAACGATCACTACGAGCTCGTGTCGTTGTTTCACATCAATAACTGAACTAGTACTTTAAAATTTTGCGATTTTTCTTTTCACACTTGATAAATTTGGAACATGATTTCTATCCAAAATTGGACGCACTTTACGAATCGTAGCAACCAATCTTTTCTATCGCCATTTGAATAGTAATGTTTCACAATAAGGACGCGTTGTTGTATCGCGTGGCTCTCCATGTTTACTAACTCCTATTTGTGTCCTATCGACCTGTCACAATTATTGACCTATCGAATCATGACGAACACGAACCAAAATGGCGCGCAATACAAATCTTGCGCTCTTTTTGTAATACCCTTTATATTTTTAAATATTTGTGGATGTGCATTAAGTCATATATTTACGGTACGGTATTGATAAATAGTTATATTCTGTTTTTGGAGAAGTGGAATTCCGCGTTAGAATTTTCGATATAGAAACGCTAAATAAATGCGGTAAAATATTTACACGGTGAGAAAAATTATCGCACATAAAGATCAATTTTACTTTTTAAGTGTATTTAATATTGAAAACTATGGTATACATAGTTTTGTTTGCAAAATATTACAATTTAATAGCATTTCTAAAACAAAAATGGGAGGGGTATAGACTTAAAAAATCTAAGGGTATTAATAAATTGTCAATTGAATAATTTTCGAAAGAAACTAATTAAAAAATTATCGATGAAAGCCTTCATAAAATTTAGTATTAAACCCAATTATTAAACACTCATTAATTATCTTATATTTAATTGAAGGTTTCGCTAATTGTTGGTTTATTTGGCAATTATAGAAGTGAAGAGAGACTAACTCGATCTTATTGAAGATTTAGTAGTAAATTTTCTAGTAACGTTAATATACCTAATACGAAAACAAAAAAATAGGGATAATTTACAATTACTAGAGCTGTCCATTTATATGCCTCATCAGTGGCGGCTCCGTATACAGGGTTTCAGGATAGTTCTTGGCATAACCTTATATATACATCCCTCACACACTCAGCAGTACGAAAAAATAAACTAAAGTGCCGTACAAATTTTCCGAATACTTTCTTGTCCCTATTTCATCAGCCTAATTTCATTGCGCATATGATATTTTCGTCAAGAAACACGCGGCTTTCGGCCACTATACGCCAAATATATGCAGTGCGTACTCATAAGGATACTGCGTATTCTTTTTATTAAAATTTTTAGTGTACTTAGTCGAAAAGAAATGTCCTAATAATTTTTTGAGTCACCGTATGTAAAAAACGACTGTTCGGCATCTAAACATTTACATAATTAAAATAGTCTGAAGTTATTTAAGGAATACGTGTCAGATTTTGGTATAGATATGACTTGGTCTAGCGGAGTCTGTGTTTTTCGTTTATACATTGTCAATTGTTTTCTAACACGAAAAGAATACCTTTTTTTTTCTAGCACGGAGACGGATTTGTAAGAAAGGTCATTCTATAGAACACCCCCTTCTGCCCTATCGAAAAACTAAACTTACTCACACATTCTACATTCCATCACGAGTACAACGCACCTTATCATATCTTGCGCAAATGGCGTTAAGTAGTTTTTATAAATAAATTAAAATTGGAACATTTCTCCATGCGCACAGCTGATTTACTGTTTACTTAATCGTTTCTGTAGTTCACCAAAGTTCCCATGTTGCCACATCAACTTTTGTACAACTATCATAATATGCAATATAGGCTACAAATTACTTGCTTACCTAAAGCGCAGACATCACTGTCTAATGCTATGACTAGTCCTTCGGTTAATTAGGTTATTCACAATAACTCCGTTAAGGTCACAAATTCGGCCGATAACAAATATATCCCTTGCCCTTCAACAACAGACGCCAAAATTGAACAAAAAAAAAAGCAAGATATTTAATTTTTCGGTCTATGTGCACACAATGCCACATCCTTTCACCACATATAAAAATATTGCTTCAACCCTTAAAAACTACCCCTATATGCTGAACATTTTCAAAAATTTACATTTTTTAAATGTACCCTTGCTAAATTAACATTCCTCAATACACCTGTTTATCCCACCCAGCACCCCTATTCGCTCCCACCTCTCGTTAGCTAGATGGGTTATTATTAATTTGCGCAAAGTTTCGTTTGTGAAAAACTGTTCCTATAGTACAACACGTCCATGAAAAAAAAAACAAAACGCGAAAATCCAGAAGGGTGTGTAAGGTAAGAAACTCCTATATAAACCGTGCCACAATGTACGGAAACCGTTACATGTTACTGCAAACTTCCGGAATATTTATGCTACACGCTAATCACAGACGAGATAGACACATAAATACTCGCACTAGCGCAACGAACTATAATATTACAGATAGTCAGATACGAGGGCAAAACTAAGCTGAATACCTACATCGATTCAAATTTCTCAAGTTTACGTGACGGCATCTCGGCTGTCGCGGATTTACCCGAGTACAACAGCACTCACGGTGGGCAACCCTCTACATTTTAGTGTTCAAGTCGTGTATTTTTCGATAGTAAATTGGACGTTAAGAAGCTATCACTATAGTGATTGCATAAAGAATATTTTTTATTAGTAACTTGAGACGCAAACCGCCAAATTTATTATCGTCAGATATCACGTAAAACGACGCGTTCATACTTAACCTCACTATTTTATGTCTTCTCGTATTCCTCGGGTCAGGGAAAGGGCGCAAGGCGTAAAACTATAATATAGATTTAATTGGTGGAACGACGATGGACAAAATAAACGGCACGGCATATAAAAATAATGATTAATGTTTATTACAGCACAGATCAAAGCGTTTGGGCGACCCCGCTTATTACTTGTATATAATAATAATAATATTACTTTATAAACTTGATATTCTGGCGCCGCTCCACACCCGGACTTAGCAATAATAAATTAATTGTGTTTGTTTAAAAATCTGGGACGCAGTGCATCGATGCTGTTGCAGGTTCGCCTTAGTAGTTTATTTCTTAGATAATATTTATGTGTGATGACTTGTTGATAACTTTCTATCAATGTCATTAAATCCTATTTAATTAAGAAAATAAATAGATCATAATTCAAATTTAATTACAAAAATGTTTGCATTTGTTATATGCATAGTGGCTGACTAATATAAATCGTGAGCCATATTGGTTTGTTTTATCAGTACGAAGTTAGCAGATCAACTTTGAAGAATGGAAAAATGCATAGGTTTATTATTTGCCATTAATTAGCCGTTAATTAATCGTGAAAGTGATAATTTAACCGTTTTTTATTTTTGAAAATTTTTTAGTGTTATGCTAACTTCACACGAAGTTACAGAACATCTATAAAATTTGTTGTTGTTGTTGAAACTGAGTATATATGAATTTGCCGCTTTTTAACCGTAAACAAATGGTATAAACGAAATTTGAAAAAAATATATTTTTCAATATCAGTAAAATAACTCAAAAGTGGAAGTAACGAACGAAGATACATAGACACGAAAGAAAATTGATAATTTATATCTTTACAAAAGACCAGAGCATGAATTAATTAAGATTAATAATTGTTTTGCTATGTTACGAAGAGTCCAAAAATCTGAAAAAATTGCAAAATGTGACGGCGAATTCGAAGATGTCACGATTAATTAAAAGAGGTAAACGGTAAATTCATGAACGGAAACTGACCCCCATAAGACATTTTAAAACGAGATTAATGGCTGTTCTGCAATGTTCCCAGGGAAAAAATCCAAAAATCGGAATAAAAAGTTGCAGAATTATCACGGAAAATTCGAAGGCGTCACGATTGATTACGAGAATGAGAACGATTAATATCTGTAGGAAAACTAAGCTGTAAAAGCCTTCTTCAGACGAGATTCATGGCTGTTCTACTAATTTCCTGAGAAGCATTCACAAATCGCAATGAAAAATTGCAAAATTATCACGGCGAATTCGAAGACGTCACCATTAATTAAAAGAACGCGAACGGTAAATTCCTGAACGAAAACTCACCGCCATAAGTCTTTTTCAAATGAGATTCATGTCTGTTTTGCTTAGTTCAGAACGGAAGAAAATCCATAAATCGTAAATAAAACTTTCAAAATCATCACGGCGAATTCAGAAACGTCACGACTAATTAAGAGAACGGGAACGGTAAATTCCTGAATGAAAACTGACTACCAGCAGACATTTTTAAACGAGATTAAGTTCCCGTGAAAAAATCGAAAAATCGTAATTAATAAATAATAGACAAAATAATCACGGCGTATTCTGAAACATCATATGAGGATGAGAAGAATAATCCCTTACACGCCCTAATCGAGCCCGTTTTAGGTCCGGCTTGGTCCCGGTCACGCTCATTTACATTCTACTTTCGTCTCAACTGGACTCCACCTGGTATTCAGTTACATCCCAATTAGATATTTTGGTTGTTAATTTAACCTACCGATTTAAAAGTGAACCGGAGACAATTAAAATGCCATCTCGTGTTTTGGGTACAGTTCGAAAACGCGAAGTAATTTTTTATAAATAATTTATCAGCAACTTGTAATTTTTTGATTAAGAACTATTCATTAGAATAGTACGCAGCTTGCTCTTCCAATTGACGCTATCAAAAAACAAAAATAAAAAATCCAAACAACAACAGGTTTGAACCCGATATCTGCAGAGTTCCTGTCTAGTCCAGTTGGGACGATTTTTTTTCAAGTTTCGTTTATAACATTTGTTTACGGTTAAGAGGCGGCAAATTATATACAAAATATATACATAAGTAACATATAAGTCGGAAATCGAATAAGGAACCACCAACCCGCCAAGCGGTTGTTCGAAGTACTTGGGAGAATAAATAATTAAAGATACAATTTGAGGACAATACGAGTTTATTGATACCCTGTATAACAACTAAATTACGTACAAAGAAATTAAGATGTGTATTCTAACGTATAATCTTTCAGACTGACTTGCTAAATAATCAATTTTTATTTCAACGACATTTGAACAGTTAAACATTCGATATTGAGTTACCCGAACTCATAAATGCTGACCTAATGTTTATGTTTAATTTCAGGCACCGCATGAAGACTATTTTTAAACCTAAAATAATTATTGTTGAATGTAATATTCCAACACCCCCTCGCAACTATAATTATTTTTCAATCAGTCAACCAGACCACCCTTGGTACTTAAATGTTCTAGCTTTACTTTATATAGCGGCTTGGTTAACATCGCTATCATTTTTTCAGTCGGAAAATACTCGAATGCAATAACCTGATTTTCATACAATTCTTTTAAAAAATGATACTTTGTATCAATATGCTTCGTTCGATTGCTAAATTTATGGTTTGCTAGCTGCTTTAAACAGCTTTGATTATCTTCGTACATAACCACTTTCGGTTCTAAATTTGTAAACTCCTTTATCGCCTGCTTTAACCAGATTGCCTCTTGGCATCCTTCGGCCAGTGCTATGTATTCAGCTTCGGTCGATGATAGTGATACGCAACTCTGCTTTCTGCATCCCCAATTAATAGGTGCACCTCGAAACATAAATATGTATCCACTATTTGACTTTCTATCCTCTTTATTTTCCGCCCAATCGGCGTCTAGATGTTTTATTATTAGTTTTTGATTCCATGCCTCTGTTAACAATATTCGAAGAGTTGCTTGCCGCACTGCAGGCGCAAACACTTCATCGTAATCCACACCGAATTTCTGACTAAAACCTCTCGCTACCAATCGTGCCTTGTACTTGTTCGAGATCTTATCTTCACCTGTCTTTAGCTTAAACACCCATTTACAAGATATGATGTTTTTGTCTTCCGGTGTAAGTACTAAATCCCATACTTCGTTATTCTTCAAAGATTTCATTTCTTCTTCAATAGCTTTCCTCCATTTTTCGCTATCACTGCTGACAAGAGCTTCTTTAAATGTTTTAGGTTCTATTTCCCGAAGTTCAGCTAACTTTGCTGTGTAGCGCTCAGGTGGGGCTCCTTTATTTATTCTATTTGATCTACGATCACCTCCGTGCTCTATATAGAACTCTTCACTTGGTTAATAGCTGTTATCGCTGCCACAAGATTGTTCTGTACCTGAACTTTCATATACATTAAATTCCTCCGTAGCTTCTTCTATTTCTTCAGTTTTTTCGAAATCTGCGGCCTCATGTATCCCAGTGTCATTTGGCTCCGTTCTTTCTTGCTCCTTTTTGAACTCAATAGTCGCTTCTTCATCTTTTATCTTTTTTTCTTTAACACGAATATTTCTTTCAGGAAATATCGCACTACGGCTAATTTTTATACGCCCTGTATCTAAATCTAACAATCTATATGCTTTAGATTCATCAGAATATCCTACGAAAATTAGTGATTCTGCCCTTTTATCAAATTTATTTTTAATATGTTCCTTTGGAATATGACTATACACTTTAGATCCAAATATTTGCAAATTCGACACATCAGGTTTGACTTTATGCCACAACTCAAACGGTGTTTTCTGTTTTAACTGAGTAGGTAGTCGATTTTGCAGATAATTGGCTGTAACAACTGCTTCCCCCCAAAATTTCTTTGGTAAATTCGCATCGATTAACATGCACCTAGCCATTTCGACTAGCGACCTGTTCTTTCTCTCTGCAACACCGTTTTGCTCTGGAGAGTACCCCGCCGTGTACTGTATCTTTATGCCCTTACCGCTTAAATATTCCCTTAACGCATTATTTACGTACTCGCCACCCCTATCTGACCTAATAACCTTTGGTACCCTGCCTGACTGATTACTCATTAACTCGATAAACTCTTTAATAAATTGTTCAGTTTCATTCTTATGTTTCAGTAAATACACAGTTGTGTATCTTGAGAAATCGTCTATTAAAGTAAGAATGTACCGTTTACCCCCTGGAGTAACAGTCTTCATGGGACCGCAAACATCTGTATGTATTAAGTCAAGTATATTAAATGTGTTGCTTTGAGAAAATTTCGGGAAACTCTTACGAATAATTTTACCTTTTACACAGCAGTTGCAAGTTTCCCTAATCCTACAATCCTTAATATTAATCCCGATTGCCATTTTTCTTTCCATCAAGCGCTTGACTGCTTCTATGTCCCTGTGCCCAAAACGTCGATGCCACGTATGCTGACAGTTGCTGGAGTGTTCATTCACGATGCTCAGTGCCTGTTCTACAGTTGACAGCTTGTACAAGTCGGGCGCCGGCCTCGCACTCGCAATCACTTTTCCGCCTGAGACAATTTTACAGTTATTGTTGTCGAACTGCACGTTATACCCCGCACTAGTTAACTTTTTCACAGAAAGTAAATTTGAATATAAGTCCGGCACATACAACACGTCGTCGATTTTTAGCTTATTCACTCCCGCACTATTCGCGCACTTGATGAATCCTGTTCCTATACCCTGAACCTTGGAGTGTTGCCCTTTCTCCGCTAACCTCACAACGCCTTTTCTGCTACCGTCAAATTGGGTATAAAATTCTTTGTAGTTTACCATGTGACTCGAAGCTCCTGAATCCACATACCACGAAGCAGAATCCCTGTTTACGTCAGTTGAACTTGAATTTACCATAAGACACGCTTCATCACTGTCACCAGTATTAATTTCAGTAACTTTATTGGCCTTTTCTCTTTTAAACGCTTTATACTTGAAACAGTCCCGTTTAAAATGACCTTTCCTGTTGCAAAAGTAACATTGCTTTACATCTGTACTTGCAGTTTGATTACTTTGGATCCTTTTATTATATACTGATTTCATGGCTGACTCGTTTTGACTTTTCAAAGCTCCTTGACGCCTCCTGTACTCATCGATTAATTTACTTTTTACGAATTCAAGCGTGAATTCACTCGATGACTTACTTTCCAGCGCTGTGATTAAAAAACTGTATGAGTCTGGAAGACTTCCCAGCAAAATGCCTGCCGCAAACCTGTCCTTAATTTCTTCCCCTAAAGCGGCCAGTTTATTCAATAATTCCAAGAATGAACTTATGTGTGCTTCCATATCACCATTCTCATCTAGCGATAGCCTGCAAATTTGCTTTAACAGAAAAACCATGCTAGATAAACTCGATTTTTGATGATACTCCTTTAGTGCTTCCCACGCATCATGCGCGTATTCCTTATTTCTGATATGCACTAGTTGACTAACATCGACAAGTAAGGCTATGGTTGATAAGGCCTTGTCATTTTTCTTCTGCCAGGTGCCGTTTCGTTCCTCCGGTGTTGGTAATTCAGTCGAAACTACATCCCATAAATCCGCATTTATTAATAACATTTTCACTAAATAGTTCCAGGACTGGTAGTTTTGCCCGTTCAACTTTTCGATGTTATACTTAGCACTTTCCGCCATTTTCCAGTTGTCTATACAACAATAGTTATCACTCGCGATGTACCTTTTAATTATTCTCCCTTACAAGTGAGCTTACGCGACGCACCTGGGCCCATAATCTGTTCGAAGTACTTGGGAGAATAAATAATTAAAGATACAATTTGAGGACAATACGAGTTTATTGATACCCTGTATAACAACTAAATTACGTACAAAGAAATTAAGATGTGTATTCTAACGTATAATCTTTCAGACTGACTTGCTAAATAATCAATTTTTATTTCAACGACATTTGAACAGTTAAACATTCGATATTGAGTTACCTGAACTCATAAATGCTGACCTAATGTTTATGTTTAATTTCAGGCACCGCATGAAGACTATTTTTAAACCTAAAATAATTATTGTTGAATGTAATATTCCAACAGCGGTTACTAAAGTACTTCCCGAATAGCAAAGCTATTACATAATCGCTCTAGGAAACAACTACTCCTTGAGCTAAAGCCCCTCCAGGCATTGAATTATACCCAGAAGCGATCCTCGACCCCTTTCTCGTGTTTCTGCACGATCAGATAAGGTTTCAAAAAATAAAACCCGCCACAGGTAGGATTCGACATTTGTCTCGGATCGGAACCTAACGACATACAGCTGTTTCGAACTTGTTAGTTCTCATCAGTGCCGCACACGGTACGCCGATTCAGGACAAATGCCGTATGAACTTTATGGCGAATACATCTTTATCGATACGATCTCTGTCAGTAACATATAAGTCGGAAATCGAGTAAGGAACCACCAAGCCGCCAAGCGGTTATTAAAGTACTTCCCGAATAGCAAAGCTATTACATAATCGCTCTAGGAAACAACTACTCCTCGGGGTCCGGGACAAATGTCGAATCCTACCTGTGGCGGGTTTTATTTTTTGAAACCTTATCTGATCGTGCAAAAACACGAGAAAGGGGTCGAGGATCGCTTCTGGGTATAATTCAATGCCTGGAGGGGCTTCAGCCCGAAGAGTAGTAGTTTCCTAGAGTGATTATGTAATAGCTTTGCTATTCGGGAACTACTTTAATAACCGCTTGGCGGCTTGGTGGTTCCTTACTCGATTTCCGACTTATATGTTACTGACAGAGATCGTATCGATAAAGATGTATTCGCCATAAAGTTCATACGGCATTTGTCCTGAATCGGCGTACCGTGTGCGGCACTGATGAGAACTAACAAGTTCGAAACAGCTGTATGTCATTCGGTTCCGATCCGGGACAAATGTCGAAGCCTACCTGTGGCGGGTTTTATTTTTTGAAATCCTATATACATACTTATTTTTAACAATTTTTTTATGTTCTGATTACTTCTAGCCACAAAAATTGAGGGATGTTAAAACATCCTAAATTTTTAGGTGAAAATAAAAAAAACGCAAATTGAAGTTCCAAGTTTGTAGATGTCAGATCTTGAGTTAAATTTTTTTGAGTGATGAAATCACTGTGGACCTTTTAAAAGGCAAGCAAAAATTTGGAATTTTTCCGATAGTTTCTTATGATTACTTAAAAACTGATGATGGTAAAATTTTTTGAACTTAACTTATGAGAACTAGAAACTTGAGGCTTCAATTTGTTTTTTTTTAATTGCTCTGCCAATCTTTTTCTCCAAGTTACAGCACCCTTGAAAATCTCCTAAAGATTTAGCATCTTTTTTACATCTCTTAATCTTTGTGTCTAGTGTATATCTGACTGCTAATAAAACTAAAAAAAAAACCTATTCCGTATCGTCATCTTTGTTTTTCAAATTACGACAGTATGATAATTTTGGACCACGGGACGTTAATAATTAATAAGCAACATTTAAAAGAGATGTACCACATTCCACATTATTTTTATTTCGATATTCGAATAATTTAATCCACAAGCGGTACAAACGATTTATTGTAGACAAAACACTTGAAAGAAATGTACTACAATATTTTTCTTTCGATATCTCGAATAATTCAATCTATGAGTGGCACAGAAGTTTATTTTAGATATAATTAATTACATTATCTAAACACCTGACAACTTTACCTTATCTTACTATTTTCGATATGACTACAACATTGGACAATGTCACATTAAAAATTTATATAATAAAAAAAATATATACCGTTGTAACATATTTTCTATCCTAAGAAACATCCTAATGGATATTCGAGCGTACTATAAAAAAATTATGCGATTTCACTTCTCATATACCCAAGTCCCAATTCCAATTCTTCGCGAAGAACATTAATTATTATGCCATTGTGCTTGTATAACTTCCTTTCCGATTTACTTGCGGCCCCGTAAATTTGTGGTTTTCTTTTCCTCTCGCCTTCTACGCATTGATAAGCAGACTTCCTCCCGCTCGGTTCGATCTAACGCTTCTCGAATTCTATGTCGCTGTTTAAGGATTTTGATCGGAGGTTTTCGCATGCTTGCCGGATGCCTGATAGAGACTCATCTGGGAAGGATTTTAGGATTTTTTCAAATCGATAATGTGGTGGAAAACAGGGTGGTTATACTTTGTCGGCTTTTAAGTGTGCTGGATATACACGAGCGTGGTACAAACGACGCTATTCTTAATTTTAACATAATATGAATAGTTATTGTAAAAGTGTCCTGAAGAACGACCGTTCGCCATCTAAAGATGTAACGTTTGCATATAAATATGTCTTAATCTGGATTTTTGCTTATGACACTATCAATTTTTTCTTCTTATTACATTATCAATTTATAGCCTGTGCCACTTTTCCACATGATCTACCATTTATGAATAATGAAGTATTTTGTGATTTATTTGTTCCGCTAAGTCTACATAATTAGTGTAATAATTACTATTGATAGTTTTAAAATATGTTTCCATTTGAGCATCGTGAAATTTTATCTGACTTTTATATACATACAAATTTCTTAAAGAACAACAAGCTCGATTCGACAATATCGATTCGCTGATTGCAAAGCGAATCGATTATATTTGAAAACACGAAATTCGCACGGCAAATTTCTTAAATTGTGTGCAAACAGTCGTGTGTTAATGCGAAGTTTCAAAATATCTATCTATTATACGAAAGTCACAAAGATCTGTGACTATATTTAGAAATATAATTATTTTCACTACCACAACGAACAAATACTGAATTGTTTGTACCTACGTCGTTTCAAATAGCTCGTCTACGTGACCGAACTTCGGCTGCCGTTGAGTCGGGATCACTCATGGATGTGCTCACGATGGGTAGTTTTATTGAATAAGACGCAATGTGGAGAGATTTTTGATCCTATAGATAGCCAATTTTAAATTGTCCAAAGGACTTAAATCTGGTGATCCAGGTGGCTATTTCATATGTCCTTTTCGATCTATCGATCTCTGTGGCTGTGGAAATGTTTCTTTCAGATATTGTCGTGTGTTAGGAACTCCGCAGTCGTTCAGGACTTGCCTGGTTTTGAAATAAACGGTTTAGTGCTGAAACGATTTGCTAACGCAAAAGTAACGATTGGGGTTTGACATTTTCTGAGAGAAGAAAAAATGGTCCGATGATGTTTTCTCTGCATGTGTGTCCATACACTTATGTAATTCTCGAGGGTATTGAGTGTGACTTTTTCTATCCAAGATACCATTAACCTCAATACTATTCATAATTTCGTAATAAAATTCTTCCCTTGTTATAATCTTTAATTCTTATAAAGGGTGGGGCACTAGAACCTGATGGTGTTTAATTAGCGCATACTGCAAAATCGTCAGGTTCCTATGCCTCACCTATTTAGTAAATGGACATATGCAAACTTTCGAACAATCCTTGAAATTGTTTATTTTGAAATAGGAGAATGTATATAAATAAATGAATAATAGCAATATTCCTTGTAAAATTTGAGGTAAACGTCATATACGATACAAATGCATTATTTTTAAGAACTTCATGATATATTGAATAAATACCCTTTATTTCATTATCTTATTTAATATTTAGAAAATCGCAAATCGTGTATTCACCAAATCCTATATTATTGTCGAGAATATCTGTCTGAAACTGTGCAAAATATCAATGTACAGCTCGTCAAGAATATGAACAAGTCTCAAAACTGCGATATCGGACCGCCCAGTAGAGAGTAACAGAGGTTCGCAGTAAATAGCCTGGTCGTTACTCAGTCGCATTGAGACCTTTGCAGAGTGATGTATATGCATTGTGAATGTACACAGAGTTCGATTTGGCAGTGCGTAAAGTGCATCCATTTCTCTCCGAATGTTGCCTCACTCTTCTACGCATCATAGAGGATCTCACAGCTTTTCTATTATTAAAACCTGTCGACGTTAAATCTCGAAAAATAGGATTATTGTTGAATATGAATGTACATCACTAATAAATTAAAATAACTATAAAAACTTTTATTAAGAGCATTCTTTTATCCAATTTATAGTTTAACTGAAAATCCGAAAGAGGTATTCCAACGTATTTGCTCAGCCCCGGATAAAAATGCACCTATATTTCTTATGAAATTATTTTGTATACGTTGTATGACTCGTTCACAAACAACAAATTTACTTTTTTTACGTTTACGTCTACTGTATGAATCATTTCGAATAAGATGAGGGTTATAAATCCATTGTCGACATTAGAAGAAAATTGCGGTCTCGAGGAGAAAATATGTCGCGTTTCTTCAACATTATACGGTGTTATTTTTTAATCAACTCAGCAAAAACAATCAATTTTTTATGGCCGTTGCCGTTTTACACGTTTACGTTAATTAGTTACAGTAACAGTACGTGATTTAATTGCAAATCAAATCGTATTTTTTTAGTCCAATTTATATTATACGATAATTTTTACAAAAGCATTATGTTATGATTAAAAAGAAACGCAATTTAATTATTGCAAAAAACGTTTCTGCCAAGCATAGTTAAAATTTATTTATACAGGGTGCATCAGAGGGAGTGGCCTATGAGAGGCTTTTGGGAAACTATAGATATGAAATTGAATATTTGTCGATTTTTTCACAAGTGCTTTGTTTGATGAAAATAATACTATATTAGTATAGTTATATAATACCAAGTATGAGACACTTCATAGGCGTAGGCAGGGGTCACAAATAGGCAGTAACTTCCGTATCTTAAATTACACAACATATTTTTTATGCTACGTCCGAATTTTACTCGAATTTTTAGGGCAACTTTCAATAACACTGTAAATTTGTGAAATTCATCTCTAAAACTCGAAATTTCAGAGATAATTGGTATTTATTGAAATATTATGGTCTAAATAGTCCAGTGACTATTTTTGCCACATATCGATGTCATTATTCTCGGAAGCATCGCAAAAGAGAAGGAAATTTCTTGTTAGTAATCATAAGAAAACCATGGGAAGAAAAGTCCAAGTTTTTGCTTACCTTTCAAAAGGTCCACGGATTTCACTAAATTTGTTTCAGTGATTTCATCATAAAGCGTTTTTTAGATAATTTTATTCTCTTTAATTTGAGCGATCTAAAAGCCTTGTACGGTGATTTTTCGCTGAATTATCGTCGTTCAAAGCAAAATAAAGTCAGTGCTGACTTTTGTAATTAATTGTTCGGGAAATAATGATCGTACAGAAAATTCAAGGGTTTGAAGTCTGCAAAATATTCTTTACAAGTCATAGTTATTGGTTTTTGATTAAAAAAAAAAAAAAAAAAAATCGGTGCGAGAATGTTGATTGAAAAGGAGGTAAACATTGCGTATTTAGGGATATTCGCTTAACTTTCCAAATAATGGATTACCAAGACTAAGGATGTTGACTGTTCTCTTTTCAACCTCAAAGTATCCCAAAGAAACTGAAAATTTCAAAGCATTGCGATTTTTTTTCATTGTTCGAAATTTGTCGTCTTTTGCTAAAAATCAATTTAAGGTTGAATTTTTCATGTTTTATTACTTTTTTGAGATTGAAAATGTTTTTTAGCAATAATCCATATTTTTTCATTAAAATATGTTATTTATTGTAAGAAAAAGAAATCCATAATAGCCTTTATGGTGAAATCACGGGAAAAAAGTCCGTGGACCTTTTGAAAGGCAAGCAAAAATTTGAATTTATTTCCAATGGTTTTCTTATGATTAGTCAAAAACTGCTGATGGTAAAAAAAATTGAAACTTGCAGCTTCAATTTTCTTTTTTTATATATTGCTCTGCAACTATTTTTCTCAAAGTTGTAACAGCCCTTTGAAAATCACCTAAAAATTTAGAATTTTTTTTCATCCCTTAATTTTTGTGCCTAGTGTATATTGCCATTTTTATAAAATATATTTTATTTTTAATTAATTTGTTTTCATCTTCGTCGATGTAAACACCTTGTATAGTATTTTTTTCCAAAAATTTATATTAAACCCCGGTTAAAAGAATGCCACTTTGTAGCGACTAACTAATGTTTCACAACTTGCTAACGCGTGTATTTGCGTCATCGATTATTATTCACTTTGTAACCGCTAATTAAACTTAATAAACACATTTTTCTAATTAGCGAAATAAAATCGTGTAACGTAACAACTTTCTAAATATATTTTATTTGCTTTAATTGTAAAATGGATATTTGTGTTCGTAAACCGTGAAGAAGAGAGGGATTAAAAATTATTACCTATATTAACGAAATAAACTATATTGTCTGTTATTTAGAATTAGTAAAAACGTTCTAGATACAAAATATAACATACCGGGGTGTAAACGATATTAGGATCACCCCCATAACTTTGTCGTTTTTGAAGATGTCACTTTTAGAAGTTACGGGAATTGCAATAACAATTAAATATGAATTAATGCACATTAAACAGGTTATCTGGCACTTCCGGTGTTACTGGAAATGGCTACAAATTATAAATGGAGCATTCTGTATATTTCTACATTGAGTTATTCTCGTGAGTCAATCAGTGAGTGCAATAGTATCATTTTAGAGAAAATTTTCACCGCAAACATTTGTTATAAGCCATTTTACGTCGGCGTCTAGATATCCTTGACTGCTGAAAAATGTGTAATGAGTCATCTAGTGGCGAAAAAAGAAAATTTTAAGCAAAAACAATTTTTTTTTATTACATCATCAATGCAAAAAAACATGTACTAATGGTAAGTATTTGATGTAGGAACAAAATTATTTAACTAGTCTAATGATCTATAATACTTCTATTCAAAAAATAATTGTATCGGAAAATTCGTTTTTGAAATGTTTAAGTGGCTAAAAAAAGTCGGCGACTCAATGTCACAATTTTATTTACAGTATTTTTTTTATAGTGATTTTTTTTCCCAGAATGGTGTTATCGCACGTAGAATGACTGGTGAATTTAAATATGTAAAAATATGCAGGGTGTTCCATTTAAAATACATAGGTTATAGCCATTTCCGGTAAAACCGGAAGTGTTATATCGCCATTCCGGTAAAGCCGGAACTAATCTCTTTGATCTCTTCGAATGCGAATTGATTTATATTTACTTGTTATTGCAATTTCCAAAACTTAAAAGTGATATCTCAAAAAACAACAAACGTATTGGGATCATCCCAATATCGTTTCGGTATATGTAATATACCGGTAGATTCGGTATATTACATATACCGAAACCATCGCGATGGTACATAACATAATATCATTGAGACATTCATTCTTTGTCAAAGGGGAACGTTCCTCTGCCCCCTATCGGCACCCACGGTGCCGTTAGTCGTTAATGATAACCAGCACTAATTTAACGATATACTATTGTGAGGCTAACACCAAAACTTGCTGTAGAATAATGATGAAATTTTAATTGTCATACATCGCATAGAACTGTATTAGGGGAATTTACGACAACCCGAATTATAGTCCAGTCATTTTAGATTTATCTGCATTTCCCAGTGAGCTGGATTTTTGCATAGACTTTTATAAAAGCGTTATAAGTAACATGACAAAAATCGATATTGACATCGTGCTGGCGTTGTGAGATATTCAAGGTCAAAGATCGCGAAAATCAGTTTTTCGTGAAAATCTCGCTTCTTATTGATCGGAGGTCGATGAAGGTTATTATTAATATTGTAAATCATAAAATTGTCTAACAATATATGCTCTATACGTTTGTTTTGTAAAATTAGCCGTTTTCGTTGTAGAACGCGATGTACGAGGTCTGTTGAAAAAAAATCGGGAATTTTGTATTTTCGCGAGCTGTATTAGTCCGATTCGCGCGATTCTTTCGTTGTTGTGTTGGTAAACATCTCCGAAAAGTATTTGTACATTGTTAGCCATATCGGATGTTTAGTCTCTTATCAGCTGTCAAAAACGTTTCATGTGTTTTGGTACGATCGGCGATTTTCTATTTACTTAAAAACGACTCAGAAGATTTGCATTAAAATTTGCTATAAGAATGGAATAAAGTGCAGCAACGTCTTAGAAATATTAAATATTGCTTTTTGGTGAATCTGCTATGAATAAAACAAGAGTTTACGAGTGGTATAGGCGTTTCCAAGAAGGCCGTGAAGACGTTGAAGATTACGAGCTTCCTGGACGCCGTAGCACATCAACAACCGATGAAAACGTGGAAAAAGTGAAAAAAGTGATTATGAACGATCGCCGAATTACAATCAGAGAAGTCGCTAATGATGTTGGCATATAAATTGGCTCATGCCAAGAAATTTTTCCTGGTGTTTTGGGTATGAAACGTGTGGCAGCAAAATTTGTTTCAAGATTGTTGAATTTCGTACAAAACCAGCTGCGAACGGAAGTTGCTCAGGAGTCGCTAAATGAAGTCAACAACGACGCAAAATACTGAAACGTGTCATAACAGGTGACGAAACATGGGTTTACAGATATGACGTCGAAACTAAGGCTTAATCGTCCCAGTGGTGGGACGATTAAGGCATTCTGGATCGCCAAGACCAAAAAAAGCTCGACGAGTCCGGCCGAATGTGAAGAATTGAAGATGAGTTCTTGCCACAAATTAAATTATCAATAAGAAGTACAACCTACAAGTACAACGCCATTTGCATGAGGCAATTCGAGAAAATCGCCCGGATTTGTGGCGCAACAATTAATGGATTTTGCACCACGATGGATGCCTGTTCGTGAATTTTTGGCCAAAACAACACTAATGACGCCCCAGCCTCCATATTCGCCAGATATGGCTCCGTCTGACTTTTTTCTCTTCCCAAAAATAAAGAAAACCCTAGGGCCGTCGTCTTGCAAGCATATATGAGATTAAGAGCACATCGCTGAGATAGCTAAACACTTCCAAAGATCAAGTTCCAGAATTATTTCGACGATTGGAAGAGGCGTTGGCATAAGTGTATAATATCTAATGTGGATTATTTTGAAGGGGATAATATTGATGTAGACGAATAAATAAAATTATTTCCATAATAAACGAAAATTCTCATTATATTTTGAACACACCTCGTATACTATAATTTTTATAATACCCTTGTATACTATATTTTTTATAATTCCCTGCATTGGCCTCCGATCAATAGGAAGTGAGATTTTTACGAAAAAAAAAGTCATGACTTTTGACCTTGAATATCTCACAACCCCGGCACGATATCAATGTCGATTTTTGACATTTTCTTTATAGCGCTATAACGAAGGTCTATACAAAAATCCAGTTCACTGGGAAGTTTTCCGCAAACTGGCCTATTTTCGATCTAAGATGTTCGGGCTATATTATCAGTATCGTGGTTTGGCGTCGGTGGTAAACTATAAAAGCACGTTGCAGTTTTTCAGGTAGACCTGCGGGGGTCAATGATCAGATCAGGCACGAGTATAACAGCTCGACGATAACGTAGCTCACGTGTTTTATGACCCAAGGGGAAGAAGATCCGTCGAGGGAGGTCTCCGTATACAGACACGCGTGGAACCTTGTAACGATGTCAGGGGATTTTTCATTGCGACCCTTATTCTCGGAAGCCTCTGAATGCATCGCAAAAGAGAAGGGAATTTCTTGTTGGCGTCGGCATTGAATGAGATTCGGTTTCACATTTTGTTTAGAAATAGCTTCGCCGAATTTGTGAAATTTTCTATTGAGGAAACATATACCTACAGAGCTTTTCAGTGATATGGCTTTCGATGGGCCGCATGGAGTTGTATCAGGTAATATTATTATGTCCTTCTGAACTAAGGCTGTTAAGTACTCCAGCGATTTTTTCTTCACCTTTTCTACGTCCTCATTAAACTTTCCTATATCTTCAGTCTTGGGAATAAATGCAATTTGTGTCCATTGCAAGCGCTGCCATCGACTTCTTTACCCACACCCCGTACTCTGCACATAGCGAATAATACTTTATGTAAGGTTGGCCACCAGGGGCTGGAGTGGTGCACCTAAATTTTCCATACCTATGTGCCCCCTCGAAACAATAATTGACATATTTCAGAACTTTGTTCATAAAAAACAAGAACCCAATTATTCGAGGTGGGCTATTTTCAAAGAATCATCATGTACCTACGATAGATATATTTCATACCACT
Organism: Rosalia funebris; assembly: GCA_037954035.1. Taxonomy (NCBI): domain Eukaryota; kingdom Metazoa; phylum Arthropoda; class Insecta; order Coleoptera; family Cerambycidae; genus Rosalia; species Rosalia funebris. The sequence goes on from JAZFAV010000022.1 coordinate 15,700,610, forward strand.
AGGCGACATTACTGTGTGTTGAAAGTAAGGGGGCCCATGCATTGTCGAACAAATTGCGCAGCAACGCGATGCGCAACGTTGCGTTGCACACTTGCATCATTCATACACTTGGTTAAATTTTGTTCAAACTTTAGTTATAAGTTGTTTGTTGACGATAGATGTCGCTCTTAATTTTCCATACTTCAGGTAAATCCTTGTATATTGCAATAAATTCTCTCCAATATTCTCTATTCTGAATAGTCGTCATGATGGGAAGTGAACCGTTCTACCAAGAAAACCGGCCGATAACCGAAAAATATTGCGCAACGAAGCGCTACACACATATACACAACGCGTTGCGCAAAAGTTTCCGTTGTACGAAAGATTTCAAACATTTTTGAAACTGGTCAAACATTTGTGCAACGCATTAAACACTGCCATACATTGGCAAATTATTGCGCAATGTATGGGCTCCTTAAGATATGCATATAACTTCAAACGTTGACGCCTCGCGGTGTCTTAAATTATCGTTACCAGTAATCTTTTCAACGATGTCTAGTTTTTATTGGATTTAAACCAGTAACGGATCGGTTTTTTCACATGCGTACTAGATTCGACGGGAATAAATATATTTTATCGAGAGGTTTCCTTAATTACTTGCAACATCTGTCTTCTACAGCAAACCTGGGATATATTATATAAACAAAAAAACAAAATAACATACGAGCCCAAAATCACAAGAGTTCGCCCGTACTGACTTTTTAGTTAAATGAGCTATAAACGTTTTAACACAAGAAGACTATTATGAACATTCTCATTCCTAATGCCAAAAGTAGGGCCAATTTGAGTAATTCTTATATTAGTATTTAACAAAAACATTGCCTTCGAAAATATAATTTGTGCTTAAATGTCTGATTTGAGTAAATTTCGCCACCGAAGTCGAAGTGTAATCATTGGCGTCAAACCATTATTTTGTATGAAACTAGATCACGATGCCTCTGCCGATGGTGTTTTGTGTCTTGTAAACGACCTTGTTAACAGTTTGAGTCGAAATGGCGCGTGGAAAAGCCTTATCGCAAGCTTCACGGAAAGTTTTGATAAAACTGCAACCATCAGGGCAAAAGTGCCTGTTAGATTGCAAAAGAATTAGATTTGTCTCGTTATACTGTTAGAGACATTGTGCGTTTGTATAGTTACGGGATCCACAGTCGCAAAGGACGTGTTCGTAGAAAAACCGCAGTGACTGCTGCAGAATTAAGAATTTTGGGACGCATGATAAATAAAAACCGTCGTGCCAATTGCAGTGCTCTAACAGTTCTATGGAATGAAGCGACAGACAGGCAGTATTCTAAATCGACTTGTACGAGGGCACTGAAGAAAATTGGATTCAATTTTTATAAGGTAATTTTGGTTTTATGCTTCAATGCATGCATGTAACTCTTCTCGTTATTATGCAAAAGAAATAGGTGTTTTTCTTTTCTCACTCAAAATCAGAAGAAAAATCGCTTACTATGGGCCAAAATACATAAAAACTGGACTGTGGAGCAGTGGAGGTCGGTTATTTGGAGCGACGAATCAAAATTTAAGCTTTGTGTAGGATATTCGTGGAGTAGGGTGATTTGAACGAAAACCTGTCTTCTTCATCTGGCTTACAACAAAGACTGTCTTTGGCAAAACGTGAATTCCCGCTTCAATTATGGTGTGGAGATGTATGTCCGCCAATGGCGTTGGTAGGCTTCACTCTATTGAAGGCACCGTAAACGCAGAAAAATACATAGTCATTTTAAATCAGTGCCGTCTTCCATCAATCGAGCTAACCGGGAATTTCTCTTCCAACAAGATGGCGCGGCTTGGCATACAGCCAAACGTGTGAAATCCTGGATGTCGGAAAACGATATTTCCGTCCTAAGTTGGCCCTGAGTAGTCCTGATCTTTCTCCAATCGAGACATTATAGCATCGAATGAAAAAAGAATTGCGTAATCGTCCGGCTAAAATACTTCAATCATTGCGACATCGTCCCCAAGAAATATGGGACTCTTTTTCTTTAGAAGACTGCCGGAGTCTTGTAGACACCATGCTTAGGCGTATAAATGCTGATTTGAAAAATACAGGTGACGTAACACAGTGATAATGTACAACTCAGTGTAAACTAGGTATTGAGATTTAATTACCTCATGTTTTTATGCTTTCTTTTGTCACTAGTTTTCTTGTTATTGCGAATAAACGTGTACAGTTCTTATATTTCTCAAGTACAAATAAATTGTGTTGTATTTATTAGCGTAGTTTATTCCTACCTTACCGCTTGTGCTGCGTGGACGTGAAAATATCTAACGGGCGAACTCATGTGATTTTGGGCTCGTATATCGTTTATTATATGTACATATGCAGTAATATTTTTACCACATCCTGATGATTAAGCGAATTTTCTTCGGGACGTGTTAAAAACCGCATACATGTCTCATGGTGTATAATAAACACTTTTTTTTTTCTAACGGTCTGAAGTCACCCACACTAGTCGTGATTGGCTTGAAGACAAAGACATTGTAACCTAAAACTTTAGTTCCCCGCTAGAAAAATTCCTTGTACGGTTATTGTTGATGGGGGACCGAATACTTTATAAATATGTAAATCGGTCGTCAAATTTTCATATACAGGCTTATGAAAGTTCGAATTCCTTATAAGAAATGGATTTTTTTTTCCGGTAGGTTTTATTTTTGTGGAAATGTAGTGACGCATTAAACTGGCGCATTAACAAGGATAATGAGTGTGCCTCGATAGCTCAGCGGTCAGAGCAACCAACCGGAAATTGGGAGAGCCGGGTTCGATTGCCGGTCAAGGCATAAGCACTCTTTATCCTTGCTATCGCCAAGGAAATAACAGTTTTTCTGACGCACCTTTCTACGAGTACATTATCTCGTTATTATATAGAGGGTTTCAGGATAGTTTATGGCATAACTGTATACATACATATAGTTTATTTCATCTCTATTTGCCGAATAAAAAATCCCAAACGGCTCTTATCTCATACCGTGGCTTGTTTTTATGGCTGCGCCCAGGTAAACTGTTCCGTTTATCGGCAAGATCAGAGAGTTTTTTATTTAGCAAATAGCGATGAAATGAATAGTATATCCATATGACAGATACTAAGCAATACAAAAGAAAAAACTAAATCGTCCTACAAAGTAAATTAACGAAATTGTAGTTTTGATCTTAGATTGATTTAATCGGTGTTTCGATTATATTATTCATTTATCCGTAGGAAGTTGCTGGTGGTCAGTTGAAGACAACCCCTATAGGGATTGTTTTGAAAATAAAAATTGACGTCTTCGAGGATTTGTTCTAAATATCGTCGGTTTTAATTTCATGAATTTTATTCCGCATTTTTGCATCAATACAGTAGGATATGGCTGTATTGATGTCATGATGTCAACAGTTACAGCAGTCTTTAAAAAACCAGTCAAGTTTGAACACGTCTGCTTTGCCCACCATGTCCCTACTGCAGTGCAGGCAACTCTACCGATTTTTCGGCACATCAATCGATTTTGGACTTGATGATTAGTTATATTGGGGGAATTACCAGATTATAAGTTTATAAGTTTATTTTCAAATTATGCAAAATTACGACTTTTTCCGAACAAAGTGTTTACGCCGAGGTTGTAAATGCACCTCCAGCAGCTTTATTACGTCACTTCTCTCGATAATAGTATGCTAAAAAGAAGGGCATAGCAGCTAAAAAGAAAAAATACACGTAGTTTTACAAGGTGGATTAGGAAGAAATTGGCGAGTTTAAGGGTTGGCTAACCAGTAGTCAATAAAAGGTTACAAATAAAGAGGTAAAAGGATTCCATAATTAAATATGAAAACCCAATACTTCGTCAAAAAAAGTTAAAAATTATACAGAAGCCAACAGAAGTTAACCTTCAATTACAAAATTTACTACCAATATCTCCTTTGTAAGAACGTTGGAAAATAATATTACAGATGGTATGTATATTTTATTAATTCTACTCTATGCTAAAATACGTCTATAACTATTGTTATAGATTCACTCATTTCAGAGATAACTCATTTACAACAGGACTAAAAACTACGGGCATTGTAAACTATGTAATTGGGACAGAAGGGTTTGTAATTTTGTGTCATGGCTTACGAAACACTAAATTTTCTCTCATAATGAATAAACCTGCAGATCTAAGCACAGTTAAGCATCTCTGCTTGGTGACAAGGTTTGTAAAAAACGAAATAATTCAAGATGCATTTTTTGCAGTTGTACTTCTGTCTGTCGCAGATGCTACCACTTTATACAATAACATTATGCATATATTTGCTAGAAATAATATCCCATATAAAACAACTCTAATGGCGGCAAATGTTATGGTGGGTAAACATCTGTAACATACCTATATAAATAAATTTTTGCAAAAACATGGGTTGATTTTTAATCTTCCTAAATTTACCGAATCATATCCGTGCGATCTCCCGATTCCCCAAGCCACAGCTTGGCAGCACTGCTCTACCGTTAGTCTGTGACGAACAATTACACAGACCCACAAAAATAAAAGTGTGCTAAGGAATACCATACTTATTTTTTGCATTTTTTACAACACGAATCTAAAGATCAAATTTCTAAGTTTGAAGGATCAAACTTCTAAGAAATACCATAAAAACTGATAAAAACCTTAACGTAGCAATTTTTCTAATAGTACTATTCTTGTAAAAGTAAATTTGTGCTCAAGATCAAAACTATGTCGTTATAAAAGTTTCTTCGCCACATAGAAGCCAGCATATCATGAAATTCATGGTTTCTAAAGCTATTTGTTTTTGGAAATTTGGAAATATAAAGAATTCGTTTCAACTATGAGTTATCAAGAAAAGACATCATGGTTGAGTTCTGAAGAAGTGTCAACTAAATAGGCAATAAAAAAGATGCTGATTACAGAAACGTTCTAACAAATATCGGTTTTTATGTTTTTTCTTGGAAGTTTGATCAGTAAATTTCTGACTTTAGATTCGTGTTCAGCGGAAAAATACAAAAAATAAGAATGTTTATTCCTTAGCACACACAACTTTTATTGTTTTGTGGCCCTATGTTATTTATCTACAAGCTTTAGTTTTCAAGCGAGCACAAAAAGTTAAACATCGATCAAGAAATAACAACGTTACAGGCAGAAATGAAATTCCGTCTTTTTACCATTTACCGATTGTGTTTCTTTGCCCTCCGATCAGCTGTGAACCGTCGTATTGCTACATCAGCTGCTACTGCCCCATTTATACTCCGTTAGGGATTCGTTACGCAGAAATGCTTGTTTGAATTGTTTCCGCTCGGGATCATAAACCGTCGAGATTTGCCACACGAACAGTCTTTACCGGAATCTACTATGCGGATTTCTTGCAGCCTCGCAGTTCATCCGGAATCCCCGGAAATCTGGTACAACCGGCAACGCCGCATGCGGCTCGCGTGTGGAGAACGGGCCACGGTACCGCTAATCTAACCACTTTGCAGCGCCGAGCAGTCAGTCTGATATCTTGCCCGGCAGACTAGGAATCGCTGGCTCGCACCGCGCAACAGGTGACATGTGTCATTGAGCGAAAAAGTCGAACGTCGTTGTTGTCGTTGTCGTCGGCGGCGGCTCTCAGGGGTTACCGCGATTCCAGCCCTAGGCTTGCGTCTCCGGAGTGCACCGTTGGTGAATATCAGGGACGGCCCGCGGCTACGAGGTGGTGTAAAATAGTGTTGTTTGTCGCTTTGGGTGGTGCAGTTCTCGGTGTCGCCCATCGGTGTTGTGTGCTGGTGATATGTGACGGGGGCGGCGGCACCCTCGAATGTCTCCCTATAGCCGGTACCGGCCGCTGCCGGGCTCTGACGGATTGGCGGTCTTGCAAACCCAGCCAGGATGTCGGCCCTCGCCCACCAGCGCCTGTAGGTTCCTCAGGTGGATAGCCAAGTTGAGTCCACAGCCGGTGAATAAACAAGGATTAGGTGAGGGATGATTTTTTTGTCGGGGTGTCTTTAGGAGGTGCAGGGTTGGCAAATTTGGACGTTTTTATAGCGGATCTATCTCGCTAAGATTAAGATCGTTCACCGTTCTCACAATATCATCTGGTGTTCCGCAGGGGGTCAATTGTTGGACCCTTTTTATTCATAAACTACACACAGTAAATCTTGTTAAAGAAGTTCATATTGCAAAGTACACTTATATGCTTTGACATGCATCTGTACCATTCTTTTCGATGTAACAAGGACACTGAAACTTGAAATAGCCTACATAAGGATGTTGACAACAATATACAATGGTTAAAGTGTAATGCCTTGGGTATAACCTTAAAAAAACTTCAATTTTGGTCTTTAGTCCAATCAAATCTATACTGAAAGTGGCTGAGATATTAATTAAGGCAAATAATAAGAGATAGGAAAAAAACGATGCATTTTCGATGTCTCTTCATTTAGACATATTCATTAGCAAAAATCCAAATTTTCTTAACGTCTTTTGATTTCGAGTTAAACGAAATCGATTCTTAGTACATGTCGGTAATCTTCCTTGCCTGTTTAGGTTCCTTGTTTGGAAATATCGATAAACACGTAGATCACAACATAATTTGTATGTTTTTGACGAAGTTCTTGAGGCACTTTCTTGAATAGGGTACAGTAGCGTCCACCAATTTTGAATAGGGTTAAAAAATTTCGAGTTATGACGTAGTTATATTTTTCAAATGAATATCGAAGGTTTTTACGTAAAAAAGTTATTCTTATCACACATCGCGTGCACTATTTTCGAGTGAAATCGATTTGAACATTGCAGAATAATTTAAGCAACTATTAGAAATTTATTATTAGAAGGCAAAATAAAATATTGAAACGCCGAATGTAAATTAACTAAAAAATAATAAATTTTAATACAATAATCTTGATGTGGGTTGGATTCCCATATCAGTCGGCTGGGTGTGTCCGTGTGACTATGCGGGGGTTAGGTGGAAGCTAGCTCTGAGCCAAAGTTCGCCGTCGGAAAAGTACAGACAATTAAATAAATAAATCATCATCATCATGAGGTCATCAGTCCTAAGACTGGTTGGACGCTAACCTCCAGCTTCTCCTAAATAAATAAATAAGTAAATAAAATTAGAAAAGAATAATAATAATTGGAGGAAATAAGATAACATTAATTTTAAAAATGTTCGTTATGTATTCTTGCTACGCCTCAGTGCTTAAAAATATGATAGTGATAAACATTAAATACAAATAGTTTCTTTAAATTAAATATAAATTGATATCAAATTAAATATAAATTGTTTCGTATTATTATGATTACCAATTTGTTGTCTTATTTAAATATGCTCCCATTTAATTTTTCGTACGCCTCTGTCATCGTCTTCCCATTAGTTGGTTTTTCATTATTTTGAGAGAGGACCTAGAGGGCCATTCCACAACAGGAACATTATGTTCTGTAAACCAAGCTTTGACAGTTCTTGCTGTGTGACACGCAGCACCATCCTGCCGAAAATGTATTATGCGTTAGTGCCTTGACATATTGGAATTGGTATTGTCAAAATTTGTTTATATTTTTCTGCTGTCACAGTACCATCTACGAAATGCAATTTTTCTGCGCCCATACCACTCATACGGATCATAAGAGACGCAGGGATCTTCACTTTCCTAACCAAACAGTCAGAATGATAAATTTCCTGTGGGGTTCGTAACACACGTATTCTGGTATCACCCAAACAGATTTCAAATTTGGATTCGTCACTCCAAATTACCTGGTGCCATTGTTGTAAAGTTCAGTGCTTATGTTCTCTGCTATGTTTTAATTAATTTTAAATTAATTATTCGTCGCTTTTTGACCTACCTTTTTAAGCCAACCTGTATATATAATTAATTACATATTATGATCAGTATTATCAGAGTCAGTATTATTAAATACGTTTTAAATGTATTATGTTGTAATCTTGATAATTTAACGTAGCGTTTTTGCACAAGTTTTTACAAGCCATAATTATATTTATATAGATTTATTTTTTATTCGCAATAATTTGAAATCTCGATTGTAGAATGGAAAGAAACGCACGGCTTGTTTGCAATGGGGCCTTCGAACAGTCGTTTGAAGGTCGAATTTCACTTTCCGTGAAATTTATTTCCTAAAATCTATAAATATATTTTGCATAAAGTTGCCTCCGTTTCTGTTTATAGTTGACTTTTTATCGCGGATTTAACAAATAGCGCGGTTTCGAGTATGGAAATTTTTACAAGAATTAATTGCGTGCTTTCTAACTCGCATTCAGTGCAACTGAATAACTAAATTACATTATCTCGATCACTGTTCTTTTTATGTAAATTTCTGTGGCGATTAAATCTAACCTTGTTTATTGTCAATGATTTTTTGTTAATGGTGTAACCTGTGACGTTCGTAAATGTAATTTTTTACATAATTAATTGAGTGATTGTCTATGCATTAATTTTAAAAACATTCGAGCTTACTGCCACGAATGATATACGTATACATATATTGTACTTAAAGTGTCATTTTTAAAGTTTTTTGAACTATTGGAAATCCGTTGGCAATGAATGTTTACACGGCATTTGGCACAATTTTAAAATTGTGCTTTTAATAAATGACTGAAATTAACGTTTTTCACTGAGGTTTGCCAAGTAAATTACGACTACATTAGTCAGAGGTTCATGTTTATGATATTTATAAACTATTAGTGCTTAATATTTATGATTTATAATACACTAATCAAAAAAATTTAAGGGAACAAAAAAAATATTCGGAAACATTTTCAGTTATTTTCTAAAGGCTGTAACGTTATGAAAAATTGTCTTATCGAGAGGAAAAAGAAATAGTTTGAAGCTTAACAATCTTTAGTTTAGAAATCTTATTGGATTCTAGGGATTATAATAAGCTTAAAAATCCCGCAACATTAGTCTTTTCCTGAATATTTGCAAAGCGGCGATAAGTTATTTAAAAAGCCAGAAAAAATTTGGTACCTTTTTCAAATTAATAGCGAGGGTAAAAAAATTGTGCTCAAAAACGACAATTGTCATTTAAATATGGTTTAATCCAGTTTTCAAAATCATCCTTCGATTCGCTGTACGATAATTAGTTGTTGTGGTATCGATAACATAGTCCAACAAAGATTTTATGATCGGACTTTTTGACTTTTTGGCTTTTTTTTTCTCGAGGGAAAAATCTTCAAAAGACACCTGGCCTCTGGTGTTGTTATTGTTTGGCCAGGTAGTGTCGGATTCGTATACGCCTACCGACTATAAACCACCCGCTATCCTATCAGTGTAATGTCAAAGAAGAACCGCTCTCGCTTATCTTCAGCATATCAATCAGGATACTTATTCATTCCCCACTTCTCTTTCCTCCTTCTCTTTTTCCTTCATGATGGTCGTTACCATCTGCTCCACTATCTGACTTGATCTGCTATCTGACTTTTTGGCTTAATTACATACTGTGAACCACAGAAACACTCTTTTTTTTTGTTTCCATCACGCACCAGTATTTGTAAATGTACATTGTACAATAATTTGTAAAGGGTGGTATAACCAAAATGCACGATGTTAATTGTAAATAAAACAAAAAGTTTTCAGAGAATTATCTTAATATTTTTTATTATTATAGAAGGATCTATGACAATTATGTGTGAAACAAAATATCGGCCAAATGCTCGCCACGGCTTCGGTGGCATACCTCTATCCGATGGTCCATATTTTCAATGACTGAGACATAATTGAGGTTCAATGTCGTTAATGTGCCGAATTATCTCATCCTTTAGCTCTTGAATTGTTCTTGGCTTATTGACGTACACTTTTTCTTTTAAATATCCCCAGAGAAAGAAGTCCAACAGTGTCAAATCACATGATCGTGGCGGCCAATTAACATCGCCACGACGTGAGATTGGCCATTGAATTTCTCACGCAAAAGTGCCATTGTTTCGTTGGCTGTGTGGCAAGTGGCACCATCCTGTTGGAACCACATATCGTCCAGGTCCATATCCTCAATTTCTGGCCACAATTGTTGGGCACGACGACGAGTCGAGGTTGACGGCTCTTCTGCTACACTATCGCGAACAGCAGCAATGTTTTCCACAGAACGAACTGGGCGAGCATGCACAGGTGTTTTCACATTTCCTACATACCCGGTTTGCTGAAATTTGCGCACAATTCTCCCGATTGTGGACACATTTGGTCGATTATGCTGACCAAAAAAGTCACGAAGTGCACGAAATGCATTTTGATTTGAACGCCCATTTTCGTAAAAGGCTTCAACAATCTTAACGCGCTGCTCAATTGTGTACCTCTCCATGGTTGAATTTGTCAAACACTGAAACAAAGAAATGTCAAATTAAGTTGGGCAAAAATCTTGACGTTAAGATGTGACTCACAATTAACATCGTGCATTATGGTTGGACCACCCTTTAGTTTTTAACGCCCAGGTTCTATAAAATTAAATTTCGCCTCAATCTTTGCGACGCCCCTGTGTTTAATCAGTTTGAAACGTACACACAAGTGTGGGGGATTTACCGAAACAGAGTTGGCCGGTGGGGATATTCCGGTTTTATACTATTCGGGTATTTACATAGTCGCTGTAGTACGTTTTTAATGTGTGTACGTTTACTCGTGACATCGCGTCGTGTGCTTTTATTTTGCTGTAAAAAGGCCTAGAAGTTGTAAAAATACACCAAATATATTTTGTCACCAAATATATTTTGTTATAAACTTAACACCTGGTTCAAAAAACGTTATTTATGCAAAAATGGGAATTGTTTTAAGTACTTATGTGGCAAATTTCCAGCATTTTCTGAAACAAAATTAAAGGAAGGCATTTTCGTAGGACCGCAAATAAGAACATTAATGCAGGACCGATGGTTTGAAGAAACAATGACAGAAATCTGAAAAGAATCTTGGATATGCTTTAAAAATATAACAGAATTTTTTTTAGGAAATATAAACATTCGCAGCATGAGGAAATTGTCAACAAAATGCTGGATAAGTTTAAGGAACTTGGTTATAATATGAGCATAAAAATTCATTTTCTGCGTGCTCATCTGGACTACTTTCCAGAAAATATTGGTGCTGTTAGTGAGGAACAAGGTGAATGGTTCCATCAAGACATAAAGGAGATGGAAAAGAGGTACCAGGATCGATGAGATGGGGTGGTGATGCTAAAAAGAGAACACCCAACGAATGATTACACAAGAAAAACTACAAAACGAAGTTTTTTTGTTAAGAAGGGAGATATTTTTAAAGAAAAAAAGAAATTAGAGACTCAAAACTATTTGTGCTGTTGCTTTTTAGTGTGTTTTTTAAAGTTTCTTAAATATAATGTTTATTAAAATGTAATTTTTCCTTTAGTTTTTAATTTATTCTGATTATTCAGTTGATCAAAAACCTTACGTTAGGGGCGAATACGGAAGGTAGATATGAAATCAGCGTAAATAACTCACTTATAATCACTTAGCAAACCCAAATCAACTTTCAAAATGTCAAAATTTGTAGCCTTTGTAATCCAAGACAAAAGCGTCATTTTTGATTAAGCCACCGATATCTCAGTAACAAATGATGGTTCGGAGTTCGCTAAAAAAATTAAATTAAATCTGAATAAACAGACTCACCGGCCTTTGTATTGATTTAGTCTGTTAAAATGTTCTGAGTTTGTGGACGCTCGTAAAAAAATTTGGAAAACGTTTGCGTCGAGATATTTCTTTGGATTGTGCAGTAATCATAGCTCAAAAAAATTATTTTATCTAGCAAATTTCAGAATTACAAATTTCAAGCTTTAAAATGGTTTTTTTTCCATCTCGATACGACCATTTTTCATAAAGTTACAGCTTTTAAAAAATTACTGAAAATTTTTCCGACTTTTTTGTTCTCTTAATTTTTTTGAGTAATGCAATTAATTGATTTATATAAAATTTTAATTAAAACATATGAAATTATTAATTTATGTAAACCATTCGTAAGGTTTGGTGGTTGTTGTAGCTGTTGGGGAAATATCTTGCACATAACAAAATTAAACAATATTGAAACCTGTAGGACGGTTGATGGAATAAGAGGAGTTTTTGGAGTTCTTAAAAATTAAATTGTATATACAGGATTTCAGGATAGTTCCTGACGCAATTTTATATGAACATCCCGCAGATTCTAAGTAATACAAAAAATAACTAAAGCACTCCATGAAATAAAAAATGTTGTAATTGAAACCCTTCTATATTTCGTCTACGCCAATGGTAGACTTTACTCGTTAGGTAACACCGGTTTGCGGACTATGTAAATGAAAATAGTCTATATTTGTTTCAAAATAGTAACAGTCTTAACGTCGATTAAATTAGTCTGGGAGATTAAAAATACAAGCCCTTAACCAATTTTAAACATGCTAGCAATTCGAGCATGTTTTACAATCAAGCCTTTGTTTTACAATATGAGAGCACGACGGAGACGTTTTTTCTGTTGACGAAAAAAAAAATAACGCTGCGAAAATATAATAATTTGAAGTGTGTACTTCACACACTTTATAAGCAGTACTTCTACTATTTTTACATAAGGTTTTACTTATTTCTGGTGACAGTAATGGTCGTTGAGATCTGTCGCTTTGAGAGCACCTTAAATTAGACTTAAATTTTCGGGTAAACCATTTTAATTGCCAGTTTGTCGCTACCGAACGGGGATTTGAGTCGCACTAATTCCGTGAGGAAAAAATCGTAATTTACACACAATTGTAATCCCCGCCGTGATCTTGATAACTGGTCTAAAATTGTTTTGAATTCTAACACGCCTGAAACCGTTACGAAAACTGGCGAGATCTTTTTCTTGATCTCGTATCTTATTGCATCAAGATATATCAGGTCTGTTGGCTTTAGCAAAATGGGTCAATGTATACTTTATATCCATTACACAGCCGACTCTGGAAGCGCATAATAAGCGAGATAACAATATGTATTTATGCACGGCACACGTATATGCGAACGAATACTATGTATGTATAAATAAATTCCTAGTTCCCACAGAGCCTGTATTTTTAACGGACAATAAGCAGCAACGGTATTATTTCCATTCAATATTATTTTGATATGCCTATGTATGTAATTTCCATTATATCGTATTTGTGTCAAAGCCCTACCATAAAATTGCCCGCGTCAATACGTCCACATTTTCGCTGTACACTGTCTGAAATGTGGTGTAAATTTTATACCAATTTCACACCAAATGGGGTATACATAACGTGACTGTCCCTCTTTTCGCTACTCCGTCCCGGTGTCCCCGGAGAAAGCTTCGGGACGCCGAATTGTCCCGTTTTCACTTAGAGAACGGGCATCATCATCATTAGGTCATCAGTCCTAAGACTGGTTGGACGCTAACCTCCAGCTTCTCCTATCTTGTGCTAACCTACGCATTTCGCTAATTGTGCTACAACCTAAATCCCTTACTATTTGCGAGCAGTAGTCTAATCTAGGCCTACTTCTGCCTTTCTTCACTCCTATTTCTGCCTCCAAAATATCGCGGACTATTCCCCCATGTCTCAGCAAGTGGCCTACCATTCTATCTCTTCTCTTCTTTAAGTTTTTCCACATACTCCTTTTCTCGCCGACTTTCTCCAATACTTCTTCGTTTCTAACCCTATCAGTCCATGGTATTTATCATTCTTCGGTAACACCACATCTCAAAAGCTTCTAATTTCTTCCTACTTGCTTCCCCTACCGTCCAGGTTTCGCAACCGTATAGTGCCGTGCTCCATACATACGTTTTCAAAAATCTCTTCTTTGTTTCTAAATTTATTACCCCCGAGCATAAAAGTGCTTTCTTTTTGTTAAAAGCTACTTGACCCTGCGCTATTCTTTGTTTTATGTCTTTATCGCTTCTTCCATCCCAATTTATTTTACTTCCTAAATAAGTGAAGTCTTTAACTTCCTCCAATCTTTCATTATTAATTTGTACTTTCGTTTTTGCTCTGCTCTCGCGCCCTCTACACACAACACTTTAGTTTTGTTTTTATTCACCCTCATTCCGTATTCCTCTGTCAACACTGCCTCCATTTCGTTCAATGCTGATTCTAGTTCCTCCTTACTAGATGCTAATACTGCTATATCATCCGCGAATCTCAGCATTTTTAGTTTCTGTCCCTGTACTTTAATCCCGAAATCCACTCTATCTTTTACCACATTAATCGCTTCTTCGATGTACAGATTAAAAATTAGTGGTGATAGCGTACATCCTTGTCTTACTCCTTTCCTAATACTTACTTCCCTTTCCTCCCCTTCTACTTCTATAACAGCAGTTTGCTCTATGTATAGATTGTGTACTACTCTCCTATCTCTATACTTCATTCAATCAAAGTTCTCGCATTTGTCGGCTCCTCTCTTTTTCGGTATAGTAACGATAATGTTCCTCTTATAATCCTCCGGCATCTCGCCCGTTTCGTATATGTATTTTACCAGTTCAAACATCCTATTTACTACTTTCTGTCCCGCACATTTCAAAATTTCCGCCTGTATTTTATCTACACCCGGCGCTCTATTATTCTTTAGCCCCCTTAGAGAACGGGCAACACTCATAAATATTCAAAATCTTTAATGCATATGAAGGAATACAGGTAAAAATTTTAGATCTCCAAGATCAACTTGGTGAAAGTTCAGATATTGTTAATTGCTTAATACAAGTATTGAGAGAAAATAAATTGTCTACAAAAATTGTGGCATTTTGTGGCGACATCAACTCTAATTTCGGTGAAGTAGCTAGCTAGGCGAGGAGTACACAAAATTAAAATCATCTCTCGAAAAACCGTTAATAGGTATCTCGGATGCGGAGCCCATATCATTCACAACGCAATCAAATTAGCGGCAGACCGTCTACCTGTAGACTTCTAATGTAGGTACAATAGTAAATATTTATTCGTTTTTTTTTATAATTACATGGTTCAAGTTGAAGCACTAAATGAGTTTTGCAGCAAAACTGACACCGAATATCGAAAGATGTTGGGCTTATAGCAAGACCAGGTGGCTTGCACTAATGCCTGCCATCGAAAGAGTTTTGAAAATGTACGAGCCATTGAAAACATATTACTTGAGCATCGAAAAACGTCTTATTATATTAAATAACTTTTTTGAAAACCCGATGTCAGAAGTATGGCTTTATTTCATGCACGCTCAGTCGGCAAGTTCTTATAGAGCTGTGTTAAGAATTTAAGGGCAGAATTTAGCTGAAAAACAGACTACTCAGTTTCTACCACGTACAGTTCGTAGTTTGTTCAAAAAATTGAAAGATAGCTTTGATATTGACGAAGAGCCTGTGAAAACTATAGCTACAGAATTTTACAATGGACTGCTTTTAATAAATACCACTGGTGTTAAGTTTTATATCAGAAATTGTGAAATTTTACACCACTCTCGATCGATTTAAATATGTATTATCTTAATTATCTTATCGATTTTGAAGTCTGTAATAACTTTACTTGTTTTTTTAGAACAAAGTCAGTTTAACAAAGAGTAAAATAAACACTTATTGTCTTCCAAGTTTGACAAAAAAAAAAAAAAAAACTCATGTAAAGAAGGTCGTTTAATGGAGTTTTTGCGTATTTTGCTGCGCCAAGGTGAAACGTGTTGTATAATTGTTATATAAAAAGCGCTGTTGTATAGAATAACGATGAAGTAAACGAGTTTATTTGTTTGTTAATCTCTCCATTTTTATCAACCGAGTGCAACTTCCGCAAGGCATTTATTTAGGTTAGCATTTCGCAGAAGATGCAATGAATGAATTGTTGTTCTGCGTAAGGTATATTATATACGCGGTAGCACTAAATAGTTAATACAAATAATTTTAAGCACATATAAATGTGATGAGATAATTTCGCACGGTGTTCATAATATTCTTGGAAATATTTTTTTAAATATCCTGAAATTGTTCACATTTTTTCTTTGAGTTTTGATGTTCTCATAGTATGGTTTAAATTACAGCCCCCTATTTGTTAACAAAAATGAATTCTTTACAGTTTTCCGAGTACAATGGTGCCCTATATTAGGACTATATTATTATTTTCTATTTACCATTTAAAAAATTGGATCTTAAGAGGATGCTGTCGTGAAAAATTGCGATATATGGTGCTGTATTCGATTTTCGTTAAGTTTTGCATAGAAAACTAGTTTTTTCAATTTGTAATGACTTAAAATTGACTATATTCATTATATTTAAGGACTCAATAGCAAGTAGCGATGTTTAAAATATTTTTTATGGCCAATATTTTGTAACGACCAATCTTATTTATAACTGTCTGAAATGTTTTGTGCAAATATTTGGTATAAATTAATTTAAAACTTGAGGAAAGTCTAACTTGGGAAATAAATGTGTCAAAAAAGAGCCAAATCATGACATAGCCCAAGTAAACATTGTTTGGATTGGTAATAGAAAGTTTTCGCTATTTTTTGTGATAAGTACAAATTAAAAACCAGAAATATTATAGAACTAATACCAAGGTTTTCTTTCAGACTTTATGTACAATTTATTTAAAAAAACAGTGTTTCTAAATAAAGCTAATTATTTATTTATACTCCAAATAAAATAGACATGAAAAATAGATATAACACCGGTCTACAGCATTTTTGCGTATGGGACATATATACCTTATTGTTATTGCTTTTATAGCTAGAAATAAGAACAAGAACAAAAAATAGTTCTGTATTAGATTTTGCGTGAAAAAAATGCAAAAAACCAAATAAATAAAAATACATCAAATCTGTACAGAAATGATTTATTAAAAAATAACGAACGTCCATTTATGATTTATTTGTCTTAAAATAGAGTCCAAATGTTTAAAAATGAACAGTTTAGCTTTTCCTGTCATGTTCAACAGAAATTTCTCTTATCAACCCCCAAATATAATCCCCCATCATGCTTTCAGTGTACTGGCCTTGGCAACGTCTTTCAAATTCTATTATGTCTTGATGGAACCGTTCCCCTTGTTCTTCCGAATAAGCTCTCATATTATCCTTAAATTTATCCAAATGAGAATGTAACATGTGCATCTTTAGAGACATGCTACATCCGATGATACAAAAATTCGAAATCATAATCAGCTCGTCATAATTTTCAACTCTATGGTTTCCAAGGAAACCATGAACTGTCTTAAAACTGTTCCAGGCTTTTTTCTCCTCATTACTAAGTAACCGCGGGAAAATATCACAATCCGTAATTTTTTTTATTTGAGGGCCTACAAAGATACCAGCTTTAATTTTCGCCTCTGAAAGTTTTGGAAAAAACTCTTCAAATATTTGAAAGCTTCGGATTCACGATTAAGAGCCTTTACAAATTGTTTAATAAGACCCAATTTAATATGCAATGGCGGCATTAATATATTTTTAGGATCGACAATTGCTTCCTATTTAATATTGCATTTTCCTACTTCGTATTTTGTATGTTCAGGCCGATGTTTTTGGCGGTAGTGAGCTGCATCATTCCTAGTATCCTACAGGCAAAGATAACAGGATTATTTTGTATATCCACCTTGCATTCCACTTAAAAAACACACCATCTTGAAGTCTCCAATAACTTCCCATTTGTATTCCATATATTTAATTGCAGTTAATAGCATTTTAATACTCATAATATTCTTTGAGATGTACGGAATGTGCTAATGGAATAGATGGAAATTTGTTCCCATTGTGTAGTAGAACAGCTTTTAGACTTTTTGTTGAGCTGTCAATAAAAAGACGCCATTCAGTTGTATGAAAAGGAATATTAATTGCTTTAAATAAACCTTTCACATCATGACAAAAACAAAGTCCATCTTTCTTAGTGAAGAAACAAGAAAATTCTTCATGTCGTTTTCTTTGATAGGATATTCGAACATCAGAATCAAGTAAAATCCATTGTTTTAACCGCGATGCCAATAACTGCTTTACTTTTTACCAAAAAGTCTTATTAAGTCATTGAGATCTTCAGAGTTGATGAGGTGTGGTATTTTTGGTTCAGATTCAATACCGGAATGTATGGTATAACCTAATGAATGGTTCCATATAATAAAAAAAAAAAATGAAAATAAACTCACCATCCAGAATATATCTGCAAGAGTTAAATGACACATGTGGAGCCCATTTTTTGTCTTGATTTTTAACAGGTAGATTGAAGTAAGCTTGATAGGCTTCGCAAATCTTTAAATTTGTACTTAAATTATACTTTTTTTCTCTTACTTTAATAAATTCGCCGCAAATATAGCAAAACGAGTCAGCGTCTCGTTTACAACCTCTCGAAGCCATTTTGTACAGGTTGATACTGGTAAGAAATATCTAAAACACGTTATGCCTGTGTAATACGCAAACACATACTATTGTACACATATTAGCGACGCAAGAAACGCTACCCCCCACCCTCTTATTTCTCTTTCGACAGCGACAGCGCGAGATGACCGACATTAAATGGGCGCGAAAATCAAAAATGGTCAAATCGCTATAACGTTTTTAAAAGCAAATATTTTCGATGTCCAATCGCACTTTTTATATATTTTTGTTTATCAGAATATATTAAGTAAATCCCATGCGCAAGAAATTTTTATTTTTTTTGTTGATCGGTGTAATTAACTAAATTATACATGTATTAAAAGAAATTAACAACGAATATAAATAAACTACAACATTTTAATTTTCTTCAATCATCCTGTATATGAATGCATGCATATGGATATATGCAAGATGGATACCCTTCACTCTTATATCGTTGTAAAAGTAAATATTTGAAAATCGAAAATGTATAGAATCTTTTATATCATACCAGAAAGATATGAATGTGTAATATAATAAATAATAATAATATCTTTATAGAATACAGAGAGATGTAGATTACTTGATTAATTAATCGATGTGGAGTCAGCTTGATATTTATTTAAATAAATTACACCAATACATAAGAAAATATTGATACAGATCGAGATATATATATACATAATATAACACAAAAAAGATACACGTGTACATAAAAATTAAGAGAAGGGCCTTAAGTAGAAGGGAAGAGAAGGGCCTTAATTTTTTTCTTAAATAGTGAAAGTGTATTTGTAATTTTTTCAAGAACATAATAAAATATAACTGCTTTGTATGTAAATGATCTGCGAAACATACCTGTTGATTGCTTGGGCACATTTCTCATACAGGGTCTTTCAATAGGGACACTCGAAATTTGATACGTTATTGCGGTCATGTTATTAAAGCAACATCTGTCAAATTGTTGTGAAATGTTCAGTAGTGTATGGCAAATCACCATGGAAGGTTATAGCGTTTTAACAACGTGTGCAAATCATCAAATTTTATTTTCAAATTCAGTGCTCCGTTCAAGGAACGTTACGCGCAGTACGTGATTTTTATCCTCGCCACAACCGTCCCGCCGAGTCGACTATTCGACGTTTGGTGGCCAAATTCGAATCAACCGGTATAATAAATAATCATTCAACACCCGTACGTCACCAAAACGCAAGATCTGATGAAAACTCTGATGAAGAGGCAGTCAATTTGTCGTCGTTCACAAGAACTTGGCCTTTCTGCGACTTCAACTTGGCGAATTTTGCGTCGGGACTTGGGTCTACACTCATGATCTATTTTACCTTTTTCAAGCCGGCCTAATAAGTTAAGATCGTATCAAATTTATAATAAGAGTATAATATCACTGGATATACTCTTACAATTAGTAACAGATTAAGGTATTCTATGATAATGGTTTAAATATATAGGCCGATTGATCGAAATAGTCTATTAAATGTAACAAGCTAATTTCACAGGCATATATCAAGAGATGATAACAGAGGTACGATAATTTCGCAGGCGTCTGTGAAGGAATCATAACAATAGGCAATTTGCATGATTTTTAATTATGTTATCAAAACATTCTACAGGTCATTAAATCGATACAGGGTTAAATTTACCACTTTTTGTGCAATAATAGACACAAAATAAATAAATTTAATTTGAAATTATTATCGGCGCGCGTAAACACAAGAAATGCAAATGGCTGTCGCGTGACGTCACTGTATATTATTTTGTTGAGAGATAGATGGGCGTTTAGTGTAATTTCGTTAAATATTCCATTTTCGGTGTGCGAATATATTTATTATTATTAATAATGAACGCAGCCGTCTGCGTTTCACCCCAGTTTGTCGCTCAGGTACTCTCTGGCAGCTGAAAATATGAGGTAGAATGCCTTCTTTCAAACTTAACCTCTATACATTTCCAGCCAGTCTGTATTGCCAGTAATTGTCCATGTCTTCCTCCAATTGTAAAAAAGATTCAAATGTAAATCTTATTTAAGTATCTATATTTAATGACCTCTAAAATAAACATTTTCTAAATATTCCATGCGGCAAGTAATATGAAAACAGCATACAACGTGAAAGTGGGGTTATATACAAATACATCCAAAACAAATAAATGTTATTAGGTACTCACAATAAAATGATCCTCGCAACAATATAGCGGCGTCGAATTTGATTGCTTTATATCTTTCTTTTCGTCCCTTTTCATTGCTACGCACCATTTCTTGCGCATTCTTTCCTCTTTGGGAACCGAGAAGAACAATTTTTCGGGCGTTGATACCGTAGTACGAGTATTTGTACACATTGGCACGATGCAATACTTATAAAATTTGTGTTTTATCAGCTCCATACCATTAGGCACTTTATAGAACACACTTGTTACAGACTTTACAAACTGTTAGCACTAAACCAAATCAAAACAGTGACGATTAGGATACTTCCCCACTGTATGGGGAAGTATCCCAATCGTCACTCTTTTGGTCACTGTCACGTGGACCAATCAGAGTAGCGTTTTCGAACACGTGACTTTGTTTACATAAATGAGTGAATTAATTTTATTAATTATGCAAAAACTAGAGATTTTCATAAAAAATGACTATAATATTCTTCTTAAGTACTTATTATATGATAGAAAAAATATATTTTCAGGCGTATAGAAGTGTCATGCAAATTGCCTATTTTTTTCGATGGAAAACATGAAAACGTAAATTAGGACATTGTATTTAAATAAAATCGAGTTTTGGATGTTTTGGAATTTAATTTTTGCGCATTCTGTGAACAATTTAGCAAAAATAGAATTTTCTGCGTAAAGTTTAAGAGTTAATTCCAAAATGCTTGCATCAGATAATCAGGTAAAGTCTCAAGAACGATCGAATTTGACTAAAGGTAAAAGCTATTGAAGGTCCCATAAAAATTTCACTAAAAACCAAATGTGCAATAAAGAACACACAATTCCATTCAAAATATAGAAGTAGATAGTAGACTTCAGGTATAATCGGAAGAGTTGCTTTAAAAGTATTTACATTGAATAGATCATGAGCCAATACGTTTAAGTAAATTAAAAAAAAACATATCGGCAGAGCTAATAGTTTTTCCTACGGTTGCACACTAAAAACTCAACTGTAAAACGGCATTTTACGCACGCTGTGCGCAAAACACCGTGGAGTAGTGATAGCGTTTTTTTTTGCATCCAGGCTAGAACACATTTAGAACACGGGTGGGTCGTGTTCGATACTCGGCGTTTCGTAATTTTTTTTTTTTTTTTCATTTATATCCATTTAAAGCAAATGACTTTTGTTCTAAATATTTTTAATTTTTTTTATTAATTTTTTAGTCTTTATGTGCAAAATCTGTAATTTTATAGTATTTTAAGGAAAAATTTGAACGGAAAAAGCGGATATTTTTTGTAAGAGGGCTTACTTTGATCTTACCATGACTTTGATCGAGACGTGGCGCGTTACCATGGTAAACAAATGCAACAGTTGTCAATCAATCCGTTTAGTTTGCCCTTTCGCTTAATTTCTGCCTTCGCCTTCAGCATTCCTTACTTTCCTTTGATAATTATTAGTGAGTCTTGGTTTAAACAAATTTAATATCAAAATATATGACGAATCTTTCGAATGTACGCCACCTGAAATAACGGAAAAAGCCGCAGAAGTGACACAGAATCTTTTGCCATATGTGTCTAGAGAGCGATATGAAGCTGCCTACCAGGAATGGAATAAGGAAAAAAGAATTGTAACCTTTTCCTAAAATATACTGATAGTGTATTTTGAGAGCCTTTCCAAAGTTTACAAATCATCAACATTGTGCAGCCAATACTCCATGCTAAAAAGCACAATGAATCTAAAACATAACATCGATATATCGAAGTATCCGAAACTACAAGCCTTTCAAAAGACAGTCTGAGAATTATGTTCCCACAAAATTAAAAATTCTCACTGAAGAGGACTTTCCAAAGTTTTTGAAGTCGGCGCCAGATAATATTTACTTACTAATTAAGGTAAAACGAAATAACGACGTAACCTTGATTATTTTTTTTTACCATTTATAGGATGTGGTTGCCATTGGTCTTGTCGGAGCTTGCAGACGAATTGAGCTGTGTAATTTAACAATCGAAGATGTCACAGATTTAAATGCAGCATTCCTGGTTAGGCTGAGAAATACGAAAAATAAAATTCCAAGATCATTTACGGTCACCGATTCTTTTTACGATATTTGCAAAAAATATATTGGCTACCGTCCTACTGATGTTAAAAATAATGGGAGATTTTTTTAAATTATAAAAACGGAAAATGCACCAAAGAGCCGGTGGAAATCAATAAAATTGGAGGTATGGCTAAAGAAATCGCAGCTTTTCTTAAACTCAAAAATCCAGAGCAATATACGGGACACTGTTTCCGCCGATTCTCTGCTACCTTGTTAGTTAATGCAGGTGTTGATTTACTGATCCTCAAACGTCATGGTAGGTGGCGCTCTAGCACTGTGGCGGAAGGCTACATAGATGAATCCATTCAAGAAAAAGTCAAAATGTCCAATGAAATTGTAAATTCGTTAAAATCCGTAGATTCAGAGGTACATGTTGATGTTCTACCACAAAATGAAATGCCATCTTCAAAAAGAAACAATAACATAATCTATTGTAAAAAATTTGATCAATCAGCACAAAGAAATGCCAGGAATTCATTTAAAAAATTGCAGAAATTTTACTATTAATTACAACTTCAAATAAATATTGTTTTGTAACAAGATTATTATTGCCTATTATTAAAAATATTATCATTATCTGTTAATAATGATGTTTATTGCTAATACTAATAATAGTAAGTATATGTTTATTAAAATTAAATAATTGTTGTTTTATTATGTTAAAAAATCATCGTTTTGAAAGCAAAACTTAAACAAGAAAAAGATATACATCCCTCGAATCTGATTTAAGTGCAACCGTAGGAAAAGTATAGTGTAAACCACGTGCGAAAAGCATTTTTCTACACTTGTACTATATACTATTGATACACGATTTTGAATAATCATCATCATCATCATGAGGTCATCAGTCCTAAGACTGGTTGGACGCTAACCTCCAGCTTCTCCTATCTTGTGCTAACCTACGCATTTCGCTAATTGTGCCACAACCTACATCCCTTACTATTTGTGAGCAGTAGTCTAATCTAGGCCTACCTCTGCCTTTCTTCACTCCTATTTCTGCCTCCAAAATATCGCGGACTATTCCCCCATGTCTCAGCAAGTGGCCTACCATTCTATCTCTTCTCTTCTTTATGTTTTTCCACATACTTCTTTTCTCGCCGACTTTCTCTAATACTTCTTCGTTTCTAACCCTATCAGTCCACGGTATTTTCATCATTCGTCGGTAACACCACATCTCAAAAGCTTCTAATTTCTTCCTACTTGCTTCCCCTACCGTCCAGGTTTCGCAACCGTATAGCGCCGTGCTCCATACATACGTTTTCAAAAATCTCTTCCTTGTTTCTAAGTTTATTACCCCTGAGCATAAAAGTGCTTTCTTTTTGTTGAAAGCTACTCGACCCTACGCTATTCTTTGTTTTATATCTTTATCGCTTCTTCCATCCCAATTTATTTTACTTCCTAAATAAGCGAAGTCTTTAACGTCCTCCAATCTTTCATTATTAATTTGTACTTTCGTTTTTGCTCTGCTCTCGCGCCCTCTGCACACTAACACTTTAGTTTTGTTTTTATTCACCCTCATTCCGTATTCCTCTGTCAACACTGCCTCCATTTCGTTCAACGCTGATTCTAATTCCTCTTTACTAGATGCTAATACTGCTGTATCATCCGCGAATCTCAGCATTTTTAGTTTCTGTCCCTGTACTTTAATCCCAAAATCCACTCGATCTTTTACCACATTAATCGTCTCTTCGATGTACAGATTAAAAATTAGTGGTGATAGCTTCTTTCCCCTTCTACTTCTATAACAGCAGTTTGCTCTTTGTATAGATTGTCTACTACTCTCCTATCTCTATACTTCATTCCCGCGCTCTTTAGTATCTCGAACATTTTTTCCCATCTTACATTATCAAAAGCTTTTTCTAAATCTACAAATCCTATATAAGCGTTCTTTCCTTTTTCTATTGTATCACTCTTAACGCCAGAATAGCTTCGCGAGTTCCTATTTCCCCTATTTCGCCTAAACCCGAATTGGTCTTCTCCTAGTATTTCCTCCGCTCTATTTTCCATCCTCTTCTGCACTATTCTGGTTAAGATTTTTGACGCGTGGGAAGTTAGGCTAATCGTTCTAAAGTTCTCGCATTTGTCGGCTCCTTCAATCAAACACTATATCATATTTTTAACCCTATGAGTTTCATAGAGTTTCCCCTCTAATTAAGTTTTCTACGAGTATTATTCAATTCTATACTTATTACTGCATTGGCAGAATATTTGATCCTTTTCACATTTATGCTTATTTTCTAACCAACGCCGTACATTATTTACATTTTATATATAGATTGCTATATATCCGGTAGACTGTTGATCCATATCGCCGGCACGTAAATATACGGTATTTATTTAATTTCCTGCGAGAAAGGTGAATACACATTGTGCAATTTAATATATCTCCTTGATCATATACGTATTAACCATTTAAACAAATATCTACACTTAAAAATAAACCGAATAATTCCGGCCATAGCAGATAGACTTTGGTAGGGATCCATTAATTTTTCTTTGGATATACATACATTATTCGTTTTCCGCAAACCGATGTATATTTTACTTGTATGCATTTTGGCAAGCAGCCACTTCGAAGCAACCTGCCATCATAAATTTTCGCCTGTTTATTGAATCTAATCGAATTACATCGAGCATTGCGGATCTAAAGGCTGAAAATGAGTATTGAGCTATTAACATCAGTCTGTTGGAAAAGCAACCTAAAATATTACAAACTAGAATTTCATTATCTGTAAAATTAAAAAAAAGTTTTTTTAGCGAATGTCCACCATGCTCCGACTATATTTAAAGGGTGTTTCATTTGGAACTATAGGATGTGATTTGTGAATAAAACTAATAATATATGACAAACTGAGGTTTTTTATTCTTCAACATAAAATATGGAGACGATGCGGCTACAAATGGAAGAGAATATCCTTCATATGACCCCATTCACTCATCTGGCATGATGTCATTCATTTAGCAAAATTGGACACACAAAACTGGCTCGATTTCCTGAATAACACGTTGAATGTTTGATTTGAGGTCATTGATTGTTGCTGGCTGGGTGGCATACACGTTTCCCTTGACATAACCCCAAAGAAAAGAGTCCTGTGAAATTATTGAACTGCCGCGTTACTTGTTGCAGTGCTGAAATGCGATGGTCCACGTTACATCCAAGTGACGCGTTAGATGGGCGAAAAGGCCAGTGATCATACGCAGTCAACAGTGGAACCTCGAGTGGGTGTTGTCATTATTTCCGGACTCAGTTATG
Organism: Rosalia funebris; assembly: GCA_037954035.1. Classification (NCBI taxonomy): domain Eukaryota; kingdom Metazoa; phylum Arthropoda; class Insecta; order Coleoptera; family Cerambycidae; genus Rosalia; species Rosalia funebris. Next base: position 15,726,336 of record JAZFAV010000022.1, read on the forward strand.
CGATTATGTGAACGCATCTTGGCGACTGTCGCCATAACATAAGGAAGATTTGGAAGCGCTGTTTCAGGTAATTGTGGAAAATGAAAATGAGGAATGGGATCGAGAAACCGTTATTTGTGCTAGAGGCCTTTTAACTTTATTGGGCGACTTTGAGTTTAATTTTTTCTTAGCAGTGTTGTTAGAAAGTGCCTTGTTAGAAGATACGAGATCGTCTCCAACATTTGAAGAAACAGTGATAGACGTTTTCGCTGGGCAAACAAAAACCGAAGAATTGATCTTCATTTTAAAAATAAGGATATATACCTCGGCATAATAATTTTAGGTTAGTGTCTTTTTTTATTTTTACCATTTTCATATGGCCTACCATACATCTGACAATGCCTCTTCGCCTTATAACATTTTTATCACATCCCTAGATTCTTTTCTCACGCTACGCCCCCGCATGTCACGATATCGTTCCTCAGTACTATGATTAATATGTGTGAGCATTACCAGCTTTATTTTCAAATAAATATGATCCAATTACTCCACCATTCCAAAATGCGCACCAAATCGTGTATTTTTGTGGATGCATTTCCTTTTCGTGAACAACATATGAATTTTCAGCATCCCAAATTCGACAATTTTGTTCCTCGGTCTTAGGTCGCTTTTTTATATTTGTGCTGTGCATCATTTACATGTTTTTTACAGTCCGTTTCTGTCGGAGCATAACAAAGTTTTATCAGAAACTAAACAAACGAGTATTATGTGTGCACCATCGTATTTTAAGTCTGTAAATTCCCATATTCCCATAAATTCCACCTTATTTACATATTTGATAAACAAGGGGCCTTTTTTAGCCCTACGTACATTCGACATAACGAATTAGCATTTTGCAATGCAAAAACATTCGTATCAGAATGCATAGTGCACCACTAAACAGATGCCTAACAATTACTGCCAAAGTCAATCGATTGAGCGAAGATGCTGATTCACCGACTCACTGTCCTCTTGTGTGAGCACATATACCGTGGCAAATGACAAAATTGAGCGACTCTAGTTGCAATCAACTAGACACAACAAGCGACTTTAATTGAAATTTCTTCAAAAGTATTTTAGCACAAATCCAAATAATTTTTCAAAAATTGCATGTTATTTTTTAACTCATCATTATTTCAGCTAGCTATTAATTATTCTCCTGATTCAGAAAAATACTTGCATTGTTAATAGTGGTAACAAACACGGAAACAATTATCTCATTGTAATTTGAATTTGAATTTATTGAACGACAATTATTTATGTACATGGTAAGTCCTATAGGATGTGAACATAGTTACCTGTACATAGGCTGGTACATAAAAGACTTATAAATAAAATTAAAAATTTAAAACTCAACTAAAATAAAAATAAATCTAAGTACATATATAACATACAATAAAATATATAGGTTTACAAAATTAACAAAGTAGTTCGTATTTCACAGATCCAACCTTATCTAATAGTAATAAAATTTTATTTCTAATACTTTTTTTTATTTATATTTAAACACTTTAGCTCTCTTGGCAAAGTATTAAAGATTTTGATAGCTACAATATAACTATTTTTATTACTGTAGCGACGCATTAAAATTGGCGCATTAGCAATGGGATAATGAGTGTGCCTCGATAGCTCAGCGGTCAGAGCAACTAGCCGGAAACTGGGAGAGTCGGGTTCGATTCCCGGTCGAGGCAAAATGCACTTTTATCCTTGTTATCGCCAAATTACTTATCGCTTTTTTTATTTTAGGCAGTATTATGCACCTATTTCTAGTCTTTGATGTACTTTTTACATGCATGTCCTTGATCTTCTCGTAATGATACATTACAGACTCTAGTGTGAATAATTAACTTATATTCAAAGGGAATCTATATCTAGGAAAGTGATTTTTACTTATAATTACTTTTTCGCACTCCACTATACGCGGAAAAGTAGTAATCGTGTAGAGAAAAAGTAAAAAAACGAATTTTTTTTTGCTTTTATTGTTCGTTTTTCGGCCTAAAAAAAGAAAAAAAATTTTAAAAACTGTGTGTGTGTCGTTGTCGTCGGCATTTATTCTTGTTAACACGATAACTCAACTAAATCGTGTCGGATCGATCGGGCTTTGACTGATTCTGATTGGGCACGTCTCCCAGACGACACCTATTGATTTTGAGGTGGATAGAACACACTCTACCATGTACATGGGACATGAGAAAGTACAATGGTGGACTATTTGAGAATTTTTTGTGTTAGCACGATCACTTAATTAAATCGCGTCGGATCGATCGGGTTTCGACTGATTCTGATTAGGGACATTTACCAGACGACATCTATTGATTTTGGAGGTGGATAGGACACACCCCACCCTGTCCATGAGTCATGAGAAAGCACGATGGTGGACTATTTGAAAAAAGTAAAACTGTCGAATAAAACACGTATTCTGCATTTATGTGTTGGTTTATTTTTTCTCGGCCACTCGATGTCGAGATAGAGCTGTTTTACGTGCGGAAAAGTCCGTTTTAATGTTTTAAAACTGTTTATTTTCGTTTGTACATTTTGTATTAGATTTAAGTTGTTTTTATATGCACCACCCCAAACAATTATTCTATAATTTATTATACTATGAAAAAAGGCAAAATATATCTTCATTAGAGTTTCTGTATCCATTATCTTTTTTATCTTGGTAAAAATATATACAAATATTTAGTTTTATTTACCATGTACTCAATACGCGTATCCCATTTCAGATTGTAGTCTAAGAATATCCCCAAGTACTTATGACTCTCGACTCTTTCTATTTTTTGATAATGTATTTTTATATTTATTTCAGTTGGGACACTATCACAATAGTTTATAAAAGTCATAAATACGGTCTTTTTTATATTCAGAGACAGTTTATTTAATGCTAACCAATTTGCTACCCTATCTAAGTACGCATTCATCGTATAGATGACTTGCGCTAGACACCACGTGTCATCATCCGAGATGAGGACAGTGTCATCAACATAAGACATAATTGAATCATTCAATGGTTATTACTGATTGGTATTAATTATTTTTTTTTTACAATTTTTTATCTTTTACGACCTCGGTTACATATAATTTTGAATCGAAGATATCGGACAGGATGTGGGTTTAAAGCAGTACAGCCTATATACACTTTCGCAATTTTCAAGTTAACAACATTATGAAATGAAATTGAAAGCAACGAGTGTGTTTATTAATCGTTAGTCGAACTATAACTTGGCCTTCGTCTGTTTACACTTAAAATAGAAAATTACGATAATTGATTTTAATTTTTTTTAACAGCAAAGGTTGAATTTCTTAATTAGTCCATTAACAGAGACACCGTTTACGTTGTTTTCTTTAATAGAACTATTTACCAGAGTCAATAATGCACATCTCGCGCATTCGTTTAACGATTATGTCATATCTAACAAGGACATGTCATTATTTAGAAAAGGTAAGTAAGTAACAGCACTTACTTACCTTGGAAAGTCAGTTGAAAATTTAAATGACTGAGTAAAAACATATTTCTATAATAATTATTACATATACAGTTCGTCAAGTATAAGTGTGGCAGGGTTAATTTATAAAAAATATATATTAAACAAAATTTTCAATACGTATATTATGCACATTGCAGTGAATCAAAACAAAGATCGACTTGGGTTAATAATGCGTCCAGTTGCACTGGCGTCAATAATTGCTTGGCGTTTCCGAAGTATGCTTTCTACTAAATTGACGACGTATTCTAGCTGCAGTGACCTCCAAATCCGACGAATCTCTGGAAATAACTGCTTCAAAGTATACGTGCGTTTTCCACGAACCTTGTGCTTGGTGTATTCATTCCCCCACATTTTCAATGAGATTTGCATCCGGTGATTGCGACGGCCAATCCAGTGTAACGATGCCAGATTGCGTTTTCTACTCGGTACAGAGCTTGCCTGCCGTGTTTGGGATCGTTGTCCTCCTGCAGAATCCAGTCCTGATTTTTATCGATGAACCAAAGTTTATCAGACGGTAGCCAAGCTTTTTGGGTAGATTTTCCGCATCTTCTGAGCATTCGGGTTGTCGGTAAACAGGTGCAAAATTCCGAACCCCTATTCTGAGTCGCAGCATCAAAGATGCACCTTTACCCCGTATTTGAGGGCCCGTTGGACAATTCTATTGGTGAAGGTTAACGAGGATGCATGAGGATACAACGTGCCCATTTAGAACACTCGCTGGTAAAAATTACATTCCTAAAATTTCGATCGATGTGTCTGCGCGTCTCTTCGTCACATGTTTTTCAGTCAACAGAAGTCTCTTCACTGACGTGCGCCATTTCAGGTCGTCATCACGGAGACGAGTTCGGATTATTTCGTATGATATACCTAACTCTTTTTGCTTCAAGTTTGATTGTCCTTGATCTAGTGTTAAGCCAGGATTCGGAGAAAACAGATTCACGTTTTCTTTTTCACGTCTTTTTGGTCCAATTTGCCCATTGAGCCACGTTCCGGTAAATCATCGACATTTTTTGTCTTATTACATCGCTACACCCAATTCAGTACGAATGATCTCAACTTTGTCATGTATTTAGCAGCCGCTAATTGTGATATTTTCGGGCCTTTCGGGCGGCTGCAAGGGAACACAGCTTCGTAGCGCGAAGGCTATTTGGCACTCGTAGCGCTTAATGTGTTTCTCTTACAAGAGAGCAGCCACAACTGAATCTTTTATGACAGTGCATCAAGGACAAAAGTTCCCTTTATCGACTCATGAAAAATTTAGAGCGATACTTTTATCGGTTGTGAATAAGGCCTGCCACGTTTCTAATTGATCGACAGTATACTGATAGCTTCTTAAGATTCTAGTTAATATGGAATTGCGTTTTACAAATAAATAAATTAGAAATTATTAGAACCAGAATTACTAGACATTTTATTTGCCATAAATATTATTAACGAAATTTTCTATATAAATACTAACTCCAGATGTACTTTTTTTCCCGAAAATGTGATAATTATTTTTGAAACGCCTGGAAGTTGAGGAAAAAAGATGTGGCAGAAGATCTACGAAAGGATACTGCTCAGCTATCAACAATTTAAGGAATACAGTAATTGCTGGAATTGGAATTGGAATTAGTTCAAATTTGTTAGTGCCAACAGATTGAATAGAACATTTTAAATTTTTGTCACCTAATACGAGGTTTGACAATCAATGTAACGTTAATTTCGATGAAAACACTTTATTACTAAAACTTTAACAAACAATTCCATCACAATACTCCGCCCCCCCCAATGTAATACATTTAAACAATCTTCCCTGACAATCTTGGAAACATATCTGAAAGTCCTGGTGTCCACTCCTGCAACACATTTGTCTCAGCTTAATACAATAAAATAAACAAATTAATATTTTCTACCAGCTGAAAGTGGTGGCCCTTCGTCGAATCTTTCATTTTAAGAAACAGAAAATGATCGCAGAGACATACGGTAGGTGCTGAACCACTAAACAATCATCACCGTATGTCTCGGAGCACTGTAGTGATGGAGAATCCAGTCGCTTTTCCTCAGTTTTGGACGAACATGGTGCACACGTACCTTCAGACGATTAAGTGCTTTATAAAGGTATTTTTGGCAGTTATTTGGTTTAGCGACATAAATACCTTATGTACAATCCTGAGGATATCGAACAAACAATTTACTTAATTTTTCATTTGGACATTTTGGCTTCGTATGGACGTTCTGCACCCTTTTCCGCCCACTGTTTGCTGTTTCTTAGTTATTCAAGTCATATTTATACAGTAATTATCCTAATATTGCCAACGACCTTGTTTGACTTGAATATACTCGTACAATAAACAACGATGCAATTACAGATAGTTACACCGCACATTTTATATTTATATTCAAAACAATTTTAATAATTGTTTATTGAACTGGAAACAATAAATAGCTTCAGGAGTTGTCTATTATGTCTGTGCGCTTTGTGCCAACAAATTCGTGTTTCAGTACATTTTATGTGACGATTTCTCTCAATTGAATACACACTGGTGGACTAATAATAAAATTTGAATATAATTATATAAAATGCCTCAAAATTAAATTATTTTGTTTGGTACTAGAGTGGGTTGGAACTTTTGGTTTAGTGTATAGTGTTTTGGTGTTTTGTGGAAGACTACGTCAGTGTTGTTTGAATTGTCCTAAATTTCGTAGCTAATTTCTTCACAATTTGAAAACGCTTACAGTAATAGTAAACAGCTTGAATTGATAGAGTATTTCGAACCGTTCTCTTCGACTTCGAAAGTCAGACTATGTGTAGATTCAATAAACCTCCATCTTCAATTATCTCTAAGCAAAACGCAGCAATATAAAAATAATAAAGAGGGTCCAATATTGACCCTTGTGGAACTCCAGAGGAAATTAATTTTCGATCAGATACATCATTTTAACTTTTTTGAGACCGTTCTCGAGTAATTTTTGACAAATAGTTGAGATTGTATTAAATTCATCTAGACGTAAATTGATTTTAATATATCAGCGGATATACTTTTAATGGCATAGTGAGGTATTCTATTCCATCCTGGAGTAGGTTAGAACCTTTGGTGTGAATATAACAATAACTGAATTTTCCATAAAACACCATACACTACACTCGACGCGCGTTTCGCCAACAAATTTGGCATCATCTGGAGATGATTAAAACTCTTTGAAACAGTTTTAATCACATCCAGATGATGCCACCTTTGTTGGCGAAACGCGCGTCGAGTGTAGTGTATAGTGTTTTGTGGCAAACTCAGTTAGTGTTATTCTATTCCATGGTAAATTGTTTAAATATACAGGCTAATTCATCGAAATGGCCAATTAAAAATATTAGATTAATTTCACAGGCGTCTATCAAGAAATCATATCCATTTACTTTTAATTTTATGTAGCTCCACAACTTCGTTTCGTTTATGCATCGAAGATGAATCAAGTCGAAGGATTTCTCTGAAAATATCGCGTGTACTATAACATGCATTGTTCTGCCAAAAACGTTACAATAACTACCGGATTTATTTTTAACACGCAATCGATATATCGTTATGCCATGCCATGCCATGCCATGCCCGTGGCGGGCTGTCTATTTTATTATAAAGGTCGATATAAGGACGATTATTTTAATACGTCTACGAATATTTAACGTTAACTACATTCGTGTTAGATCGAAATATTTGGTTATATTTTTGTAATTTAATGGATAGAACAGTGTATATGAAGCAGTCGGAAAATTTGGTCATAAGTAAAACGTGGTTGCAAACGTGGTTTTCTGTTTTGAGCTGTATGTGTGGGTACTGAGGAGGTAGATTTTTGGACTTTATTTTTTTGAGGGAACTGGATATATTGATTTTTATTTTTTCCATTCTTCCAAGCGATGATTTAATCTAAGCACTTCTAATTTCATTCCCTAATCTTGACGCTCCAGACGTTTTAGCTCATGAAATTTGGTTTCAGCAAAATGCAGCACCCCACATTCTTCCCAAATCTTCGGCTGTATATAACACAGTGTTTTCTGGCCGGTGAGCAAAGAGGATCTCTGACGTAGCCCCCTCGATCGCCAGATTTAATCCCATTGAATTTCTTCTTTGGGGGGTACTTATACTTAAAACGAGAAGGTTAGATTAGTTAAATAATAGTCTAATTGACTAATAATATTTATTGGGTGAAATCATCCAGCGCCTCATCAAATTCAATACATTATTCAGTAATACATTTTTCTTCTTGAGACACAACGGCATTTTGGCATAAGTGGCTTAATTAAAAATCTCGGGCAGCCATATTTCCTCACGTTTCAACAGTGTCAACTTGAAGACTACATAGATGAGAGTATACTCTATCTACCCAATGCGGTGTAATTATGGTGTATTTTAATAGTTTTATACCTAAAATGAATAAAAGTTTAGAATTATAATAGTGTAAAATTTTACCAATTATATTGGCGTTAAATTTTACACCATTCTCACGCCATTAAAAGTGATAAAGTTTTACTACTGCAGATTTTCTACATTGCAGTGTTTTGTATCTTTTGTTCAGTCTACAATATTTCGTTGCTTATGAATAGATGTAACTAATTTTTTATCCACTTAATATTGATTGCGTTTTCTGGTGCATGAGAAATATAATTGTACTTAATGAATTTTAAAGAAGCTTTAAATTAATTTCATAATATCCTCTGAAACCCAGCATTGTGTCATATTTATTGAAAAATGTATTCTGATTTGTCGATTTGCCGGATTTCATACGCTTGCTCAACTTTTAAACATTTAAATCGTTGCGGCATCATATTGCTACACTTTTTATAGCATACTATGTGCGTATAGATTATAAGCAAATCGAAACTTATGATAACTCGGTCGAGTAGAAATTAGACACCAGCTTTTTTCTTTTAAGCAAACGTTTGTAATTGTTGTCGCAAATAACAATTACAGTATTACAATTGACACAGACTGTTGAGATAAGTTAATGAGGTGTAATAGGCTTACAATTTACTCTAGAAATAGCTGGCACGTTTGAAATAGCCATGTTACACGTTTTTTTTTATTGATTAATTATCGTTTAATCAACCGACGAAAACTGCAGTCTATTTACGATGTAATGAATTCAGCTATAACAAAATTGGTCGTTTTAGTCGTGAGAGTACATTGTAAGTACAGGGAGTTTCATTCACACTATGACATCCAACTACATTCGTATTTTTTTTTATGTGAAATTTCAGCTCTCGCAAAAATGGGATGCTTTTTGAAATACCTCAGTTAAATTTGAATAGTAAGTTGAGACGAGCGCCCGAATTGCTCTATTTTGCTTCATATACTGTGCTTCGAAATATGACCGAGGTATGAGGAAAAGATCAAAATCTAATTATGATTCGTAATACAAAGAAAAAAGCGGGACCAGTTTTTCACGAACACCGAAAGGTTACACGTTTGCCAACGTCCATGTTGACATCTCCCGATGGTGTCAATTTGGTTGCCAAAACGCGTGTCGAGAAACGTGACGTGTAATCTTTCCGTATTCGTGGAAAATTGCTCCCCTGTTTTTGTTCTTGCATCGAAGGTTCTTGATATTCATGCTCAATTTTCACCACTTTATATTCTAGTGCATCATTTAAATAGTACACAGTTATAATATCTGTTTTAATAAAAAAATAGTTCGTTAATACAGTCGATTTAATAATGAATACATTTTAATGAGAAACCAATAAATTTAATATATTTTTATGTTATTGAATTCTATTCGATGACCTCACTTCAATAACCTGTAAGATATGTGATACAAGTGATTGATTACTTAACTGCCGGTGGATTTAATGTTCGGAAGACCGACTGATCAAGCGATGACAACCGAAGACTGCCTACAATCCCTGGAGAAACATCTCCAGGAGCCTCATTAGGCCGTGCGAGAAAAGACCAGATTTGAGAGCGACTGAATGAAGACAAGGTATGACCGAAGGACGAATACTGAAGGCTTTCAAGAAGGCGACCTAGTATGGTTATCCAATCCGTCTCGCAAGAAGGGCCGATGTCCGAAGTTTTAGAAATCCTGGGAGGGTCCTTACAAGATTGTGACCAGAATAAATGACATAGTTTACCGGATCCAGAAAGAACCACGCACAAAAATGAAAGTTGCTCACATCGACCGCTTGTCACCATTCCAAGGGCGATCAACTGATCGGGATGATCAGTTCTAAGAGGGGAGATCAGTTCTAAAGTTAAAGTAGAAAGAAAGTTAGTTAGTTGGACTTGTAAATAGTTGATTTGTAAATAAGTGTTCGAAATAAAGAAATTTCTAGTAAATTCGTTACAATATTTTTAATTTGTTGGCAATAACCCTTTTTCTAGTAAATAGGCTTGTACATTTCGTCGCGTCTCAGTAGCGTACAAGGTTCATAGAAGGACAGAAGGTACATATACATAAAATTATTTAAACCTACTTGGATTTTTAACCGACTTCAAAAAAGGCGGAGGTTCTCAATTCGTCTGTATTCGTCTGTAAAATTAAATATACTAAAACAAATAGCGTTAAATAACGATTACTCTCCAAAAATAATAGACAATATCATAGCTAAAAAAGCGTACAATAAAGCTATACAGCAAGTATATCCTAAAATTACAGGTGAAAATACACATAATTTCAAAATTATAACACACATAGGGAAACCATCTCAAAAAATTGCATAATTTTTAAAGAAACGATGTAATAAAATGGCATACAAAACCAATAATACTCTTGGAAAATACATAAAAAATGCTGAAGATAAAACCAATACCAAAAATAATTGAGGAGTCTATAAGCTGACTTGCGGTATTTGCCCTAAGGTATATATAGGACAAACAGGAAGACACTTGAACACGCGAATAGCAGAACACAGAAGGAGTTTTAATAATAATAATAGAGACTCAACATATGCAACTCATCCAATTGAAGAATTTAAAATTGTACATGTAGAGAAGAAAGGCTTAAAATTAAATTTATTAGAATCTTTAGAAATTAATAAAGCAACGAAATCTGATATCATATTAAATGATCAAATAGAAACAAACTCGTCCCCGTTATTAAATTTATTTTAGTTCTAGATACTATCCAAAAATCATGTTTAAAATTTACAGATAACATCGGCTGAAATTTTATAACTTAATTCCAATAGTTTAATAGTAGCAAATCCCATAGTAATAAACCTAGAATTACCCTAGTTATATAAACGCAGTTCCACATTGTGAAGTTTAGTCTATCTACTCAACATCTGATGAAGCCACTGTGTTGGCGAAACAATTGTTACGTTTAAGAAATACAAAGTGAAAATCTAACCAGCAAAGTTTTAATTTTGTATAAATATGGATTTTCTTTAAGTGACGGCCCAATCAATTCGGAATATATATTTTTACGTGTTACTTGGCACCGACTTCAAAATTATATAAAACAATCAATAATAATTACATAATAAACAATAATTTCTTAATTACATTAAAGGGAACAAGTAAGTATTAAAAATTGTTGTAGAAACATGTATTTCTTGTTTTTTAGTTTACTTTTGTTTTAAGCCGTTTTTTTTTTAAACTTACTCGTATTATACTGTTGAAGTATGGATTGTTGACGTATGGATGCCGACGAAGGTAAATCACATCGAGAACGCCATTCGAAAAATAATTCTTCATTCAAAAAAAAAAAAAAAAGGACAAACGATCACGTTAACATCTGGTATAACTCACGATGATTTGTTTTAGTCCAGTGAGGTCATGTTCATTTTTGTAAATTTATATCACCATTTTCTATAGTTCATCGCATCGCATTATTACAGACGGGATATATCACTTGAAACAGTATTTTTTTAAATCTTAAAATCATAATTTTTTGCATTTAGATCTTGCCTAGATCTTCCACCGAAGACCATTTAGTGACGTAACCAAGGTTCCCTGTTCGACGTTACACAAGACGCCAATTCCCATTCTAAAAACGAATATAATAGATTAAGCAATATTCTGCCTAAAATTACGAAGATTGCTATTGTTATTGTATTTATCGCACACGCAAAAGACTCGAGTAAACAGTAAAAAAGAGTACTTTAAAATAAAGGGCGATATTTTTCACGGTGTTGTGAAACTTTGTTAAATTTTGCTTGTTAACTGTAAAGCATAAATTACCTGTAATTTATTCGCGTTTCAAGGTTATGATATCTCGCAGGCGTTTTCGGATAATAAAATAATTTTACTGTGAATTTAAATTGTAAATGTAAAACGGTCGTCAGTGACATTGAAGACGTGCTTTTTGTCAAAGAACTTAATCTGTTGAGGATGATTGACGCGACAGTTCTTGAAATACAATTAAGTTATCTGATTTATAAACGATCGAGAATATATTTGAGGAAATCTTTATTTACTATTGCGTGCCGATTTCGGACACAGAAAAATGTGGTACATCGAGCGATAAGTTAAAAATTTTCTGTCCGAATCTTTATTATATATGGTGTCTTAGTTGGAACTATAGGATTTGAAGTGCGCGCCGTTTGTGTACAACTGTTTTATGAAAGTGAGCGATCATTTACAGTTGCACCAAGAAAAAATTGCACAAAATTAAGACAAAATGAAGCGCCTACAGAATTATACAAAAAAGTCCGGTAAATCATCGACATGTTTTGTCACATTATGTCGCTGCACCCACTTCCGTACAAATGATCACGGCTTTTTCTTGTATTTAGTAGCTCGTTGTGACATTTCCGGACCTTTCGAGTGGGTACATAGCAGAGGCGTAGCGTGAGAAAATAATCTAAGGATGTGATAAAAATTGTATAAGGGGAAGAGGTACAGTCGGATCTATGGTAGGCCATATGAAAATGATAAAAATACTATCACTGTTTCTTCAAATGTTGGAGACGATCTCATATCTTCTAGCAAGGTACTTTCAATATTTATTAATGGTAAAGCTGATAGTCTTTCTAGCTTCTGAGAATTTCGCAGATAAGTATTTATTCTCTTTAAACATGAAAATGATCTTTCCGCGGAACTGCTTATGGCAGGAATAGTCAAAATTAAACGACACAATTTTGATGACTCCGAGAAAACAGGAGATAATTGAAGGGACATAATATATTGGTAAAGCTCAAACACAGTGCTCTTTTTCATATCGGGATCACTATAAATCACTGAAAGTTCACTTTTTAAACGATTTACATCAAAAAATGTTCCATATGTATCTACTAAAAAAGAAAAAGGTCGTCAGGAAAACGTTTTACGAATGAAGTAAATTGTGTAGAATCTAGATCTAAGAATTTCAGTTTAGACATTTCACTATACCGTTCACTAATGGTCAAAGTAATAACGTCCAAAATTTCATAAAACAATCGTGCGTAGGTGCTTTTCTTATCTTCTTCAATAATTAAATCCAAACGCATTCTTTTACTTGGTGGTTGATTTTCCAACACAAATCTGTCCATACGGTCCCAAATATCACTAAAGGCGTTTCTCATTTTGGAATATGTGATCTGAAATCGGCGATCTTTTTATTGCAGTAATTAATATCTGATATTTTTGTCTGTAGAATTTTAAGCAGACTCTCAGAATGTGGGAATATTGCAGAAAAAACTGCTAAGAAAAAATTAAAGTCAAAGTCGTCCAATAAAGTTAAAAAGCCTCTAGCACAAATAACTGTTTCTCGATCACATTCCTCATTTTCATTTTCCACAATTACCTGAAACAGCGCTTCCAAATCTTCTTTATGTTATGGCGACAGTCGCCAAGATGCGTTCACGTAATCGCATAACTGAGTCCGGAAATAACGACAACACGCACTCGAGGTTCCACTGTTGACTGCGTAAGATCACTGACCTTTTCGGCCGGCTAACGCGTAACTTGGATGTAACGTAGACCATCGCATTTCAGCACTACAGCCAGTAACGCGGCTGTATCCAGTATGAGTCCAATAATTTCGGGCGCCTGCACGGCCGATTTGAAATAGAAAAGGTCATGGTAACATTTAAGTAAATAATGTATGTTTGCGGTCGGTTTAAAATAATTAAAAAATTGTAATAATTGAATAAATCGATTGAACTTTTAAATAACACTAATTTGCCATTTTAAAGGGATGCGACGCATCACTCGCATCCATATACGCTACGCCTCTGGTGCACAGGAACACAGCCTCGTATCCCGGCGCGTATTTGGCACTCATAGCGCTTAACGTGTTTCTCTTATAAGAGATCAACCACAACTGAATCTTTCAAGACAGTGCATCAACGACAAAAGTTCCCTCTATCGACTCATTAAAAATTTAGAGCGATACCTTTTACCGGTTGTGAGTAAGGCCTGTCTCACTTCTACTTGACCGACTGTAACCTGTGACCTCTCAATGTGCCGCAATAAAAATATGACCCAATTAAATAGATATAAGGTCGATGAGATCGTTTGCTGAACCCCATGTGGATTTTCGTTTGACCAATGAAGGGCATTATGCTTATTTACGCCACCATTATGATGAAAACGACTCTCGTCAGTCATCACTGCAATAAATTTTATTTAAAACTCCTGGATCTTGCGGAAATAAAATAGAGCGATGAATTGTAGTGGACTTTTCAAATCAGTGTGTATCAGACTCTTCCAATTCATGCACAAAGTGGAGTCTAAAAAGGACGCTACTCGTGTTTTTTTTAAATCCTGTGCACAGTGATTTTACTTACTATTCATTTCATAGTTATTTGTCAAATAAAAAACCCTCTTTTCTCTTGCCGATAAACGGAATAGTCTACCTGAGCCTAGCCATAAAGACAAGCCACGGTAAGTTTTAAAACTTTTTATTTGGCAAACAGCGATGAAATAAACTATACTTCAATCTGTTCAGGTGTCGCATGAATATAAATTGTGGATTTATATCAACGTACTCCAGAATATTTATTGCAGATTCCTGAGTTTTAATTGATCGCTTATGTTCTTCATGTTTTAAAGTTGAAAAGGACTTAGTACGTCCCGGCTTATTGATTATATTGCAACTTTGATTTTATTTTATTTTTTGTTGTAATCAATTAAAACTTTTTATATAGTCTTGTAGAGAAATCTAATTTAAAGATAAATATTTTTTTCTGCGGGGAATTGTACTTAAAATATTAAGTATATTAAGACTTCTGTGTTCCAAATAATGTGAGGGTTTATTTTCCGTACAATAGGGTAGAGGCGCAATTTGAAAAACATTTGGAAGTGGTGTCTTAAGGGTTGAAAAAAGCAAGACGGTTTTAAGGGCAGTCGACAAGATTTGTTATACAAAATTTAAGATAGTTTTTCTTTCATATGATTGTATTTTCAAACAATGAAGATAATTGACTTTGAGATTCTGGAACACCTTGTATATTAAGTCCACCATTGCGCTTAAGGAGTACAATCATAGTATAAAAAATATTTTTAGTTGTTGAAGTGGTGAAGTCATTCAAAGAGTTTCTTGTTGAGCAGACTTATACATTTAAAATATTGTTCTACAATTTTATGAAAATTTTAACCAGCATACGCTAGTTGCCTTGTGCCAGATTCTTGTGACATTCTCTAGATAAATTGTTGGTAATGATTTTCACTACTATTTTATCACGTTTTTATTAACTTGTTTTTTTGTTTGTCTATCTATTCGGTGCAAATTTTGCAATTGATTTTAAACTAATTTTCCGATAAGCTAGAGATTTGAAATTCTAAACATAGCTCAGAACTGGATAACAATACAATATTAGCAATTAGCTTTCTTGTCTGTGTGTTTGGTTATTGGTCTGTTCGGTACAAATTTTTCATTCGATTTCAAGCTGACTTCCCGATGAATTGATCTGAAACTTTAAACATATCTCAGAAGTGGATGACAGTTGTAGAAAGGGAATTTGTTAACAACAGGTTCGCAACAGGTTTCAGGTTGAAAAAAAAATTATGTGAATAAAAAAATAATATACCACGTTTTTAAAACTGATTAACAAGTATAAAATAATTTCCGCTAGCCCCATATAGATTCCTAACCCCATACAGATAGTCCTGAGAATTTGTGATTGTGAATTTTTAATAGCTATGAAAGTACTTGTCAGATTTAAAGTGAAAAACATGAGGTGAATGCAATATCAGGTATGTAAATATGAAGAAGGAATTTTTTGCATAAGAAATACATATTTATTGTATGACAATGACAAAAAACATTTTATTCGAAGTATTGCCCATTACTAGCTATACATTTTCCCCCATCTCTGACAATTTGTGGATTCCATGCCAAAAAAATTCTTGCTCTTTTGAGGCATGCCAGTCATCGAGCTATATTCGTACATTTTCGTAGGAAGTGAAGATTTGCTCAGCAAGTGCGTATCCCATCGATGCAAATAAGTAGTAATCGGACGGAGCCAAGTCTGGCGAGTAAGCCGCATGCGATAGTATTTCCCAATTAAACGCCTCAATCGTTTCCTTGACCGGTTTTGCTATATGTGATGACGCATTATCATGAAGTAAAATGCCTTTTTTCATATTCCGGTCGTTTTTCACGCAAAACTTGATTCAAATCGATCATTTGTTGTCGCTGGCGTTCAGTATTAACGGTTTGGCCAGGTTTTAGCAGCTCATAAGATCATACCTTCCTGATCTCACCAAACACAGAGCATTGTCTTCCGTCCATAGCGATTTCGCCTTGCAGTCGATGTCGATGGTTTGCCTGAAGCTACCCATGATCATTTTTATGGAAACGGCTTCTCGTGTCACATTTATTGATCCGCGAGTTCTTGTTGCATTTAAGCGTCATTCTGATCCATCAATTCTTGCAATTCGCAATTCAATTTATCTTCAAACATTTTCAGTGGTCTTCCGCCTTCTTCGTTTCTTACGTAAAAATTGCCACTTTGAATTTTTTTAAACCACTCAAAGCATGGTGATTTATCAAGAGCATGCTCACTGTAGGCTTCGACAAGCATTCGATGCGATTCTGCAGCAGTTTTCTTCAAATGGTAACAGAAAATCAATGCTGTCCGCAAATTGTAGTTTCCAGGCACAAAATTCTACATGTTCAACGCTATTAAAAACGATGTTGTTGTATGAAACTTGCGTTGTTGTGAGATAAAAGCCTTTATCACATGTTAAAACAAGAAAATGCATTATTGATGCATCAATTATTTATCTATTGCGTGCGCCCCACGTTTTTCATTTTAAACCTCACAAGTATTTTCATAGCTATATAAAAGTCAGAATAAAAAATTCTCAGGACTATCTGTATGGGGTTAGGAATCTGTATGGTGCTAGGAGAAATCATTTTATACTTTTTTGTCCATTTTAAAAATGTGGTATATTAAAAAAATATATTCAAATAATTATTTTAATAAAATTCTTCAATGAAATGTTTGGCTTGCTGATGGTCGAAGACGAATATTGGTTTGCCTGATATTCACAGCATTCCTGAAATATCACCATATCCTCATCCTTGTTCAAATACTTATCCTACAATTTTTTTCTGCCAGACTGTAAAGCAAACACTGATTATTACGTCGACGGGCAAATAACGAAGTCACACAAAAATTACGTCGACAGAAGGCTGTTTATTTCCATCAATTACCGATATTGCCGTCACTTATCGAACCCATCCGCTATCGAATTGTGGAAACTGTCAACAAACGTCCCATATGTCACAGGCGCGATGTAAAAGCAGGGTTCAGCAGGGTAAACATTTTAGAATCCCGTTCCCATATTTGTTTTGCGCCGTTCGACGAGGTTAAAACGAAGTCGGCGGAATGGTTTTATATTGAATATATCTTAAAATTAGAATGGAAGTTCAAGTGGGTAATTGTCAAGTTAGCCACGGTCGTCGAGCAATCGATGGAGCATTGGTAATGCGCGTCATCGGTTGTGTGGGTGACGTAATGCAATTGTATCTTACAGTTTGTCACATTCACTTCTTCGTCACGTAATCCGTTTTATATATAACAATAAATTTCTGCGCTTATTTGCAAAGAAACTGTCGGAATTTTTAAGGGGTAATACAACTGTAATAAGCTAAAAAGAGGACGTTCCTGACAATTTTTGTTTTTTTTTTATGGAAGAAAAGGAAGTAACAGGAAATTTCTTAAAACTTTATGGGTCATTCTTTGACAACGGATTAAAATACAGAGGTACAACAAAGTTTATAAAAATATGTCTAAATAATGAAATTTAATATCACATTTTGTTTTATTAAAAGCCTAATCTTTGATGCAATAAGCGGCTATAGAGCGACTAAGTCACGGACTTAGTTAATTCGGATTCAGGATTCAGCTCTCACTCATGTTTTTCCATTCTAATTACACTGTTCTGCGCACACGCATATTTCCTATCGTGTTACCGTCACTACAGTAAACAGTCACTTGTTGAAATGCAGAGTCCAGAAGTTGCTGTGAAAATGAGTGGTAGAAAAAGATCTAAAAACCCTGAAACCTACAAAAGAAACATTATTAAGAAATCCAATATAGAAGGAACTGAATACATAAATTATGGTAGGAAGTTAATTCTTGCAAAATATATTTGTACATATTTTACATATATACTAAATATATGTACAAATATGTACATATTTGTATATATTTTACACCTCCCACTAATCAGCCCGCATACTGATACAGGGTTGGAGGGAGGTATACTACCCAACTATACAGTGTGCACTACGAATAAAAACTATGTGGTTAAAGATACTGTGGTAACCTATTTAAAAATCTTCATAATTCGACCATACTCAGCTCATTGAGAGGTGGGCAAGATAACCCCCATTTGCCTACAGATCATGGAGTAACATTGCCCGTCAAAACAAACACATGAATGAAGGTATAAAAATTCGTCTATCATCATATTACTCTAATCGTTAATAATAACGCATATAAATGCGGCACAAATAGAAATAATTTAAAAAACTTGCCAGCTTTCGTTATTGGCTGCTCTGATGAAAGTTGCTTAGGTACTCCAATTACCTGTCTTGGAGTCCCCTTACACAGCTCACAGTTTCACACTGATAAACTATCACCACATGGAGAAACTCATGAGCAACCCTTGCCGCCAACATTACAACTAGTAGCCCTGATTATTTACTGCGTATCCAGCGACCATTCAAGTAACTATGCTTGGCACTCAAACTGTTTTCAAAAATAAAGTTACTCCAGTGGGCAAAGTAACCCCAGTTGACAGTAGTACATTTCGAAGAAAACACAAAAGTTGAAATATATCGAGAACTATCAACAATGGTATTTTACATATTATGGTTCAATTGACTGCAAATTGTCTTTACTAACACCTCTTCAAAGGAATACGTTCCGATACCAGTCACCCTATATAAAACGACTATCCTAGGAAGGGACTGAAAGTGTAATCTAGGAATTCATTGTTTTTTTTTGTATTGTTATACGACTATGATGCTTGCAGAAAATTGTTTGTCAGTACGTAGATTCGCCTAAATTCATTCAAAACCACGCAGTTTCGATTCTAAAGATGTAGACAGACATTTGGCTGTCGCCATAAACTTTAATGCAACAATAACTCCTGTTAATGATAAAAATTTGCATTGCAAATTAAGCGGGCGCGTTCTAAACGAGGGAGTAGGTCTAATCGCGACGCCCGATAAATTTGTCTCATGGCTCTATTTCAGCCTTTATTAAGTAATTTCAGCTAAATTTAGACGATTTACATCACCGACCGGTAGGAACTCAAATTAAAAAATGATAAGCGTCTAATCCCGCGGAATCTTCGCTTCTATCAAGTATCGTTTAAATTAGCGTAGGGATTTAAGAGATAATCGAGCGGAATTTAAATGGAAAACGATTGCCTTAATTTAGAGGAAAATGAGGTGAACTTGAATCGTGCAGAAGTCGACTGTAATCTCATTATTTTTAATTGGATCTTGCTTTAATTTATTCGTTTATGTGGTAACACAGTTTGTACGTAACAGAATGTTACCATAGGTATTTACAGTCGGGTTTAAATTACATTAAAGTTACATATTAGGGTAGCATTTGCCTTCCTTATTCCATTACCTGTTCTGTAAGACACATTATACATATACAACATTAATGCGACTTCGATGGTGGTTTCTTTATATTTTGCCCTATTACACTAGGCACAAAAATTAAGGGACATATTATTATTATGTTAAATGGGTTTGGGCCTCATCAGCCACTGGTCGCATGGGTAGTCCCTTGGCGATCCCCTCTTATCCGGGTCATTATCCAAAAATGCTATCCCATAAAAGGGGGAATTTAGACACATCCCCCGCTTCCTCTAGGATAACAGGGGTCCCTAATATAAGGTACCTCTTCTCCTCCAGTGCGGGGTAGGTGTAAAGAAGATGAATCGAGGTTTCCTCGTCTTTTTTACAGTATCTGCAGGCCGGGCTGTCAGTCAGCCTCAGCTTGTGCTTATATGCATTCAGGCTACTATGGTGGCCTGTTATGATTCCCACCAGAGTTCTGGCTTTGTGCCTGTTCAATTTAATGAATTCGTGGGCCCATTTCTCAATATCTGAGTATTCGATGAAGAGTTTGGTAATTGGACTACTCGTTACCCCTTTCCATCTTTTATTGTGCTGGTCTCTTGTCCAGCAGTTGATGCAGTCTCTGATCAGTTTCAGACTTATTCCCACTGCAGGTTCTGGTCCATAGAGGTTTTCTCTGGTCCCTAGTCTGGCAAGGTCATCTGCAATTAGATTTACCTTAATGTCATTATGCCTAGGTATCCATAAGAGTTCCGCCGGTCCCTTCCCTGTCAAGTGGTTTAATGCTTCATAGCAATTATTGACCAGCTTCGACTTTGTCGTTGCTGAATTCAGGGCTGCCAACGCCGCCCTGCTATCCGAACAGATACATACCTTCTCCTGGGTCCGATGTTGGTCGGCTCCCAGAACACCGCATGTAATTGCAACTAGCTCAAAACAAATTCAGTGCGAGAACGTTGATTGAAAAAGAGGTAAAAAATTGCGTGTATTTAGGGATATTGGTTTAACTTAGCATAACTTTGCAAATAATGTATAGACTAAGGATGTTGACTGTTTCTTTTCAACTTCAAAGTATCCCTAACAAACCCTGAAGATTTCAAAATGCGGCGATTTTTTTTTAGCGTGTTCGGAATGATCGAATTTCTCTTTTTTGCTAAAAATCAATTTAAGGATGAATTTTTCATTTTCTATTAATTTTTTGATGTTGAAAATGTTTTTGTTACCAATAATCCATATTTTTTTTTATCAAAAATTATTAATTATTGCAATAAAAGGAATTAGGAAAAACTTTTTTCAAAACAAAGAAACCAAAATTGATTTTTGCTTTGAACGACGATAACTCAGTGAAGAATCATCGTACAAAGCTTTTAGACCGCTCAAATTAAAGAGGATAAAATCGTGCAAAAAACCTTTATGATGAAATCACTGAAAAACATTTATTGAAACCCATGAATCTTTTGAAATGCAACGAAAAATTTGGAAATTTTTTCTCCGATAGTTTTCTTATTATTACTCTAATTACTAAAAACTACTAATGGTAAAAAAATTTGAACTCAAGATTTGAAAACTAGAAACTTCAGGAGCTTCAATTTGCTTTCTTTAAAATGAATCTGCGACTATTTTTCTCCAAGTTACAGCCATTTGAAAATCAGTTAAAAATTTAAGTTTTTTTATACACCCCTTAATGTTTGTGCCTAGTGTAGTAGTTGTACTATTAGTATAATAATAAGTTTCCAATTTCACCAACACTTTGTCTTATCTACCAATCTCAACCGCTCACATTGTAACAGCTGTGACTTACCAATTCTATAATATATTTAGGATGACATAAAGAAATATATAAGACTATAATTCATTTTCAAGAAATTTAAATAAACGTCTACTTAAAAATTGTTTGCTTCCATTTGATATACAACACGCTTTTTAACTAGAATTTATTTTAGCCCGAAATTCCAACAAAATTAGTTTATATACTACTGTGAAATATTCAAATGTTTTAATGATCGTATTCCAAAAACGAAGATACTTATAAACAGGATAATAATTCGCGTCAATTTCCAAACAAATTTACTCGTCAAGGTTAAAAAGAACCAGACTATGCTAGGAGGATAATGTGAGGCCGTTATATTTGTGTTTATACGCTCTGAAAACATTTTAAGAATAAGAAGTGTAAAGATGGGATGTCGATAATTAAACAATAAATTAATGGGCAGGTATTGAACGCAGTCCAGGGACAGCAGAATTTATTTTTAGTAATGTTCGTCGTTCTCAGATTATTTAATTTCTTTTGCATGATTTAATCAGCGCGTTAGAGAAGTAATAAAATCGACAAAACATTGTTTCTTTGACAAAAGTCAAAAAAGCGTTTTTTTTTCGAAAAATAAAAAATTTCGAAACTTTATCGTATTATCTTGGAGTGGGTTGGAACCTTTGATGTGAAGATAACACTAACGTAGTTTTCCACAAAACACCAAAACACTGTACACTACACTCGACGCGCGTTTCGCCAACAAAGTTGGCATCGTTTTCAAAAATCAAACCCGTCACGGGTAGGATTCGACATCTGTCCCGGATGCGAACCGAATGACAGACAGCTATTTCGACCTTATTAGTCCTCATCAGTGCCGTACACGGTACGCCGATCCAGCACAAATGTCGAATGAAATCCGTGGGGTATATCCATCTATATCGATACGATCTGTCAGTAACATATAAGTCGGGAATCCAGAAAGGAACTACCAAATCGCCAAGCGGTTTATCATATAATTCCCGAATAGCAAGGCTATTACATAATCGTTATAGGAAACAACAACTCCTCGGGCTAAAGCCCCGCCAGGCATTGAATTATACCTAAAAGCGATCCTCGACCCCTTTCTCGTGTTTCTGTACGATCAGACAAGGTTTCAAAAATCAAACTCGCCGCGGGTGGAATTCGACATCTGTCCCGGATGGGAACCGAACGACAGACAGCTGTTTCGAACTTATTAGTTGTTATCAGTGCCGTACATGGTACGCCGATCCAGGACAAATGCCAATGACACCCATCATGTTGTATATTTATTTCAGAGTAGATTTTGAATGATCTGTATGTGTACTAATATCTACATAGTCTCGTGTAGCGGATTTTCGTCGGTTGATATCTTATGAAATAAAGTCGTCCAGATATCACTTTTCATATTTTCCAAGGAGTTCGGATTCCGACCTATTGCCAAGCTGTAATAAATTGTTAATTGATCAATTAATTTGGCAGATAACTTACCTTTTTCTCCGAGGCCATACACATTTTATTATATTTCTCAATCAAGAGCCTATTCCCTTTTGTACATGATCAATACACTCAATAAATACCAGGGTATTTATTTGACGCAGCCTAAAGAGCGCGAAATTTTAAGGAACAACTTTTTTTAGGAAAACATTTTCTGCCCCATTTTCTACAAGGTTTAAGGCCAACAAAAAAACCATCAAACATTAGTGGGTAACATCACTAGATTTTCTTGAAACAATTTAGTGGTACTCCTTAATAAATATTAAATGTTTTTTAAAACCGTCAATAGCATTAGCATTTATGCACTGCAACTGGTCAACAGTAAAGCGAGTGATGGCCAAGATCTCAAGAACAGTTGTTTTTTTCATAGGGTGTGATTGGAGGGATAGATGAAGGATGGAGGGTTGGATGCTTAGCTGACTCAGTTTTTTTAGAAATGGTAAAAGTTGGGACATAACTTTTTCGTTTTGGTAATATGTTACTTAGACACTGTATAAAAGACAGTAAGACAAAGCCATACATGTATAGCAGCTTCGTGTAGTCCGAATCGTCAGCTCTTTAGAAGAGTAAAATTAATCGACTTCTTCAGGAATAGAGTCTGACACGACGGGCTTCTAATCAAGATGTTAGACTTGGAATACTTGATGGTCCTGGTGAAACTTGATCAAGTCCTACTTGACAAGAAGGCGATTTCGGGCCAGAGTAAAGACCTCTATATTGGAGTACAGGACCATCGAGGAGTACCGCAGGGTGTGGTGCTGTCGCCTCACCTCTTCAACATCTTCCAAGGATAGAGCGCACGGCCACTGTGATGTACGCTGACGACACGACGACCGTCGCGATGTCGAGAGCGCGCATGGCAATGGCGTACCTGCAGTGTGCTGCAGACGAACTAGCCGACTGGTACAACAAGTGGAAGTTAGCCATCAACGTAGAGAAAAGCAGAGCGGTGCTTTTCAAGAAGACGCGGAAAACCCCGGAGGGACATGTGAGCTTCAACGGCGAAGACATTCAATGGCAGGACAAGACCAATTACCTTGCAGTTGTCATGGACAAGTTGTTGACATGGAGAGACGACATCCACCAAGTGACGGGACGCGCCAAAGCTACCGCGGCCAGACTCTGAACAATGACGGGAAACAACAGCCAGCTGAACCTCAGGAACAAGCTGCTCGTCATCCGGTAACTTCTTCAGCCCCAACTGATGTACGCATCGACAGCTTGGGGCTACGCTGCTCAGACACGTCGCCCTCCACCGTTCCGTGGACGCCCTGTGGTACGTGAGGAACATCGACATCCGGCGAGACCCTAGACTTCACCACTGTGATGGAGAAAATCCGAGCCAGGGCTCAGAAGCTCTACGATCAAGCAGGTGCCCGTGACAACTCCCTCATCCGAGCAACTTCGGACTACGACCCAGGAAGACCAGGAATACACAAAAGACCCAAGATCCAGGTAGTATAACCTCATAGACCCCCTTTACAGGCCAAACATAACTTTTCATTACAGCTGAGCCCTATTGCTCCACTAACCATTTTTTATGTCATCGGACTCCAAATCCTGGGATTCTTTTCTAATAGAGAAGGACCCCTCCTGAGTAACAAGACTCACTCTCCTGACGGCGATTCAAGCGACGCGGTTTGTCTGCATTGTCGTGGAAGATCGCCTGATGTGACTCAATTCCCGGGCGTTGTGCTGGTCGCGGCGCCCATGACAAGACACCCCCCGGGGGTTGACGCTGGCGAAGCGATGCGGCAAAACAAGGCGACCAAAAATTAAGAAAAAGCTGAGAAGAAATCCCTGCCAGCGGGACTTAAAGGTGTCAGGACCAAAGGAGGTCGAGGGGAATGAACCGCTGCCAGTCGCGCTGGTCTTGTTTACGGGCGGCACTTGTTTCTCGGGTACAGACCCGCGAAAGCGGAAGCAAAACTCGGCCTACCTTCATACTACGGTCCCGGTCTACATGATGGGCGAGTAAAGAGCGGTAATCTCATTCGACTTACCGACAAAACCCATCAAGGCCATTACGCTTGCCAATTAATATTGGTATTGGTTTTTTCTTCACGAGCTACGGCGTTTTAAATTCGACACAATTTTTTGAGTGTATTTAGAGATGTCAACTGTTTATTTCTAGAAATTTAAATTAAAATGACTCGACAGTAGCCTTTAACCATCACCACGCTACTGATCACTGACATTTCCTGAGTGCTTTGACTACATAACCTTCAAGAACTACATCAGCAGACCAGCTGACACTACCAGTTCATCTTAAAAAAAACATTCATCTTAAAAAAAAACATTTTCTTAAACTCGCAAGCATTAATTAGAAACAGCTGATTGATAGCGCCGACTTACTCTTGACATATATTATTAGCTCTGCACTCTACCAAGGGCACTGTTAAGCTAATAAAAGCCGCGCAATTCTATTCAACGACAGAGATGATTTATTTTACGATCGACTCAATATTTTAACTATGTACAACGGTTTTTTTTAATGGTAATGTGTGCCTGGTAATGAACAACGTATTCTCATTATTTCTCTTTTTGCGACACTCGCCTCGGTGAAAGTCGGATGATTACAAAAGGGGAAAAATTAGGAACATTTATATGCGTGCGACTGCTCTGAACTTCGCAATTTGTAATTCGTATTGTCCGAATTCATAACAGCGACTTTAATTATTCAAATTCTAGCACAATGAACGGCAAAAGTACGAAAGGAAACGTATATGTATAGGCGTTTTAATGGAAAGCCATTTATTTCGTCCCACCAAATTAAATCTAGAATATCGTTCTTTTTAGATTATAAAATATGTACATACAATACTGTGAAAAAGTCTTTGGACACTTTGGAAAATTTAATATAAATAAAAGTTGAATAATACCTTCAGGCAGTAATACCATGGAAGATGTAGAAAAATATTTATTCGAGTAAAATCAATAAGTATTTATTTTAGAACTAACCAAAATATTAGTATTTTGTGTGTCCACCTTTATTATGTAGAACGGAGTCGATACGTCTTGGAGCACTAGCCATTAGTTTCTGTATAGTATCTTCTGGTATCTGTCGCCATTCTTCTTGAAGGACTTTCCATAGCTCAGCAGTAGATGTTGGAGCACGTTCAGGTTTCCTTCGGTCCAGATAATCCCACAAATGTTCAATTAAATTGAGGTCCGGACTTTGCGGGAGCCATTGCATTAATTGTATTTTTTTCTGTGCAATCTGTTGCTGTAAATATTTTTGTACCAGCTTAGATGAATGTTTGGGGTCATTACCTTGTTGCAGAAAAAAATTGTTGCCATTAAACGATTGACCAGAAGGAGTTGCGTGCTGTTGGAGAATATCCCTATATCGCTCTTTGTTTAATATTCCATCAATTTTTACCAAGTCTCCAACTCCTACAGCAGGAAAACAGCCCCACACCATCAAGGACCCTCCACCGTGTTTTATAGTGGGTTGTAAACAGTGTTCTTGGTAAGTCTCTTGTACTGTCTCTATATATACTGTTGTAAGTCTCTTGTCTGCGGACATATTGTCGCCTTGCACTACCAAATAATTAAAATTTGGATTCGTCAGTGCATAAGACACGACTTCATTCCTTGACTGTCCAATTTTTGTGTTCTCTGGCATAAATGAAGCATTTTTGTTTATTATCGTGACGTGGAAGTGGTTTTTGTCTGGCTCTACTAAAGGATTGACTTTAGTAGTGCCTTACGGACAGTAGAAGAATCGACATTAACCCCTTGGGCATTTCTTAAACTTTCTGTCAGTTCTTTACTCGTTGCTCTACTATTGGGCAATGAAGTTAATTTTAAATATTGCACTGTACCTTGTGTTAATTTTTTAGGGCGTCCACTTCTTTGTCTATCTTCAATTATCCCAGTTTTTTATATTTTGTTACAATGTATCCTACAGGAGACCTAGCAATGTTTAATTTTTGGGAAATCATATGCATACTGGCCTTCTTTGTACAATGTAATTATGGAACTGCGATCTACTAGTCTGATTTTAGCCATTTTTTTCATACAAAATTGTTCCTAGCGATGTGTAATTTTTACTTTTTTTTTTCTAATATCGGCAAGTTTTAACGCCCTACTACGTAAATCAAGCTTGTTTTCTACGGACAATAGTGGTATTTGCAGCAGTTTATTATACCCTGAACGCTGATATTGGAACTGGTGGTTTTATCCCTAAACGAGAATATGCAAGTATCGACAAGTCAGTCATCTGCATACGACTATTTATCAACATATGCGATTTAACTGAAATTTGGCCAAATATGTCACAGCAGCGTAGTTTTCTATCTTGTACTTGTATTAAGAACTTATTACTTACCTTCTACTGAAGCTGAATTTAAATATAATCATGTTGCAGACTTTTATACACAAAATTGTTAACAGTCTACATGTGTCCAAAAACTTTTTCACAGTACTGTATATTGGCAACACCCACTGAATAAGAGTAGAGGTGTTGTTGATATTGGGCGTCGTTGTCTTTCCTACTACAGGAAACTAACAAAATTATTTTATTGATGAGTTTTTTATTTGTTTTTAATGTAAGTAAAAAACGGAGATCAGCTTCCCACAAACAGAAAGCATTTATACCTAATTTATACATATTGTCCTTAAACGAATATTTTCTTCATACTTCTATGACACTGCTTTTGAATTTTTGTGAAACATTTTTTGTTATCAATATTTTTTCCGTACTAAAAGCATTTCTCACTTATTTCCTGGCCAAGGATCAGGACTTATGTTTTGTTTAATTTACTAATGAACTTTTTTTCGTTGCAGGTAAGACAACAATATCACCATCAGAGAACCTTAAACGTATGTATGTCCTTAGTATTTGTCGATTTTTGAAGCTTTAGAAAAAATGTAAGTATCACTCAAAAATTCCGTGCGCTACGCCGGTTATTCCAACCAAAAGTTCGCATCATCGGGAGTCAATAAGATTCATATGATTTTTAAAATATCGCACTCACGACAAAGATATATAAATTGTCAGATTTTAATAAT
The DNA here is from genome assembly GCA_037954035.1 of Rosalia funebris. Lineage (NCBI taxonomy): Eukaryota > Metazoa > Arthropoda > Insecta > Coleoptera > Cerambycidae > Rosalia > Rosalia funebris. The sequence continues at coordinate 15,754,068 of JAZFAV010000022.1, forward strand.
GTCTCCATATATATGCATATACAGAGTGTCGTCATTTGAGCGGACATACCCCCGTCAAAGTATTATTTATGGATAAATTTTAACCGGATTTTTGTAGATCTCTGACACATTCTTTCATAACCACGTAAGTTTTATCAAAAAAGCAGATCCTGGCTTCCTAAAGATTTTTAATGGTAGCCGAGAATTAGGAAACCATGTTAGTAGCGATCTTTTTTATTAGTAAATTGAATATATCATTATATTCGGTGGCTGGGAAAAGAGCTAAAATTACCGTTTTTCGAGAAATAATTTAACGAACTGACTGAAGCGGATTTGAATAATGAGCGATACTATCATTTTTCACTTAATTTCCGTTGTAATAAAAATATTTAAATTAAACTTCATTGCGAAAAACAAATTCTTATTTCAATATACCTAATTGAGATTATTTTAAAACAACATATATAAGTAACAAGTAAGTAACTATTACATTCAGTTTTTTCTCTACGAGATCCTCATTAAATCGAATTTCAATTCGTCTTCTATCATTTAAACTAATTCTACTCAATTCTTGTGCAGCAATTTCCTGGCAGGCCCTGCCTGATACGGTTACACAGTTCATTCAGATATTTGGGCCTGTTTTTTACTAAAAGGTCAAATGAAAATATTGCTGCAGCAAGACAAAGTGTACGGGAGTATCCTATCAAAATCGACGTCGTGCACAACAATTGAATCTGTTTTGAAGAATATGTTTAAAAACAGACTGGAGTTCTGTCCGAATAATGTAGGCAAATTTCAACATGTTTTCGTATATAACTTGGATACTAAAATTCGTTAACGTATATTTTATTTCATTTATGTGGGAATAATTATAAGACTTATAAAATAAAATACTAACTAACAATAAGTATTAAAATGTTTATTGTCTTCTTCACATAAGAAAAATAATTGTTGACGTACATTATTTCAGAGAAGTGTGTAATAAAAAAATATAATGGCTGCTATAAACAATTTAAAAGTTATACAATTTAGAAGTATATACAGGGTGAGAAAATTTTTAATATTTTAATAGTTTTCGACAATTGTGAGATACACGAAAAAATGGATGATGCTCGTAATCAATGTTCAAAATAATCATAATTAATGGTTTTTTATATTCGTTGATGAAAATATGACAGAATTTTTCTTTTTGTTTTTCAATTATAAGTAAAAATCACTTTTCGGTACATGGCGTTAGCTTGGTTGTTTGAGAAGTTAGATAATAATAATAATTTCTTCAGGCCCTTTTGCGTAGAACCCGATAGTGCACTCAATATAAGCTTGCAATATTTTAGTTTGGATATGGTGGTTTGGTTTCAGAATACAATTTAAAAAGTTGAGATTTTTTTTTAAATAGGAATTAACGTAAGTGTCCTCTGTTGTGTATCTCAAAGGGACGACCAGTTCGACCTATATACGGGGCGATTTTTTTAGAGGGAAATACTTCTGTATCTCTGTTAATAGTAGGCATATAAGTTACTGAAAGACGAGCAGAAATATTTTACATCACTTCCGGTTTCCCCGGAAATTGGCATTAACTATCGAAATTTAAATGGGGCCCCTAATATTTTTTGTACATCGTTATAGAATGATCAATTGTACACAATTTTTCAAATAGAACTATATGTCTAAAATCAAAAACAACTTGGCTAAGAACTACAAACTTTTTAACATCCTTGGTCGACTTTATGATTTATCAAAACAAAGACGATTTTTAAGTACCTACTAATTCCCTTTGAAAAAAATCATCCGGTATAACAGAGCCCCATTGAATACAATGTCTGGATGTCTGTGTTCTGTTTTAGTTATTACCTGTTAAGTCCTTTCACAGTTTTTCACGATTTTCTATTCTACACGCAGTATACCGTTACCAAAAAAATCCATCAAATCAAGTAAAACTACCGTCGCGAGTACGACCCAATTTGATTTACATTTTGCTGTCGCCGTTGAGACGATTTCCTTTTTTAAAAATCATCACGCGATTCAATTGATTCATCACACGTAGTTTCTTGCGAGAATCACGGAAACGCCAATGACTCACTTGCATTGTTTAAAACGCGGGAGAACCGAAGGAATTACGACAGGAATCAGTCGGAGGGAGATGGAGAGAGTGAAGACCAGTGTTGGCTCTGGTTATGACAGTGAAATGTTGAGTATTGACAACGAATTTAGAACCAAACTTCAGTAATTCGTTATGTAAGTTATAAAGCGTATTTCTGCTAACACCGAACTATTAATTTAATGGTGTAGTCGTTATACACTAGGCACAAAAATTTAGGGATGTAAAAAATGCAAAATTTTTAGGTGGTTTTCAAAGGGCTGTAACTTGGACAAAAATAGTCGCAAAGCAATTTTAAATTGAAAATTGAAGCTTCAAGTTTCTAGTTTTCATATCTTAAGTTTAAATTTTTTTACCATCGGCAGTTTTTAAGTAATCATAAGAAAACAATCGGAAAAAAAAATCCAAATTGTTGCTTGCCTTTCAAAAGATCCACAGAATTTATTTTAAATGATTTCATCATAATGTTTTTTTTTTTTTAGATAATTTTATCCTCTTTAATTTGAGGGGTTTAAAAGCCCTATACGCCCTATGCAAATAATGATCGTACAGAAAATTTAAGTAGGGTTTTAAAAATTGAAAAGTATTCTTTACAAGTCGTAGTGATTGGTTTTTGATAAAAAACAAAATTCGGTGCGAGAATGTTAATTGAAAAAGAGGTAAAAAATTGCATATTTAGGGATTTTCGCTTAACTTGGCATAACTTTGCAAATAATGGATTTACTAACGATATTGATTGTTTCCTTCTAACCGCAAAGTATCCCAAAGAAACCCTGAAAATTTCAAAGTGCTGCGATTCGTTTTTCATTGTGTTCGGAATGATTGAATTTGTCGTTTTTACTAAAAATCAATTTAAGGTTGAATTTTTCATTTTTTATTCATCTTTTGAGGTTTGAAATGTTTTTTTTTTAGCAATAATCCATATTTTGTTCATCATAAAATTTCCCGAGTAATTAATTACCATAAGTCAAAAGTGACTTACTTGCTTTGAACGACGATAACTCAGCGAGAAATCACCGTACAAGGTTTTTAGACCGATCAAATTAAAGAGCATAAAATCATCTAAAAAAGCTTTATAATGAAATTAATACATCGAAAAAAAACACTTTTTGAAAGGCAAACACAAATTAGAAAAAAAAAAATTCCGATGGTTTTCTTATGATTGTTTGTTATAAAAATAAACATTTTTAAAGCACATTCAAAATTTTTTTCAATTTCTGTCATCTATTCTTCAAACTGTTGGTCCTGCATTGATTTTCTTATTTGTGGTCCTACGAAAATGCCTTCCATTAACTTTGCTTTAGAAAGAGTTGGAAATTTCCCACATAAGTACTTAAAACAAATCCCATTTTTATCTATAGCTTTTACATATTGCTTCATTATCATGAGGTCATCAGTCCTAAGACTGGTTGTACGCTAATTTCCAGCTTCTCCTATCTTGTGCTAACCTACGCATTTCGCTAATTGTGCTACAACCTATATCCCTTACTATTTGCGAGCAGTAGTCTAATCTAGGCCTACCTCTGCCTTTCTTCACTCCTATTTCTGCCTCTAAAATATCGCGGACTATTCCCCCATGTCTCAGCAAGTGGCTTACCATTCTATCTCTTCTCTTCTTTATGTTTTTCCACATACTTCTTTTCTCGCGGACTTTCTCTAATACTTCTTAGTTTCTAACCCTATAACCCTATCAGTCCACGGTATTTTCATCATTCTTCGGTAACACCACACCCCAAAAGCTTCTTCCTACTTGCTTCCCCTACCGTCCAGGTTTCGCAATCGTATAGTGCCGTGCTCCATACATGTTTTCAAAAATCTCTTCCTTGTTTCTAAAAGCTACTCGACCCTGCGCTATTCTTTGTTTTATATATTTATCGCTTCTTCCATCCCAATTTATTTACTTCCTAAATAAGTGAAGTCTTTAACTTTCTCCAATCTTTCATTATTAATTTGTACTTTCGCCTTTGCTCTGCTCTCGCGCCCTCTGCACACTAACACTTTAAGTTTTGTTTTTATTCACCATCATTCCGTATTCCTCTGTCAACACTGCCTCTATTTCGTTCAACGCTGATTCTAATTCCTCCTTACTAGATGCTAATCCTGCTATATTATCCGCGAATCTCAGCATTTTTAGTTTCTGTCCCTGTACTTTAATCCCGAAACCCACTCTATCTTTTACCACATTAATCGCCTCTTCGATGTACAGATTAAAAATTAGTGGTGATAGCGTACATCCTTGTCTTACTCCTTTCCTAATACCTACTTCCCTTCTTTCCCCTGTACTCTTTGTATAGATTGTGTACTACTCTCCTATCTCTATATTTCATTCCCGCGCTCTTTAGTATCTCGGAACATTTTTTCCCATCTTACATTATCAAAAGCTTTTTCTAAATCTACAAATCCTATATAAGCGTTCTTTCCTTTTTCTATTGTTTTCTCTAACATTACTCTTAGCGCCAGAATAGCTTCGCGGGTTCCCCTATTTCGCCTAAACTCGAATTGGTCTTCTCCTAGTATTTCCTCCGCTCTATTTTCCATCCTCTTCTGCACTATTCTAGTTAAGATTTTTCACGCGTGGGAAGTTAGGCTAATCGTTCTAAAGTTCTCGCATTTGTCGGCTCCTCTCCTTTTCGGTATAGTAACGATAATGTTCCTCTTTAATCCTCTGGCATCTCACCCGTTTCGTATATGTATTTTACCAGTTCAAACATCCTATTTACTACTTTCTGTCCCGCACATTTCAAAATTTCCGCCTGTATTTTATCTACACCCGGCGCTTTATTGTTCTTTAGCCCCCTTAGTGCTATTTCAAATTCCTCTCTCAATATAGGTTTTCCTACATCGTCCCTATCGATGCTAGATTCTTCCTCTAATATCTCTCCTAATTCCTGACCCTCGTATAAACTTCCTAAGTACTGCTTCCATCTATCCGCTTTCTCCTCTCTTCCGATCAGTATGTCCCCCGATTGACTCCTAACGTTTCTACTGATTAGTCCTACATCCCTGAAGTTCCTCTTAATTATTTTGTAAGCCTCATCGGTCTTACCTACTTGGAGCTTATCTCCTACTTCTTTGCATTTATCCTCTATCCATTGTTCTTTCGCTTTTCTACACTTTCTAATGATTTCCCACTTTATTGACTTATAAGTTTTCAGTCCTTCCTCGTCTCGTCTATTTTTGTTTTTGTATATTGTGTATATACATATTGCTTCATTAATCCTAATTTTATATGAAGTGGCGGCAAGAGATTTTTTTTGCGAATCAACCAAATTTGCATAAATAACGTTATTTGAACCAGGTGTTAAGTTTTCTCTTCGGGACCAATCCTTTTTCTCCCAATGTTATCGCTTGTCTCTGGTGTCCCACTCGCACAGAAAACACGGATACTTTGTAAACCCTGATTGCTGACCTAATAACAAGCCTACAATTTTTAAATCACCATAAATCATCCAGTTATGGTTGTTTGTACAGAATATGCAACAGAAACAGATGCAAAAGTGTTCCCATAATGGAGCAGAGCAGCTTTAAGACTTCTTTTGGAAGAATTAATAAAAAGCCTACATCCATCAGGGTTATAAACTTCACTTCCAAGTTGAGTTATAAGGCCAGCAACGTTAGTACTCGTACAATAGACAAGTGAAGCACTTCGCGCAAAAAATGTACATATTGAGATTCTTTCGTTCTGTACAGCGAAATTTTGATATTTGAGGTCAATAGATTTTTGCTTTTGAGTCTAGGTCCCAAAATTTAAGACAAACCCTTTCGAAGCCCTAAGCCCCCAACTAAATCATTATTTTCTGAGTGCCAGAATACCTGGGGCTGATTAGAAACTGTTGCGGTGTGACTAATGTCACTAAGGCACTGTTCATCTACCTCTTGTGAAGTTTCACAGTCGGAGCTACTTGGAACTTCATCTAAGCTGGCTGGTTTTTCTGGAATAGGGATATCTGGTCCAAGCGCAACCGGTCTAATGGCGAATGGAACATTAGGATACATGTACTATATTTTTAAGGTTCATGGTGTTGTATCCACTTACTTTACATAAACAAAAGTAGCAATCATCAAAATGATTTGTAGGTTCTCTCCAAACAATTGGTATACCAAGAGGAAGAGATTTCCTTGTTCCATTGCTACAATGCCTTAATCCTTCTTCACATACTTTATACGCGATATGGGGTGCCCAGGGTTTATCCTGATCTTCAAGCTTAAATTTAAAGTATGAATAATATTGTTTTTGTAATAGTGGTGTGTATTATGCCTAAACTTTTTTACAACAAAACAGTCACAGGCATAACAAAATATATTTGGTGTATTTTTACAACTTCTATGTATTTTTAAAACAAAATAAAAACACCACGCGATGTCACGAGTAAACGTACACACATTAAAAACGTACTACAGCGACTATGTAAATATCCAAATAGTATAAAACCGGAATATCCCCACCGGCCAGCTCTGTTTCGGTAAATCCCCCGTACTTGTGTGTACGTTTTAAATCGATTAAACACAGGGGCGCCGCAAAGATTGAGGCAAAATTTAATTTTATAGAACCTTGGTTTTACTACAAATTATTGGACAATGTACATTTACAAATACTGGTGCGTGATGGGAACAAAGAAATGGCGTTTCTGTAGTTCATGGTATGTAACTAAGTCAAAAAGTAAAAAATGTCGGTGTGTGGCTGTGTCGTGGACACGGCCGTAGGTTTTACGTGAATACGTGTACGTAAAAGGTAATATTTTCTTTAAGCGTAATGTCTAATATCATAATAATTTTTTTAACAAGTCCTTCTGATCACCATGTTTTATTTGGGATTCATTGGGTTTAGGAAAGAGATCAAGTAAACAAATAATTTTATTACTGTACTATAACTTTATTAATGATAGGTCTGTGATACGAAAAGTATGAAATATATGGCATACAGGATACACCGATATTTCTGATAAACGTTAATTCAATGCATCTGTTATCTAGCGTTGTTGGAGAAGTTTCGATGTAAGACAAATTAAACTCGCCAAGCATGAAGCATTCTTTTACGTTCCCGGTACCGCTTTACTCTGTCATATGCTGGTTTATAGGTATCACCGGATTGCTCTTGAGATGCCCTTTTCAACTGTATACGTTCTCTATATTTCGATTTGGCTTTTTGACGAGTATAGGCTGACATTGCGATATTTATTTTAATTTTTTACTTTAACACCATATATATTCACTACAACTATTTCACACTACTGTTTTATATACGAAATCTATAGATCTTGAAAAGAGCTGACGATTAAAACCAAAACGAACGTCATAGCTTCACCGTGTAAAAACTTATACTAAACGGAAATTATGTGACGCAGCAAAACGATCTCAAAATGGCTACTCTTCCCCCTCCAGCGCGCGCGATGCGTCACAGTCCTCACTCAACATAATGGATTCTTTGATCCTTTATCTATCGAGTGGTGTAATTAGATTTTGGATATAGATGATAGTTAAGTAGCTACAACATCAAACTGTATCCCCTGATTTTATTATCATCAGTTTTTTGAATTGCCTCCCAGTATGGAAGCAGATTTAAAGACGTATTCACATAAAAAAAAACGATCACAAAATCTTTGATGGCTGCGTAATTGTTTGAAAATCTCCTCCCACCTTTAACGAAGATAATTTTTGATTTATCGGTGTAATAAAACGCATGAACGCAGTCGCTTTTTAATTTCCGCGATCTACGACCTCTCACAATTATTTGCCTTGCTACATACGAGTACATATGTTAGACGAGCGACTTCTGAGGGGGCCAGCAGACAGCGATGGGCATGAGCGACGGCTAGAGTCCGCACGGTACCGTTAACGGAATCGGCTTTTATTGCAAAATTCGACGAATCGCAATCTACGCCAACAGGAACTCTAAGCAAACAACGGGTCAGGAAACTCTTAACAATAAATTAGACGAGATAATCGGGCGAGCTCTAGAAATCTCATTCCGACTATTGTGGGATTCGTTAGTTGGGGGACTTGGGGGGAGTCGTTTCGATTATTTTTACGGTTCCAAGGCGACGACGGAGCAGACGGTCAGCCGTCACTCATCGTCAGTAGCGTTACGCAGCTCCCAATATGAGATGATTGTGGAATAGCATTTCCTGACTCAGACTTTAGAAAATAATAAAAAAAAAGACGGAATTGTAAATGGTATCCCATTTGGAACTATGGGATGTGATTTGTGAATAAAACTAATAATATTTGCGAAACTCAGGTTTTTTATTCTTCAACATAAAATGGAGACGATACGACTTCAAATGGAAAAGAATATCGTTCACATGACCGCCTCGATCATTCGTTTCGCAACATTGTCCATAACACAGGCACATAATACTGGCTCTATTTTCCGAATAACACGTTGAATGTTTGCTTTGAGGTCGTTGATTGTTGTTAATTGGGTGGCGTATACTATTCCCTTGACATAACCCCAAAGGAAAAGACCAGTGGTGTTGAATCACATGATCTTGGAGGCCAATTGATGTCAACATTCCGCGAGACAACATGATCAGGAAATTTGGTATGCAATAGAGTTGCGGTTGCACATGATGTATGACGCGTTGCACCGTTTTGCTGAAACCACATGTTGTTCAAATCCAAATCATCAATTTGGTGGAAAAATAAATTGTTTAATATGTCACGATAGCGTTCCCCATTTATTGTGACAGCATTACTAGCTTCATTTCCAGAGCAGTACTTATAATCCAATTACTCCACCATTCCAAAATACGCCTCAAACCGTGCATATATGTGAATGCATTTCATTTTCGTGAACAGCATGTGGATTTTCAGCCCCCCAAATTCGACAATTTTGTTTGCTGACGTTTCCGTCAAGATGAAATTGGCTTCATCGCTGAACAAAATTTTGTTGCAAAAATCAGCATAACTTTTCTAACACCCAGTTAACAAATGTATGACGCTATAAATGGTTTGTAACTTTTAATTGTCGTGTCAACTGAATTTTGTATGCTGACAGATGCAGAGCTTTCTTTAAAATCCGATGCGTGGTGACTCTTGCCAGTTTCAATTGTTGTGCACGACGTCGAATTGATGTGTTTGGATACCCCTGTGCACTTTCTTTCAATGCTTTCATCTGACCGACCACGACGAGGATGTATTGGTATTGCCAAAACCTAACAATACGTCAATAATAGAACCCGTCTCTTTAAATTTCTTGATTAAGCTACGAACTGTTACAGTTAAGTTACGAATTTTGCTCTAATCTTATGTGAATTCTTCTGTAGTGTAACTATAAACTTTCGCTCACTTTCATAAAACAGTTGTAAACAAACTATTCGTTGTTGAAATGTTAATCGCGGCATGTTGAAGTCTATAGTTTGTAGTCTCTGGTTTGTGGTCTTTGTTCAACGAAGTTCCCTAATTGAATGGTATCTACCTGAAAATTAATTAAATAACAAGAGAAGCAATATTTCATTCATATCATTTATTTTTTTTTACATATAATACTATTTTTACCATGTCAATGAGTTGACTATAATTTTGTGAGACTGCTCTAGAACCATATTCGTATCACGAATTAGCGAAACTATAGTTTTCTACATTGTTCCCTGTAGTTTCTATACATTGTCTGTATCGTACTTACAATTAGTGAATAATTTTAAATTATGTAACTATTTGTTTTTGAAGTTAAATAACGTTGAAAATATAAAAGTTTTTATTCGGCCTTTTCTATCCTGGCAAAGGTAATTCCATTCCATTTTATTTTTTGAATAGAACGTGTGAAATGGGCTCCGTTATTGTTACACACTGTTATAATTTATAATCAACCTCGGATATTTATCAGTATGAGCTTAGCAGAACAGCTTTGAAGAATGGAAAAAAGCATATGCTTGTTATTTGCCGTTCATTAATCGTGAAAGTGACAATTTAACCGTTTTTGATTTTTAAAAAATGTCCAGTGTTCTGCTAATTCACATGAAGTTAGCAGAACTATATAAAAAAATGTTAAAAGTAAGTATATAGAAATTTGCAGCTTTTTAACCGTAAATAAATGGTATAAACGAAATTAAGGCAAAATAAATTATTTTTCAATATCAGTAAAATAACTCAAAACTGGAAATAACAAAAGAGAATACATAAACACGAAAGCAAATTGATAATTTACATCTCCACAAAACAGCAGAGGACGAATTAATTACGATTAGTAGCTGTTCTGCTAAATTACGGGGAACGAAATCAAGAAATCTGAAAACAATTGCAAAATGTAACACGGCGAATTCGAAGATGTCACGATTAACTAAAAGAAGGCAAATGGTAAATTCTCGAATGGAAGCTGACCTTCATAAAACATTTTCAAACGAGATTAATGGCTGTTGTGCTAAGTTCTCAGGGATAAAATCCAAAAATCGCAATAAAAAATTACAAAATTATTACGTCAAATTGGGATTAATTACGAGAAACAAGAAAGGTACCAAGAGAATTCCAAAATCGTGATTTTGCTATTATTTATTACGATTTTTGGATTTTTTCTCGGGAACTTAGCAGGATAGTCATAAATCTTATGGGGAAAAAGACTTATGGGGGTTCGTTTTCATTCATGACTTTACCGTTCGCGTTCTTTTAATTAATCGCGACGCGACGTCTTCGAATTCGCCGTGATAACTTTGCAATTTTTCATTACAATTAGTGAATTTTTTCCCGGGAATTTAGCAGAACAGCCATGAATCTCATTTGGAAATGGCTTTTACAGCTCAGTTTTCCTACAGAAATTTACCGTTCTCATTCTTGTAATTAATCGTGACGTCTTCGAATTGACCGCGATAATTTTGTAATTTTTTATTCCGATTTTTGAATTTCTTCCCTAAGAACTTAGCAGAACAGCCATTAATCTCGTTTTAAAATATCTTATGGGGGTTAGTTTCCATTCAGGAATTTACCGTTTCACTTCTTTTAATTAATCGTGATATCTTCGAATTCGCCGGGTAAATTTTCAATTTTTCTCAGATTTTTTAATTTTGTTCCCCGTAACTCAGCAGAAGAGCTATTAATCTTAATTCATCTTACTTACTTTTAACATTTTTTTTTTTTTTAATAAATGTTCTGCTAATTTCATGTGAAGTTAAAACTCAAAATTTTTTAAATCAAAAACAGTTAAATTAACATTTTCACGATTAATTAACGGCAAATAGCCTATGCATTTTTCCATTCTTCAAAGTCGTTCTGCTTTGCATGACAAATCGGTGCAACCTCATCTCTGATTCGTTGAGGAAAATCTAGAATATGGACGGGTCGAGGAGAATAAAAATTGTCCATAAAGCGGAAGCAATTGCATCGTGACACTCGCGTATAAAATGAACATCAATGCGACGTATTCATAAATCGGAGGAGACATTACCGACCTTGCCATTATTGATCGTAAACCATGAACAACGTGTTTTTCCATATATTCCGAAAAATACAGCTATCATTCAAAACAAGGTTGGTCTATGTATACATTATGGAAAGATCTACTTTTAGGCGATCCGTGAAAAAATTAATTGAGACAGTCGAAATTGCGGCGTAGCGGACCGCGATGAAATAGGACTTGATGAGTTGCTAATATTTACGTGAAAATATATATTACGTTGCCTTGTTCGTGACAAAAGGAATAAATTAAAAGAAACGAACGAGGTTACTGGCGTTTTTATGCAAAGCGAATAAAGAGTGTAGTGGCAGTAAATGGAGCGTTTACGGCTTTCATCAAGGAATACGGCGGAAATATCATTTATTAATAATAACCTATACAAGTAATTTGTAACATAACCTATGCAAGTAAGTTAATTGAGTACAGGGGCACATTTTGAGAGGTACTTCCTACAAATAGTTTTTGCGATACAAGATTTCGTAATTGTTATTTTAGCGGAAAACTCTGAAATCCTCACCAACATTTTGCTACCTCCCTATTTTCGAGGGCGTCGAAACTGCATCCGTGTAAAATGCAACTGGCCGAGCTACTTAAGGTAAACGACCATAAACAACACCGTGTGTTCGCTAATTGGGCTCTGGAGTAGTTGGAAGTTTCAAAATTCGCCAAAAAAATTATGTCTAGCAACGACGCCCATTTTTGGATGAATGGATATGTGAACTAGCAAAATTGTCGGATTTGTGACGATACCAATCCACATGAGATACACGAGCACCAAATGCATCCCGAGAAAGTCACTGTTTGGTGCGGATTTTGGTCTGGCGGAATCATGGTCCGTACTTTTTCCAAAACGAAACTGACATTGCCATAACCGTCAACGGGGAGTGCTACAGATGGCTTAAACTGGATGATATGGATACCGATGACATATAGTTCCAACAACGGCGCTGCATGCCACACAGCGCATGCTACGATGGACATGGCGATTTAAGGGGATGGTTATCTCACGCAGCGGCGACCTGAAGTGGCCACCAAGATCATGCAATTTAACGCCTTTAGACTTCTTCCTTTGGGGCTATCTTAAATCGCAGGTCTATGCGAGTAAACAGCAAACAATTGATGCCCTCAAAGTCAACATAATGAACGTCATCCAGCAAATTCAGCCAGATTTATGCGACAGTCATCGAAAATCGGAGCTCTCGAATACGTGCCACAAAACAAAGCAACGGCGGACATTTGAATGACGTTATATTCTATACTTAATGTCCATTATATATTATTAAAAAAAAAAAGATAGTGGATATGTCACACGCCACTTATTTTATTTACGTGTAAAAATCAAGCGTCCTTATTGAAAGACCCCTTAACTAGACCTAATAATGTCGTTTAAAAAACTTGTACTTTTGTTTAAATTTGACGTCTAGAATATAGAAAATGCAAGGCGTAATTTTGTTAAGTTTTAGGGATACTTATTTTGATTTCTTTCTTTTAAATTTTCTGTAACTTTCTACAGAAAATGGGGTTCCAGAATTGGTATTTTTTGGAACTACGTATAACAATATAAAATTTTAATGCATTAATATCGCCTGCGAGACTGGCTAACTCGAAGTTAATTTAGTTTAATAGAAAGTACTTCAATTGACCATAACAACATTGTTTTTGCGTAAGAATGACTTTCTTCTAAAGAGGCCTGGCTATTCTCGTGACATTAATAAGCAGTAATAATAGTTCGTTTTATTATGAATACAATTAGCTTTAGGGGGAAAACACGCTCGTAACCTAGAAATTTTAGTGGTACTCCAAACATGGTACTCGTAACCGTTTTATTAATCTAGCAAATTACTATGTAACAAATTATGTTCTCGACTCGATTAACATGACGGCAGTTCTTAACTTTAATAAGAGAAGCAAATTGAAGATTTTACTCTCACCTCGTGTTATAAAAACTGGTTGTCCGCGTGTGACCCAAAGACAGAAGACAATATTAATGTTAACTAACTAATTAATGTTTTAATACTATTTGACTTCTCGGTTATCTTATTTTATATAGTTATTTTATTGTTTCTAAATTGATTGCACTGAATGAAGTATTTTTTAAAATCTAAGGTAACATTTCTACAAAATATCAACCTTATTGACCAAGCAGACCAAGTCTGCTTTATTTACCGTTCTTCGATTGACTGTAAAGTTCTCTGGGTGTTCACCATTCGAGAATAAGTCGAATAAGTGGAATAGGGCTACTAAATCTCACTCCATGAGACACGGGTAGGGTGGAAAAAAGGCGAAGAATTAAAAGGATGGCCATTGTCTCCTCCAAAATGTTCTAAGAAATCGGACAGCAGCAAGTTCGCCACTGAAGAATGATCTGAAGAGGGGGAGGCTGGTTTGATCAGTGAAAGGCCCATAAAATCACCAGAACTTTTTTGACCAGGACCCACCATCAATTACGATTTGTATGAACGCATGAAACTATGACCGGGGGAAAGTCATATTTTCTGATATAACAAGAACAGTGGCGGCGTAGCATGGGTTGGCACCCGGTTTTCTATTGAGCACCCCCAAAATAAAACAACAAGTCATATACTAAACGTGCTTACGTGACTTTATTTTGCTAAAATATTCGATCACATTTCAAATTTACTTTCCTGTCCATTTCAATGGACAATATGGAAAGATTGGTAAGTCGCGCTTGGCTTATTGTCGATCTTAAGTAAGATATTATCAAATTTAATTTTGAGAAACTTCTTTCACAAGAAGCCACCGAAACACGAATAGTTAAAAAAAATCTTAGACACAGCGCTAGACTCGGAACAGACTCAGAAGAGTCCCATTGTACAATGAATTTCAGAAGCTCCAAGGTAGTCCATTGGACCGCTTCTTGGAAAGAAATGCTGGCGGCTTCTAAGTGGCGCCTCAGTCGTAAAATCTCCAAAATAATGTCATCTGCAGAAAATTCATCATAGATTTTTGTCAGATTTGGAACTGTACCACGAAGTTCTTCGTCTGTTGACGTAAGCAGAGTTTTAGGCTGAACAACACCAAATGTTATGAGAATGTCATCCATTGCTTTATAACGATGGTCTAGTTTTTCGTAAAATCTATCAAGACATTCTAACATAGCTCTCTGCAGCTCTTCTGGCAATATTAGTCCAGCGTCTTGGGCCATTTCTCCTGGCATAAGTTTTCGAAATCTCCTCCTTCCTCTTCTTTCAATCGAAATATCCAAGTCCTCACATTTTTCAGTTGCGTAGGAAATAGCTCTTTCCACTATTTGGATACATTGGCTTCGAAGAAAAATATTTAGGGCTTTAATTTTTATGACACACTTTTCCAGCGATAGCTCAGATGTTTGTATATACTTTTGTGTCTGGTTAACTTCTTCTAGGACTTCACACCAAAAAGAAAGGTAGCATAAAAAACTGATCGCGATAAGCAAGAAGTTAATTGTGACGACTGTTATTGTTTCGTAGTCGCATCCTCACCCAACCTCAAAATAAATAATTTTCGCGCACTTGAAATGTGTACTTAAAATTCGAATTTACGTAAAACGTTCTCAGTTTTCGGATACTTTCCTGTAAATTATTCACTAATAAAATCAGTGACTTCCTAAAAAAAAAAAAAAAAACACGTGTCGTTTGGTTCACGTTCTTTGAAAGTTATCTTTGAATTTCGTTGAAAATTTTCCACAGAAATTCAAAAATTTTCAATGAAATTCAAAGAAATTTCTTTCATTTTCTTTCAATTGTCTCTTTAAAGGAAATTCTTTGAATTTCCCCTTTAAAGAAATTTCGTTAAATTTTCTTAAAGAAAATTCTTTTAAATTTTTTTTAATAGACATTCCTTGGAAATTTTGTTAAAAACTTTTTACATATATTCAAAGACTTTCCACAAATTCCAAAGAAATTTATTCGAGATTTTCTTTAAAAAAAAATTCGTCTCGAAATGTCGTGAAAGATTTTTCTCAAATTTTTGTCACCCCTTGGTGCTTGACACCCGGGGCGGACCGCCCCCCCCCTTTACATCGCCACTAAACAAGAATAAACCTTAAATGAATGAGCCGTAGTGTACGAGGTGTGTTAAAATAATAACGGGAATTTTCGTTTTTTTTAGAAAGAACTTTATTCGTATACATCAATGTTATCCCCTTCAAAATAGTCTCCATTAGATATTATACGCTTATGCCAGCGCTTCTTCCAATCCCTGAAATGCTTCTGGAACTCGACCTTTAGGATAGTGTTTAGCTCTCTCAGCGATGTGCTTTTAATCTCATCTGTGCTTTCAAGACGACGACCCTTTAGGGTTCTCTTTATTTTTGGGAACAGAACAAAGTCGCACGGAATCATATCTGGCGAATATGGAGCCTGGGGCATCATTAACGTGTTGTTTTTGGTCAAAAATTCACGAACAAGCATGCATCGTGATGCAAATGCCATGAATCGTTTCGCCACAAATCCGAACGTTTTTTTTCGAATTGCTTTACGCAACCGGCGTTGAACTTGCAGGTAGTACTCCTTATTGATCGTTTAACATTGTGGCAAGAACTCATGATGCACTATGCCGGTAAAGTCGAAGCACACAGTAAGCACAACCTTCACATTCGACCGCACTCGTGGAGCTTTTTTCGGTCTTGGCGATCCAGAATGTCTCCACTGGGGTGAATGAGGCTTAGTTTCGACGTCATATCGGTAAAGCCATGTTTTATCACTGTTATGACACGTTTCAGTAGTTCTGCATCATTATTAACTTCATTTAACGACTCCTGAGTAACTTCCATTCACCGTTGTTTTTGTTCGAAATTCAACAATTTTGGAACAAATGCTGCCACACGTTTCATACCTAAACCACCCGAAAAAAATTCATGGCATGAGCCAATTGATATGGCAACATCCATCAGCTATTCTTTGATTGTGATTCAGCGATCGTTCATAATAATTTTTTTCAATTTTTTTTTTTCATTTTTTTTTTTATGTGCTGGGGCGTCCAGGGCGCTCGTCGTCCTCACGGCCCTCTTGAAAACGCTTATACCTCTCGTAAACCCTTGTTTTACTCATAGCAGACTCACCAAAAGTAATATTTAACATTTCTAAAACATTGCTGTACTTTATTCCATTCTTATAGCAAAATTTAATGCAAATTCTCTGATCCATTTTTTAAATAAATAAATAATCGTCGATCGTATCAAAACACATGTAAAATTTTTGTCAGCTAACAACAGACTAAACATCCGATATAGCTAACAATGTAGAGATATTTTTCAGATATGTTCACCAACACAATAATGAAAAAATCGCGCAAACCGGACTAATACAACTTGTGCAATTACAAAATTCACGTTAGTTTTTGAACAGACCTCGTACGTACAGACGACAAGGTTCCTATAATTTCGTTGAAAGAGATTTCTATAATTTCATGCCACATGAACCTTTTGATGGTGGGTCAAAAATGGTTGGGGGGGGGGGGGGGTTATTCCTTTCGATGGTCGTACGGGGGTAGTCCCTATTCACGTCACGGCAATTAATGAAGAACTGTATGTGCTCGTAGATAACACGCTCCAGGATCACGTAATGCCTTATGCTCTGTTTATTGGTTTCGATTTCATATTCATACAGGACCTCAATGCGCGACCTCACGTGGCAAGGGTTTGTGTTGAATATCTGAATGAAGTCCGTATTACAATTATGAATTGGCTAGCGTGAAGCCCGGACTTAAATCCCATAGAATATCTCTATGGAACAATCTTAGAACAATTATGGAGCGAGACGAACTTATAGGAGCTGGAACGTGTTGTCAAGCAGAAGTGGGATATGTTCCTCAAATTATCATTGGCAACTTTTTACAGTTCCAACAACCAATTAAATTTTGTTATTTCTTGTCATGTGACATAAATCACTCAACCATTTTAACATTACACTGATAACACCATCCAGGGAAATTTTCAATCATCATGACAACACAATTATTTAACTTTGACAACTTCATAATAACTGCCAAATAAATTTCAAAATGTCACGTTTTGGCAATTTCAATTCTCAATCTATAAACGCGCTAATCAAAAAAAAATTCCAATAAATACCACAAAAAGTCACAAATACACACGGGAAATATTTATGGAGTTTTGCCATGAACGAAAATATGAATTAAATGAGCATAGAAGTGTAGAAGAACTGGCATTGATACTGAAAGATTGGGAGGTCAATATGAGGAAGAAAAATGGAACAGAATTCAAAGAAGCAACAGTAAAAACTATATGGAACGTTTCGTGCAAACTTTTACAAAAAAAGTACTACAATGACTATAAGATTACGATTGACCCATTTAAGAGCTTAGTATTTAAACCTGCTCAATATGCCCGCGATGCAACCAGGAAGAAACTGCAAGCAGATCCATGCAAACGTAAGACCAGTTCGGTTTCATTAAGTTTGAAATAAACCAAATAATATTGTTCTGGGATGAAAATTCTCCTGAAGGTCTTATGCGTAAATTCTACCATATTGCTGCTGTAGAATTAGCGTGGAGAGGAGGCGAGGCAGTTGCCTGTCTCTTGGATTTTTTCAAATCAAGAAAAATAATGATGGCTTTCCAACAAACCGCATTAAATATAATCCGGTATTCAGTAAAACTTGCCAAGGCGGTTGATAGATAAAACCGATAGATACAATGTCCCTGTTGGAAGATATACTATTAATGGATGGACTAAATCGTCTGCTGAGGCTATTGGCTTGAATGTAAAGAACAAAAAGATAACGAACCATTCAAACAGGTCAACTGTTGTTAGCGAATTAACAAACAATGGTGATTGCTGAAAATTACTGGTCATAACAATTCAAATTCTATAAAACCATACTTAAACATCGGCCAAGAACACCACAATAAGATCATAAATACTATGCGTGGTAATAGATCTTCTATAGTAGAAAAAAATAACCAATATAATGCTGCGTTAAATTTTAGTAACTGTACCTTTACCAACTATACTTCTAATAAATAAATAATTGTTTTGTTGCGTTCCGACTTTTTGATTTTATTTTTCGAAAAAATAAAATCAAAAAGTCGGAACACAACAAAACAATTATTTATTTATTAAAAGTATTAGTATGTGCTTTGGATTGTCATAAAATTATCTCATACATTATCAATGTCCTAGGGATATTATAGCTGAAAACTTCATTAGAAGTATGCGCCGGCATATCCAGGCTGTTATCCAATTTCAAAAAATAAAACCCGCCACAGGTAGGATTCGACATTTGTCCCGGATCGGAACCGAACGACATACAGCTGTTTCAAACTTGTTAGTTCTCATCAGTGCCGCACACGGTACGCCGATTCAGGACAAATGCCGAATGAACTTTATGGCGTATACATCTTTATCGATACGATCTCTGTCAGCAACTATACTACTAGGGTATATGTTACTGACAGAGCTGTTATCCGAGCTAGAGGTGACAACGCAACCTACTAAAGATCTCCTCATCATTTCAATTTCCTCGTTAATTTATACACGTCTTTTCCAATCTTCCACAATCTTGAATTAGTTCAGACGTGAATTAGAAACGATGCAAACTTCAACATTGCATTTCTTAATATCTATGAAAAAATAAGGGTTGATATTTACACTAAAAACGTTTTTTTTTTCCAAAATTCTGAGCGGTACTTTTGAATGGCAGTATATTTAATGTAATCGGAGAAAAAAATATAGTGTGCAAGACGTTTTAAAGGAACTTTTCATCGTGTGATAGGTTGGAGTACTTACTGTTGCACAATAATTTTCCACCCATGATTGCGAAATAGGTTTTATCACTTTCTGTGTTTTTTAATACGGTGTGTTAAACATGGCGCCCTGTAACCACGACTAAATCTCTGAAGAAGGAATTAATCGCCTTAAAGTCAATCAAAGTTTATCGATCTTACATATCCAGGCGTGAGAATTTCATCACCTCGGGGAAGGCAATCACGTCAAACCGGACCCAGTCGATTTTAATTCGCGACATTAACACGTCGTTAATGAAGAACCGTGGGTTTTAACAAACTAACCTACTGACCCCCTATTCGGTTGTTTACTAGCGTTCGCTTTATTAATTATGAGACGTAATTCTCGCCCGCCTTCAACGACCGTACCTCTGTTTACAATGCCTCGCTATCATAATCGTAATCATTAAGTAGTTTTTACGATGATTGTTGGTAGGTGGAAAGATTGTTCCAATGCAAATGGATGTGGACGAATCAAGTTACAAATTAATCTTGTTGAGTGCAAATGTGGAATTTATTCGTGAAATAAAAATCGAGTTAGTTCTACCAGTGATATTTTTTCTTGATGCCTTTTTTTCGTCAGCAGATACATATGATATATATATTCAATGGAATTATTCTCGATATTTAATTAGGCTTAATCCTTTTTTGGTGATTTAAAGAAGTAAAAGGTGGTCCAACCAAAACGCACGATGTTAATTGTAAATAAAACAAAAAGTTTTCAGAGAATTATCTTAATATTTTTTATTATGATAGAAGGATCTATGACAACTATGTGTGAAACAAAATATCGGCCAAATGCTCACCACGGCTTCGGTGGCATACCTCTATCCGATGGTCCATATTTTCAATGACTCTGAGACATAATTGAGGTTCAATGTCGTTAATGTGCCGAATTATCTCATCCTTTAGCTCTTGAATTGTTCTTGGCTTATTGACGTACACTTTTTCTTTTAAATATCCCCAAAGAAAGAAGTCCAACGGTGTCAAATCACATGATCGTGGCGGTCAATTAACATCGCCACGACGTGAGATAACACGGCCATTGAATTTCTCGCGCAAAAGTGCCATTGTTTCGTTGGCTGTGTGGCAAGTGGCACCATCCTGTTGGAACCACATATAGTCCAGGTCCATATCCTCAATTTTTGGCCACAAGAAGTCCGTTATCACCTCGCGATAGCGAACACCATTCACGGTAACTGCTTGGCCGACCTCATTTTCGAAGAAGGACGGCCCGATGACGCCGCCAGCCCATAAACCGCACCAAACAGTCACTCTTTGTGGATGCATCGGCTTCTCAACAATCACTCGTGGATTCTCATTTGCCCAAATACGGCAATTCTGCTTGTTAACGAATTCACTGAGGTGAAAGTGTGCCTCGTCGCTGAAGATGATTTTCTTTGTAAAGTCACCATTCACTTTTGTCTGTTCAACCAACCATTCGGCGTATTGACGACGCTTGAAATGGTCAGTAAGCTTCAGCTCTTGAGTCAATTGAACCTTGTAAACGTGTAAATTCAAATCTTTATTCAAAATTCGCATCAGTGATGTTTGTGAGATGTTCAATTGTTGGGCACGACGACGAGTGGAGGTTGACGGCTCTTCTGATACACTATCGCGAACAACAGCAATGTTTTCCGCAGAACGAACTGGGCGAGCATGCACAGGTGTTTTCACATTTCCTACAGACCCGGTTTGCTGAAATTTGCGCACAATTTTCCCGATTGTGGACACATTTGGTCGACGATGCTGACCAAAAAAGTCACGAAGTGCACGAAATGCATTTTGATTTGAACGCCCATTTTCGTAAAAGGCTTCAACAATCTTAACGCGCTGCTCAATTGTGTACCTCTCCATGGTTGAATTTGTCAAACATTGAAACAAAGAAATGTCAAATTAAGTTGGGCAAAAAACTTGACGTTAAGATGTGACTCATAATTAACATCGTGCATTATGTTTGGACCACCCTTTAGAAGATACTTGTCAGTGCAAATAGCTCCTCCCCCCAGTACTTTCTTATTGGTCTACTAGTTGCCGGTTCAACTAACTGATTCACTTACAATTTTTTTTATTAACCCATTCCACTACTTGATTGCTGACTAACCTCCAGCACTTAACTGATACCAACTACTTTTAGGAGATCTGTTTTGGTCACAATTGAAGTGCAGACTGAATACTTGGGTGTGATTACTAATAAGTGGTGGAGATAGGGGCGTGGTCAGTGGCGCGACGGATCAATGATCAAAGTGATGGGTGTATCAGATAGTTGTATAGGCAATTAGTGGACAAATAAGAAAAGTGGTAGGGGGAGGTGCCATTTGCACTGGAAACTGTCTACTGGTAGACAATTTGAAGCCGAATAAATCTATATAAATTGTGTAATATTACCTTAATTAAGGGGGTTTCTACACGTTTTCATCTAAAAAGGAAATTTTTTGAACCATTTTTGTCGGGCGGGTAAAGAGCGGTAACCTCGCTCGGCTCGCAAATACCCTTATCAAGACCATTACACCTGCCAATGGCTATTGGCAGCATTTTTGTTCTTGAAAACCGCTCAACAGGTTTTGACCAATCAGGTTTTTTATTTTTTACCTATTATTACGAAATTAGTACACGGTATTGAGGTTTTTTTTTATGATTTCGGAAAAGATATAACGTTTTTGAAAAAAACTATTCCTACTTTAGAATTTGTTTTCTTAATCAATGTTAAATGTTTTTTAATACCTTTAGTAGCGTTTATCAACTGTTTTTTCGCTAAATGAAAAAAAGAACATTCAGTAGAACCGGAGAAGGTGGAGCATAAATATCAAAACACAACTTTTCACGAGAAGCGAAAAAATGAAATTCCCCCTCTCTTCTCTTCCTTCGAATTAAATACAAGTTCGTTTGGTGAAACGCGCGCCGAGAAACGTGTAATCGAAGTTCGTGGAAAATTGGTCTCCTCCTTTTCTTGCCGCTTCGAGGGTTCCAGCTCCTTTCCAAGATGATATATACCAAGTTACCTATGAGAGTTGGTAAACCCGTTTCTCTGACTACAAAAATTAATTGATAGCCGTTACAGTGTTCGGATTTTGATGAAACGAAAAAGAGTACATGCAGAATGAGTTCTTTTTAAAGAAAAAACTAACATTTTTGTTTTCATTTTTTATGTGTGGCCCTCTTCAGGGGTTACACCTCTGTAATAAACTACAAAGGGACTTTTTTGACAATTTCTTCTTCATTTTTTTTGTTTTTTTGGATTGGAGAAAAGGTAATAAGATAATATTTAAGGCAGTTATTAGGCATATGTATGTTTAAGTATAATATAAAAAATTATTCAAAAATGTTCAAAAATGGCGACACTGGAGACATTCTCGCGAGACATGTCGAAAGAAAGACGCTCTGCGGCACGCAATTGAACTGGTGCAAATGTGAATCTGGAAAAAATCACTTAATCTACATATTTAAAACTAGTGAAATATTGATAACCACACAAAAATATTTATTGTTGTGTGACTAGCTAGTATCTAAATAAAAAACGTAAAATGTTCAACAAAAAAGGCAATTATTTGTTAATAAATAATGTTTAAATTAACTTACCGAAAATTCCGTACGTATTTTACTGCAAAATGTTATTTTAAAGTTATTGTTGAAAATTCGCATGAAAAAAATAAAAATTGTTGGAGTTATGTTTTGAAAAATCATGTTTCGAGAAAAACGCGTTTAAAATTTTGAAATGTGTTATAGATATGAAAAAAAAAAAAATGAAAAATCCGACTGTTTAAAAATGTTTACCATTAATCTGCTATCCCAGAACCATACATCTGCCCTTCTATATTTTAATGTTCTTCGTCATTCTCTTTCCTCGAACGTTTTATGTTAGAATGTGTCTATTTCGCTGCATCTTACATGTACTGGCGTTATACTAACATACTTTTGTTTGTAAATGCTTCTGATTAAACATAACATTTTTTAACAACATTAGGCTGTGTCTAGACTGTAGGTACCTTCCCAGCAAGTATTTATTTGACGCAGGTGTCGTTTCCGAGCAGTCGGACCTACTTAAGAAAGAGCGCGAAATTTCAAGGGAAAACAATTTCTGTCCCATATTCTAAAATGTTCTAAGTATTTTTTAAGCTAATAAAAAATCGATTTTTTGAAAAATTTCCTGTGGTGTTATCCTTAGTGCTATCGAAAGACTTTCATTACGTTAACTCTAGTAATTGGAATAATATTTTGGGGATATCAAATATCGGACCTGTCCCAGCATTATTTTCTTACTTGACGACTGTTCCAACTTTTACGTACATACTGTATGATCCCCTTGTATATTATTGAGTTAAAAAACCTAGTTACGTGTACCTAATTATACCACTTACGCCAATGCCATTCCACATTAATTGAGCAACGTTCACGTAATAAAAACTGGTACGACAGAATAGAAAATATTAGCATAGGTATGGACGAATTAATTAATACAAAAATGCAACAGCGCTAATCGGGCGTTGCGCAACTTTTGCGAACGCTTTCGCTTTCGCCTCCCAACCTCTGGCGGACGCCGCCGCGCGCCGTTGGAGATCGGAGGTAACGCCTTCGGTGAGGCTTTCACAAAAATTTTGCATCACCTGTAAACGGCTAGAAATCTAGGTAGGAAATGGCCGTGAATACGGAATACGCACCGGGGCATCTCCTGACATTTGACTGACATTATAAGTGCACTGGGCCGACATAGTTGCCGCTCTATTGTTTTCTAATGGGGCGCTCGATTGACCGCGGAAGTTCCCTTGTTCGGCATAATAGGATTGTTTATTGTTCGCCTGTCGGTGATACGTTAAGTGGCTTTCACTGATTGTAGTTTTCATTATGTTTGTGGATTTATAATCGCGTACTGAAGAAGTCGAGAGCTGTCACAATCGTAAGGGACGAGTCTCCATCGAATCTTGGCGATTTTCTCGATTTTTCAACGAATTTTGACTCGATAATTTTTCCAGTCGTCGACAGTTTAGACACACAGAAGTCGACTTTTCGCGTCATAAAACAAACTTAGGGACGGATGGTTGCACATGACGATGACAAACACGCCTATATTCAGGGAGAGTGGCACGTCCTCCTGAATACGGGCGTATTAAAACTAAATCTAATCATCTCCGATTGATGAATCACCAACCCATTCACCAACTTGGTTGGTAAAACGCGTCAAGTAATCTTTCAGTGTTAATGGAACGCTAGTTTCCTCTTTTTGTTGTTGTATCGAAGGTTCCAATCCCTTCCCCGATGTAAATAAATCGTTTCACGTAAAATTATCATAAACATCCGCTAAGATATACTTCAAATCGATATGCAAATATAACTGAAGCGTTTATTTTCAAATGATGACATTTCTACAACTTAAAATATTCAGAAGAAATATAAAACCAATTAAATATGAAATTTAAGGGCCTAAATTTGCAAAGTCCACCGTTAAATTGCTAGAGTTGTTGATTTTGAGAAAACTTGTTAGTTAAAGTTTTTCTACACCACCTGTTGATTCACAAAACCATAAAAACCAAATTAGACATGTCACGTTGTGAAAGTAAATGGAAATAAAATTACTTTTGGGGCGATATTTTACCACTATTATTGTCTCATTAAAAAAAAAGGCAGCTGAGTGAAAATATTATTTGTATTACATAAGTACCTGGATAAAATACAAAACAAAAATTATATGGCTCGAAAATGACTGTCATTCTCGTCTTCCACAACAAAGTCTTCTCGTAAAATACAAGAACTTATCTCGAAAATATACGTTACGCTACGTTACGTTACAGTTTTCCTGATGGCAGCAAAGCTTTTTTCTCATCGATAGTGTTCGAATTGGTGGATCCATCAGGAAGTCTTATGACGGTCTCAGATTTTTTTTTATTAATAATTTAAAAGTATTCACAGTGAGGCCATCGATAAATTTGCGTGTTGTGACCAAATCGTCTTTCTATATCCGAACATGTACGAGCCCAGGCTCTATAATAGTTCGGCCAGGTACAATCTTACAACTAATATATTTAAATAAAAGTAATAACTCTCTCAAAACTATTTTATTAAACAAAAATATTGGGAACAGAAACAAAGTATAGACCTTTATCACAAATACAATGAAGTATTACTACATCATGATGCGTCAGTGACAAGCTTGTTAATAAAAAACATTAAGATTCGTGGTTCAGAAAAGTTCGGCTGTTTCATCAAACCTGTATTACATCAACTTTATCAAGAATGACAGCTTTATTCTGGTAGGCATTGCATCTACCAGCTTAGCGCACTCTTCAGGAAGCGTGCTGTCCCAAATTTCTTGCAATTTGGTGCAACTGAATGGGCTGGATGTCTGCGCAACTGTTTTTTCATTTTATACCACAATATTTCTATTGGCAAGAGGTCCAGACTGCTGGAGGGTCATTCTATAACAGATACATTGTGTTCTGTAAACCAAGCTTTGACACTTCACTTCCTAACCAAACAGTCAGGATAATAGGTTTCCTGTGGGGTTCCTAGGACACTTTTTTTGGTATCACCCAAACAGATCTGAAATTTGGATTCATCACTCCAAATTATCTGGTGCCATTGTTGTAAAGTCCAATGCCTATGTTCTCTGGCCCACCGTAACCGATTGATTTTCTGTCGTTTAGTTAGTAACGGATTTTGCTTTGTCTGCAGGAGAAATCGGTAAAATGCAAAGAATCAAACGTTACCTTGTAGAATTTGTATCCTATTTTCTTTATTGAGCCTTTAGTTGTGGATCAGAAATATTTTTTCCTATGGCTATCCTCCATAGTGCCATAATTTACTTTGTACTGGATCATCGGTTTGTTGTTACTATCTTCTTCAGATGATGGTGATTTAAGCGTGAAATTTGGGATGGTTGACTAGTTTTCTTCCTTTGGACTGTGCATCCAGTTTTCTTTATACAAGTTGATAATGCCTTGCACTGTAAATGTAGGTGGCGAATACGTAGCAGCTGTTTCCAAGCCGAAATATCTTACTTGTGAGCATTAATACAATTGGTTTTCGCATATCGTTACTTAATGCCACGCCACGTGCCATGTTTTTTTAGAACATTTTAGCAGACGCGTCCAAAACACAAATTATAATATCCGTTTCACTTTCACAACAATTGAGATTCCATTTTGTCTTAAAACGCTACAAATGTTTAGCCGGCTATGCATTTCAACAACTGGCCGAACTATTCTGAACCGCGAATCTTAATTTTTTTTTATTGACAAACTTGTCATTAACAAATCATAACGTAGGAATGATGTGTTAATGACAAGTTAATAGAAGAAAGGCAACGAAGAACTGACAGAATGCCCGAGAGCTTTAAAAATCTTAATAAAAAGGTGAAAAGAGAAATCCGGAGGGACAAAAGACAATTTACCACCAAGACCATAGAAGAGGCCATCAATAACAATTGCTGCGCTCAAGGCTTCGTACGGGGAAAACTGCTATGTCAAAAATCAAAAATAAACAGGGTATTTTGGTTCACGATAAAAACGATATTATCAAATGTATCGGAAGAGTTCTACACGACACTCTATGCATCCGCTATAAGACGTCAAGTACACAGTCGAAAAACTATTAAGAACGCCGGTTCTGAAGAACTGATTGAAATCACAGGAAGTGAAATAAGAACAACACTACTTCAGATGAAAAACAGCAAGAGTCAGGGAGAAGATAAAATCACGGCAGAAATGCTAAAATTCGGCGGAAAACCAATAAATGCCTTCAAGAAGGCCAAATCCCAAAAAATTAGTGCAACGCTGATGTGATATTAATCTTCAAAAAAGGTGACAATACAAACATCGAAAATTATCGACCAATATCGCTGCTATCACACTTCTATAAGTTGTTCTCCAAAATACTGACAAACCGGCTGACTGCAAAATTTGACTTATATCAGCCCATCGAACAGGCCGGATTTAGAAAAGGATATGGGACAACGGATAATATCCACACCATACGTATCTTGATAGAAAAATGTACGGAGTACAGGAAAAGAAAATCAACATGCTGAAATCAGCAGAAGAATTAGACTGTCCTGGGCAGCCTTTGGAAAGCTACAATATATACTCAAAAACCACGAAGTTTCAGTCAATATTAAGAAAAGAGTATACCACACATGTATACTTCTAGTCTCCACTTATGGATTGGAAACAATATCTATGACAAAAGTCTACGCTAACAAACTAAGAACATCACAGAGAGCAATCGAAAGAGCCATGATCGGAATTTTCTTACGAGACAAAATTAGAAATACGGAAATCAGGAAACGGACCCAAATAAAAGACATCATAGAAGAAATAGTAACAATGAAATGGCGATGGACAAGACATATAGCTAGACAAGACGACACCAGATGGTCACGCAAAGTCACAGAATGGCGCCCAAGAGAAACGAGTAGGAGTATAGGGCGACCCCAGAGACGATGGGTGGATGATATAAGGGCGATAGCAGGAAGGAAATGGATATAATGTGCACAAAGCAAGGAGGAATGGAGAGAATTGGGAGAGACTTTCGTCTAGAAGTGGATGGATATGGGTTGAGGAAGAACTTAGTAATATTTCATCGTATTTAAGTTAAAAAAAGTTTATACTTTGTTTCTATTACCAATATTTTTCATTAATAAAATAGTTTTGAGAGTGGTATTACTGTTATTTAAATATATTAGTTGTAAAATTATGCCTAGCCGAACTGTTATGAGCATGAGCTCGTAGAAAGAGAATATACCAAAAGGCATTTTTTTACGTTTTATTATTTTTTTGGCAATGCACTCTCGTAGTAGAACATTTTTTTAATGTATGGGCCACTAACCACTAGAAGTAGTCCCGCTAGTCCTGGGACATATTAACATTCGAAAATAACCGGAATTTATTTTATATTCTACTGTCTTATATACTTAAGATATACCAACTACATTTCACATATTGGCATGAGAAGGACCACTTTACAACATCCTGCTAAAATACGAATTTCTAAAAAGAAAATAGACAAATGGATTTCAAAAGGTGACACTTTTGAAAGTAAATTATTCAATTGTAATTCGGATTTATTCCCGTTGCCACGCCTGTGGTTTGCCTTGTGAATTATCGTTCGAAGATAAACGGAACGTACCAGTCATTAACTTTAATCTCCGCCCGCACTATGACCTCAAAAGGCGTACAAACGATAAATGATAAAGTGGAGCTCTTGTCGATAACAAGGAAATCACAACGGGGACATCAGACACCTGGGAAATTCCCAGCGGCGTACATTTCACTCGTTCCTTTCAAGAATGCGAATCTCCGGAGTGTGAAATATTACATCAACCATCATATACGGGACATTGTTATTAGAGTCGATGGAAAATGTAAAGTCGACCTTAACTAGAAGTAAGCCAGAGTACAAAAAAAAAAATTAAGATTTACATGACGGCAATAGACAGTTGTTTTCTCGAAATAGTTGATATAGGAATCCTAGAGAGAGTTACATGAAGAAAATGTTAGACATACAGCCAATTTTTTGAAAAGGGACCCCGCCACGGGTAGGGTTCGACATTTGTCCCGGATGGAATCCAAACGACAGACAGCTGTTTCGAACTTATTTATTTTCATCACTGCCGTACACAGTGCACCGATCCAGGACAAATGTCGAAACAAATCCGTAGGGTTTTATGTCTGTAACTTATCCTATTAACTTAACTTATATAATAGCCAATCCCTATGAAAATCCGGGATTGAAACCGAACATCAAACCCAATCAAGCAATGAACGACCTCATTTATTCATCGACTATGGTATATGGAAATAAAAATCCTAGAACTTTATTTTTCATTTAACTGTTGTGTTCTTTGGATATGCCACAGTGCTTGAACATTCTTGTTTATTGTTTTAAAAATATCAATATATTATAAAGGGCAGTATAGTATGAAATGCAAAGTATAACAAGAAAACATTTTCTTTATTTCTTTGCAAATATAATTCATTTGTATAATGAACGGAATTTCATCCAAGACTACATTGATGGTTTCTCGTGAACAACAATGATTTACACACTAAATACACAAAGAAATGAGCGGTAGCAATAACTCGCTAACATTGACAGTGACATTTCAGTTAGATAATTTCCGTTTTGTATAAAATGTTTTGTTTTCTCTATATGCAGTAAAATTATTATTCCAAACTCAGATTTTACGTATACCGAATTCATAGAGGAATTACTCAAGGTTTGTGTGTTACCAATAAACATTCAAAGCATGCCTTCAAAATGATATGCAAACGGTTTTGCGACAGTATTACACGCTTATTTCCGTGTTCGGTTATCTAACCCCGAAATATTCCTATACTTTTAAATTTTCCATAAGTGACATTCGTCAGTTATTCAGTTAGAATGCCTCTTCAAAAATCTAATACTTTCACGGGTATCGTGTAAACTAAAATAATTATAGTCATCTAATTAATTATCAGTTACACCAGGCTGTCCCAGAACTGCACGTCGTGATTTCATCCGTATTAGAAATCATCAATGCAAGTATACTGGACTATATCTAGCGTTCTGAGACTATTACATGGACCGTTTAATCTACCTGTACTGTTAATGTTTGTTTTTGACAAAAATTACCCTTTAGACTGTTCAAACTAGGACATTTGTGGAATAATTTTGTATCCAATTTAGCTAATTATGCACTTAATATGGACTGATCATCTGCCAAGATCTTCACGACTTCAACGGATTCACACTTTCATCCCGAAGATACAAAGTTTTAAAAGAATGGGACACTGTATATTTATATCATAGCAACTTCGTTTATTTTTTTTTTATAGAAAACATGCTAGACTAACTAAAAAATGTCTTCTCTCCTTCTTTTAATAAATTCCGAACAAATATCGCAAAAGTATTTATTAATAAAAATTGAAACAATAAAGATTCCCAAAAAAGTTGTAACAAATGTGTTGATAAACAGAAATGTTCGAATTAGTTCCCACTCAGTCCTTGATAATACGCCTAATGATTTAAAATGACTGGTCGGCTTTTTTTTGAAGTGGTAACTATCACAAGGAATATTTGACATTGTTTACCTAATAAAGTTAATGGGATGCGGAACATGAAACAACTAAGTACAGTGGATTATAGATAAGATGTTAACGGCGACAAATGAGGGATTAATTCTTCGTAAGAGACATGCATGACAAAAATATTTATGTTTAATGAAAATTTTCATTAAATTTTTAGACTACAATTTTTATAAGTATTGTATAGACAAAAAGGCAACAATTTTACAGACTATAGAAGATATTCTCAATACAATTACTTATTGCGAGTTTCTAGATTTATCTGATTTATTATTACCTATATTTACTAAGCGGCTGTTTTCGCGTGTGTGTCACGAAATTTTTAGGCCGATGTACGAAATACTTTTCCTTCGAATTTCGCCATTTTGACAAAATCAATATAGTAATTCGACCCTTGCGAACAACGTGGTAACTTTTTTGATCCGAAGCCTCTAGAGGCATGCTTCGGAGGTGCTTTCGATATGAGCGAGGGGGCGATGCAATATTATTGCGATTTGTTTACATGTTACTGTATTAATCACTTATGGTTTGATGATTACCTTGCGATTTAAATTGACTACTACAACATTTAATACCCATATTATTTCAATTACCGAACGAGGTAAGTAACTCCATTATTATGTTCCGTGGAGTAATGATGTCATTATTGCATGGGGTGCAGTAATGAGCTATGTTATCGATAATGTCAGATGTTACTAGATACTAAGGTAGTACAGTCTGTTGCAGAACACCGTAATTAGATTTGCTTAAATCAGTGTAAAAGGAAATGAGAACGAAGCTCTGAAGACTTTTCCTAGACCAAGCTCAGTAGATCATTGCTACATTCATGCACCATGTGGATAAAATTAAGGTCAAAGACTGGTCACAGTGCATTATCATTGATCACCAACATACGTTGGATTGGTTGCTTAGATATGTCACTAAGTTTTATATGATGCAGCTTATGATTATTTATCGAAAATAATATTTTTTTCCACGACCACTATATTAGGAAGGTTTAATACGTCTGTTTTCTGTGGATTAGAGGCGTTCTAATACACTAGTGGATTAAAATTCATAATACCACGCTTTGATTTTATAAGTGATAATGAAAATAAATTTGTCAAGTCTCACGTTTTTCACAACCAGAATTTTTCACCTCCTAATTGACCGGCTTTGCCCGTGGTCGTGGATAAAACGGTGAATTACATTCGGGAATTAACAGCCTTTAATTCGCTCAAAAAAATGGATCTAACATGAATGGGGCTAGCGGAATGTGTTAGTTCATTTAAAATTTGTAACATTGTTGCGTCATCTCTCAACACCATTCACAAGTGTTAGCGAGGGTATTTCTATAGATCAGTACCTAATGTTGTTTATTTATATATCCTTGTAAATGGGATGTTATCAAAATTTTCAGCTTTCGAAAAATTCTTGCCCAAATGCGGATCGAATTGGATAACCTTCAACCTTCAAAGCTTGCACCACTTGGATCTTGTACGGATGAAAATTCAAATCCTATGTGAGGCTATCGTGGACAGTGGTTTTCGAAAGATTTAAGGCAACTACATATTTCCATTCAGAACGGCGAGGTGTACGTGTCACTGTTGCACGAACCGCCCAACGTTTTCGACACCTCTTCTGGATCGCCCCGTTGGTTTTTTATGAATGGTAGTGTCTGATCTTTCAAATTTGGCGACTCATGATTTGATTAATTTTGCTGAAGGAGCTTGATTAATGTCGTGAAGGGGGTAAGTGCGTCCGATACAGACGACGAACTATTATAAGAGAACGATGGTTCTTGTAAAAGCTTATAACACACATGGCACGTTGCTCGCCGGTGAAGCGATCCATTGTAACGGAATTTCCAAGACGTGGTGTCTAACAAACACATGCGCGCGCACATTTACCACTACCACTTTCTGAGATGTTCAACAGACAAATCTGGAAAACGTTTCAGGACACCTTGTATAAACTTGTCAGCTTTATCGTATTGCTTAGGAACTTCTGCTGCGTAGAAAACGTAGAACTAGGCAGGCTACACGAATCATGTGATAGTAAGCTATGTGAAACAAAATGTGTTATAATAGTCATTAAAATTAAACAAAATCATTGGACATTTAATGTTGGGCAGTATTAGCATATCAACTATGTCGTTCAATTTGCTGAATGATTTCAAGTACTTTTGAATTTTCTTGTTTTAAATTTCAATTGAATAATCATTGTTTTTATTCGCTTTGTTGAATTATAATTCAAATAAAATCTTACGTAACCAATCCTGTATTTTACTTTACCGTACGTAAAAAAGAGTTCATTCGAGTGGCATAATCAAAAATAGACTTTCCAATTAAATAACATCATAACTAATTTAAAATACGGCTCCAATAAAATAAAGAGTAATTCTCAAAGTGACATTGTAAATACATCTTTTGATATGCCTGAAAAAAAAAATTACCAATTTTATCGAATTTATACATTACATCTCTAACTCAATGTGTAGGGGGCTCTTACTAATGAGATCCAAGTGTGCAGCTCTACTAGTAATGTAATTCTGTGAGAACAAATTCTGTGTGCTCCTTTCTAAGCATAGTAGGGTAACTATGTAGCAATTGGTAACTTGATAAAATGGATATCTTCGAATGATCTCCATCTTCTGCTAACCGGCTTAGGGGAAGAATAATCGTTTGGGATTCCAGCCTTACCGAAAATGCGTACTTCTCTTTCAACTAAGATATCCTCAAAACGGGAAAATACGCGGAAAAGTAATGTAATCGTGAATTTTTTTTTCTAGTTTAGTAGTTTTCTAGTTTAATATCTAGTTTATTTTTCTTTTTTTGGCCTAAAAACAAAAAAATGGTTTTTAAACCATTTTGTGTATGTGTGTGTGTCATTGTCGTCGGCATTTATGCTTGTTAACATGATAACTCAACTAAATCGTGTCGAATCGATTGAGTTTTGACTGATTCTGATCGAAGACGTCTCCCAGACTACACCTATTGGTTGTGAGGTGGATAGGACACACCCCACCCTGTCCATGGGTCATGAGAAAAAGCACGATGGTGGACTATTTGAGAAATTTTTTTGTTAACACGATAATTCAACTAAATCGTGCCGGATCGATCGGGTTTTGACTAATTCTGATCGGGGACGTCTCCCAGGCGACACCTATTGATTTTGAGGTGGATAGGACACACCCCACCCTGTCCATGGGTCATGAGAAAGCCCGATGGTGGACTATTTAGTCCCTTCAAATTAGGAAAATTGAGGGAAATTTTTCCTACAGCTAAGCGACCTATACAGAAAGTTGTGTTGGGGTTGTGTCAACATATTTTTCACCTAGCGCATAATAAAGAAAGGGTTGTTTTTTAGACGCGTTTTTTGCCGTTTTTTCGGCTTTTTGCGTTTTTCTGAAAAAATATGCATTTTTGGGAAAACATGACCTGATTTGATGTAGATTTTGCGATTCTCCACAATATTTGTTTTAATTTTTTCCAAATTCTGCTTAGTTGTGCCGCTAGGGTGCGCTGAAGTATTTTCGAGCTGTTTTTTGATTTTAAGCCAAAACTATGCATTGTAGAGAAACATATCAAGAGATCAAAGTTGTAAATATACAAATTTACGACACATTGTGTTGTTTTGCTTTTTAATTCGCACAGTTTTGCCACTAGAGGACGAAAACCGTTTTATTTTTTTGCTATACTCTTGTGCGAATGAAAAAAACACTCTAGCACATTATTTTTGATTTATAGGCAAAACTATGCATTTTTTTGTAAAAAAAAAGTGTAAGACAATTTGTAGGAAGTTTTTTGCTCTTCAACTTTTTATGTGATTGAACTTTTCTAAAAAATGCATAGTTTTGCCTGTAAATCAAAAATAATTCTCTAGTGTTTTTTTTTTTCATTTGCACAAGGGTATCACAAGAAAAAAAAAGAAAACGGTTTTCGCTCTCTAGTGGCAAAACCGTGCGACTTTAAAAAAAACAAAAGAACAAAATGTGCCGAAAATTTTTATATCTACAATTTTGATCTCTTGATATTTTTCTCTACAATGCATAGTTTTGCCTTAAAATCGAAAAACAGCTCAAAAATACTTCAGCGCGCTCTAGCGGCGCAAGTAAGCAGAGTTTCAAAAAATCGAAAGAACAAAAATTGTGGAGAATCGCAAAATCTACGACATGAAAGCAGGTCATGTTTTCCCAAAAATGCATAGTTTTTCAGAAAAACGCAAAAAACTGAAAAAACGGCCAAAAACGCGTATATATATATATATATATATATATATATATATATATATATATATATATATATATATATATATGTATATATATATATATATATATATATATATATATATATATATATATATATACATATATATATATATATATATATATATACATACATAGGTGAAAAATATGTTGACACAATCCTAACACAACATTCTGTATGGATCCCTTAGCTGTAGGAAAAATTTCCCAAAATCAGTGATTTATTGTCTAATTTGAAGGGACTAATTTGAGAAAAATTGAAAAAAGTAAAACTGTCGCATAAAATACATATTCTGCATTTATGTGTTTATTCTTTCTCGGCCACTCAGTTTCGTGATAAAGATGTTCTACGTGCGGAAAAATCCGTTTTAAGGTTTTAAAACTGTTTATGTATTTGAAACTACAATAAAAACAAAAAACACTAGGATCATTGCGGACTCTTAATTCTTGGTATTTATAAAATTGGGAGCACCGGATTCTGGTGATGACAACCTCGTTTTTTTCACGAAGGGAACATTTTCTCAAAAACTATTAAAACTTTATAATAAAACACTTTTATTAAATTAAAAACAAATATTTAACTCACTTCTAGTTCTCTCATTGACCTAAAATTTACCAATTGGTTCAGAATCTCGTATAAAATTATAAAAAAAATCATTATTTGTACTCAAAACGGTTGTTGTCCCGTTAAAAGACAACAGACACACAACTTGGTAGTTTTTTATGTAGAACATGCATTCTACACAGACCGCAAAATCAGTGAGGGATGATTGATGAATCACTTCATATTATTTAGGTACTCAAAAGTGAGACACAGGAAATTAAATCTTGTGCTACTACTATGAAATCGCTCTGTACATGTAACAGACAATGTATTTACTCGTAATTTGTGTAAGCTCTTCACGCGTAATTAATTGCATCCATCGCTGCAGAACTGTCGTCGCCTGATTACAAAAAGTTCATGCCATGAAAGCAAGTTGCTTTGTTTCCCGTCGGTCGTATGTACCGTATTTTTCCGTATTCTTTTTTTTCTGCGTTTGCCCCGCTGTCGCAATTAACTCGTGAAATGCCACGATGAACATAGCTCGGAGTAAACAGCGTGGAAAAACTTCAAGAAAAACGGCGCTCGATCACATCTAAACGCCCTCCTTTCCTGGATGAATATCAATTGTTTACTTCCCCAGATTCGCGATCGGGGGTCGGGCTTCCGGATCACGTGTGGTCACGTATTTTTCTCTGAGTATCGGTTTCGGTAATCCGAAACAGCTTTCGAAACGTGAGACATTAAAATCGGACGCGCTCGAAAATAATGCTTACGACATGCGTTGTTTTTCCCCGTGCTTCTGGTTATAATAACTCAACGGATGGTGATAGTGCAGTTAAAAAGAATCAGTGAATGAAAATATAGTGTGGGTATCAATTTTTGTAATAGTCATGTAGTGAATTTTCCACAAATTTTCAGTACTCTAAATTTTCGGTAGAAGATACGTTTTCTAAATGAAATATTAAATATTGTTTCTGCAAGTACGGTACAACGAGGATGCTTTTTTAACGCGACACCTTGTATATTTTTACAGACTTTGCTGATTCAAGGAAGTGCAACGCTGGTGATATGTACAACTGATTACAAACTGACGGTTTAGTTCATTCCAGTCATTGAACAGGGAGGTTGTCGAAAGACTATATGAATGTAATTAGGTATTTAAATATAGGGTGACTCAGGTGGAACTATAGCATTTGAATTGTGCGCCATTTTTGTTCTGTCAAAGATAGGGCGTCAATATTTAACGACTGTCATCTACAAACCATACGACGTCAACATGCCGCGATTAACAGTTCAACAACGAATAGTTTGTGTACAACTGTTTTATGAAAATGAGCGATCATTTGCACTTGCATTAAGAAAAATTCGCACAAAATTAGGTCAAAATGAAGCGTCTACAGAGTTAACAGTTCGCAAATTAATCAAGAAATTTTAAGAGACGGGTTCTGTTATTGATAAGGCAACACCAATACGTCCTTGTCATGGTCGGTCAGACGAAAATATTGCTGCAGTGAGAGAAGGTGTACGTGAGTATCCAAACATCAATTCGACGTTGTGCAGAACAATTGAATCTGTCAAGAGCCACCACGCATCGGATTTTAAAGAAAAATCTGCATCTGTTAGCATACAAAATCTAATTGACTCAACAATTCAAACCATTTACAATGTCGTACATTTGTTAATTGTGTGTTAGAACAGAAAGAAGGTGATATTTTCATCTTGACGGATACGTCAGCAAATAAAATAGTCGAATAATTTTTATTAATTGTTAATAATACATGTTCTCCATTTACTTATTGAGAATAAAAGGGAAGAAATTGTAATCAAAGGGGGATACTATGTAGAAAAATAAAGTGTTTTTAGTTAATTTATTTTGATTTTCAATAAATCTAAAAAAAAATATTCTCGTAGCTAACCAATTATTTTTGTTAATTCCAATTTTGTGGATATGACTAGTTTTTGTAGATATGTCAAATGTTTTTAGTACATGAATATTTTTATTCCGTTAATGGTTTTATAATTTATTCCAAATGCAAAAATTTATTGAAGTACAAATTGAGATCTCAGATATAATTAATGCGGTCAATAAAGTAATATTTT
Source organism: Rosalia funebris (assembly GCA_037954035.1). Classification (NCBI taxonomy): domain Eukaryota; kingdom Metazoa; phylum Arthropoda; class Insecta; order Coleoptera; family Cerambycidae; genus Rosalia; species Rosalia funebris. The sequence continues at coordinate 15,791,220 of JAZFAV010000022.1, forward strand.
AAAAATGTAGGGTGTCCCAGCGAGAAGTAGCCGATTATGTTTCTAATTATTGGGTAAATAAATAACATTTCTATAATAATTTTGGGTTCAATTGTTTATTTAAACTATGCCATTACACATGGAATACAATATCTTGTAAGTGGCCGTCTCTGTTTCTCTGGCAGCAGTGGATCCTTTTGATGAAGTTTTCCATCACTTCGCAGCATAGCCGTGGCCCTATGCCCACAATAACTTCGCGAATGTTATTTTTCAGCTGTTCAATCGTACCGGGATTATTGGCATAGACTTTTCTTTTAATGTAGCCCCGCAAGAGAAAGTCTAATGGAGTCTTATGGGGTCTATTGGGGTCTCAAACGCTTAGCAGGTGCCTCACGACGACTCATAATTGCACGTAATTTTCTTTCAGTGCCCACAATTGAACCATTACTTTCTTAGTACGCTTTGACAATAAGTATGCGTTGCTGAACAGTATAGCGCTCCATTTTGTAATGGCATACTCTCCACGTAATAACTACGAAACATCAACTTCCAAAACCTGCCGCAAGAGTAATGGCGGCAAATTTAAATCGGCTACCTCTCGCTGGGTTACCCGTTATATGTAAATTAATGGTATATTGACATAACCAGAAAAACAACAGCCAATGGTGTTACCCTTAATTTAATACTCTCTTAAAACCACTCTTACACATTAAAATGTGTTGTAATAAAGCAACTATGGACAGAATATTCATCACATTAAAATAGTTGACGTCTACCGCTACCGTATCTTATAGGCATAACCTGATTTGATTTTTCTACGACTGCTTTTGCGCATGTAGAAATCGATATACGCAGCAGTCGGGCGATCCCGCGTAAATATTGGATTTGATACAAGCAACAAAACATTTTATCTTTATCGTTATCGCATTTACAAACTTGTTTTTTCTTTTGTTTGTTTACCGTATCATACGCTTTGAGGTATTAAATATTAATAAAACAAAGGAGCAAGCCTCATATACTACGCTAACGCTATCCGAGTCAAATAAATATAGGTTTTATTCGTCGTTTTGTTTTAAGATGTCTCCGCTTGAGGGTATGTGACATAGGGTGGTTGTTTATTTGATTTTCTGTAATACGCTCGACGGTATCGATTAAGGATGACTTTGATTACCCGATAGACGTTAAACGTTAAGTGGATATGTCGGGTATATGTATCTGCCTGTTTGGAGGACGCGTCTTTAGTTAAAACTTTCTGTCTAACAGGATCTACCCTGTTCATTGCGATAGGATATTGAACTTTTGAATTTGATTTTTGAAAAACAATATCTATTTGTGATGCACCCGCGTTTCGCAATATTTTCGTCGCCCATATCCATAATCAACAAGAATCTTTATTGTGCATCGTGCTTACAGTTATCCTCCTCCTCTTGGACAAAATTAATGCATCAGTGAAATTTCACTTTGTTACTTTTATTTTTTTGAAGATTTAAATCGTACCTACGTGGTAAGTAGTATAGCAAAAGCAGTACCAGGTCACCCTCGGATTTGTCCGCGGACATTTGATGCGGATGGCATGTGGTCATTGTTGATCTAAAGAACTCTTGGCGCAGGTATAAAACAGGTCTGTACAGGTATAAAACAGGTGTGTCGGTTTAAAACAGGTATGGTGATATTAGGAAAAAACATGACGTCATTAAACAGGTTACCATACCTGTATTAAACCAATACACACCTGTTTTATACCTGTACATACCTGTTTTATACCTGCGCCAAGAGTTCTTTAGATCAACAATAACCACATGCCATCCGCATCAAATGTCCCGCGGACAAATCCGAGGGTGGCCTGGTACTGGTTTTGCTATACTACTGTGGTATTATAATTAAATTATCTAGAAGAGAACATGGATAAATAAAAATAATGTCAAATGCCAAAGCGGTATTAATGAAAAACTTGGTGGTGAAATTAAATCCGGTTTCGACCTTATCTTGGGTCTCGTCAGTGCAGTGTACGCGAGTATACCTTTGACAGATGAAGCTTACATCTTGTAGACACCGTTACGTTCTGCCGCAGTAGAACGTACCAAGCGCCATCTCTCGATAGTTGCGAGAACAATCTAAATCGAAGTAAAGCTTAATCATCAATATAGTGCAAAGTTTTACTTGGTCGAGGGTAATTTTCAACCTACTGAAGTAAGGAGATTATTATACTCCACCCCATCTGCAAGTGCCTTATATAATAAGGACTAAACAAATTAGGCCAAAACAGCTATTCTTCTGGCTATATGGCATCGACGAGCGCTGAATGAGGCTTACAAGATGTAAGCCTCATCTGTCAAAGGTTACTTACACTGCACTGACGAGGCCTAAGATAAGGTCGAAACCGGTCTGAAGTTAGCGGTACCCTGAGATAGGTGACACTTTGCATCTTCCTTGTGGTTTTCGAACAATCTGAAACTCTGTTAGAACAATAACTCTATTAGAAAAAATACGGCAAATTTCGCAATTTCATTCAGCGCTCATCGATGGCATATAGCCAGGAGAATAGCTGTTTTGGCCTAATTTGTTTAGTCCTTATTATATAAGGCATTTGCAGATGGGGTGGAGTATAATAAATCTCCTTACTTCAGTAGTGTGAAGTTAAATCGTAACAATTTGAATTGATTAGCTCCTTTAGCTCTTATCACTGCTTCCATTCATCTGGGCATGCTATTGATCAAGTGGTGAATGGTTTTCTGATGAATATTCTCCCATTCGACAAGAACGATTCGTTCGAGCTCCCTAAGAGTCATAGGGGTAGGTATGTGGTGCCTAACTGATCGTCTTAGTGCATGTCATAGATGCACTATGGGGTTCATATCTGGGCTTCTTGGTGGCCAGTCCATAGTTGGAATATTCACCAATCGAAGAAGGTAGTCCAGTGCCTCTCTAGCAATGTGCGGGCGAGCGTTATCCCGCATAAAAATTAAATTGTCCCCGACAAACTGGGCAAATGACATCAGGTGTTCTTCTACGATGAAATCACTATCGTAACTGAATTTATTGCCTTTTACAATTACAAAATGTTACTTTACATTTGTCAAATAATTGCAATTGTTTATCGGTAGTGACAGAAGATATCCTAGGCCGCCTACATAAAATGTTTAAGGATTTAAAACTTCGATAAATAATAAGAAATAATGAAAAGTTCTGCTGATGCATTAATTTTGTCCAGGCGTGCATTATATGAATAAAAAAAAAAAAAACGTGTGCGTCACGGGACGCCCGACAGAAGTGATAACTTAAACTAATCTAAGTTGAACTATTTGATATTGAAATTGTTTAACTTGAGAAAAGCTTAGGTTATTACTTAAATTTTATGTATATTAATATGATAATGTAAGGAAAGGTTATTTATTAATTAAATCTTTTATTGATTATAAAATATATTTTATTCTTAGTTACAATTCTTGAATATGTACATTAGAATTTTGTGTATGTACATTATTAATATCATTATTTAATCCTATAAAAGTAACAATTGCCTTATGGTAGCTATAATAAGCAACGAAATTTTTACATTGTATGTCATCTAAAAATCTTGCAAAGACTGCATCAAGTACAGTTCCATGACTTGTTGTAGCTTCTTCTGGCTTATTAATCATTTTAATGTAAGTTTGATTGTAGGAACGATACTAAATTTTTAGCTCGATCAGCAGCAAAATTAACATTAAAATCTCCGGTTAAAATTAACGGAATTTTATAATATTTTTTTTTAACAATGTTTATCAGAACGTGTATAATTATTTTTTTTACTATGATATGCTGTAAAATTACTAAATTTAGTAATTACTAAATCATAGAGGCGGCCCCGCAGCAGCAGCGACGCACACATGCACGTGCACGTAGATGTAGACAGCGAAAGCACGCAGAGAGGAGGAGATAGAGCTCGAGATCGTGCGAGAGAGGGGGAAGGAAGCGTCTGTCCGAAATACGGCTAACGCTATGGGTTAGAGTGAGAGAGGAGGAGCCTGCCTACCGCTGCCGTATGCGTGAGAGAAATGGAAGCCAGACAGACTGGCGCTGTAACGCGTTACGTAACGAAGCGGTTTACCCTCCCATAAGAAGTTATCACTTCAAAAACTAATCCATTTTAATTTCATCCCATTTGATATTTTTGTATGTAGTTAATTCAAACGTATTCTGAATATTATAGAAACAATAAATAGTCCAAAAATTGTTCGTATTATAAAAGTGATCGTATTAAATATCCAAAACGGACGAAGTAGTAATAGAAATTTACACATTCTCTTTTCAACCGATGGTTTTCTTTGTTCCTCAATTTTGTTTTAGTATTTATATTAACGCGCGAAATCAATATAATCGTGGCAACTAAGACAGCCGCATTAAAAGATGAATTTATCTTCATCATCAGTAATCAGTAGTCGACTCTATAAATAGTTTATTGCTCGGATAGTTTGCGTGATGAGTTCTCGTTTGGTTGAGAAGTAGTTTACCAGGTTAGGCTACTAGCTAGGCTTAATGAGGGAAACCAATCTTTGCTTTCGACATGTTTTCAGCAAATTGTTCCTTATTGATATTAAATATATGTTTATTCAACGAATACAATATAGGAATACATATAGGAAAGCAGTTTTAGTTCTTTTGATTACATCAAATATTATTTAGTGACCTAGTAATATCTAAATGAAAGTTATGTTGTAAAAAAATCTGATTACGCGTATTTTCAAAGTGTTTATTAATGTTTCTTCGAACAATAAGTGGCCTATAATGAAATTATTATTTATGGCTGCATTTAAAATGAAATTGCAAAGCAGTATCCACTAGTCTACTGCTATTAGTTTGGCGCTTGAGGAAATAACCAACAAAATGTGGACAAAAAGTCTGTGTACACTATTTGTAAACAAAAAACACGCAATCAAAATTTGTTGATCCCTTACAGAAACATGCTTCTTTATTCCATTTTTAGTAATCAATATTTAGTAATGACCTGTATGCAAGTGAATTTCCTTAGCACACTTAGCACTTAGGCCCTCATGTATGTGCGAAAAAAGGGTCGCACTTTTCTAATTTTGTGAAGAGCCCGTCTGGAAATGGAATGAAACCGCCATATGTGATTGTGTATGTTTTTGTCACTAATTTTGGCACGAGATTGCGGCGTCGCATTTATTCAGTCAGTTCATTCCAAGTCGACGAAATGCTTGTAGCATTCCGTGGTCGTTAAAGGTTCATCCAGTATATGCCCAAAAAACCTGCAAAATATGAGTTGAAGTTTTACGCAATGTATGACAGTAAAACGTTCTACACATTCAACTTGGAAATTTATTTTGGGAAGCAGATTGATGGCCCATTCGGCATGTCCAACAAACCGACGGATATTGGAAAACGATTGGTGGAATCTATAAAGAATTCCAATAGGAGCGTAATTACCGACAACTATTACACCATCTATGATCTTGCTGAATATTTGCTTCAGTTTGAACTGCTATGTTTGGGAATGCTGAAGAAGAACAAGAGGGAAATTCCCGAAATTCCCACAGAATTTGTCGCAAATAAATCAGGGTCTGCTAGGTCAAGCCTTTTCGGGTTTCAATATAACTTTTCCTTAGTGAGCCATGTAGCCAAAAACAACAGAGTTGTGCTATTATTATCAACTGAGCACGACAAGGAAGAGTTTGATCCTGAACCTGGAAAGGCTTTCATGATTGCTGACTTTAAAGGAGGCGCGGATACAGTCGATCAAATGTGCTCAACATGTACATCGCGTAAAACAAGTTGGCCTATAGTTATTTTCTTTAGGGAGTTGGATATAGCTGGGATAAACTCCTATAAAATGCGAGTATATCTGAATAATAACATTGACAAGCCCTGCACCAGAAGAAAATATCTTAATGCCTTGGCCTATGGCTTGATGGAACAATATTTGATACAAAAGGCTATGTGTCAATTTTTCTTTCCAAATACAGAGTAACCTCCAACAAGCAGCCTAACACTTCAGCTCGCACAGGGCGAACCACCTGCTTATGTGGTTTTCACAAAAACTGTAAAGCCAAAGTTATCTGTGAAAATACTGTGTTCGTAAAATGCATAGTCAGCGGACAGTAATCTGTCAACGGTGCCTCGTCAGCGAAAATGAGGAAGAAGAATACTAGTTTTACCTTCTATTTGTTTTACTTTATTCTAGTTCATTGAACAATCTGAGAGCTCTCCTTTCTTGGATATAAAAATTATGTGTTGCTTCTTTTGAAATTTTTACAAATTAATTGTGTATCCATCTTTATGTAAACTTATGTTTGTGCTTTCACGATGAACAAAAAGCTGAATTTTAGTTCCTAAGGCGACTGATACTCTGTAAAAGTAATGTTGATGACTGAAACATTCGTCCAAATGTTATGTTGAGTGAAAGACTTATGTTCCTTTGAAAATATAACAATATTATGCGTGGAGAAGTTTCTTCTTTGATAGTTCAAAAAACATACCTGAAAAAAATAGATAGACCTTAAAAAAATAATAATGAATAAAACCTTGAAATGCGACCCTTTTTCAGTCACGCGAATATTGAAGTGACTAGAGAATGCGAGTGCTTGAGGGTTAAATATCATATTTGTTCTCATTATGGAGAAATACAAAAATTGGTAGTTAATTTATTAAAGGAAGGAAAGTCGCTGAGGAAAATTTGCGAAATAATTTCCAAATATCACTCCACGGTCCAGAAAATCCTCAGAAGGTTTGAAAAAACTGGAAATATTTAAATTCAACCAAGAACTACACGCCAAAGAAAAATCACAAATAATCCATGAGCAAAAATCATGGAGAACTAAAAACCAATGCCGCTTCCATTGTAGGTATGCTAGAAAACGATTATGTGATTAAAGTTACGCCACAAACAGTGCATACTATGAGAATAATTACTTTTTTTGAAGTGAATTTTGAAGTATGAGTTCTGATATTTGACGAGAATGGAGAGTGAATTGGAAAAAATGTAACGTTTCCAGATTTCGTTACACGAGAGAGAAAAAAAATATAACGTAGAGAGAAGGGGAAAGAGAGCTATACATTTGGTATACCTAAAACACAGGCTTCGTTACAAGACAGAGTACACAGATATATAACATAGAGAGAGAAAGAGAAAGAGAGCTATACATCATATATATCAGTTTAGGCTATCCGCGTCTCCCTATTGTCGCGCATGCACGCATTATAGATGTACGCGCCCAGACGCTATATATTAACAGCTGAAGCAGCACGCGTGTGTACCGAATATTTGTCATTGTGTTTTGTAATTATTTACGTTATTTACATCTGTGTTCTGTGATTATTTGATAATATCCTTGAACCGTTTAACTTGTTAAAATCTAGAAGATATAATATATTTCATTCACTGCTCCCTACTGGTTTACAGCCACACAGGTGCAAATGCACTTGGAAGAGGCGAAGACAAAATCCCTTTGATTCTCGGGGGAGATTTCAATGTAAATTTCGGATCCAATGATTCCTTGACGTTGATTAACTTTCTTCGACAAACATTTGGTCTGCTTATAAATAACAATCCCAAAGAATCAACAACAAAATCCGGAACAACAATAGATGCAATTTTTACACGTTATCTGGAAAATATCGAATCACGAACATATATTTCATATTTTAGTTATCACAGACCAATCATATCAGTATTACCAATTGAACCACCAGCCGAGGATAGTGTAGATGATGAATAAACCGAATATTTTTTACACAAATTTTATATTGTTATATTTCTTTTGAAATTATCCCTCTCCCTTTCTCTTTCTCTCTTTCAATCTCTCACTCTTAATCTCTCTCGTTCTCTATTTTAAAGAAGTATTCACTTTTATCACGTGTACTGTGTTGCACATGATATTTTTTTTTTATTGTATTTATTGCTTGCTTCCATTAATGCCTACATTTGAAGCCCCCAGAAATGTTATATAATAATATGCAAATACTTCTGTCCTACGGCTACGTTACCATAAAAAAAATTATCGTAAAACTTTGAGTGGGTACTATGTAAGTAAATAGCTAATTAACTAGTGAACAGAGTGCATCTGACGTCGAATAACGTGTGGTTAGAAACAACATGTAATACATGTAATTATCAGGTTTTTTATGTCACAACATTGCAAACATTTCCCTTATTGGATCATTTTGTGGGGAATATTGTCGAAATAGAATAACAAGCTATGTAAATTCTAATAATTGTAATCATAACTACAATAATACATATAGCAACGGCATAATTATGATAATATTTATAATAGTCGTATGGCAATGTACAAAGTTCGAAACAGCTGTCCGTCGTTCGGTTCCCATCCGGGACAGATATTGAATCCTACCCGTGGCGGGTTTTCTTTTCTGAAACCTTGCTGATCGTGCAGAAACACTAGAAAGGGATCGAGGATCGCTATTAGGTATAATTCAGGGTCTGGCGGGGCTTTAGCCCAAGGAGTAGTTATTTTTTATAGCGATTATGTACAGCCTTGCTATTGGGGAACTACTTTGATAACCTCTTTGCGGTTTGGTGGTTCCTTTTTCGATTCCCGACTTATAAGTTACTGACATGAATCGTATCGATTTAGACTAATATCCCACCTATTTGATTCAGCATTTGTCCTGGACCGGCGTACCGTGTCCGGCACTGATGAGCACTAATAAGTTCGAAGCAGCTGTCTGTCGTTCGGTTCCCATCCGGTATAGATATTGAACCTTACCCGTAGCGGGTTTTCTTTTCTCAAATAATACAGAAATAAATTGCCAACTAAAATGTAATACAGCCCGTCTTTTATTATGCACGGGTATTCTTATTTATTGTACACGCTACATCTTAACACATAAAATTGTAAAATAAAACAAACAAAAGAATGTGTATACTCTGCAAACACGTTTTTATAACCCAAGCGCTTAAATAAGGCGAAGACGTTCAACAGAAAGTTTGTTTTATTTTCGTAATCTATTTAAATATACTATTTTCTAGTGTCCTAAATTTTTTAAGTAATCATTTTTTATATGTAATATTCGAAACAATGACAATGGTGTAATATTTACTAAACAACACGTGCTTTCTCCTTTATCTTGTTCACGTAAATAAAGCTTAGATAACGTGTTGTGTATGTATGATATGACACTATCGGAAAAGGTACAAATAAAACAATTTGAGAGACTTTATGGCGATATAAAAAATATGCTATGTAATGTGGATTGCTAATTCCGTAATATAATTTGTCCCAGAATCGTATAATGGTAGATTAGGCAAACAAATAATGATGATACAAATTCAGTGTTGTATATTTTTTACCATCAATATTCAATATGTTTACAGTCGTTCATTGTATAAACGAGTCTTCTATTTATATGTATGATAGTGGATCAGATATAAATGAGACTCCCACATGAGATTATTTTTCCACATGGTCAACCGGAAAAAAGGTAGCAGCAGAAGAAAGACTGTCAGTTTCGAGTATGCATTCGAATAAAATACAACATATGGTTTGTATAATGATTCTTTGTGTGTGCGTCACATATAACAATCGTATGAATCAATCAACTGATATGTTTGAACAGTGTCTAGCCGAAAACATATTTTTGGATAACAGTTAGTACAATACAAATCCGTCAAACCTATACCAGAGTAATAAAAACATTCAATGGAAGTGATATCTCCATCAAAATAAATGAAACAAAAATTAAATAAATTTTACAGAAATATTGAGACGCCAATGAATCAAATTATAGAATAAAGCTAAGACGTGACTTCATAATTGCATTTTGTTGGGCAAACTATTAACTGTCTATGCCGTACGTAGTTGATTGGAACATATGTCGCTACTGTCGCTAGACATACGTGCTGGTAATTGTGGCATATTAGTAACAATTGCGAGTGGTGTAACATGTGATCCGTGCGTCGTCACTAAATTGATAAGCGCGCAAATATATATTATACAAATTGTACTCTGCCGACAATGATAGGCATTGCTATTGAAATATACATGGGCATTAAAATACCAGATGCCGTTAGGGGGGATTTAATAAAAGTATTGGAGAAGTATAGAGTCTTTTCATAGGGATGCTCGAAATTTGTTAGGTTATAGAGGCTATGTTGTTAAAACAACATCTATCAAATTTGTTGTGAATTGTTCAGTAGTGTATGACAAATCACCATGGAAGGTTATAGCGTTCAACAACATGTGCAAACCATCAAATTATATTTTTAAAATCAGTGCTTCGTTCAAGAAGCGTTCCGCGCTTCACGTGATTTTTATCCTCGTCACAACCGTCCCGCCTAGTCGACTAGTCGACGTTTGGTGGTCAAGTTCTAGTCAACCGGTTTGATAAATAATCAGCCAACCGCTGGCGCTGCTGTGCGTTAGAGTGTACGGGAAGACTCGAGGTACTCAATTTCTCGTTATTCCCAAGAACTTGGCCTTTCTGCGACTTCAACTTGGCGAATATTACGTCAGGACTTGGGTCTGCACCCGTATAAAATCCAACTGACCTAGGAACTTAAGGTAAGCGACCATCGACAACGCCGTGCGTTCCCTGATTGAGCTCTGGAGCAGTTGGAAGTTGACTTAAATTTCGCCAAAAAAATCATTTTTATTGACAAGGCCCATTTTTGGAGGAATGGATATGTGAACAAGTGAAATTGTCGGATTTGGGACGATGCTAATCCACACGAGATACACCAGGACCAAATGCATCCCGAGAAAGTCACTGTTTTGTGCGGATTTTGGTCTGGCGGAGTCATCGGTCCGTACTTCTTCCCAAAATGAAACTGACATTGCCATAATCGTCAATGGCGAGCACTACAGAGCGATGATAAGGAACTTCTTGTGGCCTAATCTGGATGATATGGATACCGACGACATGTGATTCCAACAGGACGATGCTACGTGCCACACGCTGCATGCCGCGATGGACGTTCGATACGAGCGATTTGAGGGCATGGTTATCTCGCGCAGTGGCGACATGAACTGGCCCTCGAGATCGTGCGATTTAACGCCTTTAGGTTTCTTCCTTTGGGGCCATCTTGAATCGCTGGTTTATGCGAATAAACCGCAAACAATTAATGCCCTTAAAGTCAACATAATGCCATCCAGCAAATTCAGCCAAATTTATGCGACAAAGTCATCGAAAATTGGATCTCCTGAATAAGTGCCACCAAGCCAAGCCGCGACGGACATTTGAACACCATTTCCATACTTAACGCATAAAATATTCTTTCAAATAAAAATTAACAGTTTTAAAACCTTAAAACGAACTTTTCCGCACGTAGAACATCTCTATCTCGAAATTGAGTGGCCGAGAAAAAATAAACCAACACACAAATACAGAATATGTGTTTTATGCGACAGTTTTACTTTTTTCAATTTCTCTCAAATAGTCCACCATCGTGCTTTCTCATGACTCATGGACAGGGTGGGGTGTATCCTATCCACCTCAAAATCAATAGATGTCGTCTGGTAGACGTCCCTAATCAAAATCAGTCGAAACCCGATCGATCCGACACGATTTAATTGAGTGATCGTGCTAACAAAAAAAAAAAAATACTCAAATAGTCCACCATTGTGCTTTCTCATGACCCATGAACATGGTAGAGTGTATTCTATCCACTTCAAAATCAATAAGTGTCGTTTGGGAGACATCCCCGATCAGAATCAGTCAAAATCCGATCGATCCGACACGATTTAGTTGAGTTATCGTGCTAACCAGAAAATTTAATGCCGACGATAATGACACCACACACAGACAAAATTTTTTAAAAAACATTTTTTTCGTTTTTAGACTAGAAAGCGAAAAATAAATCCTAGAAATTTTTTTTTCCACTTTTCTTTACACTTTGCGATTACATTATTTTCCGCTCTGGTATAGTTAAGTGCTCAAAAGTAAAAATTGAGTGGAAATCGCACACAACTTATTTTGTTTACGTTTAAATATCGAGCGTCCTTATTAAAAGATTCTTTGTAATTGTTACGACTTATATTACATTATTTTTAGTCGTGGATAGCGTGATCTTTTTTGCAAATATGAGGATAACGAAGCCAATCCCTAATTATCGGATTTGATTAGAACGTTAAACCTTTTCAGAATGCAGTCACGCTATTACTTGGTCGACTTGTGTGGCAAACCTCGCGAATCGGGGACGTTTCGTATATAACACTCATTAATTTTTTTCCCTTACATCATTACTTTTTTAGCTTACATTAAGTTAGTGTGTCACATAAAATAAGCCAAAATTTTAACGGCGTTTTATTATTTATTTTTACCGACTAGTAATGATGGTCTGCTGCCGCTGACCGTCGAATGATATAAACCATTCATCTTCGTTATTTCCCGACGTAAACGCTATCTCGAGTATTAGAATGAATGTCACGGTGGAACATGTCTATTATCTCGTGCAAATAGGTTTATTTTCAGCACGAGTGAGGTGCGCTAACCTCTGGGGGAATCGTTAGTGATCGAAAGGTCTTCTACTGCTTTTTATTGTTGTATTTATGTTGTATATCACAGATACGAGACATACAATTTTCGGAAATATAAGAGAAGGATAATTCACTCATGGCTAATGCGTCTCGGGTCGTACTCAGGCCGTACTCAAGTCTCTATTATTACACAACGATACAGATCATCGCAAAAGTATCCGACCATCTGTTAATCTCAAAATTAGTCTAATTATATAAAATAGAGAAATAAGTAAAACGGAATCCAGCCACTAGCGCAGAAAATATATCTGCCAAGATTTTTGAAACCAGCGGGAAAAAGGTTAGTACCGAAACAGTTCGTCGAACGTTAAGGGCAAGTGACTATCACGGTCAGGTTGCAAGAAAGAAGCCATGGATCAGTACGGTCAATAAAATGAAACGATTAGAATTCGCTCTAAAATACACACACGAGTCTGCAATCTTTTGGGAGGGAATAATTTTTAGTGACGAGTGTAGAATTTGAGGTTTTTGATAGCTTTCGAAGACAAATGAATGAAGGAAACGTGGGACGTTCTATAACAAAGAAAATAGGAAATCGATGGACGGTAAAATATGGAGGTGGGTCGGTCTTTGATCATCTGGGGCTGTATGGCAGTCGCGGGGCCAGGTGATCTTCATATTATCGAGGGGTCAATTACGTTTACATAAATATTTTCAAGCAGCATTTACGATCTCATCATCATCATCATCATTAGGTCATCAGTCCTAAGACTGGTTGGACGCTAACCTCCAGCTTCTCCTATCTTGTGCTAACCATTAACGATCTAGTGTAGAAAAATTGGGGCTGGGGGAAAATTCCAGCAAGATAATGACCCCAAACACTGCGCTCGTAAAACAAAGGAATGACTGCTTTACACTGCGCCCCGCCAACTTAAAACACCCCCTCAATCGCTAGATATTAACTGTTGAGCATCTGTGGTCGGAGTTAAAGCGTTCGTTACAAAATCACAGAATTATGAATAAAGAGGAGTTGACATATCATCTTACAGAAGAATGGCGCAATAGTAAGCCAACTTTAACGCGTAATCTAGTGTTTTTAATGCAAAATAAACTTATCAATAGATTTAATAATAGGGCAATTATCAAATCTAAGGGATGTACAACTAAGTATTAGTGTCTCATTTTTAATTTTTTAGTACGGTATACTTTTGTGTCGAATATCTGAGATACTGCAACATTTGTAACTAAAAGGTGGTCCAACCAAAACGCACGATGTTAATTGTAAATAAAAGAAAAAGTTTTCAGAGAATTATCTTAATATTTTTTATTATGATAGAAAGATCTATGACAATTATGTGTGAAATAGAATATCGGCCAAATGCTCGCCACGGCTTCGGTGGCATACCTCTATCCGATGGTCCATATTTTCAATGACTCGTGAGACATAATTGAGGTTCAATGTCGTTAATGTGCCGAATTATCTCATCCTTTAGCTCTTGAATTGTTCTTGGCTTATTGACGTACACTTCTTCTTTTAAATATCCCCAAAGAAAGAAGTCCAACTGTGTCAAATCACATGATCGTGGCGGCCAATTAACATCGCCACGACGTGAGATAACACGGCCATTGAATTTCTCGCGCAAAAGTGCCATCCTGTTGGAACCACATATCGTCCAGGTCCATATCCCTATTTCTGGCCACAAGAAGTCCGTTATGATCTCGCGATAGCGAACACCATTCACGGTAACTGCTTGGACGACCTCATTTTCGAAGAAGTACGGCCCGATGACGCCGCCAGCCCATTTGCCCAAATGCGGCATTCTGCTTGTTAACGAATCCACTGAGGTGAAAGTGTGCCTCGTCGCTGAAGATGATTCTCTTTGTAAAGTCACCATTCACTTCTGTCTGTTCAACCAACCATTCGGCGTATTGACGACGCTTGAAATGGTCAGTAGGCTTCAGCTCTTGAGTCAATTGAACCTTGTAAGCGTGTAAATTCAAATCTTTATTCAAATTTCGCATCAGTGATGTTCGTGAGATGTTCAATTGTTGGACACGACGACGAGTCGAGGTTGACGGCTCTTCTGCTACACTATCGCGAACAACAGCAATGTTTTCCGCAGAACGAACTGGGCGAGCATTCACAGGTGTTTTCACATTTCCTACAGACCCGGTTTGCCGAAATTTGCGCACAATTCTCCCGATTGTAGACACATTTGGTCGATTATGCTGACCAAAAAAGTCACGAAGTGCACGAAATGCATTTTGATTTGAACGCCCATTTTCGTAAAAGGCTTCAACAATCTTAATGCGCTGCTCAATTGTGTACCTCTCCATGGTTGAATTTGTCAAACACTGAAACAAAGAAATGTCAAATTAAGTTGGGCAAAGAACTTGACGTTAAAGTGTGACTCACAATTAACATCGTGCATTATGGTTGGACCACCCTTTACTTTTTTGGAAACGTGTTTCCTTTTGTTTTATTCTGTATACATCAGATAGTAAAGACTAATAAGAGCATTTCATATTATTCCTTTTTGTCTGTCCAAAATTCGTGGCCGTCATATTTTTACAGCTTATCAGTAAACACTAAAATAGCCGGATACTTTTTGTGGCTATCTGTAATTCAAAGAAAATACTTGCATCATAATACAATAATGAATATTAATGAATACTCGAATAAACAGAAAAACGGAAAAAGAAATGTGCAGGATCCGGTAGAGATGTATGACGACTTTCCAAAATCAATAACTTATTATTTTATAAAAGTGATTTTTTGTTGTTGTTTCATAACATTTATTACAAGGTGCCATTTTGTTATCATATGGAAACATTAAAAAGACAAGAATTAGGAGCGAAAAATAACATCGTCTAAGTGGCGACCATTTTTCTGGAAGCGCTCCCCCGTAAACGAGTACCACGTCAGCTGGAATAACTTCAATTTCCCTTATTATTATTGCAGTAGAACATTCCGGCAAGGGTACGTTTTTACGTACAAGCAAGAGTTTTCATTGAGAAAGCAATGAAAACTCTTGCTTTGGGGAATCCCCACAAGAAATAATCACAGGACGACAGGTCCGACGATCGTGGTCCATTTGATATCCTTCTCTTAAAGTTCTTCTACGCTGATACATTCAGTCAGATCCGTTACCAACTTTTACAGTCCACATTAGTATTCAGCTCTTGCAAAGTCCGTTAAGTCGATGTGTATATCTGATTGTGAGTACCCTTCGAAATACGTTTGCTTGGCGTGATCGTATGCTACCATATTGAGTAATCAGAGCCGTATGCACAACCAGATTTATTCTAATAAAATGAACGCCAGGAGTCAAGGCCTCCTTGATATTTACTTATTTACGGGAGATGCACTATTTCACAAAATAACGAAGAGATATTCACATCAAAGTAATTAATTGTTCTGAAAATGTTTATTATTTGAATAATGAATGAAAATGTTGATTTAAATTAGTCAACAAATACTATTTTTTGTCTGATACCTAGATAAAAGTGGGGAGTGATACCTTATTAAATCGATCGTACTATGAAAATGATCTTGAAAGCCATATAACACACAACGTTTTTATGTGGAAAAAACTAGTATAACTATAACAATAGTAAATGCTTTAATAGTCTACTTTAATAAGCAGACTAGAACGGTAAAAGTAATAAAAACTATAAAACTCACATATAGGAAACATAACTATTATAAGTAGAGCTGCCTACTTGGATGGATCGTCAGTGGCGGCGCCGTATATAAACAGCTATGTTGTAGCAATTTATATAACACTAGCTGTACCCGGCCACACGTTGCTGGGTCAGTCCGGTTAAATGGAAAAGAAAGAAAAGAGAAAGCCCACATTTCTAATATGTTTAATTCCACAATGCTTGTGGGTATACAATATTTTTTGTTGTTCCATATAATATATATATATATATATATATATATATATATATATATATATATATATATATATATATATATATATATATATATATATATATATATATATATATATCTATCTATACAATAGTTTATCTATATGTATATAATAATAGGTATATAAAACACGCGCATATTCGAATGCAACGTTGTGTCAAAATTTCAAAGTAATCGGTGAAGAGCTTTCGGAAATTTAAAATTTTGAACAAACGAACATTAAATTCGGTATAATGTCTCTGACTGTGATGTTTTTTTGTATTTATCTGTTGCGTTGTTTCTGAAAGGTAAACAAAATTCGATTTCAAATCAAAGTAGCCCGGTCAAAATAGACATTCAAGGTTACAAAAATTCGCATAGAGCTGAAAATTGGTACGAATGTTTGGAACACTATTATAAATGAAATGTGAAAAGTCGCCATCGATCTCGCATCTGCAAAAATTATTGGTGATTTTTAGAAAAAAAAGTGTAAGAGCAATTTTTATTGATAATTGCATGATCTACAATTTTTGTTTGATCTATTCTTGTGATAAAACTTACCGTTTGGCTAAAAAAAAAGGCAAAAAAACCCATATTTGGGAACTTTGACTTTGAATAAATTTTTTTGCAGATGTGGGATCGATGGGAACTTTTCACATTTCATTTATAATGGTGTTCCAAACATTCGTACCAATTATCAGCTCTATCCGAATTTTTGTAAGCTTACCCCTATTTTTTGAGCTAAATTGGCCAGGCTAAAGATATTATTTGAGATATACAATATTTTAAATCAAGAAATTTAGCATATTTACGCTATTAACAAAAACCGGATTAACAAAAGTTTAGCTTTGGCTAAACTTTTGCAACATTGCGTACGTCTCTAAAGTTGTTTCTATGAGTGCTGTAAAAATTTGTGCTTATATAAAAAACGACCGTTCGGCATCTAAAGATGTAACATTCGCATAGTTAAAAGTACATCTAAAATTATTTAATGGATTCGTGTGAGCACTGTAACTATAAATATACCTTAATCTGGTGAAATCTCGATTTTTCCTGATATTCTATCAATTTTTCGATAACAAGAATACCTTCTCGTTATTTAATGTTTATAGCACTTTTTATACATCATCTACTATTTGCAATGATTCAGTTAAGTATAATACAGTATTGTGTAGTCTGTTTATGGCGTCCACTAGTCCTACTGAAGCGAATCAAGAGTATACAGGGTGATTCAGCTAACCCGTTCATTAAAAGTTTATGAACTTCCCATTGGAATTCATTTTTTAAAATTTGGAATCAGGGGTTAGCGAGGGCGATCTATTCAACTAAAGTATTTTTGCTTTTCTGACACTTCCGATTATACCCGAAGTAGCTATCAACTTCCTTATTTTAAATAGAACACCCAGTATATTATTACATTTTTGAATTACTCTGCTGATTTTAAGTGAACTTTCTTAACAATTCTCTATACCTATCTTCAGCAGTTTTTGAGATATTTTAATTTTTTTGAAAAAATTAGGTTTTGTAGTATCCCATTGGAATGCTCGTCACTTATTCAAAACGAAAGTTATAGTAGCAACTGCATTTTGGGCTGTAATTAAGCGGACTATTAAGCTTTCAGGTGATATGTAGTTTGATATTTTATTATTTACAGGGTGTCCAAAATTTTTTGTTCATTCTGACAAACTTCAACTGCTCAAAAGTCAATTTTTTTAAATGAAACATCCTGTATTTTATTGCTTTCTGTGATGGAGAATTAAGCTATATTTCAATGTGTATTAGGATTCCCTATACCTATCTGCTACCGTTTTCTTGCTATCGAGGTATTTTTTATTCGATACCATTGTTTTCCATTTTATTAATTTACTTCTGACCAGCGGGTCATGAAAATAATACGATCATTTGATGTGGTGTGAAGCCTGGTCAAGCCTTTCAAATAGATGTATTTGATGACTGCATGCTTCTCCAATTCTTCCATTTTCACATAAGTAAGTAAGGCGCCTTATTCAGTAGGCTATCAAACTATACTAACAGAGTAATCGACCTGAAAGTTATTATACAAGCTAGTCAGGGATAAGTACTGAGTCAAATATTAGACCTGATGGTGATCTCTGGCTCAGGCCGGAAACTTTTCACCCCACCTTCGTATTATTTTAAGAAAAAGCTGCAAAAACTTAAAAAACTATTTAACAAAGTACGATTTCAAGTTTTTATTTGACAGCATTAAAGAACAACATTATTAAGGCTAATTTTAATAGTACAACTACTTTAGTAGTAGATATAGGGTCACTTAAGTGTGGGAAAATTCTGATTACCGTGGGAAAATTTGTCGGCACGCGTCATATTGAGATCAAAGGATGCCGCCAGAGAGGTGTTAGCGTCAAAGGTGACAAATGGCATATCAATCACAATCAATTAATAGTCGGCGGGGGTCTTTGGCGGCATATATCAAAGAAACCTCTAAATAGGTATGATAGTTCTCACGGTGGATTTATTTTTCGGCAGACGAAGACTGTCAATGGGAAGGCTTCAATTTTATTTCAATACTATTTAAAAAAAGTCGGACTTATGAAGGAGTCGAACCCGCGACCTTTGGGTTCCCAGCTGAATGCGTTTAGCGATGAGCTATTGAGGTCTTCATAGGTATTTGTTGCTATATACTAAAATGGATTCATGCTTATGGCTATTAAATTTACTTTAATAAGCACTTTAAGCACTGTATACTCTTATTAAATAAGCGAATACATTGATCAGATTCTGCACCAGGTCCTCCGGCGCAGTACAATAGAGCTCGCTAACGCCTATTCCAAAAACAAAGCACACTTTCGATGTTAGGTGCCTTATTGTTCGCTCTTACGCTTTACGCCACGCCGTCCGTATCTCCCAATAAAAATCTGCGTCACGAGTTGTTTCGTTGCGGATTACGTGCCTGCAATTCTTATTAACGAACAGCTCGGGTTAAGATAAATAAAGGGAGGTTCGTGAAGTCGTAATTAAGATGTGAAAAGTAAAAGTAACCGCTCGAGTTCCGAATAGGCTTGTGGCAGGTTATCAGCAGTTTTAATTTGATATAGAGCGTGCCTAATTTAAAACAAAACTAGAATAATTGCAAAAATGTATTTTTTATCGGAAAATGTAATACGTCAATTTTTGTTTGTAAGGGGGCATATTTTGACATGAAAGCCGTTACTGTCACTGACGCCCCCTCTTGGAAACAACTACCCCCTTACAATGAGAACATACATAGGTCGATTAAACAGTTATTCGGTGTAGTCCGTTTTAAATCATACATCCTGTATTTGATAGGCTAATCTATGAATAAATTAATGTTCCAATAAGAGTGCAAGATTTGAATTGCGCGCCATTTTGGCTGTCAATATTCGATAGGTCAGTAATTTTGACAGGTCGATAGGAGACGAATAAGAGTTAATAAACAAGAAGAGCTACACCATACAACAACGCGTCCTTATTGTTAAACATTACTATAAAAATGGTGAAAGTTTGGTTGCTACCATTCATAAAGTGCGTCCAATTTTCGCTAGAAATAATGTTCCTTTATCAACTGTGAAAAAGATAAACGAAATATTCGAAAGTACTGGTTCAGTTATTGATGGCCTACACGAAATACACGACATGAGCTTGTAGTGGTGGTTCAGAGCAGAACATTACAGAAATCAGCGACCTCGAAAATCCCTATATACAAGTCTCACTGCAATGCGACTAATTTTCATAATTTTTGGCGGCCATTTCGACGCCGCCATTGTATTTTTCAAAATTGGGTTGAAACATTTGAAATCAGCGAACTCGAAAACCCCTGTACACAAAATTTTATTGCAATGCGACTAATTTTTATCATTCATGGCGGACATTTTAAGGCCGCCATGGTGTTTCTCGAAATTTTGTTGAAATATTTGAAACCAGCGACCTTGAAAACCCCTATATACAAAATGTCTAACGGAAATAATAACTTTGACTTTTGGCCAGCTTTTTAACGGTTTTTACCACTGTGGGACGGTACCCACTTGCCATACCACCTGTACCTGTGAAATATTGACTGTCTTGCACGAGTGTTCCTGGTCGTGTCTTCTCCCGTTTTGGCGACCAGAATTGGTCGCTACCATCTTGCGATTTAACAGCTATGATTTTTTCTGTGTGGGGTTTTCTGAAATCTCAGAACCCACCCAATCCCAAGGCCGAAATTGAACGCTGTGCCAACGAAAAACCGCCACGTTTATGCATAACCGTTATTGAAAATTATTGTATACCTTGTATTATTTTATTAATCTTGTAACACCTTTTATTAACAAAAGTATTGGAGAGAGGAAACTTATCTTATTTATCTTGTCTTTTGTTTTCATTAACCCTGACGTATAAAGAACTGATATACAGGATGTTTTATAATATGTGGGACTGGCTAACTTAAAAAATTCCCCCATTAAATTTTAAGGAATAGTGGTGACATTCGTCAAGAAAAAAAAAACCGCAATGTCTCTTTGATTACGAGATACTGATTAAAAAAGGCATCGACTTTTTATTATATTTATTATTAAAGAAAGTAAACCAAATTTGGTACACAATCTGTAAAGGCGTGTCTCATTACAGGTTGCTCAAATACCATGAGTCCCAGGCAACCAATGCCAGAGTTAGATGGGACAATCCTTTATTAAATGAAACAATGTATATTTATATTCCCGGTTACCTATTAATTAAAAATCTTCCCTCTGTAACCAACTCATAAATCTAATAATGAAGATGTGTCTCGTGTCACCTTCATTCCACAAAGCTTGTGCTTTATAAAAGGTGGTCCAACCAAAACGCACGATGTTAATTGTAAATAAAACAAAAAGTTTTCAGAGAATTATCTTAATATTTTTTATTATGATAGAAGGATCTATGACAATTATGCGTGAAACAAAATATTGGCCAAATGCTCGCCACGGCTTCGGTGGCATACCTCTATCCGATGGTCCATATTTGCAATGACTCTGAGACATAATTGAGGTTCAATGTCGTTAATGTGCCGAATGATCTCATCCTTTAGCTCTTGAATTGTTCTTGGCTTATTGACGTACACTTTTTCTTTTAAATATCCCCAAAGAAAGAAGTCCAACGGTGTCAAATCACATGATCGTGGCGGCCAATTAACATCGCCACGACGTGAGATAACACGGCCATTGAATTTCTCGCGCAAAAGTGCCATTGTTTCGTTGGCTGTGTGGCAAGTGGCACCATTCTGTTGGAACCACATATCGTCCAGGTCCATATCCTCAATTTCTGGCCACAAGAAGTCCGTGATCATCTCGCGATAGCGAACACCATTCACGGTAACTGCTTGGCCGACCTCATTTTCGAAGAAGTACGGCCCGATGACGCCGCCAGCCCATAAACCGCACCAAACAGTCACTCTTTGTGGATGCATCGGCTTTTCAACAATCACTCGTGGATTCTCATTTGCCCAAATGCGGCAATTTTGCTTGTTAACGAATCCACTGAGGTGAAAGTGTGCCTCGTCGCTGAAGATGATTTTCTTTGTAAAGTCACCATTCACTTCTGTCTGTTCAACCAACCATTCGCCGTATTGACGACGCTTGAAATGGTCAGTAGGCTTCAGCTCTTGAGTAAATTGAACCTTGTAAACGTGAAAATTCAAATCTTTATTCAAAATTCGCATCAGTGATGTTCGTGAGATGTTCAATTGTTGGGCACGACGACGAGTCGAGGTTGACTGCTCTTCTGCTACACTATCGCGAACAACAGCAATGTTATCCGCAGAACGAACTGGGCGAGCATACACAGGTGTTTTCACATTTCCTATAGACCCGGTTTGCTGAAATTTGCGCACAATTCTCCCGATTGTGGACACATTTGGTCGATTATGCTGACCAAAAAAGTCACGAAGTGCACGAAATGCATTTTGATTCGAACGCCCATTTTCGTAAAAGGCTTCAACAATCTTAACGCGCTGCTCAATTGTGTACCTCTCCATGGTTGAATTTGTCAAACACTGAAACAAAGAAATGTCAAATTAAGTTGGGCAAAAAACTTGACGTTAAGGTGTGTACTCACAATTAACATCGTGCATTATGGTTGGATCACCCTTTATATTTTCAATCGATTGGATTCGCATGGGGCGGTTGTGATAGCCTATCCAACTACAGTGAATGTGTTTTTTTATTACTTGTATATTTCATTATCCCTTAGCAATATTCGATTTTTATTTTGAGGTTAAATTGTCTGACATTTGTCAGACAGTATTAATTAAATATGTTTTTTATTGTCGGAAATTGCCACCTATTAATGTTACACACTTACTCGTTTTAATGATCGCTTTTTATGCTGGCGGATTATTAATAGCCTAAACAGGATTTACACCAACAAAAAACGACGTAAAAAATCCTCTAACAAAATTTTATAAAAGAATAAAGATCAAGGCAAACGTGTTCCTGTTAGGTATATCATTATTTATCAAAAGTCGAACTGAAACCACTACTATCGCTTGTGGATTTCATTCACGACTTAGATTGCATTAAATAAATTGCAGACATGGATTAAAAGATTGAAGGTATACATAAGTAATAAATTTGCACGCATCTAAGCATTTAAAATGCCACGCTTGTCTCTGAATCATAATGCACACATCTTTATTAGTTTCTTCTACCTCATTATCTAATTCTCATAAATGCAACGACCTCACAAATGACGAAGATAAGAATGCGGTGAGGGATTTTTCGATAATGGCCAAAAGATCATTGATCGCATTCGTCAGACGATTATGGTGAAATCAGGTGTATAGAAGAAAGAATTCCCGGTTCAACATACTCGGCTAGCCCATTTTAAACAAAGCTACAGAGATTAATTAATCGTAAGCTACAATTCAAGTTGACATTACGATAAATTACATATTTGGAAATACTTTTAGAAATATACTCATATACAATGAAAGAACAGGTTTCTTGACAGGTAATAAGTATGGGCTAATAATTGTCACCTGATATTAAAAAAAATATTTATTAGCAAGTAAAAAATGACGTACTATTACGTCAACGACGCCGGGATTTCGAATAAAAAGTGGCGTATTACTACATCAACGGCTACCAGATTTTAAACGAGAAATACGTAGTAATACGTCAACGGACAGTAATGCGTTAATTATTAGTAATAATAATACAAAGCTATTTTGGAATCAATAATAAACAATAAGTTACTCGAAGCACTTATGGAGAGTTTCAGGATACTTTCTGGCATAACTTTACCAGCGTAATGACCCAACTACAAAAATCTTAAAGTTTAAGTCGTAAGGCCATCAGTAAAACAATAAAAAAATCTTGTGTTCCCTATGACAGAATGCCACTGTTTCCTGTCAGCAAATTGTCAGATTCAGGGTGAATACATCTAGCGCAGCTGAAGTTGATATTCCGTGTACTGTTGACTATTGCTTTACACTAATTTCTCTCTTACTAATCGTGACATTTTTTTACACAAGAAGGTACTAGCTTAAAAAAATTATTAAACAATTTTAATCAATTCTCGATTATACCAACTTGGATGAAGAAACGCGCGTCGAGAAATGTATATCTAATCTTCCTGTGTTCATGGAAAACTGGTCTCCTGTTTTTGTTGCTTCATCGAGAGTTCCAGCCCCTTTCCAAGAACGTATAATTTTAATTTAATGTCTTATTTTGATAGTACTTACCTAATTAGGGCAGCCATATTTAAATAAAGTACACTTAAGTTATTTTCGCAGCATTAATCTTTTTTGTGAAAAGAAAAAACGCTGCATATTTTAAAACACAGGCTTGACACTGTCAGCTGCAAATTACTGGCATGTTGTTTTTAAAGTACGTTAAGGGATTGTATTTTTGACCTCGCTGAACTGTTTTAATCTGAGATTAATATAATCGATATTAAGACTGTATAAGTCTACTTTTATTTTAATACTGTTAAGTTTCATTCGTTATAACAACGCATACGATCGTACATACATGTGTAATTTACCAAGCAAAGTAAACTTGTTTTATTTATGGGAATTCGGGATGTACACAATACTACACGATTCCACAATTTCTCACTAATGTTGTGTATGTTACTATGAATTTTACCATAAGCGTAGAGGTAGAAGGATGTTAACTATAACTACAACTTTTTTACTTCGCGAGACGCTTTAGTTACTTTTTTTTTTGTATTGCTCCGTACCTGAGGTATGTATATATAAAGTTATGCCAGAAACTATGTAAATAATGTTTAAACATAATCTTCGTTGGTTTCTAAGTATTTTTGAGATCGATATATGACGTTTCCTTTGCTCTTCCTCGTTTACAAAACTTTGAAGTATTTGATATAAACGGTGACATCTTATATCGTCACTTATTTGCATCTCTTAAACTAAATCAAAGTTGGAAGTTAGTGAAGGCGACATGTGTCTCCTTCATTGATGCCGGCCGACTTGAGAAAAGAAAGTTGAGAAAAGTCTCCAGATAATGACCTGGTGAAGTCTTATTGTTCTCCTGAATATCTATGTGCATATACATGTATATGTTGATAAAATTAACGATGACCAAAAAGATACTTACACAGTAACTTTGGCAATTTGAAGAACAGTATAATAGTTTACCTACCAACTTCTATTTGTAGATATTCAGGTTTCTCCAGAGAGAAATATCTGCATAGATTTCAACAAACATCTTGTTGATATATACTTATCGGATGTGCTACCAACTAACGTCATATAGGGCTCAACATTTGTGATCAACTTTGTTTTTAACAATCAACAAATTAAAATAAAATAATAAGTTGATTTGTGTAACCAACATCGAAATAACTAGGAAGATTTGAAGAAATAAAGATTATTATATCTATTGCAACATTATAACGCCTATCAATATGCTGTCATTGTCCCCGTCTTTCTCGTTAGTATAACTTTGCATAGCGACTTCTTGTGCCATGAACATTAGCCAACATCGCCAAATCAGTGCTCCATAAGTTGATGCCAAATCTAAAATTACACCGTCATATTTTACCACTCTGCGAGGGCTTGCATGATAGAAAATTCTTCGTCGTGTAGCACGTGAAGCCCTATGTATTTTGTACCAACTTGAAATATAAGGTTAAAATAGATAGTTACGTAAACAGTTTTAAAACCTTAAAACGGATTTTTCCGCACATAGAACATCTCTATTTCGAAATTGAGTGGTTGAGAAAAAGTAACCCAACACATAAATGCATGTGATTTATGCTTTTTACTTTTTTCAAATAGTCCACCATCGTGCTTTCTCATGACCTATGGACAGGGTGGGGTGTGTCCTATCCACCTCAAAATCAATAGATGTCGTCTGGTAGACGTCCCTAATCAGAATAAGTCGAAACCAGATCGATCCGACACGATCTAATTGAGTGATCGTGCTAACAAAAAATTTCTCATACAGTCCACCATTGTACTTCCTCATGGCCCATGTACGTGATAGAGTGTGTCCTATCCACCTCAATATCAATAGGTATCGTCTGAGAGACGTCCCCGATCAGAATCAGTCAAAACTAGATCGATCCGACACGATTTAGTGGAGTTATCGTGCTAATAAGAATAAATACCGACGACAACGACACACACAGTAAAAGTTTTTTAAAAACCATTGTTTTTTGGATTTTAGACCAAAAAACGAAAAATAAACCCAAAAACAATTTTGTTTTTTTAATTATTTCTTTATACGATTACATTACTTTTCCGCGTAGGTATAGTAGAGTGTAAAATTACAGTGAAATTGCGTTAAGTTAAATAAAAACCATGGGCACTGTCATTGATGACTTGTTGTTCGGTAGCTATGTACCATCGAAAACGGATGTAATGACACACTTGATATTTTCCCTTGATATATAGACAATAATGAATTAAATTAATTTTAGAGTTAAAAATCTGAGTTATTAAGCAAAATTATAATTAGCTTTAAAATTAATTTATTATTATTTATATCAGGAAAATATATCGAATGTATCTCTCATTACACCTTTCTTGATGGTACATACACATATATGCTTACTAACTGTTAACTATTAGAGAGTAAACGTATCTTATGTATAATTAATAGATTCACACTTGCTCCTTCGCCATTTTTCATAATTCGTTTGTAAGTAATACTTGACCATATTCTTAGTTTGATTTAACTTACATGTGGATTTTATTTTCAGGTACGTTCTCAAACCAGATGATCTAGTAAGTACTACTTTATGTAATAATGTAATCATCGTTATCAGAGAAACTACAGTAACCAATAAACTATGAAACAGTTTTCTGAGTTACTTAGCTACTTCCATTCATTTATCTGCTACATTAATCGACTTATTTTTTTTGTATTCTATGTAAACATTTCAGCGCAATCGAGTTAAGATACAACTCTACCAGGTTTGGTATGCGTGTGTTTCTGCTACTAATTATAAGAATAGTTTGCGTGAAGTAATGTGAGTAGAGTGAGTGAGATAGATATGATTTTAGACATTTTATTTGTTTATTATATATCGGGTGACAACGAATTCATTTTAGAAGGCGCCATTTAATAATCTTTCAAGTTAGAAATTTACATTGAAGATGTCTGTTTCATTGAAAATTCGATATTCAATGAATATCGAATTCTCAATGAAACATATAATTGTGCCCTCACAGTTACCATGCAAGCTAGAAAATAGGATAAGAAAGCTCCCTGTCAGCAAGATACAGCATCCACGACGGAAACAATATTACAATTATAATTTCATGCTGTATACACGTGCGAATAATTAGTGATTTTTCTGTATTTCTGAATTAAAGTTATTTCCTCAAAAGTTTGTGCATTCATTTTAAAAACGTGAGTGCAGAACCCAAGCACATAAATACTACAACTATATATTTTTTTATGCAGATAGGGCATAAAATTACATTTTCAACGTCATATAAATAAACGGCCATTTTTTCGAAAATAACGTAGGTGCTATTGTTTCCTAATTTAGTATGGCTGTAATTTGACGTTACCGACGATACCTGAACGTGTTTGATATCAACAAGCAAAAGATTTATTTCTGTTGGTTAATCAAACATTTTTTGTTATCGTTTTCTTGTTCATCAAATTTACTGATATTATACTATATAAATATTTTTCTTACATTTTTTCGAATATTTTTGATACGAATTGGTAATTGGAGCATGAGATATTTGTTTTTATTTTAATTTTAAAATTTATTTTTTATTTAAAGTAATATTTAAAATGTTGGTTTAATACTAGTACTAATTAAACTACACTAAGTCAATAAATAAAATTAATGAAAAAAGTCATTCAATTAAATGTTCTGACCACTTTGGTTTTGACAAAATTTGGTTCTCATAATATTTTATGTGAGTAAATTTTATAAATAGCTTTCGGAGATTATTTGCATATGTAGTTCTTCCAATCTCAGTTTCCAAGATTCTGGTGTTGGTGGAGGAGTTGTATACTACCAACTTTAGAAGGAGTTTATATCAACATATAACCAGAAATTAAAAAATCTAGTGGGGTAAAATCAGGCGATATTTATGGCCACCAGATTGGTCCCTAACCAGTTCTCACCAAAACGTCCGTACAGATAATTTGTCACAACACTTGAATCATGGGCAGATGCTTCATCCTGACGATAAATAAAATTTTCGTTTTTCTCCAAAGTTATTGGCAAAAATGTTCTATTCGGTTTTGCAGACATTTGAAATACATTTCGCCATTTAATAATTTATCCTATTTTGTGACCAAATTAAAAATTCTGTATATTTGAATAATAAGAATATCCATTTTGCTTGTTACTTT
Organism: Rosalia funebris; assembly: GCA_037954035.1. NCBI lineage: Eukaryota > Metazoa > Arthropoda > Insecta > Coleoptera > Cerambycidae > Rosalia > Rosalia funebris. The sequence continues at coordinate 15,819,344 of JAZFAV010000022.1, forward strand.
ATCCATTTTGCTCCAAAAATGTAATTTCAAATTTCATCCAACCGTATAAAAAAGTTAACAGAGTTCCTTAAAATTCGTAACTGAGATCTACTTCTGTAGTATTCTATTACTAGTCCATATCAATATTTCTGTCAAATATGACGTTTTCTCTACAGCTTCTTTCTCTCCCTTGCTGGTTACCATATTCTGTACACATTTAATACAATTTGTTGTGCTTGTTTTCCCAAATGTTGTACACCTGTTTTGTTTTCCATTGCCGTCGTATTAAAATCTTCGTGAATTTGACTCGTGCTAGGTTGAGGATCTTCCCACGGTCTGAACACTACTATATATAATAAATCACACTTATTAAACAATATCTATCTCCCAAAATATAACCACTCTAAAATACTAAATATACACCATGAAAACACGAAATATTAAACAGCACAAAAGTCTCAGAGTTATGTTTAATCAAAGACGCGTAAAAATTTAATATTAGACTTACCGAATTCCGTCCCTATTGACACATGACCTAGGACAATGTGGGCCCGATTGCAGTTTAGAGTTATTTAATGTCAGTTGTCTTTATCTTTTACAGCGTATTCTAAGGCAACGTATTTCGATACTTTCTTGTCGGTTCTGGCTTGGGTCGTGTTAGTACACTAGAAACGTGTGATAAAGTCTACGTTGCCAAATATTATTAGTAAGTACTTGGATAATCTATGAGAAATACTCAATCTCTTACACGTCTTATTCGGTGGTTCGTCTTTACATCTTATTCGTATCACACCGGCAACATTATGATCGCCCAGCCATTAAGTATAGCACGTCATATTGGGGTAGAGTGGGTTAAATAACAATTGGTGAACTAGAAGCAAATCAGTTATTCTGTAATTTCGTGTCTATTTATGATTAATTTTGTATTTAAATTAATTAATTATTGGAAATATATAAAAACAACAATTTGTCGCATGGAAGCGCATTTATAGTGGCTATTTTAACTTGCCGTGAAAAATGTTATCTGCCCCGGTTTTCCATGAAGTCAACTGCCGGTTCGATTGTCGGTATCCTTTGAGATTTTTTATTTGGCAAATAGCGATGAAACCGACTATAATTTAAATTTATAGCTTAGACTATTAAATGTCGCGTTGCGAAACAAATTCGTTGTCACCCGGTATAGGTACATGTAAAATTGATGTTACTACTGTTAGCAATGTTAACGAAAACGCAGATTAACTGACTTTTATTTTTCCTTTTTGCAAGTAATATAAGAACAGCTAACTTATGCTGACTGATATATAAGCAGTTCTATTTTTAGAGTGGTTGTTGTACAATTACTCAAGACGACCGGTGAATTTTGCTGGGATAATTTTTAAGAGATAACACTACCATAATTTATTTAAAAATATTTTTCGCTTAAATTCTCTAGACCTAAAATCTAGAATGACGTGTGGTTCGTCGCTATTACGCGATTGCTTTTCGAAATACATTATTTTTCTGTCCGCATATTTAATGATAAGCGTAAATGGTATTGTAAAAGAAAATCTATACGGCCTTCCCATGCCGGCCCTGTTGATTGGACCATGTCTTCTACGTCCGCGAGCCTACAATTCATATTAAACTTAGTAAAAGCGGAAAGTTGAAGCAAAATGGCAATAAGTAATAATATTTCATAGAAAACTGTTTGGTATACTTGTGTACTGAAATTGGATTTTTAGCAAATCACATTTTTTCTCGCTGCGTACAACGCGCTACGCGAGCAAGCGTTCGCTTCGTTACGCAACGTACTCAAATAGATTACATCAAGCCGGGCACGAACAAGTGATCATGACAGAAATTAAGGTCGTTGCGAAACGCTATTTTTACGCAAGAAGTTTTCCGTACAAGCGCGGCTTACACGTAACGATTCACATGCGCCGAACAATGCACAATAAAAAGACGAAAAGAAGGAATTAACCGTTACGGTATAGTGGGTGGACGGTAAATGCGGTTTTTATGGGCTCATCAAAAAATGAAACGCAACTCTGTGTAATTCTAGGAAGTATGGCCCGTCTGTGCCCGATACGAGGAGCACTATTTATATTTTGAGCCTGATAATAATAAAAAAAGCGTTAATTTGTCATTGAAAATTACTTTATCGTTTTTCAAAATATTCTCCTTCATGATCTATACACCAAGAAGACTAGAGAGTAAGGAGACATAGCTCCTCGAAAAATCAGTGGTGGGGGTAGGACGAAAAACGGCGCCAATATGGCAGCCTCGCGTAGAATCGCGCGGGATCTGCGCATGTGCGCATGCCGTTTATCCTCGTCTATCGCGGGTCTTCACTATTTAAATGTAGGGTTAGGGTTCTACTGTGCTCATTATGTAAACAGTAAACAATTTTCGCGTGCATTTCTTTACAATTGTTGTTTCCGAATTATTTGGTGAAAACACGCTATGAAAATTGGGATACAGTATTTTCAGTCCTAAATACATAGTATGTACAAAAAATAATAGTTCTGAATGCTTTTCTTTTAGAGCAAGAAATGTTATTGCATTTTTTCATCTGTCAATTATAATTCTCTTTTATGTCTGCCACGAGTAGGATATCGATGATAATTTAGCTTTGTGGAAATGAAATAACATAATGAGCTTTTAGTCTAACGAGTTTTAATCATCCACAGGAAGATTACATATTTTAACCATGGCCACAAGTGGAATTGAAAATGTCGAACTGCGATCACTTTTGTATGGGGAAATAAAGAAGTGTTCGATCTCGGAAAGAAATATTTTGTTTGAAAGTTTACAAAGCAACAGACACTCCATTGAATTGCCAAGCGAAAAATGGTATGCTGAGTCTGGTTTGGACACCAATTTAAACATATGCATTGATAAGAAGTTGAATGTGAATGTGTATTTACACAGTGAATATTTGGAATTGATGGAATGGGATGTACCGAAGTCTGTACAAGATATTTCAAACATCCAAGAAGTAACCGATAGTTTTCCTGTGAAATTAGCTTGTAAGCTATTATTGTATGAAATGTGAAGTTGTTTTTAAACAATTACTAATCAATTGTATATATTCGGTTAATTTAAAATTTGCGATTTTGTGGTAATAACATTACATACTTACCGACCTTTTTGTATGTTGCTTCAGTAAAAACAAAGCATTCAATAAGAGTACAATTTATTCAAATCAGTGTACTATGAAGGCAATACAGTGTGTGATGTAAAATCAATTAATTTTTCAGAATTAACGTTAGTAATTAGACATAAATTGAAGGGTACAGGAATAAAACAAGAAATGTCACAAAACTATTTATTCAAAAAAATTGAAATTATAAGTTGCATTCTAATGTAAGCGAAGAAATAACATTGCAATGAAAAGAACTAAACTAAACTACCTAACTAACTTTAACTAACTAACTGTAGTTAAACTTTTTCAATTTAACTAAAAGGCCATAATAATAATATAAAATAAATAATATAGGATGTTACCTCTTACTAAAAAACTATGATAACCAAAAATCTTATTACGGAAACGTTCTGTGGGAAGTTCAAATTCATTATCGTTAAGTGAAGGAAAACTGGTATTTTGAGTTTTCTTTTTCTGCTATTATAAAGTATTCTTTCCTTGAGCTGCATAATAAGGTAATACGGTGACAGCACCTACAATCATTTTTCTCGTCTCTCACAGTCCTTAAACGAAATTGAGTTGTAAATTACTATTTGACAATTTACTTCTACATTACACTTCACTTTTACTATTTACTACAAAGTAAGCGTTACTATCGGTGTATACAAACATTACAATACTTATTTATCGAAAGACTTACCTCAGGAACTTTAAAAATTGTTCGTTTATTTATGACACAATCAGGGCTTTTGCTGGAACAATTCGTAACGCAACAATATCTCGACGCTTTTGACATATTTAACGGAAAAACTGGAAACGCTCAAAACTTTCAAAACACAGTAAACAAAAATAAACATAACCTCGCTCGGTTCTACGCAAGGATTGCCATGGTGCGGACGTTTTTCGTCCTACCCCCACCACTGGAGTTATTTCTCCTGTTCTCTAGTCTTCTTGCTATACACTCTTGCATGCGTTCGAACCATCTGTCAAAATATTTTTTCCATTCCGCTTCAGATATCTCCAAAACATGGTTTTTGAACGCATTAACGGCTCCTTCTGCCAACGAAAATTGTTGTCCAGGCAATTTATTTTTGACGTTGGGGAACAAAATAAGTCATTGGATGCCAAATCTGGATTATACGGCGGATGACCCATTAATTCGATTTTTGAGTGTTCAAAGATTCGGTTGTTAGACGAGACGTGTGAGAGCTCGTATTGTCATGATGAAGAACGATTTGACGGCGCTTGTTTGTTTTCCTTATTTCACCGAAGACTGGTTGTGTACCGTTCAGAATTGACCGTTTTATGTTCCTCTAAAGGCACCGTTGCCACATGACCAGTTTTGTTACAATGACATGACCGGTTACAATGCTATATACGTCTTTTGAATCACCGCCATTCCATTTTTTGAACATTTATTTGCACCAATCGGTACGAGCATCTTTTTGAGATTTTTTCAAATTATGTGGAATCCAACAAAACAAACCTTTTTTACAACTAAATGATCATGCAATATTTTATGTATGCTAGTCGAATTAATGCCTAGGGTTGCCTCAATCTCACAGTATTTCACATGACGGTTTTGCATTATCAGTTTTTGTACAGCATCAATGTTTTCTGGCACAACAACTGATTTTGGACGACCTTCACTACTTTCGTCCGTGAGCAAATTTCGGCCACGATTAAACTCGTTACACCAGCGTTTCGCAGTGGCAAAGGATGGGGTTTTATCGCCAAAAGTGGAAGTAAGCTCTTGTCTTGATAGTCGATGTCTTCTTCTTCTTCTAAAGTAGGTCTATGACCTGTTCCTCCGACGAATATCATCGGTACTATGAGCTGGATCTGTTTTTACAGAGGGTAGGCAGCTAATCTGACCCTCTAACCCTCCTCTTTCTTCCGGGCTTGGGACCGGCAAAGTACTACTGGGCTACTCAATCCACCCAGCAACACTACAGGCTGAAACGGCAACGGCCGCGGTGTTTTGAAGCGGTAAGCCATCCAAGTGCTAACTGCGCCCGAGGTTGCTTGATATCGGTGATTGGACGAGGATCGATGTTCAACATGGGATGGCCGTTGCAGATAATCGATGTCGAAAGTCGTAAATCATCGTACGAAAATTCTAGTTAAGTTAATTCCATTTTTTCACTGAGATACAGTTTTCAAAGCACTGTAAACACCACAAATCGCGCTTAAATGATATAGTGTTATGAAGAAGGTTATGATCAAAAATGTCAAACTTTCCATTGAAAACGTCAGATGGCGTCTGACAACACTTACAGTCAAACCGTTATAACTTTACCAGTACGTCACAAGCGATATTCGTATGAAAACAAAAAATCAAAGTCAAGTGAGTGACTGTTTACGTAATTTAAATTTACCGTATTTACAATCAACTGTATTACCGGCACCAAAGGAAACTAGAAAATGCTTTTCAGATAAGTTATCACGGCGACAAACGTTATAATCCATGGGATCTAACAGATATTAAAGGACCTCCGTTTCTTTTCTCCTGTTCAAAGTATTCCAGGAGATTCAACACCGTTTGCTATGCTTGAGAATATAATGTTAGATGTCAAACAACTATCAATATCTATCGAAAATTTTCTACAGCGTTAGTCAATAGAGGAGTTTCATATTTTTAATTTAATACGCTTGTTATTATTTGTCCTCTCACCGATTAGCGTGAAAATATGAAAACAGTTGTCGGTGATATATTCAGGTCATCTCCGATGACCGAAGACACACGTTACATCACCTGTCTCTTGTTTACCTATTATTATAGCAAATGCGTTCATAGGGATAGCGGGTTGTCTGTGATATTACCGTATGGTGGTGACGTAGGGGTAAACTTATAACGGTTTTAGTTTAGTGTTGCCAAGGCTCAAAGTATAAATAGTGCCCCTCGTAAATGCTGTTTTTATGCGCTCATCATAAATGAAACGCAACTCTGTGTAATTCAGGGAAGTATGGCCCGTCTGTGCCCGATAGAAATGTCACACATCGCGGGCCATTTTGCGGAAGAGGCCTCGTAAAAGCGACGTAATACGGCGGAAATAAATGGAGGATAATTAATTTCGTGATGCAGTAATTAACAATGAATGCGAGTTATGAATATTTCGACATTGTGTGGTTTTGTAACGATTGTAAGGATTTATTTTCTGAACTGTTGTCAAGAATAACGTCAGGGTATAGTTAACAAAACCGTTGTTTTGTTTAATGTTTCATTCACGTTTCGAAATTCACAGAAAATTAACTGGCACTAAAATAAGTGTAATTATTGTTTTACGAGGAATATGACGAATGTTTTGTGTCAAGGTAATATCATTTTCCCGAAAACAATTGAAATACTTGAGAAATTTGTTGAGATAAATACGATTACTGCCACGTACCGGGAAACAATAATTACACTGAAAAACAATAATTACACTGAAAAACGAAAATTACAGGTAATCATGATTATTAACTGTTAATTTAACGGTAATTATACAGAAGTGATAAGGTTTTGAAAATGCCTATCAAAATTTTCCTACCCCCCTATTTTCAAGGGTGCTGAACACGAATCTAGTTCAGTTTCATCCGCTCGGACACAGTTTCCGAGAAAATGGATTTTTCACTTTTCCGCAATGCATGCCACTTTCCTTATCAAATAATTTTCACTTCACACTACGTAGCTCATATTAATATGAGTAGATGCTACAACACTTCCTTTATACATATCATATATTAAACCGTCATAAAAGCTATTATTCATTACGATTTTCTTAATTTTCTTCAAATGTTTACAATTCCCATACAATTGTCGTCCATTGTAAAATTTTTAATCGTGCGCCCTCTATATGAAACCGCATGTACTGATTAGTATACAGGGCGTTCCAAAAGTTAACTATGAATATTAACTGAACTAAATGCGCTGTTATTTTGAAGGAACCTAACCCAACTTAACCTAACTGTAATAAGTAGACAGTTAGGTAAGGTTAGGTTCCTTCAAAATAACAGCGTATTTAGTTGTTAATATTCATAATTAACTTTTGGAGCTCCCCGTATACTAATCAGTACATGCGGTTTTATATAGAGGGCGCACGATTAAAAATATTACAATGGACGACAATTGTATCGGACTTGTAAACATTTGAAGAAACGTAAGAAAATCGTAATTAGTAATAGGTTTTATGACCCTTTAATATATGATATGTATAAAGGAACTGTCATAGCATCTACTGGTATAAATATCAGCTACATACGTACTGTGAACAAACAAACTGAAGCTCCAAGTTTTTAGTTTCCAAATCTTGGGTTCAAATTTTTTTACCATCAGGAGTTTTTGAGTAAGCATAATAAGAAAACCGTCAGAAAATGTTTTTTTTTAATTTTCGCTTGCCTTTCAAAAGGTCCACGGACTTCAATAAATGTTTTTCAGTGATTTCATAAAGATTTTTTACATAATTTTATGCGTTTTAATTTGAGCGATCTGAAAGCCTTGTACCGGGTTAGTCACCTAAAATTGACCCCCCCTTTATTTCTCTTAATTTCAATCGAATCGAAAAATTCAAAAAAGGATGTTACATGATTTTTTATAAATTTTTTGAATATTTTAACAAATTTTCAAAAACTCTTCAAAATGAAAGGGGGCGAACATTTTCTTATTTTTTTTAATGGAACATCCTATATTTCTTTACTTAAAAAAGTTACCCACAGTTTTCTGATTACAAAAATATATAATTGTTGTATCTTGGTAAGTATAGTTCTTGAGATATTCATACAAATATATAGTCACATCACAGGAATAAGTTTGACATAAGACCATAAATCAGGAGAGCTATGTTTTTGAGATATAACGACACATCTTGTTTTTTAAGAAAAAAAGTTTATTAAAATGACAACAACAAAGTTTAATGAACACAAAACATAAATAACGAAATAATGATAAAAAAAAAAGCACTGCGTCAGTGGTCAAAATATGTATAACCCCAAAATTTATCGCGTACATATTTTGTAACGTACCTGTATTGACAAATGAAATGATTTGCTTTACTGGAGTGGCTTATACAACACAACTGTCTACCAAAAAGAAAAATTGATTATACGAAGGACATGAAATATATTATAACCGAATAATAATTACCATTCTGCAACATTAATTGGAATAGAACAGGCGATACTTTTGCAATTTTAATTGTCTCCATCTTGACACTAGTTTAGGTAGACGAACTCTAATTATTTTTAACCTTAATTATAGGTTAACTAGGTGTGTCTTAATCGTAGCGATTAGAAATAGTTTACATGAGGAAGTAATTAGCGCCTAATAGTAACGGTTACCGTCGTTAAAAAACGTTGTTTGGTAAATTTTTATCGGCATAATGGTCCGACGAAGAATTATTGAATAAAAATATCATGGACAAAGTATGGACGGAAATATTGAAGTAAATTAGGTATATTTTTGAGTAGAGACTTTACGTACTTTGACCTCTAAGTGCGGACAAATTTCTTAGACTTCTTTCATAAATCTTGAAGCAGCTGTAATTGATAGTCACGGTTCATGTGGGTGACTCAGTAAGAAACCGCGTATAAATAATTTATATTTTTATAGTTACGTTTATAATTTTAATGTAAATGGTATTTTTTACTAACTCCGCAAGGATTCACTCTAGCAAAGGGTCTTTCAATTGGGACTCTCGAAAATTTATTAGGTTATAACGACCATGTGGTAAAGCAACTTGTGTCACATTTGTTCTGAATTGTTCAGTAGTGTATGACAAATCACCATGGAAGGCTACAGCGGTTAACAACGTGTGCGAATCATCAAATTTTATTTTCAGTCAGTGCTCCGTTCGAGAAACGTTCCGCACATTACGTGATTTTGATCCTCGCCACAACCTACCCACCGAGTCGACTATTCGACGTTTGGTGGCCAAATTCGAGTCACCCAGTTTGATAAATAATCAGCCAACACCCGTACGCCACCGAAATGCAAGGTATGCTGGAAACATCGCTGCTGTGCGTGAGAGTGTACGGGAAAACCCGAGGCAGTCAATTTCTCGTCGTTCACAAAAACTTGGTCTTTCTGCAACTTCAACTTGGCGAATTTTGCCTCGAGACTTGGGTCTGCACCCGTATAGAATCCAACTGACCCAGGAATTTAAGGTAAACGACCATAGACAACGCCGTGTGTTCGCTGATTGGGCTCTGGAGCAGTCGAAAGTTGACCCAAATTTCACCAAGAAAATCATCTTTAGCGACGAGGCCTATTCTTGGATGAATGGATATGCGAACAAGCTAAATTGTCGAATTTGGGACGATACTAATCTACAGGAGATACACCAGCACCAAATGCATTCCGAGAAAGTCACTGTTTAATGCGGATTTTGGTCTGTCGGAATCATCGGTCCGTATTTCTTCCAAAACGAAACTGGCATTGCCATAACCGTCAGCGGCGAGCGCTACAGATCGATGATAAGCAATTTTTTGTGGCCTAAACTAGATGATATGGATATCGACGACATGTGATTCCAACAGGATGGCGCAACATGCCACATAGCGCATGCCACGATGAGATTCTACATGAGCGATTTGACGGCATCGTTATGTTCCATACTTAATGCCATTAAATTAAAGTTAAAAAAAAAAAGAATTGAGTGAATACAAAACATACAAGTTGTTTTATTTACGTTTAATAATCGAATGTCCTTATTATTATAAGGGAAAGGAACGTCCTTATTATAAGGAAATACCCTTTAGTTCGTTGTAATTCTTGAGAGGTACTTTCTTGTGCAGTTACCAGTTTTTAAGCTAAAACATCATCAAGCAAGATACTGCGGACTTTTTCTTGTGAGGCGCAGTGCAGTAATGCAAGATGTGCCATACTTAATCTAATTGTTTGTCTATTTGCACACCACCCAAGTACATACCAGGGGTTTATTTTCGACTTGAACGCAGTTTAATGGAATATCTTTAATATCCGACTAATTCAATTTCTATACAGCCTGGGCGTTTCAGAAAATGATTAATTGGTTAATTCAATAGGTAATTATCGCTAACAGCTTGCCGTAACAGCAAAATTTTAACTGTTGTGCGTTGTGCAGCAGAACTGTAAATCAAAGGTTCGTTTGACCGAAAATGATAAATCTTTTTTCGCTGCCTTATGCGTTAACTGGTCTTGTGCACGGAACAAGACCAGTTCCAATAATAGTAACAATAATATTGGCGAAGAATAAAATCGCGAAGAATTCCTCATTTCATCGATTAATAGTATTTCATCAATTAAATTATCTACTGTAAAATATTTTACTGGAAGAATAATTCTCTAGTGGCTAATAGGTAGAGCCCAGGGGCGTAGCGTGAGAATAGAATCTAGGTATGTGATAACAATTTTATAAGGGGAAGAGGTATAGTCAGATGTATGGTAGGCCATATGAAAATGGTAAAAATGAAAAAAAAAAGACACTAACCTAAAATGATTATGCCGTAGTATATATCCTAATTTTTAAAAAGAAGTAACATATAAGTCGGAAATCGAGAAAGGAACCACCAAACCGCCAAGCGATTATCAAAGTAGTTCCCGAATAGCAAAGCTATTACATAATCGCTCTAGAAAACAACTACTCCTCGAGCTAAAGCCCCGACAAGCATTGAATTATACCCAGAAGCGATCCTCGACCCCTTTCTCGTGTTTATGCACGATCACATAAGGTTTCAAAAAATAAATAAAACCCGCCACAGATAGGATTCGACATTTGTCTCGGATCGGAACCGAACGACATACAGCTGTTTCGAACTTATTAGTTCTCATCAGTGCCGTACACGGTACGCCGATTCAGGACAAATGCCGAATGAACTTTATGGCGTATACATCTTTATCGATACGATCTCTGTCAGTAACATATAAGTCGGAAATCGAGAAAGCCGCCAAGCGGTTATCAAAGTAGTTCCCGAATAGCAAAGCTATTACATAATCGCTCTAGAAAACAACTACTCCTCGGGCTAAAGCCCCGACAGGCATTGAATTATACCCAGAAGCGATCCTCGACACCTTTCTCGTGTTTCTGCACGTTCAGATAAGGTTTCAAGAAATAAATAAAACCCTATCAAAAAAATCAATTCTTCTGTTCTTGTTTGTCCAGCGAAAACGTCTATCACTGGTTCTATCTAAACGTCTATCACAATTCTTGGACGCGATCTCATATCTTCTAACAAGGCACGTTCAATATTTATTAATGCTAAAGCTGACGGTCTTTCTTGCTTTAGAAAATTTCGCAGATAAGTTTTTATTCTCTTTAAACATGAAAATCATTTTTCCACGGAACTGCTTGTGGCAGAAATAGTCAAAATTAAACGACACAATTTTGATGCGTTCGGGAAAACAGAAGATAATTGAAGGGACATAATATATTGGTGAAGCTCAAACAGTGCTCTTTTTCATATCGGGATCTCTATAAATCACTGAAAGTTCACTTTTTAAACGATTTGCGTCAAAGAATGTTCCATATGTATCTACTAAAGAAGAAAAAAGTTCGTCAGGAAAACGTTTCACGAATGAAGTAAATTGTGGAATCTAGATATAAGAATTTCAGTTTAGAAATTTCACTAATGTTCAAAGTAATAACGTCCAAAATTTCATAAAACAATCGTGCGTAGGTGTTTTTCTTATCCTCTTCAGGAATTAAATCCAAAGCATTATTTTACTTGGTGTTTGATTTTCTAACACAAATATGTCCATACGGTCCCAAATGTCACTAAACTCTTTTCTCATTTCTTGAATATGTGATTTGAAATTGGCATCCTTTTATTGCAGTAACTAATATCTGATATTTTTGTCTGTAGAATTTTAAACAGACTCTCGGAATATGGAAATATTGCAGAAAACACTGCTAAGAAAGAATTAAAATCAAAGTCGCGCAATAAAGTTAAAAACTCTCTAGCAGAAATAACGGTTTATGGATCCCATTCCTCATTTTCATTTTCCACAATTACCCGAAACAGCGCTTCCAAATCTTCCATATGTTATGGCGATAGTCGGCAAGATGCGTTCACATAATCGCATAACTGAGTCCGGAAGTAACGACAACACCCACTCGAGGTTCCACTGTTGATTGCGTAAAATCACTGACCTTTTCGCCTATCTAACGCGTAGCTTGGATGTAACGTAGACCATCGCATTTCAGCACTGCAAGTAACGCGGGAGTCCAATAATTTCGGGCGCCTTCACGGCCGATTTGAAATAAAAAAGTTGATGGTAGCGTTTGAAGTAAATAATGTATGTTTGCGGTCGGTTTAAAATAATTAAAAATTTTTAATAATTGAATAAATCGATTGAACTTTTAAATAACACTAATTTGCCAATTTTTTAAGGGATGCGACGCATCACTCGCATCCATGTACGCTACGTCCCTGGTAGAACCACTCAGCGGAGTATTGTCGTCGTATATGTGCGCACACGTGAGGACCAGGAGTCGGTGAATCAGCGTCTCTGCTCGATCAATCGACTTTCACAATGATACACATCTGTTTAGTGCTGAACTGTGCATTATAATACGAATATATTTACGTTTCAAAATGCTAATTCATTATGTAGAATACTTGTAGGACTAAAAAACGATCAGTTGTTCATCAAGTAACGATAATAATATATTTAGTTTGCGATGAACCTGTATTGTATTATGGCAAAGTGGAGTGTAGGAAACATGTCAACAGGGCACGGCACAAATGTAAAAAGTGGCCAAAGACCGAGGACTAGATATTACCGAGTTAAGGAACATCTTCGAGACGTCACATAGACAGTAAAAACAGACAAAATAGTCGGTTCAAAATACGATCGATGTCGTTTTTCGTGGAACGTAATTCAATTGTAGCCAGTTCTACCTACATAGGACAAACTAAACAACGGCAACAGTGCCGAGTTAAAGAACATTTTGACAGCAAAAACAAGCAAAGTCCACTGCATACAAATTTACCATCGATTGAGGTTTTCACGATATAAAACTGAACACTCTAAAAATAAGTAACCCTCTAAAATCGCGTGCAGCCCGATTAAAAGTGTATCACGACTTTGCCAACTAGATCTCATCTGGTTTTCGTTTTCCAGCTCCGGTTTCCGTTTTTCAGACCCGAAGCTATTAGGGCTAATTCCGTTGGTGTCCAAATCTACTCACCCCATAAAATAACGATACGATATAAAACGAAACCCTCTAAGAATTGTGCGTAACCCTCTTAGCTCGCGTGTAACTCTAATAAAGATGCATCACGTTCCATTTGCTCCGCCAACTAGATCCCATCCGGTTTTTGTTTTTCTGGCCTCGAATACCCCCCGTCCGGAGTTATTAGGGCTAAACCGGGTTGCTACGGCGCGATGATGGTGCATTAATGCCCGGCACGCGATGCGGCAGCTAGATTAACGAGATGGGAAGACTGCCAGAAATTTTTGCGCGGCTGCTGTTGGCTCGCCCTAACCCACAATGGTCGGTAGAGGTACAGGCCACGATTTGTGGTAGTTGCAGACTCGGCTATGACCTGAATTTTCCGCGCGTTCCCGGGTAATTATAGTTATTGTCGAGTATACATGGATTATAATATTATAATCCATTTCCAATTTTTTAATTTTTAAAATTTAATCGTTACATGAGGACATGAAAACGGACTGGTTACGTGAAAACCCCTGTATATTAAAATAAGTCGATGGTATCAAATAAGATTTTATCCCTCTTGTGTTTTGAATCAATGTTTATTTAGTCAATATATTCCCATTTTCACATTTAAAACTAATATTGTCTTCAAATACAATGAAATGTCAAACATAAAAGTCGTGGCATAAAACCTTAATTGATTTCCTAATTTTCAGGCATGCTTCGAAAGAATACGAGCAAGGACGTCCTGCTGGAAAATGCACTACGCGTCAGTGCCTTGACATATTGGTATTGACGCCAATAAACTGTCTGTCAAAACTTGTTTCTATTTTTCTGCTGTCACAGTACCATCTAAGAAATGCAATTTTCCTACGCCCATACTCATATACCCGCAGATCATAAGAGACCCAAGGAACTTCACTTTCCTAACCAAACAGTCAGGATGATTCACGTCAAGCTTCCTGTGGGGTTCTTGGCACACTTTTTCTGGTATCACCCAAACAGATTTCAAATTTGGATTCGTCACTGCAAATTACCTGGTGCCATTGTTGTAAAGTTCAGTGCCTATATTCTCTGGTACACCGTAACCGATTAATTTTCTGTCGTTTAGTCAATAACAACTTTTCTTTTACCTGATGGAGAAACCGGTAAAAAAGTAAAATGTAAAGAATCAAACTTTTCCTTGTATAATTTGTATCCTATTTTCTTTATTGAGCGCTTAGTTGTGGATACAAGAATATTTTTTTCAATGGTCTGCCTCCATAGTACCATAATTTCTTTGCTTAAATCAACTTGCTCTTCAGAGCAAGTTGATTTAAGCGTGAAATTTGGGATGGTCGAACATTTTCTTCCTTTGGGCTGTGCATCCAGTTTTTTTTTATACAAGTTGATAATGCCTTACACTCTTTTTACTCACTGTTAAAAGTTTACACTTTGTTTCTGTTACCGATATTTTACTTTAATAAAATGGTTTTGAGAGTGTTATTTATTGGACGTAAAATTATGCCTGGCCGAACTATTATGATCCTGGGCTCGTAAATTCTGTATAATGTTTAAAAACTAGGACTACGGAAACGACTGATTATAGAATTAAATCATACAATAAGAATTATAGCGACCTCTTGAAGAAAAATCTGACGACAACTGTACCAAATTTTCTAAATTTAATCTCCCTTGGGATCATGAAAAACCTCTAACGAATGGATTACGCGAAAACCCTGTATACGCACTTACGTAGTAGGCGCGATGGAATCGATAGCCAAACGTGCAAATGGGGGTAAGAGAAATAATTACTCGACACACGAAGAGCGAACGGTTCTGAAACAACTTTGACCCGGTTTTGTTATATCGTTTGTTTGGTACAAGTTTCTGATTATAGCGCCACATTACTGCATCAAGATTGCATTAGTTCAATTTATTATTTCATTATATGCAGTCTGACAGACGCGACCTACATGAACTGGGAAACCATGCTGTATCGATAAATCATGTAAAACCGGGTAGGTGCATCTTATTTCTACGTTGCGTTATGGAACAGTCTTAACCCAGATAAACCTGAAACTTTTTTTGGCGTATTTTAAACTAACAGGCGCTTATTTTTTGTTTATGTGGTATAATTTATCGCAAAAAAATTAATCAGGTCAAAAATTCACACAGTTTCTTGTAAAATAGTCCTACCATTCTTTTAAAAGGATGGTAGGACTTCATGTTACCAAAATGATGTAAGTCAGTAATAAATCTTTATTGTAAACTACAAATAATATTACATTCAAACAAAGATATTAAATTTATATGATTACAATTTTACTTATTGTTGAGTGCGGTATGAGTAAAAACAATACTTGCGGTGAAGTGTACATTGCACTTAAAACATTTAAAATTAGATTTTTTATGACAAAAGACAGAAAACGTTTGACTACCCTGATAAATAATTAGGTGATGTGATCAAATCTCGTATATTCATGCAAATGAACTGACTTTTTGGAGGGACCTCGTTCAGTCCTGGAGGGTAGTCCTTCTCTTATATTCCAAGATACTTACTGCAATAGATCGCCGAAATGAAAGTTGGTCGAGTGTTCCATTATTGCCTCGGTGAAGTTGAAAGGCATCCTGAATAGCAACTTCCAAACAATGAATAAATATGGGAAAATACCATTTTTTTCACGTTTAGTGGAAATATGGAAGCAAAATTTGTGACAAAGCTAGTGACGTTATTGTCATTCCACTTACATATAAGTATATTGCTGTCTTCCACTAAGCTACAGTCATATGTCCCCTTAGGTTGCTTTTTAAAAATCTTAGAATTATACAGTGGATCTGAAGGTATACGATTTTCGCGTATTGTTCCTGTAGCTTTGATGCACCTATTTTTTAATTCTTCCATGAGTTGCAAAGAGGTAAAAACATGATCGAAAACTAAGTGATACGGCTGTCAGGGGGAAATATCACCATACCTGGTGGTGGCTCTGAAATATTATCAAGATCTTCTAACTCTTCCAGAAGTTCTTGAAGTGATAATGGACGGTATTTGTACTTAAAAGTAGAAAAATAATTATACGTTCGACAAAATTCTCAAATACGTTAAGCAGTCGTCCGAGGACCTGCCATTTTAAAAGGATGGCCCCACTTCGAATCGCATTACATGTAAAAATAAAAACATAAACCTATTCTACCGATAATTATCAATTAGTAAACCCTTTTCAAACACTATTTTGATTAATATAGGGTAAAGTAGCCTAATATGAGTCCTCTCCTAATATGAGACACCAGCTTATTTCCGATAAAAACCTCTTAAATATAACAGAGATCAGTTTTCTGCGATGTCAATTGTGTAATTTTTCTACTGTATACACGACGGCGCTGCAGTCATTTAACGAACGGATGAAACCAAAAGTTTGAGAATTTTGTAGTGAAAAGTTTTTCACGTAGTGTTGTTAAACTACAAATATTTCGAATATGGTAAGTTGATAATTACTTTCATTGACATGGGTACATAGTATAAATACAGCACCTACTATGTTTATTTCAAAATTAATTGACCACTAACCTCGAAATATTTTTTGTGCTTGTCAATTCAGTGCCGCCTATTATGAGACCCCTAAGAGGTCGCAATATGAGAGAGATCTCATATTAGGCATCCTAATTCTGTGCATATTGTAAAAATAATTTCTGGTTTAGGCGGATTCACCTAACAATAAAAGGCGAAAACAGTGGAACAAACAGCAGATGGTTCTAGCAGTTAAGGCAGTTAGACAACATACTATGGGGTATAAGAGAGCGACAAAACAGTTTGGTGTTCCAAAAGGAACTCTCGAACGTTATGTGAAAAACATCAACTTTTCGCCTGAACAGCTGGTTACAGAGTCTCTTGGCAGAAAACCTGCATTAGGCAAAGAAATAGAAGGCGAGCTGGTTCAGTACTGTCTTGCTATGGATAAAATATATTTTGGTTTGCGAAGGTCGAACGTAAAACGAATGGCGTTTGAATTAGCCATTTCTAATAATCTTCGCCATCCATTTTCAGAAGGAGCCGCTGGAAAAAGTGGCTTCGAGGCTTGAAACGGCACCCAGAACTGTCCGTTAGATCTCCTCAAGCTATTTCCAATGCACGCATACGAGGTTTTAATCAAGAGAACGTTGCAGCGTTTTTTGAAATATATGAACAAGAATTTCGAAAAATAGGCACAAAACCACATAGATTATTTAATGTTGATGAAACGGGAATTACCGTGGTACAACATAAAAGAAGTAAAGTAATATCTGTTAAAGGTAAGAAGCAAGTAGCCGCACTTACATCAGCAGAAAGAGGTGGTCTTATTACTGGATCTATTTACGCCTGTCATCCTTCCGGGTGGATTCAGACAGACATTTTTACACAGTGGTTTGATCATTTTGTAAACTTTACAAAACCAACGGCATCCGATCTTTTACTATTAGTGCTTGGTGGGCATTATTCGCATACGCGAAATATGGCGGTAATCGAGAAGGCGAGAGAAAATCACGTATCTATTGTTTGCCTTCCTCCACATAGTACGCATCGAATGCAGCCTCTAGATGTATGCTTCATGAATCCGTTCAAGACATATTATGCCAAAGAAATTGAAACGTGGCTTAGGAATCATCCGGATCGTATAGTAACCCTTTTTATAATTGCCCGGATCTTTGCTGCTGCTTACAACCGAGCAGCCACAATGGAGGTATCAGTCAATACATTAAAGAAAACTGGTTTGTTCCCACTCAACAAAGATATTTTTCGGGAGCATGATTTCGACATATTCGAAAATGAAGCAGTCACTTCAAACATCACACCTACCTTCGAGCATTCGGAACCGTGGTTGTCCAATTATTTATGTGCTGATATTGGGCATTCTCAGTCAGGAAATTCGAACGATTCCAATGAAGTGTCAGTCCGTCAAGGGATTTCAAAGGATCAGGTCAACGGCAATAAAGAGTCTTGCTCACGGAACCCAGAAACTGCAGCTCCAAAAGGTTCAATTTCGACTGAACAATTTTATTCAAAGGCTTCTATGGCTCGTCAAGAGGTTTCAAAGGACCAGGTCAACAGCAGCAAAGATTCTTGCTCACAGAACACAGAAAGAGGAGTCCCAAGAGGTTCCATATCGACTAAATGGTTTTATTCAAAGGGTCCTACTGAACCGAGCCTTGTAAGTCGTCAGCAAATCAAACCATTGCCAAAGATATGTATTAAAAATGTTGGTAAACATTCTGGTAGTTCAGCTGTAATCACTTCTTCGCCTTATAAAACTGAGTTAGAGGAAAGTTTGGATAAGAAAAAGACCAAGTTGGTTAAAGAACAGAACAGAGCAAGAGAAACTAAGAATGTTCTTGTTACGCGTGAGCCCAACAGAAAAAACAGTTCTAAAAAGTCCAATAAGAGGAAACGTGTGGAGTTGGAAAGTGACAGCTCATGTGACAGCGAAGATATGATTCTCGATGATGACAGTGATGGGAAGAAAATTATGACGCAGAATGCTTGTTTTGCACCAATCCCTATTCTTCAGATACACAGGGTGAGCAATGGGTTAAGTGCACAAAGTGTTATCGATAGGCCCACGAAGACTGCGGTGCTGAAGATGCGAATTTCGTCTGTCCAACGTGTTTAAAGAAACAACATTAGAAAATACAACAGGGTCTCATTTTAGGAACCCATTTTTTTTTATTGAATATTTACATTATTTGCTTTTATTATATTATAAAAATAAATATTATATTTTTTTACAATAAGATCCAACAGATACCAGGAGTATACTTATCCGACTTTAAGAAAATGATTTGAAATTTAATAAATGTGTTTCTAATTCAAAATTATGATAGTTTTTATAAATGGGTCTCATATTAGGCTACTTTACCCTAAATATTTTATAAAAATAACAAAAAAACTGTACTTACTTCCACACGTCCATGTCAAAATCCGCAAAATCAGCGCACAACAAAATCTCCATAATGTCTTTATTTTAATATCTAGAACTTTATTAACCTTCTAGTGTCGTGTAATATTTTATTAGTTAATTTACACATAAGGCGATATCTCTTTGAGAGTGGCTTAAAATATCAAAAACAGATATCTTTGTACAATCCTTTTAAAAGGATGGTAGGGCTATTTGGGTTAATTGATGTTGAATCTACGCGAGATAATACGTTTAACGAGTAAGCAAATCGCAATAATATTGCGCCGCCGCCTCCTCGCTCATATCGAAGGCACCTCCGGAGCATGCCTCTAGAGGCTTTGGATCAAAAAACGAAAGTTACCACGTTGTTCGCAAGAGTCGATATTGATTTTGTCAAAATGCCGAAATTCGAACGAAAACAACCGTTTAGTAAATAGAGATGACAAAAATTTCTTGCGCAAATCGTTTTGAGTCTGTAATTCTTCACGTATTCCCAAATAGACTATTTAGAAAGAAATAGAAATAGAAAATTTTCTCCAAGCTGCTAAATTCGTTTTAATAAGGTAAATCACCAAAACGTCAATACACCTTCGTACGGTGAATTACGTATAGTAAGGTTTATAAATAAGGGCACATATTTCTTGTATTGGCTATTAAAGCTGTGTAATTGTGGGTAATCACCCTGTAGCGTGAAATAGGGTACCGAGGTTTAACACTACATATTTACAGGGTCTTTCAATAGGGATGCTCGAAATTTGTTAGGTTATAGCGATCATGTTGTTAAAGCAACGTCTGTCAAATTTGTTTGTCTTTGAATTGTTCAGTAGTATATGGCAAATCACCATAGAAGGTAATTTGCCATACACTACTGAACAAAATCAGTGCTCCGGTGGATAAACTTTCCGCGCATTACGTGATTTTTATCCTCGCCACAACCGCCCCGCCGAGTCGACCATTCGACGTTTCGTGGCCAAATTCGAGTCAACCGGTTTGATAAATAATCAGCCAACACCCGTACGTCACCGAAACGCAAGGTGTGCTGAAAACATTACTGCTGTGCATGAGATTGTACGGGAAAACCCGAGGTAGTCAATTTATCATCATTCACAAGAACTTGGCCTTTTTGCGACTTCAACTTGACGAATTTTGCTTCGAGACTTGGGTCTGCACCCGTATAAAATCCAACTGACCCAGCAACTTAAGGTAAACGATCATAGACAACACCGTATGTTAGCTGATTGGACTTTGAAGTAGTTGGAAGTTGACCCAAATTTCGCTAAAAGAATTATCTTTAGTAACGAGGCCCAATTTTGGATGTATGGATATGTGAACAAGCAAGATTGTCGGATTTGGGACGATGCTAATCCACACGAGATACACCTGCACTAAATGCATCCCGAGAAAGTCACTATTTGGTGCAGATTTTGGTCTGGCGCAGTTATCGGTCCGTACTTCTTCCCAAAATGAAACTGACATTGCCATAATCGTCAATGGCGAGCACTACAGAGCGATGATAAGGAACTTCTTGTGGCCTAATCTGGATGATATGGATACCGACGACATGTGATTCCAACAGGACGATGCTACGTGCCACACGCTGCATGCCGCGATGGACGTTTGTCACTGTTTGGTGCAGATTTTGAACGCCTTTAGACTTCTTCCTTTGGGGCTATCTTAACTCGTAGGTCGTAGGTCTATGCGAAAAAACCGCGAACAATTGAAGCCCTCAAAGTTAACATAACGAACGCTATCCAGCAAATTCAGCCACATTTATGCGATAGAGTCATCGAAAATAGGACCTTCAGAATATGTGCCAACAAGCAAAGCTGCGGCGGACATTTGAACGACGCATTTAACACTATGCTATAAAATAAAGAAACATCTCCCTTATCAACACTTTCTAATACTGAGATCTTATATTAGCAATGGGCGTTGTCTGGTGAAACAAGGCTGTGCATATACCAGTCTAGATCTTATTCTATCTGGTGTGCCCCAAGGAAGTGTGCGGAGACCAACATTATTTAATCTATACGACTGATCTACCTACATTTAGATTAACAATAGTTGATACATTTGCAGATGACACTGCAATATTAGCCTGCCACACAAATTCTATTCAAGCACCCAAGAATGTTCAAATTAACTTGAACAAAATCCAAGCATGACTAAAAAAATGAATTAATGTCGACGATTCCAAATCTGCACATATTACCTTCACTTTGAACAGATTAATTTGCCCACCTGTAGACTTGAATGGACAACGATTTACTCAAACCAACATCGTAAAGTTCCTCGATATGCATCTTGATAAGAGGTTGACATGCAATAAACACATCATTACTAAAAGAACTCAACTTGGTCTTAAGCTCAGGAAGATATATTAGCTTCTCGGCAGGAAATCTCAACCTCTCATGGGAAAAGAAATTACTATTGTACAAGGCTATACTCAAGCCGAGTTGGACATACGCTATCCAACTTTGGAGTACAACAGCTAAATCCAGCATAGAAATATTACACTATTTCCAAAGTAAAGTGCTACCTACATATAACAGCAGACGCGCAATGTTCCAAACTTGGTAACAACACGTGATCTTCTGTGTCCTCGATCGAAGATGTTATGAAAATATACAGTGCGAAATATAGCGCCAGACTTGTGAATCATCCCAACATACTCGTCTACAAGCTTTTTGTCAATGTAAGTGAAGTACGCAGGCTAAAGAAATTATACTTGGAGACTTCATTAGAAGATATGATTAGTGTCAGGCATTTTATAAACATTACATGTATAAACTTGTACATAAACTCATGTTAGAGGGTTAGTTAGTTATAGTTAATTAGCTTAAGAATAGAGATTGTACACTGGTATAACACTCTTCATGTCGCTCCTTTCTTTTGTCTGAAGAAACACGCTTATTTTCCTTCTGGGATAGATTGCTGTAATTATGAAGTTATAATTAAAACAAAAACATCCGATAGAAGAAAAATAAACCTAATCTAATGATAGATATCGTACAATCAGTCTGTCGCAATAACGATTTTTCCGTATTTAGAACTACCTGAAACGTTTCATTATTTCTCAGTATCAGTTGTTTATTATCGTAATACCTACTCCTATCAATAATTATGCTGTTTGTTCCCATACGAAATGTTTTACGTGGTATTTCCATAAATTAATCAAAATCAACCGTGTAAACACGAATACACAATGCCGACAGTTTTGCAACTTACAGCTATTTTCCTTCGAATTGTTATCATAGTGCTAGTCACTTGTTTTTTATGTGATAACATGAAATGAATATGGGTATTACGTCGGTATGTATCTATGCTTGGTAAAGGCAACCTCTTCTCCCTACCATTTCGTTACAGAAAAATTGTAAAAAAAATGTAATTCAATATTATATCATCCAAATTTTCAGTAATTAATTGATCGGAATTAAGAAAGAGAATCCAAAAATTCGAAAAATCATATTAGTAGTATGAAACAGTCTTTAGTTAGGATGAAACTTTGTGAGAGAAAGGTTCTACAACATCGAGAATGCTATGTGTATCCGAAGGGACGAAAAATGTCTTGCAATGCAGCGGCACTATATTAAAAAGTTAAAAGTTGCTGAAATACATGAAGTAATTTGAAAAAACAAATGGTTGACGATTTGAAAACGTTTCAAAGTAATCTTTGGGGAACATTAAAAACCATCATCTGGTGTATTCCCATGATCAAATTGCTTCATAGAACAGTGGGGCACTCAGTAAAGATGCCTATTCGGGACTGCTTAAAGCATAGTTTTTGACAGAAAATTGAAACGTAAAAAAGGCGATAAAGGTTTACTAAAAGGCTTTACCGTCCGTTAAAATATGATTTTGAAAAATATTAAAGTCCGAGTCTTGTTAGAGATCACTTGAATTGACCATCCCAATTGCCCGATGTTAATCTTATTGATCAAATAATACGATCATTTCGTATAGATGATTGTTACCCAGTAAAGGGTTGCGACCATACTCTGCTTTTACAAATATTGGAAAATCCTGTCATTGAGCTCTAGAAGAGTGCTTACTAGCTTCTCATTTTTATTTAAACTGATCCGTAATAGTATAAAGGCACCCGCGTTATTAAGCATTCACAAAATTTAATACACTATCCAGGATTTATGATTTTAACAATAATTGTATTCATAATGAGTTGCTATCTTTAGGAAAACAACAACTTTTTACTGTCGTATAAGTTCTATGTTACAAGTATTTAATCGTATATTTATGTTAAAGCTTTTATAGAATATCTTGTTTTTTTTTATATATATAGATATACTGTACAGATATATATGTATTTATTTGTATTTTATTTTTTGTCTTATAAATGGATGTTTTTTTTTTGTTGGGCCATACAGGCATTAGTATTATTATTATTATTATATGAAGCACAATTTCGTGGATAGAATATATATAATTCATTATATTCGTCAAATACGGAGAATTTTATAGAAATATTATGAATAAAAAAATATGTAAAGATTATGTGCAATAAAGATGTATATTCCAAACCGAGCAGACAATTCCCAGGATGATGCAAACGTAATTAGTTTTTAAACATACTTTCCATAAATAGGTGTTTCCTGACAGACAGTATGTAGGTCAAATGTGTTTATATTATTCATATTAGTATAAAGACATGTATGACCGTTCTAAAACACTATTCAAATGTACTTTCTCTTCTTTATAAATCCTGTTTATATATAAATCACGATTCCGGAAACTCTACCCAATCTACGCAATTTTATGTGTCGCTTCCCGCGCACGTCGCTGCCACCTAGGCGAATAGACCCCTTAATTATAATCGCGATAACAACGTCAGACTGTATGTCGTACGATCTTCTAAAATTATAGTAGTTATCGATTTTATTTTCTATTAAAGCATAGCTAACAAATAATTGTAAATTCTGTCAAAAGTGCACATTGGTATTAATTTAATTAACACCTGCTCGCTGAAAAATTTACCGTGGTTGCTATGGGGTTTATGATTGTTTGCGTTAATTTGCTTTTGTAATTTCGCGAAAATAGTTGTGGAAACGTTATCGTCGTCTTTCAATTACGGAATTGTATTGATTGTTTATTAAGGGCTAGTTTCCTAGGTCATAATTAGTGGCTTGCCCTATTATTGCCCATTATTACCAACCGCTTTTATATTCGCAAATCGGAATAATAGAATGTTTTTCCGGATACATATCTGAACATGTTAATATTTACTAGACTACAATCTACAGGACGTAAAAGAAATTAATATAAGTAATTTGCTGCAAATATTTCTCTACAAAATGAAAGTAGTTTAATTTGATGGATTTTATTCCAAATATTAAACGCATAGAGTGTATAAATGAAAATTTGGTAACCCAAAACTGGTGCATCATATCGGTAGTAGGGAAAATATCAAAAACAAATGGAACTTTACATCATGGCATTTACTGAAAACCTGTTTTTCTTTACAAAAAAAGAATCAAAATGAAACCTGCCAATTATTTGTTTCGTAAACATTTCTGGGGGAAATGCGTGCGCAAAACGCCAAACACATAAATTACTCGACTTGCGTTTCATCAACGAAGTTGACATCATCAGGAAATGGTTAAAACTGATTTTCATTATGACTTATGATTTTTAATAACTTGAAGTGATCGTCAGCAACTTCTGCTCCCCAATGTTTAATAAGTAACTATTTTATAAGATAATCTAAAGATTATCTGGTTTAATCGTTTGTACAGCAACGATCGTATTTAACGCCGAATCGACAATACGTGTACGGTGCCATGTTGCATTTGCATTAATAAACAACAGTTATGAAAACAGTTAAAGATATTTTGTCTACTCAGAAGTGTTGCATTTCATTTCCTGCAAACACTTAAAAATAAGAGTCGACGAAAGAAAAGTGTTGCAATAAAAAAGTTAGTGATATACAGCGTGTGGGAAAGTGTGGAATAACATTACGTATTTTCTTGTTGTCTAAAAGACAAGTTCAACTGCGCTGTCGAGTTTTAACATAATTTTGAATGGGCTTTTCTGAAAGACGGGTTTTTTATAGGTACAAAAAGTTGAGTAAATGATAATAGTACCTATATTCGAAAATTGAAACATTTTTGTTAAAATTTCTTAAAATATCAGTTTTCACATGCGGTATGTATGCAGGCACATTTTTTTCTTTTGCAATGAAAGCAATATGATAAATATATTACAGGGTCTTTCAATAGGGACGCTCGAAATTTGTTAGGTTATAGCGGCCATGTTTTTAAACCAACAACTATCAAATTCGTTGTGAATTGTTCAGTAGTGTATGGCAAATCATTAAGGAAGGTTATACCGTTCAACAACGCATGCAAATCTTCAAATTTGATTTTCAAAATCAGTGCTCCGTTCGAGAAACGTTCTGCGCATTACGCGATTTTTATCCTCGTCACAACTGTCCCACCGAGTCTACTATTTAACGTTTGGTGGGCAAATTCCAGCCAACCGGTTTGATAATCATCCAACACTCTTACGTTACCGAAACGCGAGGTTTGCTGAAAACATCGCTGCTGTGCGTGAGAGTGTACAAGAAAACCCGAGACAGCCAATTTCTCATCGTTCACAAGAACTTGGCCTTTTTGCGACTTCACTGTGGCCTGGTGGATGATATGGATATCGACGACATGTGGTTCCAAGAGGAATCACAGGCGGCGCTACGTGCCACACAGCGCATGCCACGTGGGATATTCTGCATAAGCGATATGAGAGTGTGGTTATTTCACGTGGCGGCGACGTGAATTGCCCACCGAGATCGTGCGATTTAACACCTTTAGACTTCTTCCTGTGCGGCTATTTTAAATCGTAGGTCTACGCGAGTAAACCGCAAACAATTAATGCCCTCAAACTCAGTATAACGAGCGCCATCCAAGAAATTCGGCCAGATTTATGCGACAAAGTCATCGAAAACTGGCCTTCCCGAATACGTGCCACCAAGCAAAGTCGCGTCGGACATTTAAACGACGCGATATTCCACAATCATAACGTATTCTTTCAAATAAGAAAAAATTCAGTGGATATCTCACACACAACTTATTCTATTTACATTTAAAAATTGAGCGTCCTTATTGTAAAAATATAAAATTACTTAATAAGTATTTCGTAAGTAAACATACCTCTGTAGGTACCACACGCGGGTCATCACAATGCAGTTCTTCTATTTATGTGAAAACAATAACTTGGCAGGCCAGTGGCAGGACATTAAATCAAAAAACAATAATTACTGTTCTGTGCATAAATAAATAATCGAGAGAGTACTCACCGGGGGTTCTCTGCCCCCTGCTATTCATGTCCTCTATTAATATCACATCGTTCTATATATTTCAATAGATTCAAACATAACTAAGACATTGGCTTATTGGGTTAATATTATCATACATATACTCACAAACCATATATTCTTTCTTCAACGACTAGCTAGACGTCACCCTGAAATGAGTAGAGGCTCCCCCGGACGCCCATCGATGAAGCATCCCAATGACCGGCTCGGGGGCAACCATATAGATATACCCACACACACCTGCATCATGTCAATCGAGTGGCCCGCGACACCCCCAAACCGCGAGTAGCCGCACTCGAAGGAACCACGACCTGAAGCCGGGCATCTGTGCACGGGGGTGTCTCACTCTCTCTCTCACACACACACTCGCACACTGGCCTTTTTAGTAATCTCGCCACTTATTGACTGACTACGTTATTCGATGCGTCTTTAACCTCACGCCTGTGCTGACACAACCACAAGCAATAAGTTATATTTCAATGCCGGTCTAAGATAAACATAGAGATCAACTCTGCTCTTACGGTTATTTACAGAAATTAAACATGCCGTTTCTCATAAAAATGTAATTAAACTAGTCTAGGAAAAATATAACTTTTACATGCGATTTAACACCTTTAGACTTCTTCCTTTGCGGCTATTTTAAATCGTAGGTCAATGCGACTAAACCGCAAACAATTAATGCCCTCAAACTCAGTAAAACTCGGCCAGATTTATGCGACAAAGTCATCGAAAACTGGCCTTCCCGAATACGTGCCGCCAAGCAAAGTCGCGTCGGACATTTAAACGACAATTCGACAATGGGTTGATGGATACTGCTGTCAAGTGTTCCATCACTACCCCCTGTGTGTTCCAATTTAACAAAATTAGAAAAATTACAAAAATTATTTGAATCAGTATTCCACAAAAACGATATTCCACAATCATAACGTATTCTTTCAAATAAAAAAAAATTGAGTGGATATCTCACACACAACTTATTCTATTTACATTTAAAAATTGAGCGTCCTTATTGAAACACCCTGTATTTGAAATTGGCAATCTTTCAATGCAGGGTTGTTCCTTATCCAACTGAAAAATATCGGTGAAGCTTTGGTTGCATAATTTTGAAAAATATAATGCCAATATAACGAACCCCAGTCGACATATTTCACGGAACACCCTGTACGAGTCGCGTGTCACCATCCCAACTGTCTCCTTCCCCTGAAGTGTCGTCGATTAGATCGAATTCGTATTAATAAATAAACCTAGGCGTGTAAGTCGCACGGGTATGCTTCAGCCGCTCTGTTCGTTGTACTCAATTAAAACAAATTTAGCAACCGTGTACCTTAATTGGCCGTAGATATGGAATGGAATCACTTGGCACATCCGCGATAAGTGATTTCGGTTTAGTATATTGCGTATGCCGCGGACAGGCGGTCGCGGTCCCCGTGTGTCTCCTATCGTGCCACCTGCCGCCACCATCGATTTCCTATGAAAGGAGAGTGTTCCCAGGCGACGGCGACGTGATGGGCCGGTGACGAAACCCGGACAGGTTGACAACGCGCCCCCCCCGATATATTTCCGTAGAGGTCAGGCGTTTCGGCCGGTCCTGCCGCCCTCCTCAGCGACATCATCGTCCGCGTGAAGGTTTATATGAATTTGTGCTCGTGCCTTGATGTGTTTGGCTTGTCGGATATGTGGTACCCGTGCAAGATTTTCCTGCAGACTGTAACCCACAAGGAACCAGGTAGAGTTTGAGGGAAATTGTTGTAGTCTAACTATATAAAACTATTGTTCTAGCGACGTATTTACCTTTAGGTCTTATATAGAATTGAGAAACAATATTAGACCCCTGAAATTCCTCAAAAATATTTTAGTTTTAAATTTAATTATTTTTATTTATAATAAAACAACAGTAAGCACAAAATTTACGCTATACGAGTTCGACCAGGCAATTTTTTTTTACATTTTGCAATTAATAAATTTAAATAAAAGTAATAACACTCTTAAAACTGTTTTATTAAAGAAACATATTGGTAACAGAAACAAAGTATAAACTTTTAACTTAAAAAACATGATAAAATATTACAACGTTATGATGTGTCAATAACAAATCTATCAATAAAAAACATTAAGATTCGCGGTTCGGAATATTTCGGTCAGTTGCTGAAATGCATAATAGGCTAAACGTTTGTAGCGTTTTAAAACAAAATAGAATCTCAATTGTTGTCAAAGTGAAATGGATATTATGTTTTGGACGCGTCTGCTAAAATTTTCTAAAAAAAAAAGGCACGTGGCGTGGCATTAAGTGGTATATGATATGCGGAAATCAATTGTTAATGCTCATAAACAGGGAATTTCGGCTCAGAAAATAATTATGTTGCGTATTTGCTGGCCTAAATCTACAGCATTATCAACTTGTATAAAAGGAATATTGAATGCACAGCCCAAAGGGAGAAAACTGCAGTTTCAACAACAGTGCAATAAACATTTTAGTACTATGGAGGCAAGCCATTGGGAAAAATATTTCTGTATCCACAACTAAACGCTTAATAAAGAAAATAGGATACAAATTCTACAAGGTGAAGTTTAATTCTTTACATTTTACTTTTAAACTTATCGGTTTCTCCTTCAAGCAAAATAAAAACCGTTATTAACTCATCATGAGATCATCAGTCCTAAGACTGGTTGGACGCTAACCTCCAGCTTCTCCTATCTTGTGCTAACCTACGCATTTCGCTAATTGTGCTACAACCTACATCCCTTACTATTTGCGAGCAGTAGTCTAATCTAGGCCTACCTCTGCCTTTCTTCACTCCTATTTCTACCTCCAAAATATCGCGGACTACTCCCCCATATCTCAGCAAGTGGCCTACCATTCTATCTCTTCTCTTTATGTTTTTCCACATACTTCTTTTCTCGCCGACTTTCTCTAATATTTCTTCGTTTCTAACCCTATCAGTCCACGGTATTTTCATCATTCTTCGGTAACATCACATCTCAAAAGCTTCTAATTTCTTCCTACTTGCTTCCCCTACCGTCCAGGTTTCGCAACCGTATTCTGCCGTGCTCCATACATACGTTTTCAAATATCTCTTCCTTGTTTCTAAGTTTATTACCCACGAGCATAAAAGTGCTTTCTTTTTGTTAAAAGCTACTCGACCCTGCGCTATTCTTTGTTTTATATCTTTATCGCTTCCTCCATCCCAATTTATTTTACTTCCTAAATAAGTGAAGTCTTTACCTTCCTCCAATATTTCATTATTAATTTGTACTTTCGTTTTTACTCTGCTCTCGCGCCTCTGCACACTAACACTTTAGTTTTGTTTTTATTCACCCTCATTCCATATTCCTCTGTCAACACTGCCTCTATTTCGTTCAACGCTGATTCTAATTCCTCCTTACTAGATGCTAATACTGCTATATCATCCGCGAATCTCAGCATTTTTAGTCTGTGTCCCTGTACTTTAATCCCGAAATTCACTCTATCTTTTACCACATTAATCGCCTCTTCGATGTACAGATTAAAAATTAGTGGTGATAGCGTACATCCTTGTCTTACTCCTTTCCTAATACCTACTTCCCTTTTTTCCCCTTCTACTTCTATAACAGCATATTGTGTACTACTCTCCTATCTCTATACTTCATTCCCGCGCTCTTTAGTATCTCGAACATTTTTTCCCATCTTACATTATCAAAAGCTTTTTCTAAATCTACAAATCCTATATAAGCGTTCTTTCCTTTTTCTATTGTTTTCTCTAACATTACTCTTAGCGCCAGAATAGCTTCGCGAGTTCCCCTGTTTCGCCTAAACCCGAATTGATCTTCTCCTAGTATTTCCTCCGCTCTATTTTCCATCCTCTTCTGCACTATTCTGGTTAATATTTTTGACGCGTGGGAAGTTAGGCTAATCGTTCTAAAGTTCTCGCATTTGTCGGCTCCTCTCTTTTTCGGTATAGTAACGATAATGTTCCTCTTATAATCCTCCGGCCTCTCACCCGTTTCGTCGTTATTAACTAAACGACAGAAAATCAATCAGTTACGGTGGGCCAGAGACGTTGGCACTGGATTTTACAACAATGGCACCAGGTAATTTGGAGTGACGAATCGAAATTTGAAATCTTTATACCAGAAAACGTGTGCTAAAAACCCCACAGGAAACTTATCATCCTGGCTGTTTGATTAGGAAAGTGAAGTTCCCTGCGTCTGGGGGTGTATGAGTGGTATGGGCATAGGAAAATTGCATTTCGTAGATGGTACTGTGACAGCGGTAAAATATAGATGATGCTGCGTGTCACACAACAGACACATAGACAATTGTCGAAGCTTGTTTTACAGAACGTAATCTCGTTGTTATAGAATGACCCTCTAGCAGTCTAGACCTCTCGCCAATAGAAATATTGTAGCATAAAATGAAAAAAATAGTTGCACAAACATCCAACCCATTCAGTTAACGATCTACCCAGCAAATTTCAAGAATTATTGGACAATCACGCTTCCTGAACAGTGCGCTAAGCTGGAGCTTCAATTTGCTTTTTTCAAATTGCTCTGGGACTATTTTTCTCCAAGTTAGAACCCTTTAAAAATCACCTAAAAATTTAGGATTTCTTTTACATCCTTAATTTTTGTGTCTAGTGTATTTACCGTTTGCCAATGTTGAGCATAGTGTAGGTGTTGAACAAATTCAATCAAAATGCTGTTTCTGAACCAATCTCCATTGGTAATGAAAGTGAAGGAGACGGGCCAGTTATTCCAGCACACTGGAAAAGTGCAATTTATAAGTTGAATACTTTCATGCGTTTTTTGAAAATGTTAAAATGAAATTTCCGATCTCACCAATCGACAAAATATATAAAGCTAATTTTCCGTAACATTCTTTCGGAACCAAAACTCCAGGTCCAAATATGCCCAACTCCAAAACAATTACAATCCATACTAATTAAAATTTCGATTAAGGCGTTCATTTGTAACATCACGTGGAGTCTTATCAGATTCGTGCATCTTCTAGAAGATGCCAGATATCTTGCAGAACTGTTTGTTGGCATTTCTGAAAGCCTTGAAATGCGATTATAGTTTGTACTATAAACATTAAACTTACCGACCAAAATATTTTCGTTCTATTTTTAATGGTTATTGTAGATGGGATATAGTAGACTAATTTAATTATTAGTTGTATGGAAAATCAGTTTATTAATTTTTCTAGGTAAAAAATAATATGAATCTCTACTAAAATAATTTGTTTCATACTTAACTGGTTGATCACAATATGTAGCGTATAATAGATTTATTCTAAAACATTTTGTCTTACACCTGGAGTACCACAAAAGTCCACTCTAGGACCATTACTATTTATAATATTTATTAATGATTTCACCAGCGTTCTAGACTGACACTATGAATTGTTTGCAGACGATCTTAAGATATATAACGCTGTTGAAACTCTTAACTGTTGTGGATTTATTCAAAAACAATTATTAAAAGTGGAATCTTGGTGTAGGATAAATAGACTAGATGAAAATTCAGAAAAATGTAAATCGCTGACTGTTACTCTGAAGAAACAGCCAGTTGAATATACGTACATCATAAATCAATCTCAGATAAATACTTGTCAGTTTATATAAGATTTGGGTGTAATCTTCTACAATAAGCTATTGTTTACTGAATATATCGCACAAACCACATCACCAACATATAAAATACTGGGGTTCATAATCCGAAGCTGTAAAGATTAAAAAAATGTTTATTCGATTAAAATTATTTACTATTCATTTGTGTGGTCCAATCTGGAATATGCCTCTAATGTATGGTAGATACTCTTACTGCCATAATAACAAAAAAATCTACTGTAGCAAGTTCAGAGAAAATTGCTAAAATGTTTACATTTTAAGATATGTGGAATAAACCTGAGGGAGGTTAGAATCATTAGTTACTACTTGATAGTTTTCAAATGTTGGTCTTACACTTGAGATACTTTTTACTTAGCATTAGTTTTGGCTATAAGTTAATAAATAATGAAATTGATTGTAGTTATCTTCTTAGTCAGTTGAATTTTCAAATACCACAGTATTTTTCTAGACAACGGGACGTCTTACAATTACTAATTACCAAGACTAACATACTTTTGCGGTCAGCGTAGTATGCAATAGTTATAATTTAAATAAGGTTAAGTTTATTTTGAGATATGTATCACGTAAGTTTAAAATAATTGCGTAATACCTATTACTACTCAGTGTGGTAATTATTTTTAATATACTTTTTTCCATCATACATATATTATAGTAGTAATATATGTTACTCTTTTTTGAATTGAATATTTTTAGTAACTCTATGTTTTATATATATATATATATATATATATATATATATATATATATATATATATATATATATATATATATATATATATATATATATATATATATATTTTATATAGATTATCATCAAGTTTTAGCAGGACCCTTAGCTAAACTTTATATTAGATACACCAAGTTAATCTGATATTTTAATTAATTTGTCCTGTAGTCAATTGGATTGTAATCTATTGAGCAATGAAAATATAAACTTCTGGATAAAATTAACGCATCAGTAAAACTTCACGTTATTACTTTTATTTTTTCGAAGATTTAAATCATAACGCCTCCTGAGTGATATTATAATTAAATGATTTAATAGTAAATTAGAATTATATTATTAAAAAAAAAAAACATAATAAATAACAGATAGGAACAATAATGTCAAACGCAATGAAAACGATGTTAATGAAAAACTTTGAACAAAAATTGGAGGTGAAATTAAAACGTAAGAATTTTAACTCAGTAGCGTGTAGATCGTTCTCAAGCTCTTATCACTGCTTCCATTCATCAGGGTATGGTATTGATCAAGTGATGAATGGTTTCCTAAGGAGTATTCTCTTATCCACAAAAACGACTCGTTCCCTAAGAGTCATAGAGACGGGTATGTGGCGCCTAATTGATCGTTTTCATAGATACTCTGTGAGGTTTATATCTGGGCTTCTTGGTGGCCAGTCCATAGTTATTTCATAGAAGTTGTCCCTGGCAAACGGGGCAAATTGCATCACATGTTCTTCTACGATGTTTTCTACATAGAAAAGTGCATTCATGGATCTCCCCCGTATGTGAACCAAATCTGTACAACCGTCGAAACAAATTCCTCCTCAGAATATTATTGATCCACCAAAGAATGAGATCCTAGGAGAGATATTGCAGGTACCAAACCTCTCTCCTGGCCTCCGCCAGACTCCTAGACCAGATCCATCTAGTGAATTAAGACTTGCTCTTGTTTCGTCTATAAACAGAACTCGCTTCCAGTCGTGAATGGTCCAATTTTCGTGTTCTCTTGCAAAACGCAATCTGATAACTTTGATCTTATGTTTTTTTGGTGACTAGTGGTGCAATAGCCTGTCTTCTACTGTCCAATCCTCCTTCATTAATTAAAATTTCTCCTGGCCGTTTGTCCAGAAATTGCTACAATTCGAGCTAATGCTAGAGTTCTGCTTAGCTTTAAACTGATGGAATACCTGTGCCTTAAGGCGACTTGCATAAGATATCGGTCATCTCGTACATTTGCAAGATATTTGCAGTCAAGCATTTGGACTTCGTCCTGAGGTTCTACAGTAACTTCCAAGTTCATTGAAACTGTTCGACTAATTGTTGAGTGTTTAACTTCTAACAGATAAGCCACGTACTGGCTACGTCCCTTGAACAAGACTTGCCGCTTTCATTGCTTCATCTTCTCTTAAGTTGCGTGGACGAATCATTTCTTCTACTCTAATAATTGTAAGTGTACTAGACAAAGTGTTTCATTCACTTGGCGACATTCAGTTAAAAAAAACAAGGTAACTGAATTTATTACTTTTACAAATAAATGTATTATTAATAAATTTGGCGATAGCAAGGATAAAAGTGCATTTTGCCTCGACCGGGAATCGAACCCCCCTCTCCCAATTTCCGGTTAATTGCTCTGACCGCTGAGCTATCCAGGCACACTCATCATCCCTGCTAATGCGCCAGTTTAATGCGTCACTACAGTACTCCCTCCCTAGAGACATGGTTTGTCTCGATACAATTTAATGGAATGTGACCGCGTTCGCCATTCTTACGAACCGTTGTTCGGTAACCCCCGGGACTATAGGGCGATGGATAGGACGGGAATCGAATCCGCGAATTTGAGATGTAAGGGAGGTTGCATATACTGGAATGAATCACATCACGTCGGGGTCACCACTTTGGCGATAGCACGGATAAAAGTGCATTTTCCTCGACCGGGAATCGAACCCGGCTCTCCCAAAAACTAAACTTTTAAAACTAAAATTATAATAAATAATGAAAAGTTTTTCTGATGCGTGAATTTTTGTAAGTATACTGTTACCTAGTATACCTGATATATGTAAGTCACGGACAATATTTGATGAACGTGTCACGATATGACTAAAATATGACCAAATCGTAGACCGAATCGCGCGAATTTAAATATGCATTATTGTTTCGGCCTCTCGTTACACCTGGTCTATCGAACGGAACAACGAACACTTTGTTGTGTTTATCTGTGTTAATAATGGTCCCCGCATTTTGTTTATTCTATCTAGACGAGACACGTGTGCCTCACTTTGATAATGTAATCTTTACCTATTAATAAATTATGAGGTAAAAACGGGGGCACATCTGCGACATTCTATACCAGGCGATGAGTAAATTATGACTAGATATGGGTAAATTATATTATCGGATGTATGCAAATATGTGCAGAACCGGAATAATTTGGATTAGATTACGAGACCACCTCAAAATATAGTATATTGGCTGCAGATACACTGCACAAAAAAATTCCGGAAAATTTTCAGTAATTTTTGAAAGGCTGTAACTTTATGAAAAATGCCAGGATCGAGATGAACAAAAAACCATTTTGAAGCTTGAAGTTTCTAGTTTTAAGATCTTTTTCGAATAAGTTTTCTGAGCTACGATTCTTGCGCATTCCAAAGAAATATAGCGAGACAAAAATTTCCAATTTTTTTTACTAACGGCGCCGAGTTCAGGAATTGTTTTCGGACAGAATCGATGCAATTACCAGTTAGCCTGTTTATTTAGCTTAATTTGGGTTTTTAAAGCACTCTGTATCGACCATTTGTTGCTGAGATATCAGTGGTTGAATGAAAAATGACGCTTTTGTCTTTGATCATCGGTATCTCAGGAACTAACAATCGTATAGCCAATCCAAGAATGGTTTTGAAAACTTGAACAAAACCTTTATAAATGGTGAATGTCATTTTTTATCACAAAAGTCATTTTCCCTCGTTATTAATTTGGAAAAAGTACAAAAGATACTTTCTGACGGTAGATTTTTTTAAAAATCTACCGTCACTTTGCAAATATTGAGAAAAGGATTAATATTGCCAGTTTTTTTTTTTTTTAGCTTATTATACTCCCAATAACCCTGTAAATTTTCAAATTGTTCCATCGAACCGAATAACCAGAATTTTGAAAAGAATTAAAGGAACAAGATTATTGCTTTGAAACATCATTTAATGATTAGCGATATGGGGATTTTTTTTCTTTACTTTACATTTCATAAAGTTACAGCCTTTCAAAATTCACTGAAAATTTTTCGCAATTTTTTTGTTCCTCTCAACTTTTTTATATAGTGTATATACAGACTATTTCATAATTGTAATTAAATTATTGGCCTCAATATTTTTCCGTCGACATCGTTTATATATTTGGGTTTAGAAAATTTCAAAATTAGAAACTTCAAGCTTCAAAATAAATTTTTTTGTCATCTAGATACGACCATTTTTCATAAAGTTGCAAGCCTTTCAAAAATACCTGAAACTTTGAGGCCAATATTATTTCCATTTTTCTTTACACGATTTCATTACTTTTCCGCTCTGATATAGTTGAGTCCGAAAAAGTAAAATATATTTTACAGGTCCGAGAGTTTTTCCCAAAAATTATTTCTTGAATTTTTGCCGAATTTATTCATCACTTTACCTAAGCACGATATATTGCTGGCATGTTTATCCCCCTTACGGAAAGTATTGGTTTCTATTCCATCCTGTCATAAATCCATGTACGATTTGAATAAAAAACCTTCATGTATTTCCATACACTGGCCTTGATATAACTTTATAAGTGTATTTAATTATTTCTTGAATAATTTACGGTTCGTGTTAAGGGGGGAAATTTATCATAATCGGAAATCGATTCAGTAATTGTTGCGTGTCCTGCCGTATTAATCCTGTACACGTAGATGTTTTAATGGATTAAAATCCTAAGACGGCTTTTTTTAACGTTTTTTTAAAGCACGCTAGCAATATGTGAATGAGGATAAAGGCTGAGTCTAAATGGTGGCGACATAACCGTATATGGTAAATTTGGCAAATGGTTTTTTATTTATTTGTTTACATACCCAGACCAGGGAGTTGACACTGCCTATATGTTACGTAGTGCGAGCTTGCAATTACGTGTACAACGGCCACCAGGGGTGCTAGTGCTCTTGCAGTGTCGTTCCCCCTTTCACTTACGTCCCTCATCTACAGTAACAGTAACCTCGCATACATGTAAACAAAACATAACCTCGCGTACATGTAAACAAACGCATAATCACGAGTTGTAATGAATCTGCAGTATATAAATATAATAGTGTAAAATGGAGGATCCGCCGAAAGTAAAAAAGAAAATGCGTCGTGTGATACGACGTTGCATAGTGCGATTACGAAAAGAACAAACTTGTTCGATTGTGCAAATCTTAATTCTAACTGCACTTAAAGGGACAATGAAGCTTTCTGTCTATAATCATTTCACAATACACTGGAACACATGATTTACACTAAAAATGCCTACCATGTTAAATCGTTATCCACAATTGTACACAAGTGTGTTCAAAATTTACGATATTATGGCGTGTTCTGTTTTCGGTAAAGTGCACTGAAATAGATAGCTTCATTTTCCCTTTCAACGATATTTTAATTACTCCCAATTTACAATATTATAATTTGTAGTATATACTACAAACTTATATGCCTCTGTGAATTAATATTTTGAAATGATTTCTCTTATTTGTAACAGAAATGTTCATAGAATCAGTTTCAGCACTTTTCAGGCAGATTATATACGTATGTGTACATATTACGTCTAAATAAAAAATTATTACAGGAACACACGAAAACATATTTTCTATAATTGCAAGTTAACCTAATTCAGTTTCACCTATACGGTAAACAATAGTAATTGTTACGCAATACATTGTGGCTCAGATAATTTTCCTATAAATTTATTTTTTTTATTAATTTTACATCATCCGTTACGATATTTTAAAATTTAAAAACATTTATTTTCAAATTTACCGCCAATTACGCACTACAAGACGACTAGCGGCCGTTGCACAGTTTACTAGCGAACTACCGCAGTGCCGGGGGGCTGACCCAGACTAACAGAAGAATATAGGTACACGGTCCACAGAAACGCTAAAGATAGGACAGATAATTCAAAAATTCGTTTACACTTTTTTTGTACTCGCTATTGAATGCATCTACTTTGGAAAAACATTGTCAAATATTTCATCCACAAGATGTACAGAATGCACTTAATACGTAATATGTAACAATCTACAACCGTGTTTTGAAAGAGAATGGCCTGCTAAACGAATTGCTTTCCAAACAAATTTTCTAACGTCTCCAGCACCACCTGCGTAATTGTATTGCTAGTTCACTCAGTGAGTCTTTTGCTAACTAATAGCAACCGAAATGTCGATTACCGAGGGTCCAGTACACGTACTATAATATTTACAATAGAGTGATTTTTACGATCTGTTCTTGCCTCAACACAACCACAGTCGTCTATTTTCTAATTTATGTGTATTCTTCTCTATAATGTCGTCGTGTGCAGTTGATATATGGTGCCCCATAATGTTCTGCGATTTGGTAACTAGAACTGTGTATTGTATTTGTGCTAAAACTTTCGAAATGGTTCTTTATCTAGTATGTGAAGCTGTTTCGAAATGGATAGTTTATTATTAAATTAAAACGTTTCAACGAACACAGCGGAGACCGTACGTACACCTCGATCGATAAATCAAGATCAAGTACGGCCGTGAAAAGGGCATTGCTGATCCCCCTCCACTACGGTTAGTCGACCACTTACTTCATATCAACGTTATCATTGCACCGTTACGTTAAAACTGTTTAGAAATTAAAGGACAGTTATCTCGGTGAATTACTATACATCGTTTAAAATCTGATAGAAATTTTATGATGAAATTTTATAATGAAATTTTATGCATACTGTTATTTTTGTAGATTTGATAAACGAAACGTTCGTTGCACTAAATATTCATGCCCCACATGAAGCGCCAATGGTATGCACGCTAGGCTCTCAACCTTATTAATTACTGAGGCTAATGAAGCCGAATGGTTGGAGCTCTTTATACTTCATTAATTAAATTTTTAATGTGTCTTTCATAATGTCACACAATTGTAAAGCTTTTTTGTAAACAATAAAGCTTGTTTTGTCAAAAATAATACGACAAAATTAAATTTGTAAGTAA
Source organism: Rosalia funebris (assembly GCA_037954035.1). Lineage (NCBI taxonomy): Eukaryota > Metazoa > Arthropoda > Insecta > Coleoptera > Cerambycidae > Rosalia > Rosalia funebris. Next base: position 15,858,329 of record JAZFAV010000022.1, read on the forward strand.
GCTTTTTGCCACAAAAACCTCTAACTATAGTATAATCATTTTATGAAGAGCAAGTCGGCAATAAACCGTGCGATAAAGAGCAATGTATAGCTTACCTTCTCCTACGCGAATGCAGTAAAAGAGTTTTAAAATTTCTTTTATTGCCGACTTGCTCTTCATAAAATAATTCTACTATAATTCTCTACATCTAACGCTGACAATAATTCCAAAATGTAGTTTACTATTGTCACACATTCGTACGCCCCTGACGTGCCCACGATCAAATAATTATTTGCGTGTCAAAGGAAAAGTTTCTACGTCACCGCGCATGTGTGTTATATAGATGGATAGATATTGTAGATAGCCCAAGTGTCGCATTATTAATTGTTATTGTATTTTTATCAGGGTTAATGAAACTACAAGCTCTGTGTCACATGTCGTTATTATTCTGTGTACGTTTATGCAATGCAAAGATTAATATTCTGGGTTTGTTTCGTTAGGCTTTTATCTAGACGTAGACGTCATGGATAATAATTATGCCTGTGAGAAGTAGAAACGTCTCGGTTTAAATTAATATTACATTCATTTAGCCTACCGTTTATGATATCGATTCGTGGAAAATCAATTGAGAAATAATTGTCGACACTCATCGGTACTAAAAATAAAGCAATTTGAATGAAACACGAAATAAACGACTTTTCACAACACGATTCTTATCGGACATTTTTACATGTGTCTTTAGTCATTGGCCGGCATGTTTGGGTAATCCTATTTTTTAGATCTTGAATATTATGGGGCGGAGTTTTGTATACAATTGTACTTTTAAAGAATTCCGGTGGTGCTATATCTGGAGATCTCGCCGGCCATTCCATAGCACCTCTTCTGCCAATCCATTTGTGGGAAATCATTTGATCCGGTCATTTTCGAATATGTCAGTGTGGTGGTGTGCCATCCTGTTGAAAGTGTAAATTTTGCTCATCCAACAGTGGGTTTTCCGCTTCATCGAACTGGTTTTCTAAAGACGGTGTTCCGAAAGAGTCGATACCATTTTCTAATAAATTTAAGTACAATTCACCAGCTAAATTTTCTTCAATTAAACTAGCTCCTATTATTTCATGTCCTAGAATTCCAGCACAGATTTTGATTTTTTGAGGAGACTGAGTATGATCCTCTCGAAACATGTGGATTTTTACTATCCAAGTATCTACAGTTATGTTTATTTACACTCCTGGTCAAAATTAACTTATGAGCAAAACTTTTAATTATTTTTGTATAATTATTACAGCCTTAAACATTTTATGTAGGTAGCGTAGGATGTCTTCTGTCACAACTAATAAACAATTGCAATTGTTTGACAGATTAAAGTAACATTTTATAATTGTTTGTTGATAAAACATTTAACGCTATTTAAAATGATTTGTAAAAGGCAATAAATTCAGTTACGCTAGTGATTTTTTTTTAATTTAATGCCATCAGGTGAATGAAAGATTTTGTCCAGTATAGGTAGAGTAGAGGAAATAAATAATATACTCAACTTAAGAGAATATGAAACTGTGAAATCGGTAACTCTGGTTAACAAGGAACGTCGAACAATTAGTTGAACAGTTAAACGTTTCAATAAACTTGGAAGTTACTGTAGAACTCCAGGACAAGTTCGTTCGGACAAAATGCAAGATATGAGCGATATCTTACGCAAGTCGCTATCGCCGTAAGAGACAAGCATTCTACCAGTTTAGAGCTAATAAAGCAGACCCCCTAGCAGTCTCTCGAAATGTAGCAATTTCTGAATGAATAGTCAGGAGAAGGCTTAATGAAGAAGGATTGGACAGTAGAAGAACAGCAATTACATCACTTCTCAGCAAAGAACATAGAGGTACTAGACTGCATTCAGCAAGAGAACACGTAAATCAAACCATTAACTACTGGAGGCGAGTTTTGTTCTTAGGCGAAACAAGAATCAGTCATAATTCCCCAAATGAACGTCAACGAGTCTGACGGAGACCAGGAGAGAGGTTTTCTGTCTGAAATATCTCCCCGAAAGTCCTATTTGTTCCTATGTTCTTCCATTAATAAAATAAATATTTTTTATCAAATTTGGGTTATTTTAATTTTGGCAGTCTTTATTTTACGACATTGTATCCTTAGTCGTCCTGGCCGAGTTGCTGAAGGATGTTAATTTTGTAAGGAAGGAACTTGTTTAGCTTTAAAGCTTTATGTATGGAACCAACTGAAATATTTATTAACATAACGACTTTTGGAATTGAAGTGGTAGTATCAGGGACGAAATGACCTAAAATCCCAATCTGTGCAGTTTCCGTAAGAACTCTTGTCTGCTTACTTACTTTGTCGCACACTGATTAATTTTTGAACAAGTGATGTGTCATAAAAAATGAAACATAAAACTTGTCAGTGTTGAGTATGTGGCAGTGATTTTGCAGAAACAGTGCTTCCTGCTTTCATTAAACTAAGGCAGTTCTTAGAATATTTATTTTTCGGGTTGTACCCTAATACCAAATATTATTTATCTAAAACGAAAGTAATTTTCTAGGTAATGTACAATTTTAAACATTTGTATTTCTAATAAACATACGTTAATACCTTGTACGTCAATATATTTTTTAAGTGTTCCGTAGAAATAGAATTTATCTCCAAGATAACATTTACATCTGTTATCTCTCTTACAATGTATAATTTTTATATTTTTGTTTACACCTTTACTATCTTACGTACATATTATGCAACATACCATTTTTCTAATATATTTTTATTTTTTTTTTACAGGTAAATATTCCCACCGTCGACTGTGGTTATGGCAAGTAATTTAATGTTAATCCACACTAACTGATAAAATAGATTAAATCATTTACAGGAGAATATTTTACTGTATTAAACATTATGTCCCTAAACTATAGAATAAAATTCATCAAATTAATGAACGTTGCTTGAAGAAACTCCTAGGATCCAACGATATTTATTTTCATAACAAATGTAGGGGTTCATTTTAACTCCTCACCATCGACGACCAAAGCTCTTATCAACCCCAACTTCAAATATGAAGACATCACGCATGATATCTCGTTTTAAAGCATTTCTACAACAATGTGCCGAATTCTACAAAACTAAGTTTAATTAATAGGTAAAATATTCAACAAAATGGACTTATATCTTTTATTTCACTACTACAAACACGAAACTTCTGAAACAAAAAAGTACATTCTGAACTTAACGTATTCGACCCTGGACACAATTTGAAAAAAGAAAAGAACTAATTATGTCCGGTGGAATTTCATCAATCACTTCCCTTATTCTAACCTTCAATTACACAGGTCGACAAAACAATAAAGGTTGTATGTGCTAAGGAGTAAACCATACTTATTTCTTGTATTTTTCCCGTTGAACACGAATCTAAAGTCAGAATTAGGGGTTACTCATCAAACTTCTAAGAAAAACCATGAAAACCGATAAAAGTCTTAATCTAGCATTTTTTTTTCTACATGATGGTACTATTCTTATAATGATTCTCGTTTCCGCACAAGCTTGTGTTTAAATGATCTATGTAAAAGATTTCTGCTTTCCTTTTTTGTTGGTTTCTCTCTTCAAAACAGCGCGCCTTCGCTCGCTTCGATACCACGAAGACGTAGACTCAACGAATCGTTTTACACATCCCATTTTCAGGGCAGTTGTCATCGCAGTCCAAACACTCCGTTGTAGCAGGTTTCTGGCGGTACTTTTATCGATCGTGTAAAAAACAAAAACTTGAATGACAAAAATAACGCAAAAATCTGTTTTCAGCGTAAATTTGTGTTCTAACAAAACTATGTAGTTGTAAAAAAGATTTTTCGCCATATATGTAGAAGCCAATCATGAGATCCATGGTTTCCAATACTATTTCTAATGCTAGGATTTGGCTTAGGTACTTCGATGATGTATTAGCAGTATTTGACACAATAGTCATTGATTATTTATTTAACTAAAACAAATATTCGTTTCGCGTCAATAAAATTCACATATGAAATTGAAACCAATGAGCAACTACCATTTTTAGATCAAGTAGTTATTAGAAATAGTGAAAATAAGTTGTATGTATTCTTCTTCTTATTCATCTCTTGCTTCTTCTTCTTCTTCTCCCTCTTCCTGTTGGATACAAGTAAATTGCTCTAACAGCGATGCATCAGATGTATCCTCGCTGATATCGTAAGAATCCTCTTCTGATGGCGACTCAACATTGGAGCACGACTGGTACATGCTAATGAACAAAGCAATCCAACTTTTTTGCAGCCGCATTTAGCACTACACCCCTTTTTGCAATTGCAAAAAATTGTATTGAGGAGTTTTTCCGGTGCAGGTGGGAGTAAAGTCAGGATTCGTTCCAATGTATTGTCAATTAACTTCCAACCCCAGTCTTCTGGATTCAGTTGATTACCAAGCCACACTTGAACTTGATAATATACCCGAAGTAGATGTTGATGAGCAGATGCAGAGGTTGGGGGAAGACAAGCTAATTGCACTCGTTTATTGTTACGAGTATTTTTTTTACAAAAGATAAGTATCGAAACTTGTCTAAACAGGTGATTTTTCTTGGAGCTCCATATACAGAAAGAAGGAAGTGATTTCCGTTGGTGATTACAGCTTGTGGAGTAGAGTTACTCTTTTTAAAAACTCTAGCACAATTAACTAAACCTTTTTTTTTTCAAACAATTTAAAAACTGTTGTTTTACCCCTCCTGAAAATTGCTGATGTCGTATCGCAACCAGTTATTGCGTGTGCAGATAATATGTGATTTTGGCATTTTAAAAAAGCAGATAAACTTTTGGATCCGATTGCTGTTGAGCCAGTTCCCAGATTTTAAAAAATAAATAATTTTTTCGGTTGGAGTTCGAGCAGTAAGTAATACCAATAAATCAACATCTTCACCAACAACAATAGTTGTATTTGTTGAGTTGAATTGTTATATTGCTGTTTCAATTATCAAGGACATCAGCGTCATTATCAGCTTGTTTGACAAAAATATTTTCAGTGGTAAATTTTTCTTTCAACATTGAAATGATCCGAGACTTGTTGTGAGTATTAGCAAGAAATTTTTGTTGGCTTGTGGGAACTGTCATAAATTAATCAAAAATAACATCAGAAGATGAAGATGTTATTGTAGTTCGACGACGTTGTTCTGCGGCTTTAATATTTTTCTTGCAATCTGTATAGCCATCAAATACGACAGTCACTCTATGGCCAAAATGTCTACGTACATACTGAACGTATTTATCTAAAATAATGTTAAATGTTTCTTCGCGATCCCATACAACATCCCATGTTTATATTTTCAGAATCGTACAATTTGTACGTATAAGTTACACAGACTAATATTTGTACTTGTATTACGGGCCCAGTGATGTATATAGGCGGCGTACTCGTGCATATTATGGAGAACTCAACTTTTTAACTTTTTGAATCGCTATATCTCAGAAATGGTGATTCTTAGAAAATAGTGTAAGAACAATTTTTATAGATAATTGCATGATCTACAATTTTCGTTTGATCTATTTTAATGATAAAACTTACCGTTTGGCAAAATGCAAAATATGCAAAAAACATATTTGCGAACTTTGACCTTGAATAATTTTTTTGCAGATGTGGGATCGATAAGGACTTTTCACATTTCATTTATAATGGTGTTTCAAACATTCGTACCAATTTTCAGCTCTATGCGAATTTTTGTAACCTTGAATGTCTATTTTGACCGGGCTATTAGGTATAAAAAAGATACATAGTTACCATAAGATTAGTTTTAGTCATCTCCAGATGAAGCCAACTTTGTTGGCGAAACGCGCGTCGAGTCGAGTGTACTGTATAGTATTTTTGTATTTTGTGGTAAACTAGGTCAGTGTTAATACATTTCTGTGATTAATTCCTAACAACATTGAACTGAAGCATAATTCTCCTAATATTTTTTCAACGAGCAATCCCACTTTAGATATATCTCTATAAATTTCCGTGATACATCGTTGAATGTTTACGCCATCTCCCAGTTCGCGTTAGAGTTTAAATCGAATAAGCTTTTAAGGTTTTTTATGGGGCTGAAAACTGAAATAAATTTGAAATTTAAAATAAATTTATCGGCAGAAGAGAAACTTGACTACGGGCCAACTGAAATATAAGTGGCTGGAAGACGCTGGCTGTGAATGATTTACGAGATGAAATTGCGAAGGCATAATCCTTGTTACGATGTTGTTTAAGGTAAATGCAATTTTCGCGAAAAACGAGTTAATCGTTTCGCCTACCGCTTTTTAACGTTCAGAAAAGTTTTCTTCGTGAGGGGTGGGTGCTGTTAAAACCGAAAAAATTTTGGTTTTAATTTTTTAACAGCATATTTTCATATAATGATTATTTTCTTGATAAACGTACGTTAGACGTTTTCCTAAAGTGCCAATAACAGTCTAGTAAAAACTTTTTCTTCACGTTCGACAGAATTCGAACATGTTGAACACAGTGATCTAAAAATGAACTCATTATTCATATTTGATCGTCATGACTGTTTGAAATTTCCTTAAAAATTGTCGACGAGCTGCTGTTTTAAATTGTGGAAATCAATTATTAAAAATCAGCTCTATTAAAGAGTGTTAAATTTGTTATATTATACCTTATATATGTACCTTAAGCTATGAGTTCTTGAATGCACCAGTTAAGAAAATTAATAAACTAGTTGAACCATTGTTTGAGTAACTCTATACTGAGTATTCTACTACAATATAAAGGACCTAGAATAGAGCCTTGTGGAACTCCTGAAGTTATTACTTCTAACGATATGATGCGTTCTCCCCACGTATTCAAACAATTTATATTTTTCGCGGAGGGGATAACTAAGCGCGAACAACTGCTACGAAACGACACCTGCGTCAAATAAATACCTGCTGAGAAGATAGAATTTAGGTACAGCCTAATATTTTACCTTATGTTAGCGCCCTGTGTATAAAAGTTCCGAGATTAGATGATCATGATGTTATGTTTCTTATGTGTGTTGCTGATTTAGCTATATGAATGTTTATGTTATTGTATTTTGGATGGAACGATTGAAGAGGGCGAGGCAGTTAACTTTGTAACGCAGACAGTACAGCTTGAAAGGCAATAAATAGTATTTTAAGTGCAATGTGGCCGAGTTTTATTTTTTACATCCCCCTGACAGCTTTCAGTTCATATGTAGGGTGAAACGTCTAGTGTCAGTGTAATAAGGCCTTTCCAGTGTATGTGCGTTAGTGAACCATAATGTCGATGCCTATTATGTATGGGCAATCATACTTGATTTGTTTGTTTTATTTTTATTGTTCTTACTTATGTTTGTTAGTAAGTTAAGCAATATGAATTGATTTATGTATCGGGATCCCGCTTATATAACTAAATAATTAATGGACTGTTTTCTCGGGACGAGAAAATAATCAGGTTGGCCGAAATTGTTAGCGCCCTGTGTATAAAAGTTCCGAGATTAGATGATCATGATGTCATGTTTCTTATGTGTGTTGCTAATTTAGCTATATGAATGTTTATGTTATTATATTTTGGATGGGACTAACATCCCCCCTGAGAGCTTTCACTTATGATTTCTAACTTCTCTAATACACAACAGATGTCGTTAAAAGATGTTTATGTTTCGTTAGAAGCTTTACAAAGAAAAGTACTTTAGTATAATGCCAGTACATGTACAAAAAAAATCCTCGCTTGAAATCACGGTTTTTGTGTAGTGCTGTAGTGAGTGACGCAAAAGTGTACCAGGGCAGGAAAGGTACAAAAAAATTGTATCCAACGCGACGTCGCGTCGGAGCAATACGTCACCGAGACGACTGTTGAATATATTTGAGGCTGAGAACGATTTGAAAGGAGTCAGTGCTTCTGTCAAGAAATTAAAAGTTTCTGATGAAGAAAGATATTTAGATATTATAAATTATTATATTATAAATTATTATAAATTATTATAAATAATTTTATTATATAATATTATAAATTTTTTGCCGTTTCTTCTGTTATTTCGCAACATGTGAAGTGTAAATGTGCGATTCAGATATGACGTTTCATGGAAGAAGTCCTCGAGGTTTAGGTTTAAAAATAGTGTAAGACTAATTTTTGGATAATTCAATGAAAATTGAAATTCAGTATAACATAACTTTATTCGGCTTCTAACTAGTACAACTGTATATCAAAGACTGACTGCGCTCCCCGCAATAATTCCGATTCAGCGCTTGGAATCGTTGTAGATCAAACATCCGCATGTTTAGATGCCAATAGATTTGACTCACCAAAATATTGCTTACAATAGTTATCTCTGTGGAAAATATGGAAAATGAAATACGGGCGACCTTATTTCATCAACCGACGAACATCCGCAGCACGAGAAATGCGCTCAGGGTCTTGGTGTGACTGGAAGAAGGCGCAAGCAGCGGATTCCTTGGGCACTTTCCATTATCAGCCGCCGCTTCCTGAGGAAGTCTTTAAAGCCATCAAACTGATTTATGAGGACCTGAGCCGAGGCGAGTTGCTTAACCGTTGCTTAGGAGGCTACACGTAAAATAGCAATGTAAGTTTAAATGCTACTGTTTAGAAATTGACTCAAAAATCTAATTCAAGTGGCAAAAACGTCTTGAATATTGTCAAATGTTTTTGACAGATGTAGCGAAAGAGGCACGTTCTAACATAAAATGTTCGAGGAAAGAGAATCTATAAAGAGACAATCTAAAACGAGTCTATGACATATTTTAAAACTTTTTTTTTCAAGAAATACACGTTTTTCGTGAAACATGAATTTTCAAATTTTTAACAGTATCTTTAATATATTATTTTGAAGTGAGATACGTACGGAATTTTCAATAAGTTAATTTAAACATTATTTATTAACAAAGGACTGCCATTTTTTATCGAAAATTTGACGTTTTTTATTTAGATACTCGCTAATCACCCAGAAGTCAATATTTTTGTAGTCCCTTCAAATTAGACAAAAAAATCACTGATTTTGGGAAATTTTTCCTACAGCTAAGCGACCTATACAGAAAGCTGTGTTAGGATTGTGTCAACATATTTTTCAGCTAGCGCATGATAAAAAAGGGGTTGTTTTTTAGATATAGACATATATACGCGTTTTTGGCCGTTTTTTCGGTTTTTGCGTTTTTCTGAAAAACTATGCATTTCTGGGAAAACATGACCTGATTTGATGTTGTAGATTTTGCGATTCAAGAGATCCACAATTTTTGTTCTGTTCACTTTTTCAAAATTCTGCTTAGTTGCGCCGCTAGAGCACGCTGAAGTATTTTTGAGCTGTTTTTCGATTTTAAGCCAAAACTATGCATTATAGAGAAAAATATCAAGACATCAAAATTGTAGATATAAAAATTTTCAACACATTTTGTTGTTTTGTTTTTTTTTAATATCACACGGTTTTGCCACTAGAGGGCAAAAACTGTTTCTTTTTTTTTTGTAATACGCTTGTGCAAATGAAAAAAACACTAGCGCATTATTTTTGATTTATAGGCAAAACTATGCATTTTTTAGAAAAGTTCAATCACATAAAAAGTTGGAGAGCAAAAAAACTTCCTACAAATTGTCTTACACTTTTTTTTTACAAAAAATGCATAGTTTTGCCTATAAATCAAAAATAATGCGCTAAGAATGTTTTTTTCGTTCGCACAAGAGTATTACAAAAAAAAAAAAATAAAACGGTTTTCGCCCTCTAGTGGTAAAACCGTGCGACTTTAAAAAAAAGAACAAAATGTGTCTTTAAGTAACTTTGATATGTTTCTATAATCTCTTGATATGTTTCTCTACGATGCATAGTTTTGGCTTAAAATCGAAAAAATGAAAATTACAGAAATTGTGGAGAATCACAAAATCTACATCAAATCAGATCATGTTTTCCCAAAAATGCATAATTTTTCAGAAAAACGCAATAAACCAAATAACCTTTTTCTTTTATCATGCGCTAGGTGAAAAATATGTTGACACAACCCCAACACAACTTTCTGTATAAGTCGCTTAGCTGTAGGAAAAATTTCCCTCAATTTTCCTAATTTGAAGGGACTATTGTGTGATTATCAACATTTCACTAGCTAAAAACATGTAGATTAAGTGAATTTTTTTTCAAGATTAAAATTTGCAACAGTTAACTGCGTGCCGCAGAGCACCATGTCTTCGACATGTCTTGCGAGAATGGCTCCAGTATCCCCATTTTTGAATATTTTTGATAATATTTTTTTGTATTATACTTAAATATATGTTCAATAATTTCCTTAAATATTATTACCTTTTCTTCTTACCTTATCTTCTTATCTTATTATTACTTTATCTATGCAAAAAAAATTGTCAAAGAAACCCTTTTTTTTTTAGCTTATTACAGTGGTGTTACCCTTTAAACCAACCATTCTTGCCTAAATAAAATTTTTCCTAAATCCGTTAATAAAAAAAACCTAATATGCTGCGTGTTCTACTGTGTACGAATTACTGGATTATGGCGACACTGGATACGCGAGGTCTTAAATTTGCAATGTCAACAAGCGCATAACGTATTATATCGCCTTTCCGTTATTAGGGACCTATTCAAACACGTATATGCGTGATTTCATTGTAAACCGTCGTCCATTATCAAAGACGTATCGCGAACCCAAATTGTCGGGTAGAGTACATAAAATTAAATTTTGCTGTAAATATCGTGCGTGTCGTGTGTCCAAATGGAGCTGTAATAAAACGGACAAAGGGCCGATTCAGATTGAAAAATTCATGAGGCTCAGCTTTGCGACAGGAAGGCCGATGTCATACATTTGGTTAGAATTGGAAGAATAAATATTTTATAGTGGTATTGGGATTTAATATTAGGTCGGAAGGGTTTAGCGAAGGGTTTTTAGAAGTATGGCGTACATGGGGCATCGTCGACATATTACTTTTCCGCACTCAGCTATACCAGATCGGAAAAGTAATGTAATCGTGTAAAGAAAAATGGGAAAAAATATTTTTTCTAGCGTTTATTTTTCGTTTTTGGGTCTAAAAACAAAAAAAAAATATTTTTAAAATATCTCGTCTGTGTGTGTCGTCGTCGGCATTAAAATTTCTTGTTAGCACGATAACTCAACTAAATCGTGCCGGATCGATCGGGTTTTGACTGATTTTGATCGGGGACGTCTCCCAGACGACACCTATTGATTTTGAGGTGGATAGAACACACTCTACCATATACATGGATCATGAGAAAGTACAATGGTGGACTATTTGAGAAATTGTTTTTCTTAACATGATAACTCAACTAAATCGTGTCGGATCGATCAGGTTTTGACTCATTCTGATGGGGGGCGTCTCCCAGACGACACCTATTGATTTTGAGGTGGATAGAACACACTACATGGGCCATGAGAAAGCAAAATGGTGGACTATTTGAGAAATGTTTTTTGTTAGCACGACCATTCAATTAAATCGTGTCGGATCTATCGGGTTTTGACTGATTCTGATTAGGGACACCTACCAGACGACATCTATTGATTTTGAGGTGGATAGGACACACCCCACCCTGTCCATGGATCATGAGAAAGCACAATGGTGGACTATTTGAGAAAAATTTGCCGATTTTGCATTGAACGAAAAAAACATATATTCGGCCTGTATCATATACGAATGAATGAGAGAAAAATAATTTCGTTCGATCACAAACGTATTGATACGGCACTGAAGCAGTCGCCAATGAAAAAAGTAAAACTGTCGCATAAAACACATATTCTGCATTTATGTGTTGGTTAATTTTTTCTCGGTCACTCAATTTCAAGATAGAGAAATTCTACGTGCGGAAAAGTCCGTTTTAAGGTTTTAAAACAGTTTATTTTCACTAAGCAATTATTCGACAAAAATGTGGAATTTTACAAAATATACCATCGAAAAGTAATGTAATGAGACTCTTTGGGTGATCAATATATTTTTTACTAAGCGATTAGTACAACTCGGAATAGTTGGATATCGAAGTAGTTGTTTCCTATAGCGATTATGTAATAGCCTTGCTATTCGGGAACTACTTTGATAACCGCTTGGCGGCTTGGTAGTTCCTTTCTCGATTTCCGACTTAAATGTTACTGACATAGATCGTATCGATAAAGATGTATACCCCACAACTTTCATTCAGCATTTGTCCTGGATCGGCGTACCGTGTACGGCACTGATGAGAACTATTAAGTTCGAAACAGCTGTATGTCGTTGGGCTCCAACTCGGGACAAATGTCGAATACTAGCTGTAGCGGGTTTTATTTTTTTGGAAAGAATTTTATTTGTTGTTTTCTATATCACATGAACATTTATTGTACTTACTGATAAATCTACATATTTTGGACCGCCCTGTTTAACTCTATGCAAAAAGCAATATAAATAGGTTGTATGCAACCACTCAGAAGCAGAATGTCGCATTCCCAATAAATCAATCTCGATCTATTTAGGCCTTAATACGGTTATGTTATAGTATAACAAACTGTTCCGTGTGACATTTCTCGAATGTGAACGCGCCGATTAACCATTTCTTTGTATTCCGCTTGTGTGTACCTAATCTGCATACGCGCGCATAAATTTGAAAAGGTCATGTCCATGTGGAATATAAAAAAAGCAGCTTAGGCACATTGCCCATTGTTTGTATCTGTATTAATCGCCTTTTTTTAACGATAGGTATAATTAACTAGATAAATAAACGACTGTTGCTCCTTTTCGGTAACGTTAAATTATATCGTGTATACGTGTTATGTAGAACGGTGATTGTAACCACTTGAGCTACGGATTACGCATCGCTCGACGCCCGTCAAATTATTTGTTTTCATCGATTCAAGTTTAATCATCTCTTTGTGCCAACTTGGTCGTCGAAACGCACTTAGAAGACTGGTCTCATTTTTTGCAAAATATAATAATATTAAAAATATATTTTTCTACAAATAAAATAGGGCAATTTAAAACCCTCGTATTGTTGGATAGAGGTTAAAGAACCCTTTCAAATGACAAATGTTTTATTGGGTTGTGAAAATGTTCGTTCGGTTTTCCGAATTAACCACTTACGTGACGGCCTATGATGTCATGGGCACAAGTGTATAGCTATGTCACTACCAGGCCACCCTCGGATTTGTCCGCGGACATTTGATGCGGATGGCATGTGGTCATTGTTGATCTGAAGAACTCTTGGCGCAGGTATAAAACAGGTCTGTACAGGTATAAAACAGGTGTGTACCGGTTTAAAACAGGTATGGTGGTATTAGGAAAAAAACATGACGTCATTAAACAGGTTACCATACCTGTGTTAAACCGATACACACCTGTTTTATACCTGTAGAGACCTGTTTTATACCTGCACCAAGAGTTCTTCAGATCAACAATGAACACATGCCATCCGCATCAAATGCCCGCGGATAAATCCGAGGGTGAGCCAGGAGTGACATAGCTATACTACTTCCTGAAAATATTTTCAGGACAACCCAAAATGTTAATTAAACGTGTAATTATGGGCTGTTTTACTGTTGTTTAAAACATCTTAACTGAAAGCACCACTGACTATCACATTTCTAAAAAATGAAAATACAAAAATAAGAATTACCTCGTAAACCACGGCCAGCTATGACGTATCTTAAAAAGCCGCAAGTTTGTTATAAATAAAAAAATACGTTATAAAATTGATAACCAGCTCCGTTTAACAGCGCATAAAAATGTTTACAAATCGTGTTTGCCGGGCAAACAATTTTTTTGTGTGACGAACACTCGGGCCTTGCCTTTCTACGTCAATATTGGCATTAAAAGTATTTGTGTGTGGATTCCTCACATTTCGTCACGCTTTCGGCGCCGGAGTTATAAAAAAAATCGCGTTTACTTGGTATCGATGCTCGCGTAAAACGAGGGCTCTCAAAATATTTGTAAATAAATAAATATTAGTCCGTTACCAAAGCCGCGAAATGGCATCGTAAAACGTGGCCAGAGTGTGGGCGATTAGCGTCAAATATCAATTATTGCGAGATTTATGTCCCGTAAAAGAGAGGCTCTCCATCCAAATTCTTAGAATCAGTCAAGTGTGTTGTGTACATTTTATGGCCGGATTTTTCGTATTGAATGCATCAAACACCAGTCAGTTTACTGAGGATTGCTTTCAGACCATCGATATATTTTAATTGGCAGTATTTCATCTTTGATTCTCTTTTTAATAATGTAAATGTGTCACTGAGAAAGAATCTCATAGACGATCCCGTCGAATTAGCAATAATATATGATGTTTCAGTTGGAACTACATGATTTCAAATTGCGCGCCATTTGTGTTCTGTCAAAGATAGTCTAGACTGTCATATACAAATCATACGACGTCAACATACCGCGATTCACAGTTCAAGAACGAATAGTTTCTGTACGACTGTTTTAGGAAAATAACCCATCATTTACAGCATTAAGAAAACTTAGAACAAAATAAAGCGCCTACAGAGTTAACAATCCGTAACTTGATCAATAAATTTGAAGAGAGGACAGTAGCGGCTCGTGATGAAATGAAACGGGTGTTCTGCACAGGGCCAATCCTAGGGTATTGGCCGCCCGCGTGCAAATTTCAAACGTATTCAACTACTGGCGCCGTAGGGGCCGTAAAAAAATTGCGCAAAAATTTTGAAAATTTTCAAGGTGTCGCGTTTTCCTGATACTTCAGAATTTTTATGTAAAATCCGTTTATACAAAAATATAGACTTTCACAAGAAAGATTTTTGGATTTTAATACCTTTTTGAAGAACATTCATGTTTGCCGTCATATTCTTTGGTTAAGAGAAAAGGCTTGTAACAGGTTTGTTAAGATTTGAATGAACTCTGAAATAATGATCTCGTCGTTGTGTCCTCTCCATTTACCTCCATTTACATCCGAATAGATGATGCTACTACCAATAGAACCACTGACAATGGTTGCTTTGATATTGTGGAGGTAGATATGTAGTTCTTTGGAGTGTAGAATCTTATCTATGAATCATTTGAATGCTATTGCTATAAAGGCTCTTTTTGGTTTGAATTGCATATGCTGATGATCTATATAATTTCGTCGACGTAACGATTTTGAATATATCAGTAAAATTACTAAACATTGTGATCATAGGTTGATTTTTTCATTTTAATTGATTTTTGAAAGTAATTAAAATGTATTTAAGAAAAAGTTTGGTAGAAAGAAGTCGAATAATTTGAATACGAAATTAGAAAATCTTTAATAGTTTAGTAGTTAAAACACTAACTTAGTTTTCCACAAACACCAAAAGACTATACACTAAAAACTGATAATTTTTAGTTTCAATCATCCCCAACCCAAATGATGTCAACTTTGTTGGCGAAACGCGCGTCGAATGTAGTGTATAGTGTTTTGTGGAAAACTAAGTTAGTGTTATCTTCACAACAAAGGTTCCAAACTACTCCAGTAATAGCTTAGTAGTTAGTATGCGACTACGTGAAACTACAGCTTGTCAATAATAGGGACAAGTGTGAGATTCTCTCCGTTTGCGTAGAAGAAAGAGGGAGGCAACATTCGGAGGGAAGAGGATGCACTTTACGCGCAGCCAAATCGAACTTTGTGTACATTCACATTCAATATATATTCATTGATATTCACTTTTCAAAGGTCTCAATGCGACCGAGTAAAGACCAGGCCATTTACTGCACACCTCGTGGGCGATCCGATATCGCAGTTTTGAGACTTGTTCCTATTCTTGACAATTTGTACGTGAAAAATGTTGCAATCAAACTAATTTCAAGATGAAGAAGAAACGCTTGAAGAAAAAAGATTGACAAAAATATAAACAAAGAACTTTAAGGATGCATTGAATTAATGCAAGAACTTTTTTAATGCAAGGAACTGAACATCCAAGAAGTTTTCATGGTTATTAAAAAAAAAAAGAAATATAACAATAAATTACGAGTGTAGTTAAATCAAGGCAAAATCAGTTTGAGAAAAAAACGTTCAACTTACGTTTATATAAAATCATTTGACAATGAGGTTTTACAAATTACGTAAATATTCCGTAATAAATTCTTGTATTTTTCGACATTTCAGCTAGTTGTTATTATAAAATTAGGTCACTGAAACGTTCTAGCGCTATTCGGCTCGTGATTGTACAACATAAAGACTTATCCTTGACGTTCAAAATAAACGAAATCACTTTCGTTCTACTACCACTCAATATTCCCTTTACATTTAGATCTTTTTTCCGTTCGAAAGGTTGCGATAGCGTATTGGGTATATATATCGCTGAATTGACCGAAAAGGTCTAGGGATTATCCACAGTTACCGCTTAAATAATGATACATGAAATTTGTTTTACGAAAGTCTGGAAATAAATCAGGAACATATTATATACACGAAAGCGTAGTATATTAATCCTTTTATTAAGTCCTTTTCCCGTTTATACAAGAATAATACGAGTGTGGGGTTACAAATGCCTGTGGGGTTTATATATTAAGTTAAAAAAAAGTAACTTAACTAGAAAGCAAGAAATAAATGTTTTCCACAACAATTTAATACTTGTTTGTTGTTCCGCTTAATGTAATTAAGAAATTATTGTTTATTATGTGATTATTATTAATTGTTTTATATAATTTTGAAGTCGGTGCCAAGTAAAACATGAAAACCTTGCTACAATAACAACGAGTTTGTACTTATTTAAAATTGCCGAGGACCATTCGCATTACTACTCGTAATATTGTATGGCACTGACAAAATTATATAAAACAATTAATAATAATTACATAATCGACGCGTTAAACTGGGGCATTAGGAAGGATAATGAGTGTGCCTCGATAGCTCAGCGGTCAGAGCAACCAACCGGAAATTGGGAGAGCCGGGTTAGATTCCCAGTCAAGGCATAAGCACTCTCTTTATCCTTGCTATCGCCAAATGTTTTTTAAAACTTATTATTTTACTATTTTAAGTGTTGGGTAGATCTACTAAGGATTCTTTGCGAACGAAAAAACGACGGCTACTTGAATAAGTAGATCCGTTGTGTGTCTTCGATGTCCAAGGTCCAATACCAATGAAATTAAGATTATTTAGATTATGGATTTAGCCACCTTGGAGTTATACTGAACCCAACGCAAAAAGAATAATTAAAATCGGTTCATAAACATAAAAGTTATACCCGAACATACATTTCTTTGTTTTTATCAAAACATGAGCACATGTTTTGATAAAATATCTCGGATGATTGATACAAAACAATTTGTGGAGGTAGAACGTCTCACAACCAGTGTTGCCAACTGCTGCTATGGAGATCTGAGATCGAGATAAAATTACCAATCTTCTGTCATATTTTATTCATACTTTATGCATGAAAATCATGAAAATTATTTATCATGAAGAAACTATTTCACATACGGACCAAAATTATACAGTAACATATCCCGTTAACAAAAATCAGCTTATTGACATTTTTTTTAATTATATTTACTTCAGAGCGAAAAAAGGTTATTTATCATTTTACTAGTAGTTATTTCGGGATGGAAAGTTAGTTGCTTTGCGAATAAAAAGCTTGAACACCTGATATAACCGTGAGAATAACGTATTTTCACAAATATATCAGATTTATATTAACTAAGCAAGGGAGTGTTTTAAATAACAGTGTGAAACTTGACAACACAACACTTAACAACAGCGCATGTTTTTCTTATGTATTAAACCACTGAGTTCTACAAAGTTTCCGAGTTAACTAAAGCTGCCAAAAAATAATAATATTTTGATATTCTATTTATCTTGTTCTTCATTTGTACCTAGAAAATATTTAATTTAGATTCCCTTAGCCTCCCTTGATTTTTTATGTTCAATCGTTTAAAGAGTCTGTAATAGTAAATGTCATAATGCAGAAACGAATAGACAGGGTAATATATTCTTTCTAATGCCTTGGTTGTTTTCAGTATTGTATTATTTTCAAGAAAGATGGTTAAAGGAGGGACGACGTCAAGAAGCATTTTAAACGTTTCTTGAGGAAATTATACGACTTCATTTGGTATTCATATCATGTTTCTCCCTCGTGTCTGATATTTTTTGTAATGTTCTTTTACATTTCTTATACGTTCGTTTCTTATACTGCTGACATACACTTCTGGGCAAAATTAACGCATCAGCAAAACCAGCATTACGAACCCAAAATTACACGAGTTCGCCCGTTGTATATTGAAAATGTACATGAAAATATAAAACCTGTGTACATTTATTCGCAATAACAAGAAAACTAGTGATAAAACAAAGTATAGAAACATGAAGTACCTAGTTAAATCTCAAATTTTCAGTACCTAGTTACACTGAGATAAAGTCAATTACCACTGTGTTACGTCACCTATATTTTTCAAAACAGCATTTATACGCCTAGGCATGGTGTCTACAAGACTCTGGCAGTCTTCTAAAGAAAAAGAGTCCCATATTTCTGGGAGGCGATGTCTCAATGACTCAGGTGTTTTAACCGGACGATTACGCAATTGTTTTTTTTTTCATTCAATGCCATAATATCTCGATCGGGGAAAGATCAGGATTACTCGAGGGCCAACTGAGGACGGAGATACCGTTTTTCGAAATATAGAATTTCACGCGTTGCTGTATGGCAAGCCGCGCCATCTTGGAAGAGAAATTCCCTGTTAGCTGATTGCAGAGACTCGATTAATGGAAGAAGACATTGATTTAAAATGACTATGTATTTTTCTGCGTTTACGGTCCCTTCAGCAAAGTGAAGCCTACCAACGCCATTGGCGGACATACATATTTACATCCCCACACCATAATTGAAGCGGGAAATTTCACTTTTTGCCGAAGACAGTCTTTGCTGTAAGCCACGGTTTTCGTTCGAATCACCCTACTCCGCGAATCTCCTACACAAAGCTCAAGTTTTGCTTCGTTGCTCCAAATAATCGACCTCCACTGACCCAAAGTCCAGTTTTTATGTATTTTGGCCCATAGTAAGCGGGTTTTCTTCTGTTTTTGAGTGAGTAGGGGTTTTTCTTTTGCCTAATAACGAGAATAGTTACAGGCGTGCATTTAAGTATAAAACCAAAATTACCTCATAAAAAGTGAATCCAATTTTCTTCAGTACCCTCATACAAGTCGATTTAGAATACTGCCTGTTTATCGCTTCATTCCGTAGAACTGATTAGAGCACTGCAATTGGCATGACGGTGTTTCTTTATGATGCGTCCCAACATTCTTAATTCTGCAGCAGTCACTTTTCGCGGTTTTTCTATCAACACGTGCTTTTCCGACTGTGGAACCCGTAACTTTATACAAACGCACAATGTCTCTAATAGTATAACGGGACAATTCCAATTCCTTTGCACTTTGGTTGCACAATGGTGGACCTGATGGTTGCAGTTTTATCAAAACTTTCCGTAAATCTTGCGATAATGCTTTTCCACGCGCCATTTCGACGTTATCAACAAGGTCGTTTACAAGACACAAAACACCATCGGCAAAGGTGTCGTTTCATACAAAATAGTGATTTGACGTCAATGTTTACTCTTCGACTTCGGTGGTGAGATTTACTCAAATCAAACATTTAAGCACAAATTATATTTTCGAGGGCGATGTTTTGGTTTATTTATAATAAGAATTACTCAAATTGATCCTACTTGGCATTAGGAATGAGTATTACCGTAATAGTCTTCTTGTATTAAAACGTTTATAGCTGATTTAACTAAAAAGTCAGTACGGACGAACTTATGTGATTTTGGGCTCGTATTTCTTATATTTTCGAAGTTTTAAATCATTAAACAAGACTTTTCTAAAAATCCTATTAGGTTCCTTTAAAACCATAGATTTCATCGGAAACTCCTTTACTAAATATGTCGTTTATCAAAGACGTTCGAGATAATTCACCCACATCGAGGTGCTCCCCTAATGAGATAGTAGATTAAATTCCGGCATAGAATAACACTGTATTTGGTTTTCCTCGCCCTCCATGTAACCCGTGCTTCTATACAGAACAAAATCCCCTAATCCGACAGCGCGGGGTTAATCTTGACCTAGATTCTAGGTCAACGAGTGTTTGTCGGAAGGATTAATCGATGTGGCAACAACGCCGAAACCCCGGCTTGCGCCATTCAATTCCACGAAATGTGAGTCAATGTCGTCAAAGAGATTAATTGAGTGCATATAATAATGCATACCGAACGATGTTTGCTAAAAAAAAATCCAAATAAACTGCTGACGTAGTGTCTTGCGAAATTTAAATTTGCCAACGCTATACTGAGTGAACTAGTTTCCCATAGGCTTTCTTATATACATACTATACTAGACACAAAAATTAATGGATGTAAAAAATCCGAAATTTTTATGTGATTTTTAAAGTGCTGTAACTTGAAGAAAAATAGTCGCAGAGTAATTTAAAAAAAAATCAAATTAAAGCTCCAAGTCTCTAGTTTTCACATCTTTAGTTCAAAATTTTTTACCGCTAGCAGTTTTTTGATAATCATAAGAAAATCATGGAAACAAAAATTTTACAAATTTTTGCGTGTCTTTCGAAGGGTCCACGGCCTTCAATTTTAATTTGAGCGGCCTAAAAGCCTTGTACGATGAGTTATCGTCGTTCAAAGCAAAATAGTCAGTTTTGACTTTCTTTTTTGGAAAAAAACTTTTATTTCATTTTTTTGACGATAATTAAGTTTTTGATACAACAAAATATGGATTATTGCTAAAAATATTTTCAACATAAAAAAAAACGAATAAAAAAAATGCAAAATTCATCCTTAAATTGATTTTTCGCAAAAACGACAAACACAATGAAACAAAAATGTCATTCCGAACACAATGAAAAAAAAATCGCAGCGCTTTGAAATATTCGGGGTTTCTTTGGGGTACTTTGAGGTTGAAGAAAAAATAGTCAACATACTGAGTCTATCTATTATTTGCAAATTTATGCCAAGTTAAGGGAATATCCCTAAATACGCAATTTTCAATCAACATTCTCGCACCGATTTTTTCTTTTTTTTTTATCAAAAACTAATAACTACGATTAAAGAATACTTTGCAGTTTTTAAAACCATACTTGAACTTTCTGTACGATCATTATTTCCCGAGTAATTAATTATCAAAGTCAAAGTCCGTGGACTTCTTGAATGTAAGCAAAAATTTGGAAATTTTTTCCGATGGTTTTCTTATGATTACACAAAAACTGCTGATGGTAAAATTCAAGATTTGAAAACTAGAAAGTGGGAGCTTCAATTTGCTTTTTTTGAAATTGCTCTGCGACTATATTTCTCCAAGTTACAGTCCTTTGAAAATCACCTGAGAATTTAAGATTTTTTTACATCCCTTAATTTTTGTGTCTAGTGTATAAATTATATTTTGTTTTTAAAGGTAGGACGTACAATCGAGGTAAATACAGTTCCTTCATCTCCTGTGCATAGTGAGTAGTACAAAAAATTATGCTTGGGAGACTTGGCTATTCAATTACACCTTTTCCGACGTTGCACTGACAGGTGAAAAATTAATTTGATTTGATTGATAGATTAATACTCGCAGTGGAGCGTGTGATACTTAGGATACGTATTATTAATCAACTCAAAACCATCAAAATTTCAATTAGTGTTTCACTTAAACGTGTCATATCATAAAAAGAAAATTTTTAAGCAACAAAGACAATGATTCCCTAAACAATAGCTACAACCAGTGTCGGAACGTTAACTGTATGAGTTTTGGGCAAAGTTATTTGGCGTTAATGTTGGAAAAAATCATTTAGTAAGAGTTTTTTGAACAAATTTTAATGATCTACCCTGTATGCGTCGCGGTAGGAAATTTACTTTTACATAACCGACCGTCAGTTAGTTTACGTTGTTCAATAATGTGTTCTTCCAGATCTGCCTTTCTACGGGATATCCTGAAATTGTAACACAAAAGACGCTTGACCAAGTAGCGCGTTGTTCCTTTTCTGACGTTATGCGGAGAATAATGAAAGTCGCCATTCTTTCCGTTTTTTGTTCGCTTTTCGCTGAACTGTTTCTATTTTGATTACTTCCTACTCATTGCCAATGTCGATTTATAGTACTACTAGTAATTATATTTTGAGGCCAAAACTACCACAAAAAGTGGTTAAACAATAGATTAAAGGAACGTCTGTATTTATGTGTCTCCTCCTTTATTATATCCTCAGTAATAGTGGCGGCCGGTGTAATTTTTGTCTAGGGATGCAATCGATAAAATAATAACAAACGAAAAATTAAAATAAACTTACCTATGTCCAAGCCTGATGTTATTTATATAGAAAATCCATTCGTCTGTTCTTGGAATTCGCAAAAACGTCGTTGTTTTTTTTTTTCAGGCGAATTTGAGGAATTAGTTATCCGGATTTTTATAATTGTGTCTTCAAAATTATTCAAATAACTGCTCATCTTGACAGCATCCAAAGAGTGAAACCCTTTAAAAAGGATTTCACAATGAGGCATGATCTTGGCGAAAAACGCGAGGCAGTATAAGTTATCGTTATTTAAATAATCCAATAACATTTGAGCCTGATTTTTTGTATTGTAATCATTTCATCTATAAATTCAGCATTTTCATAAACTGTTCGTACAGTTCGCATATTAAAATTCCATTATATATTCCACCGAATATATAACGTGCAATGCACGCAAATCTCATATACATGCATATATAAATCTCCTGTTTCACGCGCCCGAGTCCTCTCTTTCTGACACATGGTTAAACGGTCCTCTGATGTGTGCTACATGAAAACTGAACGCGCTATGTATTTAGAGTTGCAGATTTAATGTCCCGTAGATAAATCTGATAAATTTTAGGACTGGCGACTCCCGGGACATCTAGCAAGCTGTAATCGAGACTGTTAGATATCGGAACATTCTATGTATAATGATAATGTAATGTATTGTAAACATAATCGGTATTTTTAGGAATTTTTAAGGGAGCTCACTGCACAAATGCACCTACAATAAAATCGCCACTGCTCAGTAATATGTCCTTGATACGCTTTACTTGAAAAGAGCCTGATTACTCTTGTACTGCCGTCGTGATGATTTTTGACACTTACAACAAACGTTTAAAATTGATGTGAAATGACGTAAATCAAGGTATAGCAAGAATTTTGTTATATAGATTAACGTTGTTAAAGAAAATCAGTACAGTTATTATTAAAATTAAGCGAAGAAAAAGGGAATACGTCCTGCTGTGGTACGTTATTCAATATTGAAATATAACTAAAATAAAATAATTAAGGAATAGTAACACCATTTTTAATTAATTTAATCAAAAAGTTTGCAAAAATAATGATTAAAAATAAAAATGAAAGTTATTAACAAAATAATTTAGTGATATCAAACTCTATAATATCCTACAGATATACGGATCTGAGCAAAAAATATATTAAATCACTTCAGGAGGTTCTAGACGATCAATCGTTTTGATAAAAAATTGCATAAATCGATTGAGCCAAGCGTGATTGACCGTCTAGGAACACACAATTTTCATTATTTATTTACAATTTTCTGTGTCTCGCAAATAAAAGAAACAACCACTTTCCACGGAAACTCCACTGGGAATGAGTTTTGATCAAGAGATTAAGGGCTGATTGACGGGTTGATTGAAGTGCGCGTCAATTGACTCAATTGTTTGATCAAAAAATTGATCGTCTAGGACCTCTTTTCGATTTAATAATATCAAAATCGAAATATTTGTATCTGTTGAAAATATTTTGTATATTGCATGATGAGCCTATAATGCGTGCGCAACGTCTAAGCCCGCTTAAAACGGCAGTCTGTTGCCAAGGGCGAGAACGTTTACAACTCTCGAACAATACAAGACGTTGCCTCGTTAATTGTTGATATTAAACAATAAACAAGGTCCTTCGAAGAAAATAAAAATACTATCAATATTTCATAGATGGAAAAGTTATAGAATGAATTGTACCAGCCGAAATGAACTGTGGGGTATCACAGGGTACTGTCTTAGGCCCTGCAGTTTTTACGATCTCTACTAGCGATTAGTTTTCTCCAAGAATTGTAAGGCATAATTTGGCTGTTTTTACAGTAACATTCTATAAATCAAACGCCAGGCCGAATTAAAGATAGAAATTTACCAATAGTTCAATTTACTAACAATTGTGCACTATGGTGTTGTATAGGGGGTCCCAAATTAACCCATTATTGCTGATATATTAAGGAATTTCTGAGGTAACAAATTAAGCAATAGATTCATGTAAAATCGCCGATATGTTAATTTGAAAAAGAAACTGACTTGCGAAAAGTATATACAGGTTTAGTAAAAAGTATATCATAAAACTGTCTGTATATTTTCGCGATAATTAACCGTCTTTTGGGTTATTTTTTGAGTCTTCCTGAGTGTTTTAGGATTGTTTATAATTTTCGAGGTTATTTCGAGAAAATTAACTTACTTTACATTTACCGCTCACCGTGTCCGCTAAAATATTTAGGGTAAATAAATAGAGAAAATAATTGATACGTACAATTATCAAAAGATTGCGTCATTGTCTTGCGAAACCAGAACATGATGGAATTTAATGTCATCAAGTGAATCAAACACTGTCCAGTACACTTAGCGTAGAATATATGAACCGTCCACGCAACTTAAGAAAAGACGATGCAGTGAAAACGGTAATTCTGGTTAACAGGGGACGTAGCCAGCGATTTGTGGTTAATTTGTTAGGAGTTAGACAATCAATAATTAGTCGGAATCTGTAGATTGGAAGTTACTGTGGAACCCCAGGACAAGGCCGTAAGAAGTCTACAGATACAAGAAATAGGCGATATCTTACGCGAGTCGTCTTAAGAAACAGGCATTTTACCAGTTTAGTTTCAAGCTGATAGGCAGAGCCCTAGCAGCTTGAATTGTAGCAATTTCTAGACGAACGGTCAGGAGAAGGCTTAATGAAGGAGGATGAGACAGTAGAAGACCAGCTCTAGCATCACTGCTCCCAGCTAACGTAGAGTCACTAGACTGCCTTTTGCAAGCGAACACGTAAATTGTACCACTGACAACTGGATGCTAGTTCTGTTTTCAGACAAAACAAGAATAAGACTTAATTCACCAGATGAACATCGGCGAGTCTGGCGGAGGCCAGGAGAGAGGTTTGCTGCCTGCAATATCTCTCCGAGGATACCAACCACTTTTTGGTGGATCAATAATATTTTGAGGAGGAATTTGTTTTGATAGTCGCACAGATCTGGTTCCTGTACCTATGGGAAATCCATGAATGCACATTTCTACGTAGAAAACATTGTAGATGAACATGTGATGCCATTTGTACTGTTTGTCGGGGACAATTTCATGCTTATGCAGGATAACGCTTGGTCCCACGTTACTAGAAAGGTACTGGACTAATTTCGATTTGTAAATATTTTAACTATGGACTGGCCACCAAGATGAACTCCATGAAGTGCATCCCCATCTATGGGATGCACTAACAGGATCAGTTGGGCGTCACTTACTTGCCTCCATGACTCTTAAGGAACTCAAACAAGTCATTCTTGTCGAATGGGAGAATACTCTTCAAGAAATCATTCACCACTTGGATCAATAACATGTCCATACGAATGAAAACAGTAACAAGAACTAGAGGAGGATCTACACGCTGCTGAGTTCAAGTTCTTACGATTTAATTTCACCACCAATTATTCTATAACACCGTTTTTATTGCATTTGACACTGTGCCTTTCTGTTATTTATTCTTGTTTCTGGTTTTCACCGATAATTCCATTCTGATTTTTTAAACATTAGTTGAAATCATTTAATTAGAATATCACGTAGGTACAGTACCTACATTTTAAGGTTGGCCGTCTTTTTTCGATGAGTATAAAATCATAAACAATTTGTCGAATTTATTCTATTTGTCCATAGGATAATTTCGTCCAAAACAGGTGCCCGATGTGGCCTGATTTTTCGTGGGCTTTCAAATGACGTAGAGGGGCCTTCGCCATCGAAATCGATTTTCTTAGCTTCTTTACCTATTCTCTGGTAAGAAGATCGAGAAATCCCTGTAGCTGTCATCACCCTTTGTCTAAAAGAAAACATAGATGTACTCGTAACGTTTGAAAACATATGCAATAATGTGTGCAATAATTTTCTTGAATTAAGTTGTGAGAAGTTGGGTTAGGTTGATTAATTTTTTTACAGTTTCTGCAAATTACTTAAAAAACAATATGCAAACAACTATTTCATTAGGGACATAGAGATAAAAACTTGTTAATGGAATTGTAATTCCTCCTTCGGCTTCTCTTTTCATAAACGCTGTGACATTATTAATTATTTCACGATCTTGACTGTGAATAACTAAACCACTTACACCAACCTTTCTTGAAGACGTGGTGTTAAAACAAACACTTAACACAATAGATCAACAATCAAACGTTAATGCGCAATGGAACACCAATACGTTATATCCGATCCGCGTCATTCCTCCCCATACGCCACTGGAGATTTCCGTAGCTCGATCGTCCCCTTTTACCGCTGATATTAAAACTGGTCACTACACATATACGTCATAATGACGTAGGAGGCTTCTTCTCCCGTAGAACGCGCTCTACTATGATTTAAATCTTCGAAAAAATAAAATTAATACTGTGACTTTTCAACGATGCGTTAATTTTGTCCAGGAGTTTAATGATGGAGTGTTGTCCCGTCGTGTTGAAACCAAAGTGTTTTATTGAGTAAGATATTAATTACTATATAATATATTAATATGTCTTACATTATTTATATCCCTAATAAAAAATAATTCTGCCGGTTATGGAAAAGATAGTATAAAAATATACCGACTGAAAAGGACAACCTTAAACAAAACACCGCTCTTTGATCATAAGCGTATTCAGCAACTAAGGACACTTTAAATATCAGCGGTACTGTTTCATTATTCAGTGAATAGTGAAAATAAAGTGTCGTAAAAAAATGTCAGATTCGTATTCAGCGATACCGAAAACCCCCAAACCCGTTTAAAAATTAATTTCAGAAGCTACTTTTCTGCAGTTGAACTAACACCTTTCCTCCGGTAATTCTGGAATTTCCCGATTTTCCCGTTGACGTCGGCAACACCGCTCCCGTGTGTCACTTACGTCGCGGGCAACAGGATCGAAAATCACCATACCGGCGAAACGAGCGACAGGCGATCGTCAGCAGCAGTTCGTTTTCGTTTTCTATAGGGCCGCGCCACTTCCTGGTCCGCGCCGGGCATTTTTTGCCGCTCGGGCATGGTAGGCCACGTGTCGGAAAAAAAACGCGTAACCGTTCGTTGTGCCGTATAGGTATTTAAAAATAACAACTCTGCAGATCAGCTGTGACGGCCCGAACGACTGTGATTTAATATAAACCTCGTGTTTTGGTACGTAGTTTTCAACAGCTGTTTTGTTTGCCATAAATTGGGAGTGTTATTTATCGTATTTGTTTCTCCTGCTTGCACAATTCGGCATTATTTAGAACGCGGGCGGTGTATCGTGCAAAGTACACATAATTTTAGATCGCATATCTGGTTTGTCTCGTTGGAAATGGTGTTTGTTTAATTTATCCCCGAATATTTGCGTTAAGGCAGCAATAACTTTGTCGGTTAATTGCCTAGGAATATCAAGTATAACCAGAACGAGCTATTTTTAAGACATCGAGATGTACTCTCGAATATTGCCAACGATTTATTGCTATTAATAGATGGATATTTTGAGGATAAAAACTGGAAAGCACTAAAGCACTACAACATCTCGAATCTGGAAAAACATTACGTCAAGAACAAAGGCTGTGTAGATAGTTTTAAAATAACCGATACTCCTACTTTCCAAAAAATACTCTTCAAAGAAATGTTACTTAATTATGTAGATGACTTAGGGAAGATACTTTTAACCTTGCGTCGGGCGTAGTATGAATCCAAACACATTCGGGCGCAATGCATCTGAGAGATCCCATATCAAATCGTACACAATTTAGATTTCAATGAGGTGGAGACTTAATTAAACGCTTATCTTAATTAATACAATACAATAAATAATACATATTTCACACTAGTTTTTAATCGCATTAATTAAATTTACATTTCCTTTATGTAAATCATTAATCATTTAATGTTATATAAAACAATAAATTTGGAAGATTTTTATAGGAGAATCAGCTATTGACAAGTTTTTCTCTGTTTTAAGGACAAACATAAATTAGTATTGAACAATATTTTGATACAGAAAGCAAACCACCCATTTTTTCACGTAAAAGTTATAAACTTTTCGTGACATCTGAGAGTGAAAATGTGTAACTACTAACACAGATCATCTCCTCTTACCGCGGTAGTCACTAGTAGTAGTGTTGAGTATTATCGATATAAATGTGAATTTGTTTTTTTTTTTAATTGATAATATAATTTAATTTTATACCTACGTTTAAACATGAATAGATGTATCTAGGTCCGGACCTGGAATGTACGATATACTTCCGGACATTATTTATTTTATAAAATACAATACAATAACGATGCCTGGATTAAATATGAACATAGCCGTTATGTGCTTGGAAATATGCCGTTTATTAGAAATTAGAAGCGTTTATATGTAAATTGCTGTACTATAACATTGTGTCCCAGAATTACCCTTCCTTTGAATTTTTTTTTTTTTCAAATTGTCAGTGTATTTGTTTCAATTCGGTTTTTACAATTAAAAAAATGTCATTTCGTAACATGAAATTGACTTATTAACTTAACTTTCGTTAGCAGTTATAATTAATATTATATTTCGTATGTGGACTCTACCTTTATGTATGTATGTACCTTTCGAAAAGGTGGAATGGATTATAGAGTAAAATTATTTGCGTGAACATAAAATAAATAAAGGGTATTTCAATAAGGACGCTCGAAATTTGTTAGGTTATAGCGACCATGTTGTTAAAGCAACATCTGTCATATTTGTTGTGAATTGTTCAGTAGTGTATGGCAAATCACGATGGAGGTTATAACGTCTAACAACGTGTGCAAATCATTAAATTTTATTTTCAAAATTAGTACTCCGTTCGAGAAACTCTCCGCGCATTACGTGATTTTTATCCTTTATCCCAGGGGTTCCCAAACTTTTTCAGTTCGCGGCGCACTTACAGGTTTAATATTTTGTCTCGGCCCCGTAGTCGTTAGTACTCGAAAGAAGGTACAAGTATACTAGGTAGATAGGCACAAAAATTAAAACATCCGCAATATGAAGCTGAGTTTCTATATTTTCATTGACACGCAAGAACCATTTATAATTTAAGAAAAATAGGATATAAAATACAATGACAACTTAATCAATGTGACGTGTGAGCTTGGTGATCTCCACACATTTTTTCAAAGCGCGGGATAATGTTTGATACCGCTACTCTCATTTCTTGCTCCATATTTACCTTTGACCGATATTTGCTTTTTATTACAGCTACAGCTGAAGATGTTGCAAAGGGAATGAGAATTCTTAATGCTTTTGAACTTAAAGTTGGGTATTCATTTTGGACCGATATCCAAAACTCCGCCAAATCGGAACACATGAATCTTGTTTTTAGGCTGCTGTCGCAAGAGAGTTCAATAAGACTCTTTTTCTTGCGAAGGAAATTCTGGTGATGCTTTGCATGGAAAGGATCCTGGATCCACGCATATTTTTCGACATCGTCTTCGGCAAAGATTTCGAAAACCATTCTGTGAGCTTCGAAAGGTGTTCCGTGAACAGAGACATTAAGTTTTGTGAGACAACAAGCTCATTAGAAGCCCCGTATTTATGCAATTGCGGAAAACAATCTTGTCCGCCATCTTCATTAATTTTTTTTATCCACAACTGTAGTTTTTTTCTAAACGCCGCAATCTTCTCTAATAACTTCAAAATGTGCATGTTATTGCCTTGCAGAGACAGATTCAAATTAGTCAGTTTGTCAAATATATCGCACAAATACGCTAGTTTTAGCAAAAAGTTTGAATCTGTAAAGTATTTGGAGTTTGCATAACCTTCTTCTTGTAAAAAAGTGTGAATTTCTTCACGTAATTTGAATGCACGTAATAAGACATTTCCACGTGAAAGCCATCGGGAACTACGGTAATGTAGCAGGGCTATGTGTTCAGCTCCCATATCTAGGCATAGCTTTTTGAAAAATCTGGCTTTTAATTAACTACTTTTTATGTAGTACTACGTCAATGACACGGTCTAATACTTGGTTCAATTCAGAGCTTATTAACTTCGACACAAGCGCTTCCCTATAGATGATGCAATGGGTCCACATAGCATGCGGTGCTTTTTTACGAATAAGCGCTTGTATTCCTCCATACCTACCAGACATTGATCGAGCACCATCAGTACATACACCGATACACTTTTCCCGATCTAAATCATTTTCTGTTATGAACTTGTCAAGAATTTCAAACAAATCTTAAGCCTTTGCGCTTTCCGTAATGCTTTTATAGAAAAAATGGTCTGCAACGATAATATTGTCATCCACAAAGCGTACGTAACAAATAAGATATGCGTTTTTGTTACTGTCAGTAGCCTCACCAAGTTGCAGGCCGAGTTCCTTGCCTTACATATTTTCTATTAATTGTTAACTGAGATCGTTAGCTATGTGATGGATCCTTCGACTAATAGTGTTGTTAGATAAATGTACCTTAGAAATTAGTTTTCCCGCCGATTCTCCCACCATAATCAGCATGTCGAGAGCAGCTGGTAGAATAAGCTCTTCTGCGATAGTGTGAGGTTTTTTTGCATTTCGCCACCCTGTATGCCACCTTGAATGATGCTAACAGTGCGTTGCTATGTACTGAGGCTTGTTGAGTGAACACGTTTCTTTGTTTTTGTAAATTTTGCAACTTCCTATTAAAAAAAGTCATGTGATTTTTCAACCATAGCAGGGGGAATGGTCTCAAGATGTCGCATCAGTTTACTTGGGAGCATACTTTATGACGACAGAATCCTTAAACAGAGCACACACTGTGGCCTTTCTTCATTGTTTACTTCTATTGAAGTAATGCCAAAGTCGAAATAGCTATCATCATATTATCACATGTAGAAGCTTGATCACTATCACTTGAACTACCGACTTGCTTATTTAATAAAAATCTGTCCATTTTGACGAAAACCCAAACAAAGCGACATAATCAAAACAAAGCAATCGACGTAATGCAACAACGTCTTTAGCTAGTTGGATGGGGGACGGGTTAAAGCGCGGGAGGAGGGGGGTATCGACGATTACCGAGCGTAAGTACCTATCGGCGAGTGAGCGACGCATGCAGCGCGCGCGATTTGAATTGTTTATTTTGTAGCCACGAATACCTAAATTTCGTTTTCAGGCAATGGTAAACAAGAGCGTCTCACGGCGCCTCTCTGTACTATCTACGGCGCACACTTTGGGAACCCCTGCTTTATCCAAAACAGTCTTAAGGAAAATATAAACTGCAGATTTTTATTTTACTGTTACATTGATCCGGTATAAGATTATATTTATTAATTTATACCCTGTACATTTAAAATCTGATTTAGAGGACATATTTTTTAGATTAATAATTGACCTATCCCTCAGGTGGTTTCCACCCTGTATATATTTTATAATCAGCAGTTTCCACGGCATAAAATTGACTCTCGTAAAACTATGCTTTGTTACAGTTATACATAATTAAAACTACATTCCTTTCCCTAACTTAAAAAAATGTAAAATAAACTGTATGGCTGACCATCTGCTTTCACATATTACATGGACGGGTACAATTTTCGTTTCCTTGTTTCTAATTTAAATTAAATAAAACACATGCAGACATCGTTCCGTCTAAATCTCATTCTAAGCATTATATATTAACGTTCCATAAATAATGTTCCCAAGAGATTTACGACTCCGACAAAGTGTAGACGTGAATTTTTTTATTTCAAAGACGTCATGAAGCTGAAGATAAGCCAAGAATGTGTCAAAAATGTAATATATGTTGTCATTCAGCCGTTATATAAAATGCAACTAGTTAGTTGCATTTTCTTAGAATGTATGTTATGTATGTATATGTGGAATATTTCGACGAATTACCAAACATAACTCACTTAGGAAGCAATTAGAATATTGCCAAATAATTTCGTACTGCCTATTATTCTACCTACTTTATATTATAGAATATGTAGAATAGGATAAAGAAACTAAAAGCTAAAATTAATGTTCTTCCTCAACGCCCATCGTACATCAGGAATTTTTGACTCAATTATAAAACGGTTTACGATAAGGTTAGTTACTCGATGCGGAACTAATGAAAGTGCAGCACTTTGCTCTGCCTACATAACTTGGTTGGGTGGTCTATAATATTTTCCTGTAGAGTTGGCTGCGACAATGTCATTCGTACAACATATACAACCTTTTCATCATTACTTACTATTCAAGCATGGTAAGTAATGTTGAGTCTGAATACCGCGAATGTGGACGTGCTCGTGATCTTGAATATGATCGGACTTAATCTTTTGTTGGCAGTGCAAGACAATCATCACTCAACACTTACCCAATTGGCTTCTGATTACAATAAGGCAATGTCTAAAGTATTGTACGTGACCAGCCAGATCACCAGATTTGACACCTTCTAGATTAGTTTTTGTGGGGATAATTAAAAATCAAAATGTACGTTACTAGGCCATAGAATTTAGAAGGTTTAAAAGCAAGAATTCGTCACGAAGTACATCGTATACCTCTTGAAGTTATTGACAATGTTAAAAAAGGATTTATTAATCGTCTTGGCAGCCAACGGTGCACAATTTATACATTTCATTTGGTAGTTCTTTTAAGTATTCATTGCCATTGAATTTAGTATTTTAAAATTGCTCAATCGTTTTATTCATTCCTTTTTTAATCTAACCTATACTCACGCTAGTGTACTGTAAACTGTAAACTAATTACTGTAGCGTATGTAAAAAAAATGTGTTCTTAGATTCCATAATAAAAAGACGGCTGCCATTAAAAAATATCAATGACGTCATACCTCATACACCATCACCCTGTATGTATTGATTACATTTTAAAAAATGAGCAACTAAAAATAAAACTTGACGCGTCCGAGAGATTTTCACAAAAGTTATTCCTTGAATTTTTAATTTTAATTTTTTTTTAATCTAAGGAAATATTTTTACAAAACCAAAATCTTATAATAGTCTGCATTAAATATCGTCCTTTGATTTATTATGTGAATCACCCGGTAAGATTTAAGTAAGTACACGTTACCTCAATATGCACGTGAATAAATATGTAAAACGAAATGCAGGTCCGGTAATTTATGATATAATAATATATCCGGATTATAAAACTCCGCCCTTTATAACGTATTTTAATTATGTGATATATTAAATTAATATATATTAATTAAATATAATAACACAAATATTAAGAGATGTAAAAAAATGCTGAATTTTTAGGCGATTTTCAACGGCCTGTAACTTGGAGAAAAATACTCGCAGAGCAATAAAAAAAAACAAATTGAAGCTCTAAGTTTATAGTCTTCAGATCTTGAGTTTACGATCAGCAGTTTTTGAGTAACCATAAGAAAACCACCAGAAAAAAAAGTCCAAAGTTTTGCCTGCTTTTCACAAGATCCACGGACTTCAATATATTTTTTTCAGTGGTTTCATCATAAAGCTTTTTTAAATAATTTTATCCTCTTTAATTTGAACGGTCCAAAAACCTTGTACTATGATTTTTCGCTTGAGTTATCGTCGTTCAAAGCAAAAAAGTCAGTTTTGACTTTGGTAGTTGGTAATTAATTGCTCGGGAAATAATTGCTCAGGAAATAATTTTTTCTTACAATAATTAAACATCTTTTGATAAAAAAACATGAATTATTGCTAAAAACCCATTTTCAACTTTAAAAAAAAATGAATAAGAAATGAAAAATTCATCCTTAAATTAATTTTTAGCAAAAGCGACAAATTTGACCATTTCGAACACAATGGAAAAAAAGCGCAGCGCTTTGAAATTTTCAGGGTTGAAAAGAAACAGTCAACATCCTTAGTCTATCCATTATTTGCAATGTTATGCTAAGTTAAGCGAATATCCTTAAATACGCAATTTTTATCCCCTTTTCAATCGACATTCTCGCACAGAATTCTTTTTATCAAAAACAAATAAGTACGACGTATAAAGAATACTTTACAATTTTTAAAACCCTACTTAAATTTTCTGTACGATCATTATTTTCCGTAATTAATTATCTAAGTCAAAACTGACTTTTTTCTTTGAACGACGATAACTCATCGTACAAGGCTTTTAGACCGCTCAAATTAAAGAGGATAAAATTTTCTAAAAAAATTTTATGATGAAATCACTGAAAAACATTTATTGAAGTTCTTGAACCTATACTTACCATGGAGGCAAGCAAAAATTTAGATTTTTTTCAGTGGTTTTTGTGATTACTCAGAAACTGAATTCAAGATCTGAAAACTAGAAACATGGATCTTCAATTTGCTCTGCAACTATTTTACTCCAAACCCTTCGAAAATCATCTAAAAATTTAGAATTTTTTTACATCTCTTAACTTTTTGTACCTAGTACAGTGCAATCTCGATAATGTGAACATAAAAATCCCGCAGGCCGTTCACGATATCGAGAGTGTTCATAATAAAGAGGGCGTTGATAGCAAATTAAAAGTCTGTAGTATGCAGTATATGTACTTTATTTTAAAAAATGAAGAAATGACATATGCTCGCTCATACATATTTCATAAAATTTTAATGTAAATAAAAAAATTACTCATTTATTTTTCTGAAAAAAAGTAGTTATTTTTGTTTGTTTTCTTTTTTGTGTTATTTTTGCTATTACGGCTCTTTCGTGGATTCATTTGAAGGTGATTATATTACTAATAGGGATTGCATTTTGTTTGGACCATTCTATAACAGTATATCATGCCCTTATAGCTGTAGCATGCGTTATTGTGATGATTGGTGGTTCATTTTCTTCATTCTCACTAACCTCTAATTCTATCGTATGTCCTTCATTTACATATTCATTCCACCTTTCCATATCTGAAGCTTCGTACGCACCCTATAGTCAATTTAATTATTATTATAACCATAGTTTATTTTATAAATTATGGTTATAATAAAAATTAAACTTACGGGCGCTACTTCTTCTAGCAGCGAAATTGTATTCCTTATGACACTATCAATACTATCAGAATTTTCTTTTTCGATTTCATTCCTCCATCTGTCTCGCAAAATATTTAGAAGTACATCATCATCTGCATTGTCCATCCTCATCTTATTAGCTATATCAGCTGTAGTAATTACATTATTCCAGCATTTCTTAATGGTTTCTGGTGTAATTTTTCCCAAGCGACAAACAAATGAAGAATCGCATCTCTTAATGTAATTTTTTTGAGTGCAGTTCCTATTGATGCCTCACTTGCAGCGACGCCGACGCAACTTAGAAAGCCTTATTCTAAGTTCATGATCATTTTAAGGTAAAATGCATTACATCAGCTACAATTAGACATTTACGTTCAAAAATTAAGGTCAAATTAATGCATTCCCCTGATAAATCGGAAGGCAATTTTTTCCACATCCTTACTGTATTGATAAGATTTTTAATTTGAAATGAATATCTTCAGATATGTACCTACATACCTGCACATCAGTGTTTCACTGAAAATAACGACAAACCGGATTTTCAATATCGACACAGGCCTGTTTAGTTTTCTCATTACTGGTCCATATGTGCGCCAGGGGAAATGACAGGTTTATATCGTCGCTGTAGCGAATTCACTTGAATCGAATTCCAGGACGCATCCAATATTAATGGCTCATCGGGTTTATTATCTGATTAGAAACGCTGTTGCATATTCGGTAATTATTCAAATTTAACTGGATGTAATTGTAATTAGGATTAATTATGCTTTTCGTCGCCGTTAATTGGAACTAGATTTGCCGAAATCCAAAGCCGTTTTGCGTAAATACAGAATAATGTTGATATTGAGAAAATATGTTGTAGGTACGTTTTTATGATGGCCAGTAGTTTTTGAAACAACGAGCTCTTCTAGTAACTTCTGTAATGTAAATGTTGGCATGGATAATCTCGTCAGCTTTATCGATACGTTGCTAATCAAATACAATTACACTAGACACACAAGTTAAGGGGGCACGTCAGTTTTGTCAGCTCAAAAAATCATTTTTTTTTATTCACTTATTTTCAAAGGTTAATGACTTGAGAATATATTCCCAAAGCCGCTTAACGGAATTCGAAAAAATGGCGTAGTTATCGTTAATACAATTTAAATTGATTCCTAAACTTTTTTAAACGCGTTCTTCTCGAAAGCATGTTTTTCAGGGCGGTTCCTAAGATATCTCAATACGGAATAATTCGATTTTCCTTTTTTTTTATTTTAAAGCTTATCAACTTCTGCGTCGTTTGACATGGGTTTTTCTGACATCTCAATTTTTACATTTTTTTGTCTCGCCAGAAAGTGAAATTTTTTGAAATAAGACGCAATGTCAATTTTGAGTGTTTGCCATTTTGCTACAAATTCGAAATTAAAAAAATTCCCATGTCAAACGATGCGCATTCTCATACACTTTAAAACGCCGTATCAATTTTTGGTTTCAGATGAACCGCACGTTGTCAATCCGATTGATCCGATCGAGAACGGCATAATTCACGAAATTAGGGGAAGGGGTAATTTTAGCTAAATAAACATTTTTCTTTTAAGATCAATGTGTAAAATTGTTTGCACAATAAACCGTATGTTCTTATCGTATCTTAGATTCTGAGATAAAAATTCTTAAAATTCATTGAAAAAACGGCGCTGAAAACTGGCATGCCCCTTTAAGGGATGTAAAAAAATCCTGAATTTTAGGTGATTTTCAAAGGGCTGTAACTTGGAGAAAAATAGTCGTAGAACAATTAAAAAACAATCAAATTGAAGCTCCAAGTTTCTAGTTTTCAGATTTTGAGTTACAAATTTTTTCGTCAGCAGTTTTTCGGTAATAATAAGAAAACCATCGGGAAAAAAATCCAA
The DNA here is from genome assembly GCA_037954035.1 of Rosalia funebris. Classification (NCBI taxonomy): domain Eukaryota; kingdom Metazoa; phylum Arthropoda; class Insecta; order Coleoptera; family Cerambycidae; genus Rosalia; species Rosalia funebris. The sequence goes on from JAZFAV010000022.1 coordinate 15,895,234, forward strand.
ATTTGTGCTTGCCTCTCAGAAGGTCCATGGGTTTCAATAAACTTTTTCCAGTAATTTCATCATAAAGCTTTCTTAGATAATTTTATCCTCTTTAATTTGAGCGGCCTTGTACGATGATTCTCCGCTGTTATCGTCGTTCAAGGCAAAAATACAGCTGATCATTCTCCAAATCCCTCTTTGCCGAACGCTTCCTCGAAGGACCCACATATAAAAATCGCAGGGTGAAAGTTCAGGACTGTAGGCAGGGTGATCGAAGGTAGTCCAATGTATTTGAGTTAATTTGTGGGTGATTTGACCTGCAGTGTGCGATCTTGCATTGTCCTGCAAGAACATAATGTTTCGGATGGGCTGATGGCGCCTTGTCGACCGATATGCAGCTCGAATCTGATCAAGAAAGTCACAGAGAAAGTTAATCAGTAAAACTCCTGGAGAGTCTCAAGAAAACCTACACCATCACCTTCCCAGCAGACAAGCGAGTTTTTACTTTTGCTGGTCCTGCCTCCGCCTTCCATCTCCACTACATATTCATACCTTCTTTGCTTTTAGTTGCCAAAATATTTATATTTGAACTACTCTCATGACAACATATATTTTTTTAAATCTTAATTTGAATTACTACTTATCCCTGATGCATATTTAAATCTGGATAATTTTCTATCGAGTTTTTAATAGTATAATGGTCACCTTTGCTCAATAATTTTTGTATGATTTTTTGAGTTCAATAAGCTTTATAAAAAGGCACAGATAAATTTCTAGTTCTTTTCTGAACGAAATCGACGAATAAGGAATTATTGCATATGTATGTAAGCATATACATATGTATACGAGTACTTGCTTCTTGACGTAACCCCACAAAAAATCCAAACGTGTAATGTCATAACCAATTCTGATTTAGGTGGTCACTCCATTTTGTTGAAACCAAACAGTTTAATTTGGTACTATCGGATCTACTGAATTTCGATATGTAGAAAGAGGAAGAACCTCATCGATGATAAGATTTAAATATTTTTCAGCTGTCAGATTTGCATTGGTCCGTTTTTCTACACAAGCAATTTCACGTGAGCAAAAAAATTAAATGTAACAGCACAAATAAATAATTAATCCCGCAGTTTGGTTCTAACTAATACTTAATTGTAATTATATTAAAAACAATACACACTTCTAAGAAAAACTATTATCGTCTATCGACTAATCAATCATCTAATGATGTGATGTTTACCGCAATGAGTTATTTGCAAATAAACCTGGCAATAGAAAATTAAGTAAGTGTAGTTAAAAATAAGTTGTAAAATGATGAAATTTTGGCAAAAAGATTAAAAACTACAGCTCTAGAAGCTTTGCTAGCGTTACTTACCGTACATTTTTAACCGAAACATTACATGTCAACAAAATTTCTCTATCTATAGCTACACGAAATCTCTTTATCATATTTAAAAGAATGTATTTATGATTGTTATAAATCCTGCTGAACTAGTCATATGTAGTCGGTACACTCTCGTGACTACTACATCGTCATCTACCAGATTTGGTGACTGGAGCATTGCTGGAATTCTTGGAACATTTATTATACTCCCCTTAACAATAACTGATATTTTAATGTATCAATATATTTATCCTTCAATAGAAATGTTATCGTCAGCAGTATATGTCGTTTCTTATTCGATTCCCAATAATTTCTTATTCGATTTCAATCGAATGTAACATTCTTTAAACGATGGTTGAAATAGAATAGTTGGTGTTATAATGAGAACTGTTGAACTAGGTAGTAGAAAAGGTTAACGTAAGTAGGTAGAAGAAAATATACTATCACATTAGCACAAAAAACAACATCTTGCTGAAGAATATATCATTGCTATCGAAATATGAATATAATATGGGTTTCACACAATCAAATGTAGAATTTAGTTCAAATAAACAGTACAACTTTTACATCAAACACTTCTGGCAATGTCATTTATGAAAATAACAAGTAGAAGAGGACCCAAAATCGAACCTCGAGGGATACCGAATATTTTGTCATAGTAAAATTATGAAAGGAGAAAGGTGGGGAAAGGGAGGACCTCTTTTACTCCCACATATGTACATGGTTGAAGTAGAAGAGGTAGATATATGAGCGGAACAAATGATTGGAGTGATGATTTAGAGGGGGTGTGGACGTAGCTAAGGATTGGGAGATGTAATGACGAAGGTGCGAGCGTGATTAAGCGTTGGTGGAGACAAGCGGATTAATCGTCATCATGAGGTTATCACTGGTTGGACGCTAACTTCCAGCTTCTCCTATCTTGTGCTAACCTACGCATTTCGCTAATTGTGCTACAACCTACATCCCTTACTATTTGCGAGCAGTAGTCTAATCTAGGCCGACCTCTGCCTTTCTTCACTCTTATTTCTGCCTCCAAAATATCGCGGACTATTCCCCCATGTCTCAGCAAGTGGCCTACCATTCTATCTCTTCTCTTTATGTTTTTCCACATACTTCTTTTCTCGCCGACTTTATCTAATACTTCTTTTGTTTCTAACTCTATCAGTCCACGGTATTTTCATCATTCTTCGGTAACACCACATCTCAAAAGCTTCTAACTTTTTTCTACTTGCTTCCCCTACCGTCCAGGTTTCGTAACCGTATAGTGCCGTGCTCCATACATACGTTTTCAAAAATTTCTTCCTTGTTTCCAAGTTTATTACTCCCGAGCATAAAAGTGCTTTCTTTTTGTTAAAAGCTACTCTACCCTGCTTCTTCCATCCCAATTTATTTTACTTCCTAAATAAGTGACGTCTGTAACTTCCTCCAATCTTTCATTATTAATTTGTACTTTTGTTTTTGCTCTGCTCTCGCGCCCTCTGCACACTGACACTTTAGGTTTGTTTTTATTCAGCTTCATTCCGTATTCCTCTGTTAACACTGCCTCCATTTCGTTCAACGCTGATTCTAATTCCTCCTTACTAGATGCTAATACTGCTATATCATCCGCGAATCTCAGCATTTTTAGTTTCTGTCCCTGTACTTTAATCCCGAAATCCACTCTTTTACCACATTAATCGCCTCTTCGATGTACAGATTAAAAATTAGTGCTGATAGCGTACATCCTTGTCTTACTCCTTTCCTAATACCTACTTCCCTTTTTTCCTCTTCTACTTCTATAACAGCAGTTTGCTCTTTGTATGGATTGTGTACTTCTCTCCTATCTCTATACTTCATTCCCGCGCTCTTTAGTATCTCGAACATTTTTTCCCATCTTACATTATCAAAAGCTTTTTCTAAATCTACAAATCCTATATAAGCGTTCTTTCCTTTTTCTATTGTTTTCTCTAACATTATTCTTAGCGCCAGAATAGCTTCGCGAGTTCCCCTATTTCGCCTAAACCCGAATTGGTCTTCTCCTAGTATTTCCTCCGCTCTATTTTCCATTCTCTTCTGCACTATTCTGGTTAAGATTTTTGACGCGTGGAATGTTAGGCTAATCGTTCTTTAACGATTAAGCGGATTAAATCACTGAAAAAATTTATTGAAGTCCATGGACCTTTTGAAAGGCAAGCAATAATTTGGAAAAGAAATCCCCAATAGTTTTCTTATCATTACTCAAAAACTGCTGATGATAAAATTTTTTTAACTCAAAATCTGAAAACTAGGAGCTTCAATTTGTTTTTTTTTTTTAAATTACTCTGCGACTATTTCTCTCTCTAAGTTTTGAAAATCACCTAAAAATTTAAAAAAGTTTTTACATCCCTTAATTTTTGTACCTAATGTATGTAAAAGATTATGAATTAATATATCTTATTTTATCATTGTATTCCATATGGTTACTTTTAGTAACCATTTTCTTTATGAAACTGTGTAATTCATTCTGCTTTTGATTTATGGGGCCTTCTGATAACTGAAGGGATTAAAAATACGTATGAGTGCTGTCCAATTCTAGCTTTCTGTAGCAACCTCGCACCACATATCGCTTTGTGATTGAAGTCCACAGCAGCTATGCAGCTGAAAAGGGTCCGTGTCGAAAACAAAAGCACGAGCAGGGCGATCCATCACGAAAAATAAAACGGCTCTATTTAAGACGAAGGTTATGTCTCTGGCGATGTTTTCCCGAAACTGTCAGCGAAAAAATTAATCCATCTTACACGTCCGCGCTGGAATACACCTCGTTAAAAGTGTTATAGATCGTGGGCGTACGCAAAGGCTCGTTGGGTATAGTGCTGATGCGAAATATCAAGCCAATTGGTGGTTCGCAGGTTTACTGAAAAATGAAACAGGCTCGCCTGCGTTTTTTTGTAATAAATTTGTGGGTATAGATAGACAATGAAAATTAATCAAAGGACGTTCATGCTAGCTCCAAGTGAAAAAATTGGGGCAGCTTCGACATTTGCTTTATATTGTCAATGATCCGGTGACATTATGTCTCAAAAGTACGGAATGAAATTCATATTTTTTATCTGTTTTCATCTAGTGTATTTCCCATAAGAACTCCGGCCGACACGATAACTTCTTGTCGCGATTTTCTCTTTATTTGTAAGCGTCCATGTAGCGTATTTGAGATCTGTCTGATAAGAGTGATAAGTTATGTAGACAGATTCAAGGGAAGTAACCGTACAAACAGCACTACGGACATCTATCTGTCAAATGGCAAAGTAACTCTGGCATCGCAGAGGGCATCATAGACTTATGTGAAGAGGTACAATAGTTCATAACATAATCAATAAATTTGAAGAGACGGGTTCTGCTATTGATAAGGCAACACCAATACGCCCTCGACCTGGTTGATCAGATGAAAATATTGCCTCGGTGAGAGAAAATGTACAGGGGTATCCAAACACGTCACAACAATTCGACGTCGTGCACACAATAGGCAATTTGCATGATTTTTAATTATGTTGTCAAAACATTCTATAGGTCATTAAATCCATACAGCGTTAAATTTACCACTTTTTGTGCAATAATAGACACAAAATAAATAAATGAAATTTGAAATTATTATCGGCGCGCGTAAACACAAGAAATGCAAATGGCGGTCGCGTGACGTCACTGTATATTATTTTGTTGAGAGATAGATGGGCGTTTAGTGTAATTTCGTTAAATATTCCTTTTTCGGTGTGCGAATCTATTTACTATTATTAATATTGAACAATTGTGTGTAGACTATGGCCCCCAGTTTGTCGCTCAGGTACTGGTTCTCCTCTGGCAGCTGAAAATATGAGGTAGAATGCCTTTTTTAAAACTTAACCCCTGTACATTTGCAGCCAGTTTCTATTGCCAGTAATTTTCCATGTCTTCCTCCAACTGTAAAAAAGATTCAAATGTACATCTTATTTAAGTATCTATATCTAATGACCTCCAAAACAAATAAATTAGGTACTCATAATAAAATGATCCTCGCAACAATATAGCGGCGTCGAACTTGATTGCTTTATATTTTTCTTTTCGTCCCTTTTCATTGCTACGCACCATTTCTTCCGCATTCTTTCCTCTTTGGTAACCGAGAAGAACAATTTTTGGGGCGTTGATACCGTAGTACACATTGGCACTATGCAATACTTATAAAATTTGTGTTTTATCGACTCCGTACCGTTAGGCACTTTATAAAACGCACTTGTTACATATTTTACACACTGTTAGCACTAAACCAAATCAAAACAGTGACGATTGGGATACGTCTCCATACAGTGACGTGGACCAATCAGACTAGCGTTTTCGAAAACGTGACTTTGTTTACATAAATGAGTGAATTAATTCTATGGATTATTCAAAAACTACAGATTTACATGAAAAATCACTATAATATTCTTTTTAAGTACTTATTATATGGCAGAAAAAATATATTATCAGGCGTATAGAAGGGTCATGCAAATTGCCTATTGAATCTGTCACGAACCACCACGCATCGGATTTTAAAGACAGATCTGAATCTGTCAGTATAATGGTCGAGGCTGTCATATGAGCGATATTTTTTTTATTGATAGTTGTAGCGTCCCCATATTATGTTGAAGAATAAAAAACCTCAGTTTGTCAAATATTATTATGTTCATTCACTTTTCCCCTTCTTTGAGAAGCAACGGAATAAAACGTGCACTTTTGTTAAGTGTTTCACAGTGCGTTAAAGAAGTATGTTATTGGGAATAAACCAGGCTTAGGCGACGTAAACACGTTCAAATGGAAACCTCATTTGGAAGAAATTTTACATTGTGACCTGAAAAAAGTAATATATCTCTTTTGGATATTGGTACCTTTTGGTTGATGAATATACGGTCGACTTCAATTAGTCCGAGGTGGTTTCCTTTCCCGTGTTAGTCGTTTGTTACTGATAGACATTTTCTCAACAACTTTTTTGCCTCTTTATAGTTGTTTACCAGTTTTAGTAAGTCATCGACAACTCAATTCATAGGAAAAACTTATTTATTTAATATTGTTGATCCAGAGAGAAATCCTGTTTCCCGATCTAACGTTTCGAGGTTGGTTTACTAAAAGAAACTAAGAGATACAAATGTTCTAAAACTAGGAGTCCCAAATCAAAAATTAAACAATTTTTCTTTATTTATTTATTAACAGCAATCAGATAATACAATCTATAGACTATTTTGTTATTTAAGGAACTTGAAGGTTGTTCCTCTTGTCTTGACATGACGAGGTTCCTCCAATGAGAAATACCTCTAGAGTCTTATTCCAGGTCTGATGGCCAGCATCTTTTGAGTCTTCTGCTGTGGTGTTTATGCACAAGTGGTAGTAATAGGGGGTTGGTATGTGTTTTTAGTCCCTGGTGGTGTTGCTTCTTGATGTATTTATTCTTAGACTGTTGGTATGCAATGGTCATCGAGTATCGTTTGATTTAGTTCACTTGACATATCTATTGTTTATTTTTTAAATTAAGACATTCCTTATACTTCGACAATTCAGGACTAATCGACAATTCAGGACTAATTAATTATAAGTACAGTAAAGTACAACAAACGTAAATTAAATGTTATTATTTGAAAAAAATTATGGAACAATGTTGTAATGAAATTAACAAAAAAGAAATCAAGATAATATTACAAATTAAATGATTAATGTGTCACGTTTAATCGGATCACCCTGTATATTGAAATAAAATAAATAATTTTTCTTGCCGTCACTTAATGAACTTACTTTTGTACTATTAAAAAAAATGTGCTAACACATTTGCCTGTACCTATGTAATTCATTTTTCCATATGGTATAACAGTTACGAGATATCAAATAAAAATATCGATAATTGTCCTCCCTGTATTGAGAACAGTAGTAACTACTCGTAATTGTTATGATGAAATAATTTAAATGAATTTGCCAATTTCAAGTAAATGTAGCAAATTACACTCGGTGAAAAAAATGTTGAGAAAATGCTTACGTAGAATACTCAATAATTAATTTTATTGTCTAATTTATTATCATTAGGTTTTATTTGCATTCTCAAGGTTTCTATTTAATTTTACAGCTGTTTCATAAAAACCGTTGTGTTCGTGTTGTGCATAATAGAATTTAGAATCGCGGTCTGCTAAAAACCAAATTAATGAGTAAAAAACTTTGAAATTGTGTTGTATACAATCTGAAATTATAATTATTTTTAATACGCGAAAGAAAGTTCAGAATGTTTCCTTTTTTGTCATTATGCCTACAGCTTTTAAAAAGACCTATTAAATACGCCTATGCTGTTCCTATAAAGTAATAAAATACTTGGCTGGTATAATTTCCTTTACTTATTTTCGTAATCGATAAGTAATTCCTTTTTTCCGTCAGTTTTGCTTATCATTGAATTTAATAAAAATAGTTCGTGATTAATTTATGATAATTTTTATATATATATATATATATATATATATATATATATATATATATATATATATATATATATATATATCTCAAACGAGTACTTATCAGTATTAATACGTTTATGTTAGCAAATAACACGGGATTAGTACTAATAAGAAATAAATTGGTAAGACTCTTACACAATTTTTCACAATTTTTTTAATCTTATAATAAACCGATTCTTATTATACCAAGCATTAGTATACAAACAATGATGAAAATACCATGGACTGATAGGGTTAGAAACGAAGAAGTATTGGAGAAAGTCGACGAGAAAAGAAGTATGTGGAAAAACTTAAAGAAGAGAAGAGATAGAATGGTAGGCCACTTGCTGAGACATGGGGGAATAGTCCGCGATATTTTGGAGGCAGAAATAGGAGTGAAGAAAGGCAGAGGTAGGCCTAGATTAGACTACTGCTCGCAAATAGTAAGGGATGTAGGTTGTAGCACAATTAGCGAAATGCGTAGGTTAGCACAAGATAGGAGAAGCTGGAGGTTAGCGTCCAACCAGTCTTAGGACTGATGACCTAATGATGATGATAGTATACAAAGTAAATATTATTTTCCAAGTATACACTTTGACTAAAGATTCTTTCTTCAAGAGATTTTTATAGAGATCGTATATAAGGTGTCAAATAGAGACTACTGTAGTTTCATTGACAATGAATGAGGCACTTATTGAATATAGTGTTTTTTTTTTATTTCAGAAGTCATTTAATCGCATTTTTTTTAAACATTTCTTTTATATATTTCTGGATGTGCGATTTATATACAGGGTTTCTCACGGTAGCCGTTCGTTAGAAGTTTTCGTGGTTAGAAAAAACTTAGAATTTTAAAATTCTGGACTTTTTTCTAACCACAAAAACTTCTAACGAACGGCTACCGTGAGAAACCTTGTATACATCGGCACGAGAATGCCTGTGGTAGAGATGTTTCAAAGCCTTATGAGCTTTGACCTTCATATGCGCAGAAACATAATTACGACCGGTGCCTGTTTCCACAATAGACTTGCATAGTAGAATAATGGGGATAGCCCCGCCTTTCGCGAATTTCACGGCTCATAAGGTTTTGAAACATCTCTACCTATGTATATACATAATAAGACACTAATCTTTGCTTAAATTACTGCAAAAATGAAAATATCTAGGACCCTAAATATTTGACCAGAGAAATTGAGTAGTATATGTGTTCCCCTATATACAGTATGTCCCTAGAGTTTGGAATAAAGTTAATCAAATAATAATAAACAGTTTTTGGAGAAAGTCCTCTACTTCTAGTCCTTGAAAACATCGATTTTTAAACGGCTACAAGAGATCCATTCGAAAGTACTACGAAAAGAGAATTCTTGCACTAAATTGGCGAGAGAATTTTGGGACCACATTTTCTCGAGGCAAATGTGAACAGGGATGTACGAGGTCTGTTCAAACAGTAATGGGAATTTTGTAATTTCGTGAGTTGTATTCGATTCGCGAGATTTTTTCGTTGTTGTGTTGGTAAACATGCCTGAAAAGTATCTGTACATTGTTAACCATATCGGCTGTTTATTCTGTTGTCAGCTGTCGAAAGGGTTACATGGGCTTTGGTACGATCGGCGATTATTTATTTGTTTAAAAAATGGATCAGAGAATTTGCATTAAATTTTGCTATATGAATGGAATAAAGTGCAGCAATGTTTTAGAAATGTTAAATATTGCTTTTGATGAGTCTGCTATGAGTAAGACAGGGGTTTGCGAGTGGCATAAGCGTTTCCAAGAAAGTCGTTAAGACGACGAGCGCCCCGGACGCCCCAGCACATCAACAACATATGAAAACGTGGAAAAAGTTAAAGAAATGATTATGAACTATCACCGAATCACAGTCGGAGAAGTCGCTGATGACGTTGGCATAACAATTGGTTGATGCCATGACATTTTTTCGGATGTTTTGGGTATGAAACGTGTGGCAACAAAATTTGTTTCAAAATTGTTACATTTCGAACAAAAACAGCGGCGAATGGAAGTTCAGGAGTCAACAACGATGTAAAACTACTGAAACGTGTCATAATAGGTGACGAAACATGGGTTTACGGATATGACGTCGAAACTAAGGCTCAATCGTCTCAGTGGAGGTATTCTGGATAGCCAAGACCGAAAAAAGCTCGACAAGTGCGGTTGAATGTGAAGGTTATACTCATTGTGTTCTTATATTTTACCGGCATAGTGCGCCATGAGTTCTTAACACAAGGTTAAACGATCAATAAGGAGTACTACCTACAAGTTCAACGCCTTCTGCGTGAAGCAACTCGAAAAAAACGCCCAGATTTGTAGCGAAACAATTCATGGCTTTTGCACCACGATGCATGCGTGTTTGTGAATTTTTGGCCAAACACAACACTATAATGATGCCCCAGCCTCCATCGTCGCCAGATATGGCGCCGTGTGACTTTTTCTGTTTCCAAAAATAAAGAAAATCCTAAGGGGCCGTCGTCTTGCAAGCATAGAAGAGATTAAAAGCACATCGCTGAGAGAGCTAAACACTATCCCAAAGATCGAGTTCCAGAAGTGTTTCGGGGATTGTAAGAAGCGCTGGCGTAAGTGTATAATATCTAATGGGGACTATTTTGAAGAGGATAATATTGATGTAGACGAATCAATAAAATTCTTTCCGAAAAACGAAATTCCCCTTATTTTTTGAACACACCTCGTATATTTATTTTTACAAATCAAATTATTGCCAGCTCTAATCGTTCCGTCTCCACACGATGATTAACTTGATTTGGTACGTGAATCTATGTGGTTCCAACAAGATGATGCTCCTGCACATTATGAGGGAAATAGTAGTTTTTAAAGAAAACGTTTCCAATCAGATGGGATAGGCAGACAACAAGCAGTAAAGATATCACGACATAACTCCTTTAAATTTTGAATTATGGGATTACTTAGAATGTAGGATTTACGTAGTTTGGCCACTAAACATAAACTGGACTGAAGGTCAGGATGAAGGAGCCTACATGTGAAATTCTGTCTGGTTCCTTTGTAAATGTTGTCCAGAGTCAAATAGGTTGTTGTTAAGTTCAAAATAGTGGTCACTTTGAACAACTGCTGTAACTATTTGATTTTGTTCAGTTTCGCTGTTTGTAACATTGAAATTAGAGATATGGATTTTGTTGAATATTCATGTTATTTATTGATCAAATTATTTTTTTTTTTTGTTGGATTGGACACAGGTAATGTTTTAAAACGTACATAATTTGTACATTTTACACAATTGAAATTGTGTTCAGTGATAAGGGATTAGTCGATAACTGTGCCGTAATTTATCATAGACAATATTATAAAAAAAGTGCTAAGTAAATTGGTCTAACATTTTTGTTCATAAGCTTGAGAGGTAACACAAAAATTGTTACACCCGTGTCTACCCAAGATACAATCTGTTATAATTATTTGATGAAGCAATCATTGTGCCGTTTCCCCAAGCTCATTAAAGAGTTCAGGGGCATAAAAGAATAAACAGTAGATTCAAATACACGACGGTCCACCATTTGGCCCACTTTGGTACTTTCAAATATTGTATGTATGTGCCATTTGCTTAAATACTCTCTATTAATATGTATCACTAAGAAATAACGGCATACTGAACCATAACAGACAATTACAATCACCATTCGTGCGTATAATACAGAAGATCGCACTGGTAAACTCCACATGAAACAGATGTTCATTTATGTATTTGTAGATGATTCGATTATGTTTTGATCAATAGAATTACTGTTGGGTAATATTTATGGTTCAATACTATGATAATTCTATGAACTAGATCAGTCGCATAGAGTAAAATATAAGATTTCCATTTTATTTGACTAAAATAATAACAGCGACTCTATTGTTTATATCAATAATAAGGTCGAGTACTCCACATCTCTAATTCATTTGTTTATTGTTTTTAAAGACGTAGAGTTCCTCTCCATTGTATAGTTTACAAGAGACTGTATTAAAGGCAAAACCACTTCTGTTGCGATCAACAGAAAATTTAATTTGTATATTACATACAGAACCGGCTTTTACCGCATCATGTGCCGTATAGTACTACAAGAAAATGATTCGCTGGTCAACTTTGTCCATAAAAATTTCCTAAAGGGTAACAAACTGCGATGATAAACCTATAGTATTACATATTTGAAAAACATATTTTAAGTTAGAAAATTCTCATATGAACCTTTTTGAATTATGCGGAAATAGTGTTCCTACATTCGGATTACCACAAATTTTCGGCATATTTACATCACAGAAACTCGATAGAAGTATGATGTAAGTAAATACATTGCCACAACGAATAAGACAAGGAGTGGTCTAAACACGACGGTAAAGCTAAACTTACACCTACATCGATATCATGCAAATATCTCAAGCTCACGCAACGTCATTTCGGTTGCCACCGGGTTATCTGCGCTCGGTGGGTGGTTTTAGTAAGTTTAGAAAGCAGCGTGACGGGGGTGGCAGACACATCATAGTCTTATACTGTAAGTAGTGAAAGATCGAGGAATACTGAAGACTGAAGAGGATGGTTACTGAAGGGTGGAAAAATAAACATTGAGCCAATACTTTGTAGTATACGTTTTCAATATATTGTACAAGGTGGCTCGATAAGCCGTGTTCAAGTTTTAATTTAATTTCGTTTTTATTTCATTTCACTTAAACACCGATCCGATAGGACGTGCACTTTGACGAAGTTCTAGTGCAAACTAGAACGGGTGGGTCGGTTTGTCCCTGAAAGGAGGGCAGCAGCTCTTTTAGTAGTCATAGTGGCAAAGACCGTGGCATAGTAGAAATACATATACGAAACGGATGAGATGCCAGAGGATTATAAGAGGAACATTATCGTTACTATACCGAAAAAGAGAGGAGCCGACAAATGCGAGAACTTTAGAACGATTAGCCTAACTTCCCACGCGTCAAAAATCTTTACCAGAATAGTGCAGAAGGGGATGGAAAATAGAGCGGAAGAAATACTAGGAGAATACCAATTCGGGTTTAGACGAAATAGGGGAACTCGCGAAGCTATTCTGGCGCTAAGAGTAATGTTAGAGAAAATAATAGAAAAAGGAAAGAACGCTTATATAGGATTTGCAGATTTAGAAAAAGCTTTTGATAATGTAAGATGGGAAAAAAATGTTCGAGATGCTAAAGAGCGCGGGAATGAAGTATAGAGATAGGAGAGTCGTACACAATCTATACAAAGAGCAAACTGCTGTTATAGAAGTAGAAGGGGAAAGAAGGGAAGTAGGTATTAGAAAAGGAGTAAGACAAGGATGTACGCCTATCACCACTAATTTTTAATCTGTACATCGAAGAGGCGATTAATGTGGTAAAAGATAGAGTGGATTTCGGAATTAAAGTACAGGGACACAAACTAAAAATGCTGAGATTCGCAGATGATATAGCAGTATTAGCATCTAGTAAGGAGGAATTAGAGTCAGCGTTGAACGAAATGGAGGCAGTGTTGACAGAGGAATACGGAATGAGGGTGAATCAAAACAAAACTAAAGTGTGCAGAAGGCGCGAGAGCAGAGCAAAAACGAAAATACAAATTGATAATGAAAGATTGGTGGAAGTTAAACACTTCACTTATTTAGGAAGTAGAATAAATTGGGATGGAAGAAGCGATAAAGATATAAAACAAAGAATAGCGCAGGGTAGAGTAGCTTTTAACAAAAAGAAAGCACTTTTATGCTCGGGGGTAATAAACTTAGAAACAAGGAAGAGATTTTTGAAAACGTATGTATGGAGCACGGCACTATATGGTTGCGAAATCTGGACGGTAGGGGAACCAAGTAAGAAGAAATTAGAAGCTTTTGAGATGTGGTGTTACCGAAGAATATTAAAAATACCGTGGACTGATAGGGTTAGAAACGAAGAAGTATTAGATAAAGTCGGCGAGAAAAGAGTATGTGGAAAAACATAAAGAAGAGAAGAGATAGAATGGTAGGCCACTTGCTGAGACATAGGGGAATATAGCAGAAGCTGGAGGTTAGCGTCCAACCAGTCTTAGGACTGATGACCTCATGATGATGATCACTTAAACAATTTAACAGGCATACCTTTTAATCATTACGAGCCTAGGCTCATAATAGTTCGGTCAGGCATAATTTTACAACTAATATATTTAAATAAAAGTAATAACACTCTCAAAATTATTTTATTAAAAACAAATATTGGTAATAGAAACAAAGTATAAACTTTTTTAAACGATTAAATATTACTACATTATGATGTGTCAATGGCCAGTTTGTTAATAAAAAAAAACATTAATACTGACGGTTCAGAATAGTTCGTCTTAGCCCTAGTAGGCTAAACGTTAGTAGCGTTTTAAAACAAAAAATCACCAACCATAACAACAAACCGACGATCCAGTGCAACAGAAATTATGGCATAATAGAGGCAAGCTATTGGATAAAATATTTCTCTATCCACAAATAAACGCGCATTAAAGAAAATAGGATACGGATTCTACAAGATAAAGTTTCATTCTCTACATTGTACTTTTGAACTTTCCGGCTTCTCCTTCAGACAAAAGAAAATCCGTTATTAACTCAACGACAGAAAATCAATCGGTTACGGTGGGCCATAGATCATAGGCACTGGACTTTACAACAATGGCATCAAGTAATTTGGAGTGACGAATCCAAATTTGAAGTCTGTTTGGGTGATACCAGAAAATGTATGCTAAGAACCCCACAGGAAACTTATCACCCTGACTGTATGGTTAGGAAAGTGAATTTCCCTGCGTCTCTTATGATCCGGGGTGTATGAGTGGCATGGGTGTAGGAACATTGCATTTCGTAGATGGTACTGTAACAGCAGAAAAATATATACAAACTTTGACAGACAGTTTATTGCCGTCAATACCGATATGTCAAGGCACTGACGTGCAGTACATTTTCTAGTGCTGCGCGTCACACAGCAAAAAATGACAAAACTTCGTTTGCAGAAAATAAACACCCTGTTATGGAAAGACCCTCCAGCAGTCCAAACCTCTCGCCAATAAAAACATTGTGGCATAAAATGAAAAAACAGTTGAACATCCAGCTCGTTCAGTTGACGATCTATGCACCAAATTACAAGAAAATCGGAACAGCATGTTTCCTGAAGAGTGCGCTAAGCTGATAATACACGGCCTGCCAGACTTAAAGTTATTGTTAATGAAGGTGATGTAACACGGTTTTGATGAGGCGGTCGAACTATTCTGAACCGCGAATATTAATATTGTTTTATTAACAAACTTGTTACTGACACATCAAAACGTAGTAATATTTCATCGTATTTGAGATAAAAGTTTATACTTTGTTTCTGTTACCAATATTTTTCTTTAATAGAATAGTTTTGAGAGTGTTATTAGGTTATCACTTTTATTTAAATATATTAATTGCGAAAATATGCCTGACCGAACTATTATGAGCTGGGCTCGTACATAAGAGATTTGTTCAAAATTCTGCACGCTTTCTGAAATATGAGTAAAAGGATTAATATAAGCTAAGACGAACAGTTTGCACTTCATGACCACCTTTGACCAAGATTTTTTTATGTCTCCGTATTATTCATCATGCGCGATAAAAAGTATTTGATTTGCTTTATGGGACGGCTAATCAAACTCGCCAGTAATATCTCATATTAATAGCCCCTAATTAAACATGCAAACTCTCGACTATATATTCAAGATGAGGTCACAGATCACACACTTTATAATCGTATTCGTAGCTCGCCGTCGCCTAGAGTTTGTTTAATCATTGCAGATTATTAAATATTTGTTTGATTTATTTATACTCGGTATTAAAATCGTCGTTTATGTTTGATTTATTGGTTGGATCATACTTTTATGTGAGTAATATTCTAATTTTAGTTTACACATTTATTTTCGGACAAAAAAATGCATGGCTCTAAATAAGTATTTATCCCTGTTGTTTATGAAATGATTGATTACTCACACGGCGATAAAAAAAGTAATCCTATATATTCATATTGTCCAGAAGCTATGATTGCAATATACAGTGTATTCGAAAGGGATATAGACTTCATATAACTTAAGTTAAATAGCCTCGACCAAACTAACCGTACCTTAATCCAAAACTATTCGTTTAGGAGTTATAGTTTATTTCATCTCTATTTAACTCCCAAACGGCTCTTATTTCATACCGTGGCTTGTTTTTATAGCTAGGCTCAGGTAGATTGTCCCGTTCATCGGCAAGATAAGAGAGTTTTTTATTTAGCAAATAGCGATGAAATGAATAGTACAATACTTTAACGAAAAAAATAGTTTTAGATATATTTCGGTAATGTAATAACAACCATCTTATCATTTGGTGTACAATCGAAACAGAATGGAATGACATAGTTTCCATATGTTCTCTCGAAATATTATTATGTTATGTGGGTTTGGGCCTCATCAGCCACTGATCGCATAGGTAGTCCCTTGGCGATCCCCTCTTATACGGGTCATTACCCAAAAATGCTATCCCATAAAAGGAGCAATTTAGACACGTCTCCTACCTTAAGCCTCGTCTCCTGTAGGATAACAGGGGTCCCTAATATAATACACCTCTTCTCCTCCAGTGCGGGACAGGTGTAAAAAAGATGAATTGAGGTTTCCTCGTCTTCTTTACAGTATCTGCAGGTCGGGCTATCAGTCAGCCTCAGCTTGTGCTTATTTGCATTCAGGCTACTATGTTGTTCCGTAATGATTCCCACCAGAATCTTGTGAATGTGCCTGTTCAATTTAATGAATTCTTGGGCCCATTTCTCAATCTCTGAGTATTCGATGAAGAATTTGGTTATTCGACAACCCGTTATTCCTCTCCATCTTTTATTGTGCTGGTCTCTTGCTCAGCCATTGATGCAGTCTCTGATCAGTTTCAGACTTATTCCCACTGCAGGTTCTGGTCCATAGAGGTTTTCTCTGGTCCCTAGTCTGGCAAGGTCATCTGCAATTAGATTTCCCTTAATGCCATTATGCCCAGGTATCCATAAGAGTTCCACCGGTCCCTTCTTTGCCAAGTAGTTCAATGCTTCATAGCAATTATAGACCAGCTTCGACTTTGTCGTTGCTGAATTCAGGTCTGCCAACGCCGCTCTGCTATTCGAGCAGATACATACCTTCCCCTGGGTCCGATTTTGGTCGACCCCCAGAACACCGTATGTAATTCCAACTAGCTCGGACCCCCATTCCTAGCTATACACCCCCGCACCCACTCTTGGCTGCATCCGTGTACCAGATGTCTCCATTGAGCGGCAGTCCAGCTCGACCCTCCATCCAGTCGGTCTTACTGGTGAGGGTGATCTTATATTTCTTGTCAAACAGGAAGTGGACACCCGTACTGAAATAACCTGAATCTTCAGTAAGGGTTACAAATGCTAACAGGTAATCTTCTAAAAGGATTTGATGAGCAGTCGAATTAATTCTGTCGTTTACAAATGCCAGTTGGCTTTACCTTTTTTGAAAGCCGCCTATATCATAACAGAACCAGCTGTTCGGGGTTTTCTTGGCACAAGTATTACTCAAAGTTTTAGACAAAAAGGGAACGTCATTGACTTTTCGAACATAACACAAAAATATATTTTTATCTGTGTATGTTTTAAAAAATGCGGTGTACACTTTTTTGGCCAAGTTGGGGTTTTTAATTTTGTAAACAAAACATTCTATAATAAACAGTTGTTTTAATTTTTATTCTTTTGACTATTTTTGTTATTTGTTTAATAAGTTTAGCGTAATCAGTGCACTCAGGCTTTTTTAAAGTTCGATCTTTGCACGAGACAGCTACTTTAAAATATTCTGTGTGATAAAAAATATACACGTTAAAACAAAAACGCTTTTTTAGACCACCCCATAGACATAGACAGTCCTCAAGTGTGCCAATAATTGCATAAAAAATATGAAATTAATTAAAATACATATATTTGATATCCGTGTTGGGGTATATAAGTGTTTTTATTTTTCGATAAGATCAGTTGATAACGCAGATAAAATTTTTAGATACGATTGTTTTCCATATCGCTGGTTTAATAAATGTTTAACAAATACAGCTGGTTTAACGCTTTTATTGTTGTATCTATACCTTAACTACACCTTTTGTCGTCTGGAAAAATTTATAAACGCATACTAATATGTTTTTTCCGTTTCAGGTAATGATGGCAACGTCTTTGACCTAGAATAAAGCATTCACACTACCGTAAGTCGTATCTTTGTATGTAAATGTCTTAAATATATTTCATCAGGGAGAACCCTATATTTGTCAGTGCGAATAACATATTCGGTGTGAATAAAGTCACATTCGATGGATGACGCGATAAGAAGCACGTTGTTATACAGTGTGTTGATAAAGTTCGCACCATGTTCTTAGTAAATATTTTTTACGGAAACGAAAAAAGTTATTGATTGGCATAAAACATATATTTTCCTCAAGTTACTCAAGAAAAAAACGTTCTTTGATATTGAATTTATAACTTGGCAAGTTATATATCCAACTAAATTGTTGGTAGTGTAAAATAGAAGAACTAATATCAAAGAACGTAACAAATTTTCTTTTAAATCAATTGAAGACTATTCATATTGTAAGTTTCTATGGAACTTGCCACCCGTTCGGATCTCAACTATTTTATCAGCGAAGCCGACAAACCGAACGTCTTTTGTACCGAACTTGGCCCTCTTTTCACATTTACGTTTTTGGTGAGATATCATAATTTTTTAAAAGTTTTATCCTTTTGCACGCCTCAATGAGGGAGTGCTGCTTTATTATCGGTGAAATAAAAACATGGGATACACCCGTCTTAAATCATCTCTTAACGTTATAATTAGAGATGCATCAAGCCAAGTAACTTTATAAATTACTTGACTTGACTTGAAAACCAAGCTTTTCAAAAATTCACTACTTGACTTGACTTGATTTTTCATCGTTACCGCTTGACTTGATATCAAGTAATTTCAAGCTACTTTATATTACTTGATAACCAAATAACCATTCAATTATGTTCGAGACCGCACGATTTCCACATCATTAGAAAGTGGAGCCTACTGTACACTTCCGATGGTGATAATTGGTATAAATATGCTTCTGGATAAACTTGAAGAATGGGTTATAGAACTCGACAATAACCCAGATAGAGATGAAACTCATGAGAAAATAATATGTAGCATTCAAGTGGCAAGGGACAAAATTATTAAACATTACGAGAGAAATAACTGTGTTGTTTTAATCTTAGACCCCCGACATAATGTGGAACATTATCCAATACAAATTGGGGAAAGGACTTGCAGATGGATGCAGTCTAGCATTTTGAAGAAATTTTCAAAACAAAGTATTTTAGGTCCAATTCATTGCTCATATCATCTTCATCTTCAAAACCAGATGAAAATAGTGATTGCGGTGAATTTGACATCGCTCTACTAAGTTTATAGAAATCTCCTGTCAAGCCAAAAGATGAAATGGCTTGACGCTATGAAATAGATAAATATATGTCTGATTCACGAGCTGACAGTTGTGAAGATATTTTAGAATAGTGGAAAAGACACGAAAACGTTTTTCCAAACTTGACCATAATGGCCAAAGATTTTTTATCAACACCTGCATCTTCAGCTCCTGTTGAAAGACAGTTTTCCAGGGCTGCTCTAACTATTACAAAAAACCGTAACCGATTAGGCCATAACTCTATTAAAAGCCTAATGTGCCTTAGATCGTGGATGGCAAACGATGATATTAAAGACTTCTTTTAAATTTTGCTATTACTACTACGTTACTGAAGAAAAAGAGGGCATACATTGGAAAGTCATTTTATCGTTATCAGTTTTATTATTTTGTTTAATATTTTAGAATAATTTGTTATGTTATTAATATGCCCAATAAATAGTTTATTATTAGTATTTTTTACATTTATATTTATATATTTATTATATAGATTATAGTTTAAGATTTAGTTTTGGAAATAAAAGGCTTTATTGCAAGGTTTCCTTTATTATTATTTCTTGATAATATTAAATGACGAATGAAAAATCAAGTAGTCTTAAAAAAATCAAGTAGTTCTCAAGAACTACTTGATTTTTCAAGCACTTGAAATATAACTACTTGACTTGAACTTGACTTGATTTCAAGTCAAGTCAAGTCAAGTCAAGTCAAGTAGCTTGAAAGTCAAGTCAAGCCGTGCATCCCTAGTTATAATGCACTTATATAGTATAAAAAACACTGTTTTAAAGAGGACACTTCAATAAACAAACTGGATACTATTTTGAGTACTTTTTTCGAGATTCATTTTTTTATCTAAATAAATACATGATTTTCAACGTTTTTTTCTTGCATTTACGCTTCACAGTTTTTTTTTTTTTTCATTATGCATTTCTGTATTATTATTTTCTATTACGGTGGAAATGTTAGAGCGCATATCCCATTCATTGTCTAGAAACTAACTGCCACCAATAACTTTGTCGACACCGAATATCGATAATTTCTGATTTGTGGTGTCAGATTTTTTCCTTTGTATACATCTAATGATCTACCTTGATGCCAAATTTTAAGCTTCTATGTCACCTAGATGTGGTCTAGGTTTTTGATGAGTGAGTCAGTCAGCGAGAGTGATAAAAAAATTACATTTTTCAAACCTTAATAACTCTAGTACTATAATAGGTTTATTCATGAAATTTGGAATTTCTAGATATCCAAAGGGGCCTTATTATACATGCAATTGCAAGTGTGTAGATCTAATAGTTTTTGAGTAAGGGGGGGAGGGTCGAAAGTAGCTCGAAATGGTTCGTGTAATACACACTGCTGGTGCGTCGCCCTTTCTTTTCCGAACTTGGCTGACACACTGCCGTATGTCTTGATAGGGTATAAAAACAAAGAACCAAGATATGGTACCAACATTCTGGCAAATATTGTTAAGGCATCATTAAGTTTCTGATAACCATTCTAGCAACGCGACATTCCTTTGAGTTGACTACGTCTAATTATATTCCAGTAGCACATTTTTTATTTTAATCTACTTTTAATAGAATAAATTCCTGGCCACAATTAACACATGGAGGAATATTCTCCCATTTGACAAGAACGACTTGTTCGAGTTCCCTAAGAGTCATAGGGGTAGGTGTGTGGCCCCTAACTGATCATTTTAGTGCATCTCATAGATACTCCAGGGGTTCATACATGGGCTTGTTGGTGGCCAGTCCATCGTGGGAATATTCACAAATCGTAGGTAGTCCAGTACCTTTCTAACAACGTGGGGCTGAGCGTTATCCTGCATAAAAATGAAATTGGTCCCAATAAACGGGACAAATGGCATCACAATGGAAATGTGCATTAATGAATCTTCCCCGTATAGGAACCAAATTCGTACGACCATCTAAACAAATTCTTTCCCAAGATATTATTGATGCACAAAAAATGGGATCCTGTAAGGGTTTGCTATAGGCAGCAAACCACTCTTCTGGCCCCTGCTAGACTTGTAGACTTCCATCTGGTGAATTAAGACTTACTCTTGTTTCGTCTGCAAACAAAACTTGCTTCCAGTTGTCAATGGTCCTCCAGCAGTAACTCTATGTTCCCTGATGTGAAGTGGTGCAATAGCTGATCTTCTACTATCCCATCTTTCATTAAGCCTTTTGATCGATCGTCCAAAAATTGCTACATTTCGAGCTGCTGCTAGGGCTCTGCATCGCTATCGCTCATCTCTTGTATGTGTAGACTTCTTACGACCTTGTCCTGGGGATCTACAGTAACTTATAAGTTCATTAAAACGATTAACTGTTCGACTAATTGATGAATGTCTAACTCCTAACAAATTAGCCACATATCGCTAGGTACGTTCCTCGTTAACCAAAGTTATCGCTTTCACTGCTTCGCCTTCTCTTAAGTTGCATGGATAGTCCCTTGGCGATCCCCTCTTATCCGGGTCATTATCCAAAAATGCTATTCCATAAAAGGAGCAATTTAGGCACGTCCCCCGCCTTAAGCCTCGCCGCCTCTAGGATAACAGGAGTCCCTAATATAAGATACCTCTTCTCCTCCAGTGCGGGGCAGGTGTAAAGAAGATGAATCGAGGTTTCCTCGTCTTCTTTACAGTATCTGTAGGCCGGGCTGTCAGTCATCCTCAGCTTGTGCTTATATGCGTTCAGGCTACTATGGTGGCCTGTTATGATTCCCACCAGGGTTCTGGCTTTGTGCTTGTTCAATTTAATGAATTCTTGGACCCATTTCTCAATCTCTGAGTATTCGATGGAGAGTTTGGTTATTCGACAACCCATTACTCCTCTCCATCTTTTATTGTGCTGGTCTCTTGCCCAGCCATTTATGCGGTCTCTGATCAGATTCTAACTTATTCCCACTGCAGGTTCTGGTCCATAGAGGTTTTCCCTGGTCCCTAGTCTGGCAAGGTCATCTACAATTAGATTTCCCTTAATGCCATTATGCCCAGGTATCCATAAGAGTTCCACCGGTCCCTTCCCTGCCAAGTGGTTCAATGATTCAAAGCAATTATAGATCAGCTTCGACTTTGTCATTGCTGAATTCAGGGCTGCCAACGCCGCTCTACTATTCGAGCAGATACATACCTTCCCCTGGGTCCGATTTTGGTCGACCCCCAGAACACCGTATGTAATTCCAACTAGCTCGGCACCCCCATTCATAGCTATACACCCCCGCACCCGCTCTGTTCCCACTCTTGGGTGCATCCGTGTACCAGATGTCTCCATTGAGCGGCAGTCCAGCTCGACCCTCCATCCAGTCGGTCTTACTGGTGAGGGTGATCTTATATTTCTTGTCAAACAGGAAGTGGACACCCGTACTGTCAGAGGGCATCCATAGGAGTCCCTCCTCAGCTAGCTCTCTTAAGAGTCTATTCAGGTCCCTTACCTCCCTATTGATGTTTCCCACCCTGTGCATTGCCTTTGCGGCTTCCGCTTTCAGGGTAACATCAAGAGGTGGTATCCCCGTCAGTATCCCCATCGCCTCGATCAGTGCTGATCTTGGGTTATACTTATAAGAATCAATCCTCTTAGCTTTTTTAAGTCGGTTGGCTTCCAACTTTAAGCAGGCTCTCTCCCGCCAGACTCCAAGTGTATTGGATCAAGTTTTGCATTCACTCGATGACATTTAAAAAAAATCACTAGCGTAACTGAATTTATTGCCTTTTACAAATCACTTTAAAGAGCGCTTTAAATGTATTATTAACAAACAATTACAAAATGTTACTTTACATGTGTCAAAAAATTGCAGTTGTTTATCAATAGTGACAGAATATTCTAGGGCACCTACATCAAATGTTTAGTATTTAAAACTTCCGAAAATTATAACAAGTAATGAAAAGTTTTGCTGCACTGCAACATTTTTTTTAGCCTATATATGTGGAAGGGCGGTCCGGAGACCTTAATATTTCAGTAACCGTAATATATTTTAAGCTTTTTGGAACGTAACGTGTTGGCCTAATTAAAACTGACAGCGACACGAAACCTACAACACCACAAAAAGCGTTGAATTGGGCGGTAGTTGAAGTTTTCATCTAGTTAAAAGGTTGAACCTTGACCCTTTCACGACATTGCCGGTGATGAATTGCTTCTCGCGGTGCAACGCTGGAATTGATATATAGAGCCCTAGTACCGCGCCCGGATCGTCTTCATTTTATCCACCTAGGAAAATTCCCGTAGTTTATCAGGCGCTGTTAGCCGGAAGTTCAGCGGTATGCCGCAACCTTCTATATACAGCAATAAAGGCGTTACCCGATTTGAAATAGACGTTACATCAACTCAGTTATGATTATGAAAGAAAAACGGGAAGTTTGTATGCGAATCAGTTATCGGTAACTAATTTTAAAACAAAATTAACCTGCACAGTTAAGTTTTTAAAATGTAATTAATACATACAGGGTGATTCGTGTAGAACGTATAATATTTTTGTAATGGCAACCCCCTCTTTTGTTAGGGAATATGGAAGAGCATATTTTTTACATATGTTGTGGTAATAATTACACTATAGCGTGTATATAGGTTAGATAAAATAATTAAGAAGAACATTATTGAAATTTTAAAACACTAAATTGAATGGCAATGATTATTTAAAAAATCCGAACATGTCCAGATGTTCTGCGAATTTGGGCATGTTCGTGATTTTCCAAAATCTTGTCGACCCTCGTCATTACAAGACGATCAACTTAATGTTTTGTTGGCAGTGCAAGAAAATCATCACTCAACACTTAATCAATTGGCTTCTTATTTCAATATGGCAGTGTCTACGTTCACAAAATTCGGAAAAAAGCTTAGAACCATCCTTATAAAATATACCTTTATCTATGAGTTGCCTGAAGACGACTTTGATCGGCGTAATTAATTCTGCGAGCAACTGCAACAGTTATGCAATAATGATAATAATTTCGTACAAAACATTTTTCTACGAGGCTACCTTTGTTTTTAACTGACATGTCAATATGCATAACTGGCGTTATTGAGCGGCTACCTTTGTTTTTAACTGACATGTCAATATGCATAACTGGCGTTATTGAGCTACTGAGAATCTCCGGTGGATGATGGAGTATCATTTTCAAAACCTGCACAAGGTGAATGTGTGGTGCTGCATGGACAAGGGAAGAATTTTGAGTTCCTATTTCTTTATTACGTGAACGTAACTGGGACAAAATATTTGGATTTTCTTTGAGACCACCTTTTTCTCCAAAAGAGAAAACACATTTCCTGATGATGTTGTCTCGTGGAATGCTGACATCCATTGGCCTGCAAGATCATGTGATTTGATACCACTGGACTTTTTTATTTGGAGTTGTGTCAAAGGAAACGTGTACACCACTCAGCCAGCAACAATCAACGACCTCAAAGCAAACATTCAACGTCTTATTCGGAAAATAGAGAAAATAGTTTTATGTGCCTGTATTGTGGACAATTTTGCTGATGTTGTGCTTTGTATGAGTGATATTTTTTTCCACTTGTAGTCGTATCGTCTCCATTTTATGTTGAAGAATAAAAACCTCAGTTTGTCAAAAGCTCTTAGTTTTATTCACAAATCACATCTTATAGCGCCAAATGAGACACCCTTTATATCATAAACTTAAACATAATTTTCTGTTTCAGAAATGTCGATACATCTTGCATACCAATATTCGGACTTATCAAAAGTTATCGCACGTTCTTTGTGTGTTTACCGCGACCCGCCCGGCAATTATTTAAACCATAGTTATTGTTATTTGGGTCGATGCCTTGTGAAAATACACGCGCGCTCGTCAACAAAACACCTGGACCAATTCGCCATATCCTATTTACGGTTTCCGCATACATAAATTACAATAATATTAATTAATTCCGACTGTTTACCTCCGTCGATGTCGTCGACCGTAATTTCTGCCTTTCGGTTCGCCGAATGCGCTTTCGAGCAGCCGGAGCGTCACCTGTTCGATGTCCTTTGATGAAGGCACTCGAGAGCTCGGAGCACTTTTCAGGATTAAAGGACGTGCATAATAATGACGCGTCCTTGTTGAGGACGCAGAATGCCGATGCATACTCTATGGCGGAGAGGGAGGGGACGTAAAGGACGACAAGGTCGGTTGGGTTTTGTCTGCACGGATGCGCTTTTTTAACGTTTTTATGGGTCGGTAGAAATGTGTCGTGTAAAGGATATTCGCGAAAAGGCATAGAGATTTTTAATCAGTGAGGTACTATCTTAACTAGTAACGACATATACGAGGGTGGGGTGAAAAGTTTCCGGTCTGAGCCAGAGATCACCATCAGGTCTAATATTTGACTCGTATTCTACAGTACTATCCCTGACTAGCTTGTATAATAACTTTCAGGTCGATTGCTTTGTTAGTATATGTTTGGCAGCCTATTGAATAAGACGCCTCGCTTGCTTACGTGAAAATGGAAAAATTAGAGAAGCATGCGTTCATCAAATAAGCCTATTTGAGGGGCTTAAACTTCAAATCAAACAAGAAATGGATTCAACACTGAAGGACTCTTCTCCATCATATTCAACAGCCACTGGGTTTCTGAATTTAAGAGAGGTCGCATGAGCACTGATGGTGAACCACGCTCGGGACGCCCCGTTGAGGTTACAACTGCCGAAATGATTGAGAAAATTCATAAAAACTTAGTAGAGGACCGCAGATTGAAAGTGAGTGAGATTGCTGAGACTACTGGGATGTGAACTGTACGTGTACGCAAGATTTTACATCAACAATTGTGCATGGAGAGGTTCTATGTTAGGTGGGTCTATCTATCAAAAATTGCACCGGAAGACTTTTCGACCGACAATTTGCACAAGCGAAATGCCAGCGAATTTTTGTGTCGATTTATAACTGTTGATGAAACTTGAGTCCACCATTACACTCCTGAAAATAAACAACACTTAAAACAATGGACTGGAGCAGATAAACCAACTCCAAAGAACCATTAATAGTAAATATTACGCACAGTTATTAAATGAAAGAAAATTGGCAGAGAAAGGGATCTTGTTGCACCATGAAAATGCACCTGCTCATTCGTCAGTCATTACAATGGGTAAAATCACCTAATTAAAGTTTGGATTGTTCCCTCATCCAGCGTATGCACCAGATTTAGCCCCAGCGACTATCATTTGTTTCCTAACCTCAAAACATGGCTCGGAGGTGAAACCATTGTGAGCAACGAGAAAGTCATCAATGCTGTAAATGCGTATTTTGAAGGGCTCGACATATCCTTCTAAAAAAATGGTATCACTCCAATACGGCACCGTTATGAAAAATATATTAGACTTGCCATGGAGATTATGTTGAAAAATGAAATAACAAAAAAACATTTTTCTTCATCAGGTCGGAAACTTTTCACCCCACCCTCGTAAATACAGTCTTGAAAATTTTGCAAGTAGTTATACGTTCCTTCTAACCCAACCCATGTTACCCAACATGTAAAAATTGGCTGTGGTTCTAGAATACCAAGACACTGTGAAATTCCCCAAGGCGCGGGCGTTTGAGCAATTTTAGAAGAGCCGTTTTGGTTTGAACAATTAATGTGCTACATGGATTCACAATTCTTTTTCCCTAATAATAAGAATGCCACAAATGGAATTCTTCTATTTCGCATTGACATTGGGCTCATAGGCTATTCTAAAAATTTAACAAAATTTTTAATATCGTATAAACATTCTACTAACACTTTTTGAAATACCCTTGATGACAAAATAATTTTTGCATTTATTTTCTGTTATAAAATATTTTTATTTTAGGAAAAAGCCCTAGTAGAGCATTTACTACAAGTATAATCTGATACTAAGGGTCTGACTCATTAGTACAGGGTCTTTCAATAGGGATGCTCGAAATTTATTAGGTTGTAGCGGCTATATTATTAAAGCAACATCTGTCAAATTTGTTGTGAATTGTTCAGTAGTGTATTGTTCAGTAACCTGTGCAAGTCATCAAATTTTATTTTCAGAATTAGTGCTCCGTTCGAGAAACGTTCGATTTACGTTTAAAAATCGAGCGTCCTTATTAAAAAAACCCTTATTAAAATATGCGTATAGAGAACATTTTAATCGAAAATATTCCTGTACAGATTATCACCTTGAGAGAATCGCTAGTTACGTTCTGTTTTTTACAACTTGTCCGATTGCCAGTAAAACATTCCCCGACACATTTAGATTTACGTACGCATTACGCGAACTAGTTTATTTTTAAACGTAATATAACCGAAGCACCTGATCGTATAGTTTATTTTTTTTTCTTGCATCCATCGAACACTGTCAAAGTATAATTTCCATCGGAGCGGTGCATCGACGATTTGGAACTATTAATAGATCGCCCGCGTGTTTCTTTCGTATAATTAACCTCAAAACTTGGCATGGTAGCTACTGCCGAAACTGCTATGTATAGATAGATAAACCGTAACTTTCATTTTTAATGTGCAAGCGTATTAATAAAACTCCATGTAGTGCAATCACGTTCCTATATTAATCTATCTCAGTAGGAGGTGTTATTTTAAAAATTATCGATTTCCTATCTCCGATTACTTTTTAATGAAATATAAATGTCAACGATATATCCAACTTCGATCATAGGATTAAAATGCAATTTCTTTACGGTTTTGTTTATATTTGCGTTTTGTTTATATTTTTGGTTATATTGCGTATAAATACTGTGTATACCGGGTGTCAAAGAATGTCTTCCGTCAATATGGTCGTTGTTTAAAAATATGAACCAAAATCTGTATATAATAAAATTATGTACAAATATTAATACGAGCAGAAAATGAAGTCATTTATTTACAGTAAAAGCCAAAAGTGATTTGTTTCATTTCTTACTTGTTGTTAATTATAATAACCCTCTTTTTCCTGATAAAAGATGTTATAATAAAAGCGCAAGGTTTTCTGTAGCAAAGTATTGAAATATTTATTGATTTATGTATACCGTCAACTGGAGTTACTTTGTCCACTGGGGTAACATTACACCCATTTTTGAAAAAAGTTTGAGTGCCAAATATAATTACTTGAATGGCCGCTGGATTCGCAGCAAATAATCATGGCTACCAGTTGTGATTTTGACGGCAAGGGTTGCTCATGAGTTTTTCCATGTGGTGATAGTTTATCAGTGTGAAACTGTGAGCTGTGTAAGGGGACTCCAAGACAGATAATTGGAGTACCTAAGCAACTTTCATCAGAGCAGCCAATAACGAAAGCTGGTATGTTTTTTAAATTATTTATATTTGTGTCGCATATAATAACGATTAAAGTAATATGATAGGGGCATTCTTATACCTTCGTTTTCATGGGTTTGTTTTGATGGGCAATGTTACCCCATGATCTGTAGGCAAATTGGGGTTATCTTGCCCACCTCTCAATGAGCTGAGTATGGACGAATTATGAGATTTTTAAGTAGGTTACCACAGTGTCTTCAACCACATAGTTTTTATTCGTAGTGCACATTGTATAGTTAGGTAGTATGCCTCCCTGCCACCCTGTATCAGTATGCGGGGTGATTGGGGGGAGGTGTATAATACAGCACACGGTACACAACTGCTAAACTTACCTAAATTTTGATACATACCTAACTTTTAGTTCAGAATAATGCCACGAAAATACACACCGAAGTTGGGGCACTTCCAGTACAAGGATTACTCTCAACAGGATCTTGAAGACGCTCTGAATGCTGTTGCCAACGGAGAGGTGTCAGTAAGACAAGCTGCATCCAAGTTCAACATCCCAAGAAACACCATTGGTAAAAAAATCACAATAAAGAACACAAAGTCTGTTGGTCACCCAACTGCACTTTCTCCAGCTGAATAGTCTGAAATTCTTCACCAATTCCTTGTACGTGCAGACTGAAAGATGCCTTTAGGTGATTTGGAAGTGATATACTAATTGTGAGAGACTACTTGGTGAGATTTGGCCGGGGTGTTATGAATTTTAAAAGCGGTAACCTGCCAGGAGAAGATTGGTACAGCTCATTCATTCAATGCCACAGAGATGAGTTAACAGTCAGAAAATGTCAAAATATATCTCGAGAACGAGCCACTGTAGGGATTGATGAGTTTACAACTTACTTCGCTCATCTCGAACGTTCACTGCAAGACGTTCCACCACATAATATATTGAAACGACGAAATTAATCTCATGAAGTTTATTACTTCAAAGGTGGCAAAATAAATTTTGAATCAACTGTTCTCATTTCTGTTTTGGCTTATTTTACCCCCTACAAAGGTAATATTGCCCAGAAGAGACTTTGAAGGCAGTTTTCAGTAGAAAATCAAAGTTACCCCTCTTATGGGCGAAATTACCCCTCTTGTCCAGGTAAGTTTGCCCACCAGGTTCTTGATTTTTTACAGAAAGAGAAAGCAACGAAAATATATATTAACACAATGAGTCAATTCTGTATGGTCGTGGGATTGTTGGCGGAAACCTGAAACTTCAGAAAATCGCACAGAAAAAAGTCCATAGGTGTTAAATCGCAAGATCGTGGCGGCCAATTTTGGTCATCAAAACGGGAGATGACAGGAAAAGACTCGTGCAAGACCGTCAATGTTTCATGGGTGGTATGGCAAGTGGCACCGTCCCGCTGAAACCACATGTTTTCAAGAGCAACATCTTCCAATTGAGGCACAAAGAACTGGGTTATGATGTAACAATAACGTTCACCATTTACCGTTAATGCATTACCTCATTTTCAAAGAAAAATGGTCCAATGATGCCTTCAGACCATAATGCCATCAAACAGTGACATTGGGGATGCATTTGTATCTCACGAATCGTTCGTGAATGTTCTGAGCCCAAAATGCGACAATTTTGCCTATTAACAAAGCCATCAAGGTGAAAATGGGCCTTGTCGCTGAATATGGTTTTTTTTTCCACAAAATCGGCATTCACTTTTTATTGTTCAATGATCCAATGGTAAACTCTTCGCTGTGCATGGTCTGTTGGCAGAAGTTGTTGAGTCAATTGGACTTCCTAAGAATGGAGACGCAAATCTTTAGTTAGAATACGGCGAAGAGTGGCTGTTATGCTCAACTCTTGTGCACGATGACGAATCAAGGTCCCTGGACTTTCGGCCACAATCTCGCGAATTGCCATGATGTTTTGTTTTGAACGACCACTGCGAGCTCGTGTCGTGTGTTTCGCAGTAATAACTGAATCAGTACTTTCGAATTTTTCGATTATTGTTTTCACAGTTGATAAATTTAGAACATCGTTTCTACCGAATATTGGACGCATTTTACGAATCATAGCAACCAAACTTTCACAATTTTAATAGTAATGTTTAACAATAAAAACTCGTTGTATCATGTAACGCTCCATGTTTACTAACTCCTATCTGTCTTCTCTCGACCTGCCACAATTATTGACTTCTCGAATCATGGCAGCCAAAATGGCGTGCAATTTAATTCTTGCACTTTTATCGTAATACCCTTTAGTTTAACACTGACTTAGTTTTCCACAAAGCATCAAAACCCTATACACTACACTCGACGCGCGTTTTGTCAATAAAGTTAGTATCATCTGAAGATGATCAAAACTTTTTTATTAGATGATTAAAACTTTAATAAAATTAATAGTTGTAATCATCTCCAGATGATGCCAACTTTGTTGGCGAAACGCGCGTCGAATGTAGTGTATAGAGTTTTGGTGCTTTATGGAAGACTAAGTCAGCCTAATCTACTCCAGTACCCTTTGGTTTATTGTTTAGTTTGCTCATAATTGTGTTAATTCTCGAAGTACTTGAATTGATTATACCTTAGAATGGGATGGTTATACGGAAGAGTATTCATATGAATATCGTCACCATTGTTTCATTTTATTGTTGTAACTATGTATTATTATTACAGGTATGTAAATATGAAACCATAATTTGCCCATAGATGGCCTGGCTGCTAATGTAGTTGTTGCCCGAATATTGGATAATACTAGAATTACCCGGATAAAGTTAGAATCATCCAAATATAAAGTCGGTAATTCAGAGAGCGTACGTTGCTTTTCGGGCATAAACCGATTAATACTAGAATTTTCCAACGACGCTTGGACAAAACACTATAATCGTTCATTCGCGTTCCGGAGTTGACAAGATGACGACTGATTTAGATGTGGTACGTTCTTGTTTTAAAGAGCGATTTAACGAAATTGTCTGCGATTTAGTGTCGCGTAAAGACTCAAATTCTTGTTGCATGAATTCTGTCCAATATTGTGAGTTTTTGGAGTCAGTAAAAATAGCAAAACAAGCAAAATCTAAATCGGCATTACAGTATCGACGATTAAAAAGGTTTGATGTTTGTGTGGTTGGTGGTATTGAGAGACTCATTTCTCCAGTGGCTGATGGCGAAACAAATATAAGGTATTTTGTGAAAAACGAGGACATCTTTGACATACTGCACGAAATCCACTTGGCAATTGGACACGGAGGAAAACATCGCTTGCTTAAGGAAGTGAACAAGAAATATAAAAATATAACTCAGAAAGTTATGGTTTATTTAAAATTTTGTATTGCATGTCAGAAAAAACAGAAATCCATTAAGAAGGGAATGGTTGTGAAACTCATGGTATTTTCGTAATATTTCTTATTCTTATGTTAGAATAATTCTGCTTTTATATA
Organism: Rosalia funebris; assembly: GCA_037954035.1. Taxonomy (NCBI): domain Eukaryota; kingdom Metazoa; phylum Arthropoda; class Insecta; order Coleoptera; family Cerambycidae; genus Rosalia; species Rosalia funebris. The sequence continues at coordinate 15,927,106 of JAZFAV010000022.1, forward strand.
TTTCAGAAAAATAAATAAGTTTTCCTCAGAATAATTTTATTTTTATATTCTACTATTGGTATTCTGAGATTGGTCGCGTTTGTACTTTCAATTAGTATCCTCTACGTGGTTTAGCCATTCCTCCTTCGCTAAATCTGGAATTACCCGGATAAAGCAAGAAATCATTGAATCCTTCGCGTTTTATCCAGTCGGTTTGGATAACGCGAGATATCTGGTTAAAACTAGCTTTATCCAATTACGGGCTTTAGCCGTAACATAGTTACCGTCATACCGCGTCATTGGCGCCTTTTTATTGTTTTAACATTTGATAAAGGTTTTTATCTCACAACAATATAGGTTTCATACAACAACGTCGTTTTTAATAGCGTTGAATATGTCGAATTTTGTGTTTGGAAACTACGATTTGCAGACAGCATTGATTTTCTGTTACCATTTGAAGAGAACTGCTGCAGAATCTCATCGAATGCTTGTCGAAGCCTACGGTGAGCAAACTCTTGGTAAATCATAATGCCTTGGGTGTTTTAAAAAATTTAAAAGTAGAAACTTTGACGTGAGAACGTGGAAGACCGCCGAAAAGAACAAGAACTCGCGAATCAGTTAAATGTGACACGAGAAGCCGTCTCCATGTGTTTGAAAACCATGGTAAAGATCCAGAAGATGATAAAGTGGGTTCAACATGAACTGCAGGAAAGAAATGCTTATCCCATTTCGTTACAAAACGTTGGAAAACAACGAAACATAACCTGACAACATTGAGGTTATGTCTCACAAAATAACAATGGCACAGAATGTAAGCGATGGATTTTATCTTCGACTAGCTTTTTATTCCATTTACCATATTCGAGTTAAGGTCAGAATTTACTAACAGTTAAGGTTTGCACCCTATATTCTACCGGCACCGTAGTTTCTTTTAATTTCACTCGACAATAGGCGATACTTCGTATACAATAAACTTTGACCCGAATTTCCTAGTAAGCCGCCACATTATGTACGGGTAAAAAAAAAATGGGTCGCACTGAAACGAGGCGACGGACGAAATCGACAAGAACCACGACCAATTCGTCGTTAGAAAACCAATAAAGCGATCGTGAAATACTTTCTCGAGCCATTGGAGTCATTTAGATGACGCATTTGATATATCTTTTTTTCCCCGAGAATTATCGTTGCGCTCTGGCGATAATTGAAAGTCAATAATACGTCCAACAATGGCATTCTTCCGTTACGAATCACAGCGGCAAACAAGTAGAATGCGAATAGAAAAATTAATGGTTATGCAAAGTAGGTTATGCAGAGCAGTAGGCGATGGCTGGTTGCTCTACAAACGTTAATGTATTCGTGAACGTTTCATTTCAGGTTTTGCCACCGGTATTAGACATAAAGATATGTAAACAATTGTACCTGTGGACCGTCATCGGCGTGGTATTTTAAGAACACTGGAAGTTACAGTGAATTATTAAATTGTAAAAACTGTCGACGAGAATAACTAAGGCGGTGACAGTCGGCAGGATCAAATACAATAAAGACAGATGGCATTAAGATTCTACAGTATGAATCGCGTACAAAATGTTACTAATCTTTTGTCCATTGTTATTGTATTAAATATTTCATAGACCCGTAATAGAAATGAGTGAAATGGCGTTTGCAGATTGAATCGACCATCACTATAGCCCTAATGCTACAGCTACATACTAGTCTCATAGAAAAAAATTAGGCATATGTAAAATGCAAGCTTCTTCTTCTTCTTTTTCTTCTGCGCTTCACGTATTAGGCATTGTTGCCTGTTACGGTACCTTCCATCGCTTCCTCGGGCGGCCTACGCTTCTTCCTGTGCACCTGTAGTGTAGGGCTTTATTTGGTAGTCTTTCTGTGTGCATTCTAGTCAAATGTTCGTGCCATTTCGTGCGGTTTTCTTTTATTCTATCGTTTAAGTTAAATATCTGCAATTCTTCTCTAATATCTACATTTCTTATTCTGTCATTTCTTGTACAACCCTTCACTCTTCTCAGAAACTTCATTTCTTGTGCTTGTATTCTGTTTTCGTCTTTCTTTGTCGTTGTCCATGATTCACTTCCGTAAATGAGTGTTGGCACCGCTAGTGTCTTATAAAACTTCATCTGAGTTTCCTTCCTAGTTTTATTTTTAAAGTTTTTTGTAATTGTTCCGCATATGTTGGTGGACTTATTGATTTTTTGTTCGATGTCTTTACTATATTCATAGGTGATGTCACATCCTAGATATTTAAAATGTTTAATTTGTTCAATTGTTTTATTATTTATGACTATTTTACTTCTTACTGTTTCTGTTCCACAGAAAGCCATAACTTTTGTTTTTTCTGTCGATATTTTCATGTCGAATTCTTTACAGATTTGTTCGAGCTTGTATATACCTATTTGGAGGTCGTCTTCCTTTTGTCCTATAAGAGTTAGGTCGTCTGCATATAATATTGAATTGAACAGGTTGTTCTCGTCAAGTCTAATACCTAGATTGTGTTTCTTTTTCCATTGTTGGATTATCTCGTCGATATATATATTGAAAAGGGTTGGGGAGATACAGCAGCCCTGTCGTACACCTTTATTTATTTTAAAACTATTTGTTGTTTGATTACCTATGTTTATGATGATTTCTGTACATTCGTATAAACTTCTAATTGCATTTACTAGATGTTCAGGGTACCCTTTGTTTAACATAATAAACCATAGTTTTTCTCTGTTTTTTCTCTGTTTACATTATCGAATGCCTTCTCTAGGTCTATAAAGGCTAGGCGTGTTTCTCTGTTAAACTCTCGTCGTTTCTCGATAACTTGCTGTAAGGTAAATGTTCCGTGTATAGTTGAGCGTCCCTTTCTGAATCCTATCTGTTCTTCACCTATTAATTCTTCCATTATTGATCGAAGTCTGTTATTCAGAATTTTGGCGTAAATTTTATAAGCCGAATCTAGCAGACTTACTCCTCTATAATTGTTGCAATTGTTTTTGTCTCCTTTTTTAAACAGTGAAAGTACTTTTGATCTTCTCCAATCTTCTGGTATTTTCTTTCTTTTCCAGCACTCATTGAACAGGTGAAGAAGTCGTAGGTGTAGCAGTAGACCTCCGTATTTTCATAGCTCAGTGTTAATGTTGTCTAATCCCGTCGCTTTTCGATTTTTTGCAGTCTTTAACGCTTCCGTCAGTTCTTTCATTTCTATATCGTCTAGTCCTCTTGTGTCATTTACAGCTATTGGGGATTCCTCTGCATTCTCATCATACCATAGTTCTTTGTAGTGTTTTATCCATTCTTGTTCTTCTATATTGTTAATTTGCATATGGTCTCTTTCATGTTTGTTAAGTGTTTTCATCGCTCTATATGCTATATTCTGCCTTCCATGTATATCATTCTCTATTCTACTTATGTAACGGTCCCAATATTCTTGATGTGCACGTCTAGCCATTTGTTTTGCTACATTTCTTTTGTGTTTATATTCTTCGTAATTTTGGTCTGTGGGATTATTTATATATTTTTTGTATGCTTCCTGTTTTTCCTTAATTGATTCTTCTATTTCATCTGTCCAAATTCGCAAGCCTTTACGTTTTCTACACTTTCTTTTTTTTCCTAATACTTCGTCTGCTATAATTTTTACTGTTTCTTTCATATTTAGCCATTCTTCGTCTATGTTTTCTTTTATTTCTCGGTTTACTAATGCTTGGTTCAGTCTTCTTTGGTATAGATCTTTAATACTTTCTTGTTCTAGTAGATAGACTTTGTATACTTGTTCTTCTTTCTGTTTGTTAGTTGGTGTTTTGTGTCTTTTCCATTTTGTGTATGTGTCTATTATATATATTACCAGAAAGTGGTCCGAACCGATGTCTAGACCTCTGTAAACTCTTGTGTCTCTTATTTGTCCAGCTATTTTTTTGTTGACAATTATATAATCTATAATCGATCGATATCCTCGAGCTGTCCATGTATATTTGTGGATATCTTTTTTCCTGAAGAACGTATTGGTTATTTTTAATCCATTGTATGTAGCAAAATCTCTTAGTAATTTTCCATTACCGTTACATAAGTGTTCTCCGAAAGTGCCAACTGTTTTATCTATTGGAATATTTCCGATTCTGGCATTCAGGTCTCCCATGAGCATTAGCTGATCTGTTGCGTTATATTTATTAAGTACTGTCTGTAGTTGTTCATAGAATATTCTAGACTCGTCTGTTTTTCCTTCTTCCGGCGCATAGACTGCGACTATTGAAAATACAAGCTTTGTGGAAAAATCTAATACGAAAACCATCTATTCAACCATATACATAGATAGATTGTAGGTTCCAAACATGCCGATGGAGAGCAAGATAAACATGTTATGTGCACTAAATTCGCATAATCGGGTTTAAGCAAAGTATCAGATTTCCACATACAGTGAGCAACAGAAGTCATCATACACCCTGCAAATGTGTGGTTATTAACGTTATTTCTATTTTGTATGAAACAAGACGTAAAGAGTTATGTTACTTCATCGATATTTATAGTAATGAAGTGCACAAAATGAATAAAGGTTGTTTATATAGGCAACTAACTTGTCTTGTATGTATGTAAACGCGAAGATCTGCACGCAACAGAAGTTATCATGCACATGCGCTAAATCGCGGGGATTCACATACTAGCTGATGTTAATTTGTCGTTCGGTTCCGATCCGGGACAAATGTCGAATCCTACCTGTGGCGGGTTTTATTTTTTGAAACCTTATCTGATCGTGCAGAAACACGAGAAAGGGGTCGAGGATCGCTTCTGGGTATAATTCAATGCCTGGCGGGGCTTTAGCCCGAGGAGTAGTTGTTTCCTAGAGCGATTATGTAATAGCTTTGCTATTCGGGAACTACTTTGATAACCGCTTGGCGGTTTGGTGGTTCCTTTCTCGATTTCCGACTTATATGTTACTGAGCTGATCTTAACCTTAGTTGTAAATGGATGTCATTGTATAATAGCATATAACAAAGTAAAAGAGTAGTAAAAAATCATGAAAACAGCAAGAAAAGAATGAAGAAGATGCGTCTAAAACGTAATGGAAAGTCTGTGCGCCAAATCGCGAAAATTCTTGATAGAAATCATTCAACATTGGCGCAGATACTGCAGAGACACTCTGAGATGGGTTCGTTAGAAAATCTACAGCGCACAGGACGACCTTATACTTTAACTGAACGAGAACGCAGAAGAGTCTTAGTTGCAGTTCGAATGAATCCAATGATAAGTGCTCCGAAACTGGCATAATAAATATTGCAGGATTGTTGTAAATGTGTGCATGCACAAAATATTAGGAGGGTATTGTGGAACGACGGACTACGAGGCCGTGTTGCACGAAAAAAACCATTTATATCAGAGACGAATAAACTAAAAAGGTTAGAATTTGCAAATGAGTACAAAAATAAGTTTTCAAAAAATAAAACCCGCCACAGGTAGGATTCGACATTTGTCCCGGATCGGAACCGAACGACATACAACTGTTTCGAACTTATTAGTTCTCATCAGTGCCGTACACGGTACGCCAATTCAGGACAAATGCCGAATGAACTCTATGGGGTATACATCTATCGATTTCCATTTCCGACTTATATGTTACAAAAATAAGGACATTACATTCTGGGAAAAGGTTCTCTTTACGGATGAGAGCGAATTTAACATCTTTGGTAGCGATGGTGTACGAAAAGTTTGGAAAGGAAAACAAATAAGCTAAAATGCATAATTTGGTACCCACGGTCAAACATGGTGGAGGCAATGTCATGATTTGGGGTTCAATGTCGGCTAATGGGGCGGGGCCACTAGCTTTTATTGAGGGTAAAATGGACCATAAGTTGTATTTAGATATTTTAGAAGCAAATATACCGTCAGCAGTTTAAAAATTAAATCCTAAACATACTGCTCGTCTTGTCAAGCAGTGGCTTTTATATAATGTACCCAAACAGCTTCATTCACCGCCCCAATTCCCCGACTTGAACCCAATAGAACATTTATGGGAATATTTGGGCCGAAAAATTAAAGAACATCAGATATCTGGAAAAGAGTCCCTGAAAACAGCTATAGAAGAAGAATGGAATAGAAACTCACTTGAGATCATAAGAACACTAGTAACATCGATGTCAAGAAGGTTAACAGCTGTGTTTCAAGCACGCGGCGATCCCACGAAATATTAAATGAGGTTATTATTATTTGCAATAATGAGGTGTATGATTGCTTTTGTTGTATAATTTTCGCAACATTTTGAATTTCGTTATAGAACTGTTGTTTAAATTTAGTTTTTTTTTTTGTTCTGTTATTGTATTATTATGAATTATAAATTAGAGAACGCACGTGTATTAAAAGTGTGTTAAATTTCAGTGTTGCTACTTTATCTACTTTTATATTTGTGAGGTGTATGATGACTTTCGTTGCTTACTGTATATGCAGCTCCATATGTCACTAACATTAATATATTATTACTCGCAGTTACAGTAAACCTACTTCAATTGGGCTTACTATGCGCACTATCACCTATCCTACTTCTTTGTTTGTAAAATATATTTCGGCAAAACACAATCCATAAATCACAAAAAGATCAGACTATTTGTACTTTTTCTCGTAATATTTTACAGATGTATAACTGGTCTAGATGTCACAATGATAGTTATTGTGAAAATGCGGAACTATACCATGAGCACATTCGGGATACTAAAGTGTTGACTATCTGATCCATCATTATGATTTAAACAAAGTTAACACAGAACTTCCATATCTGTACTACACGCATTACAAGATTGGGCCCCATTGGTTAGCCTTGACTAAAACATCAAGCATAGCATGGCCACTGTTTAGTGGTGACTGCATTGTTTTTATAATAAAATTTGAATATTACACTGAGAGAACAACTTATTTATTGTTAATGAATTACATTTATGGCTGACGTAAATATATGATGAAGAAATAACTGCGTTAAGTTTTTATTAAACAAACAAGAACTACGAATATATTAGCAAACGATTATCAATGCAAATTTAATATTCGCATTTATTAGGTAAGAAACACATTTGTTATATGAAATAAATGTCATCATTGAAATAAAACTAATGGTTAATATTTAACATATCCAAGAGTGGTGCCTAAATAAAATTGTTTTCCGTAAAAACAAAATTGAATTTAGGATAAAACATTTAAGTAGATGTTAAATAAATAATAAATCAGAAGTGCATATATAAATATAACACCGGTCAACACGATTTTGTGCGTAGGTTCTTTTTATGTGTGACTGGTTCCATTTGGGTTAAAATGAATGAAAACCATTGGCATAATGAGCTAGATTTGTTTTTGCGGTCACTGAATTGTTTTTTCGATTTTGCAAACTTTTTTCTAAAAATGGGCGGTTGTAGTTGCTGTATTGTAAATTGCAATAATACCAGAAACAAATGCAAATTTTATCAATTTCCTACGGCGGCTTGAAAATTAGAACAATGCAAGAAAAGGATAGAAATGGACAAAAAGGGGTTTACTAAGAAGTTGCTTATCGATATTACTCCTCTAGGCTTGATTTCATTTAAGTCTAAAGTGGCAGGTGGAAGGAAAAGTGATTCACAGATGACTGTAGAATCTGGATTAATAAATGATTTGGAAAATGACAACATTATTTTGACGGACTGATGGTTTCCAGAACTGACACGAGTTTTGGATGAAGCTGGAGGCAAGTGAGAATAGTTATGCCACCTTTTCTATAGGACAAAAGTGAATTTTTTCAGAGAGGAAACCAAGAAACTTAAAAAAATAAACATTTGTTATGAATAGTCAATATTAATTCTTATAATTCTTTATAAACATTTCTTCTTATTTATTTATATTTATTCTTATTTATTTGGTATTACATACAATCTATATTAAGTTGCCTATATCTTTTCCAGTAAAACTTCGTGTTTTCATGTATCACATTGCTACCAGCAGCAGCATTTTCCAAATTTCACTGCATAATATTGGATGTTTTATGAAACCTTCATTCCTTTATTGAAAGAAAACGCTTTCTAAGGTCTTTGTCCACAGAAATTAAATTAAATGTAGTGCGATTTTACCTGCAATTTTAATATTACCAATTTAATCAGAATTTCTAACAAACACATGACAGCCTACAAAGTTGTAAACGCTACGCGGCGCTGATGTCCCGCATATAGCAAATAACATATTTACTATTCATTTCGTCGCTATTTGGCAAATACAAAACTCTTTTATCTTGCCGATAAATTTAACAGTCTACCTGAGCCTAGTCATAAAAACAAGCCACGGTATGTTTTGAGATTTATTATTTGGCAAATAGCGATGAAATAAACCATACGTTGTTGAACAAGTGAATATTAAATGAGCGCATGTTATCCGAAATAATCTTTTCTCTCAGTGTACATACGGTGTAATATATGGGTTACGTTTTGAAAACTGAGATGATATATATTAATAAAAAACAAATGACTCATTTCATTACAAAAATGTTACTCTTTGTTGGCTGTTTTATAATAAAAACTTGATCGATAAATAACGACGGCACTCTCATTTTTGTTTAATGTGTGTTAAATGGAAAGTTCAAGTGTACGGTCATCGAAAGATGGCGTCATCTCGTTGAATCATCGCCATTAGGTGTGTTTGTTAAATAGCGAGGTTAATGTTATTTTACTACAAGGTGAAACGTATAATTACAAAAGTAGAATAGATATTACCATTGTGTCTAGTCACTTTCCTTATTGTCTACGTCCAGTTTGTGCGTTCTGTAACGAAACTTCTATTGTTTTTCAACTTGCAACTACGAGTATGTACGTGTAGCCTTTGTTTTAAACGTACATTGTGAAATACTTTTTAAGATTTATCAATCGTTGTTCTAATTAATTGGTCACTCAGTTCTGAGTAATAGTCACTAATATGAATTCGCCTGATTTATTCCCGGTACGATCGTTGGAAAAGCAGCTGCTTCTTTGAATGCCCCCAATGTTAAAGTGGAGCATTCTGATATACAAGGTGGTCCTGACTAAATTGTACATACAATATGGTGATATCATTAGGTTTCACACAATATTCATAAGTCTGTGATTAAAAAATAGTTTTTCAAACTCAACCAGCGAAAATATTATATTAACCTTCCGTCGGATGCAGTATGAATCCAAACACATTCGGGCGCAATGCCTCACGCAACTTGTTTTATTTACGTTTAAAAATCGAGCCTCCGTATTGAAAGATTATATTAAAAAAGAAAATATATTAAAGTGTATTCTATTTCAAAGACGTTTTATTTTCTTTTGTTATACAATATGGACAATAAAAGGTGTAAAATTGAAATAAGGTTTACACCAGTCATGATGATTTTATTCGATTTCTATTATGAAAATTCACTGATACCAGCAAATGGTAACATTCTATTAAAGACTTACAATATTCATTTCACTAGGGGCGTAGCGTACATGGATGCGAGTGATACGTCGCATCCCTTAAAAAATTAGCAAATTTGTGTTATTTAAAAGTTCAATAGATTTATTTTAAACCGACCGCAAACATACATTATTTACTTTAAATGCTACCATCGACTTTTTTATTTCAAATCGGCCGTGAAGGCGCCCGAAATTATCGGACTCCCGCGTTACTTACTGCTGTGCTGAAATTCGAGGGTCCAGGTTACATCCAAGCTACGCGTTAGATGGGCGAAAAGGTCAGTGATCTTACGTAGTCAACAGTGGAACTCGAGTTGTCGTTATTTCTGGACTCAGTTATGCGATTATGTGAACGCATCTTGGCGACCGTCGCCATAACATAAGGAAGATTTAGATGCGCTGTTTCAGGTAATTGTGAAAAATGAAAATGAGGAATGGGATCGAGAAACCGTTATTTGTGCTATAGGCCTTTTAACTTTATTGCGCGAATTTGATTTTAATTTTTTCTTAGCAATGTTTTCTGCAATATTCCTACATTCCGAGAGTCCGTTTAAAACAGACAAAAATATCAGATATTAGTTACTGCAATAAAAAGATCGCTGATTTAAAATCACATTCAAAAAAAAAGAGAAACGAGTTTAGTAACATTTGGAACCGTATGGACAGATTTGTGTTAGAAAATCAACCACCAAGTAAGAGAATGCCTTTGGATTTAATTCCTGAAGAAGATAAGAAAAGCACTTACGCACGATTGTTTTATGAAATTTTGGACGTTATTACTTTGAACATTAGTGAATGGTTTAGTGAAATTTCTAAACTGAAATTCTTAAATCTAGATTCCACACAATTTACTTCATTCGTGAAACGTTTTCCCGACGAACTTTTTTCTTCTTTAGAAAATAGATATGGAACATTCGTTGACGCAAATAGTTTAAAAGGTAAACTTTCAGTGATTTATAGTGATCCCGATATGAAAGAGAGCACTGTATTTGAGCTTCGCCAATATATTATGTCCCTTGAATTATCTTCTGTTTTCCCGGAGTCATCAAAATTGTGTCGTTCAATTTTGACTATTCCTGCCACAAGCAGTTCCGCGGAAAGATCATTTTCATGTTTAAAGAGAATAAAGACTTTTCTGCGAAATTCTAAAAAGCGAGAAAGTCTGTCAGCTTTAACATTAATAAATATTGAAAGTGCCTTGTTAGAAGATATGAGATCGTTTCCAAAATTTGAAGAAACAGTGATGGAAACGTTTTCGCTGGACAAACAAAAACCGAAGAATTGATCTTCATTTTAAAAATTAATATATATACCTCGGCATAATCATTTTAGGTCAGTGTCTTTTTTATTTTTACCAATTTCATATGGCCTACCATACATCCGACTATACCTCTTCCCCTTATAATATTTTTATCACATCCCTAGATTCTTTTCTCACGCTACGTCCCTGCATTTCACACCAAACTGGTGCGTTTCTATATGTACCCCGTTTGGTGTATAGTTGGTGTCAACCTTTACACCACATTTCAAACTGTAAATCTACATTGTCCTAGGCTCTAGTTGTGCGTGTGCTTGAAATTGGTGTCATATTTTACACCACACTTCAGACAAAGTAAATTACGTTCTCCTGGACTCTAGGAAGAACCAACTCACAATATTAGATTCGTCTTTATAGATCACCAATATAGCTATAGATAGCTTCCAAGTGTTAGGCATATATAGGATATTTATAGGGGTGGTAGTAATTTTTTAATAAAATCTTTACTCAAATACGAAATCGCATATAATGTAGACAGTTGTCGGATACTACGAGTACTATTCGGGTTTTCTATTAGTAACAATAATTCCTCCAATTCAAGTTCTTCTGTCACTTTGGTATTTGGTCTCCTTTTCGTTACTTTGAATGTTCTATTCGTTTTCAAATTATTACAGGGATATTTGAAAATTTTGTAATAGTTTCATCTTATGCCAGTATTATATATTAAATTGTCTGCCCGTTTTCCAGGGGTTTAGAAATCGTGTCGACCATTCCACAGTTGGAAAATTGTTAACAAATAAAAATGTCACAGGTATAATACGTTTAATACAAGAGTTGCATGAAGTCTTGAAGTTTAGTTACATGAAGTTTTGTAAAAATATGTTACGTTAAGATTTGGCACTTTATGATTTTCGTATTAAAATCAGTTCTGGTTTTCCATATACTGTTTACGGATTCTCGCAATAGAATAAGTAATAACTGAGGTACAAGCAAAAAATCCACTTATGAAAAATGTAATGCACCAAATCAGTACTTTTTAGTAGTCGTAAAAAAATTTAAATGTAATTTTTGTGTTACGAAAACAAAAATCTGCCACGTGTCTACAAGGTATGTAAATATAAAACAGGAATTTTTTGTATAGAAAATACACGTTTATTGTATGAAAATGATAAAAAAATATTTTATTCGAAGTATTGCGCATTGCTAGCTATACATTTTTCCTATCTCTCTGGTAATTTGTGGATTCCATGCCAAAAAAATTCTTGCTCTTTTGAGGCAAACCAGTCATCGAGCCATTTTCGTACAGTTTCATAAGAAGTGAAGTAGTAATCGGAGGCAGCCAAGTCTGGTGAGTAAGCCCCATGTGAAAGTATTTCCCAACTAAATGCCTCAATCATTCTCTTGACCAGTTTTGCTGTGTGTGATGGAGCATTATCATGAAGCAAAATAACTTTATGTTACCTTTTTTAATATTCTGGTCGTTTTTCACGCAAAGCTTAATTCAAATCGATCATTCGTTGTCGGTAGCGTTCAGTATTAACGGTTTGGCCAGGTTTTAGCAGCTCATAATAGATCACACCCTTCTGATCCCACCAAACACAGAGCATTGTCTTCCGTCCATAACGATTTGGCCTTGCAGTCGATGTCGATGGTTCGCCTGGAGTTACCCATGATCTTTTACGCTTAGGACTCTCGAAATATATCCTGCTAAATGACGGTGCTTTATCTTTATATGATCAACATGTAACGGCGTTTTAAAGGAAAATGCAACAGAGGTTATTTTTAGTTAAAAGAAACTGTTACAATAGCATTCACCCGCGCGAAATATAACAGGCTATGACATATATAGATAATTTAGGCTCGCCTTACATGTGACGTCAATTATGTCGACTCAGACGTGAGATACCCTATTAATATCTACAAGCGAGAATCTGTATTTTATAAATGAAAAATTCTATATCAATTTTGTATATTTTTTCGTACCCGCACGATTAACGACGACAAATAGAAGGTGGAAGGGGATCACCCAGTGTATCAGCTCATGTATGTTTGATATTTGACAATAATGGGAATGGAAATTGAACAATGAAAGTTATAACCCTTGCCCCTTTTGTAAAAACGTGTTTTATAACGTGAAAAAAAAAACAAGCAAACCTTGATATTGCCTTGAGGAGAGGCAATGCTCTTTTACGTGAAACTGCGTCAACAAATAATACAGTAACAAATTTAAATTTAAACATGCTCGGGATATATTTTCTTGTCATTGTTGGGTGACGGTCGCAGTTGAGGTTCACAATTAAATCGACCTCGAAGTATCATTAATATACTTAGTGTTAAGACCGAATGTTTTGAACTTCATAAATCTGTCAAATAGTCAAAACAATGAAGTCATCATGTAGGTGGAAGGCGACCGTTGCCGGCACGAGCGAGTCGACATTAGAATATAAGCCCACTGACTGCGACTGTAAACTGTTCTCGTGATGTGTAATTGTAAATTAGTTATTTTTCATTAAAAACACATAATTAAAGAAAAGGTGCTTTAATATTAGGTTGAATTAAACGACATTTTGTCTTGAAACTGATTTATGTTTTAAAAATAGATTCCATGTCTATGCTTTATACGGTGCGTCTGGGACAAGAATCTGTATTTTAAATGGCTTCTACAGTTGATTGAAATCCATAAAGAAACTCTTGCATAATCAAAATCTACATTCTACAATTTTTTAAGGGTTTAATATACAGATTGTCAGCGTAAATTTTCCCCCGAAAACAATACATCGGGTAAAATCAAGTAGGTACATTTCACACATCCAAGACATGTATTTATAATGGCGCTTTTATAATATTGAATGATAAGAACAATAAATATTACAATATAACACTGATTATACTTATATACAATAACTTAGTTACATTAAATTATTAAGTAATAATTGGTCATCATCATCATCATGAGGTCATCAGTCCTAAGACTGGTTGAACGCTAACCTCCAGCTTCTCCTATCTTGTGCTAATCTACGCATTTCGCTAATTGTGCTACAACCCACATCCCTTACTATTTGCGAGCAGTAGTCTAATCTAGGCCTACCTCTGCCTTTCTTCACTCCTATTTCTGCCTCCAAAATATCGCGGACTATTCCCCCATGTCTCAGCAAGTGGCCTACCATTCTATCTCTTCTCATCTTTATGTTTTTCCACATACTTCTTTTTTCGCCGACTTTCTCTAATACTTCTTCGTTTCTAACCCTATCAGTCCACGGTATTTTCATCATTCTTCGGTAACACCACATCTCAAAAGCTTCTAATTTCTTCCTACTTGCTTCCCCTACCGTCCAGGTTTCGCAAGCGTATAGTGCCGTGCTCCATACATGAGTTTTCAAAAATATCTTCCTTGTTTCTAAGTTTTTTACCCCCGAGCATAGAAGTGCTTTCTTTTTGTTAAAAACTACTCGACCCTGCGCTATTCTTTGTTTTATATCTTTATCGCTTCTTCCATCCCAATTTATTTTACTTCCTAAATAAGTGAAGTATTTAACTTCCTCCAATCTTTCATTATTAATTTGTACTTTCGTTTTTGCCCTGCTCTCGCGCCCTCTGCACACTAACACTTTAGTTTTATTTTTATTCACCCTCATTCCGTATTCCTCTGTCAACACTGCCTCCATTTCGTTCAACGCTGGTAATAATTGGTCAATATTTAGAAATTGAACTTGACGTATGTCGCTCACAATCCATTTATATGAGGAAAACAAACTTTCTACTGTGGTAACCACGGCGCCGGCGTATTTAAAATATGTACATACATTGGGCTGTGCAAAGTTGCTCTTTTTTACCTAGGACATTGTTTCAGGTTGTTTATATCTCCAGTAGAAGAACATTGTTCGAAATCGGGTATTTTGTTTTGTTTTGTTAACAATTGTCGTGAAGACTGTTGACTCTGACTCGAATATTTTCCTTTCCTCGCTGTTATTTCAGTATTGCAAAATAAAAAGTCACAAACTGAAAGCCGAGCCGTTTGCGACACACTTAACTGAAGTATGGAATACTTCAGCTAAGTGTGTACTTCAAATTCGTACGAATTTGAAATCTTGGCAGATGAAGAAGCTGAAATATAGCAACTCCTAGAAGCCCCAGGACAATTAGAAGTCCCAACTAAACTCTACGTAAGTACTGAAGTTAAGCTAATAATAAACAAGAGGCTAGGATCTAAAAAAAGCATCAGGTTATGACTTGATAACGAGAAGAAAACTGAAAGAACTACCTGAAATTGGTATAATAAAGTTAGCGCAAATAATAATGATCCTAAAAACAGTAAAATCTGAAGAAAAAGCAACATCGTATAGATCTATTAGTCTACTTTCAATATTGTCAAAACTGTATGAAAATTTACTCTTAGAGAAACTGAAGCCTACTCTTAAACCCCTTATACCAGATCATCAGTTCGGATTCAGGCAAGAACACTGAACCATATAGCAAGTGCATAGCATGATATCTAAAATCAGACAAGAACTTAAAGACAAAAGCTACTGTACAACAGCATTTCTTGATATAGAACAAGCTTTCCACAAAGTTTTGACACGCAGGACTAGTGTATAAAATCTGAAAAGTGTTCCCTGATAATCCATGTAGCGTATTAAAATTAAAGTCATACTTGGAGAATAGGTACTTCCTAGTAAAAATTCAAGATGAACGAACCACGCTCTTACCGATCAAATCTGGTGTCCCACAAGGTAGTATACTGGGACCTGTACTGTTGTACTTGATTTATACAGCTGACCTTCCCATTAGTACTAATATCGCTACAGCCACGTTCGCGGGTAATACATCAATACTAGCGACACATAAAACACCGAGAATAGCCACGAGTATGCACGAAAACGACCTAAATGAAATTCAACTGTCGTTAAAAAAGTGGCGAATAAAATCTAATGAGAGAAAATCAGTATATGTGACTCTCGCCCTTAATAAAGACAATTGTCGTCCAATCATGCTGAACAATCAACCACTAACACAAAAGAAAGAAGCCACATATTTAGAAATACACTTACATCGAAGACTCACTTGGCGAAAGCATGGATTCATGAAGAGAAAGCAACTGGGACTAAAACTTAGCAAACTAACTAAATTGGCTCATTGGAAAAGAATCACAACTTACGCTGAGCAATAAACTCCTAATTTAGACAAATATTTTAAAACCTGTCTGATATTAATAAATATCAGGTGTTCCCAAGGTTCTATTCTGAGGCCACTTCTTTCGTCATGAATCAATATGTTTAATTTTATATGTATGCATGTACTATAATAAAAGTGTTTCCACAGATAAGTTGGAAGATTGCTTGATACTTCAGAAGGAACTAGAAGAGTTCCATTAACAGTATTCTGAGAACAACCTGTTTTAAAATTTAAAATAAATGTATTATACTAGGAGAAATAAAGTCCTTATTTATATTTAAAAAATTGACAATACAATTCCAAGCAGACCTAAATAATTTTGGGTCTTGACGTTCATATATTAAAGCACACAAATTCAACTGTTTCCTTCGCCATCTCTAGTGTAGATTTGATTATTATAAATTCTAAATAATTTAAAATCCAACAGTCTTCGATTACTACACGTTAACTTTGGTAGATCTAAATTAGAATAGGCTTCGGCTGTCTAAAACCCGATATACCATAAAAAGGTCAGACAAAGTAATATGCAGATAGTAATTATGTTACACTAATATTTAAAATGCAGGTCGGGGTATATCAAAGCTGTATAAAAATGTGTGGTGTCAAATGACACCACTTATAAATTGGGGTACCAAAAACATATTGCGTAACTGAAGCAAAACAGGGTATTATGAAATTATATAAAGTAAAGGCTGATAAATAAAAGAAATCTTTAAAACCCTCGAATCAAAAGCAGCTTAAGTGACGTAAAAATAAATCCATTAAATTCCTAGGTATTTTCTTAGATTTTAATAAGCTAGGTTAGCTTTCCCTAGGTATTTTAATAAGCTAAAGTTAATCACGTTAATAATAAAATTAATCACGTTCTGACAAAAAAACAAGTCATGATAGAAAGATACGTAAATGTAAAAATTCCAATTGCTTTAGCATACTTTTTAATTTAACAAACATTTTTTATAACATGTATATGTATCTAAAGGTGGGTACAGACGTTAACACGCACGTATTAGCAAAAATTAAAAATTCCCCACGAGATACAAGAAACATTTATTCCGCATTGCGCTTATTCGGCAGTTGTTCGCGGTGTTTAGAAATAGTACAGGGCAGGGCAGAACAACTTGCTTACCTAGAAATTCAATTTAAAAAAAGTAATGCAGATATATATTTAATTATTTGAACAGCATGCAGTACAATATTTGAATTTTATGTTTACACAGTTTTAAAGATGATCAAGCAGGTGGCGTCTATTATTCTCAATACATTGCGTTAATCGAACTCGGAAGTTTCGTTCATCTCTTTCCAGCATATCGACGGGTATGTTGGCCTGAAAAGATGGAAGTGGGCCTCATCACTGAAGAAAACAAGAGTGTCGTGACGCATACCAAGAAGCACCTCACATGAATTTTTTCGAGCAATAACGTGGATTAAGTTCCTTCACCACAACTGATTTGTAGGTAATCCCGAATAGCAAAGCTATTATATAATCGCTCTAGGAAACAATTACTCCTCGGGCTAAAGCCCCGCCAGGCATTGAATTACACCCAGAAGCGATCCTCGACCCCTTTCTCGTATTTCTGCACGATCAGATAAGGTTTCAAAAAATAAAACCCGCCACAGGTAGGATTCGACATTTGTCCCGGATCGGAACCGAACGACATACAGCTGTTTCGAACTTGTTAGTTCTCATCAGTGCCGTACACGGTACGCCGATTCAGGACAAATGCCGAATGAACTTTATGGCGTATACATCTTTATCGATACGATCTCTGTCAGTAACATATAAGTCGGAAATCGAGAAAGGAACCACCAAGCCGCCAAGCAGTTGTCAAAGTAGTTCCCGAATAGCAAAGCTATTACATAATTGCTCTAGGAAACAACTACTCCTCGGGCTAAAGCCCCGCCAGGCATTGAATTATACCCAGAAGTGATCCTCCACCCCTTTCTCGTGTTTCTGCACGATCAGATAAGGTTTCAAAAAATAAAATGATTTGTAGAGATGAAATTTTAGTTCTTCATGAAGGATTTGCCTCACAGAACGAGCAGACAACCCAACAGCAGCTGCATGTTTGCGGACAGAGTCTAGGTTTTTTTTCTTCAGATCACCAGTTTCCCTGACGTTGTTTACCCATGAAACAATCGACTGCCGGCCAAGAACACGACCACGAGGCGCAATATTGAAGCATGGAATGCACGTTGCGTGGCGATGATTGAGCGACCGTTAAAAAATAATGCCTCGATAGCCAACGCGCGCTCCACCTTCGTCCACGCCATGATGCTAACTAAACCAAGCGCAGCTACAACTTTACGCCCCACCCTATCGAATGTGCCTACCCCCGCCCTCCTGGGAATAACCATCGCTTCAGGGCGCCAAATTTAAATAAGCAGGTTGCTCTGCCCCACCTTGTAGTATCCATATGGAAAACTATTCAGAATAATCACGTCCTCACTTTGGTGGATTGACAACGATTGGCTTGTTCCCAGTCTAGTGACTGCATAAGCCGAGGCTGTTGGGCTGTACCCAACTTAAAGCTCGATACAGACTCGAACATGAACGCAAATATGGCAAACCAAAAATTACGAAAAGGAATGGTTCCAAAATGGAACCTTGGAGAACACCTGATATTTGCTTATTGAGAACCGAAGGAGAAGAGACCGAAAGTGTTTAATTTAATTAAAATGAAGTGATCTAACTTTACAAAAGCGTTAGGAAATTCCATTTAAATGACATACACTTGATTTCTGTGGTCCAAATTTTCTGATATAAATTGTGTAGTAGAATGTGAATTTGCATATGTAACCGACACAGTTGCTTACATAAGAACGCAAAAAATAGATACGACTGTAAACTCAGCTTAACTGCAACTCATTCACGTGCGTGCTCAAGTCTGTAACCACCTTAACATGTACATGGTGGTTATGTGATAATTACCCTCATCATCACCTGTTCAACATAAAAGATAAATAATAAAATATACATATATTGAAAACAGATAATATTTACTGGAATATAGCTCAAAATAATTTTAGGTAAATAGGTTTTGTTTAGTAAAAATATATAAAGACGAAACGCCCTGTATATAGTATGATTAGACTTATAATTTTTCAAACGTTTCAATAATGCTTTTGTCATAAAATTTCGATTTCAATCAAATCGTTTATACGTAATCAAGGACACTTGACATTTTTATAAACTCTTTTCTGTCTAAAAACACTTAATGCGGAAAAATACTAACACTTCAAAGTAATTTCCTATTGTTTATAGTCACGCTTTGAATACAATTTTCACACCTTTTTTTATTAGGATAATTGATTACAGAAATGCGTGCTTTTTTCTCTAAATTTCGCGAACGAAGTTTTATCGAATAGTATTTGGGTAAAATAAACCGCATTGTTTGAGTTTCCTTTCTTTATCAACTGAAAGAAACGCGATATACATACGTCTCATAATACTAGTATAGTTATCTTATAACTGAAATTTGAATAATAGTTATTAAATTTCATACAGAAAATAATATTTAGTCTACTTTTCACTTACTAATAAATTGTTACTTCACAAAGCGATCGGTGAGAGATTTGACAATAGAGAAAAGAATAGTGAAGTTAAACCTTTAAATGTAAGCCTTTTAAATTATCATTTCTGCTAATAAAATTTTAAACGACTTTTTCTGTATACATATTTTTATATATTCAGTGCTTTTCAATCGTACTTTTTTTTGTCTTATTTTTAATAATTTTCGGCAAAAGTAATTATGACACATAAGAAACTGTCACAACCGAACTGATATAATCTGCTATAGAGAGAACGATTAAACATTCAATAATGTGCATTTAAATATCATTTAGTTAGTAACTTACAACTCGGGAATCGAGAAACAAGTGTAATCGAGAAGAAATGTAAGTTACAGACATAGATCTTATCGATTTAGATGAAAACTCCACGGATTTGTTTCGGCATTTGTCCTGGATCGGTGTACCGTGTACGGCACTGATGAGAACTAATAAATTCGAAACAGCTGTCTGTCGTTCGGATTCCATCCGGGGCAAATGTCGAATCCTACCCGTGGCGGAATCCCTTTTTCAAAAAAAAAATCATTTAGTTAGATTGTAAACTCATATATGTATTTATCCTTTTCTAGTACATCTAGCGTCAACAGTAAGAAACGAGCGGTTGCGAATTCTAACGAGGATGAACAAGAGACAAACCTATTTTGGAGTAATAGATCGTGATATTTAAAAATACTGCTATCAAACATTATCGCGCGTACTATTGATTTCATCTCTATTTTCCAAATAAAAAACTCTTATCTTGCCGATAAACGGAGCAGTCTACCTGAGCCTAGCTATAAAAACAAGCCACGGTATGAGATAAGAGCCGTTTGGGATTTTTTATTTGGAAAATAGCGATGAAATAAACTATAAAAGATGAACAATATCCGTAGCATCTTGAGGCGGCTTCGCATTTGCCTGCCAAACTAATCAAATACAGGACGTTAATGCCTTGTGCTGTTCCTTGCGCAATTAATATTCATAATGCAGTTCCGGAGGGCAAGTTTCATCTTTCTAATTGTTTCTATTTTATTGTAAAACAGGTATTTATTTCCGTTACTTTTTGAACGTCATGTTATTCAGTAGTTTATTTCACAGCCAGTGCATTTCCAGGTATTGCATATATTTATTTGCGGTAGCTTTTAACACATCACGTTATTCAGTCGCGTATTTCATCGCCACTGCATTTTCAGGTATTGTATGGTCAGTTCGTCCACCAGACTTATCAGCTCGATTTTTTTTTTTTTTTATTTTAGAATATAGAAAAGAGTGGTGTATTTGAAAGTACCTCTAGATGTAGATCAACTACATCTTAAGGTAAACTACACTAGGTACAAAAATTAAAGGATGTAAAAAAATCCAAAATTTTCAGGTGATTTTCAAAGGGCTGTAGGAAACTTGGAGAAAAATAGTCGCAGAGCAATTTTAAGAAAATCAATTTGAAGCTCCAAGTTTCTAGTTTTCAGATCTTGACTTCAATATTTTTGTACCAGCAGTAGTTTTTGAGTAATCGTAAGAAAACCATAGGAAAAAAGTTCTCCAAATATTTGCTTGCATTAAAAAAGTCCACAGGCTTCAATAATTTTTTTCAGTGATTTCATTATAAATTTTTTTAGATAATTGTATCCTCTTTAATTTGAGCGGTCTAAAAGCCTTATACGATGATTTTTCCGTGAATTATCGTCGTTCAAAGCAAAAAAGTCAGTTTTGACTTTGGTAATTAATTACTCGGGAAATAATGATCGTACACAAATTTTATTCTTACAATAAGTAACATTTTTTGATAAAAAAATGGATTATTGCTAAAAAAACATTTTCAGCTTCAAGAAATGAACATCAAATGAAAAATTCATCTTTAAATTGATTTTTAGCAAAAACGGAGTTTATTTGGAACACTTTGAGGTTGAAGAGAAACAGTCAATATCCTTGGTCTATCCATTATTTGCAGTTATTCCAAGTTAAACGAATATCCCTAAATACTCAATTTTTTACCTCTTTTTCAATCAACATTCTCGCACTGAAAAAAAATGTTTATCAAAAACCAATAACTACGTCTTGTAAAGAACACCTTGCAGTTTTTTAAAATCAACTTCAATTTTCTGTACGATCATTATTTCCCCAAGTAGAACTGACTTTTTTTTTGCTTTGAACGACGATAACTCAGCGAAAAACCATCGTACAAGGCTTTTAGCCAGTTCAAATTAAAGAGGATAAAATCGTCTAAATAAGCTTAATGATGAAATCAGTGACAAAATGTCCGTGAACCTTGTGAAAGATAGCAAAAATTTGGAAATTTTTTTGCGATGGTTTTCTTGTCATTATTCAAAAACTGCTGATGGTTGTGAATTTTGAAGTCAAGATCTGAAAACTATAAATTTGGAGCTTCGGTTGTTTTTTTTTTTAATTGCTCTGCAACAATTTTTCTCCAGCTTACAGTCCTTTGAAAATCACCTACAAATTTAGGATGTTTTTACATTTCTTAATTTTTCTACCTACTGTAGGTTTATCTGATGATAAACGTATCTCTAAAAATCATCTCAGATGTAGTAGGAGTTTTTGTTTAATATACTATACTCCTCCATATTTAAAAGAAATACTTCATTAGCTATTTCCTTCATCGCATTTTTTCCACGATGAAAAAAAAACATTTGGTAGCTTGACGTTTCGTCGTGAAATATTTTAGCAAATTAATAAAAACAAAATGGTGAGTATTGAAAACGAACTTGTAAGCCTAGTAAAGAAAAATGTTTTTTCCATCTTGCTAATAATTATTACACGATATTTTAAAGTAATAATCTTGTCCTCTTCTTTTCAAAATTTGGATCATCAGGAAAAAGACCGCTCGATGGATCAATTTAACAATTTAAAGGGCTATTAGAAGTACATAGCTTATATGTAATAATTATAAAAGCCCTCAAAAAAAAAAAAAAAAACTGGCAACATTCGTCTTTTCATCAATATTTGCAAAGTGGCGGTAGATTTTTTAAAAATCAATGTCATTTTTTGTACTTTTATACAAATTATTAGCGACAGTAAAAAAATTGTGCTTGTCATTTATTGGGGTTTTATTTAAGTTTTCAAAACAATCCTTCGATTTGCTGTACGACAATAGTTTCCGAGATCGATGATCAAAGACAAAAGCGTAATTTTTCATTCAACCGCCAATATCTCAGCTACAAATGGTTGTACGAATTCTTTAAAAAACCAAATTAAAGCTAAATAGACAGACTAAGCGATCCTTGCATTGATTTAGTTCGAAAATATTTTCCTGGGCCCGGGGACTCTCGTAAAGAAAATGGAAAAGTTTTATCTCGCTGTATTTCTTTGGATTGCGCAGTAACCGTAGCTCAGAAAATTTTTTCAAAATATTTCGAAACTAGAAACTTAAGCTCTAAAATGGTATTTTTTCATCTCGATACGACCATTTTTCATATAAAGTTACAGCCTTTCACAAATCAATAAAAAAATTTCGGAATTTTTCTGTTTCCTTAATATTTTTGAGTAGCGCATTTCGCTACGATTGCTTGCGATACTTTTTGTCCTTTAAGGTACAGAGAAAGGAACACGCCTAGGGTACACTCACCTAGTTTTATCCGATTTATCAGTGTCACCCTTTTCAAACATGTTGGTCATGTACAAGATTATAACTCTATAGGTTTTTTTTCTGTGTTAGCTTTCGTTACTAAATCCATAGATGCCTGAACTGAAATCTGTTTATTTAAATATTTTAAAGTGTTTAAATAACTAAAAAATACTTTATGTAAGTAAACATTGCATTAATAAAAAAATGGATGGAATTCGAACTTGAAACCCGATAATAATTGAATTTTATTTGACTTTAAATGTGACACATTCATAAAAATCCATTTGAGCGTTTTCAAGTCCGCACATTAAATCATTAGGTTTATATTATATGATGCGATGTACAAACAAATTATAGTGAGACATAAACTATTTATAACGATTACCTGTTTTCAAGGGTTTTACATTTTCTATGAAGGTTTTTTAACGACAGTAGGCTTGTCCATGAATACGAAAAAAGAAGTGGACAAACTGTGAACGTATGACACAATACTAATAATAATAAAAGCCCACTTATACCTATTATTTAAAAAATAAAATAAGTCGTAATTCATTTGTTATATTCTCGTCCTTTTCTTTCGTTATTAACTTGATGTTTTTGTTTTCTCGAGTATCGGGTTATACCCAAATAATTATTAATAAGCGTTCTCAAATAATACAAAATAATATCCTCTAGAAAATAATAACGCACGAGTATTTTGACCCCTATCCTGTTTATTTGACGACCAAATTTTATCGCAAAGAAGCTCATTAGGTGTTTTGTTCAAGTCTTGTACAATCTATACCGCACAGGGACTATTTAAAAGGTGGTCCAACTAAAACGCACGATGTTAATTGTAAATAAAACAAAAAGTTTTCAGATAATTATCTTAATATTTTTTATTATGATAGAAGGATCTATGACAATTATGTGTGAAACAAAATATCGGCCAAATGCTCGCCACGGCTTCGGTGGCATACCTCTATCCGATGGTCCATATTTTCAATGACCCTGAGATATAATTGAGGTTCAATGTCGTTAATGTGCCGAATTATCTCATCCTTTAGCTCTTGAATTGTTCTTGGCTTATTGGCGTACACTTTTTCTTTTAAATATCCCCAAAGAAAGAAGTCCAACGGTGTCAAATCACATGATCGTGGCGGCCAATTAACATCGCCACGACGTGAGATAACACGGCCATTGAATTTCTCGCGCAAAAGTGCCATTGTTTCGTTGGCTGTGTGGCAAGTGGCACCATCCTGTTGGAACCACATATCGTCCAGGTCCATATCCTCAATTTCTGACCACAAGAAGTCCGTTATCATCTCGCGATAGCGAACACCATTCACGGTAACTGCTTGACGACTCTTCTGCTACTCTATCGCAAACAACAGCAATGTTTTCCGCAGAACGAACTGGGCGAGCATGCACAGGTGTTTTCACATTTCCTACAGACTCGGTTTGCTGAAATTTGCGCACAATTCTCCCGATTGTAAACACATTTGGTCGATTATGCTGACCAAAAAAGTCACGAAGTGCACGAAATGCATTTTGATTTGAACGCCCATTTTCGTAAAAGGCTTCAACAATCTTAACGCGCTGCTCAATTGTGTACCTCTCCATGGTTGAATTTGTCAAACACTGAAACAAAGAAATGTCAAATTAAGTTGGGCAAAAAACTTGCCGTTAAGGTGTGACTCACAATTAACATCGTGCATTATGGTTGGACCACCCTTTACATACATACATTACACACATATTTTACACATTACTACATAAGTAAGTCCTACTTTTCCATATTTTTTTAAGGAATTCTTTGAATTGGCTATTTGAACACCTCCTACAATCCTGGAAACGATCTGGATGCTTCAACAAAAATAGAAGACAAGTTTTTCACGAATACCGAAGGATTACACGTTACTCGACGCGCGTTTTACCAACCAAGTTAACATCGTCAGGATGTAATACTGACGATATTTGATGATACGAGTATTTTACGTACTCGGAAAATTATTTTCATATACAGAGAGATCCAAATTGGTTGCATATGCCGCTCCCTGTATGTTTTTATATTCCATTCGTCTGGGCATGCCATTGGTCAAGCGGTGAATGGTTCTCTGAGGAATATTCTCCCATTCGACAAGAACCACTTGTTATCTAAGAGTCGTAGAGTCAGGTCATCTAACTGATCGTATAAATGCATCCCGTAGATGCTTTATGGGGTTCATATGTGGGTGTCTTGATGGCCACTCCGCAATTGGACAAATCGAAGGTATTTCAATATCTCTCTAACAACGTGGGGCCGAGTTTTATCCTGTATAAGAAATGAAATTGTCCTCGACAAACGGGGAAATGGCATCACATGCTCTTCTACGATGTTTTCTACGTAGAAATGTGCATTCATGGATCTCCTCCATGTAGGCACTAAATCCGTGTGACCATCGAAACACATTCCTCCTCAGAACATTATCGATCCACTAAAAAATGAGATGCTCGGAGATATCGCAGGCAGCAAACCTCTCAAACCTCTGGCCTCCGCCAGACTCCTCGACATCCACCTGGTGAATTAAGAGATACTCATGTTTTATCTGAAGACAACTTGTAACTCTACGTTCTCTGGTGAGCAGTGGTAGAATAGCTGATCTTCTACTATCTAATCCTCGTTCATTAAGCCTTCTCCTGACCGTTCGTCTAGAAATTGCTACATGTCGAGCTGCTGCTAAGGCTCTACTTAGCTCTAAACTGGTAGAATGCCTGTTTCTTAAGGCGACTTGCATAAGATATCGTTCATTTCTTGCATCTGTGAACTTCTTACGACATTGTCCTGGGGCTCTACAGTAACTTACAAGTTAATTGAAACGTTTAACTGTTCGACTAATTGTTGATTGGTCCTAACGAATTAGCCACATGTCCCTCGTTAACCAGAGTTAACACTGCCACTGCTTCATCTCCCACATTGTCTATAGTTGTGCGGACGATACATATCTTCTACTCTAAGGATATTGGACAAAGTGTTTCATTCAATTGATGACATTAAATTAAAAAATCACTAGCGTAACTGAATTTGTTGCCTTTTACAAATCATTTTAAACAGCGTCACATTTGTTATTAGCAAACAATTACAAAATGCTACTTTACATCTGTCAAACAATTGCAATTGTTTATCAGTAGTGACAGAGGACACCCTACGTAAAATGTTTTTTAAAACTTGAAAAACTTCTAAGAAATAATAAAAAGTTTTGCTGATACGTTAATTTTGCCCAGATAGTTTTAATTTTGTTTAATATTAGTGAATCAGATTAAATATCATCGTGTGGGCTTCATATACGCCTATCAACAGTCGTGATGGTTTTTGTATATATTAGCTTTAAGTTGTTGTAAATATTAGAAAGTAGAAACCCTTGTACAATACAGGGTGATTCAGCTAACCCGTTCATTAAAAGTTTATGAACTTCCCATTAGAATTCATTTTTTAAAATTTGGAATCAGGGGTTAGCGAGGACGATCTATTCAACTAAAGTATTTTTGCTTTTCTGACACTTCCGATTATACCGGAAGTAGCTATCGAAAACGAGTTTTATTGTGCTTAGAACACAACGGACGGCACATAGAACAGTTGTTACACCAATAAGACCCAAGTACTAACATTTAGTTATTATTGTTATTATGTTTTATTGTTTAGGCTAATGTAAGTTCCAAATCGTTTAAAATATGCTTTCTATTCATGATGATTTTTTTTGTTCAATAATTTTGCACCATTGTTTATGATAAAAAATGAATATAAATGTTACGTTGTTTTAATTTTCATGGCCCACTGGTCAGAAGTAAATTAATAAAATGGAAAACTATGGTATCGAATAAAAAATACCTCGATAGCAAGAAAACGGTAGCAGATAGGTATAGGGAATCCTAATACAGGTTGAAATATCACTTAATTCTCCATCACAAAAAGAAATAAAATACAGGGTGTTCCATTTAAGAAAATTGACTTTTGAGCAGTTGAAGTTTGTCAGAATGATGTCAATTTTTTGAACACACTGTAAATAATAAAAAATCAAACTACATATCACCTGAAAGCTTAATAGTCCGCCTAATTACAGCCCAAAATTTGCTACTATAACTTTTGTTTTGAATAAGTGACGAGCATTCCAATGGAATAATAGAAAACCTAATTTTTTCAAAAAAATTAAAATATCTCAAAAACTGCTGAAGATAGGTATAGGGAATTGTTAAGAAAGTTCACTTAAAATCAGCAGGGTAATTCAAAAATGTAATAATATACTGGGTGTTCTATTTAAAATAAGGAAGTTGATAGCTACT
This sequence comes from Rosalia funebris, assembly GCA_037954035.1. Taxonomy (NCBI): domain Eukaryota; kingdom Metazoa; phylum Arthropoda; class Insecta; order Coleoptera; family Cerambycidae; genus Rosalia; species Rosalia funebris. The sequence goes on from JAZFAV010000022.1 coordinate 15,954,356, forward strand.
TCCGGTATAATCGGAAGTGTCAGAAAAGCAAAAATACTTTAGTTGAATAGATCGTCCTCGCTAACCCCTGATTTCAAATTTTAAAAAATGAATTCCAATGGGAAGTTCATAGACTTTTAATGAACGGGTTAGCTGAACCACCCTGTATATTTAGCTAGTTCTCGAAACCAGCGCACATCTGTTTCTTAGGGGTAAAAATGCGATCATCTCAGGCCTTGCTAATCGCATCAGGCCATCGGCTTTTGCGATAAGTTTTGATCAGTCTATTCCCGCATCTCGCCCCGAAACATTGTGTATTTCGGTACTATTTACTTATTTTAAATAAACGTAGCTATTGCAACAATATAACCACTAATATTATTTCACCACACGCATCCCGAAGACCGCCATAATCGATTTATATTTTGTTAATATTGAGTAATCTTGTTTTTAGGGCACAAACGGTGCATTGGGTTGCCTATTGTGAATAAATATTGAAAAAATATATGTATTGTGTGTATGTATACAAATACTTTTGCCGGCAATTTTAATGTAAACGTTTTTGCACATACACACATTGCCCGCACACTGTAAAATCGTCGGCTACACGGCCTTCCCGACCCGGGACCGTTCATGGGCATCGAACGGCAATGTTCAGAACACCGTGCGATTATTCTCCAACGGAGCCAGTCGCTCATTATTCAGTATCAACCGGAGCAGGCGAAAGATAAGTAAGTGCCCCCGAGCCAGGTAGACGCGATCGCAGGGGTACGTAGACGTTGCCCGTTTCCCGGTATCTCGATAAAGCCTATAATAGTCTCCGCGGGCCCGGACCCCCTGAGAATCGCCGGGTATATCGGAATTACCTGTCCCGGTCCGGTCGGTATTATTATTCCATTATTACTCACCGTTTGTTGTGAACGAGTCGGTCAGTCGGTATTTCGAGTTCGGCCTGGTCGAGCGTGATCAGTTCCGCGAATTCTCTGTTCGTCGTCCTCGACGAAAGTGTGCGTATTTGTTGTATGTGTGTGTGTGCGCGCGTTGTACACGTCGTAGTGTAGTGCGCCGCCATACGATTCTTTATTGTTTTTAACAATGCGGTTGTTAAATTTTATGAATAATTTATCGCTTTTAATCGCGCCGATCTATGTCCGTCGAAGTTGATGACTTGCGACAGTGGTGGGTCCTTTCCATCAAAGTAGGCGTTTACGAGGACTCGTACGACAGTATAGGATACGTTTTTTTAACATTGCAATCAGAGTAAGTTACAATGAGTCATTTCGTTGGTCAATATGTCGACTTACAACTACTAACCTTACGATAAGCGATAACCAATACATATTATTTTATATAATGCTTTGATGGTGTGTATATACATAGCTTGGACGACCGTCGAAGTGAAAGTAAATGATTCACGGCACAAAAGTGGGTCGCTTAACAGTAAAACGTTCGAAATATACTCTATATTCTACTAACCATATTATAATACCCAGTTACTAGTTCTACTAGGTCGCAAATATTCTAAACAGCCCTTCGTGTTTTGAAATTCTGTTTCGGCAAAATTAACACAACAGCAAATCTTTTCATTATTTCTTATAATTTGTCGAAATTTTAAATCCTTCAACTTGAGATATTTTAAGCAGGTCGCCTAGGATATCCTGTCACTACTGATAAACAACTGCAATTGTTTGACAGATATAAAGTCACTTTAAAATTGTTAATAATACGAGGTGTATTCAAAAAATTGCGGGAATTTTTATGTAACGGGAATCTATCGTCTACATCAATGGTATCCCCTTCAAAATAGTCCCAATTAGATATTATACACTTATGACTTCTTCCAATTCTGAAATACTTCTGGAAATTGATCTTTGTGATAGCGTTTAGCTCTCTCAGCGATGCACTTCTAATTTCATCTATGCTTGCAAAACAACGACCCTTTAGCTCTCTTTATTTTTGGAAATAGAAAAAAGTCACATGGAGCCATATCTGAATATGGAGACTGGGGCATCATTACAGTGTTGTTTGTGGCCAAAAATTCACGAACAAGCATGCATCGTGATGCAAAAGCTATGAATTGTTTCGCTACAAATCCGGGCGTTTTTTTCGAATTGCTTCACGTAAACGGCTTTAAACTTGTTGGTAGTACTCCTTATTGATGGTTTAACCTTGTGGCAAGAACTTATGGTGCACTATGCCTGTAAAATCGAAGAACACAGTGAGCATAACCTTCACATTCGACAGCACTTGTCGAGCTTTTTTCGGTCTTGGCGATCTAGAATGCCTCCACTGGGACGATTGCGCCTTAGTTTCGACGTCATATGACATATCCGTAAACCCATGTTTTATCAATTGTTATGACACGTTTCAGTAGTTCTGCATCGTTGTTGACTTCATTTAGCGACTCTAGACACCTTCCTTTCTGTTTTTGTTTGAAACTCAACAATTTTGGAACAAATTTTGATGCTACACGTTTCATACCCAAAACATCCGAAAAAATATCATGGCATGAGCCAGTTGACATTCCAACTTTATCAGCGACTTCTCTGATTGTGATTCGGCGATCGTTCATAATCATTTCTTTCACTTTTTCCGCGTTTTCATCGGTTGTTGATGGGTTAGGGCGTTCAGGGCACTTGTCGTCTTCACGGCCTATTTGGAAACGCTTATACACTACTCGTAAACCCCTGTTTTACACATAGCGGACTCATCAAAAGTAATATTTAAAATTTCTAAAACATTGTTGCACTTCCACATTCCATTCTTATAGCAAAATTTAATGCAAATTATCTGATCCATTTTTTAATAATTAAATAATCACCGATCGTACCAAAACAGATGTAACCTTTTTGACAGCTGACAACAGACTAAACATCCGATATGGTATCCAGTATGTTTACCAACACAACAATGAAAAAATCGCGCGAATCCGACTAAAACAACCCGCGAAATTACAAAATTCCCGTTATTTTTTGAACACACCTCGTATATTTAAACGCTGTTTAAAGTGATTTATAAAAGGCAATAAATGCAAATACATACGTTTTTTAAATTTAATGTCATGTGAATGAAACACTTTGTCCAGAGTAGAAGTGAATCGTTAAAAAAAAACGATGCAGTGAAAGCAGTAAACTCTGGTAAACGAGAGATGTAGCCATCGATATATGGCTAATTTGTTAGGAGCTAGACAATCAACAATTAGTCGAATAGTTAAATGTTTCAATGAATTTAGAAGGTACTGTAGAAGGAACCCCAGTACAAGACCGTAATAAGACTACAGATGCAAGATATGAGCAGTTTGGAGCCAAACAGAGCCCTAGAATATCGTAATATAACAATTTTTGGACGAATGCTCAGGAGAAGGCTTAATGAAGGAGGATTGGACAGTAGAAATCCAGCTATTGCACCACTGCTCACCAAACAACATAGAATTACTAGACTGCGTTTTGCAAGAGAACACGTAAATTGGACTATTGACGACTGGAAGCGAGTTTTGTTTTCAGACGAGATAAAAGTACATCTTAATTCACCAGACGTTAACAAATCTGGCGGAGGCCAGGAGAGAGATGTGCTGCCTGCAATATCTCCCAAGGATCCTGTTTTTCTTTGATCAATAAATTTTTGTCGATTGTCGCACGGATTTGGTTCCCATACAGGGGAGATCATGAATGCACATTTTTACGTAGAAAATCGTAGAAGAACATGTGATCCCATTTGTCCCGCTTGTCGGGGACAATTTCATTTTTATGCAGGATAACGCTTGGCCCCACGTTGCTAGAGAGGTACTGAACACAACTACTTTCGATTTGTGAATATTCCAACTATGGACTGACCACCAAGAAGCCCCGATATGAATCTCATAGGACATCAGATGCACTAAAATGATCAGTTAGGTGCCCCATTTCTGACCCTATGACTATTAGGGAACTCAAACAAGTCATAAAGGAATAAAATCCATGTTTTATACAATGCTATACAGGCATTGAAAGCACACTAAACATAATTTATTTATTTTTTACAACTGTTATTAAAACCAACAATTACAATCTCAATCGATTATGTAACATATTATTACTATCGCAGTATATACCGAGTACATGCTTTCTAAATGTCAGCTTCTGACATTAAACACTTTGAAATATAGCATCTAATCGTTACTAAGTGATTAGACAATTATTATTTTACGGAATTTTTTCCCAAATCTGTACATTCTCCAATTTAATCTCCAAATAGACAAAATACATTGGAAAACCCATCTTACAATTACTTACTTACTATTTAAATGTACGCGATCATTAGAACGTCTACATAATAAATTATTCAGGATTATCTAAAATATATTTTGCGTAAATGTGTATGCAAATCATTATTATGTATGTAGTAGTATTTGTTTATAGTCTGTCAACAAAATTTATTATTAATGATCATGTACTGAAATAGTTTGCATAACCTTGCACTATTCAATGAGTATGTATCTCCATGATCAGTGGAGCTGCCCATACAGATGCCACATCAGTGGCGGTGCAGTATAAGCAACTATGAGGGCGGATCAAATATAAACGGGGCTTTATAATATATAAATTAAAAATTATTTTTCGCTATATTTCGTTGCAGAATAATTTTTATTTTACTTTCTACAAATTCTACTCAAATATCTTTTAAAGAGGTTCCAACGGGATTTTTAGAAGTGATAAAACAAAATGAAAATTTGCTAACATTTCTTCAGCTTAAAATATAGTTTCATGAATTTTTTAAGAATATTTACCATTTGGATTATGAGAAAAAGAATAATATTAAAGAGGTAAAATGCATTGGTTCTTAAGTTCGAGTGACGGGAAAAATACCTTCGGAACGATTGAAAAATACCGTGTTTTTTACAGTGATGCATCGTACTTTGTAGCTTTCAATAACGCAGCCGGTTTACCGCAGACCATATGGTTTATTTTATATTGCAAATTGAAGATCGAGACATTTAACGCCATCGATTGATTTGGCCGCAAAACGGCAATACCGCGAAGCGCGGGCTGTTCGAATAATTGGAAAGTGCAACTACACAGATTTATTTTTGGAATAAGGATAAAAGTTTATGTAAATGTAATAATAAATTTGTGTAAAATGAAATAATAGAATGTAATATGAAACGTATAAAAATATACCTACCCAATACCGCTCCGACATTAGGCTCATATACACTGTATTCCTTGGCATTCTCGTACTGGTTGGCGGTCGAAACTTTATGTAACAATAAGCAACTGTGACATTTTATAGTCAGTTCCGCAGTACACCTGAATTTAATTTACGGTATTTTCGAAGGATAAACACACGTCACACGAGCATTTCATCGTTTGTCCCAAATGATGTAGAGAAACAATGCGATATCCACTGGGTTCGCCAACACAAACATTCGACGATTTTTGTTTCTTTACTGATTCGACTATCGCTTTTCACCCCGCGTTACTTTTCCCGGTTTCAGACGTTGCGCGGGTTTTATGTAACCGACTTTTGGAAACGAAACTTCCTTTACAACGTAAATACAATGACGTTTTGAGGTTAGGATAAATTTTCATGGCGACATGGCTACCAACGAAGACACGCTAAATCCACAAGATTTGCACAAGCACCATTGCCGCGTGTTGTGCTCGAAGATGACAAATTCACAAATTTGTCAATTTGCAAAAACGCGCATGTTTTTATATGAAATATGGTTATTTACGAGTTTCTATGAAAGAATATGCGTTGAAAGCGACGCAATCAAGTGCTAATTTCGAAATTTAGGGGTAAAAATGTTTCGTTTATAACTTGGAACACTGACTAATTCCCTTACCCCTCACCGCTCGTTGGAACCTCCTTAAGTTTAAAGAGACCTCTGGAAGTGCCTCTTTTGAACTCCAATTACTTTATTTCAATATAATTGAGAGAACGTAATTATTTTGATGATGAATCCGATTAAGCACAGCCCTGACGACGGTGTAAGTGTTACTGAGAGACTGGGATGGACTCGCGCACAGATGATAAATGTCTGGATTATAGTGTTCCAAAATTGACAAAAGTTTTTTTAATCAATATAAATAACGGCACACAGCATAATAATTAAATCGAAGATAAATTCGGTATGGGTCTTAGGCCACTTTTATGTGGCATTATTTACATACTTTATACATAAAGATTCTTTCTAAAAATCTCTCTTAAAAGCCAATAAGGTTCGATTATCTTATACTCTTCATATTTTATATCAAATTCCTCCCCTTCTCATTTTGTGCATAAACAGTCGCATGTTACTACAAACTTTCGGCGTATTTATGCTGTACGAAAATGACAGATGCAAGATATAAATAAAAATATTCACACGGCCGCAACGCACAAAACAACAGGATGTCAAGCACGACATCAAAGCTAAACTCAATCCCTTGTACCTACACTATCAGACAAAAGTAAAGCAACTCTTATGATACAATTGATTTTTTAAATATTTAAAATAATATTGGCCACCGGTGAAATTAAAAACCATTTAAATTAAAGCGTCATAGTAGTCTGCTATCATGAGTGAAATGAGGTTGTTTTCAAATGTTCGATAAGCTGGTATGTAATAATTTATTTAAACAGTGCACTTTATTTGCGCGACAAAAGTAAAACAACTTTTATGAAAATAATTTTTTTATTTCATTTAACAGTACAAAAACACCAAATGTAATATAATAACTTAATAACTAATAGGATATCCATTGTTGGCTATAACTTTTTGAAAACGATGCCGATGCGGCATTGATGTATGTAATTAAATTTTCGATTGTAATTATCGGCATATTAGTCCAAACTTCGTTAATTTTATCAATTAAAGACTGTTTGTTTGGGAATCTTGTGGTCCGAATCTGACGTTCAACCTCTTCCCACAGGTTCTCAATGGGGTTGAGGTCTGGTGATTGTGCCGGCCACTGCAAAACCTGGACTCCTGAAACCACTCCTGTACAAGGCGAGATGTATACTTCGCGTCATTGTCTTGTTGAAATACATATCTCAAAGGCATTTCCCACTCAGCATAGGGCAACATAACATTTTGGAGTATATCCCTGTATACCAGTCGATCCATAGTCCCGCCTATAAAGTGTAATGGACCTACTCCACTCCACGAAAAACAACCCCATAAACACACATTACCTTGTCCGTGCTTTATTGTTGGTGTAACGTACTTTGGGTGAAATATTATATTAACCGGACGTCTTACACGCCTCATTCCGTCAGCATTAAAAATTTTGTAACGAGTTTCGTTCTTAATAATATTTTTTTTCCAGTCTTGAACCGACCAATTCAAATGTTGGCGTACAAAATGAAGCCTGGTAAGACGATTACTTTCGGAAACCAATGGTTTCTTGGCCGGACGTCTGCTGTAAAGTTTCGCTTCAACTAATCGTCGTTGAACAGTTCGACGGACTAACTTCAAGTTCGGGAATTTCAGCAATTATTCTTGGTCCTGACAACCACGGATCTCTTTGAGAGATTCTTTTGATTCTTCTATCCATCCATAATATAGTTTTCCTGGGCCTTTCTGATTTCGACATTTTTTCTACGATTACATGCCCTCTTTCATTGTAACGTGAAATTCTTTTGGACACGCTGTATTTAGGCGAGAGAAACTACCTAGTAATCGTAGCCATACTTGCTCCATCTAAAATGGCGTTTACCACCATTTGTTTTAACTCTACACATATTGGCTTACCTTTTGGCATATTTATTTCTGTAAAGATAATAGCGAATAAGCTTAATTAACCCACAACATTTCATTTTTATACTTACATTTATTGTATACCGTTTTTTTTTTCGTCCAAAATCAAATAGTTGCTTTACTTTTGTCACGCACATAAAGTGAAATGTTTAAATAAATTATTACGTATTAGCTTATTTGACATTTGAAAACAATCTTACTTCACTTGTGACAGCAGCCTACTATGACCCCTTACTCTAAATGGTTCTTAATTTCCGCGGCTGCCAATATTATTTTAGATAGGAATTAAAAAAATATATCATAAGAGTTGCTTTACTTTTGTCCAATAGTGTACATCAGATTCAAATACCTCAAATCTACGCGACCGCATCTCGTTACTCCTTCTGCGGAGTGACCCAAATGTACCATCACACACGCAAAGTTGCATTTTCATTATAGGCTTATCCAAAATTGCAAATAAATGTAACCGGATTTTGCAACAGTTTATCCATGCAGTTCTTATTAAATATAATAGATATAAAGTGCGCGCCATGATCAGCCACTACGCCTTTACATAAATCATCTTTACGATACCGCATTAAAATACAAAAAATACAGGTCGTGCCCAACCGCCTTCTAAGAACATAAATAACTTGCGAAAATCCCGCAACCCGAAACGGGTACGCCCGATACCCTAAAATAATCTTGTAATAGTCCTAATATAATGAACTCGGGTTTCCTTAATAAGTCACGAAGTTGCTGCGGTTCGTTATCCCCGTTACTTTTAATTAAGTATGTTTTCTGCGAGCTCGAGTTTCACACTAATTGTTTCCCTCAATTACGTAATTCTTTGGTGTTTCAGTTAAGCGTTTTATGTTACGAGATGCCGCGTTCTGAAAAGTCGATTTGGGGCAAGCTCAGGTTTTCACCAACCGGAAAAATTGCAGATGCTGTTATATTCTCGAAGTCGCTGCTTTGGTGCTTTGGTACTATTGTAAAAAAAAATCTAGATAAGTTTCCCATAAATCACGTCTAACACGTCTCTTAAGTTATATTCAGAATTCAGGCTGTCAGGCTAATTTCTGGCATAACTATATATACAGTGATGGACAAAAGTGAAGCCACTATTATATTATATTTCATATTTTAAAGAAACGTAATATCCAGACAGAAATCCTAATTTAACAAGCGTCAATGGATCAAGTTCTATCATTTTAATAGATAGAACTTGGTATAAGAAAAACATAACAGAATTAAATGCAGTAGTTAATAACCGATAACAAGGTGACAAAAGTTAGGCAACAAATAATGATCCAATCGGGGAATCCCCCGAAAGTAAGGTGTATTAACAAGCAAGTGAGACACGCGCATTACACAATTGTGCTAGCTCTAAAAACAACAAGTGCCCTACAGCCATATCGCGGAAAACGTATTCTAACAACGTAAAATTAGCAATTGCAAGAATGAATGAAGAGCAGAGTACATCACAAGCAAATATTAATAAACAATTTAATATAAATAAATCAGTAATATCCCGTATGTTGAAACGTTATCGGATAAACCAGCAGTCGCAACTGCCCCGCGATCTGGTCGGCCTCGGAAAACAATGACAAGAGAAGATGTATTAATTTGTCGGAAAAGTAAATAGGACCCATTTGTAACTGCGCCTCAAATTGGAGCAGATTTTCGACTCAACGTGTGTTCAAGAACTGTCAGCAGACGCCTATTACAAGCAGGCTTGCATGCTCAAAACCTGTCAAAAAAACATAATTGAGTAAGCAAAATATAAAGGCCCGACTTCAATTTGCATGTGACCACTTACACTGGACTGCTGAAAAATGGAAAATTATCTTTTTTTCAGTGATGAAGCGAAGTTTAATCTCATAGGAAATGATGGTCTGTGTTATGTATGACGTCCTCCTGGCCAGAGATTTAATCCACGATATTGTATTAAAACGGTGAAACATGGAGGAGGTCATGTATTAGTGTGAGGCTGCTTCTCAGGGTTTGAGGTAGGACCATTATTTAAAATAGAGGCTATAATGGATTAGTTTAAGTATAGAGATAGATTGCAAAATTTTATGCCGAACGGGAAACGCCATTATCTTGGATCTATCAGTATAACAACGATCCAAAACATACGGTAAATGTCAAAAAATCTTAGTTTAGGGATAATAACGTACAAGTTTTACCATAGCCGGCTTAGTCTCCAAACTTAAATCCAGTGGAAAATTGGTGAGCTATTGTAGATAGACACGTTCGACAAAACAACGTCTTTTCAAATCGCGAAGAATTCTTCGTAACTCTTTCTAATTCATGACAACAGATCTCTCCCAATATAATAGGCAATTTGATATCACAGTCTCACAGATGCTGCTGTAATACATAATAATGTACATGCTACACTATATTAATTCATTTACAGTTGTAATTTATTATTTTTTAAATAAATTTTTAAGTTGCTTAACTTGTCACTATCGTAGTAAGCGTTTAGTTTTAGTATTAATTTATATATTGTTTTTCGTTACTATTACACCAACAATTAATCAGTTGGTTACATAGAATGTAAACATATTTGTCTATAAGAAGCTTAATAAAATATGTTTCCCATTTTTATTGTTTATCGAATAAGCATTTATTTTCACTAGGTTGCTTAACTTTTGTCCACCACTGTACGTCTGGATAAATACGATTTTACTAGTGAAGTGATTTTTATCATATACTTAGCCTTTATTTTCTGTAATTTACAATTATCTGGGTAAATTCTGCTAAATTTGCAACTGTGGAGCGTTTTGCTACGAACCCATGTTGATAAGGAGATAAGACGGGTTGCACGCCAAGATAAATATGGGTGTATAATGACATTTCGAAAACCTTTGCAAGATTTGACAGAATAGTGATTGGGCGATAGTTTTTGGTCAGATGGATGGCCACTTTTTAATATAGGGTAGATCCTTGCTACTTTCTAAACGTCAGGAAATGTGTGGGTAGAGAATATCAGTCAGATTAAACAAAATAAGAAGCGGCTCTATTAAAGTCCCCAAGCAATATGTAACAAGAAAACTCAGGATCTGATCATCCCCACAGGTCATTTTTTGTTAAGTTTTAATAATGTTTAACTAACACGTGTTTCTGCAAATTTCACTATATCGATACAGATGAAGTGATTGCCAGAACTTGTGTTCGTAGCCTGCACATCGTCAGTGGAAAAACACTAGAAAAATATCTACCGAATCTATTTACTATTTTGCTCCTTTAGATTCCTCATCGAAGAAAACCGTTAATGGAATACGCGTCGAACTTTTCTTACTCTGAACATAACACCCAAAACCTCTTGAATCACTATTAAAGCTTTGCTGAATGTACGTTAAATAATTATCTTCTATCTATCTTCTTCTATATAAATAAATAACAGTTTTAAAACCTTAAAACGGACATTTCCGCACGTAGAATCTCTATCTCGAAATTAAGTGACCCAGAAAAACTAAACCAACACATAAATGCAGAATGTGTTTTATGCGACAGTTTTACTATTTTTTCTCAAATAGTCCACCATCGTGCTTTCTCATGACCCATGAACAGGGTGTGGTGTGTCCTATCCACCTCAAAATCAGTATATGTCGTCTGGTAAACGTCCTTAATCAGAATCAGTCGAAACCCGATCAATCCGACACGATTTAATTAAATGATCGTGCTAACAAAGAGAAATTTTCAAATAGTCCACTAGTGTGTTTTCTCATGACCGATGAACATGGTAGAGTGTGTTCTATCTACCTCAAGATCAATGGGTGTCATCTGGGAGACGTCCCCGATCCGAATCAGTCAAAACCCGATAGATCCGACACGATTTAGTTGAGTTATCGTGCTAACAAGTTTTAAAATGCCAACGACGACACACACAGTCAAAATTAAAAAAATATATTTGATTTTGGTTTTTAGGCCGAAAAACGAAAAATAAACGCTAGAAATTTTTTTTTCCATTTTACTTTTCCGCACTCCACTATACGCGGAAAAGTAATGTAATGGTGTAAAGAAAAATTGAAAAAATAAACAGTTTTAAAACTCTGAATTGATTGGGCCGTTACTTGATGAAAACCCATATTTATACAAAATTAAAACCTTCGCTGGTTAGATTTTCACTTTTTACTTGTTAAACATAACAATTGTTTTGCCAACGCAGTGGCTTCTTCAGATGTTGAGTACATAGACTAAATTTTACATTGTGGAACTGCGTTTATATAACTATTATAGTTATATAAACGCATAGTTATATAAACGCAGTTCCACAATGTAAAATTTAGTCTATGTACTCAACATCTGAAGAAGCCACTGTGTTGGCGAAACAATTGTTATGTTTAACAAATAAAAAATGAAAATCTAACCAGCAAAAGTTTTAAAACCTTAAAACGGACTTTTCCGCGCGTAGAACATCTCTATTTCGACATTGAGTGGCCGAGAAAAACTAAACCAACACATAAATGCAGAATATCTGTTTTATGCGACAGTTTTACTTTTTTCAAATAGTCCACCATCCTGCTTTCTCATGGCCCATGGACAGGGTGGGGTGTGTCCTATCCACCTTAAAATCAATAGATGTCGTCTGGTAGACGTCCCTAATCAAAATCAGTCGAAACCCGATCAATCCGACACGATTTAATTGAGTGATCGTGTTAACAAAAAAATTCTCAAATAGTCCACCATCGTGCTTTCTCATGACCCATGAACATAGTAGAATGTGATCTATCCACCTCAAAGTCAATAGGTGTCGTCTGGGAGACGTCCCCGATCAGAATCAGTCAAAACCCGATCGATCCGACACGATTTAGTTGAGTTATCGTGCTAACAAGTTTAAAAATGCCAACGACAACGACACACACACAGACAACATTTTTTAAAACCTGTTTTTTTTTTGTTTTTAGACCGAAAAACGAAAAATAAACGATAGAAAAATTTTTTTTACATTTTTCTTTACACGATTACATTACTTTTCCGCTCTGGTATAGCTGAGTGCGGAAAAGTAAAATGTAAATGTTCGCTTGTTCAAAATCTTAAATCTCCGAAAGTTCTTCACCGATTGCTTTGAAATACGTGCGTGTCTTTATTGTATATATACCTACTATTATGTAGGTGTCACACCTGTGACAGGTAAAAAGCAACGCGTGGCAGGGTACAAATAAATACATAAAACTAAAAATTTTATTAAAAACTGACTATCTGAAAAGCCCTACCTAACACGTAAAATACCCATTTAATGAAGTGTTCCCGAACTGTAGAGAAATATACGCAGACATATTGATCTATGTTGGAGCAGCACTAATGAAAATTTAAGTAAGCATTAATTTCGCCACATCAAAGATAAGGCATACAAGTTGCCGTGTACAAAAATAGACTAAAAAGTAACTTTCCGCGTCATTAGCGTCATCGGATGATTAAAAACGAAAGAATTATTAAAATTTTTATAGTGCCGTGTTTAATCTGCCGCCTTCATTCTTCCAAACTGCCGAGTTAATTGAGTGTAATGTTCTTGTGCGTAATGTTTTATTTTTAAGTTCGGCAAATTACGTTAATATATTCCATTTATTTACAGCGAACGTTGCGTAGAGAATTACCGCCTGAATGAATTAAATATTGTATATTTCCTTGTGCTTACATTTTATGTGTAGGCCTGCCATATGCCGTATCATTCATTGATAACACTCGGCAGTTTACTTTAGCTTTAACCTTGCTCCTCATTAACTCATTGGAATAACAACGAGGCGAATCCAAATAAGAACAAAAAATACCCAGAAATAGTTTTATTTACCGAGATATACATATTATCATGGTCAAAGGTGGTCATGAAATGGAAAACGTCAGTCCTAGCTTATATCATCCTTTTGAAATAAGTGTGTCAAAGTGGGTCAAGTTACGAGCCATAGAAAAGTTGAAATTTTCAAAGAATCGATTTTTTATTAGCTTAAAAAATTCTTTGAACCTTTTGGAATATAGGGCAGAATTTTTTTTCCAAAAAAAATATTGAAATTGGGCGCTCTTTCCTCGGGCTGCTCTGAAACGACATCTGCATCAAATAAATACCTACTGCGAAGGTAGAGTACAGCCTAATGTTTTACCTTCTGATTTATAACTTCTTTAATATACAACAGATGCCGTTAAAAGATGTTTATGTTTAGTCAGAAGCATTCACAAAGAAACAAAAGTACTTTAGTACAACACCAGTATATGTACAAAAAAGGCAATGTCCTCGCTTAAAATCACAGTTTTTGTGTGTAGTGCTGATCTTTAACAGTCTATTTGTAATCTCAGAATACTTACCTATCAGTTACAATGAGTGACGCAAAAGTGTAAGAGGTAAAAGGTACAAAAAATCATATCCAATGCGGCATTGGAGCAATACGTCAACGAAACGACCGTTAAATAGATTTGAGAGGGGTTCGAAAGGCGTCACTGCTTCTGTCAAGAAATTAAAAGTTTCAGATGAAGATTTAGATATTAATTATGAAATCGGCAATAGGATTATAAATTTTTTTGCTGTTTTCTCTGTTATTTCGCAAAACGTGAAGGGAAAAACAGTTTTCCAAGCAGCTGCTAGCTGCTGCTAAGTCTGTTTTATTTGGTGGAAATTTTCAGCATAACAAAAAGCTGCCTTCAACCATGTTCCCCAACGTGTAAGGCTCGGCTCTGGTGGTTCGGGAATTCCAGGACACTGAGTGAAACTTTGTACTCGCTATTAATCTACCTTGGGAAAACATTGTCGAATAGTTTCTGTCACAAGATATGAAAACTGTTGCACTTTACACGTAACATGTAACAATCAGTGGCGAAGCGTCGATTTAAGCTGAGGGTAGGCTGTCCTGAATTAGACGAGGGAGGGAGGCTGCTCATTTTTAATGCAATATATATATATATATATATATATATATATATATATATATATATATATATATATATATATATATATATATATATATATATATATATATATATATATTGAATAGTTAAATCGCAAAAACAACTTACCTATATTGTTTTGTATATCAATTCCATCCGCCGCGTTTTCTTTTCTGCAAAAACATCTATAGTTCTTGAAATAAATTGGTAGATTTTGCCGCTTTCATTTTTCAGTTTATCTTCTAAAGATAAATTATTAAAATAACCACTCTTATTAACTAAAACGTCTACTAATTCGGCAGTGTCTGGGGCCGCCATTATCCTTAAAAATAACACTAATTACTACGACTAACGACAGGTCTGTTGAATTGTTACTTTTAGTTGCGCTTTATTTTTACTTGTTTCTTAAATGAAACTCTTGAATGCAGAGCAAACAAAATATATTTATTTTCTATACAACTACTACTATCGAATGCAATCACAGAACATACACACTAATACATGGTCCCATAGATCATAGACTTAAGGAACTGAACTTAACTGAACTGAACCAACCAGAGATCACTTCTTCTAACAAGGTCAATATTATAGCCACTGTATTACGCAAACTCATCGATCAGGCTAGCTAAATTGCATATAATTTTTCGTGTATTCCCCTCTCCCCCCGTGCACCGAGGATCTCTATAAAATCCAAGGCGGTAGAGAGTCAGCCCAGATTCTCAGTGCGCAGGCCTGCCAAGGCTTGCGCACTGCCGGTTTCCGGTATGCTAGCGCTTCAGTTTAAATGGAAATAGATATCATAATATGAATAGAAAATGTTTATCATTCTGGCAAAGGCAAGTGGCAATGTAAAAACGGAATCTACCATCTAAAATAAATAGGGTAGGCTGCGCCTTACAGCCTTAATGGACGCTGCGCCTCTGGTAACAATCTACAACTGTGCTGTGAAATAAAACGGCCTACTGAACGCATTATCGCGGCACCATCGGTCACATATATATATATATATATATATATATATATATATATATATATATATATATATATATATATATATATATATATATATATATATATACATATATATCTTGTTGACGTTTGAAATTTTTCTAAAATGTCCAGCACCGCCTCCGTAATTGTATTGCCAGTGCACTCATTGAGTCTTTTGCTAGCTAATAGTAATGGAAATGTCGATTGGCGAGGATCCAGTACACGTACTATAATATTTACAATAGATTTTTTGTACAATGGGTCGTCTCGTGAACACATAACCACACTCGTTTATTTTGTAATTTACGTGTAATTTTCTCTAGTGTCGTGGCCTTATCTTACCACCGAACAGAAATTACAATTAGAAGGTTCACCCTTAAGCGCCGCCCGCTATGTTTCCCTCCTTACCCCGTCACGTCGTTCAATGAATATAAGCCAACTAGGACCCGGCGCATGTATAGGATCATAGGAAATACCTCCCATTGACTAGTTCAGTGCCGCCGTTCAACAGCTGCATGGCGGCAATGCTTCTAAGCGAAATATAAAAGTACCGTCGTAGAGTGAACTCTAGTTGTAACTTCTGTTCGGTGGCCTTACCTATGATTTCCCCCGACAAACTTAGACCATAATAAGGAGAATCACTTCTATTGGTATTTACGTTATATGAATAAAAGAAATACACTTGTTTTAAAACTGTGTTATAATAATTCCGAATATCACAGTAAAATTGTCTATGAACAGTATTTGTACTCGATAAACGAAAAGTTTTCAGATGGTAAGTTTTACAAGATGTTGTAAGAAGGCTTATACTCCAACCATCTGTAGGTCCTTAAACATTAAGAATTAACAAATTAAGCCACAACAGCTATTCCCCCGACTATATGCCGTCGACGGGCGCTGAATTACGTATCGAAATTTGCTGTATAGCCGGGACTTATATCATCTGAAAACTTTGCGTTTATAGATGATTCCTGTCGTTGGTAGATGACTAAGTTTTATATCGATTTGGATTGTTTCCGAAACTACCGAGAAATGGCCCTTGGTTACGTTTTACAGTCTACTACTGTAGGACGTAACGGTGTCTACAAGATGTGAAGCCTCGTTTGTCAAGGGCATTCTCGCTTGCACTGTACTGACGAGACCCAAGATAAGGTCGAAGTCGGTCTACAGTTAGCGGTATCCTGAGATAGAGGACGCTTTGCATCTTCCTTGTGGTTTTCGATCAATCCAAATCACAGTATTTTATTTCTATATTAGCATAAAATACGGCAAATTTCGCCACGTGATTCAGCGCCCGTCGACGGTGCGGCGTATAGCCTGGAGAATAGCTGTTGTGGCTTGTGGCTTAATTTGTTAATCCTTAATGTTTAAGGACTTACAGATGGTTGGAGTATAAGCCTCCTTACGGCATCTAGTATCTCTGCTCCTTTTCTATCAAGCATTTGTTTTAATAGTTATAATTTGCCTCATTCACGCTGAAGATTTTGTGATCTCATCTCAAGAAAATAAATTAACCGAACCACCTTCACGTTATCCTCAAATTTGGTCGAACAACGTCGTCCACTCAATTTACGCAATTTTACTGCAATTGTCTCTGACAATTAGCTTGTGGGTGCTAGAGAAGCGCCCGTATTTCTCCTTGAAGGCGTGTGTTTTTAAAATGATCGCTGTTTACCGAGGCTCCATGAGAAACGGTAGTGACAACATTTTACTTATCGGGCGCTACATTAATGTAAATAGAGACGTCTTACTGCGTCCAACTATGTGTGAGTGGGACGTGGACAAACATTGGCCATGGCACCAGATTTCTTGCCCGCCTGGGCGATAAGTGGCCGGCGTAAGAGAAAACTACTATGTGGTAATTGTGTAATTTTCCGGGACAGCTCGTGTTCCTGGAAAATATCGAAAGCGAAAGCTAGTGTCAGTGCCGCACAGATCCGATTTCTTTGACGCAATTAATCGTTCAGACAAATTTCATAAAAGGTATGATAAGTGTTAAATGCGAGATTTTTTTCTTTGGTATATACAGGATGTTATTTTAAGTCAGTGTCATAAGTTCGTACCGTTTAAGTCGAAGACCACGGAAAACTATGTAAAGATAGTGTTTCCAGTATTGAATTTTTAGATAAAACCATATTTGCTCAGAGACTGTTTGACCCATAGTTTGTATAAGTTCTGCCTAATAATACCGAGAAAAGCTTAAACTGGCGTATTTTAAAAATGTTCATCTTTTCAACAAATCGGGTAACAACCGATTTTTTTAATTGAAAATATTCGTAACAAACTAATGTATAGATGAGTTGTTTTTGGAAAAAATGTATAGAAAAGTTTTCAAGTTATGATGTAAAATGTGTAACATTTAGTCAACTGGTACATTCAAACCATGCAAAAAGTTCTAACTTTGATGATGAATATATCCTTTATTGTACGGGAAACATTTTTCATTTAAGCGATTTCCTTCGGGAAGTTTATTCTTTATGTGTACCCGAAATTTGATGAAATTCTATAGAAAAGTAGATTTCCGGAGAAACTACCTGAAAGTGGCCAATGGATCTTAAATAAGGTGTAGGAGGCTTTCTCGCTGCAGAAACCTCATTAGGACATATATGAGATTACATTCCAAGTCTCTTAATTAACAAAATAGCATTTATTTTTATATAAATGCTATTTTGCTATGTTATACATAAATTAACAAAATTATAAATTCTGATTGCTGTTTAACCCTTTCAAGCTTAGTGGTGTACTACACATATCACAAATTTAAAATTCTTTTTTGTTGCTACTTTGTTATACTTTACGTACCACCAATCTGATACGCCCTCATCATGCGCCCTCTACTGTGCAGTAGAATAAATCAGGTAGCTGACTTCTGGTGCATACAATAAAAAGTTTTTAACCACTTTATTGTCGGGTGATGTTATAAAATTTTAGCGACCGATTTGAACATAATAATATCGAAGATAATGGCAAGTAAGTACCTAAAAATAATTGTAGCAACGTACATACTAACATACGAATATACTATGATTATAAATATTTACTTAAAAATGTTGCTTTTGATCGTTATTTATTTGTGGTATTTCAAACATACCACAACGCACTAACATTATAGTTCAGTGGGTTTTGTTGATCAAGTTATTATGGATAAATTTGTACATAAGATTTTTTCATTCATTATAGAAAAAAACGTTTTGAGTTTTAACGACTTAGAAAAATTAAATGAAGACGAAATTGATGCAATTTTGGCAGAAATCCCTTCTGATCTTTTGATGAATTTGATGATGGAGAGGACGAGGAAAACGAGGAGAACTATACAGAGGAAATTATTGTTGCTCCAACACAAAATTTGTCCGATTCTGAGGATAATGAAGACGATCTCCCATTATCACATTTTGTAAAAAAAGATAAATTTATTTGGAAAAAGCCTCTAACAGTCATCAATACGGGTAATCCAGTGGATGCATTTTCAGAAAGTATCGGGACTGCTAACATATCTGGTGATATAGAATCGCCAATTGATATTTTTGGGGGTCTTATTAGCGAGGAAATGATCGAACATTTTGCTTTTCAAACAAATCTTTATGCTACCCAACGTGGGAAAACATTTGTTCCTACAACTGTGAGAGAAATGAAAATATTTTTGGCTATAAACATTTTGATGGGTGTGAAAAAACTTCCGAGCTATCGAGATTACTGGTCAGCACAGATGGAGTTGAGGGATTCTTACATTTCAACTCTAATGAGCCGTACCCAATTCGATTGGCTTTTAGGAAATTTTCATTTGAACAATAACGCTCTCCAGTCAAACCGCGGGGATCCTAATTTTGACAAACTGTATAAGTTACATTCATTTTTAAATTCTATATTACATAATTTCCAGTTTTTACTACAAAATGCGCCAAACCATATCAATAGACGAATCCATGATTTGTTTCAAAGGCCGTTCATCAATTCGCCAATATATGCCTAATAAGCCTATAAAGTTTGGACTAGAGCAGATGTAAGTGGATACATTGATGAATTTCAAATACATACAGGAAAGGTCGATGAGACTGCAGAGAAACAATTAGGACCTCGAGTTATCATAGATTTGACCAAGTCTCTGGTTGGAGAGCATTATTATGTGTACTTCGATAATTATTTTACATCCATGCTACTACTAAGACAGTTGAAGACGGAGAACATTCATGCAACAGGAAATATTTGAAAAAAAAAAGAAAGGGGATTCCTGGGGATTTTAAAGCTGATGAAGAGCTGAAGCGTGGTGATTTTGATTGGCGAATAACTGATGATGGAATTTCCTGCGTGAAATGGATGGACAAAAGAACAGTTCTCTTAGCCTCCAATTGTGAAAATCCATCTGAAACTGACTACGTAATAAGAAAAAAGAAGAATGGTGAAACAGAAAACGTTCCTTGTCCTAAAGTCATGAAAAATTATAACCAAAACATGGGCTTCGTCGATAAAGCAGACATGCTAAAGAAACCTTACGAAATTAAACAGAAAGAGCAGAAAATGGTGGCCACGCATATTCTGGCATTTTATTGATGTCAGTGTAGTCAATGCGCTTACAATTTTTCAGCAACGCCAACGATGTAGAAAATCAGTGGAATGAATCTGAAGGCGTTTCGTTTGGCCGTAGTAGCAGGCTTGGTAGGAGCTGGAAGTGAAGCAATGAAAAAGGGAAGACCAATTTTGGAACAGAAAAGCATAAATAATTACAAGCCAATAGTATCTACCACTTGAAAAAAGATGGGATCAGTCTTTACATATGCCAGTTTATGGAAATTCCAGACGATGTGCTCTGTGTAGTACCATCAAAGAAAATCTAAATGGGCTTGTGACCCTTGTGGCGTTGCTTTATGCCTGTCCGACAAAAAAAACTGTTTTCAAAGCTTCCACAAAAAAAAATTAATGTTGCTTATTCTGTGGCTTCGTGGTATCTCTAAAATACCACCATTTTTTGAAAAAACGTAAAATAAAAATTTTGAAAAAAATACACATTACTATTTTACTCATTTTCTATCAGTGTACTTCAAATTATGCATGAGAAAGTACTATTTCGAAATGCCTTCAAAGGGATAATAAAATATTATATATAAAAAAATCTTTAAATCTTAATACGATTTAATATCGCCTCCAATTTTTTTTTTTTTTTTACTTTAGCTACTATGATTTAAATCTTCGAAAAAATAAAATTAATACTGTGACTTTTCAACGATGCGTTAATTTTGTCCAGGATTTTATTTTATTGACTAATGAAAAAAGGGATTTCTTCGACGCCAAGATTCTTTTTAACCAAATAATCATTTTTCTGCTTGTAGACGTGTCGATTGACTCATGAACATACGAATTTTCGGGAATTCGATAACGACGGAACAATTTAATGCTTATTTGTTTAAACACTAAATACACATCAAGTGGTAGAATTTTCTGAAATCGATCGGTAGCGACAGTAAAACATTTAAACTGTGTAGGTACTCTCAGTAATCCGATACTGTTTATATTCAACGATAATGCCCTGATATTGCAGGCGCCATTCTGATCAAACATTTACCCGCTATATAAATAGATTCCCTCACAATTAAGGCCGACTCTAATAATAACGTGATTTATTTTTTCTTCTAGGGGTCCTGGACATGACCGCCACGGAGAACACCATCCGTTTCAGTGTCCACACCCTGGACAAGGCAACCAAAGCGAAAGTCACACTAGAAAATTACTACAGTAACCTCATAGCTCAACACGTAGAGCGTAAACAAAGGTGAGATGCATAATCAGTATGAACTTAGCAGAATAATTTTGAAAAATGAAAAAATAGGCTTATTATTTGCCGTTAATTAGCCGTTAATTAATCAATTAAACAATAAGTGATCGTTTAACCGTTTTTGATTTTTAAAAAATTTTGAATGTTCTCCTAAACTTCACATGAAGTGAGCAGAACATCTATTAAAAAAATGTTTTTGTTAAATTTAAGTATATAGTGCTTTTTAATCGTGCCGTTTTTCGTTTAAACAAGTGCTATAAATGAAATTTCAAAAAGAAAGAAAATTAAGGTAAAAAAAAATATTTTTCAATATCGGTAAAATAACTCAAAACTGTAAGGAACGGAAGGAACAGTGGCGGCCGGTGTAATTTTTGTCTGGGGGTGCAATCGATAAAATAATAACAAACGAAAAATTAAAATAAACTTGCCTATGTCCAAGCCTGAGGTTATTTATATACAAAATCCATTGGTCTGTTATAATAACAGAAATAATCTGGAATCGCTGCAATTAGCACTTTCTCCATACTTATCATGCAGTGAATTTTAGTCTGTCTTGAGCCATTATATTTCTCAAAAAGTTTTTGATTCTTTTAAGCGTCAAAAAACAGCGTTCACTCTCAACACTTGTCATGGGTATGGTACAAATCAATTTTAATAATAAAACAGTATCTCTAAAACAGCCCGTCAGGTTTCCGATCTATAAATAATTGCAAAATTGCTAAGCAACTTGCTGCTTCACGAAAATCTTCCCTGCTGTATATAACCGTTAATTCACTTTTCAATTTCGCTTTGTCCAAAAATCCATAAGTCTTCGTTACATTATCAAAATCTTGAATAGGGAATTGTTTCTCATAGTCACAAAATTTATGGGGGGAAAATAGTTTCGACGCTAACAGGTGTTCTCTAAACTCAAATCTGTCTTTAGTTTGGGTAATTAATATATCACATACTTCCTTAGTTTGTGCAGAAAATGATATGTCATTATGGGATCGTATTGTTTTTTTTTTTTTCAGGCGAATTTGGGGAATTAGTTGTCCGGATTTTTATAATTGCGTCTTCAAAATTATTCAAATAACTGCTCATCTTGACGGCATCCAATGATCGAGACTGAAACCCTTTGAAAAGGATTTCACATTAAGGCATGACCTTGCCGAAAAACGCGAGCCAGTATTTAAAGTTATCGTTATTTAAATAACCCAATAACATTTGAGTCTGATTCTTTGTATTGTAATCATTTCCCGCAGTGTCAAGAATACATTCTAAGCAGTCTTTTCAGAAGCGGTTCGTACAGTTCGCGTATTAAAGTTCCGTTATATATTCCACCGAATATGCCTCCATTGCGATCCCTTCCCTCTCGTTGTGGTTATAAAAATACAAACACGTGACCACGCAAACAGTCCAGATTCAACAGACAATACAATACACAATCTAATGCAATACACTTGCGTCAAAGCTTACAGAATAAACTTTGCTTTGCGTGGTCGTGCTATGCACGCAAGTCTCATATACATGCGTATAAAAGTCTCCTGTTTCACGCGCCCGAGTTCTCTCTTTCTAACACATGATTAAACGGTCCTCTGATGTGTGCTAGATGAAAAATGAACGCTCTATAGATTTATACTTGCAGATATAATATCCCGTAGATAAATCTGATAAAATTCTAGGGCTGGCGACTCTCGCGACATCTAACAAGCTGTAAGCGAGACTGTTAGATATCGGAACATTCTATGTATAATGATAATGTATAGTAAACACCTAATAGGTATTTTTAGGAATTTTTAAGGGAGCTCACTGCACAAATGCACCTACAATAAAACCGCCACTGGAAAGGAAATACATAAACACGAAAGAAAACTGACATTTTCACACGAGATTAATGGCTGTTCTAAGTTCCCGGGAAAAAATTCAAAAATCGTAAAAAAAAACATTGCAAAATGATCACGGCGAATTCGAAAACGTCACGATTAATTACGAGAACGGGAACGGCATATTCTTGAACGAAAACTGATCCCCATAAGACATTTTCACAAAAAATTAATAGCTGTTCTGGTATAGCTCAGTTTTCCTAGAGAAATTTACCGTTCTAATTGTCGTAATTAATAGTGACGTCTTCGAATTTGCCGTGATAATTTTGCAATTTTTGATTAGGATTTATGGAGTTTTTTCTGTGAACTTGGCAGAACAGCCATAAATCTCGTTTGAAAAAGATTCATGGTGGTCAATTTTCATTCAGGAATTTACTGTTCGCGTTCTTTTAATTAATCGTGACGTCTTCGAATTCGCCATGATAACTTTTCATTGCGATTTGTGAATTTTTTTCCCGGGAATTTAGCAGAACTGCCATGAATCTCGTTTGAAAATGGCTTTCACAGCTCAGTTTTCCTACAGGAATTTACCGTTCTCGTTCTCGTGAATTCTTAATCGTGACATCTTCAAATTTGCCGTGATAATTCTGCAATTTATTTCGATTTTTGGATTTCTTTCTTAGGAACTAAGCAGAACTTGGATTAATCTCGCTTTTAAATGACTTATAGGGGTCAGTTTCCGTTCAGAAATTTACCGTTCGCGTTCTTTTAATTAATCGTGACTTCTTCGAATTCGCCGTGTCTCATTTTGCAATTTCTTTCAGATTTTTTGATTTTGTTTCCCGTAACTTAGCAGAGCAGCTATTGATATTAATTAATTCGTCCTCTGCTCTTTTGTGGAGATGTAAAATATCAATTTTATTTCGTGTTTATGTATTTTCTTTCGTTACTTCCAGTTTTGAGTTGTTTTATTAATTTTTTTTTGCCTTAACTAATACTACTTGTTTACCGTTAAAAAGCGGCAAAAGTGAATATATGTACTTATTTTTAACAAAAAAAAAAAAAAAAAAAAAAAAATATAGATGTTCCGCTAACTTATGGGAAGTTAGCAGAACACTCAAAATTTTGTAAAAATTAAAAACGGTTAAATTATCACTTTCACGATTAATTAACGGCAAATAATAAGCCTATGCATTTTTCCATTCTTCAATGTTGTTCTGCCAAGTTCATATCGATAGATGCATATCTATTTTATTATTTTTCACGTTTTATTGTCCCGTCTAGCGTCTATCCGGCTGCAATTCGCATGTTAATTGTTTGCGCAACAGGTACACAAGTAATTTTAAAGATTTTTATCAGATAGGATTAGAGTGGGGAGTATATTTTTAGAGCGCGTTTTGTTCACCAGGAGTACACTTCGCCTGCATGGTACCAGGCGTTACAGTTTGTTTTGATCGACAATTTTAGATTTGATTCATATCTATTTCGAGTTGCGTGCACGATTGCAAAGGTTGATTATTTGTACCACTTATTGCAAACGAAGAATTTGGAAAAAATAATGCAAGATAATCGTGAAGATGTAGATATCTTATCGGGTGATAGGCATGTTTCGTTTATTTATATACCACTTTCGTAATTTTCGACAAAGCAGGTACATACGAGGTGTGTAAATTAAGTAATGAGACTGATTTTTCTTGCAATTCTTTTATTCGAATAAAATTACAATTCAAAATTGTCTCTCTCAAAATAACTTCCTTGGAGAGCCACACAATGTTGGAGACGGTTCTTCCAATCCTCATTGCAGTGCTGGAACTTGGACACTAGAATAGCCTTCAGCTCGTCGGTTACAGCCGTTTGAATGTTTTCGAGTACCCCAAAATGACATCCCTCGAGGCGATTCTTCAATCTCGGGAAGAGAAAAAAGTCACAAGGACTCAAGTCGGGAAACAAGGAGGCCGAGGAGCCACAGGAATGTTTTACTGGCCAAGAACCCGTTTATTGAAATTGTTGTGTGACAAGGCGCATTGTCCTAATGCATTACCCAGTTGTTCTTGACGTTTGGTCTCACACGCATGACTCTTTTTCGATATTCTCCAAGAACCTTTCTGTAAAAGTGTTGATTAACCCTTTTAGCCTTGCGACATAAACTCTTTGTGAACGATTCCCTGGCTATCGAAAAAGCAGATCAGCATGCATTTGATCTTCGATTTGCCCATTCTTGCTTTTCTTGGTCTTGGAGAGCTTGAAGTATGCCATTCCATGCTCTGGCGCTTCAAACACCCAACACTCGTCACCAGTAATGACACGTTACAGAAAATGGAATCATTGTCAACCGATTCCAAAAGATCAAGGCACATTTCCCTCCTGATCCTTTTAGTCCTGCGAAAGATTTTCTGGTGAACTGGGAAAACTCTGGTGAACGGTGATGTGAGTCAAATTCAATTCTTCCTCGATCATTCTGATTGTCGACCGACGATCCAAATGCACAAGATCCCGGAGTAAAAGAGAACCGAAGATGAGTAAGGAAAGGATGGAAATATTATTCGAGGCGAGAAAAATAATGAATAATGATTCATATAATTTTTATATCTATGAAGGAACATTTTTTGCGTATTGTTTAAAAAATTTTATCAAGTTGCATAAAGAAAGTTTCGAGAAAAACGCAAACTAAATTTTAATTGTGAAAATTGAGTTATTTATGAACAAAATAAATACATTAATAATATGTTCAAACCCTTGCCCATTAACTATTTGACAATGGCCTACTGTCAAAATAAACCACTTCTGCACTCTGACTGAATTATTAGACAGCAAATTTAAAATACCTTTTGACCCCTTCGACCGTTTTTGCTAGAAAAATATATTTCGCTAGATTTTTGAAGCGTTCCAGACTTTTTTCCCACTGTGTATGTTTGATTTTAATATGATTCGAAATTTTTCAACGCGGTGTCACGAGCAATGAATTTTATTACGGCACAACATCTCTGAGTGTTACAAAATATTCGCGTACGCCAAAAAGGCGTAATTGTCAAATACATACCTAGTATAGAAGAGTATTCTATTAAATAACTGAGTTTAAATGATTCAATTTGAGAATATGGTGGCTCAATTTGTTATACAATTGTTTTCCTTAGATAGATTTTAAAGCCATTTTAACAACCTTAAAATATAAGCTGTTTCCAAAAAAAAAATAAATAATTAAAAATAAAAGGGTTATTTATTGCATGATATATTTGTTAACCCTGCACTTATTTTAATAGTCACTTAAACTCTGAACATTTTTAAGAATGAAATTTAAAAGTAAAAGTAGGTGCTTTTATTTATACGTCAATCTCCTCTGTAACTAGTAACGCATAGTATATCAAATAAAAAAAAATGGCACAAAAGTTACAGCACATTATTAAAAGTTCAATAGAAAACACTATATGAAAATTGCTAAAATATATGAAACGTGAAAAATTAAGTGAAAATACAAAACTAATATTTTGGGTAAAAATGTTCTTAGCAAACGGCAAAGCCAGGAAATGTTTAAAAGCGCTTCTAAAGAAAGGCGGTAAGCTTGAAGAACTAAAGTATATTGGGTTGCATATCCTACAGTGTTGTGGAAGTAAATAATCAACTTCAGTCAACCCACACTGGGACGATGGTCGCTCTCCATCGATTACGAATTCCAGTTTAATAAACGGCAGCTGTATTTTTGTAATAACATACATTTTGTTATAATAATTACAACATTGAAATGTTCAAATGTTTTGAAAATAATCCGCATATAATACATTTGTAATATGTATTTTAACATTTTCGCGGCAATCTATTGTATTTTTATACAATTGAGTCGAGTCCGTCTAGGATAAAAATCAACTTTCTATAATTCACTCACTCACTTTTTGTGTTCACACAAAAACATTCAACTGTTTTCACCAATTTCTAAAAAGTATACTATATTACTTTCATATTATATTATATGAAGTAAGTACATATAAGTTAGTATAAAAATGTTTACATCCTGCTAGAATTGAATTTTGTAAAAATTGCATACCAAAAGAATTTGTTAGAAACATTCATTATTTTATCGTATGCCAGAAAATACGTTTTTTATAAATCATTTTTGTATGTCTCAGAGGTCCCTCAAGAGTATACTTTTAACCCACTATCATTACTCATATTTGTAAATGACCTGGAAATAAGTTTAAATTCTGATAAGCATTTTTGTTCTTTACATAACCTAAAGCTTTTTAATATTAATTAAAATTCTAATATTATAAATGGTTAATTATTCTAATATCATAGATGGCTACAGTCGACATAACCTGATTTAGGCCAATTCAGTAATTAGTCGATGAGTTATATCAGTAGAATGTACCAGCAAATATAAGAGATGTAAAGTGTGCCCAATTTTATTTTAACATATTAATTATAAAAGATAGATAATAAGTTTTGAGATGACTTTCTTCTTTCTCATTTTGGTGTTGATATTCAGTCACATAATGATTATATTTTCCCTAGCAGATGAATAGAGCACCTCGAACCAGCTGAGTGGCCACCACATTCATCTGATTTGATCCCTTTAAATTTATTTTTGTGGCGGAAGGGAGGTTCTTTAAAATCACGGGTTTATTTAAAAAATACAATTGTATTTGCGATACAAATACGATTATTTATATTCCTGTAAACTGTATATAGCAAACCGCCAATATGGAGGACAGTTATACTTGAAAAACTTTAAATATTTGTTAAAAAAAATACTATGATGATACAACTCAAACAGAAAATCTAGAATATAGACAATAAAACTTGTGTCAGGTAAAAAAAATGCTTTTAATAACAAAATGACGAGTATTGTGCGACACTTTATCATCACATTGCATATTAAAGTATACAAAATAATATATACGAGTACATATAAAATGTATACATTAGTGAAATTCTACTTGCTTTTATATAATTTCCATATATGTTTTCGGAGAAAATTGTTATTGAAATCATAACAAACACATGTGATAAAATAAGTTATTATGTTTACGTCAACATTATATTTAATATAAAAAAGTTGTAATAAAGATCAAAATAATTATGCTCCGTCACTTTGCTTTGATGTATTTATTTGCCTGCCATATAAAGACTACATACAATAAATAATTTAATTTTCTGCGTGTTGCGTTTGTTTTTTTTTTTTTTTTATAAATTATATATTATATATATTATATATTATGCGTTACTTGTTCGTCATACAGTTTATGTATAAAACAGTCATATATAGATGTTTTTATAATACCTACGGGAGAAACAAAACTGGGAATACGAATATCGTACTTTCACTAAAAAAATTAAATTACCTTATTGCTTACTGAATATGTCGACATAAATTATATTGTAAACATATGATTTGTATAATGATTCTTTGCGTGTGCGTCACAAGTAACAATCGTATGTATCGATCAACTGACATATTTTTATAGTGTCGTGCTGAAAACACGTTTTAGGATAACAGTTAGTACAATACAAATCCGTCAACCTATGACAGAGTAATGAAAATATTCTCCACAAAACCATTCAATGAAAGTGATATTTCCATCAAAATAAATGAAATAAATTCAACAAAAATCAAAAGAAATGAAACAAAAACAAAATAAATTTTACAGAAATATTGAGACGCCAATGAATCAAATTATACAATAAAGCTAAGAGGTGACTTCATAACTGCATTTTGTTCGGCAAATTCTTAACTGTCTATGCCGTATATAGTTGATTGAAACATATGTCGCTAGACATACGTGCTTGTAATTGTGACATATTAGTAACAATTGCGAGTGGTCTAGCATATGATTCGTGCATCGTCACTAAATTGATACACGCGCAAAAGATCCATTATACAAATTGTTTTTACTATCCCTATTTTTTCGCATTTCCGCAATTAAAATGAAACTTTTTCAACAAAAATTAGCGATATAGAAAATAATGTAAAAAAGGTTAATTCTACTACAAAAACCTATATTTTCACACATTTAGACACCTATATTTGCTCTATACATTATTGTTTTTTATTTATTTATTTTTTTTCTATTTTAAAGAAACTTTTATCAGCGAAATTTTTGCAATATTCTACCAAGACATCAATTTCAAAGTAAATTTTGGAGAAAACCGCCACCTGTCTCTCCTCAGCACTATGTTTCACTGATCGTAACTATCAAAACAATTCATTGGTTTTTCACACAATAATATATAAAACGATCAATGATATCGAGAAAGTTTTAACTTCTTTGCTTTTCATGTGCGCCACGTTTAATTTCAAGGTAAATTTTTGAGAAAACATCGCCTGTCTCTCAGCACTATGTTTCACAGATTGTAAGTATCAAAACAATTCTTTAATTTTTCACACAAGAAAATATGGTGAAACGATCAATTTATTTTTAACAGAAGAAAAATGAATCTCGGAGTGTTTATACACCCTGTAAATGCATATATAGCGACCTACGCGACTAATTAAACAGTAATACCTAAAAATAACCTGATGTACATGTGTATTATGCACTCTTAATAATTATCATTACAGGTTCAACTCGTTCAGGTTAGTTATCAGTCTAAAATAAACAGAAATGATTATGTATCTCCTAATGATACGTATTAATAATCGGTATTAAAGGTATGTCTGTAGCGGTATTCATTTACTTGCACATTATTTATATCATTATTCATATCATTGTATAGATCAATGCCATTAGAAGATTTAATTAAGTAACCAACAGAATAAATTCATAACATTTGGTATAATGCAAAGTTTTACTACGTAGAGGGTAATATTCAAACTACAGAAATAAGGAGTTTATACTCTAACCCATCTGCAAATGCCTTATATAATAAGGACTAAACAAATTAGGTCAAGACAGCTATTCTCCTGGCTATATGCCAAACACCGAGCGCTGAATTACATAACAAAATTTGCCGTATCTTTGTCTAACAGAGATAGCACTAAAATGTGATGTGAAGTAATTGTTCTAAAAGCACAAGAAATATGTAAAGTGTCACCTATCGCAGGATATCGTTAACTGCAGACCGGTTTCGACCTTTCTATCTTGGGTCTCGTCAGTGCAGTGTAAACGAGTATACCTTTGACAGATGACAGATGATGAGTATAAACTCCTTATTTCTGTAGTTTTTCATAACATTTATTTATTATTTGGAAAACGCTATAACCTTCCATGGTAATTTGCCATACACTACTGAACAATTCAAAACGAATTTGACAGATGTTGCTTTAACAACACGGCCACTATAACCTAACAAATTTCGCGCGTCCCTATTGAAAGACCCTTTACATGTCTATCAAAGTAAACGCGTTCAAACTTGACTAAACCTTCAAAAACTACCGGAACTTTATAATACATCTTACGTAACTTTCAGGTTAGCGAAATTAGAAGAATCCCTGAAGGATGAAAGTCTCTCGGAGGAGCAGAAGCACGAGAAGAGGCTGCAGCACGCCCAGAAAGAAACCGAATTCCTTAGGCTAAAACGATCTCGATTAGGCGTTGAAGACTTCGAACCCCTCAAAGTGATAGGGCGGGGGGCATTCGGGGAAGTAAGATTAGTGCAGAAAAAAGACACCGGGCACGTGTACGCCATGAAAATACTTAGGAAGGCCGACATGTTAGAGAAAGAGCAGGCAAGTTATTATCATTAAAATATAAGGTATAAAAATATAAGTTAAATTTTCAGAAAATATTTTTAAAAGTCCTTTCAAATAGCGATAAACAAAGTTTGCCCAAATCTATCAGAATATGCGAATTATATTCAGAATTCATTTACATAAAAGAAAACTGGAAAATGTACTTGGTAACTGGAAATGAAATTCTGAAAGGGTTGGAATTGTGTTAATTTAATTGTGACAGTCCTAAATTTATATTTGAATAGAAAATGCATTCCCTCTCATTTTAAAGTATAAGAGACAGTAAGACAAACATTACTATTTTAACTGGTATCGAACAAATGAAACAAATTCGGGAACCCTTTGATCGGACTTGAATAACTGATCAAATTTCTGTATTGGCACGTTTTTTCTTTTAATTTAGTTTGATATAACTACTGTCTTATACTGATTGTTCGTATTTTATTTAAATCAAAATTTCCTCCATAGTCATATAAAATGTACAGCTAACTCAACAAAAAGGTTTCCAATATAAAATGTGATTCCTGTATGTTTTATTTTTAACAGTCTAGTGATCCAGTAATATATTTACTAGAATTATTACACCTCTAATACGTATGAATGAAATAAAACTTCTACGCCTATATCGAACCCTACCAACGATCCGAAAACCAATGCTGTCATCATTGCCCTATTAGCAAGCGAAACAGTTGGAGCAGAGTTCATATTACGTCACTACCAGAAATTCAAAGAAGGGATGTGAATGAAATTTAATCGTACTTACTAGAATAATTTTTCTACTAGGTATGGAGACAGGCTGTTTACTATAGGCTATTCAGCCTATAATTATAATTAATCATCAAGGGGCCAATTATCAGATGGCCCGTGGAAACCATATAACATCGAATTTGAAGACAAAGAAATGATTAATGTAAAAAAATATTTGCAAATATATAATATTTGATAAAACTTAAGTGTAATAAAAAAGTTTCAAAATAATAGCATGTAAGCTATAGACTACTATGGAGCAGAGAAACATTTTTAAGGTATCAATACACTGCAAAAAATGTAAAAAAACGAATTATAGAACAAAACCTTTTTGTTGCGGTAGTTGTACCTCTTATGAAACTTATAGGCGAATATAGATATATCTGATTTCATATGATTTAATTTAGTTTCATATAACTAATGTATTATACCAATTTGAATTTTATTCATGTCAAAAAATTACTCCCATGGCACTTTTCAAAAGGAGCTCCTGTAAAACTCATTCTCACTCTTCACCAAACTCCATTTTGAATATCAACTACTCTCGATTATTAAAATTCGTTATAATCATTTCTCGATTATGTGATTTCATTTTAAATACAACTTGCACCTACTAAAAGATACAGCTTAGCATAGCTTAGATTATTATAATTTGGTTGTGACTAGAATCCCGCCTCGGGACCCAGGTCAAGTCCCGAATAACGTCATCAAATGACGTCATAGGTAGTGTTTCGAGACTGATATTCCTTACCGACTCGGGACCAGCATCCGGTCCCGAATTTATAAAGAAAACAGCACCTTTGTTAGTTACAAACATTTACATACATGGTATACATCACAGAATAAGGATTGTTCCTTATTCTGTGGTATACATGATGTCCGAGTTTTAAACATCCAAACTTCACAGACATGTAGACAATCTCATTCTGAATAAAAAAAGTTCCTATAAACATACCTATTACCTGGCTTCCTAAGGAAGATACAGGGTATTGAAGTTCAACTATTTTTTATTATTTTCATTAATAGTTTCCGAAAAGATGCACATGCAGTTTTCAAATTATGTACACTTGTTTACGGAAGTAAGACTAATATATTCTGTTGTTTTTGTGGTCTTATGGATGATATTCTGGTGTTGGCTGGTGAGTGATATTCTGGATGTTCATTTTCTGAGGTCCGGGCAAAATTTCAAACACTAGAACTATTTTATCGTACGCCACTGAGGTGTGTCTATACACTACTTTTAAAGCATGGATATATTCGCAACATTTTTGCTCTCTTATAAGTTTGTCATTTCTCGAACAGTTTTCGAGATATTCTCATTTCTAGCGCATACTGCAAGATTTTTGCGTTATAACGTATCTCTTTAAAACCGCTTCATGAACGAAGAACATAATAAAATATGTTTGCAGATCTTTGCCTAGATGTACTATATGCACTTAGAGTATATTCGGTTACTCAAACTGTTGTTTCCTCAAACATTGTGTCCTCAAAAAACCTATTTAGATTCCTAAGGGAGACTAGAAAGTTAATTTATGTTTCTTACAATTACGCATTGTAAGCTCACATTTTGCGTCAATTTTTGACTTTAAGTGTATCTAAAATGTTTTAAAAACATTTTGCTCACATTTTTGTTCGGTTATGTGCAAAAATTTTGCAGCATTCGCAAAGAAATTAGAATATCTCGAAAACCGTTCGAGATATCACAAACCTACAAGAGAGCAAAAATATTGCGAATAAATCATGCTTGAAAGTAGTGTATAGACACACGTCAGTTGCGTACGACAAAAAAGTTTTAGTGTTTGAAATCTTGGCCGGACCTCAGAAAATGAACATCGAGAATATCGCTTACCAGGAAAACAATATATATTAGTCTTTATATACTTTATAAACAATATATATTATAGGAAAAGAATATATTAGTCTTGCTTCCGTAAACAAGCGTACAAAATTTTAAAACTGCATTTCCATCTTTTCGGAAAATATTAATGAAAATAAAAAAATAGTTGAATTTCAACACCCTGTATCTCCCTTAGGAAGTCAGGTAATAGGTATGTTCATACGAACTTTTTTACTCAGAATGAGATTGTTTAGATGTCTGTGTAGTTTGGATGTTTAAAACTCGGGCACCATGTATATAAATAATGTTTGTAACTAACGAACGTGCTCCTTATAAATTCGGGACCGGATGAAGGTCCCGCGTCGGGGTGGAATATAAGTCCCGATAAAGCTACCTATGACGTCATTTGATGACGTTATTCGGGACTTGACCTGGGTCCCGAGGTGGGACTCTAGTCACAGCCCTATAATTTTCAACCCTCTTCCAGACAGTAAGCAGCTTTATTTAAGTTTCAGAATGACTTACAAAATGTGGACAAAAAGTGCAGCAGGTTCCCCTAGATTTGTTCTTAATGTTTGCAGTAATGCTCGGTCTCTTTGATTTGTAAATAGTTGTTAGTGATAGTTGAATAATGTGTACAGTGGCGTGTCGCGGAACGGGAAAAATTATTGTTACACGAGAGAATTCCATCATTTAATTATTGCGACATTTTTATTTATGGTAGTACTAGTAGTTTCCCGTTTTCTTAAGAATCCGCTAAAATTTTATATTTATTAAATGAACAGTTATTAAATACTTTTGTGAAGTTTGGGAACGTTCATCTGCACCGTTTTCTCAATAATTAAACCTAAAGTTGACCTTGTCAACATGGGAAATATGGGGACCTCGCAATAAAGTGTCAGTTATTCCCTTATATCTTAGAAATTGTTCTTTAGATGTTCATATAAAACTAATATTTTGTTTATGAACTAGCCAAAAATATGTGAACCCAAAATGCGCTTGATCGACTACATGTTTTTGTGTAATCATAATAAAAAGTTATGAATTTTTTCGATTTATACCACGTACTCTCGCACCGTGGCAACGTTACAAGGAATATTATATGGCAACGAATTATATCGCACTGTCCAAATGGATTGTAAGCCACTGTTACTCATTCTCGGTGTTTTCGAATGACAATAACGTTTTACATGAATGAGACTTCAAATTCTGCTGCAATTCATCTAAATCGATGGCCCGAGTTCCAAGTTGATTTTTTTCGCGATTAGATTTGAAGCTTTTTTTCGCGACTTCATTGCTTTCGCCGCTTTCAGACGTCGTTTAACATCTTTTTTCCCACCTCCATGAATAAACAAAAACAGAAAAGGCGCATGAATAAACAAAATTACGATATTGCGATACGGTAGACACCAAGTTCTGAGCTTGCAACGTTGCCACGCTGTAAACACAGCTGTAATGTGAAGAAAATATCGGTACAATCACAGCCAAAAATATATAGAGTATCGCAGTGCAGCGACCTATGTAAACGTCAGCAGATAGCGGCCAAACTTTTGTAATAGAAATACATGCTAGTACTATCTTAAATGTATCAGACCGTTAAAAAAAAAAAAAAAATATATATATATATATATATATATATATATATATATATATATATATATATATATATATATATATATATATTACAAAAAGTGGTGAAGAAGAAATTATTCCTTGAAAATTTATGAGGCGTCTTAGCCTCCTATGACTCATCTGACGAGTCTTAGCTTAGAGCTACTTATCGTAGTTACAAATTCAATTTACCAACTCAAGCTCTTACAAAAAATCTTTGTAAATTGCTTCAAGAACTATAAAATTTCTAAATAAAACTTAATATACCAAAGCTTTCTATTATATAGTAATAATATTTTCTGCCCAAAACCTACAAGATAAAATTACGTTGTAAATTCTCGATTTACTTCAATCGTGACAACGTCAATGTTAGATGAACTCCTTTCGGAATCCACCTGTAAAATTAGTGGCCGCAGCGTGAGATCGCATCGCATCCGCTAAGCCCTCGCGAGCAGGTCCGTTGTGGGCTTGAAGATAATGCGAGAGGCCGGCCCAGCCTCATCGTTACAAAGTCAACATATTGGTTCTTCCCTTAATATTCTCATTGTATGTAGATGTACCTGAAGTGGCAGTGGCCATTAGTAATAACACCAACTGTGACAGATCATATTAATATCATCACGGCTCGTTCCAGATACATACATCATCGTTATGCTGTAACGAGAAGTAGTCGCCTACTTGATTCCAATAGTGCTGGACGTTGATCACCTATGTTATCTTGTACATCGGTTTTAATTATTCAGGTTCGGATCATGTAAATGTCTCGCCATTTGTTGCTAAGGAAACTCCAGTTTTATTGCTATCGTTCGTTGACTGCTTCGATATTTAAATATCCTCAGAGGTGTCTCTTTGTTACTTTATTTTATACGTAAATTTCTGTATATATCAGAAAAATATCTTCCATATCCTGACGACCGTCTTAGAATACCCAAGAAAACTATTATAACGGGAACTCATTTATTGGTCTCAAGTCGCCTAATTATCGATTACACAAGCCAACAAAGATTTTGTGATCGGCCTTTTTTTGACTTTTTGGTTTAGTTACATACCATGAACTACAGAAACACTTTTTTTGTATCTATCGCGCACTAATATTTGTAAATGTACATTGTACAATAATTTATGGTTTTTAAAACCGAGGTTCTATAAAATTAAATTTTGCCTCAATATTTGTCAAACCCAAATCAGCTTTCAAAATATCAAAATTTGTAAGTCTGTGTTATTATCCTGTTCTGGCGTCTTCTATTCAATGTTATCCAATAACTTACGCAGCACTGCACACCTTCCCTATTTACACATCTTATATAGGACTTACTTAGACTAGCTCAGGAACTGGATTTATAGTCTCCTATATTTTATATTCGACAAAATGATTTTATTTGTTAACTGATGTAGAAAACGATCAGGATTTAAAGCTCTTGTAGAAGAGGTAGTAGTAGAGCTGGGTATTTATGTTAACATCTTCATTTTGACCCACGAAATGCTACCTGGAATTAGTAACGATTCACCTCTCCCCAATCTATGCCTGGAATCTGTCAATTCTTTTCGTATGTTTATCTTCATGATAGAAAATATACAGTGGTGGTCATAAATATAGAGCCGGTCGATAGATACGTAAAATCGGTAACAAAAACTGTCAAATTTCGTTTTTGTTTTTGTTTTTTTATTAAAATATTGTTACGATCTAGTCGTAAGACTAATATGTGACTTATTTCTATCTAATCCTATTATGCTACATTTCTTAAATTTTAAGAGTCGCCCATTGATGTCTTGGCCATTTCCAAGTATGGCACTTTTTCTTGTGCACTATAGAAATTACTCTATTTTTAATTTCACGCAAATTACTACATTAACTCGTGGGGTTTAA
The DNA here is from genome assembly GCA_037954035.1 of Rosalia funebris. Lineage (NCBI taxonomy): Eukaryota > Metazoa > Arthropoda > Insecta > Coleoptera > Cerambycidae > Rosalia > Rosalia funebris. Next base: position 15,991,209 of record JAZFAV010000022.1, read on the forward strand.
TCCTCTTAAGTATTCTTATTTGGTTGGAGTTATCAAGGAGCTGGATGGCCTCGATATTCTCTTATTCCTCCCTTCGTGGCTTTTTGCAAATTTTTGAATTTCTATCTCAACGTTTTCTATTCCAAGATCTCGGTGGAGATCTTCATTTCTTATATACCAAGCTACACTAACAATGTTCCGTAGTACTTTATTTTGAAAGGTGTGTATAATTTTAATATTTGACTTTCTGATACAATCCCAAAGCTGAATACTATGAGTCCACATCAGTTTTAATATTTACTTATACAAGAGGAGCTTATTATGCATCGACAAGGCTGAGTTCCTATCCAAGAGCCAGTACATTTTCTTATATCTTATACCTAATTCTTCTCTTTTCTTTTTTAAGTGAGCTTTCCAGCGATGCTTCGTATCTAAAGTAAGATCATTGGCTGTATTGGCATATGGGACTACTGATCCATTCATATTTATAGGAATATGTCGATGTGTCTATTAAAAGTGAAATCGATATAAACTGATTTCTCTTCATTTAATTTAATTTTCCATTTCTTGGTCCAGGATGATTTATTGATGGCTTTTTGAAGTTTATTAGGTGTTTCTATATTACTTTTGCCCGTTGTTATTATGGCGGTATCGTCGCCGAAAGTTGCTACAGTATTATTTTCTAACTCTGGGAAATCACACGTATACAGAAGGTAAAGCACAGGGCCTAGAACACCTGCCTTGTGGGACTCCTGCTTCGATTTCTTTAAGGACAGAGTAGGCATTTTCCTGCTTAATTTGAAAGTGTCTGTCTCATAAATAGGATTTTAAAATACCTGTGTATTGTTTTAGGAGGAATAATTTTTAATTTATAATGCAGTTCCTCACGCCAAACCTTATCAAACGCTTGACCTACGTTGGAAATACGGCAGAGCAAACATGTTTTTCTTCTAGCGCATTCTCTATTATATTAGCCATTCTATGGACCTGATCTATTGTGCTTATGTCTGAACCCCAACTGGTGGTCTGGGATTAGCCCTTTTCTCTCGATGATTAAAGTTTTAAAGTTTAAGTTTGGACACACGGAAAGTAGACATCCTTCCCCAGAAAGCCTACAGGCAGGGCTTGGGTAGGGAAAGGTTACACATATAAACGCGGACAAACACCCAGCCCTGAAGGAAGTGCCAAGTTCCCTCTGGTGAAAATCGAACTCACGCAGATAATGTGCCCAGTATTTGGCCCAGTTGCCACCCTGTTACCAAATACCAAGTCAGCACCACCGCGGCAATTGGTGTATTCCTTTGAGTAACAGTTTCTCAAAGAGCTTCGACATGACAGGTAATAAAGATATTGGTCTATATGAAGAGACTACGTGTGGCGATTTCTCGAGTTTTGGTACCATCACGATTTCTGCCACTTTCCATAGTTTACGTATGTACTTAAGTCTGAACACGGCATTGATTAGATTAGTCAGCTTGACAAGTGCTTTCCTCGGGAGCTGGTTTAGTATTTTTCCTGTTATTAAGTCAAATCCAGGAGCTTTTTTCGGATCTATGCTATGCTTGATTTATTTCATAACTTCATCTGGCGATACCAATGTGATATTTTCGTGTTCCTGCGAAGGAGTTTCTTCTGGTATGTCTTCTTGTAGTTATTTATTTGAAATATATTCTCAGTGGCAAAACATTCATCTTTTTCTTCATCACTTCTGGCCTAGTTTCCATGTGTCTTATTAATTGATGGGATAGTAGAATTATTTTACGAAGAGCAAGTCGGCAATAAACCGTGCGACAAAGAGCAATGTATAACTTACTATAGCTTACCTTCTCCCAGGCGAATGCAGTAAAATAATTGTACGCGCGCAAATTATTTATGGGCAGGTCTGTGTTTCTTATTCAGTCAGGCATGCATCTGTCTTTGTCGCACGATTTATTGTCAACTTGGTCTTCATAAAATAATTCTACTATATCTTCATAATGGCTATTTTTAATCTTTTTATCGCTTTCCATAAAGCATAATCCAGACAACTATCATTAGTAAGGTTCGTTAAGTAATAAGCAAGTTTAGTCTTTTAATTCTTTAATTTCCCTATTTAGTTTATTCGTGAGATTATTCAATAAAGTTTTGTCTTGTGGGGGTTCTGGTTCAGAACCACTTCCTTGTTGCTTTTCTTTTTTCTACAACTAATGTTCTAGTTCTTCCGGATAGCTACTGCCCTTTAGTCGTTTTTATATTTCTGGCGTGTATTCCTATGCAGTTATTTGGATGTCTTTGGTGAATTTCTCAAACTCTGCTTCCAAATCGTTTTCATTTTTAACAATTAGAGGTACGTTTATTTTTACATTTTCGTCAAGTAGTTGTTTAAAACTTATCCAGTCCATATATTCACTAACCAGTACAGGATTATTTTCCTTCTGTACCACAGTTTCACTCAGCATTAATATTATTGCTGTGTGGCCAGAAGTAGTGACATTCGTCAAATTGAATGTGATTAGATGATATACAAAGAGCAAACTGCTGTTATAGAAGTAGAAGGGGAAAGAAGGGAAGTAGGTATTAGGAAAGGAGTAAGACAGGGATGTACGCTATCACCACTAATTTTTAATCTGCACATCGAAGAGGTGATTAATGTGGTAAAAGATAGAGTGGATTTCGGGATTAAAGTACAGGGACAGAAACAAAAATGCTGAGATTCGCGGATGATATAGCAGTATTAGCATCTAGTAAGGAGGAATTAGAATCAGCGTTGAACGAAGTGCTGTGTGTAGAGGCAGTGTTGACAGAGGAATACGGAATGAGGGTGAATAAAAACAAAACTAAAGTGTTAGTGTGCAGAGGGCGCGAGAGCAGAGCATAAACGAAAGTACAAATTAATAATGAAAGATGGGAGGAAGTTAAAGACTTCGCTTATTTAGGAAGTAAAATAAATTGGGATGGAAGAAGCGATAAAGATATAAAACAAAGAATAGCGCAGGATCGAGTAGCTTTTAACAAAAAGAAAGCACTTTTATGCTCGGGGGTAATAAACTTAGAAACAACGAAGAGATTTTTGAAAACGTATGTATGGAGCACGGCACTATACGGTTGCGAAACCTGGACGGTAGGGGAAGCAAGTAGGAAGAAATTAGAAGCTTTTGAGATGTGGTGTTACCGAAAAATGATGAAAATACCGTGGACTGATAGGGTTAGAAATGAAGAAGTATTAGAGAAAGTCGGCGAGAAAATAAGTATGTGGAAAACATAAAGAAGAGAAGAGATAGAATGGTAGGCCACTTGCAGAGATATGGGGGAATAGTCCGCGATATTTTGGAAGCAGAAATAGAAGTGAAGAAAGGCAGAGATAGGCGCAGATTAGACTACTGCTCGCAAATAGTAAGGGATGTAGGTTGTAGCACAATTAGCGAAATGCGTAGGTTAGCACAAGATAGGAGAAGCTGGAGGTTAGCGTCCAACCAGTCTTAGGACTGATGACCCCATGATGATGAGATGATATAAAAATAAAATAGTTTTAAAACCTTAAAACGGACTTTTCCGCACGTAGAACATCTCTATCTCGAAATTGGGGTGTGTCCTATCCACCTCAAAATCAATAGATGTCGTCTGGTAAACGTCGCTAATCAGAATCAGTCGAACCTTATCGATCCGACACGATTTAGTTGAGTTATCGTGCTAAAAAAAAATTCTCAAATAGTCCATCATTGTACTTTCTCATGACTCATGTACATGGTAGAGTATGTTCTATCCACCTCAAAATCAATACGTGTCATCTGGGAGAAGTCCCCGATCAGAATCAGTCACAACCCGATCGATCCGACACGATTTAGTTGAGTTATCGTGCTAACAAGAATAAATGCCGACGACAACGACACACACAGCAAAAACTTTTTAAAAACAATTTTTTTATTTTTAGGCCGAAAAATAAATCAAAAAAAATATTTTTTTACTTTTTCTTTACACGATTACATTACTTTTCCGCGTATAGTGGAGTGCGGAAAAGTAAAAAATCAAGTGAAAACAGTAGAAAATAATGAATGTTTACAGAAAAAAAAAGAATAAAAAATATTCATTAAAAAACTGGCCTATGACCGAGAATTGAATTTATGTTTGACTTAACTTTTAATGCCCTGTAATTTACCATTTCCTTAATGGACAAACCAATCGCGAAGCATTTCGGCATTTCTGAGATAAATATAATACAACCATGAGGCTACTAGACAGGAAGGAAGACATTGCAGATGTATGCACCATCTGAGCGGGAACAAATCGAATATAAGACAAGATTTGAATTTCACAATAAAAAATTGTGGTTATGTGTGGACGAAACCACGGATTGTATAAGAAATTTTGTTTTATGTACGTACACTGAAACGTATTAACGAAGGAAATAGAAAAACGCATCTAATTAGTTTTCTGCGAGAAACTGCCATCCTAAGACTAATTGTGTGAGGTTGCTGTGGAAATTCGATAAAAATTGGCGATTAATATACATTTTCTGGGCATAAACGCCAACAATATCCACATATTTGCAGTCTACACTATTCACATATCCAAATGAAATGATAAACTTCCTATCATGCAAGCAGGCCTTGAACTTTATTTTTTTATTAGTTACCTATAGTTTAATCGTCGACAAAATTTATATCCTAATAACGTATTCGCACGGCCTCTACACATTATTTTTAATCGTCTAGCTCACGAATATTCCTAATAAAGTAATTTTATATAATTTCCTAGAATTTAGTTCAAGTAATCCAGTTCATTCATGATTTCTTTCACCTTGGCGTAAAATGTCGCAATAAATGTGAAAATTTACATTGAAAAATTATTTACTGGGAAAGAATGTATACAGGATGATTGCGATTAAGATATTATTATTTATTTGTCGCCATAATCTTTGCCAAGTCGGTGAGTGATGATAACTACTTTAAACTGATATTAATTTTATCGCTGGTACTTATGAGGAATCATTACGAATTTCGTAATGGTGTCTAATTATATACTAGTGAATTATTTTTCCTAGTTTTGTGTATTATTTTTAGCTAATCTGGCATAGACACATTTTTATAATTTTTCGGTTTCAAGGATTAAATGTGGGACGGGGCTTTACTGATTGAGGGCAAATTTTGGACAAAAGTCACATATAGAAGTATAAATATTTGCACGCCCATCAAAAACAAAACAGACACGACGACAAATAATAACCTAAGTTGCTTGTACCTACATCGATTCAAATATCTCACGTCTATGTGATGACATCTCGGCTGCCGCGGAGCTATCCGAGTGTAACACCACCGTTACGCGTTTGTGGCATTGCTTTCGTTGGGATCAAACCTAAAGATGACACGTTTTAGTTCCTCGAAGTGCTTTTCATAATAAGCTACAGCTTCTTCTAACCCAGTCTTGGAAAATCTACAGTTGTTTTGTGGTTGGTTCTGTCTCATATCTTGGAAGCCAGTAAATGACTGCCAGTAGCGCTGTTAGGTTGTAACGCACCAATTAAAAAAATTGTCACTGAACGTCGGCATGCATCGGTTTATAATCTTCGTCTATAATCAAATACACAAAATTTTCCCCAACGTGGTTACCAATGTTTTGCAATACTTCCTCGTACGAGGGTAGTCTCAGAAGTACCGACCTAACAAAGAAAACAATAAATTTGGGAAAGAATATCTTCATTTCTCTACATAATCTCCTTTTGGTTCGATACACTTTTCCCAGCGATATTCAAAAGCTTCGATATGCTGTTTATAGTGAGAATCGTTGACCTTCTCAAAATAGCAACTAGCAAATAGCAACTGTAAACTCCATCTCTTCATTGTTGGCAAATCTTTTACCACCGAACCATTTTTTCAAGCTTGAAAACAGAAAATATTTCAAAGGGGCTAAATCTGGCAAATAGCGTGCATTGAGGAAACAACTCAAACTTTAACTCATTGATTTTGGCCATCGCGATAACGGATGTGTGAACTGGTGCATTGTCTTATGAAACAAAACCTTCCTTTTTCTCCAAACGCAGCCGTTTTTTTTTCTTGATTTCATCACTCAAACGTCGAATAAGTTCGCATAATACTAGCCGTTGAGTTTTTTCCTTTCTGAAGATAATCAATAAAAATTATCCCACACGCATTCCAAAAAACTGACACCATGACCGTGCCTGCAGATGGAACTGTCTTCGCCTTCTTTGGAGCCGATTTCTTCCCTTTCAGTCCATTGTTTTGGCTGTTCCTTCGTCTCAGGTGTAAAGTAATGGACCCATGTTTAATCCATGGTTATGAATCAACGCAGAAACTCGGCTTTGTTCCTGTGAAACTTCTTCAAACGCTCGATTGAAACATCCTTACGACGCTGTTTTTGTTCCATTGTGAGTAAACGCGACACCCATCTTGCGCACAGCTTTTTCATGTCCAAATTTTCAGTCAAGATGCGATGTATAATACTTTTTGAAATGCCTACCATGTCTGCTAGTTCGTGTACTTTCAGTCGACGGTCATGCGACACCATTTTGTGGATTTTCTTCACCATTTTTGGCGTGGTCACTACATTTGGTGGACCCCTGCGATGTTTGTCTTGGTAGCTCATACGGCCTCGTTTAAACTCTGCTACTCAATATTTTACTGTTGTAAAGGAAAGCGCAGATTCCCCCAGAGTAGAATCTAACTCCGCTTTGATATCGGTTGGATTGAGGCCTTTCAAATGAAAGTATTGCATCACATAACGACGACCAATTTTTTCCATGTTTACAAATTCACTGAGAGCGTTCACTATTGACGGCTACCAAACAAATACTAAACAATGTAGCGTCGTCAAACTTCAAACTTAAGCTTTATAAGGTTGGCACTTTCTACCATAGTTATTCTTTTCAAACAACAACCCCCATCTATTACGTCCGGTCGGGTACTTCTGGGACCACCCTCGTATATCTGATCAACATATCTATTTCTTAGTGTAGTTGGATTAGGGAGTGTTCGTTCTATACATATATATATATATATATATATATATATATATATATATATATATATATATATATATATATATATATATATATATATATATATATATATATATATATATATAACTTAGTAGTTGTTTTACTCAATTGCGTGGGGTTTTTCTGTTTATGCAACGGAATATCACTTGCCGAATATCAGTTCGTTCATACATACATTAGAAAATAGATCGTTTGATACGAAAATGATAAATTCAACTCAGTGGCGGATCTAGATATTTACCATGGGGGGGGGGGGGGTTGGATTTTGAAATTCGGTTACTTTTTTTTAGAATATCACGATTATCATTTTATGGTGTCAAAAATAATAAAATATTGTTGAAAATTATTTTTTATTACATGTACAATGTTAAAATCTATTTTGTTATATAGATTTTTTTTATATTTCGTTTTTTATATTTGTTTTATATTTCGTTGGCTGCGGATGAAGTACTAGGAGAATTTTTCAAAAAACCAAGAAGATTATAGAGAAATAGTTGGTGAGAAAGAACTCTTCATGAAATTATAACATTTATTTATATTTCATGTCAAAATAGATTTTCATAGAAAATTTGTATGTTCAATATAAGAAATTATACACCTTCACCAACATATTTAGACATGAAAAAATATTGTTGTTCACTAATGTAAAAAAATAATAATACTCTACTAAATACATACTTTAATATTCTAATAATTATTTTGGTAACAATTATACAAATTATTACTATTACCTTGTGCCTTTTCCAAGAATAAGTAAGAACAGTACCACAATCCTCACGGGGGGGGGGTTTGAACCCGAACCCCCCCCCCCCTAGATCCGCCACTGATTCAACTTGTAGAACGTAAACGTAACCTGTTCTAAAAACTGATCTGTAATTTTATTCATTGCTATCGTACTTTAATTTTGCTATTGGAAAAAAAGTTGGTACTGCCATAAAAAGTTCGAGTACTGTTATTTTAATTCGATCACTTGGTGAACCCACTCACGGCATACAATTTGAATTCGATAACAATGGAAAAGTATTTCCAAAACCGTTTACTTTCTGCCTGCCGCTATACGCATATAACATGGCAGGTATTGTATATGTATGTGGTTAAACGGTCCTCTCTTCTTCGAACGGGCTTATAAAAAACGCTTTTCAGCTTTAATTTCTTAATTCATCGTATACCAGTTTATCTACGATCTAGGATGCCGCTGTCAGTCCGGTTGACGACTATATTATCCCAGTCGCCGGAACGCCCAGACGGTATTTTGATCGCTCGTTTTGATATGCGGCAAACCTGTAGATGGTTGCCAATTCTACGAGAGCCAAGATTTTCATTTAAAAAACCGTATATGCGACGTAAAACTACTATAATGCGACGTAAAACTACTAACGAAATAAATTCGGTATCTACACTACATGTAAACAACAGATACTAAATTAATAATAACAGATTAATATATTTTTCAAATAATAAAGTTATAATAACATAGTTTTCAAATAATAGTCTTCGATTTACAAGTACCGTGTCTTAAATATGTTTTTAGATTACGGCACACAAAAACCAAAGTAGACTTAAATGTGGCGATCTAGCTGGCCACTTCGTGAAACCTCTTTCCAATCTCTAATTGAATGAATGGAGCACACAAGACAATTATGATGTTTGAATGAAAATGGCAAAAAACAATCTAAATATTCTTCTAAATGTTGCCAAACAGGTGAATCATCCATGGCACAACAGTATCCAAGTAATTAGTATATTAAGTAGATTAATAATTTACGTATCCACACTAATATATAATAATAACCACTTTATTGCTTACAAAGATATATCTTCTAGCAAGGAGATTATTAATACACATATGCAGTCTGCTATATATACCAAAAAAACTAATGAAAAAATACAAATAATAAACTAGAGCAACAGTAATAATAAATATGTTATTAGGATAATAAATACAGCCATTTTTAAAGCGAAATTATCAAAAATAACGTTGGAAATATATACAGTCGATGAAGTAGAAGCGTGGCAGGCCTTACTCACAACCGGTAAGAGGTATCGGTCCAAATTTTTCATCGTCGATAGAGGGAACTTTTGCCCTTGATGCACGGTCATAAAGATTCCGAAAGGTCGGAAAATGTCGCAACTAGCGGTTACTAAATGCATTAAATAGTCGAGATCATTGTACAGAAGTGGGTGTAATAAATGATATAATATGGTAAAAAAAATCGATGATTTACCGGAATGTGGTTCGATAAGCAAATTGGACCAAAAAGACGTGAAGCAAATCGTGAATCTGTTTTTGCGAAATCCTGGCTGAACACTGCGTCAAGGACAATCAAAATTGAATGAAAATTGAAAAAAGGGTTAGAAATAATCCAAACCCATTTCTAATTTAGAAAAAATACAGCGTGAAAGGTAACCAAAAATGTGCTTTTTTACAAGACCAAATTTAATGGCTCCTAAGTGTTTGGGTACAGTAGAAAGTGAACTTGTTTTTTTTTTTTTTTCACTGATTGTCTCCCTGATCTATTTCTAAAACGAAAAACTATTTTGAAAGGATTTGTATCAAATGATGGCATAATAAATGTTACAAAGGGTCAAGGAAATATTTCCATTCTGTAGACGAAACATTGGTCAAAGATAGTCATGAAATGCAAACTTCTCTTAGTTTCTATAATTATTTTTGCATTCTGTTAAAGTTAATGTCATACTGATAGAAGCAATAATAAGCCATTAACTCTACAGATAACATAACAACAAATTTTAAAATAAAGTGAAAGAATCAGGACGTAACAAGTTAAAATGATTCTGTGCCGCTCTACATTGATGGTGGACTAGAAAAATTAACGGGATCAACAATTCTGCTGCGAGAAACTCGTGCAAACACCTATTTGTGAAGATATACTCGTAGTTGAGATTCAGCATTATCGTTTACAATTTCCCATCTGAAGTCCAATTTCTTAAGATAGGCGTGTATGAACGCTTGGGCTGCCAGCACATCTTTTATGAATCAGTTTCACGAGATACACAAACTTTTATAAATACACGCATTTAAATTCTTTAGGATTACTGCTAAGCCTAGGCAGTGATCAAACATAGACGCTAATTGTCTCTGATAATTATCTTAAGATCCACAGCCACCTCTGGCCAAGATAATTTTTGATATCGGTACTAAATTTTGAAAGATGACTTTTGATTAAGATTGTTTCTATGTTCAGTTCCATATGATTTCCAAGAAGGGTTTAGAAGAAGACGTTGAACTGTTATAATAAGAGCGCAGGATTTGAATTGCACGCCATTTTTGCTGTCATGGTTCGATGTCAATAATTGTGATAGATCGATAGGAGACAGATAGTAGTTAGTAAACGTGGAGCGCTACACGATACCACAACGCATCCTTATGTTAAACCAATGTTATGTCCAATTTTCGGTAGAAATTGTTTCAAATTTACCAAATGGGAAAAGAATAATTGAAAAATTCTAAAGTATTGGTTCAGTTATTGATGTGAAACACACGACACGAGCTCGTAGTGGTCGTTCAGAACAAAAGATCACGGCAGTTTGCGGGAGTGTGGCTGAGAATCCAGGGACCTCGATTCAAAAGAATTGGACATTTCTACAGCCACTCTTAACCGTATTCTCACTAAAGATTTGATCTCCATGCTTACAAAGTATAATCGACTCAACAACTTTTGCCAACAGACAATGCACAGCGAAGAGAGTTCACCAATTGGATCATTCAACAACAAGAAGTGAATGCCAATTTGGTGGACAAAATTATCTTCAGCGACGAGACCCATTTTCACCTTGTTAATAGGCAAGATTTCAGCATTTGGAGCTCAGAAAATCCACGAATGATTCATGAAATATTTTTCATGAATGCATCCCCAACGTGTCACTGTTTGGTGTGCGTTGTGGTCTGAAGGGATCATTAGACCTTCTTTCTGTAAAAACGAAGCAGGTAAATGGTAAACGTTATCCTGACGTGATAACCCAGTTCTTTGTACCTCGATTGGAAGATATTGGCTTTTGAAGACATGTGGTTTCACCAGGACGGTGCAACTTGTCATACCACCCGTGAAACATTGACGGTCTTACACGAGCCTTTTCCTGGTCGTGTCGTCTCCCGTTTTGCTGGCCAGAATTGGCCGCCACGATCTTGCGATTTAATACCTATGGACTTTTTTCTGTGTGGTTTTCTAAAGTCTCATGTTATGCTAGCACGCTTACGACCACCCAGGCATTGAAGGTCAAGACTGAACGTTATACCAACGAAATACCGCCACATTTACATATGCAAGACTGTAATTGAAAATTTCACCAGAAGAATACTCGTGTGCCACCAAATCCGTGGGGGCCATCAGATGTGTTGTTACATACATAATTTCCAAATATCTACATTATAAATCAATAAATATTTCAAATACTTCGCCACAGAAAACCATGTTTTGTTGAAAATTCCGATCATACGCTCTTATTGCCACCTTTTACTTAGTTAGTAATTTTGGTAATCAAGTAAATTGGTATTTGCTGATCCCCATTATTGATAATAATTGATCCCGGGATTCCAACGCAATTAATTAACAACGCGCCACACATTTTCGTTATTTTAGATAAGGCCTCGTTAATGATTTCCTCAGCCTTGGCCACGACGATAAAACCGTCACAATTTTCCTTGAAATGCGCCTGATCGATGGGCCTCGTAAAAATCACCCAAACACAAATAGTATCGATGCGTGTATTAGCGAGAAATAAATGAGTTTTTTTTCTATTTGTCCCGTCTAGGTCGCCCACGTGAGAGCTGAACGTGACATTCTAGTAGAGGCCGACCACCAGTGGGTCGTCAAAATGTATTATAGTTTTCAAGATCCGATTAACTTATATTTAATAATGGAATTTTTGCCGGGCGGCGACATGATGACGTTGCTCATGAAGAAGGACACCCTCTCGGAGGAGTGCACGCAGTTTTACATAACGGAGACGGCGCTCGCCATCGACTCCATACACAAGCTCGGCTTCATCCATAGGGACATCAAGCCGGACAACCTGTTGCTGGACGCGAAGGGCCACCTCAAGCTCTCCGACTTCGGGCTGTGCACCGGCCTGAAGAAGTCGCATAGGACGGACTTCTACAGGGACCTCAGCCAGGCGAAACCTTCCGATTTCAGTGAGTATCTCCTCTCTTGTCTTATAGTCAAGCAAAACTAGTTGAAATATTTATACTGTATTGCACCCAAAACGTCGAATTTCAATTTCCTAACCTCCTCTTTCGATCCTGTCTCATAAACGCAAATTAGTCTTTTAAATCTGTCATTCATAATAATATGCGGTATTCCCCAAAGAGCAATACTCAGCCCCCTGTTTTTTTCTATATTTTCAAATAATAGAGATTGCTTGTAAAAGAAATTCTGGAGCACCTTGTATACTGCGACCACCAAAAATAGTTCTCAATAGTTGTGCTTGGTTAAAACCCAGGTAGACAAATTATATACTGAACGTTTTTTAATTTAGTGGGAAAACGGGTCTCCTAAAATCGTTTCAAAAATTGTTAATTGCTAGGCAACTATAAATATAAAAAAGTTATTAACACTAACTTAGTTTTCCATAAAACATTATACGCTACACTCGACGCGCGGTCAAAATCTGATCAAAACTTAGTTTTAATCATCTCCAGATGATGCCAACTTTGTTGGCGAAACGCGCATCGAGTACAGTGTATAGTGTTTTGTGGAAAACTCAGTGTTATCTTCACACCAAATGTTCCAAACTCCAGAACAAAGTTACTATTTTACAAACATTTAATACTACTAAAATAAATGCATCAATATAACAACGATTTAAATTAATAGTTTCATCAATGCAATTAAACATATTTGTTGTTACATAACTTCATTAGTGTTATTGAAGCAAGAAAATCCCTAAATCTCCTTCTAAAGATAAGACGTGGCAACATTGTAATTTCCAATATCCCCTTAGATGCAAAGCATGAGAATCTGAATCAACAGCTTAATGTCCCTGGTGTTGTAGATTCGATATTGCTTTGCAATTTTAACCCCTTTATTTACAACACAGTAATTTTATTTCCATTTCTAAAATTTTCATTGTCAAAAAACCATACCAGAAGGTAATATTACTTACCAGGACTTTGGCCAAGGTTATTTGAAAGATAACATATTTTTTACCCTTTCGCTTTAGAAATTTAAATACAAATTAACGTGAAAAATCACAGGTTGTCTAACAAAACCGAGTAAAACTTTGGGCAATATGTAAAGTTATAAAAAATCAATAGTGGCTGGATTATCTTAAAATATCACTTCCATTGTGATCAGATTATTTCAAGACATCTTGGTCATTTGAAGGGCGTGTTTCCAATAAAATGATTGACGTATTTGGTCTAGAAATTTAAATTTACGAGAAATATTGAAATAAACAAATATTAAATGTCAGAAAAAAACCGACATTTAATCACTTTACCTATCCTATTTATACGCAGGCTTTATGACCTTTCAATTTTGAAGGTAGCCCCAGTCTATTTAAAAATAAAGTTGCTCTGCACATGGCCTTGAAATTAACCTCCTTACGAAAAATCGCTGTCGCCATCTGCTAGAGTTCAGAGACTATGAAACTTGTGTTTCTAACGTAAATAAGTGATAGTTCCTTCTAAATTTTCAACTAATCCTGTATAATAGTAAAATACCAATACTCATTTTCCGATTCTCCTGTGGATGTTCTAAGATACGCGAATTAAATTGTATGAAAAATTTTACAATTCCAAGAATAAAAAAAAAAAAACGACGAGCCAATCTGCCAATACTTGGTATTCTTTGCGAGTACTTTGTAACATAAATATTTAAAGCAATTTCTTACGACCTCACGGTCAACGCTTTCTTGACCGCTTTGTAAAATTTTCAATGTAACCTTCAGCACAGCCAAGTGAACGTCCACCCTCCACGACGTTTTCCTCCATGGGTGGTTATATCGCGAGCAGTCTCCACCAGGCCCCAGTGTTGCCAACTCCATTTGAATGGACCACCTAACCCATGAGGTCTGATGATGTCGAGATTTTTAGTCTTATTTATTTTTATTAACTATTCTATACATTTACCAGTACGATAATTTATTATTAACAATCGTAAATGTTCGGGGTTAATATAGGTCAAATTTGCAAATTTACGATAACTAGCGATAACCGATTTTTAAGTGGTTTAATCAGTTTAATAAGTGTAAATTAAAGTTATATAAAATGACTTCATTCCAGATCAACTTTTAATTATGTGTAATTATTTTATTTGTTATAGTTTTATGACTACGAAAATGTTGTCGGGACCAATTTCGGCATGAAATGGGTTTAATTTTAAATTTTACTTCGATTCGGAATAACGTATGGTGTATTTTGGCGGAAAGTCGGAGTTTCCGCGCTAAATCGCGAGGCGCGGCAACGCCGCCATCACTCTGTTGGTGGCCTACTCGGTGGGAAGATCCAGGCCGGGCTGGCTCTGCTCGTACCTGTCCTTTGTTTCCGAATGGTGGGGAGCGTTTGAAAATACACGAGGCTGCCGAGAATCGGTGGCGAAACACAGTTGGCTCGGTTGGCCACGGGATGTCGGTGTCGTTCCGTTCGCGCGCCGCTTTCAAACCATGAACAAAATAAGCAGCCTGTTACGATTTCCGTTTTCGTCGTGTACGTTGGAGGAAAAGCTGGAAATAAAAAAACTCGGCAGACCTACGCCCGATCTAAACATAGTTAAGATACAGACCAGCACTAGCGGCAAACAACAGCGACGATTGCGTAAATTTAATCCGAGCATATATTCAAAAAACAATTGGATATGCGGGTGCGATGAGAAAAACGTGTTGTACTGTTTCCCGTGTGTTTTGTTCGGCGGTAAGGACGCGTTATGGTCCGTCACGGGTACGTCGGATTTAGTGCACATCTGGGATAAAATGGCCAGCCACGAGAAATCCAAGGGACACATGGATAGTGCCTTCAGTTTGTCCATACTGGGAAAGACGAATATAAAATCCCACTTGAATTCAGCGTACAGACAACACATAATACAACACAACGAGCAAGTAGATAGAAACAGACACGTCCTAAACATCATAATCAACTGCATACGGTTTTGTGGCGCGCTCGAGTTAGCCCTGCGAGGACACGACGAGGAAACCGACGGATCGCAAAGCAAAGTCTTCCGCGAACTAATAGACTTCACCTCGGAATTCGATAAAGACCTAAAACTTCACATCAGCAAATCGTCCGTCTTCAAGGGCAAAACCAAGAAAATCCAGAACGAACTGCTCGAGTGCATGCTGGATATATACCACCAAGAGGTGGCGAAAGAAATCGGGCGCACGGAATACATCTCCATCATAGCTGAGGAAATCACCGATACGTCGTGCGAATTCCAATTGGTCGTATTCTTCCGGTATATCGTCAACGACAGACCCGTGGAGAGGTTCTGGAAGTTCGTTAGCCCGTCCGATCGCGACGCCCCCTCGGTCTCGCGATGTATCTTACAGGAAGTCGACCCGTTGATCGGCGACACACCAGGCAAACTCATCGCCCAGGCCTACGACGGAGCGTCCCTCATGCACGACGGTCTAGATGGTGTCCAGAAGGCGATAAAGGAAAAATATCCGTCGGCGAATTACGTCCACTGTTACGCCCACCAGGTCAACACGATACTCGCCAGTACCGCGTCGGCAAATAGACATGCCAGGATTTTTTTCGCTCATCTCTCCGGAATATGCGCCTTCTTTTCCAGTTCCCCGCAAAGACTGAAGTTATTAGACGAAATCGTGCAGAGGAGAACGCAACAATCGCAGTGTAAATTAGACTTCCATTTAAGGGGGATTAACACGGTGTACGAATACAGGGAAGAGCTAATTGAGGTTATGGATTTGCTTGAGAATAGCGACGACGTCAGGTTGCAATCGATAATCGCCCAGGCGGGCGCCTACAAGTACAGACTGAACAATAGAGACTTCATATTTTGGTTAACGGTTTTCCATAAGGTAATACCACATCTTAATATAATTTTCGAAAACCTCCAAAATAAATATACAGATCACTTAAAGATGAAAGAGGATTACGACGACTTCGTTACTTCTATTGAAAAAATTCGCGATGAAATAGATGGGATTATCATGACTATAACATATGTAAAAAGCGAAGATCAAGTGAAGAGGCCACGGTTTGACGATGAACATAAAATCGCTGCCGTAGATATTTGCAATGGCATTCTGCGCCAGGTACAGGCGCGATTCAACTTCATAGGCCACTTAGTCGCCGCCAACCTATTCGTCGTAAAAAATTTTCGCAAATATCAAAAACGGTTTCCCGACGACTACCTCAACGAAGTGATCCTCGCCTTCCCCTTCTTGGACAGGAATCGCCTGAAGAACGAGTTACGCGTGTTTTACGGCAGAGAAGAGTTCGCCGAAGTGTCCGGTGCCGTTCCCCTGTTGGCCTTCCTCCTAGAGGAAGACCTGCGGGGCACGTTTAAGGAAACGGTGAAACTGCTGAGCCTGCTGGTGACGATGCCCATGCCGACGACCGAGGTGGAACGTTGTTTTTCCACGCTGAAGAGGATCAATACGTTCCTGAGGAACACCAGGAAGGACGAACGATTGAGCGCTTTGGGGATGCTGTCCGCCGAGAAGGGTTTCCTGAATAACATCGACAATTTCAACAAGAAAGTAATCAATTTGTTCGCGAGTAAAGAAGAGGATCGGATGGATTTTTTGTATCGGAAGGTTTAACGGATTCTTAACGCTTCGGTGGTGGTTCGGTGACAATGGTTCGTTAAATTGTATTGTTCTATTGCGCTATGCGATCGATTTCATTGTTAAATGGATTGATAACCTTGGACTTAATTAATGAAATGTTCGCGTGTCAGGGTTTATATTCACTCTTCGTTAATTTGGTACGTATTTAACTTTATTTATAACAGCTCTGTTTGTTTACACAGGTTAGTTCGTTATAATGAAAAAATCCTGCAAATTAAGGTCCGTTTTTAACCAAACGAACCAAATATAATTAATTAAACCAAATGTACTTTAATAACACATACTATAAGAATATCGTGAGGGCATAAAAAATGATTAACACTGCATAAATATTTTTTAAAGTGATACCAACGTACAAATACCAACATTTCCCGTTTCCCGTGTTTAATTTGACAGTACAACAAATCTCACGTTTCAAACAATAATACTTTGTGTGTGTTTGTACTGGGTTAGTCACCTAAAATTGACCCCCCTTTATTTCTCTTAATTTCAATCGAATCGAAAAATTCAAACAAGGATTTAAATGATTTTTTATATATTTTTTGAATATTTAAACATATTTTTAAAAACTCTGCAAATTGAAAGGGGGCGAACAATTTTTTATTTTTTTAAATGGAACACCCTGTATTTTTTTACTTAAAAAAGTTACCCACAGTTTTCTGATCACAAAAATATATAATTGTTGTATCTTAGTAAGTATAGTTCTTGAGATATTCATACAAATATATGGTCACATCACAGGAATAAGTTTGACATAAATCAGGAGAGCTATGTTTTTGAGATATAACGACACATCTTGTTTTTTAAGAGAAAAAGTATGAAAATTCTTTGATGCGGCAACACATAATTATTATAATAAACAAATAAACCTTTATTAACATGACAAAGTTTAATGAACACAAAACATAAATAACGAAATAATGATAAAAAAAAACAATGCGCAACAATAAATAACATAAAACCAATGAACTTTATTAAAATTAAACATATCTATATGTTCTCCACGTATCCTCCGTTTCTATCAAGGCACAGTTGGCATCTTTTAATAAATTAATTTCTAACGTTTTCAAATAAATGAACATTTTGCCGCAAATTTTCTATTTCTTGATTGATACAGTCCTTCAACTCATCCGAGTTATTATATACCGAATTTTCGTATATGTTTTGTTTTAGTGTTCCCCACAAAAAGAAGTCCAAAGGACTCAAGTCTGGTCTATTAGCAGGCCAATGTATAGGACCGTATCTTCCTATCCAAAATAGATATTTGTCATTTAAATATTCCGTTACGTTCCGTACAGAGTGTGGAGGAACACCATAACAGAATTCCTGGTTGCAAGGGGAATATTATCTAAATAGTTCTCTACTTCACCCCGAAGAATATGAGTATCAATCGAGCCCTTAAAAAAATCGTTTTTATGTTAATGCAGGAATTAAACACATTATATTTTTTTCGCAAAACAAATTAATTAACAATGGTTTCCAATTATCATTTATACGAATATGTATACAAATAAGGCAAATATTACTTTATTTTTGAAACAAATTTGTTTAAAATGTCCTCCTTAAACAATCTAGCATTGGCCGGCACATATGTAAACCTCGTATTGAACGTTCCAATAATGTTCGTGATGATTTTCCATTTCGATTCATATTCCTTGAATAGGAAAAATAGTCCCGCGATTTTCAGTAACGTCACAAAAAATCCAATTGAGTGAAATCAGGTGAACGGGGTGGCCATTTAGTTAGTCCTTGTCGCCCCATCCATATGCCAGGAAAGGTATTGTCAATGAACGGCTGGACATCAACACCAGATTGAGGAGTTTCATCTTGTTGAAAACATCATAAAGAGCTGCTATAGTTGCAAAGAGGCAAGGCTCCTTACATTAACATCTAATTAGATGTCAAGGCCCATCAGATTTAACATATAATATTAATTTTATACACTTTTTACGTAGCTATAAACAATATGTCAATTCAGAAACCAGTACTATACTTGACTTAATTCCAACTTGATTTAATTCCAAATCACACAAAATCAAAACACCAAATTGACTCAACAAGGATTTTTTTTAAACTGATAATTTCAATTGGATATAAATTCGTACAATCAATTACACATTGTATATTTTCATTAATCTACTTATCACATCCGTTAAATAATATAAAAATTGCAATAAAATAAATACATTTCTAATCTAATTAATTCACCAGCTAACAAGGATACGTCGATTCGTACATACCGTATGATCGAGGGGCATTAACTTTCTCTGTAACTTCGTGAATAATTCATGAAAGTTTTCAGTAATCGATGAATACAAATTATGCGTATATGTAATGGAATATGTAGATCATTAAATGTCTTTATTTTTGTTGTACCTGCATATTTTATAAACGTTCTCGATTTGAAGGAACTTTCCGATAAGCTCTGCATTAATAGAGAAATGCTATCAACTTGTTGCATTACATTGTGAAGGTTCTTTGTTGTTCAGTCTCCTAACTTTTTTTTTTTTTGAAAAAAAACGCCTTGTCGAGGATAAACAACATAATGTTGTTGAAATAAAGTAATCCATTCGACTAATCAATGAGTATATTATCTAGAAGCAATGTTTGATTAACTAAAAATTTTACATTAAAGGTATTCTGGATATTGCATATAATACGAGCCCAGTCACATATGAATTGGCCCATGCGTAAAATACAAAATCGTATTTTGGACAGAGATTTTGAAGAAACGAACTCAAAAGTTTTGATTAAATATATTTGATACGTGTCAATATTAGCAACAAATTAACAACAATACTGCATAATTGAAGTATACACATTGAAAACGTAACCGCAAAAGCAAAGCATGTTTGGCGCATAAGAATTGGCCCACAATAGCGATAAGCTGTATTTGACCTAAAATCACATTTGCTTTGAAACAAGATAAAAATAAAACTGCATCGTTTTCACATAGTCATTGTTGTAGCTGTCAGATGTTAAGTTGTAAAAATGGTTCGTGGAAAGCCACTCTCTAAAGATCTTAGAAAGTCCATAATTTGTGCCCACAACGATGGAATTTCAGGGTGTAACATCGCTAAAAATTTAAGAATTTCTCGATATACAGTGCGAAATATCATTAGTTTGTTTAAAGAGGAGGGTAGTATAAAAACAAAAATTAAAACTGGTAGAATTTCAAAAATAAAGGAGCGAGATAGACGCGTTCTCCGAAATTTAATGAAACAAGATTGCTGCATATCTTCAAGAGAGCTGACTTCGAAGTGGGGAAACGCAATACGGATGCGAATATCAAAAGATACTTGCTTACGGCAGCTTAAAAAACTGGGATATGGCTTCTACAAAGTAAATTTTTTAACAGAAATTGGTCACGTTTTTTATTTCATGTACTTTAGGCAAAAGTGAAACCCATGTTAACGCAAAACAGAAGAAAACTAGATATTTATGGGCAAATGAAAGAAAGAACTGGGTTGCAAAGGCAATGGGATTCCATAATCTAGAGCGGTGAATGCCGATTTGAAGTCTGTGTTGGAGACGCCAAAAAGAGAATTATTCGTCTGCAGGGTGAAGAATATCATTCTGATTGTTTAGTGAGGAAAGTCAAATTTCCGGCATCCATAATGGTTTGGGGGTGTATGTCCTCTCAAGGAGTAGAGCACCTTGGAATGATAAATGGATCTGTAAATGCTCTAAATATAAAATGATTTTGGAAGAGGAATTATTGCCATCCATTGAAAAGTTACAGTTGTCAGGAGGAGAGTATTATTTTCAACAGGAACGCATCCTGTCATAGCAAAAACTGTTACAAAATGGCTTCAGGAAAATCACATTCCCATGATGGTATGGCCATCAAGCAGTCTAGATTTGCCGCCGATTGAGACACTCTGGCATGTAATGAAAAAAAACTTCGAACTGCCCCAGTTCACACAACTAACGAGTTAAAAATTAAACGTAGTTAATTTGTTGCTAATATTGTCAAGTATCAAATATAATTAATCAAAACTTTTGAGTTCGTTTCTTTAAAATAAAAACTCTGCCTAAAATACGATTTCGTATTTTACTTACACTTGGGCCAATTCATATGCGACTGGGCTCGTATATGAATAAAAAATCAAATCTTGATTTTGAACCATTAAAAGATTCATTAAAAAATACTCCTAGTAATATAAAAAATAATAAAAATGTTTTATAAAGTTAAAAACGCTGTGATGACGCACTACCCATTTTTACTCTGTATTTACCTTTTCTGACAGTTAAATATGACTGCTTACTTTATTTTTACTTTATATAATCGAGTGTGTACAAAAACATTTTCCTCCGCTTTTATTTAACCGAGAAACTATCAATACACATAAAGTAATTGTGCAAAATTTAATCGCGTTGAGCAATTGCATTTGAGGAAAAACCACCACTTTACAATATTGGCTATTCATTTAGGACGACCCGGTATGTATTTTATGGAATACAGGAATAACTTCGAAAAACCCTAAATCTAGACAATCACTGATATATTATGCCATAATTGCTGCTTTATAATTTGATAATGAATTAAAAAAAATTGAAAAATCGATATATCGAAAATGAAATAGCGATATGCAGTGCCGGGACAGCCTGATGTAACTGAGAATAATTAGATGGCAATAATTCATTAACTTGAACATGTATGACTTGAATTATATGATTGAAAATATTTAAAAATATAATAAGCAACTACCTCTATACTAAATTTTCAAAATTTAATATTTGTGGAAATCTGAAAAATTAAGTGGCCTCTTGAAAGATCCTGTGTACGTATATGTATGGCCTCGGATTACGGGAAAGACCCTGTACATGTGTATGTATGGGCACCGAACAGAAACTAAGACTTAGTTTCTGTTCGGTGGTATTTTTGATTGATAATTTTAAAACGATACTGGTCATTTTCTTATTTGACAACCTGTAGTATTCACAAGATATCTTTATTTAAGAACGGCTTTATTTGACTATGTGCTATAAACATTTGAATAAACGCAACACGAACTATAAAACGGCTTTTTTTCCTCGACCAGATGTTACAGAATTATTACGATAAACAGATGTTGGAAACACAACGCCACGCTCTTGCCCGATCGTCCCTTTATCTTTCCAGGGTATAATATTAAAGAAGTAAAGTTCACACAGCACATTTATTATATTCCCCTTAACCACAATCGATATTTGGACATGTCGGCATATGCAGATTTCGACATAAGTTATGCGAGTTCTTTCTAGAAATAACGTTCGATAAAACAATGCCAGAAAGCAGTTAATTTAGTAATTTGAATACTGTCGCGTATGCACATCCTTCTGGGAATGTCGTTGTAGTTATAAATCAGTATTTAAATATCAAAGAAAACGCCAAAAATATTGTGTAATGCAATAAAAACTGGTAAATGTGGCCATTAATTCAGACTTCCCACGAGTCTACAATTTTATCCAACTACTTCTAGTTACTCGTATTATAATGTTCCATGTTCATTATACAGCGCGCGTCTAAATATACACTTCCATCTTTCTGGCAGTATGAAACTCTTCTCTTGTCCGTTCAAGAGTTACTGCGGATATTAACCTACATTCTTCAAGTAATTCTCAAACCTCGATTTAGCGAGTTGCATATATCGTAGATGTTAAGTAGCCCCACAAAAATTAATCCAAGGGCATTAGATCTGGAGACCGAGGAGGCCATTCTATCGTACCCCAGGGTCCAATCCACCTATTATACCGTTAATTGAGTAAATGTTAACAGTGCCATAAGTGTGAAGGAACACCATCATGTTGAATAGTTATTTCCAGTTCTCGAAATTCAGGATTATCCAAAATTAGGGGCGAAATAGATCCAACTAGATCTCTCCCGTTAAATTTCAATTTAAAATTACAGATCCATATATATATATATATATATATATATATATATATATATATATATATATATATATATATATATATATATGATCACCCAAGATCCTTGCCCATATGTTCAATATTCCCTTTTTCTGGAAATCGTATAAGGCTCTCATGAAAGATAAGGAGATAAGGATATTGACGTCTGCGATTGGGATCATCTTCTATGAGCTGGTGAACTACTTGTGTAATTTGTAGGGGTGAAATTTTTGTTTGTTTAAAACCTTTTACACTATATCTGATGGTCGTGCATTCTTATTTTGTTTTTGTTGTCATCTAGTGCCTGGATGATTACTATTATATTTCTATCCACTCCTCTTTGACTGTGCAATTCCAGATATAATTTCTTCTCGTTCTGTAAACAAATTTTTTCAAGTCTATAAAATATACATTAATTCCCTTCCTTTTCATTTCCTTTGTGGCTTTTCTCCTGTTCGTCTCACAATCAGAGTAAATGTAGGGTACTTCTTCCTGGATACTCGTTAATGTAATTCCTCTATAATTTGTACAAGTTTTTGTGTCCCCTTTTTTGAATTATGGGCATAGTTATATCTGCGTTCCAGTCTTTGGATTTTTCTTTCTTTTTTAATATGTCGTTTAATAATTGGGAGAATTTTTTTTGGCTATTTTTCCCACGTATTTTATCATTTCTGATGTAGTTAATCTTGTCTGGAGGATCTACACAACTTTAATTATTGATAAATAATCTATAGCCTGTGTCATTTCTTTTATTATTATTGAGTCTGGGTCATTCTCTTCGTTTATTAGTTCATCCTGTTTTTGGTTTAAATCTGTTAGCTGCTCGAAATATTGCTTCCATCTATTCAATACTTGTAGAATGATAGAGCTAAGTGATTTAAGTGCCAAAACCTAAATTTTCAGGAAATGAAAAAAAACAACTACACAGTATACAATTTTTATTAAAATTCATTCTAGAAAAAGCATCAAATTAGAAATGTTCACAATGAAGAATGTTACAAAAAAAAAGTTTAGGAAAAAAATGTTGTGTCGTCTAAAACTGTTTGGCAATGATCTAAGTACCAGATTGTTATGCTGGATATGATTTATCTCCACATGTTTTTTTTTTTATTCTTAGATATTCAGAACGTTTTCGAAAAATTTCCTGTTCTCGTCTATGAAATCGGGCATGTCCGTTATGTCTTTTTTCTTGTTGGCACTAATTGTAAGAAGTATTTTCTTGAGCAATACAAAGAGAGCAGCAAACCTAAGAGACTGCAGATTTACATTTTTTCTTAGTACTCGACGCATCTCGTACTGTCACTGAAGTTTTTCTTGTAGTAAACTACGGCAAGATTTTCTTTTGTTATTCTTAGCCAAGAAGCTTGGGTTATACCTAACTTGGAGGTATCGACGTATTGGTTTGAAGCTTTGTCGAAATCAGTGAATGGGTTTTGACTCATGTCTAGTACTTAAAGGGCCTTGAGGGACGAGCTTCCTTGATTATTTTCTTCAGCCGCTACCTGAAGTTTTGAGCATTTAGCATTTAGATCAATTAATGCGAATTTTCTATCTGATGCGTGGCACTTAGATCAACTAGCGCGGAATAGACTAATGGGGTTACACAAACGAAATCTGTCGGCCTCTGTTGGAACTACTTCCACAACGAATCAGGAGATAAATCATTTAGCCCTTCGTGGGCCTTGGTTTGTAGAACATTTTGGTATAAAGAACAGGAAAAAATGTTTTTGTCGCTTAGATCACTTAGCTCTGCCACTACATTTCTCTTTCTGATGTTAAGAAAATTTGTCGGTTTCTGAATACAATCAAAAATTAACGTTTTTTATCATTCCGAAATATTTATTCGTCAAGAAGAATATTTTATAATCGATTTCTTTTACAAGATGTGCCTTCCTTCAAAAATCATCCCCAGAAACTCCAAAAAGTTAATGCTTTGTAATGTTCGTTTGTTTTTTGTACACTATTGTATCTTGAGGCTTGATGTAATTAATATTCACATCTTATTCACTTGAGGTGTGTATTAACATTTTAACTAAATACAATCATATTGGACAGAGCCAACACGTGTTTTACAGTATATATACATCCAGCCTTACGGCGTTGCCACGTTTAATGCTATTAATTTGGTTGTACAACACAGTTCCTATTTGTTTTTTTAGGTGCGCATTTTTTTTACATTTATATTTTTAACGTCATCACTATTGGAGTTACGAGGTTTGACAGTTTTTTCTTAAATGGCAATACCCTTACCTGCCGATATCATTTAAAAGGGTACATTTTTATAGACACCCCTGGGCAAAATTAACGCATCAGCAAAACTTTTCACTAAGTATTTCTTATAAATTTTCGAAATTTTATATCCTTCAACATTTTATGTAGGTGGCCTAGGATATCTTCCGTCACTACTAGTCCAATCAATAGGGAATGACCCGGTCACTAATTGTAAACAGCAAAAAAAAATTTGAGCATATAGAAAATAAAAACAAACTTACGGTTTTTTGCTCTCAAAATGGCGGCCGTTAACATAACAAAAAAAATTCGCAAAAGTCAAAAAACCGGTTTTTCGCGAATAAAAAAGAAACTTGTGCTCGGATTGGAAAAAGTTGTAGATAATGAAAAAATCTTTCGATTCAATTTTTGTGAGCTGGAATCGATTCATTACTTTTCGAGGTATATCGAAAAAACCGTTGAAAATTGCGTTTTTTTGTTTTTGCTCTAAAAATAACAATATTTGATGAGAACATTTAATAATTTCAGAACATGTAGTCCTAGGTGAGACGAAAACAATCGTTTTTGTACAATCCCAATATATTTTTTTCAAAGTTATAGCTGTTTTCGTAAAAAAAAGGTGTTTTCGTAAAACCGCCTTTCCATCGAAACGGATGGTCCTACAGACTTGTTCGCGGGCTTATATTCTTCGTTAGGAGTTGTACTACAAATATGTTTTCAGCAACAATCGATTTCTTAAATTTTTTATATATAAAATCGCGTTTGAAAATGACGTAATTTTCGTATATCGGTTTTTTGGCAATAAATTCTTGTAATAAAACCGATGTACGAAAATGACATCACTTTCAAACGCGATTTTTTATATAAAAAATTAAAAAAATCGATTGTTGCTGAAAATATATTTGTAGTACAACTCCTAACGAAGAAAATAAGCCCTCGAACAAGTCTGTAGGACCATCCGTTTCGATGGAAAAGCCGTTTTACGAAAACACCTTTTTTTACGAAAAAGCTGTTTTCTTAACTTTGAAAAAAAAAATTTGGAATCATACAAAAACGATTGTTTTCATCTCACTCAGGACTACATTTTCTGAAATTATTAAATGTTTTCATCAAATATTGTTATTTTTAGAGCAAAATAAAAAAAACGCATTTTTCAACGGTTTTTTCGATATATCTCGAAAAGTAATGAATCGATTCGAGCTCACAAAAACTGAATCAAAAGATTTTTTCATTATCTACAACTTTCTCATCTCAACTTTTTCCAATCCAAGCACAAATTTCTTTTTTATTCGCGAAAAACCGTTTTTTGACTTTTGTGAATTTTTTAGGTTATGTTAGCGGCCGCCATTTTGAGAGCAAAAAACTGCAAGTTTCTTGAAATTTTATTTTCTATATGCTTAAATTTTTTTTTTTTGCTGTTTACAATTAGTGACCATTTAATATTGGGGCTCAGACAGATTGATTGGACTATACTGATGCACTAACTAAAATTTTTCATTAATACCGTTTTCATTGCATTTTTAATTTTGTCCAGGAGTTTATATGATGATATTCCGTTAGGTATATTAGAGTTGTTTTGACAAAGAAAACATTTTATTAAATTAATCAAAACAATTTTATAAAAAAAATTATTAAATTAAGTGCTTAAACTGGCTGTCACGAAACCTGAATTTCTTGTAAAACGTACTGTTTTAAACATTTGTGACATTAATATGTAAAATTGTTGTGTGACCTGCCAAGGCAAGTTACGTAAAACAGTACAAAATCTTAGAAAGAGTGGAAGAATTCTCAAAAATTAAAAAAAAAATAGTCACGTTAGGTGACGTAAAAACAATAACAATTAAAACAGCAAAAAGTAGAATTGTAACAATAATATATGCATTTCCTTTTTCCCCCAATTATGTAACCCTAAATATAAGCATCACTACTCAAAAAAATTAAGATAAAAAAATTTCGAAAAATTTTCAGTGATTTTTAAAGGCTGTAACATTTCAGGAACTAATGATCGTGCAGCGAATCGAAGGATGGTTTTGAAAATTTGAACAAACCCTGTATAAATGACGTATGTCATTTTAGAGCACAAACATATTTTTTTACCCTCACTATTAATCTGAAAATAGTACGAAAAAATTACCTTTTTTTGACTTAAAACATCTACGGTCACTTTACAAATATTGAGAAAAAGACTAAAGTTGCCAGTTTATCTTTTACCTTATTATACTCCCAATAACCCAATATGCCAATGTAAATTTTCAAATTAATCCATCGAACCGTTTTTTCCCGAATCATCAAAGTTTTGAAAAGAATAAAAGAACAAAATTGTTGCTTTAAAACGTCATTTAAGGTAGTTTCTCCGGAAACCCACTATGGAATTTCATCAAATTTTGGGTACCTACACATAAAGAAAACGTATAAGGCAATAAAGTGGGAAATCATTAGAAAATGTAGAAAAGCGAAAGAACAATGGATAGAGGAGAAATGCAAAGAAGTAGAAGATAAGTTGCAAGTAGGTAAGACCGATGAGGCTTACAAAATAATTAAGAGGAACTTCAGGGATGTAGGAACAATAAGTAGAAATGTTAGGAGTCAATCGGGGGACATACCGATAGGAAGAGAGGAGAAAGCGGATAGATGGAAGCAGTATTTAGGAAATTTATACGAGGGTCAGGAATTAGGAGAGATATTAGAGGAAGAATCTAGCAACGATAGGGAAGATGTAAGAAAACCTATTTTATCGAGATATCACCACTAATTTTTAATCTGTACATCGAAGAGGCGATTAATGTGGTAAAAGATAGAGTGGATTTCGGGATTAAAGTACAGGGACAGAAACTAAAAATGCTGAGATTCGCGGATGATATAGCAGTATTAGCATCTAGTAAGGAGGAACTAGAATCAGCATTGAACGAAATGGAGGCAGTGTTGACAGAGGAATACGGAATGAGGGTGAATAAAAACAGAACTAAAGTGTTAGTGTGCAGAGGGCGCGAGAGCAGAGCAAAAACGAAAGTACAAATTAATAATGAAAGATTGGAGGAAGTTAAAGACTTCACTTATTTAGGAAGTAAAATAAATTGGGATGGAAGAAGCGATAAAGACATAAAACAAAGACTAGCGCAGGGTCGAGTAGCTTTTAACAAAAAGAAAGCACTTTTATGCTCAGGGGTAATAAACTTAGAAACAAGGAAGAGATTTTTGAAAACATATGTATGGAGCACGGCACTTTACGGCTGCGAAACCTGGACGGTAGGGGAAGCAAGTAGGAAGAAATTAGAAGCTTTTGAGATGTGGTGTTACCGAAGAATGATGAAAATACCATGGACTGATAGGGTTAGAAACGAAGAAGTATTGGAGAAAGTCGGCGAGAAAAGGAGTATGTGGAAAAACTTAAAGAAGAGAAGAGATAGAATGGTAGGCCACTTGCTGAGACATGGGGGAATAGTCCGCGATATTTTGGAGGCAGAAATAGGAGTGAAGAAAGGCAGAGGTAGGCCTAGATTAGACTACTGCTCGCAAATAGTAAGGGATGTAGGTTGTAGCACAATTAGCGAAATGCGTAGGTTAGCACAAGATAGGAGAAGCTGGAGGTTAGCGTCCAACCAGTCTTAGGACTGATGACCTAATGATGATGATGACACATAAAGAATAAACTTCCCGAAGGGCATTGCTTAAATGAAAAATGTTTGGCCATGCAATAAACGAGATATTCACCATCAAAATTGGAACTTTTTGCATGGTTTGAATGTATCAGTTGACTAGAAGTTATATATTTTATATCGTAACTTGAAAACTTGTCTATACATTTTTTCCAAAAACAACTCATCTATACATTAGTTAGATTTGTTGGAATGATCAACATTTTTAAAATATGCCAGTTTAAGCTATGCTCGGTAAAACATGTCAATTAGCGTTTGGCAACCTAGCGGCATGCATTATACCAGTCGCCACTTACGCACATTCGTTACAAACAATATCTAAAATTGAATTTAGTCCTAAACGACTTTCCTTTTTTATTTTGTCAAGTGAAAGAACGTTTTTACATTCACAACATCTAAAATGTTTGCCAAGCTCGCTCAATTCAACAATACGTCGTCCAATGCTTAGGTTAGTTGCTCGTTTACCTTTCGCAAGATTCATTTAATTCAGATTTTGCAATACAATTTAAACGTTTCTGTATTACTTTCCCTTTTTACAAATTTTCCTTTATTGACCCCTAACTGATCACAACAACTCATTTTTAATCTGCCTATACATTTTTTTTTCAAGCTCTGAAAAAGTTTACAAAGCCATGTTAAGTATAAGACATACACAATCACAACAGATTAAAATACGACACAACGCAACGTTGCCATGTCTTTAGTTTCAATTAATAAACATGTAGTTGTGTGTATACGTATACATGCAGTGTCTGAATATAAGGTACAGTCTCTGAACAAATATAATAAACAGTAGACTACTGATATTCCAAATATTTTACGTTTACCCGGGCATTTATTTTTGGACCGGACGGTACCGGAAAAACTACCTTAATGATTAGCAAGATGGAAAAAAATTGCTGCTTTACGTTGCTTATAATTTCGTATAAACTTGAACTTTATTTCATCTCAATACTATTTTTTTTTTAAATCAATGAACATTTTCGGAATTTTTTTGTTCTCTTGATTTTTTTGATTAGTGTAGATTGATCGCAAAAAATATTTCAAAAACATCCCTTTGACTTATACACGTCTAATTTTTTTTCTAGTAATCACTTCGAGCCCGATGGACAGCAAACGGCGGGCGGAGAGTTGGAAGAAGAACCGAAGAGCCCTGGCTTACAGTACAGTCGGCACCCCCGACTACATAGCGCCCGAGGTGTTCCTACAGACGGGGTACGGCCCCGCCTGCGACTGGTGGTCGCTGGGAGTGATCATGTACGAGATGCTGATCGGCTATCCGCCGTTCTGCTCGGAAAACCCGCAAGACACTTACAGGAAAGTGATGAACTGGCGGGAAACGTTGGTATTCCCAGCCGAAGTACCGATCTCTGAAGAGGCCAAAGATACAATTATAAAGTAAGTGATAGTGTCGTAAATAAAAAAAAAAAAGAAATAAAGTAATAATGTGGTAATAATCACATTTTCTATTCATTTCGCCATCCATTTTTTTGCATTGGCGCTAAATGTTCTAGAAAAGCGTGATTACATGATACACAGTCACTCACAGTGCAAATCGTCCAGCCCTTTATGTGTTTGAATTTTTGTTTTATAATGATTACTATTAATGATTATCAGGGATATAGGACCAATAAGTAGAAACGTTAGGAGTCAATCGGGGGACATACCGATCGGAAGAGAGGAGAAAGCGGATAGATGTAAGCAGTATTTAGGAAATTTATACGAGGGTCAGGAATTAGGAGAGATATTAGAGGAAGAATCTAGCAACGATAGGGAAGATGTAAGAAAACCTATATTGAGAGAGGAATTTGAAATAGCACTAAGGGGGCTAAAGAACAGTAAAGCGCCGGGTGTAGATAAAGTACAGGCGGAAATTTTTAAATGTGCGGGACAGAAAGTAGTAAATAGGATGTTTGAACTGGTAAAATATATATACGAAACGGGCGAGATGCCGGAGGATTATAAGAGGAACATTATCGTTACTATACCGAAAAAGAGAGGAGCCGACAAATGCGAGAACTTTAGAACGATTAGCCTAACTTCCCACGCGTCAAAAATCTTAACCAGAATAGTGCAGAAGAGAATGGAAAATAGAGCGGAGGAAATACTAGGAGAAGACCAATTCGGGTTTAGGCGAAATAGGGGAACTCGCGAAGCTATTCTCGCGCTAAGAGTAATGTTAGAGAAAACAATAGAAAAAGGAAAGAACGCTTATATAGGATTTGTAGATTTAGAAAAAGCTTTTGATAATGTAAGATGGGAAAAAATGTTCGAGATACTAAAGAGCGCGGGAATGAAGTATAGAGATAGGAGAGAAGTACACAATCTATACAAAGAGCAAACTGCTGTTATAGAAGTAGAAGGGGAAAGAAGGGAAGTAGGTATTAGGAAAGGAGTAAGACAAGGATGTACGCTATCACCACTAATGTTTAATCTGTACATCGAAGAGGCGATTAATGTGGTAAAAGATAGAGTGGATTTTGGGATTAAACTACAGGGACAGAAACTAAAAATGCCGAGATTCGCGGATGATATAGCAGTATTAGCATCTAGTAAAGAGGAATTGGAACCAGCGTTGAACGAAATGGAGGCAGTGTTGACAGAGGAATACGGAATGAGGATGAATAAAAACAAAACTAACGTGTTAGTATGCAGAGGGCGCGAGAGCAGAGCAAAAACGAAA
The DNA here is from genome assembly GCA_037954035.1 of Rosalia funebris. Classification (NCBI taxonomy): domain Eukaryota; kingdom Metazoa; phylum Arthropoda; class Insecta; order Coleoptera; family Cerambycidae; genus Rosalia; species Rosalia funebris. The sequence goes on from JAZFAV010000022.1 coordinate 16,022,419, forward strand.
GGACAAATTAATAATGAAAGATTGGAGGAAGTTAAAGACTTCACTTTAGGAAGTAAAATAAATTGGGATGGAAGAAGCGATAAAGATATAAAACAAAGAATAGCGCAGGGTTGAGTAGCTTTTAACAAGAAGAAAGCACTTTTATGCTCAAGGGTAATAAACATAGAAACAAGAAAGAGATTTTTGAAAACGTATGTATGGAGCACGGCACTATACGGTTGCGAAACCTGGACGGTAGGGGAAGCAAGTAGGAAGAAATTAGAAGCTTTTAAGATGTGGTGTTACCGAAGAATGATGAAAATACCGTGGACTGATAGGGTTAGAAACGAAGAAGTATTAGAGAACGTCGGCGAGAAAAGAAGTATGTGGAAAAACATAAAGAAGAGAAGAGATAGAATGATATGGGGGATGAGAGACATGGGGGAATAGTCCGCGATATTTTGGAGGCGGAAATAGGAGTGAAGAAAGGCAGAGGTAGGCCTAGATTAGACTACTGCTCGCAAATAGTAAGGGATGTAGGTTGTAGCACAATTAGCGAAATGCATAGGTTAGCACAAGAGCTGGAGGTTAGCGTCCAACCAGTCTTAGGACTGATGACCTCATGATGAATGATTACTAATTTTCAGTCTAGTTCAACATATATACAGCCTACTACCTACATATGGATAATTTTAATAAGACATATATTATGCGTATGGAGTTTTAGTTTCCCAAGATACATGCAAAACATTCTATGGATATGTAAATATCGAGTCACAGTAAAACTTTGTCCACTTCTAGAATCAGGTGATTGACCATTATTTGGTAGTAGTCATTTGTTTTGCACTGTTGAACCTTAATCAGTGTTGCACAGTGTGTGTAAACCACTATTTAAATTATTTCGCTCAAAAATGGAAGCTAAGAAGTTGACAAGTATTGAGATGTGGAAGTTAGTTATATCCGATTATGAAAAAGGAAGGTCTCGATGGCAGATTGCAGCAATTGTCAACAAAAGTCGATCTACAGTTGAGTACATTATTAAAAGGTACAAAATGGAAATTCACATAAGTAATAAAAAGAAAGAAAAGTACAAAAAAAATCTAATCGACAGTGATGAAAAATGGTTTCTACGCCAAATTAAAGTAAATCCAAAAAAAGTGCACCACAACTGGCGAAAGAAGTGGAAGAACGTTTGAATAAGAAAGTACATCCTGAAAATATAAGATTTCTTAAGAAAAATAACTACCATGGTCTTATTGCTAGACAGAAACCTTTTATTAGTGAACCAAATAAGAAAAAGATATTAGAATCTGCTAGAAATTTTTTAGCGAGAGACTTTGGTTACTGGAAGAATATAATGTTTACTGACGAGTCCACATTTAATGTGTACGGGTCAGATCTTTTATATCTGAAGTTCCTCTTAATTATTTATACCTGATATGTATAAAAATTTAACAATATTTCTAACATTGATATAATTGCCAGGTCTAAATCTAACCCAACAAAATAAAGACATCCAACTCAACAGAAACACGACAAATTTAGTTTGTAGAAATAAAACAAAATGAAAACTTACAGATGAAAGATACAAAATGTCAATAAAAGGAAAACAAAAGTTTAGTTTTGATGTTGTTCTGTATTTTTCTGAATAGAAACTGTATAAGAAAAAAAAGGAGTTTTCCTATTTTTTTTAAAGCATTTACCTATTTATAGCGTTGTTTACTGCGTCTCATAAAAAGTATTCCCGATACAATTCAATCAATTTACAAATATACGAGTATCCACACTTCACTTGTTGTGTTGGCAGAAAAGGAAACAAAAGAGAAACCTTTTGATCTGTACCGACCCGCGATGGGAAAACGATATTGTTAAAAACAAACATAAAAGTTAAAAAAACAGTTTTCTCCGAACGCCGAAAGATTACACGTTTCTCGACGCTTACCAAATTGACATTATCGGGTGATGATTAGAACTGATTAAAAGTTTTAATCCACAAGTTTTCAGCGCATGGTTTAAGCCTAGTTTACACGAGCTTAGTACTTGTTATAAATACTTGTCACTCGCACTTGTCACTGGCACTTTTACCCACGTATAAAGGCCTGGTTACACAGTACGAGCTGCTGTTGTGACAGTAGACAGGTACTGCCACTGTATAGTCGCATGACAGTGGCTCTACTGGCCTTGACGGGTCATACGATGAGAGTATGACCTATGACACAGGTAAACAAGTATTGCCCAGGAGACACTACAGTCAAGTGTGAACTTCGTTGTGTACAAATGTACCGAGCATACGAGCCACTGGCATTTCGCAAAATCGTGCAAGTTAACGTCCGAGTCACATGCGAGCTGCTGCCTTGTGGATGGTGGGGGAAGGCGATGGGCGAGTAAAAACAAAAAATGTTGAAGTAACTCGTATGAGGCGCAAATCATACTGTTCATGGAGATAATGTGAACACATACTGTGCAAATAGCTGTACTGCAGTAACTGACTAGGCCAGCTCGCACTATGTAACCAGGCCTTAAGTAAGATTGATTGACAAAGGAAAATCGCTTACGCCGGTCCCCATCAAACTGATGAAACAAGCAACCTCAATGTTTTCATTTGTACAATTTAGTAACAAACCGGAAATGTTTCTTCCAGCTTTAACGTGTCTTTAACCGTCAGTGCCGCAAAAATATACCAATTTTTTCACCAACACCCAAAAATTTACGTTTTTCGACGATGCCACCCAAGTTGGCATCATCGGGAGATAATTAAAACTGATTAAAACTTTATCATCCTTTGTTTTCCAGGTTTTGTTGTGAATCAGACAGACGGCTGGGGTCCCAGAAAGGCCTGGAAGACTTAAAGCTGAACCAGTTCTTCCGCGGCGTCGACTGGGAGCACATCAGGGAGAGGCCGGCCGCCATCCCCGTCGAGGTCCGGTCCATAGACGACACGTCGAACTTCGACGATTTCCCCGACGTGAAGCTCGAAATTCGTAAGTAACCAACAGGCGTAGATGCAGTATTAGCTGTTTACAGACGGATTTTTTCTAGCGGCCGCCCCCATGCCCCAGGACGGCGAGATCAACTACAAGGACTGGGTGTTCATCAACTACACGTTCAAGAGGTTCGAGGGCCTCACGCAGAGAGGCACCCCCACGAAGAAATAATTTTAGCGGCCCGAGCGGTCGACGAGCTTTCATCCTGCAGAGACAAGAGACGAGCGGCGTCCAATTTTGGCCGGCACTTATTTTTAGAAAATGAACCACTTCAGAGATGTGTTAATATAAGTATAGTGCTCTCAATGTTACTTTCAAGTCTTGTTTCGTTGTTTTCTAAAAATAAGTTGGATTTTTTTTGTGTATTATAGGTCTGAAGCAGTTTTGCACTGTTTTTGCTTCCGGAGCTGTGAAAACTGTATCATCTTGTGTTGTATGTAAAAGGGGTGTTTGGGCCTTGTATGCTTTGCTGTTCTGTCAAATCCCATCAATAACCGTTTGAAAGAACCCTATTAATGACTTCATAAGAGGGCCCCAAATTGGTACCTTGTGGGAGGACTTCTCCTTTTATTAATTTCAGTGTGTATTTTAGCCTTTTTCCTTTGCCAACGAACAAATATTTTTCATAAGCGCAATTAAAGCGTTCATGTTTCATTTCAAATACTTGATTTGAGATAAATTTGATATACTGGAACGTGAGTGTATCGCCACCCTTTTATCTACAGCACGAGCGTTTACTTTTGTGTATATGTTAATTTTTGTTTTCTTGTTACAAAGTGATACTTTTTATTATTATTTTACAATTTGTTTTTAACTTATAGACCATTGCGTTTTCCGACCGTTTGTCGGGAGATATTTTGTAATAGCTTCGATGATGGATGGATATCACCTGAATTTATAGCACTGTGTCCGTTTGCTTCTGTCAGTGAGATCATGTTTGTACAATTTTGTTTCTTTATGTTTAATGGAAAGTCACGAGCAGGCACAACTTAGGATAAGTGGGTCTTTTATATAGTCGATTATGTTTATTGCTATTTTTCCTTTTGGTTTTTTTTTTTTTTTTTATTATTGGACTTCAATTAAGAAATTTCATCGAGGTCGGTTTCCGGCAGAGTTGGATGTAAAGCTTTTCATTCTCTTGTTCGGTCTGCCTGTATTAACTCCCAGGTGGAAATTCATTTAAGTCTTATTTATTAACGAAAATATCCGTAGAAAACTATGCCATAAAAATGTGGTGTATAGACTGTTTCAGAAAGTTATTTTTCTATTAAAAAAATATGGCCATTAAATACAATAAAACCAAAAAAATCTCACTATTGAAAAGATATTTACCATTGTACTAATTCCTGTGGATTAATCATGAACGTTTCAAGTTACAAAAACTTAAAAAATTAATTTTGAAGTTATTGCATTGCAGTTATTGATTATTAATAACATGTGGACTACCTTTTTGGTTAAGCTTTCGCCAATAAACTGCATAAAATAAAAGAAATAAAAAAATATAGCTAAACATTTTTAAGTTACTGTTTTGAAGTTATCCGATTTAAAGTTAATTATCTTTCTACATTTTTAATATGTTCATTTGAATGTTTCTAACAATAACTCCAGAAATAAAGTAAAACAACAAGGAAAAGTAAACGAACAAATGAGAAAATGTAAAAGAAATGTCGAAAAAATATATAAAACCAATAACTTGTTACCACATTTTAATACATTATTTGTAAAGTTATTAAAGATTTGGTTTTCCCACAAAACCCTAATAATCTCAACTTATGAGTGGAACAAATTTTTAGAAGTTATTTTCATAAATTTTTAAAGTTATTTTGAAGGTTTTTGCTTAAATTATACAAACATTGAAATCAACTTTAATAATATTAACAAGACATAAATTAAAGTTTCGAATTATCTTTCATTTTAAAGTTTTTAACATAGATCGTGTACAATAATAAAGTGGAAATGCATTTGGAGTTATTTTAAAGTTATTAAAAAAAAAACTACAAAGTATTTGATTACTATAAACTTGACATTTTCTGTGATAAAAAAATTTGAGAATAATTTTTTTTATTACAACGCTAAGAGAATTAAGTTATATTCGAGTTTTTTAATTGAAGTTATTTTCCCAGTTAAAACTTTTATTAAACGGAAATGCATAGGCTTCGGTTTAAAAAATATTTATACAAAACACCTTAGTTTGGTTTAATTGGACTATTCAAGGGCAATAGTAACTCTTAAAGTTATTTCTATATGGTCTTTCAATAGGGACGCTCGAAATTCATTAAATTCAAAACGTGTGTAAATTATTTTTTTCTAAAATTAAACTATAAAATGCAGACATCATTCTATATTTATAGGCTATCTTAACCGTCAAACAATAATGTAATTATATAATTTAAAAACTTCAGTAAATGAATCAGTTTGAAGTTATTTCGCACGCAAATAAATACATTTTAAATAAATTATAGGTGTATATAATACTTTTCTCTAATTACGAACAAAACATACATCAACTTTTTCGTAAAGTTAAAAATGTTCCCAACATTCAAATGTTGATATAAACAAAAACTTATCCACAAATAACCTAAAAACTAACTTGAAATTTTCCAATTGCTACCCACTTGTCGTATAACTACATATAAATGTGAAGTTATGAATAACCTCAAATCTTTATAAATCGTGTATGTAATAAAATGTCTATAATGGGTAATATACTTTCAATACGTGAAATTTAAAGCCAGTAACTTTAATATTATCATAATGCATGTGGAAAGTTACGATTCACAGAAATTGTAATCCTAAATTGTGAATAGACCAAACAAACAAGAACAGTAACTTTAAACATGTGAAGTTATGGGTAACATCAAAATCAAACATCAAAAACTGTAAAAATCTGAATATTTATAATGGAAAATCAGCTTTATTCTTTCAATCCACGAAATTTAAAGCTAATAACTTTAAAATTATCCTATTGTTATGTGGAGCATTATAATTCATACAAGTTATAATTGTAAATTCTCTGTTATCAAAAATTCCTTAAAGATATATCCACCACTCGAGTGTTAATTTAAAGAAAAACTTAATCCCAAAAAAACTTAAATAAAAAAGTAACTTTAAAATATAAACATATGAAATTATGACTAACTTTAAAACCAAACATCGAAAATTGTGTACACCTCTAAATATTTTTAATGGGAAGCTCTACTTCTTTTATTCCAAAAAATTTAAAGACAGTAACTTTAAAATCCTATTGCTGTGTGAAAAATTGTAATTCAGATGAATTATAATTCTTCATCTCATTCAAAATGGTTTATAAATGTAATAGCGTATTTATTTTTATATATTATAAAAAATAATACGCATCACTGACTTTTAATTCTGAAATATTGATTTGTACGTAACTTTAAATTTATTTAACAACCTGCAGTTACTCGCCGTTTTTTATAAGATACTTTGATTTTTAAATTATAACTTCAAGATATTTCATAGTTATCTATGAAATGTTTCGTGTGGACCTAAAAGTTTTATATTTAAACTTAGAATATTGAGATTTTTTTTACTTCGTTTCTTACTGCTAATGTTTTGTAACTCTGCCGGAGCTTTGACCTCGTAAATCTGTAGTTTATTAACTGTTATATATAAAGAGCTGTTAACCAAATTAAATCGTCGCGATTATGACTAGAAAATGCGATGCTTAGTTTCTGTGGCAGTCTAGGTGGTATTTTCTTTGATTCCTCAAACATATCAGCTGTTTGGCTGTTAAACAGCCCCCCCCCCCCCCCCGCCGCGTTCCCATGCATGTGAAGCATTTTTCGGTAGAAATAAAACAAAAAGTCTTAAAGATAATATTAATAATGTAGGCTAATGTAGCTCTCTACGCCCCGCACCCGTTATCGACAGCTCGGTGCGTAAGGTAGAATTTATTTATAATTAATAATTCGTTATTTATTACTTTTTGTATTTTTTAATTGGTCTCGCTAACAGGACTTGTACATATATTTACTTCCAAAAAAATGTGTATAACTACAAAAAAAATAAATTTCTGTGCTTTAAATTTTGTTTTAATACCCGGATATTATAAAAGTAATGAACCTTATTACTGCAGAACTACCCAGGCTACATAACATTTTTCTTATTATTTATAATACAAGGTTTTGAAGAACGGTAAGTTACCAAATTCCACTAAAATCTATAAGCTGATTTAAGAGTTCAACAATATTAACTAAATAAAAATCGTCTGCAAATGCACAATCTTTTCCATATTAGATGAAACAGCAAATGCGCACAGCTTGCTCTATCCCAAAATAAACAATTTGTGCGAAAATACAATGTATATTAAGATCACCAAATGTGTAATAGGATAGGATTCGGCGAATATATAACCCGGATACGAGAAAATAATACCCCTAATAGCCCTAATTTATTTGATGTGACTAGGAAACGATAAAACTAAAAAATTAGAATTTAATAAGACTCACCTATTGTAGATTAACAGTCCGAAACTTCGAACACAGCTTTCTTCTGTTTATCACTAACACACTAATTTACAATTTTACCGATAAAAGCTACTTAGCGGCACTCGCCTATTGCAATTTAACACGCAAGTCTGAAAATTCCAAGCGTCTGCTTTCTTCCGTTTTTACGTATGTTTTAACACACTAGATTTCTAAAATTTGCCGATAAAAGCAACTTAGCAACACTCACCTATTGTATTTCAATACAAAGTTAGAAAAATACAAAGCATCTGTTTTATACCGTTTTTACCACAATTTTAGATATATTTTAACACACTAGATTCCTAATTTTACCGATAAAAGTAACTTGGCGACTCATTTTCAAACTTATTTGACTTAAAAATTGTAGAATATATGCACACAGAACTACTAAATTTTGTATAAAGACGAATTTGATCATAGAAGTTGAGCCGGTAGGAGACGAAATACATTTGCAGTGCTTAGTTCGTATTCTACTGAACGAACTGATCTGCAGTAATATCGAATAACAATAAGAACTGATGAAACAAAACATCGAAAACTATTATTATATCGTAGTAATTGAATTAGAACAGAACTGGCGATTATATTTTTTTTATTATATGTTTAACACATTGCACTAAAAACATTAGCGTTGAACAATGTCTCTATGGTTTTCACAAATATGACGCATTAATGTACATACCTGTATACAATGCTATTTCAATACAATATTCATAGCAATGCTATTTCGCCAGCAGGATATATTTTTTGTTGTTCGCATATGAACTTATAATTGTATATAACATACCTACGTTCAATATACATACATAAACATGGTACATTAAAATATCGGTTGTGACTAACGGTGGGTATATAATAAATATATTGTATATATTTAACATGTTTATAAAAAAAAATATATGTAGGTTATACATTTAGAATTAATTTGTAAAATGAAATGATATAAATAGTAAACTATAGGGAACTGGATACAGTTTGGGATTATATACCATTTAAAAAAAGTCTATAAGATACTTTCTAAAATAAATGTTCTGCTGAAATATAAGCAATAATCGATTAATTTCTCGATGGCATAAAAAAATGTATGAACATATTTTATTCAATCTCTGTACAGTTTACTTTGTGTTTTTCTTTATTTTACATTAGTACATCGTCGTAAATGTTATTATTCATTATTGTCATTATAGTAAAATTATATTTATTTGAGCTGTGCATATTATGGGTATGTATTAATGTGTATTTTTTTACGTATTCAGTTTCCTCGTTAAAATAATAAATGCTATTCTAATCAAAATCCAATTATTCTTCGACATCACAAAATTCTATTCAATGTGTTATTTTTAGTTGTTATTAAATCAAAGTCGTTTTAAAAAACTTCATTCCATAATTATGGAAGTAATAGCGTTTCACATAACATTGAGGGTCTCCTGTACTGAACACAATAACCTTGAACCTTGAAATTGAACAATAGTTGTTGTTTTGTATTTATCGTTGTGACTGATATCTTACTAGGTATTATTAACATAAATCATTGACAGTAACATTATTATTTGAATAAATAATTTACATTAATAATAGGTAAAAAGAACAATGGTGTTACTATTATGAAAGATATTATTATATTGTTAGGTCGATTAGGTAGGTAGGTAGGTAGAGTAGTCTGTGTTATTCGGTCATAACCATAACAATATAATACAATAATCGTGATGACCTGTCATTCCCGAGCCTTCTATCGACCGAATATTACTGAACGCAGCTCCTTTTTGCCCATTGGTGTTTTTAGTATTTTAATTTTCAGTTGGCAGCTGATGTCATTGCAAATGGCAGTGATAGAAATAAGAATTTTGCAATTATGTTTACGTTTTCGTGATATTAGTAAGAAAATTTAATTTTATCTACTTTTTGCGGTAACGGTGCTTCCGCTAGTTAAACCAAACCAGAATATATACAGTAAAACTATAAATATTCCAAGTATTAGCCATTTCGTTAGTGGAGAAGTGATTAAAGTGAACGCCCATCGACATTATTTATAGTTTTCCTACGGAAATGGAGGATATTTTTCAATGGTGCAAAGAGGGAAATGCCCTGCAAGTGAGGGTTTGGCTGGATGAACCTGAACATGACATGAATCAGGGGTAATTTGAGATTCCTTTTTTAATTTTAAACCATACTGAAGGTTATAATATAGACATTGCCTTATTTGGAAATTGTATAACTTTATTGGCATTGTAAGGGGGGATTCTTATTTGTGTGCTCCAATAATTAGGTCGTTTATGTTTATTACATCCTTATTTTACGACAATTGCCATCTGCATGAATAATTTATAATTTTAATGTAAAATAATAGTAAATATAAATAGTAGATATAATACTAGTGCACAGTTAAAAATCTTTCAGGCAGTAGCGAATTTTCTGTACTTAATATGTTTAAGAATTTCAAATAAGTTCAATACATAATTATGCCTAAACTAAATTATTGACTAAATAAAAAAACTTGTATTTTTAAAATGAGCTAATTATAATTTATATGAATTTTAATTTATTTTGTTAATAATTTTGACATTTTATTCACATAGAGATGATCATGGCTTTAGTCCACTGCACTGGGCCGCCATGAAGGGCCACATCAAGATTGTCGAAATGCTACTTTTACGTGGTGCTAGGGTAAATGCAACAAATCGAGGGGACGACACCCCTTTGCACCTCGCAGCCGCTCATGGCCATCGGGAGATTGTTCATGTGGTAATTATAATAATCACATCTTTAAATATGAGTAGTCAAAATATTAGAGGGATAAAGAAAAATAGAGGCGATCATTATATTAGAGTTAGTGGAGATATGATCTGTAGATATTTGATACGTCAAGTATAATTACTGATAAAAATTTAAAATAATATCATGTCAAATAGATAATTGCTAAGTTAAAGTTTTATTTGATTTTTTTCTTTCTTTACGTCACTGTACCCATTGGTTTCTTGTCTTCTTTCGTCCATTAATGCAAAAAATAAACCAAATCTTAATGTTGGTAGTAATGAACAGGTTATATTTCAGACAAAATACTTAAAACATTTAATTGCCTATTAAAATATTTATAGAAAAAAATATATATGTTTAGGATGTTATTTTAAGCTATTTTTAACGATTTAATATATCTTTCATGGAAGTGTTCCACACTTTTGTTTTAGTTTTATAACAATTCAAATAAAAAAAAATTCTTTTTAAGAATAAAACCAAAGGGTACAAGTAATGGGATTTTATAGATAAACAAATTTCAATAGACATATAAAAATTAATTAGTTGATTATCAATTTTGTTAAGAACTAAAATAAATTGCTTAAGTAGTGTGTAATAATTAATATTTTCTAATCAATTCTCTAGCTTCTCCGTCAGAAAGCGGACTTAAACTTCACCAACGAACACGGCAACTCTCCTCTACATTATGCCTGTTTCTGGGGCTACACCGACATCGCCGAGGACCTTGTACATCAGGGCGCCAAAGTTGCGATAGCGAATAAATATGGTGCCACACCCCTAGATAAGTGTAAGGGCAATCTCGCGAAAACCCTTCACGATATCGCCGTGGAATCAGGCCAGGATCTTAAAAAAATCAAATTTAAAGACCAGAGCTGGTTGGGCATGAAGACTAGATCAAGAGATGCTACCCTGTCGCGCCACAAGGGTATCAACATTAAGGAGTTGGAATTGAAGAGGAAAATAACCGAGACTCACAGCGGAGTAACTTACATCGGCAGTTGGCAGAACAACGATATTGTGGCTAAAATCCTGAAGATACGCAATGTCACGCCAAGGATTTCTAGAGATTTTAACGAAGAATTTCCTAAGCTCAGGATATTCTCCCACCCCAACATCTTACCTGTCATCGGGTGCTGCAACAGCCCTCCGAATCTGGTTGTAATCAGCCAGTACTTACCGTTGGGCTCCTTGTACAATGTCTTACATGAAGGGAGCGGTGGTGTCGTTGTAGATACAGCCCAGGCGTTACGCTTCGCCATAGATGTCGCCAGAGGCATGGCTTACCTTCATAGCCTCGAGAGGACCACTCCGGAATATTTCTTGAATAGCCGCCATGTTGTAATCGAGGAGGACCTCACGGCTCGCATCAACATGGCCGATGCGAAGTTCTCCTTCCAAGAGAAGGGTCGTATTTACTATCCGGCATGGATGTCGCCTGAGGCGCTGCAAAAGAAAATCACGGATAGAAATTGGGAGGCGTCGGACATGTGGAGCTTCGCCATACTCCTTTGGGAGTTGGCCACGCGGGAAGTACCCTTCGCTGACCAAAGCCCCATGGAGGTGGGCATGCGGATAGCTCTGGAGGGGCTAAGGATCAGTTTCAAGCCGGGCATTTCTCCTCACATGACAAAATTGATTAAGATATGCATGAATGAGGATCCGGGGCGCAGGCCGACCTTCGACATGATCGTGCCGATCCTCGATAAGATGACACAATGAGATTGTCGGTTTTATTATGTGTTCACATAGCTTTAACTCAGGGTGCCTGTGTTTACTTGAATCTCAGAAGAGATAGATTCCCCCTGCTAAACAGTTGTAAGATACAATTTTTATTAGTCCTAAAGTAATCATACATCATAAATTGTATTTACTACTATTAATGGTATTTAATAAAATAGTTGTTACTGTTGGGTGCCCTTGTCACATTAATTGGTTCTAACGTTATTAATGATGTTAAGAAATGTATTTATTGAGTGCCTTTCAATACTGCCTTTATATTGTGCTGTAACATAGCTGACTTTTTAATGAGTTTTTAATATTTCGACAGTATACATTGTAAATGGTTAATTTTTTAATTGAGTCTAATGCATAAGGTGCTTTTATTTTTAGGAAAATAATTTTTTTAATAAAATTTTTAACTGGTTTTATTTCATCATGTTTTTACTCCTGCTAAAAAATAACAGTTTTGTTTGAAACTGTGTTTTCTTTACATTTCATAATTTAATTTAAAACATATTTTTCTTGGTTTTTGAGTTTAGGTATGAAAATTGTTTAAAGGTTTACTTACACTATTGTAAAAGCCTTTTTAATTTTTGTTCATTCGCCATCTTTAGGGGAACCACAGGAATTCAATACCGAATGTATCATCAAGAATGAAAGTAATAGACTTTTTCGATACATTTGAATAAGATACATTAGTGAAATAGTTTTATAATTAATTATGCTCTCAGTCAATAAGGGACACAATCATTTTAAGACCAAGATCACAATCGGCAAAAAATCATTATTGGCCATATCTTAGAGAAAGGAAACAAAGGTGTGTAATTTGTTTTTCTTAATGGTACATTTAATTTAAATTGTTATATTTCCACAAAACGTTCTTTAACGATACATTTTTAACAACAGTATTATATATACAGTTGTGTGAAAAAAAAATAGCAGTGCACTTCAAATTCTCATCATACATCTTGAGGTAGGTAAGTGAAATCTAAGAATGAGAAGAGATAATTACACAGTAAATAAGATAATGCAGATTACTATTACAGACTAATGCAAGATTATGAAAAGTCAGCTGTTTATTGTATAGAGTTCATGTCGCTCTTATGCAAAATAATAGCAGTGCCTGCAAGAATCAATATTTTATTGGTATATGTTATCGACTGTTTTACCAAACTGCATTAAAAAGGTAGATACTAATTGTTGTAAGTATGGCCAACTACATGTAGTTAATAAATGTATAGGTTTTAGAAGTAATAATGGGGATTTTTTTTGTCAGAGTTCTGTCATCAAAGCTGCCAGAGACGTGTAAACGCGCGACAGAGTAGTGATCTGTGGGTAATCTGTGGTAGTGACGGAGGTGATGCCAGAGTGCTATGCTATGCTGGTAGAACTATCCAAGTTTTTCATCTAGCTTGTAAACACTGTGGAACATTGGTGCAGTTTATTTAGTTCTCTGTCACTCTGGTTGTCGTCGTATCATATGTTTTTCTCTAGATACAGAGTTATTTGTTTTTCGTACGTAGTGTCTGATATGAATTATGTCAACAACACAAAGATGTCGAATTAGTCGAAACTCTAGGAATATTTTCGGACCATGGTCAAAAGACGAAACAAAACTGTTAATACAACTGTTCGAAATACACCCAGTTCTATGGGACATCACTTTACAGGATTATAGGAATGTGCATAAAAAAATACAATTATTGCGGATATTTTAACTGAACTGGGAAAAGAACCTCTAGATGTCAAAATGGCAAAACTTGAAGTGTCAATTTAGTGTAAATAGTGAAAAAATTAGTGTCAAAAATTTTGGTACATACTAGGTTCACCATTTCTTAGTTTCAAGTTCATTTTATTATAAAAACCATCTTCTTGCAAAATAATCTTTAGTCCACACGATCCTAAATTCACTTCACTTGCTTTCTTGTTTTATTTTTCTATCTCCTATTCCAATAATAAATAAACTACAACTGCTGCCGCTGTCCTGACTGTTGCTGCCATGTTGTGAAGTATATATTTATTTTGTTTGTTCTCGCCTAAAGATAAATCTCAGGTGTAAACAGACGCCAAATATTATAACAAAGAGACTTGTCAGAGCTCTCTGGCATTGTCCATGCCAGAGAAAAAAGTGCCAGATTTTTATCCACGTGTAAACTCTGATGTCAGAGATCTGGTAAAACAACTCTAGCGTGTACCAAGGCCTTTTAAGTTATAGTTGCTTCTTTACTAATAAATGCTATTACCTGTTTATATTGACACTTGATACAAAATAACGCGTTAATTGTCAAAATAGGTCCATTACAGAAACGTTACAATAGTTAGAAAAGTTACAATAAAAAATAAACAGTTTTAAAAACTTAAAACGAACTTTTCCGCACATACATCTCTATCTCGAAATTGAGTGGCCGAGAAAAAATAAACCAACACATAAATGCAGAATATGTGATTTATGCAACAGTTTTACTTTTTTCAAATAGTCCACCATTGTGCTTTTTCATGACCCATTGATAGGGTGGGGTGTGTCCTAGCTACCTCAAAATCAATAGATGTCTTCTAGTAGACGTCCCTAATCAGAATCAGTCGAAACCCGATCGATCCGACACGATTTAATTGAGTGATTGTGCTAACAAAAGAAAATTTCTCAAATAGTCCACCATTGTGCTTTCTCATGACCCATGAACATGGTAGAGTGTGTTCTATCCACCTCAAAATCAATAGGTGTCATCTGGGAGCTGTCCCCGATCAGAATCAGTTAAAACCCGATCGATACGACACGATTCAGTTGAGTTATCGAGCTAACAAGAAATTTTATTAATGCCGACAACGACGATAACAACAACGACACACACACACACGCAAAATTGTTTAAAAACCATTTTTTAGGCCAAAAAACAAAAAATAAACCCTAGAAAAAAATTTTATTTACACCATTACTTTTACTTTTTTACTTTTCCGCGTATAGTAAAACGGAAATAGTAATGCGGAAAAGTAAAAACACGAAATTGTGAGAAAGTAATCGATCTGTTCAGTTCGCTCTCAGAAATAAGATGAATGGGATGATCCATGAATCGATCGATTGAAAAATCTTTTCGGATTATTATTAACTAAGAGCTTCAAGTGATAACACAGCTGCCAGACATTGTACAAAAGAGCGACAAACGGTAATAAATTCGATTCGCCAAGGAAAAACCTATAAATTTATCCAAAATACACTTGGCTGCTCTGCAAAAATGATTAGGTATGCTTTATCATGACCACAAGACTAGAAATGCGAGGACGCAAGCGAAAAACGACAGTGAGAAGATAACCTGATAATACGTTCAGCACAAAAGGATCCTTTTGCAACATTTTTGACAATTAAGCAGGAACTTGGCCTTTCAGTAAACACTTCAACTATTAGATGACGATTGCTGGAAGCAAAACTAATAGGTAGAAGCCCACGCAAAGTGCCACAGTTAACGGCAAAACATGTTTCCCGCCGACTAAAATTTGCAAAAGAGCATGTTGAGTGGCCCACGTCCAAATGGCGAAACATCCTATAGGTGGGGTGATGAAATGAAAATTATTTTATGCGGGACGCCGAATGTATGTTCACAGACCACCAAAGTCAGAATTCCGACCACAGTACACTGTAAATACAATAAAACATGGCGGTGCGAGTATTATGGCATGGGGTTGTTTTTCTTATAGAGGCATAGGACTTATTTATCAAACTGAAGGTATCATGGATCAATATTCTTATGTCAATATGTTACAGGATGTTATGTTGTCTTATGCGGAGGAACAGATGCCTTTGAAATGGCATTTTATGCAGGATAACGATCCAAGCATACCAGTAAAAGGGCTCGAGAATGGTTTGCTGCCAATAACATTGAGGTTCTGGACTGGCCAGCCCAGTTTCTAGACCTCAACCCCATAGAGAATCTATGGACAGATATAAAGAAGGCTGTCTTTGAAAAAAATCCAACTATGAAGGCAAATTTGTGGGAAGTGGTAAGAAATGTATGGTTCGCTGTTCCCGTAAAACGCTGTCAAAATCTAATTGAATTACTAACTTAGACTCCTTCATATCATATAGCACAGGAACAGATATTCACTCTTGTGTAAAGGGACATGTTAGTTTCTACCAGTCTGATTTTTAATATTCTATTCCTTTTAGAACTCTCCTGCACTGCTATATTTTTGCACACAGCTGTAAGTGTAATAGAACAAACCATATTAATGTAGACTTAAAATAACTTCCAGTTTTTCTGACGCAGATGTCTAATGAACCATAATGTAAAGAAAAATTAAGTAGATTGTTGGTACTTGACTGTAAACCCAAAAAGCATTTTCTTGTTTCACAAATATCTAGAAAGTTTATAAAAGTATATATATGACTATTTGTCAACATAGAAAACAACAATAACAATATTATCAGTACTGTTAATTCACTGTTCATTGTAATAAAAAAAATACCCCTGTTTTATTCAGTTTTCTTTATGATAGCTGTACTTCTATAAAAATATTTATATTTTCTTTTTGTACCTTATTTTTCTTTCTATGAAGATGGTACGACATTGCTTGCCCATGAAACAGAGGTTTTGCGCACTACTCTGCATAATATTAATGGCACTATTTAATGAAACATTAAAATTTAGCTCAATTTAAATAAAGAAATCTCAAATATGTTCAAATATTTAAGGTTTTGAATATTTTACTTAGCTTTTACGTAACTTTTACTGTCTATTTAATTATACATTTCTCTTAATTTCCTCCTAAAATAAAAGCATAATGGATAATTTCTGGAAGAAATGATCAACCACTTTAAAACTATATAACATACCGTAAGTTGTTTTTGCATCGATCTGTTGACATAACTGGTAACATTTATATGCATACACTAATGTTTGTACAATAACACACTGTATAAAGTGTCAATTAATATGAGAAACTATTTTAATAGAATTGTAAACTTTTCACCTACGTTCAATTACTTGCTCTTAGCTCTTACTATTTATATCTATGAAAAAATCTATTGT
This sequence comes from Rosalia funebris, assembly GCA_037954035.1. NCBI lineage: Eukaryota > Metazoa > Arthropoda > Insecta > Coleoptera > Cerambycidae > Rosalia > Rosalia funebris. The sequence goes on from JAZFAV010000022.1 coordinate 16,039,366, forward strand.
ACCTTATGTTAAAGGTAATAAATATATAAATGGCCACAACTTACGGCATGAAAGAGAAATAAACACGAATAAGCAGTAAACGGCTTTGGTCTTGAATCACAGATAATATGTTGGACAGGGTACAATGATATTCAATTGCCTTTTAAATTTTGTACTGCTATTATTCATAGGATATTCTAGTAGTTTTAGTATAGAATTATCCAGTTATATTTTACTTGGTGTCTTCCTTTTAGAAGGGCATTTACCCAAAGATCTTCAAACTAATGTAAATGAAAACAGTGTATTAAATTATTTATGATTAATATTTAAACTGTTGTTAGCGATGTGCACTAAAACGTACCTGTGTTATGTAATATTTCCTGTGCCATTTTTCACTTCAATTTTAACTTTAAGTAAGATTAAGGTATTTAAGTATTTGTCGGTGAAACTTATGCCTACCATTGAAACATTTGTTTTAAAAACGTCACATTACCTAAAGATTACGGCGCCATCTTTCATACAATAGTGTAAACCTATAGTTCAACGATTGCCTGGTCTGTTGGTAAATTATTTGCAGTAACCAGGAGACGAACAACAGATGGTATTTCAAACCGGTGATTTATTCATATGGTTCTGAAATTTGTTTTATCTCTATATCAGTGGAATCCAAAATATACTTTTTTAATATAGAATATAACAGAATAGACACATATAATACAGAAAATAACAGATAAAGTGGGGTAAGTGCATGGGATACAGTGGCGCAACTAGTATCAATTAACATTATAAATAGTAGAAGGAAATAGATTTAAATGGAAAAATTGAGTTACTCGTAAAACCTGATAATTTAAAAATATTTCCATTTACTCTATATAAATACTTACTTTACATAAACTATTATGTTATATAATGAATCAATTACCAAGTAATAAAATTACTTATATATTTCTTATACAGGGTGTTTTTAAATAAAGTAGCAGAAATGATTCCAGTGGAGAACTTTGGAGACACAAGATCAAATATGAGTATTCTACTAACGAAGTGACATATTGTCATTATTTTTTTATCATTTTCTCACTTTAGAAAGGGTTGAAAGAGTCAACCATTTCCAATATTTCATTAGAATTTTGTTATATGAAGGGTGTTAGTTAATTTTTTTCATACCCGAGGAAATCTTATAAAAAATAGGTTATTTTGCCGAACCACTGACGACGAAAAAAAGGACAAATTAGATGAGTTTTCCGAGATTTTTCTTCCGAAAGCGTCACTAAATTGTTTCGATTTAGACAGGCTAATATTGTCTCGACTAGGCTACTTTTCTCATTCAGTATTAATAAGTCTCATTCTGTATTAGTATGTACAATGATATATTTTCTATTCTCTTTTCAGAAAACGCATGATGTAGTATCACTAAATGATTTTAATTTTTAAGTAAGTATAAATTTGTAAATCTTGTTGATACTGCTTGCGACGAAATATTTCAAAAACGATAAAAGAACGTCAGTTTCTTTTATAATAATAATTTTCGTAATACAGAAAAAAATCTTACATATAAAAAATTTTTGTGATATTTCCACGAGGTAGATATTTACCAAAACAATCTATAAACGAAAAGATAATAATGTCTAACTAAGATTAACTATGATAAACTATTGTCAGAGATAGAGGTGATTTGTTTATTCAGAAGAATGATCATTAATTATAAATTTTGTTTTATTAAATGCACTTTAAATTAAATTTTAATGAGTTAATTTAAATTTTTATTGCAATTGTAATGTTTCTGTGGATTTCATAATGGCACCTTTATTGTATTCCCCTTATCAACCAAGTCCAGCAGGATATGGTGTTTTCTTTTTCGAATAGTTCAAGTTTCCTTAGCAACTCTGCTGAAGAAGATAGCATTACTATCGAAATATGCATAATAGGTGCATTCAAATATCGGCCGTGATTGAGGGATATACAGGCTGTCTCCTAAAAAACGCCGCAAGCTATAACTCCGTTATTTATAATCTGATTATAGTTTATTTTTATTTACTATTGTAAAGATTTCTTTTCTAAATACAACGATGTATAATAAATGGACTTTTGTGAAACGTTTGTCACAGAAAAATGGTGAAATTAGTCGCCGATACCGCAATAGGCGCCCAGTCGCTTAATTGATGACAAACGTATTTTGACTAATCGTCTGTGCCGTGCAAAACAAAAAAAAATACAACAAAGCGAATAAAACCCAGAACAAAATTAGAATTTAATTATAAAAGAAACATTACATGAAGATCAATTAAAAATAAGTTGATTAAATACATGCAAAGATAAACACGAAACTACATTAATAAAGTTAAACAGCATTAAACACGAAATACATTAAACGAAATGCAACAAAGTTTAACTCGAAACAACTAAAGAAACAAATTAACAAATCAAATACAGTTACAAACCTACAAGTGCTGCTCAAATTGGTTACCGGCACAATCAAGACATACCTGGCATCTTCTGAATACTGCATTGGTCGCATTCAATATAAAATTGGGGGTATTTCGCGACACACACATATACTTCTTTGCCTCAGAATTTCTTCATTTTCGGGACGGGTTAAATAGATATGATCTTGAAGATAACTCCACAACCAAAAATCAAGTGGAGTAAGATCTGGAAAACGGGCAGGCCATCGAATCGGTCCATAAATTCCTATCCACCTTTCATTAAATGTGGTGTTTAACCAATTAGTATTCATTCTGGTATTATGAGGGGTAGCCCTATCTTGCTGGAAATAAATTCTATTGAGTTCTGCAATAGGTAGTTCATCTAAAAAATTCTGAAGTTGCTCTGTCAATATTTGATAATATTTTTCTTGATTTAGGGTGCCGTCTATGAAAAATGGTCCAATCAATCTATTACCCAAAATGCCACACCACACATTAATACCTTCGCTGAAAATTAGTTTCGATGGTAATCCTTGGGTTTTCTTGGCTCCAGTGTCGGTGGATATTTCTATTAAAAATACCATTGCTACTAAATATACATTCGTCTGACCAAATAATCTTAGTGTGGAAAAGTGGGTCTCGTCGCACTGAATTTAAATACAAATGGCAAAATTGTTGTCTTCGTTCTCTATTGTTTCTCTCTAATGCCTGTACTTTTTGAGGTATGTATGGCTTAAATTTGTGCTTTTTCAATATTGAATTCACAGTTGGTTTTGAAGCTCCAATATTATTTGAAATTTCCTGAATGGAGGCTCTTGGGTTTTCTTCAACATTAAGAAGAACATTGAGCTCCGTGTTTTAATTAAATTCGCGTTCTTCTCGTTTCGGTTTCTTAAATGCCCCATAGTTTCTTAAATTTTCTTCAACTCTTCCAAACTTACGTGGTTCTGGAACTTCTCTATGAGGAAACCGCTCTCTATAAAGGCGGACTGCTGCACCACGATTCTGATTACACTGAAAGTATACCTGAATCATATCCGTCAATATTTGATTATTATCCATACTGCACTGTTGACTAATTTCGCAAAAATAACTTACTGTAATGACACTATGACACACAAAATCAAAATAATGTAAAAAACTGGGATGCGGAAGTTGAAATGACATATACTCGATTTGTTATATTATTTTTTGTTTTCCACGGCACAGATGATTAGTCAAAATACGTTTGTCGTCAATTAAGCGACCGGGCGCATATTGCGGTATCGGCGAATATTTTCACCAATTTTCTGTGACAAATGTTTCACAAAAGTCCATTTGTTATACATCGTTGGATTCAGAAAAGAAATCTGCACAATAGTAAATAAAACAAAAACTCTGTTATCATTTGAAAAAAAAGTTGACTATCGTTAAAAAAAAAGTCTAAAAACACTGCGGTATGCTCACTCTAGAGTGTATTTAGAGCCATTTCATTTGATTTTTTGTTTTTTAAAATCAAATTATAAATAACGGAGTTATGGCTTGTGGCATTTTTTTAGGAGACATTCCGTATGTAGAATAAATGTGCTGCCTATGTTGTGAATAACAATTGAAATATACGGCGGATGAATCAAAATTGTAATTCTGTCTAAATCTATTGTATTTCTCGTAATTTTTCTAGAACACGTTTTTTAATTAACAAAGTAAATACGAAGATAAAAATAAAAACAAAAATATACATACTTCAATGGCAGATATCTCCTCTTCTGTCTCTCTCTCTCCTGCTATCTCAATACCTGCCAGGAAAATACCCTGCTATATCGTGCTAGAAAAAAAAAAAATAAACAAAAAGTTATTATACATGTATTTAAAGGATTTTTTGTATAATATTTTATAATATTAGTTATACAGACCAGCTTTACCTAACACATTATATGTATATCGTTGAAAATGAAACAACATAAACTACCTAAATGATAGTTAACTAGAATTTGTATTTAAAGAAGTACATTTCTTAATTCCTGGGAAGTTTATGGGCTTATTTAAAATTTGGGAACGCTTCTGGAGCTCAACTGAAAAGAGCGAAAAACATATAAATAATAATTTTCTTACTTTCCAAATTACTATGATATCGAAAATATGAATCAACAAGCGAAAAATCTAATTTCGATTTATAATTCAAAAACAAAAGATATCGACAGCATATTGTGGTTTTCACTGAAGTCTCCCAGTATCTAGAACTCTTATATGAATATCCGAATTCGGCCAGTCTGTACCTCGAAATTAAATTAAAAAATACTAAGAAATTGTATTAAACTTTCAGTGGAGCTGTTTTGAGAATATACCGTTTCCATATATCTTAGTTACAGCCTGTTTTATTATTTGAAACTCAGTCAAGTAGGCTCCCCAAGAACAAAAACAAACGATGTGGGGCGCTCCTTTTAGAGCTGTCAGCTGCGTTTCCTCGCGTCTGCTCGGACGCAAAAACGCGCTCAAGGTCGAAATTCGCCACCGTTTCGGCAGAGCCACAACAAAAACGGCCTGCAGCCGAGAAGACAAAAGTGCATAAAATACAGGCCGGCCGAGGGAAATCCAGCAGCACGAATAACAGGAACGAGAACACGCTCCGGCGTCTGGCATGCGCAGACGGGAGAATCCCGCGGCACACCGGCTCGAATATTGAATAGAGACTCGAACAGCCCCCAAAATGTTCGCGAGGCCGGTGCAACCCTTAATAGGCGCGCGAGGGGCCAGTTTCCAGTGAGAGATCGCGAGATTCGCGAGTGACGATGGATTCGGGGTGAGGATGAGTCTTCTGCAGGCCCTCAGAGCGACATGGAGGCCACCAGTTCGACTCCCAGCTCCCCAGGAAATGCAGACTCGACGTACACCAGGTAGGAAGTAGCGTAATCAGCTTCATCGATTTCTGTAGGGGCTGGTTGGTGCATAGCTTTGAGTGTGCCGGATTATGATGTAATTAAAGTGGCGGGCATTAGCGGTGCCCCGGGGCATTACACGGGGCTTTTTGTGAAGAAATTCATTTCGCTGTAGACAATATCGATCATACAATAATTGTCCAAATGATGAACACTATTCAGTTTAATTATAAGTTAAAACGGAAGTATCAATGAATAATAATAATTTACGTGGAAGTTAGTGGTGGCTTTTGGAATTTTCGTTAGTGAGGAGAAAAATTGTAAGGATTCTAAATACTTTATGCAAGTGATCATAGCATGTTTTTCTACAATAGTCATGATATTTAAAAAATATATATACAGATAGGGATTTTTAAAACTATAAAAAATCGCTTTATCAACGACTTCCTACATGCCTATATTGTATTATTTTTAATTGCGACTATGTATTTTGATTCAAAATAAATAGACATTAAAATGTCTTGATGTTTTGTTGTGTTGTTCAAGCAAATGCCTAATAAAAATGAATGATTCTATAATAAATTCTAGCGCGAGTAATGATCCAAGTGGAGTTAATTAAGCGACAGGGAACGCGATGTCAGGTATGCTGTAAGAAAAGTGCAAAAAATAATACGATTGTTAATATAGATAAGTAAATCACGGGTACCGATGAAGTAAATCATTACAGGAATTACATTTTTTTTTTTTTTTTGAGAGGCTATTATACAATAGATTTATTTTGGAGAAGTTATGTAATTTACTTTGATCTGAGTAATTGAAGTGGTCTTAAACGATACTGTGGATTGTCGCAATATTGGGTTCTAACTGCCAAACGGACAAGTTAGTAAACATATCCCTTACAATATTCAAGATCAAATATCAAAAACCAAAACAGGAACACATTTGTATTTTTACCGTTATAGAGAATACGGGTTTTGGTGATTTTATTCTCCCTTTAAGAAACTAAATTGCATTAAGATCCTTCTGCGATCATCGTCATTTGTTTGTTAATTATACAGCTGGAATGTGGACCAAGCAACCAGTAACATATTATAGTACGAGGTTTGACAATAACATTCCCAGAATAAACTCAATAAAGATTGATTTACCTATTTAACTATGATCCCCTCCAAAGTACTCCCCTTGGACTTTGATACATATTGTTGGACGATGCTGCTACCGTTCAAAACATTTATAGAATTCGTCTTTTGGAATTATCTTCAATATTTTAATCACATATGTTTAAATATTACAAACGTCAGAATATCGGCGTCCATTTATTGCAATTTTGATTTTTGGAAAGTCGAAAGTCACAAAATACCAAATCTGGCGAATGAGGTGGATGGACGATTTTTTAGCCAATAAAGAGCGAATAGTTGGTGCATCAAACGATGGAGTATCGTCGTGATTAAGGAATCGATCGTTCCATCAAAGTTCGGAATGTTTTTGACGAACAACATTGCGTAGCTTCGTCGCCATGTCTAAGCAATAATGATAATATTTAATTAATCTAAAGTGAACAGTGCCCTTGTAATTGAAAAAGGGTCAAGAATGGTTTTGTTCTGTGATTGTATTTCTATTTTTTTTTAGTTTTGTGTTTTTCATTGCATTTTTGACGTTTTGTTTATTGGTCGTACTAGAAGCACCAAGTTTCGTCTCCAGTAATTACTCTATAAAAACATCCTAATGGGACGAAAGATCTGATGAAATGTCAGGCGGCAGCTACTTTAGCACATCAGTCAAAATTCTCGAAAGCATCTTCGCAGATTTTTTCTTATTTCTAAATCCCTGATCAACATACCACCCATAAAAGATCAAAAAGGAACATGGACCAGACATGACAAAGAGAAGTCCAATTCGTTTGTCAAAAGTTTAGTTAAAATATTCAAACCATTAGATGTAGAAACCACCAAAAAGGCGAAGAAATAAACAATCGCCTAGAATCTCCCTTCCAAATGGATAAACCAATAAAGAATTTTAGTTACCAAGAAATTTAAGAAACAATTTCAAATGAAATCAATCCTAAAAGGCACGGGAATATGATCCCACAACCGGGAGAATACTCCAAAAAAACTGACGAACAAGGGAATAAAAGAACTACAACAAATCTTCAGCGCCATAACTCGACTCAGACATTTTTCCTATCAATGCAAAGTTACTGAAATAATAATGCTTCCGAAGACTGGTAAAAGCTGAAGTAAGTTCGTATAGGCCCATAAGTCATATCAATACTATCAAGAGTATTTCAAAAATTAATATTAAAACAACTTGAACCTTGATATTGACTAACAAGAATATCATACCCAATCATAAATTCGAATTTCGTACAAAGCATGGTACAGTGGGACAGGTTCATGTAGTAGCCAATCAAGTCAGAAACGGCTTAGAAAAGAAAACGTATTGCTCCGTTACATTCGTAGACAGCAGCCAAGACTTTGATAAAGTATGGCATACATATCTGTTATATAAAATAAAAAAGGATTTACCATATTACTTGTATTAAATATGAAAGTCATACTTAACAGATTTGTCATAGTAAAACAGCGTTCAGAGTATACTAACGTATACCAAATCAGTTCCGGTATGCCCCAAAGAAGCGTACTAGGACCGGTATTGTAGCTATTCGCCTCGGACTTCTACAAGATTAACTACAGTCTCTAGATTCGCTGATGATACAGTAATACTGGCTTCTCATCACGATCCAGAGATTACAACAAGGAACCTACAACATAATTTAAATAAAATAGAACTGTGGCAGGAAAAATGGAAAATTAATACCAGCAAATCAAATACTTAGAACAGAACAGTGCGCTCTAGTTAGACTGAAGAACAGCCAACTAACACAAGCAAACAGCGTTAAGTACCTGGACATGCACCTGGATAAATGACCAACATAGAGAACACATATATACAACAAGAGAAAGCAACTGGGACAAGGACTACAGGAGCTCTATTAGATAATTGGTAGAAAATCACAACCGTCATTACAAAATAAAATTATTGAATATAAAACCATTATAAATCCATCAGGGGAACCTAGAAATCATTCAGAGGGTACAAAATAAAGTCCTGAGAATTTTAGTCAACCAGAATTTAGTCCATGGTACGTGCCAAACATCGCAATAGAAGAAGACCTACACATCCCCACCATCAAAAGTGGAGTAAAACATTATTGTGACAAAGACAAATACACAGACAGGATTAATTCAAATCCAAATATGCTTGCGAGTCAGTTATTTAAAGTCAGTGCTGAAGTTCGCCGACTAAAACGCTTCAAACATATTTATTAACTAGGTTTAATTAAGTATTACCCATGTAGTCAAAACTGCAAAACGTAGTTTAAGAGAGGAGATATTTCAGTGGAAATATACTTGACATGCCCTATTTTAAAATACTTAACTACATAAAGATAAAAAAAAATCTTCGGGCAAGAATTCTCTTACTACTCCTATTACTGTCTAAATTTTCTTTCTCTTCTACAATAATCGGTATACTCAGCTTTCAATCAGATCTCACTTTTACATATTTTCGCATGTTAGATGAGTTTGTAGATGAGATTGTCTTAACTTTCACACCTTCACGTCCTGCTTTGAACCCTTTATGCCATCCATTCAAGCACTACAGACTTTTCGCAATAGCATCTTATCATTTCTAAATTTTAACTTGAACTATCGTTTAATTTAACAACATTTTATATTTGGAGAATTTTCTTATCAAACCTCGTATATTTGGCTTACATTTTACATGTCTTGATTTAAAATATTACAATTAATGTTAAAATTTTTATTACTCTGTATGTGAATCATTTCTTTTATTATTCTTCTGCTGATAAGTTGTTGGGAATTAAAAAATGCTATTGGTTCTGGGCATGTTTCGAAAGAGCTGTTCATATTTATAATTATTATATTTATATGCTCTCGGTTAACAGAGGGCGTGACTATCTTGAAATCCAATTAATTCTAAAATTATTGACGCATTGAAAAATGTCTCATTACCCTATTTCTGTACGGTACATACTACAACGCAGATCAATATATTATGGTATCTCCTAGGCTCTACACAGATAATCCTATTCAGCTGTCACAGTCTCAAAAAGTAGGTCAAAGAACTGGACCAACCGTACAACCCCTCTCCTTAGGGTGAAAATTAGAGAGCGCCGTCGGTTCACTGGGGTAATTGTTAGCATAGGCGCGCGACGCCAAACTCTGGTGGAAACAAATAGAAATGCCAATCGTCCACAATTAGGATGCAAATGAGAGAATAACGTCCGATTTAATATCGCAACTTCCGATTTTTAAATCGCGAATATTTGGACAACACCAAGTATTGATTAGATAATCATTCATCTAATCAATATTTGAATTACCAAGTATTGAAATGGTCTGATCTGAAGTACTGGTTAATTGATCGTTGGCCAAAATTATTTCTAGATGGTAGTCTTAGTTTATAAACCTGTTTATAAACCTATTTGGAGCTGTGGTATCCAGCTTTGCGGGTCCGCAGCAATATCAAATACATACTGAAATATTGGAAACAGGGACCAGATAAATTTAAACTCTAAGACATTTAAATACTAATTCATATAATCAAATAAAATCTAGAGTTAAAATTTAGTTACATTTAAAGTAGATCACTCTACCTATTCATCGTACTACCCACCAGGTAGATTGCAGATCTCTTTATATAAAAAAAACTTTTTAATTTACTGCAAGTATTTTGAGAACTTCACATTCTCTAAATTGTGAAATAGGCTCTTGGGAACTGGCCCTGTTATCGGATCTGTTTAGGACGTTTGTTAAAAAATCGAGAAAAAATTTTCATAGTTAAATAGTTTGAATTTTAATCATATCCTATAATGGCAACATAGTAGACGTTTTATGAAAAACTTCTGTGGTCCTATTCAATTTATTTACATTTAAAAGAAACGTTTACAGATATTTCTCCTTGCAATTTCTACTCGTTGTGATTAGTATCATAACGTTTAAGTGCCAACCTACTGACAAAACAAATGTTTTACATACGAGGGTGGATCAAATTTAAACGGGATTTTTGTTCCTGAGCGTTTACGGTTGTTAGAATCGGGCCCGATGTTCTAGTACGCTTGGTTGGGGTTGTTATTATGAAAGGAAAAAGCCGGCCATTACTCACTCTCAACCAGTCCATCATTAATATATTCACTCTCAACCATTATTATAAAATTTCTTGTTCATGAAGGAGCAGCGGAAATGAAATTTTCCGTAGATTGACTGCACAGTTCAGGGATCAAACACTGTCAAGGACTCGTGTGTTTGACTGACATTCTGACATTCGCGGGGTTCGAGACATTCTTGCAGAAGATATCGACGGGTGACCGTATCAGAAATTGCACAAAAAGTTAGAATAAGTTATGGGAGCTGTCAAGCGATCATCAAAAACGACCTGGAGTTCCGTAAAGTGTGTGCCAGGTGGGTCACTCGCCTTTTGACCGCAGATAAGAAATTGAGACGTTTGGAGGTCTGTTACAGAGGCTTACAGCAAGGCTTGCGGAAGAAGGTGATGCATTTCTGAATCGGATTATCATCTGCGACGAAACGTGGGTTCACCACTACACGTCCGAGTCCAAGCAGTCAGTATGGAATGGCGAAGAAAGGCGGAGCAGCCTCAGTGAAAACCAAGACTCGACTGTCTTGGTTGGATGGCAAGATTCTTTCAACCGTTTTCTTCGACCGGCGAGGAATTTTGCTCATTGATTTCTTGCATGAGCGATGAACAATCAATGCTCCTTACTACTGCGAGCTATTGAACTAGGTGAGGGCTGCATATTGCTGCAAAAGACGAAAGCAACCGATTCGAGATGCAATCCTCTTTCACGACAACACCAGGCCCCGTACTGCAGCTCTAATTGTCGAAAAACTGAAAGAAATGCACTGGACTCCGCTTGAACATCCTCCTTACAGCCCGGGATTATGGCCCTGCGATTTTCATTTGTTTAGGCGGCTTAAAGAAGCTCCAGGAAGGCAACGATTTGAAGACGACCAGGGCGTAGAGGGATTCGTGCGCTGTTGGCCCCTGACGCCACTAGCTTCATTCAACGATACTGGGGAAAAAACCTTTCTTCTCGTTGGGAAAAATGTATTTGTAAAGCAGAAGACTATGTAGAAATATATATATATATATATATATATATATATATATATATATATATATATATATATATATATATATATATATATATATATATATATATATATTATAAGTCCCGTTCATAAAGGGTGGCCCAACCAAAAACGCACGATGTTAACTGTAAATAAAACAAAAAGTTTTCAAAGATATATCTTAATATTTTTTATTATGATAGAAGGATCTATGACAATTATGTGTGAAACAAAATATCGGCCAAATGCTCGCCACGGCTTCGGTGGCATATCTCTATCCGATGGTCCATATTTTCAATGACTCTGAGACATAATTGAGGTTCAATGTCGTTAATGTGCCGAATTATCTCATCCTTTAGCTATTGAATTGTTCTTGGCTTAATGACGTACACCTTTTCTTTTATATATCCCCAAAGAAAGCAGTCCAACGGTGTCAAATCACATGATCGTGGCGGCCAATTAACATCGCCACGACGTGAGATAACACGGCCATTGAATTTCTCGCGCAAAAGTGCCATTGTTTCGTTGGCTGCGTGGCAAGTGGCACCATCCTGTTGAAACCGTATATCGTCCAGGTCCATATTCTCAATTTCTGGCCACAATTGTTGGGCACGACGAGGAGTCGAGGTTGACGGCTCTTCTGCTACACTATCGCGAACAACAGCAATGTTTTCCGCAGAACGAACTGGGCGAGCATGCACAGGTGTTTTCACATTTCCTACAGACCCGGTTTGCTGAAATTTGCTCACAATTCTCCCGATTGTGGACACATTTGGTCGATTATGCTGACTAAAAAAGTCACGAAGTGCACGAAATGCATTTTGATTTGAACGTCCATTTTGAGTCGCGGTTGACGGCTCTTCTGCTACACTATCGCGAACAACAACAATGTTTTCCGCAGAACGAACTGGACGAGCATGCACAGGTGTTTTCACATTGCCTACAGACCCGGTTTGCTGAAATTTGCTCACAATTCTCCCGATTGTGGACACATTTGGTCGATTATGCTGACCAAAAAAGTCACGAAGTGCACAATTTTGATTTTGATTTGAACGTCCATTTTCGTAAAAGGCTTCAACAATATTAACGCGCTGCTCAATTGTGTACCTCTCCATGGTTGAATTTGTCAAACATTGAAACAAAGAAATGTCGAATTAAGTTGGGCAAAAACGTGACGTTAGGGTGTGACTCACAATTAACATCGTGCATTATGGTTGGACCACCCTTTATTTGATCCCCCCTCGTATATATTTTTTTTATTAAATTCTGATAGATAAAAACTGATTTAGTATACGGTACATTTGACCACATATAATAAACAATGTAATATAATAACTGTGACTAAAATAAGGTATGTTTAATTGTAACAATAATTCTTTTAATTGTTTTAGCGTGAAACAGGAGACCCCATCAAGTCCAGGCAGCCCTTTGGAAGCGTCAAGTCCTAGTTCCATCTCCATCAGAGGTAATAAATATTTATATACATACATTTATTATACAGCGTGGTAATAAAGTTTGGCACAATATTCATAAACTTGTTATCAAATGATACCCTTTTTCAAAAAAGGGTAAATTGAAATGAGAATTAATAATTTTTTAAATAAATTTGTTTTTAGTTTGTGCAAAGATACATTGCAAATTTAAATAAAATACACATAAAGGTAAATAGTAAAATAAAATATATATCTCTGGTAACAAAATACAAACACATTTGGCATTCATTTAGTATGATACGTATGCGAATTATTCTTATACGTGATATTTTTCTTATCTCTGAACTTCGTTCAAAGCCATGTCGAGATGTGGTCATGTCGAAATTAAATATGGCCATTATTATACTTTCTATAGACTCAAGGGTAAGCCTATTCTGATCATTTGTCCATTGAGCCCCAATTAAAGAAAATTCTGGCTCAACATTTACGTTGTGTGCTGTTATGGCAAAGAAGAATTCACATATTTTCAGCAATTCTGAGAAAACTTCAGTGGATATACATTTCTGAAAATAAATTGACCACTTTTTGTGAGCTGGAAAATTATGTTGGTCCTCCACAATAAAAATTTCAGTAAAAAAATTTTTGAAAGAGGAATACTGGTCAAAAAATTTTGCATCGTCTAAATCAAGACTCTTTTCCAAAAGATAATTAATACATGGCAGGATGTCGTTTTCCCAGTTATTATTATTTTATCTATGTCCTAAGAGATTTTATTCAACGATTCAGATAGTCTATACCATTTTCGTACAAAAAGAAAAAATGCATCAACGGCTTCTTCTGCCGACGAAAATCGTTGTCCACGTAATTTATTTTTGACGCACGGGAACAAAAATAAGCCATTGGCTGCCAAATCAGGACTGTACGACTGATGACCCATTAATTCGATTTTCTGAGTTAAAAATGTTAAACTTTCCATTGGAAACGTCAGATGGCGTCTGACAACACTTCGTGTTCCCAAGGCTCAAAATATAAATAATGCCCCTCGTATAATAGTCCATTTGCTAACTAATCAAAGTAACTTACATATACCCCCACATATTCAATCAGAATGTATTTGTCATAAACACAATTTATTAATAAGTAAATCGTTCTCTCGGTGTAACGATATTTTTAATATTTTATCCTGTAATAGTCCATTAGCTAGCCAATCGATGTAACTCACGTGGTAGCCGTTTATTAAATATTAATAACGGCGCAAATGAGCAGGATTATTTGCCAAGCGAATTGCAATTTATGTCATATCCGCCACATCCTGGGAATCTAGGAATCGACACGGGACATGATTGCATGCGCACGTTGTTAATGTACGCCCTGTGATTAGCCGGGTATATAAAATGGCTAATTAAAGCCGGTACCTACTCACCGAGAAGACACCGGCGGAAAACTAATTATTAATATTTATTTATAGCCCAGTAACAGTGACAGAATGGCATCGATCGACGATGTCGACGGCATTTATTCGCTGCCCAGCACAATCACGACAGCGTTGAACGTTGCTGCTGGAAAGTTTGCAGTAGGATACGAGGTGTCCTATTCAAATAGGCCCACCAATAGAATCACTTCATGTTTCCTCTAATGGACTATTTTCGTAATTTATGACGTTTAGCCAAAATACACAGGCCTACAAATTTTGACATTTTGAATGTCAAAAAGAAAGAAAAGTCAAAGAAGGATTTGGGTTTAATAAGTGATTATAAGTGAGTTATTTATGCCGATTTCATATCTACCTTCCGTTTTTGCCCCTTACGTAAGGTTTCTGATTAACTGACTAATCAGAATAAATTAAAAACTAAAGGAGAAAGTACATTTTAATAAACAATATATTTAATAAACATTAAAATGCATAGTAAAAAGCAATAACGCAAATAGTTTTGAGTCTCTAATTGCTCTTTTTTCATTGAAAATCTCTCCCTTCATAACAAAAACTTCGTTTTGTAGTTTTTCTTGTGTTATCATTCGTTGGATGTTCTCGTTTCAGCATCCAGAAATAATCTGCTATCATCGCCATATCTCATCGACACTGGTACCTCCTTTCCATCTCCTTTATGTCTTGATGGAACCTTTCGTCTTGCTCCTTACTAACAGCACCAAGATTTTCTGGAAAGTAGTCCAGATGAGCACGTAGAAAAAGAAATTTTTTTATGTTCATATTACAACCAAGTTGCTTAAACTTATTCAGCATTTTGTTGAAAATTTTCTGATACTGCGGATGTTAATAATTTCATAAAAAAATTCTGTTATATTTTTAAAGTACATCCAAGACTTTTTTTCAATTTCTGTCATTGTTTCTTCAAACTGTTAGTCCTGCATTAAGTTTATTGTTTGTGGTCCTACGAAAATGCCTTTCTTTTTAATTTTGCTTCAGAATGAGCTGGAAATTTGCCACATAAGCAGGGGCGGCTGGTGTATAGGTGCTGCAGAGCTACAGAACTGCCAAAAAAATTAGATATTTGTATATTTTCGCGACATAATAATTACTAAAATTTATTAATAAAATAATTTGGTTAGTTGGTGCAGCTAACCAAATTATTGCGTTAAAGTCGCATTCTGCCCGCCATCCTCTATTGAGTAGTAGACCAGATGAATTATCTGAGTCTCTACGCGAGCGCGTCGCGGTACATTGAACTGGGCCACACGAGGTAGTTCTCAGCACGGCTCGGTACACCCGTCCTCCCCCTCAACTCCCGCGACAATCCACACTTAGCGCTCGTAAATGTGCGAATTTACACGGTCAGTGAGCTGTATTTTTTCCAGCTAAGGCAACATCAGTGAATGTTTACTCCTTCCTACTCGAGCGGGCGTAAATCCTACGTATTTCGTATTTCGTGTTAATTTGAGATTTTAAATACTGTTTTGTGAATTTGTGTAGTGATTTATTGTACTAATTATTAATATTTATATACTGTGATAGTGACAATGGATTTAGTTTATAATTTAGTTCATGTGAAGCGATTTTTTAAATACTCTTATGAAGAAAAAATTTATTTAAAAAACAATGGTAGGCCATTGCCGATATTGTTATTGAGACTGCAGGTGTTAGCCGCGGAAAAGCATATAAACGTCAATTTAATAGAGACATTTATTCGAAGAACAATTGGATTTGTGGGTGCAACAAAAAATGCGTTATTTTGTTTTCCTTGTTTACTTTTTGGCGGTGATAAAGCATGGGCGGACGTAGGGACAGATTTGATGCACTTAACTGAAAATATAAAAAAGCATGACAACTCCAAAAGCCATCTACATAATACAATGGAATTAGCTTTATTAGGAACAACTAATATTAAAGCGCAGCTAGATTCAGCTTATTGGATAAATGTGAAAAAGCATAATAACGTCACAAAAAAGAGATACGTTTTGTCAAAAATTATAAACTGCATAAAGTTTTGTGGGGCCTTTGAACTGGCGCTGCGAGGACATGACGAAGCTGAAACCTCTCAAAACCCGGGGATATTTCGTGGTTTGATAAATTTTTCTGCTGAGCTTGATGTAACTTTAAGCGAGCATCTACAAAATGCTTCAGTATTTAAAGGAACCTCTAAAGAAATACAAAATGATCTTTTAGACTGTATATTAAAAGTATGTCATGAAGAAATAATTAAAGAAATTAACAAACCTTCATTTTTGGCAGTTATGGCAGACGAAACAACTGATGTATCTGCAAGAACTCAGTTAGTGGTAGTTTTAAGATATATTCTCGATGGTGAACCGATTGAACGTTTTTGGACATACCTGAAACCTACAAAATGTGACGCTGAAACTCTTTCGGAAAATATTTTAAGTGTTATAGACCCTCTAGTAGAAGATTCACCTTACAAGCCTTTTCTCTTAACCAAAGAATATGACGGCAAACATGAATTTTCTTCAAAAAGGTATTAAATTCCAAAAATTTTTCTTGTGAAAGTCTATATTTTTGTATAAACGGACGTTACATAAAAATTCTGAAGTATCAGTAAAACGCGTGACCCTGAAAATTTTCAAAATTTGCACGCGGGCGGCCAATACCCTAAGATCGGCTCTGTGCAGAACACTTGTTTCATTTCATCACGAACCGCCACTGCACATAAGTACTTAAAACAATTCCCATTTTTATTTATAGCTTTTATATATTGTTTCGTTAATTTAATTTCCTAATATAATTTCCTAATTTAATATGAAGTGGCGGCAAAATATTTTTTGCAGATCAACCAAATTTGCATAAAAAACTTTTTTTGAATCAGGTATTAAGTTTATAACAAAATATATTTATATTATATTTTTACAACTTCTAGGCATTTTTAAAACAAAATAAAAACACACGACGCGATGTCACGAGTAAACGTACACACATTAAAAACGTACTACAGCGACTATGTAAATATTCAAATAGTATAAAACCGGAATAGTCCCACCGACCAACTCTGTTTCGGTAAATCTCCCACACTTGTGTGTACGTTTCAAATGTGTGTTACGATTAAACACAGGGGCGCCGCAAAGATTTAGGCAAAATTTAATGTCATAGAACCTCGATTTTAAAAACTACAAATTAATGCACAATGCAAATACTGGTGCGTGATGGAGACAAACAAACAGTGTTTCTGTAGTTCGTGGTATGTAACTAAGCCAAAATGTCAAAAAAAGTCCGATCACAAAATTTTTGTTGGCCTGTGATACTAGACTTAGCATCAAATCGGGTGGTCGTGGAGGCCACAGGTTATGGCTAATTTTTCTATCATTATTAAGTTATATGTCTCGTTGAAAATAACCCTCTTATACTTCATCGTCATACACGCAGCATAATTCTAACAATTTTCGTTCTTCTCATGCGAATTTGTAACAATATCTTTAAAATAACATTTTGAAGTGAAATACGTTCTTTATTTAGATACTCGCTAATCATACAAAAATCGATATTTTCAAAATCCTGTACGTATTTTACTAGCTATAAATATGTAGATTAAGTGTTTTTTTCCAGATTCAAACTTGCACCAGTTACGCTGCATGCCACAGAGCACCTTAAATTCGACATATCTTCCGAGAGAATGGCTTCAATGTTGCCATTTTTGAATATGTTTTGACATTTTTTTTGGGTACATATTATACTTAAATATATACCTAATTAGCTAATTAACGTCCTTAAATATTATTATCTTGTTATCTTTTCTTCCATCCAAAAACAGTATTATCAAAAATTCCCTTTTTTAGCTTATTACCGTGGTAATAACGGCTGCAGCCTTTAATAACGAAGAAAACGGGAAGCAAATGAACGCCAAGTTAAATAAAACCTGCTGACAAATAACGACTAATATCTTCAAAATCTGTTGTTTTCATGCTGCCAACAACCAGAATAAAATTCATTATTTTTCTAGCCACACGGTATTTTCGATGGTATTACATAACAACGAAACGATGCCCTCGTATAAATCACTTCTTTCGGTCGTACTTACGGTGTTCAACGAAATCTGAAAGTCACGTTGAAAGATTTGACATCCACGAGCGCTGGACAGCGTTTTTCCTCTCGAAAGCTAGGCATCTCTAGGCGAGGACGTACGTCGTACCTACAGCGGGATGCTTCTCTATTATTTAAAAGAATAAAAGTCGGATAGAGCATTTCGTTGTATTTAATATCGTACGATGAGGCGGTGAACGGATCGAATATTCGAATAGGCACCGACGCCGACGCGACGTATTTCAATGCTCAGGTTGCATGCATTTCAACAAAACAAATGAGTCGTTTTTCTCACGATTTATAATTACTTTGCGCGCTAATAATGCGCTTCCTAGTGATGTAGCTGATTCGATACCAGCAGCTCCAGAAAGAGATGCGGTCGGTGGAAGCGCGGGTAGCGACGGCACGGATTGCGCCATAACCCGAATTGGGAGAGCACCAAATGGTTTAAGGTAGTCCTAGCATGTATTTCTATTCTACAAAAGTTTGGCCACTATCTGCTGACTTTTACATAAACTAAACCCGTTATAAGTTTACCACTACGTCACCACCGTAATTACGGTAATTACAGACAACCCGCTATCCCTATGAACGTATTTGCTATAATAATAGGTAAACAAGAGACAGGTGATGTTACGTGTGTCTTTGGTCATCGGAAATGACCTGAATATATCACCGACAACTATTTGCATATTTTCACGCTGATCGGTGAGAAAACAAATGGTAACATACGTATTAGATAAAAATTATTAAGGAGATTAGAGAGAAGGAGAATAAGGAGAATAAACTTCCATGCATGTACCATTGTTCGCTTGATAGAAAATACGGCGGTATATTAGGCGGCACTGCGACCGTGCTCGAACGTGCGCGAAATACCATTCGCGCTATTCTGCGCATGTCGTGAGCGTGTGGTTAGAATTTTAAATTCTCCCACTTTCACTTCATGTGCAAAACCCCTCGATTGGTTTTCCGCGCACGTTCGAGTACGTCCGCAGCGCCGCATGGTTTACCGCCGTATTTCATCTCAGCTAAAAGCAGGAGCTTACTCTCCTTCTCTAATCTCCTTGAAAAATATGAAACTCTTCTATTGCCTATCACAATAGATAATTTTCGACAGACATCGATAGTTGTTTGACATCTGACTGCTAACCCCGTTTCGTTTTCTGCAAATTCTGTTCTTCCACATAATTCTTTGAGCCCATGGATTATAAGGTTTATCGCCATGATAACTTATTTGAAAGGCTTTTTCTAGTTTTCTTTGGTAATGGTAATACAGTTGACTGTAAAGGCGGTAAATTTAAATTACATAAGCAGTCACTCGCACTTGACTTTGATTTTTCATCTTAGTTCATACGAATATTGCTTATGATGTAGTGGTAGTGTTATAACGGTTTAACTGTAGGTATCGCTGCACTGCGATACACTACAAATTTTTGGTTGTAATAATTTCTTCACGTCACAGCTGTGTTTACAGCGTGGCAACGCTGCAAGCGCAGAACTTGGTGTCTACCGTATCGCGATATCGTAATTTTGCTTATTCGTGCGCCTTTTTCGATCGCCAAATTGAATATGCCAAAAATAAAACATAAAGCAGTTTGGAGGCGGAAAAAAGATGTTAAATTACGTCTTAAAGCGGTGAAAGCAATGAATGACGCGAGAAAAGCTTCAAATCTAACCGCGAAAAAAATTCAACCTGGAATTCGGATCATCGATTTAGATGAATTGCAGCAGAATTTGAAGTGTCATTCATGTGAAACGTTATTGTCATTAGAAAACGCCGAGAGTGAAGTAACAGTGGTTTACTATCCATTTGGGCAGTGCGATGTAATTCCATGCCACGTAACATTCCTTGTAACGTTGCCAAGGTGCGATAGTACGTGATATAAATCGAAAAAATTCATAACTATTTATTATGATTACGCGAAAACTATGTAGTTGATCAAGCTCATTTTAGGTTCACATATTTTTGGCTACTTCATAAACAAAATATTAGTTTTATATGAAAATCTAAAGAACAGTCTCTGAGATATAAGGGAATAATTGTCACTTTATTGCGAGGTCCCTATACTTCCCATGTTAACAAGGTCAACTTCAGGTTTAATTATTGATAAAATGGGGTACATGAACGTTTCGGAACTTCACAACAATATTTAATAACTGTTCATTTCATACTAGAGTAGGTTGGAATCTTTGGTGTGAAGATAACACTAATTAGTTTTCCACAAAACACCAAAACACTCTACACTACACTCGACGCGCGTTTCGCCAACAAAGTTGGCATAATCTGCAGATTACGATCAATCATCTCTAGATGATGCCAATTTTGTTGGCGAAACGCGCGTCGAGTATAGTGTATAGTGTTTTGGTGTTTTGTGGAAAACTAAGTTAGTGTTAACTGTTCACTTGATAAATATAAAAATTTCATCGAATTCTTAAGCAAACGGGAAACTACTAGTACTACCTTATGTTCAGTACATAAAACATACTACTATTTCTTCTTATTGTAGTGTACAGACTTTCATGTCCGATGTAACATCTAGATTTTTCTTCTTCTTTATCTTTGCCTAAATTTCTCTTGGTGTTTCGTTGATTATCTTGCAGGTTTTTTAACGGTTCCAAGGACTGGTGATTATCCCAGGTACTTTTAGTTTAAATCTGTTTGTATTAATTTGTAGTTGGTCATCTGAATCGGTCTTGTTTTGCTGTGGTAACATTGCTCCATTTAATGTCAGTTTTCAAATATTATTGTGATTGTATCTATCTCAGTTGGAACAGTGGGGAATAGCAACAATTCCCCACTGTTTAAATAAACGCTTAGATGTATCCTAGATAGCATCTCGCGATTCCAGAAGTTATTTACAAAAGTACTGTCGGTTTTATGGCACTGATACTATCCTAGCACCAGTGGCGATTAGACACTATATATCTAATCCAAATTATTCTGGTATGTATTGTATCGGTGACAAGGGAATTTTAGTAATTATATCTACTCCATCTATAGTCGTAGATGATCCTTATTTGTTGGTAGTAAATATTTTTCTTTACTGTCCCATATTGTGATGCAGTAAGACATTTCATTAGTACTTTCTCTGTTCTATCTAACTCTGTATGTACAGTAGAATTCATATCATGCATGTATTCTCTGCATAAATGCATTCTCTCAGTCTCAACTAGTATATCCATATTTATCCAATGCATCATAAAAGTGTTTGATCTCTGATGGTATGTTGGTGGTGCCATTGATTCCCATTGGGTCATTTTTTTTATTAAAGGGTACTTACTTATTCTGTTGGCGTGTTAAATTTGAAAACATCAGACACAAGTGATATAATTGACGATTGAAAACAAGCATTTCACAAAGGCATAAGTCTGTATGAGTTTGTAAAAGTTGCATACAAATAATTATGAAATATCAACTACCCTAAGATTATCGCTTCTTTAAAATGGCATCTTCACAGTTTTTTGCAAGCTTTTTGTTTATCTTGGCGAAATTAAAATTGATGACCACCCTTTAATTTAGTAGTTGATACAAAATTGAGAAATTCTTTACTGCTTTATGTATATATATATATATATATATATATATATATATATATATATATATATATATATATATATATATATATATATATATATATATATATATATATATATATATATATATATATATCGGTTGACTTGGAATTTTTGAAATCTTCACTGATTTCTTATTTGATTCTTCATGATTCTCCAGGATATGGTTAAGTAACTAAGTGAAATAGATATGGATGCTATTATAAGATAAATATTACTTGTTTGTATGACTTATAAATATGTAGTACACAAGGCAATCATTTCGTTGGAACCAAAACTAATATGTTCAAACAGTTCTTTTATTTACATGCTTCTCTACACGTGTTTGTGAACCAAGTTGACATCTCCCGATGATGCCAACTTGATTGGCGAAATGCGATACGAGAAACATGACTTTCGGTATTCGTAGAAAACTGGTCTCCTGTTTTTATTGCCGCACTGAAGGTTTCAGCCTCTTCCCAGGATAATTTCGTTTCTTTATTAGTTTAGTTTCAATAATTAATTTTTGGTTTACTTTCTTAATTTCGTACAGATTATTTTCATCATTATTCTTACAAACACAGACGCCTAAAACGTCTTCGCTATTAACTATTTGTGAATATTTGAGGTAATTCTTATATAGTAGCACACCAATTATTATATAGTTTCATTGATCATTGTCGTTGTTAAATTTCGGAATTCTTGCCGATTTATAATTCACAATGCAAATAATTCAATCTACTGCAATGTGGAAGACTAAAACTACTACCCACACCAACGTAAATAGGAAACTGATGCGCTCTTAAAACATGCCACTGTATTGAAAATGTTTATCTACATCTGCTATTTCACTCATGATTCACAATATTCCCAATTCACACGTATCTTATAACACGAAATGTAATTTTTTTTCAAAATATATTCAATAAATGTGATTAGGCACATAATCTTTTAATCTTTCTTCAGTCTCTCTTGATTGTCCTCGTAATTTTCCTCGGATAATTTTTGAGGATACACTCTGGATCATTCCGAATTTTTCAAACATTTAAAATCGATGAAAAATATTTATAATTTTTCTAATTTGATATTTCTTAAGTTAATGGTTTTCTGAACTTGCTTTTATGGCTATATTTTAATGTTTCGCCAACTTAGGAGCCATTTCTTAGGAACCATCCTAAGGGAAAACGCAGGTGACTTGGTTTTTGAAAAATTTGCACAGAAAATTTGATGTCACCTTCAATCAGTTTCAATTTATCTGTACAACGTCAGCGTAATTCAGACCAAGCACCTCGACAAAAACATCCGACCCGTTCCTGTCGCTACCAGTTAGCGACACGCTCCCGAAGAGATTCTCTTTTTGTGAATGCTCTGGCACTCGACCGAGGTGAATGGCCGTTGCGGTTATTCCTCTTGCGAGCTGCCTCTGGCCAGCCCAGGAGCTATTACCGCGGCTCTCGATAACCAGAAGATGGTGTCCGAGCCTCATTGTTAAAACGTCGAATACGCGTCTCGCTTATATTTTAGGAAACGCCGTTCCACTACGACAGGGACACTCCCATCGCCGAAGAACACGAGGAACTTGAATATATTTAATTAAGCCCGCATCGGGGCGGCTAAGAATAGGCGTGGAGTAAGAGATATGTACAAACGTAAATTTTAACAAAACAAACATTAGGTTGATCACCTGAACGAGCTATTGTTCACATGTTCGTGATATAAAGCCGAAGGGAGGAAAAACGATAATTGTAGGAGTGCATCTGTACAACTCTATTTAGACAAAAATTATGCCGAACACGGTTTGATACAGAAAGAAACGTTAAATGGAAAAGTTATTGTGTGAAAATATTTTTATATTGTAATACAGGGTCTTTCAATAGAGACGCTCGAAATTTGTCATGTTGTAGCAGCCATGTTGTTAAAGCGATATATGTCAAATTAATTGTGAACTGTTCAGTTGGGTATGGCAAATCACCACGAAGGGTTATGGCGTTCAACAACGTGTGCTAAATATCAAATTTTATTTTAACAATCAGTGCTCCGTTCGAGAAACGTTACGCGTATTACGTGATTTTCATCCTCGCCACAACCTTCCCGCCGAGTCGACTATTCGACGTTTGGTGGTCAAATTCGAGTCAACCGGTTTGATAAATAATCAGCCAACACCCGCACGTCACCGAACCGCAAGGTCTGCTGAAAGCATCGCTGCTGTGCGTTACAGTGTCCGGGAAACCTGAGACAGTCAATTCCTCGTCGTTCACAAGAACTTGGCCTTTCTGCGACCTCAAGCTGGCGAATTTTACGTCGAGACTTGGGTCTGCACCCGTATAAAATCCAACTGATCCAGGAATTTAAGGTAAACGACCATAGACAACGCCGTGTGTTCGCTGATTGGGCTCTGGAGCAGTCGAAAGTTGACCCAAATATCGGCAAGAGAATCATCTTTAGTGACGAGAGCCATTTTTAGATGAATGGATATGTGAACAAGAAAAATTGTCAGATTTGGGACCATACCAATCCACACGAGATACACCAACACCAAATGCACCTCGAGAAAGTCACTGTTTGGTGTGGATTCTGGTCTGGCGGAATCATCGGTCCGTACTTCATCCAAAACAAAACTGGCATTGCCATAACCGTCAACGGTGAGCGCTACAGATCGATGATAAGCAACTTCTTGTAACCTAAACTGGATGATATGGATACCGACGACATGTGGTTCCAACAGGACGGTGCTATGTGCCATACAGCATATGCCACGATGGACATACTGCACGAGCGATTTGAGAGCATGGTTATCTCGCGCAGTGGCGACGTGAACTGGCCACCAAGATCGTGCGATTTAACTCCTTTAAACTTCTTCCTTTGGGGTTATCTTAAATCTCAGGTCTATACGAATGAACAGCAAAGTCATCGAAAATTGGACTTCCCGAATACGTGTCACCAAGCAAAGCCGGAGCAGACATTTGATCGACATTATATTCCATTAATGCTATAAAATATTCTAAATGCCAAATAAAATTCATAAGAAGAGAATATTCCATTATCGTTTCGAAGATACTTTAATAAATCTAGAATATTTCCAATCTGTATGCAGGAGGCGTTTTTTAAGAAGAATTTGTGATTCTCGTTGGGAAAAGGTACAAAAGGCGTCTGTCTTTACACATGCAAATGGCCTATGCCTATTAACCTAAAAGTAAAAAGTGACATTGACGACTTGGGCCATCGTTAACAGACCCTTTCGTCGCCAAGGTCCTATTAAAATTCTGCGTGCGAATGTATGATTTATTCCCATATTATGTGCGTTTGCACTCAGGGCCACGTGTTCGTTGGATATCCAGGTAAAACCACGGAAAACGTGCCGTGTTCAATAGCCTAGCTTAGCTTTTATAGCCCCGAAGAAATTAACATCTTTATTATGTGTGTTCATTAACGGATGAACGTTTTAATGACAAATTTTATGTTTACTGCGCGTAAAACGTACTCAAAACATTCCATGAATATTCCATTTTTTACATCTTCTGACATTTCAGACGGATCACAAAGGGCAACACTTAGACTATAATGGGTATTTTGTGAGTTTGTTGTCCTGCTGGAACGAATTGATTCTTTCTCGTGGTTCTTCAGGTGTTGTTGTTTGTTTATAAAGTATGTACGTTTACGTTTTTACAGGTCACTATAATGCCTGTAATGTAAATAAGAAATGCGAGGGGAAGTCATTTATTTATTTGTTTGACATGTAGATACTTTAACATTAATTCCAATTAGAGGATATAAAAAGAATATAAATATTTTTATTTTTTTATTTATTATGTTATTCTACAGGTCTTTAGATCTAAAGACCTGTAGAATAGAGTATTATAGAGTAGGAAGCAAAATAAATATAAATAGACACATATCATTAACAAATAAAAAAAAAAAAATAAGAAAGAAATGTATGCATACTTAAACTCCTGGAGAAAATTAACGCAACAGTGAAACTTACACGTTATTACTTTCATTTTTTCGAATATTTAAATCATAGTACCTACGTGATATTACAAGTAAATGATTTCAACTAATGTTTCACAAATTAGAATGGTATTACTGGGGAAAACATGAATAAATAATAAAAAGGAACAATAATGTCATATGGAATGAAAACGATCTTAATGAAAAACTAGAAAAAATTGGAGGTGAATCATAAGAATATGAATTCAGTAGCATGTAGATTCTCCTCTATCTCTTATCACTGCATCCATTCGTCTGGGCATGCTATGGATCAAGTGGTGAATGGTTTCCTGAGGAATATTCTCCTATTCGGCAAGACTTGTTCAAGTTCCCTAAGGGTCATAGGGTATGTGGCGCCTAACTGATCGTTTTAGTGCACCTTATATGTCCTCTATGGGTTCATATCTGCTTCTTGGTGGCCAGTCCATAGTTGGAATATTCACAAATCCAAGGTAGTCCAGAACCTCTCCTGCAACATGGGGTCCATCGTTATCCTGCATAAAAATTAAATTGTCCCCAGCAAACCTGCTTTCGTTACGTAGGAATCAAGTACGTGCGATCATTGAAACAAATTCCTCCCCAGAACTTTATTGATCCACCAAAAAGTGATCCTCGGAGAGATATTGCAGGCAGTAAACCTCTCCCCTGGCCTTCGCCAGACTCTTTGACGTCCACCTGGTGAGTTAGGGCTTACTCTTGTTTCGTCTGAAAACAAAATTCACTTCCATTTACAAACGATACGACGTCAACATGCCGCGACTAACAGTTCAATATCGAATAGTTTGTATACAAGTGTTTTATGAAAGAGAGCAATCATTTACAATTACATTAAGAAAAATTCGTACATTAGGAGAAAATGAAGCGCCTACAAAGTTAACAGTTCCTAATTTAATCAAGAAATTTGAAGAGGCTGATTCTGTTATTGATAAGGCAACACCAATACGTCCTCGTCGTAGTCGGCCTGATAAAAATATTGCTGCAGTGAGAGAAAGTATACGGGAGTATCCAAACACATCAGTTCGACGTCATGCACAACAATTGACATTATTATTGTTGTTAAATAAACAGTTTTAAAACCTTAAAATAGACTTTTCCTATCTGATCTGATACGATTTAGTTGAGTTATCATGCTAACAATAAATTTTAATGCCGACGACAACGACGACACACACACAGCAAACATTTTTTAAAAAACATTTTTTTTAGGCCGAAAAACGACAAATAACCCCAAAAAAAATTTGGTTTTTCACTTTTTCTTTACATAACTACATTACTTTTCCCCGTATAGTGGAGTGCGGAGAAGTAAAATTGACGCCCTATCTTTGACAGAACACAAATGGCACGTAATTCAAATCCTATTACTCTAACTGAGACAACTTATATAAACGTATTTTGAATCAAGGATTACCAAATCACTTCGTACGCAAACGCGCGTCGATATCATATTCCTGTAAACAGAATCGAATCTTTTTGTGGGACCTGTTAGAGACCCGTACAATCGGAAACTATAAGAACTTTATTACGTAAAGGAACGCCATAAAGAGATGAAGCACGCCCACATTAATTTAAATTTAAAATCCTCAGAACCAGTCGAAGCTTATTCTTATTAAATCTGTTTTTGTTCGTGTTTCCTTTGCTCGTCTCGATGAGATATTGTTTAAAATTCAATTAGTGAGACAGAATTAGGAATATTGTACGCCCACCCGATTCGGACTGCTTAAAATTCAACGCCAGTAATGGCAGTTTACACAAAAAATAAAAGTTGTTGAACTACGGGCTTGACAATTTATGAAAAATATCCGTTCAGTACGGTTTAAAAAACATATAAATCTCCTAACGTACGTTGTAGAGCTTAATATAAACGTTGTAGCTAAACAGCTTTTATAAATATCGAATATCGACAGTAAATTATAATCTACTGTAGTAGTAAATCAGTGATAACAATATATTTGTGATATATGTATGATTTATTTTATTATTTTGTTAATTTAGTTTCTCTATCTTTTTCTCTTCGAGGTATACTTAGTCTGTTTCTTCATATATAAGAAAATAACAATTTGTATAAAGTGAAAATAGTAGCCTGGAGGTAAAAAAGTGTGTGAAAATCTTCCCCCCTCTCCTCTGTGTGGGGGATGTCTTATCTTTGTATACGGTGTCTCAGTTGGAACTGTAGTATTTGAGCTGCACGCCATTTCTGTTCTGTCAAAGACAGGGCGTCAATATTTAACGACTGTCATCTACAAACCATACGAGGCCCAGGCGCCGCGATTAACAGTTTAACAAGGAATAGTTTGTGAACAACTGTTTTATGAAAGCGAGCGATTATTTACAGTTCCATTAAGAAAAAATCGCAAACTAGGACAAAATGAAGCATCTACAGAGTTAACAGTTCGTAACTTGATCAAGAAATTTGAACAGACGGGTTCTGTTATTGATAAGGCAACGCCAATACCTCCTCATCGTGGTCGATCAGATAAAAATATTGATGCAGTGTCAGAAAGTGTACGGGAGTATCCAAACACATCAATTCGACGTCGTGCACAACAATTGAATCTGTTAAGAGCCACCACGCATCGCATTTTAAGAAAGATCTGCATGTGTCATCATACAACATTCAGTTGACATAACAATTAAAAGTTACAGACCATTTACAACGTCGAACATTTGTTATTGGGTGTTAGAAAATAATGGTGGTGCTGACTTTTTCAACAAAATTTTGTTCAGCGATGAAGCACATTTTCATCTTGACAGATACGTTAGCAAACAAAATTATCGAATTTGGGGTGCACGAAAAAGAAATGCATCAACAGAGATGCATAATTTGGTGGGCATTTTGGAGTGGTGGAGTAATTGGACCATACTTCTTTGTCTTACATACTTCTTCATCACAGTAAATGGGGAACGGTGCTATTTTTACCCCTTAAGCCAATTATTGATTGTTAAAAAAATATGTGTCAGAGAAGGGCGTATGTGAAATCTTCAGTACCTAATAAATATCCTGAGAGTCACAGGTCCGAGTTTAAGGCCATCGTCAACATCGTCAATTAGAAATATCAGACATCCTCCAAAATCTGGTAGAAAATTCATTTTAGGTGATGAGAATACATTAGCTATATTAGTAAATATTGAAGAGAATCTACATAAACGTAGAAACGTCCATTTCGCGTTTAAACAAGATTGGGTTCAAAAACTTAACGATGATAACTCTGATGTCGATTGGTATTTGGCGACGTAATTTTTGTTCAGAGGCATCAGCTATCTACCAGATAATATTACTTTCCTGGTGAAGAAACATTTCTAGGCTTTGACGACCGTTGAACACATCCAGTGAAGTAATTCATCGACATCCAAACACTTCAGGTATGCTGCAGATTTATGCAGGCAATACCACATTATTATTCAGATTATGCAGTTACGCGAATAATTCTACACACTCTGTGGATACTTTAGAGAACTTTGAAGTAACCAACCAGTGATTTAGTGATCAGGTCTGATGTGGTCAGGTATTATATAATGGTGAGGTTTACTGTTTATCATCTTACTAGAGGACGAAATGAATGAGTTATGTAATTGGCTTGCCAACGACTAGCATCTAATAATTTACGAGTTAACTACTACAATCATGTTCATCAACTACAAGTCTGCTGTGGAATGAAGAGTTTTACAAACAAGAATGGGGTAGTTATGCGATAGAGATTCTCACTGGTAGTAGGTATAGTAGAATTATTTTATAAGACCAAGTTGGCAATAAATCGTGCGACAAAGACAGATGCATGTCAGACTTTCTTCCATACCAATCTAATCTGAATAAGAGTCACAGACCTACTTATAAATCATTTGCGCGCGCCTTCTTTTCTGCAATTGTTTTACCGCATTCGCGTGGGTAAGTTATACATTGCTCTTTGTCGCACGGTTTATTGCCGACTTGCTCTTCATAGAATAATTCTACTATAGTTTATTCAAGGAATTATTTGAAGACGAGATACGTTAAGGTGGGAAGGGGAGATCTACTAGGATATGTAGACGATACTTTCATCATCTGGCTCAGTGGAGGATTATCTTCATTGTTTACATGTATTTTTTTAATTATTAATAGAAAACAAATTACATATAACGTGATGCTATGGTTAAGTTAAGGGGTAACACCACTGTAATAAGCTAAAAAAGGGCTTTCTTGACAATTTTTTTTGGATGGAAGAAAAGGTAATAAGATAATAATATTTAAGTAAGTTATTAGACGCATATTTAAGTACAATACAAAAAATTATTATCAAAGAATATTCAAAATTGGCGATACTGGAGCCATTCGCGCGAGTCGATTGTAAGGCGTTCTGCAGCACGCAGTGGAACTGGTGCACATTTAAATCTGGGAAAAAATCACTTAATCTACATGCCTATAGCTAGTGAAATATTGATAATCACACAAAAATATTGACTTTTCTGATTGGCGAGTATCTAAATAAAAAATGTTCAACTTCTGCCAAAAAGGGTAATCATTTTTTAATAAATAATGTTTAAATTAAATTGTCGAAAACTATTCGTACGTATTCACTTCAAAATGTTATTTTAAAGAAATTGTTAAAAAATTGCATGAAAGGAATGCAAATTGTTGGAAGTGTGCTGCGTGCCGTTTTTTAAATCATGTTTCGGGAAAAACGCGTCTAAAGTTTTGAAATGTGTTATAGCCATGAAAAAATTTAAAATTCGACTGCTTAGAATTTTTTACCATTAATCTATCCAGGAGCAGATGTAGACAGCGACCACAACTTGGTAGTCATGAAAGCTAAATTAAAGTTAAAAAATCTCAAAACCAGGAAGGATAAGAAACGTATAAATGTAGACATATCGAGGGATCAGAATATGAAAGATAAGTTCCAGGAGAAAACAGATCAATTAATAAATAAAGCGAGTAATGACGAAATCAAGAACGCAGAAGCTGAGTGGGAGGGTATCAAGAATAGTCTAGATTCCGCGGCTACGGACGTTTTAGGACACGAGAGAAGGGAAGCTGGGAAGCCCTGGATAACGGACGAAATCTTAAACTTAATACAAAAGAGACGAGGCTACAAAAACAGACGAGACGAGGAAGGACTGAAAACTTATAAGTCAATAAAGTGGGAAATCATTAGAAAGTGTAGAAAAGCGAAAGAACAATGGATAGAGGATAAATGCAAAGAAGTAGAAGATAAGCTCCAAGTAGGTAAGACCGATGATTCTTACAAAAATAATTAAGAGGAACTTCAGGAATATAGGACCAATAAGTAGAAACTTTAGGAGTCAATCGGGGGACATACTGATTGGAAGAGAGGAGAAAGCGGATAGATGGAAGCAGTACTTAGGAAATTTATACGAGGGTCAGGAATTAGGAGAGATATTAGAGGAAGAATCTAGCATCGATAGGGAAGATGTAGGAAAACCTATATTGAGAGAGGAATTTGAAATAGCACTAAGGGGGCTAAAGAACAATAAAGCGCCGGCGCCGGGTGTAGATAAAATACAGCCGGAAACTTTGAAATGTGTGGGACACAAAGTAGTAAATAGGATGTTGGAACTGGTAAAATACATATATGAAACGGGCGAGATGCCGGAGGATTATAAGAGAAACATTATCGTTACTATACCGAAAAAGAGAGGAGCCGACAAATGCGAGAACTTTAGAACGATTAGCCTAACTTCCCACGCGTCAAAAATCTTAATCAGAATAGTGCAGAAGAGGATGGAAAATAGAGCGAAGGAAATACTAGGAGAAGACCAATTCGGGTTTAGGCGTCATAGGGGAACTCGCGAAGCTATTCTGGCGCTAAGAGTTAATGTTAGAGAAAACAATAGAAAAAGGAAAGAACGCTTATATAGGATTTGTAGATTTAGAAAAAGCTTTTGATAATGTAAGATGGGAAAAAATGTTCGAGATACTAAAGAGCGCGGGAATGAAGTATAGAGATAGGAGAGTAGTACACAATCTATACATAGAGCAAACTGCTGTTATAGAAGTAGAAGGGGAAGAAAGGGAAGTAGGTATTAGGAAAGGAGTAAGACAAGGATGTACGCTATAACCACTAATTTTTAATCTGTACATCGAAGAGGCGATTAATGTGGTAAAAGATAGAGTGGATTTCGGGATTAAAGTACAGGGACAGAAACTAAAAATGCTGAGATTCGTGGATGATATAGCAGTATTAGCATCTGGTAAGGAGGAATTAGAATCAGCGTTGGACGAAATGGAGGCAGTTTTAACAGAGGAATACGGAATGAGGGTGAATAAAAACAAATCTAAAGTGTTAGTGTGCAGAGGGCGCGAGAGCAGAGCAAAAACGAAAGTACAAATTAATAATGAAAGATGGGAGGAAGTTAAAGACTTCACTTATTTAGGAAGTAAAATAAATTGGGATGGAAGAAGCGATAAATATATAAAACAAAGAATAGCGCAGGGTCGAGTAGCTTGTAACAAAAAGAAAGTACTTTTATGCTCGGGGGTAATAAACTTAGAAACAAGGAAGAGATTTTTGAAAACGTATGTACGGAGCACGGCACTATACGGTTGCGAAACCTGGATGGTAGGGGAAGCAAGTAGGAAGAAATTAGAAGATTTTGAGATGTGATGTTACCGAAGAACGATGAAAATACCGTGGACTGATAGGGTTAGAAGCGAAGAAGTATTAGAGAAAGTCGGCGAGAAAAGAAGTATGTGGAAAAACATAAAGAAGAGAAGAGATAGAATGGTAGGCCACTTGCTGAGACATGGGGGAATAGTCTGCTATATTTTGGAGGCAGAAATAGGAGTGAAGAAAGACAGAGGTAGGCCTAGATTAGACTACTGCTCGCAAATAATAAGGGATGTAGGTTGTAGCACAATTAGCGAAATGCGTAGGTTAGCACAAGATAGGAGAAGCTGGAGGTTAGCGTCCAACCAGTCTTAGGACTGATGACCTCATGATAATGAGGTCATCAGTCCTGCCTTTCTATATTTAAATATTATACCTCCTTCTCTTTCCTTGAACATTTTATGTTAGAGACTGCCTCTTCACTGCATCTATCAAAGACATCTCGGTGTACTGGATCCGGTTAGCATTGGCTTCTAGACAAAAATTGTATGATTGGACGCCAATATCCATCTCCGAAACTTCAATACTTCGAAGAATATTAGTTAGGCCATCATTAAAAGTGCACACAGCAATATCAGTCGCTACATTCAAGACTTTTTTGCCACTTCAATAAGATTTTGAAGCCAATTTTCAGTACATACTGTTTTCAACAGTAGCATCGAAACTTTCATTGCTATTTTGCGTGTAGCCTCCCCAGCAACGGTTTAGCAACTCGTCTTGGCTCTGGCCCTCATAAATCGGTTTGATGACTTTAAAAACATCCTTAAGAAGCGGCGGCTTATGATGGAAGGTGTCCAAGGAATTCGCTGCTTGCGCCTTCTTCCAATCACACCAAGACTACGAGCACTTCTCGTGCTACGGATTTTCGTCGGTTTATAACTTATGAGATAAGGTCACCCAGATTTCGTTTTTCATATTTTCCAAGGAGCGATAACTATTTTGAAGCCTAAACCTCGAGGACTCTTTCATGAAACGTGATGCCTGAATCGTTTTACACTTCACGTTTTGCGAAATAACAGAGAGAAAGACAATAAAATTTATATTGCTATTGTCGATTTCATAATTAATATCTAAATCTTCATCAGAAACTTTTAATTTCTTGGCAGAAGCATCGACTCCTTTCGAATGGCTCTCAGCCTCACATCTATTCAACGTATTGCTCCTACACCGCGTACTATTTCTGTTAAAAATCAGCACTATACACAAAAACCGTGATTTCAAGCGAGGAAATTGTCTTTTTTGTACACGTACCGGCGTTCTACTAACGTACTTTTATTTGTAAATGCTTCTGACTAAATATAAACATCTGTTCCCGACATCTGTTGTGTATTAGAGAAGTTAGCAATCACAAGGAAAAATATTAGGCTGTACCTAGAACACCTAGACTGTACCTTCTCAGCAGGTATTTATTTGGCGCAGGTGTCCTTTTGAGGCAGTCCGTCGCACTTAGGAAAGAGCGCGAAATTTCAAGGAAAAACATTTTTGTTAGGAAAAAAAATTTCTGCCCCATATTCTAAAAGGTTCAAAGAATTTTTTAAGCTAATAAAAAAATCGTTTTTTTTTATAAATTTTAGTGGTGTTAGTACTCCTTAACTTTGGGAGCGTGATGTAGTATATAGTTTATTTCATCGCTATTTGCCAAATAAAAAATTTCAAAACATAACCTTGGCTTGTTTTTATGGCTAGGCTCAGGTAGACTCTTGCGTTTATCGGTAAGATAAGAGAGTTTTTTACTTGGCAAATAGCGATGAAATGAATAGTACACTGCGTATCAAGAAAGCGGAGTAAATTCGTTAACTGGAAACAAAAATTGTGGGGCAAAAAATTTTTGATATATATAAAAAGCGCAAGTTTTCTATGGTAACAAATTTGTGACGGCGTGTGGTTGTTCAGAGCTGATATTACGTTAAAACAATTTTGTTTCTATAACTTATCATGTCGTTAAGTTTCTTAATTATTATTCGAAAGTACATTCTTATTACACGAAAGGCATAATATCTTTTTACGGCCCCTTGCCCCCTCATACCCTAGTCCAATCAGTCTGTCTGAGCCCCTATGTTAAATGGTCACTAATTGTAAACAGCAAAAAAGAATTTGAGCATATAGAAAATAAAATTTCAAGAAACTTACCGTTTTTTTGCTCTCAAAATGGCGGCCGTTAACATAACCTAAAAAATTAGCAAAAGTAAAAAGAATGGTTTTTCGCGAGTAAAAAAGAAAGTTGTGCTCGGATTGGAAAGAGTTAAATGAGAAAGTTGTAGATAATGAAAAAATCTTTCGATTCGATTTTTGTGAGCTCGAA
Organism: Rosalia funebris; assembly: GCA_037954035.1. Lineage (NCBI taxonomy): Eukaryota > Metazoa > Arthropoda > Insecta > Coleoptera > Cerambycidae > Rosalia > Rosalia funebris. The sequence continues at coordinate 16,074,157 of JAZFAV010000022.1, forward strand.
TCGATTCATTACTTTTCGATATATATCGAAAAAACCGTCGAAAAATGCGTTTTTTTATTTTGTTCTAAAAATAACAATATTTGATGGAAACATTTAATAATTTCGGAAAATGTAGTCCTAAGTGAGACGAAAACAATTGTTTTTGTATAATTCTAAAATATATATTTTTTTCAAAGTTATAGCTGTTTTCGTAAAAGAAGGTGTTTTCGTAAAACGGCTTTTCCATCGAAACGGATGATCCTACAGACTTGTTCGAGGACTTATTTTCTTCGTTAGGAGTTGTACTACAAATATGTTTTCAGCAACAATCGATTTTTTAAATTTTTTATATAAAAAATCGCGTTTGAAAATGACGTGATTTTCGTACATCGGTTTTATTACAAGAATTTATTGCCAAAAAACAGATGTAGGAAAATTACATCATTTTCAAACGCGATTTTTTATATAAATAATAAAAAAATCGATTGTTGCTGAAAATATATTTGTAGTACAACTCCTAACGAAGAAAATAAGTCCTCGAACAAGTCTGTAGGACCATCCGTTTCGATGAAAAAGCCGTTTTACGAAAACACCTTTTTTTACGAAAACAGGTATAACTTTGAAAAAAAAATTTTAGAATTGTACAAAAACGATTGTTTTCGTCTCACTTAGGACTACATTTTCTGAAATTATTAAATGTTTTCATCAAATATTGTTATTTTTAGAGCAAAAAGAAAAAACCGCAATTTTCAACGGTTTTCTCGATATATCTCGAAAATTAATGAATCGATTCGAGCTCACAAAAATTGAATCGAAAGCTTATATCATTATCTACAACTTTCTCATTTAAGTTTTTACAATCCGAGCACAACTTTCTTTTTTATACGTGAAAAACCGGTTTTTTGACTTTTGCGAATTTTTTAGGTTATGTTAGCGGCGGCCATTTTGAGAGCAAAAAACGGTAAGTTTCTTAAAATTCTATTTTCTATATGCTCAAATTTTTTTTCTGCTGATTACAATTAGTGACCGGGTCATTCCCTATTGATTGGACTACCCACTCCAAATACATTTTCAGCCACGAATAACAATTACCGCAAGAATTCGCTTGCGTTCCCTTAATGACGATCAGCCTCCAAAGTATGGCAATATGAATATTTCGCGGACTCAACCGCTCGATTCCCGACCATTAGCTAAATGGCCGCTCCACCTCGGCCGGAGGACCGACGGGCAATTCACCGTCTCACAAAAAAATAATTACATCAGAGATGGCAGTGCCATTGGCCTTGTTCGGGCGCGCAAGACCGCCTGCCGAAATTTTGTTGCGCTATATATGTGAAGGAATGTATATGCTTTCCATTTGTTAGCGGATGATAACAACGCAACTCTGGGAAATACGAGGGAAAAGCGTTCGAGGCAGTAGAAATGTTGATCAAGTTAATAAGCCCCAATAATGAGGTTAGCAATCTATATATTTTTAATGTTTTTACTTTATTTTTCTATTTGACTGCTGGTGAAATCAGTATTATAAGTCTACCTATATTAGCTGAAAGCTAAGCTAAAATACCTATCTATAAAAGTACTTACTATTCATTTCATCGCTATTTGCCAAAAAAAAATCTCTCTTATCTTGCCGATAAACGGAATAGTCTACCTGAGCCATGAAAACAAGGCACCGGAAGTTCTTGAGATTTTTTATTTGGCAAATAGCGATGACATAAACTATACCTACGTGATTATGCTTTTTGTGCAGGTTACTTGCAAATGCAAGTGGGATTGTAGGGAAATCGCTCATATGAAGTTGAAGCCTTTCGATTATTTTTTATAAGCTCAATGAACAAGGAACATACCTCATGGATTTAATGCAAACATTATACCCATTCAAAGACATCGTAATGGTAACTACGAAGATCCAGATTCAAGCCAGCGAAAGTGTTCGATGTTGTTCACTCTCTCTGATGGGGAGGGCAACTTGAAACGTGTGTGTAAAAATACCTTTATGGAAGTTTTTGGTGTAAGTCCTCAAAAAATTACGACATTGGTAATTCGAAAAAAAAAGGGAGTTTCAGTATTTCGATATAAACGTGGGGGGTGTGATAACATTCAAATATACTGCGTCAGATAGAGAAATAGCCAAGGCGCATATTAACAGTTTCGCTCGGGATGAGAGTCACAACAACCGACTTAAATCTCAAGAGTACAATGAGTAAATAAAAGAGTCCAGATTTAAATGTAAATAGGCTCTATAAATCATTCACCAAAAATATGTCAATTCTTGGTGACATACAAAATATACCGACAAGTTTTCCTCAAAGATTTCCCAAACTTATCATTCAAACGTCTTCGTATTGACACCTGCAACCTGCTATGCTTTGCATATGCAAACCAAGAGCACAGACTCCCTAGTTACTTTTCAACAGAATAAGAAAGATAGTACAGAGAGTACCATGCCGGGAAGTGACACCTGCACGATCACCGTCGACCTACGAAAGTTTTTAGTCTCCCCAAGCTAACGCATAGTGTGTTAGAAGCCATCAACACTGGAATTCTTGAAACACATAAGCGAAACCTCATTATGTGGAGCTGTGCCGGACAATTGAAGAATCGCATACTTACATTTCTATACATTCCACTTGTGTCAAATGGTCACTTCGATTGCATTGATCACAAAGTTCTGGTCTCTGGACACAGTTTCTCCGCATCAGATAGAGACTTCGCATTGATTGAGAAATGGGCTAAATGCTTAAAGCTTCAGGCAGTGGCTGATGCGAAGAAAATAATCCAGGAAGCTCGTTGTTCAAGGTCCTTTAAAGTACTAGACATTAGTCAAAAACCATTCTTTGATTTCGACAAAACTTCAAACCAATATATCGATACGTCCAAGTTAGGTATAACCCAGGCTTCTTGGCTAAGAATAGCAAAAGAAAATCCTGCCGTAGTTTACTACAAGAAAAGCTTCAGTGACTTGGAGATGCATCGAGTACTAAGAAAAAACGTAAATCTGCAGTCTCTTAGGTTTGCTCTCTTTACATTGCCCTAAGAAAATACATTTTAGTACCAACAAGAAAAAGGACATCACAGACATGTTCGATTTCATAGACGAGAAGAATAGAAAATTTTTCGATGTTCTGAGTACCTAGAATAAAAAAAAAACATGTGAAGATAGATCATATCCAGCATAACAATCTGGTACTTAGATCATTTCGAAACATTTTTCACGTTTTAGACGATACAACATTTTTTTCCTCAACTTTCTTTTGATAACAGTCTTCAGATGCTTTTTCTAGAATAAATTTTAATGAAAATTGTAAAAAACTGCATAGAATATACATTCTATGCAATTTTTCTTCATTTCCCGAAAATTTGGTTTTTGATACTTAGATCACTTAGCTCTGCCACTCTACAATTACAACCGTCAGTGGTGAAGCGTCCATTAAGGCTGTGAGGCGTAGCCTACCCTATATATTTTAGATGGTAGACCCTGTTTTTATATTACCACTTGTTTTTGCCAGAATGATAAACATTTTCTATTCATACTATCATACCTATTTCCATTTAAACTGAAGCGTCAGCATGCTGGCAACCGACAGTGCGCGAGCCTTGGCAGGCCTGCGGACTGAAAGTCTGGGCTGACTCTCTATAGCCTTGGATTTAACGGACTTTATAGAGAGCCGCGGTGCACGAGGGGGAGAGGGGAGTAGTCGAAAAGTGATATACAATTTAGCTAGCCCGATCGATCAGTTTGCGTAATACAGTGGCTATAATATTGACCTGTCGTTAGTCGTAGTGATTAGTGTTATTTTTAAGGATAATGACGGCCCTATACACTGCCGCTTTAGTAGACTTTTTAATTAATAAGAGTGGTTATTTTAATAAGTTATCTTTAGAAGATAAACTGAAAAATTAAAGCGGCAAAACCTACCAATTCATTTCAAGAACTATAGATGTTTTTGCAGAAAAGAAAACATGGCGAATGGAATTGACATACAAAAAATATAGGTAAGTTGTTTTTGCGATTTAACTATTCAATATATATATATATATATATATATATATATATATATATATATATATATATATATATATATATATATATATATATATATATATATTGCATTAAAAATGAACAGCCCGCCTCCCTCGTCTAATTCAGGACAGCCTACCCTCAGCTTAAATCGACTCTTCGCCACTGACAACCGTGCAACCAAACAACTAAGAAAATTTGTAATCAAGTTCAGGAATCACACCTTCAGGGAATACCTTGAAAAATTGTCACCAGATGAAAGACTTAAAATGCGATTTCGTAGTGAACTTTGGTGTTGGGGCTCAAACTTTTTATTGTTTCTGAACAACTTTTTCTGATAACTTTATTCGATGTCTTGAATGCGAACCAAATTTTGGAGTTCAGCCTCATTTGGAGGGCTGCCCTTGTCACAGTTTGTCACTTAAATTTATGTTAATTAGCTCGAAGTAGCACAATTAGCGAAATGCGTAGGTTAGCACAAGATAGGAGAAGCTGGAGGTTAGCGTCCAACCAGTCTTAGGACTGATGACCTCATGATGATGAGCTCGAAGTGTACTTCTTATATAAGACTACAATTGTGTCAAAGGCTCAAATCTGGAATTCAAAAAATGACGAAAATATCCGGGTCTCTTCATTTTAAATAAGAGAGGTCTTCGAAGGATCGCCATTTGAAGGCTACCGCGTCCATCAGATATACTTATTCATTTCCAATCACTGGCGATGGATATACTGCATGTAGAGTCGTCTAATAGTTGCGAAACCTCATCAGTCGGTGTTTGGAAGTTATGGAGTGGAGTTAAACTCCTTATTTTGTATGAAAAATACATAAGTTGCCTTTCATCGGCTCCGGCGAAAGAAAAACCATCCTCAGCATGCCGTCACCATTCAATCTGGGTATCGGGACCGCCGCATTAGATCCCGCCTCCTATAAATCTTATCACCAGCAGGGCAGATTTATGTGGTAAATACGAATAGATAGATAATTACTCTGCGTCGTGTTTACGATGTTGCGGAGAGTCGGATCGAAGGATCACATCCGAGTGTGAATGAACCCTCGATGGAACCGGTTCCATTTCACGGAGTTAAACACGTGTACACGACGTCCGTACGGCGTCCAGGTAATTGGTGGAGGTTCGATCCGATCGCCCTTTCGGAGATAGCGGGCCGTCTCACCCCAGCTGGACCGACGATTTACTGGTAAATCGCACGACGTGATCTTGTTCTGATATCGCTCGTTCTCGCCTTGGGCCTACAGGGTAGTAATTAGGGTGGCCACCTTTTATTTGAGCAAATAAAGTATATATTGATTGTTAAAGGTAGGAAAAAAGTATATTGTACCAGAAATAAAAAATTATTTATTTTACTTTATTATTTAGTTTAAAAACATATATTTTATTACTTTTAGCAATATTGAACAAATAATTGTCACTGATAAATAGCTTCAGAGCAACTTTCCAGTCTATATTTAAGTTTAGATAAATAAATAATTCACTTTTCGCCAAATTCAGAGACACTTTGTTTCTTTCGTCCCGCCACTTAATATTCATCACAGAAAAAACTCTCTGTGTGAATGTTGAAGTGGCGTCAATCGACAATAGAAATGAAATTAATTTGTATAAATTTTTAAAATCATCATCAATCATCATCAAATATTTGCTGTCATTTTTGTGTACTAGATAATTCTGCAAAACCTTCAGAACTGTATATTTGATCATCGATAAATACTCGATATTCGATAAATTCAAAGTACTATTAAATTTAAAATATGTATAATACGGATAGACTGGCGATCTATTAAATACAAAAACAAAACAAAACAAAATAAGAATTAATGTCATACAACTTTTTTCCCAAAAATCCATTCAGATTGCTATTGCAAATTCCTAAGTATATAATAACTTCAAAAGTGCCGTATATTTTACAACAATAATCAAATATTCTTTTAAAATACGAATATAATATAATATAATTTTTTTCAATAATACTTGTAATATATATATATATATATATATATATATATATATATATATATATATATATATATATATATATATATATATATATATATATATATATATCTAATTTAGGTAACTCAATCAACATTTTTGGCCTTTTAATGATTTACGTAGGATATTGTAAATCCTAGAAAAATCAAACTATGTGAAATAAAGTACAATTTAAAAGTGAAATTGGTATATAATCTGTACAGTATATTTTCTTCACGGACATAATACTTTCCTATAGACATAAAATAACTTTACAGCCATCTATCTGCGGAAGAGCAAAGTAATTCTCTTGCGGAGAGTGTCAAAGACGCTATTCACCGCTTACGCAAATTAGAAGGGTACGACGTTCTCGATTTTTGTGTGCTATTAAATCACAGCTATATTTACTTATATATAGTATCTATATACAAGTATCTGTATACCTACACAAATTCATGCCTTGTCCAAATAATACCAACCCATAAACATTTTATTGACGCCCAACGAAAAGCACAACTTTCACTCGCGGTCTCTCGTAACTATTTTTGTACGGCCTCTGCATTTTCGTGTAAAGAACACTAATCTAGCGTGACCACTAGTCTCTGACATTTATGACGATCATATATTTTTAAAATTATCTAATATGTCGCAGTATATTTCCGAGTTTATTACTATTCCCTTGAGCGACAGAGCCCTACAAGGACTAAATACCCAAGTAGCCATTTCTTAGTTCCCAATGCGTAATAAACTGTTATTTATATTTATATTATTTATAGTAATATTGAGCCCCATATTTGGGAATTGATCCTGGGAGCAAACAAATTAAAAAAAATTATGTATGTAAACTTCTTCAAGGCTATAATGAACATAAATAAAAATCTACCAAAAACTTTGCAATACAGGGTAGTCTATAATCTTGCCTCCCTTGATGTAGTCGCTTGTTATTTAATATATTAGGAAGCAGTAAAGTGTATATATTTGCACATCTGTTAATTAGTTGGCTTATTAAAATATACTTACAATTTTAAGTAACCCTACAAGAAATAAGAAGAGGGGAGCGAAATTAGGTGAACACGATAGTCATGCAGTTGGTCTTCTCTATCGATCGCCTTATCTCTCTGCCAGGGAAGATATCGTCCAGAAATGACCAGACATCAATACCGAAGTGAGGAGGAACTTCGACTTGTTCGACCGTTGAGGAGTTCGACTTTGACTAGTTGAAACTACATTTCTTGGTGGGAAGCATTACCATTCTCATTGGTTGAATAAAAACTGATAAAGTTGAAGCTAAAACGAAACGTAGAAATTGTAAAGATCTAATAGTAATTAAATGTTATTCAAACAAGTCGGCAAAAGCCCGAAGAGATGAGTTCATATCATTGCAGACCATACATTTACTTTACCTAGACGCTGGCTATGCGATTCTGCATTCTGATGAGGATTCTCTTTCAACAATTAGTCGAACAGTTAAACGTTTCAATGAACTTAGAAGTTACTGCAGAACCCCAGGACAAGGTATTAAAAAGTCTACAGATGTAAGAGACGAGCGAGATCTTATGAAAGTCGTCTTAAGAAACGTACGTTATACCCATTTAGAGCTAAGTAGAGCCTTAGCAGCAGCTCGACATGTAGCAATTTCTGGACGAACGATCAGGAGAAGGCTTAATGAAGGAGGATTAGATAGTAGAAGTCCAGCTATTGTACCACTGCTCACCAAAAACATAGAGTTACTGGACTGCGTTTTGCAAGAGAACACGTAAATTGGATTATTGATGACTGCAAGGTTGTTTTGTTTCTAGACGAAACAAGCGTAAGTCTTAATTCACCAGATGGACATCAACGAGTCTGATGGGGACCAGGAGAGAGGTTTCCTGCCTGCAGTATCTCTCCGAGGGCCCCATTTTTGGTGGATCAATAATGTTCTGGGAAGGAATTTGTTTCGATGGTCGCATGAATTTGGTTTTTATACGAAAGAGATCAATGAATGCACATTTCTACGTAGAAAACATCGTAGAAGGACATGTGATGCCATTTGCTCCATTTGTCGGAGACAATTTCATTTTTATGCAGGATAACTCTCGGCCGCACGTTGCTGGAGCGGTACTGGACCACCTTTGACTTGTAAGTATTCCAACTATGGACTGGCTACCAAGAAGCCCAAATATGAAGCCTATAGAACACCAATGGAATGCACTAAAACGATCAGTCAGGCGCCACATACCTGTCCCTATGACTCTTAGGGAACTCGAATAAATCCTTCTTGCCGAATGGGAGAATATTCTTCAGGAAACCATTCACCACTTGATCAATTGCATGTCCAGACGAATGAAGGCAGTGATAGGAGCTAGAGGAGGATCTACGCGCTACTGAATTCACATTTTATATTTAAAAGTATTCAATCATCATCATCATTAGGTCATCAGTCCTAAGACTGGTTGGACGCTAACCTCCAGCTTCTCCTATCTTGTGCTAACCTACGCATTTCGCTAATTGTGCTACAACCTACATCCCTTACTATTTGCGAGCAGTAGTCTAATCTAGGCCTACCTCTGCCTTTCTTCACTCCTATTTCTGCCTCCAAAATATCGCGGACTATTCCCCCATGTCTCAGCAAGTGGCCTACCATTCTATCTCTTCTCTTCTTTAAGTTTTTCCACATACTCCTTTTCTCGCCGACTTTCTCCAATACTTCTTCGTTTCTAACCCTATCAGTCCATGGTATTTTCATCATTCTTCAGTAACACCACATCTCAAAAGCTTCTAATTTCTTCCTACTTGCTTCCCCTACCGTCCAGGTTTCGCAGCCGTAAAGTGCCGTGCTCCATACATATGTTTTCAAAAATCTCTTCCTTGTTTCTAAGTTTATTACCCCCGAGCATAAAAGTGCTTTCTTTTTGTTAAAAGCTACTCGACCCTGCGCTATTCTTTGTTTTATGTCTTTATCGCTTCTTCCATCCCAATTTATTTTACTTCCTAAATAAGTGAAGTCTTTAACTTCCTCCAATCTTTCATTATTAATTTGTACTTTCGTTTTTGCTCTGCTCTCGCGCCCTCTGCACACTAACACTTTAGTTTTGTTTTTATTCACCCTCATTCCGTATTCCTCTGTCAACACTGCCTCCATTTCGTTCAATGCTGATTCTAGTTCCTCCTTACTAGATGCTAATACTGCTATATCATCCGCGAATCTCAGCATTTTTAGTTTCTGTCCCTGTACTTTAATCCCGAAATCTACTCTATCTTTTACCACATTAATCGCCTCTTCGATGTACAGATTAAAAATTAGTGGTGATAGCGTACATCCTTGTCTTACTCCTTTCCTAATACCTACTTCCCTTTCTTCCCCTTCTACTTCTATAACAGCAGTTTGCTCTATGTATAGATTGTGTACTACTCTCCTATCTCTATACTTCATTCCCGCGCTCTTTAGTATCTCGAACATTTTTTCCCATCTTACGTTATCAAAAGCTTTTTCTAAATCATAGTATTCAATATTCAATAATCTAGTATTCAATATTCAAATAATAATCTTACGATTTAATTTCACCTCCAAATGGTTTCTTTAAAGCCGTTTTCATTGCATTTGACGTTATTGTTCATTTCTGTTATTTATTCGTGTATTTTTTTTCCCAATAATGCCATTCTAATTTGTTAAACATTAGTTGAAATCATCTAATTATATGGTTTGTATAATAATTCTTTGCGCGTGCGTCACAAGTAACAATCGTATGTATCGATCAACTGACATATTTTTATAGTGTCGTGCTGAAAACACATTTTAGGATAACAGTTAGTACAATACAAATCCGTCAACCTATGACAGAGTAATGAAAATATTCTCCACAAAACCATTCAATGAAAGTGATATTTCCATCAAAATAAATGAAATAAATTCAACAAAAATCAAAACAAATGAAACAAAAATAAAATAAATTTTACAGAAATATTGAGACGCCAATGAATCAAATTATACAATAAAGCTAAGTCGTGACTACATAATTGCATTTTGTTCGGCAAATTATCAACTGTCTATGCCGTACGTAGTTGTATGAAACATATGTCGCTAGACATACGTGCTGGTAATTGTAGCATGTAGCGTGTGTCGTCACTAAATTGATACACGCGCGAAGATCCATTATACAAATGGTAATATAACATATGTACTATGATTTAAATCTTCGAAAAAATAGAAATAGTAATGTGAAGTTTGCGTCGATTTTGTCCAGGAGTTTGTTATCTCCTGAGGATACCAACTTGGTTAGTGAAGCCTATGGCGTCGAGCGTAGTTATATTTGTTCTGTGAGAGTACGAAAGCATTTTACGAAAAACAAAACTTACTTATTTGTTATCTTGACATTATTATTCCATTGACTCCATCATCCGAGCATTCTTCCCTTGATAACCTTCTCATTCTGGCTATAAAAACTTCCTTATAGTTGTATTGGTCTGTATAATGGTATTGATCCAAACGTCTCGCAAGACCGTAAACTTTGAGAGTGTTCTGTGGCCTCAGGATATAATATATACCTGGAGATGATGTACTAAAACTTTTGACGATCGATGGTCTGGAAACTGGTACAGAGCAAGTGGAGCACGAAATGGCGGATGCAGAGTTCGCATAAATGGAATAAAATATTGTCATATTATCAGACGTTTAACAGAAGTTAGACGCCTAAAATGATTATATAGGAATAGAATCTTATAGGCGAGCTCTATTTCATTGCGGCATTTGTTTTGTAAATCAAGGCTAAACTATTTACAAATATTTATAGCTGAAACTTCATAATTACACAAAAAATACTAAAAATACTAATGCTGCTATAATAAAATAAACAGTTTTAAAACCTTAAAACGGACTTTTCCGCACGTAGAACATCTCTATCTCGAAATTGAGTGGCCGAGAAAAATGAAACCAACACATAAATGCAGAATATGTGTTTTATGCGGCAGTTTTACTTTTTTCAAATAGTCCACCATCGTGTTTTCTCATGACCCATGGACAGGGTGGGGTGTGTCCTATCCACTTCAAAATTAATAAATGTCGTCTGGTAGACGTCCCTAATCAGAATCAGTTGAAACCCGATCGATCCAACACGATTTAGTTGACTGATTGGGTTAACAAAAAAAAATTCTCAAATAGTCCACCATTGTGCTTTCTCATGAACATGGTAGAGTGTGTTCTATCCACCTTAAAATCAATACATGTCAACTGAGAGACGTCCCGATCAGAATCAGTCAAAACTCGATCGATCCGACACGAATTAGAAATTTTCAAAGTGCCGACGACAACGACAACGATACACACACAGATAAAAATTTTTAAATACCATTTTTTTTAGTTTTTAGGCCGAAAAACGAAAAATAAACACTAGAGAAATTTTTTGTTCCATTTTTCTTTATATGATTACATTACTTTTCGGCTCTCATATAGTTGAGTACGGAAAAGTAAAAATAATAATTAGAAATATTAACAGAGACACAGCAAATAATGAAATACTCAACTAAAGAACACGCCAATGTAATAACAATTTTAAATTAAGACAAAAACACAGGATTAAATTAAATGTTCGAACTGGCATGGTCAGATCTTAGACCTCTTGATAGTAAACTATCCATAGTTACCTCGCAGAAGACCTCCAAGCTCTCTGGATTAATCTGGGATAATGATGACAATCGCTTGAAACTGGCCTAGATTGCCAGCTTGGGGTAAGCCGAGTGTAGGTTCAATTCCCACATAAGTCATCTGGCTATGTACGTGTAAATGTCGGGAGTTAAGTGGACGAAGAAGCATTAAGCTGAACCTCGCCCCCGTAAAAACAAAGGCGAAAAAGCGGCACAACTTTTTATTTGCCGTGAAGGCGCCCGAAATTATTGGACTCGTTATTTGCTGCAGTGCTGAAATGCGATGGTCCACGTTACATCCAAGCTACGCGTTAGATGGGCGAAAAGGTCAGTGATCTTACGCAGTCAACAGTGGAACGTCGAGTGGGTGTTGTCGTTATTTCCGGACTCAGTTATGCGATTATGTGAACGCATCTTGGCGACTGTCGCCATAACATAAGGACGATTTGGAAGCGCTGTTTCAGATAATTGTGGAAAATGATAATAAGGAATGGGATCGAGAAACCGTTATTTGTGCTAGAGGTCTCTTAACCTTATTGCGCGACTTTGATTTTAATTTTTTCTTAGCAGTGTATTCTGCAATATTCCCACATTCCGAGAGTTTGTTTAAAATTCTACAGACAAAAATATCAGGTATTAGTTACTGCAATAAAAAGATCGCCGATTTCAAATCATATATTCAAAAAATGAGAAACGAGTTTAGTGACATTTGGGACCGTATGGACAGATTTGTGTTAGAATATTAACCACCAAGTACAAGAATGCGTTTGGATTTAATACTTGAAGAAGGTAAGAAAAACACGTACGTACGATTGTTTTATGAAATTTTGGATGTTATTACTTTGAACATTAGTGAACGGTTAAGTGAAATTTCTACACTGAAATTCTTAAATCAATATTCCACACAATTTACTTCATTCGTGCAACGTTTTCCTGACGACGTTTCTTCTTTAGTAGATACATATGGAACATTCTTTGACGCAAGAAACAGTGATAGACGTTTTCGCTGGACAAACAAAAGCCGAAGAATTGATAAATTTTTCTTTTTAAGTACTCCTAAACGAAAAATCCAATGAGTTAAATCTGACAATCGAAGAGGCATTATAGGTGTTTATTTCGATGAACCACACTTCAGAATATAGTTTAGATGTTTTCGAATATTTATTATATAATAGGTGTTATATCTGGTGTTAATTTGGGGGTACTTTAACTGGCTGAAACCAGATGTAATTGGCTGAAATTTCTGCATGGTCTGAATCTTCTAGATTGGAAAAGGATCTTTTAGATTAAATAAAAGAAAGTTTTCAAGGCGTCAGATACTGATTTTTATAGACAAACAAAGCGCTGAAGCTACTTTTGTCGATCACAAGTCTCGTCTCGGAAGTTTTCTAATAGTACCATGTTCTCTGAACTTATTTTCAATCTAACCCATTCCCATTGTAGATGCCACTGTAGAACCATTTATTCGGTTATTTTATATTGAAAATATGTCAAATTTCTGTATGAAATAAACTTTTAACCCAGCGTCTTATCTTAGTATTTCTATTCTATTTTTGGTTAACATCTACTTTTTCAAATTACTGAAGACACGTTTAACACAATAGTATCTGCAGGTGTTTATGAACAATATTTTTCCAGTTTTTATTTTTAATTTAGTATCTATAAAAAGGTAATTAAAGAGCTGAAAATTTTAAATCTATATAAAAAACTCTCACTTAATAAACTCTGTTGACATTTCCAATAGATTAAATAGATTTTATTGAGTTTATGTATTAGTTTTAAATACACTATATAGACGATGAAGCTACTGTGTTAAAGTTATAGGATGTTCAAGGCGTTGAATTTCTGCTAATGAACTGTTAAATAAAATTAATCAATACTTAAAAATAGAAGTTTAGAAAACCGTTACACATTCAATTAATCGAGTGATATCAATTAACTTTACCTCTTTAAGAATACGCCAAGTAAAATATTGTTTTTGTGACACGCATTTAATATAAATCTTTGTTGCGAAGATTTTTCAAGTTTTACCGGAGGAGCCAGGAACAATATTTTGGTGAATATGCATTAACTGAATCTTTTTCTTTCGTTCAAAATTTAAGAGGTGGTATGAGATATATATGTGAGGCTAGAAGTTCAAAGGATATAAGAAGAGAGATGACCAATTTTTGTTTTGTCATTCTATTAATAAAATAGAAAATGTTTTATCTTCAATTTAGTGGAAAAGTTTAGAACATATTAATTGCAACACGCTCAATATCAAGGTAAATTTTTGAAAAAATCACCACGTCTCTTCATAGCGATACATTTTTAACCGACTTCAAAAAAAGGCGGAGGTTCTCAATACATCTGTATATATATATATATATATATATATATATATATATATATATATATATATATATATATATATATATATATATATATATATATATATATATATATATATATATTAACTTTTCTGTTTATGAATCCCTTTTAATTATTCCCTCTTTTGCGTTGGGTTCAGTATAGCTCCAAGGCGGTCCCATCTTAATTTCATTGATATGATATGGACTTCGAAGATACACAAGGGATCTCCTTATTCAAGTAGCCGTCGTCGTTTTCTTATTCGCAAAGCATCCTTAATAGGTCTACCCATCACTTAAAGTTGTAAAATAATCCGTTTAATGTAACTATGAAGTTATTGGTTATTATGTAATTATTATTAATTGTTTTATATAATTTTGAAGTCGGTCCCTACAATATTAGCAATGCGAATGCCGGCCCTCGGCAATTTTAAATGTAAACTCGTTGTTATAGTAGCAAGGTATATATTTTTTTATGTATTACTTGGCATCGACTTCAAAATTATATAAAACAGTTAATAATAATTACATAATAAACAATAATTTCTTCTTTACATTAAACGAAACAACAAATATGTATCAAATTGCTGAAGAAAACATTTATTTATTGCTTCTTAGTTGTTACTTTTTATTTTTGAAGTCGATTTTTTTTTAACTTATTATACATATTGTAACCGTCAAAACAATTTAGTCGTTGTTAACACAAGAAAGTATGATGAAGCGATCAATGATATCGAGAAAATTTTGACTTCTTTGCTTTACATATGCGACACACTTAATTTCAAAGTAAATCTTAGAGAAAACACCGCTTGTCTTTCCTCAGCGCTACGTTTCACATATTGTAACTATTAAAACAATTTCTTGGGTTTTTACACAAGAAAATATGGTAAAGCGACAAATGATATTGAGAAAATTTTAACTTCTTTGCTTTTCATGTACGACACGCTCAATTTCAAGGTCAATTTTTGAGAAAATATCGCCTGTCTCTCCTCAGAGCTACGTTTCACAGATTGTAACTATCAAAACAATTCCTTCGTTATCACACAAGAAGATGTGGTGAAACGATCAGTGATGTCGCGAAAATTTTAACTTCTTTGCTTTTCATGTGCGACATGTTTAATATCACAGTATACTTTTGAGAAAACATCGCCTGTCTCTCCTCAACGCTACATCTAACAGTCTGTAAGCATCAAGATGATTCGTTGACTTATTAGACGAGATGAGAAATATGATGAGAATATAATAAGAGAGAATATAATTTTCCTGGGTTCATTTCTTACGCCATAATTTACATTTGAAATAAGAACAGTATAATAATATAAAAATAAACCATTGGAAATAAACCCTTATTTAACTTAAACCCTAAAACCTTTAAAGCCTTAAAACGGACTTTTCCGCACGTAGAACATCTCTATCTCGAAATTGAGTGGCCGAGAAAAAATAAACCAACACATAAATGCAGAATATGTGTTTCATGCGACAGTTTCACTTTTTTCAAATAGTTCACCCTCGGATTTTCTCATGATCCATGAACAGGGTGGGGTGTGTTCTATACACCTCAAAACCAATAGATGTTGTCTGATAGACGTCCCTAATTAGAATCAGTCGAAACCCGATCGATCAGACACGATTTAATTGAGTGATAGTGCTAACAAACAAATTTCCCAAATAGTCCACCATTGTGATTTCTCATAACCCATGAACATGGTAAAGTGTGTGCTATCCACTTCAAAGTCAATAGGTGTCATCTAGGAGACGTGCCCGATCCGAATCTGTCAAAACCCGAACAATCCGACATGACTTAGTTGAATTATCGTGTTAACAAAAAAAAACTTCTCAAATAGTCTACCGTCGTGCTTTCTCATGACCCATGAACAGGGTGGGGTGTGTTCTATCCACATAAAAATCAATAGGTGTCGTTTGGGAGACGTTCCCGATCAGAATCAGTCAAGACCCGATCGATCCGACACGATTTAGTTGAGTTATCGTATTAACAAAACAAATTTCTCAAATAGTCCACCATTGTGCTTTCTCATGACCTATGGACAGGGTGGAGTGTGTTCTATCCACCTCAAATCAATAAGTTCGTCTGGGAGACGTCCCTGATTAGAATCAGTCAAAATTCGATCGATCCGACACAATTTAGTTGAGTTATCGTGGTAACAAAGAAAATTTCTCAAATAGATCCAAGAAAGGGGGTGGTGTGTGCTATCCACCTCGAAATCAATAGGTGTCGTCTGGGAGACGTCCCCGATCGCAATTAATCAAAACCCGATCGATCCGACACTATTTAGTTGAGTTATAGTGCTAACAAGAATAAATGCCGATGACAACGACGACACACACACAGCAAAAAATTTTTAAAAACCGTTTTTTTTTCGGTTTTTAGGCCGAAAAACGAAAAATAAACCCAAAAGAAAAATTTGTTTTTTCACTTTTTCTTTACACGATTACATTACTTTTCCGCTTATAGTGGAGTGCGGAAAAGTAATAGTAGAAGTTTTATAAATTCTTCAGGTCGATTGGATATACGTACAGATTTTCTTTGTTGTCTACAATACGGAAAAAATTTCATAATACTGATCTAAATCATATAATCATATATTTGTAGTAGTCTCGACATTCTTAGTTTTTCACAGGAACAACTTAATTTCGCTTTCCAGAAGAACAAACACTAATTCGTTAATAACCACAAACTTTATCATATCGTTATAATGGGTTGGGGAAAAAGTAATTTCGGTTTTTCCCAATAGATGACTTTAAAGTCGAATATCTCTAGGAAGACTTATTGAATGCAGCCATACTATAGCGCGTATGAAAGGTAACAATCCACAGAACAGTCTGGATATAAAGGTAGCGACATTCGTTTACGCAGTCAATAGTTATTACGCTGGAAAATGGAGATTCTCCAGAAGGTCATTTTCGGCATATTTTGTTTTTTACTTCCGAAAAGGGAAAAATGCAGCGCAGGCTCATCGAAAACTGTGTGGTGTTTATCGTGACGAGTGCGCTTAAGTGAGCGCCAGTGTCAGAATTGGTTTGCTCGTTTTCGCTCCGGAAATATCGATGTTAAAGATGAACCTCGCCCTGGTCGGCCAATCGTTCAATTAGTCTATGAAATTTTGGAAAAGAATCGAGGTAGACTGACATATTTCATCTCGCGACATCGCTACGGAACTAAACATCGAACATAAAACAGTTTTGAACCATTTACATAAGGCTGTAGTTACATTTCCATTTGTGAATCGCTGCTGAAATGAAATGAAATCGAGCAATTTTTGAAACGAATGATTGCGATGAAAAATGGATCACGTACGACAATAATGTGCGAAAAAGATCGTGGTCGAAGCTCGGAGAACGGTTACAAAGCCCGTATCGACGCCAATGAAGTTGATGCTGAGTGTTTGGTGGGATTGGAAAGGAATTGTTCATCATGAGGTGCTCGAACCTGGCCAAACCATTAATTCGACTCTCTACTGTCAACAACTAATGCGATTGAAGCAGGCGATTAAAAAACCAGTTAAAAGCCAGAATTGATGAATAGGAAAGGCGTTGTCTTCCATTACGACAGCGCTAGACCACACATACCTTTAGTGGCTCGGCAAAAATTGGGAGACCTTGGCTGGGAAGTTTTGATGCATCCACCGTATAGCCTGTCCGACTACCATTTGTTTCGGTCTCTGCAGAACTCTTTTAATGGTGTCAAGCTGGCTTCGAAAGAGGCTCGTGAAAATCACTTGGTTCAGTTCTTCGCCCAGAAATCTCAGAACTTCTACAGTGATGGAATCATGGTTTTACTAGAAAAGTGGCAAACGCCAAATTAAATCGTGGCATGCAAGCAACACGAAATTATCTAGTTATATGTACTTCACACATCCCGTACAAAATTATAACATCAATTATGGTTTATAAACATTTTTTTCGTTAAAAGTTTGCTTCGAAGTTCTTGAAGATGTTAGAGTTTTGTATGGGATGTGCGATTTGTTTGAAAATAAAATACTCGTAAGTACTCAATCCTCCTAGTCATACAATAGTCTAATTGTAATATATTTTAAATGTATGAGGAGCATTCATTCATCAACAGCATAATTAGGAAAACATTTAAAATTGTAACGTTCCGTATTTCTTATAGAGTTATTTGAAATTAAATTTTCGTGATCATGGAAATTAGTATCCTATTTTAGTTGTTGCGTCGAAGGTTCTAGCTCTTCCCCAGCACTACTTATTTATTGCAGATTATGGTGTTTTGATTCATTCTCGCTAAGATTACTAAGTAAGTATATATCGCTCCCAGTATAGAAACCAGAAGAAAGAATGTATGGCTGGTCTGGGGTGGCCGGAGAGAGTGAAAGATCTTGTGAGTGGGATGATTTAATGTGAGAGGAAGTGGGCGTATGGGGAGAAAATAATTGTTGTCGGAATTATGAGGAGGAAGGAGGAGGAAAGAGAGATCGGCCCGAATCCCTAATCGCGAGAGCGGAAGGGGGACGTAGGGTGAAGAACGAAACTGCTGGCACCTAATAAGAAGATTGATCCCTACCTCGAGGATAAGCGAGAGCGGTGCCGAGGTAGGTGGGATACTGATCTGAGGGGCCACTTGTCCGGCTAGCGCAAGCACCGCCTACGTCCCCCACTAAAAAAATAGTATAGAAACCAAATTCGTGCGACCATCGAAACAAATACCTCCCTAGAACATTATCGATCCACCAAAAAATGGGCTCCTTGGAGAGACATCGCAGGGAGCAAATTCTTCTCGCTTCCGCCATACTTGTTGACGTCCATCTGGTCAATTAAAACTTATTCTTGTTTCGTTTCGTCTGAAAATAGAACTCGCTTCCACTCGTCAATGGTCCAATATACGTGTTCTCTTGCAAAACGCAGTATAGTATCTCTGTTCTCTGGTAAGTAGTGGTGCTGGTGCCATAGCTGGTCCCCTGCTGCCAATCTCAATAATTTCAATCCTCCTTCATTAAGCCTTATCTTAACCATTCGTTCAAAAATTACTAGGGTCCTGCTTAGCTCTAAACTGGTAGAATGCTTGTTTCTTAAGGCGTAAGATAAGATATCGCTCATTTCTTGAATCTGTAGACTTCTTATGACCTTGTCCTAAGGTACTACAGTAACTTCCATGTTAATTGAAACTTTTAACTATTCGACTGCTTATTGATTGTCTAATTCCTAACATATTAGCCACATATCCTGGTTACGTCGCTCGTTAACCAGAATTACCGCATTCTCTGCTTCATCTTCTCTTAAGTTGCGTGGACGATTCATTTCTTCTACTCTAAATGTACTGGACAAAGTGTTTCGTTCTCCTGACATTGAATTTAGAGAATCATTAGCGTAACTGAATTTATTGCCTTTTACAAATCATTTCAAACAGCATTAAATGTATTATTAACAAATAATTACGAAATGTTACTTGACATCTGACAAACAATTGCAATTGTTTATCAGTAATGACAGGCGATATCCTAAGCCACCTACATAAGATTTTTAAGGATTTAAAATTTGGGGAAATTATAAGAAATGATGAAAAGTTTTAAAGGTGCGTTAATTTTGTCCAGGAGTGTACTTCAAAAGCGATGTACTTGTTGTTTTAAGTACTTTGTTCGAGTATTCTTTCCTCCATATGAGACTCGGTCTTAAGAGCCTCGCTTCGGGTAGACGGTCCGCCACGTCGCTCCTGCAAGGCGGCAGGAGCCGCGAACGTGCGGGACCGCTCTCCGCTGGACCAGCAGGAGAGGCGGCATCACCCCCGGGACTTGCATCGACGGCGGGCGCGCGTTTTGGGCAATCCGACTTAACCTTAGCCCACCTTCTCGATGCATGGCCGGGGTCGACGACCCCTCGCCGGTAGCATGGCATCGAGTTCCCTCCTCTCCGAGCGGCCGGCAGCTTACCTGCCGCTGCCGAGGAATCCAGCAGCGCTACATTAGTAGTACGGGATTACACAACCTCGAGTGCGATGTCGATGCTCTCGTCGAAGACGACCCGGTGCTGAGATCACGTGGCGATGGGCGCTCGTCGCGCCCCGACGGTCGTCCCGATAACCACCTGCCCGCCCCCCGATCGGGAGTGCTCCAGCCGCGGACACGTGATATGACGACGCCATCCACGACGCTTTTCGGTAACTGCCGTCCCGCCGCCTCCTGCGCGCCGGGGTTTTTTGTGCCACCTCGCTTCCTGACCCATTTTCGGATGCGTTTTGTTGCCCTCGATCGCGGCCGCTCGGGCGTCGAAAGCTCGACGCTGCGCCTCCGTCAGTGATGTTGTTGTGTGGATGCTCTCGTTGCGAGCCGGAGTTTTCAGTGTCCACGTTTTCCACGCTCGATGTGGCACCAGGAAATACGATCGTACAGGAAGGTTCCGAGTCGACGCGAAATTGCTAGGATATTCCCTAAAGCTGTGAATGGAAGGTCACATGATCTGGTCAATTATTGTGACTAATTCGAAAGATTATTTTATTATTTAAAATTAAATAATTATTTGAATAAAAAAAATAATATACCACATTTTTAAAATGGACTTGAAAGTATAAAATAGTTTCTCCTAGCCCCATACAGATTCCTGACCACATACAGATAGTCCTGCGAATTTGTGATTGTGAATTTTTAATAGCTATGAAAATACTTGAAAGATTTAACATGAAAAACATGGGGCGCATGCAATAGATAATTGATGCATGAATAATTCACCTAAATCACTAACAATTTTTAACCGAGTTCAAAGCAAGGAGAGGGTTTTCAATTCGTCTGCATATACATATACTTTTTTTGTTCAGGTATAACTTTTGTGTTTATGAATCGATTTTAATTATTCTTTTTGCGTTTGGTTCTGTATAGCTCCAAGGTGGTCGCTTCTTAATTTCATTAGTATTAGACCTTGGACTTCAAATATATACAGCGGAACTCCTTATTCAAGTAGTCGTCGTTTTCTCATCGCAAGTCATCCTTAGTAGGTCTACCCATCACCTAAAATTGTAAAATAATAAGTAAAGAAAACGACTTAAAAAAGTAACTTAACTAAAAATAGAATTAAATGTTTCGTACAACAAATTAATACTTATTGTTGTTCCGTTTAATGTAATTAAGAAATTATTGTTTATTATGTAATTACTATTAATTGTTTTATATAGTTTTGTAACTCGGTGCCAAATAAAACATAAAAAAATATATTAACAACGAGCTTACATTTAAAATTGCCGAGGGCCGGCATTCGCATTACTAATATTGTATGGTACCGACCTAAATTGTGTAAATAAAACATTTATTTCTTGTTTTTTAGTTAAGTTACTTTTTTTTAAGTCGGTTTTTTCAAAACTTATTATATTGCACTGCAAATGATATGAACTGTTGTGAGTTTTCTCAACGACAGCTACTCTATACAGTCTTTAACTATTATCTATTGCATGCGCCCCGCGTTTTTCATTTTAAATCTTACAAGTATTTTCATAGCTATTAAAAATTCACAATCACAAATTCTCAGGTTATTAATCTGTATGGAGCTAGGAGAAATCATTAGTTTTTAGTGCATTTTAAAAACGTGGTATATTAAAACATTTTTTTTACTCAAATAGTTATTTTATACTTCTTAGTCCGTTTTAAAAATGTGGTATATTATTTTTTTATTCAAATAATTATTTTCTGCTATTTAGCTTGTCTTTGTAAAATTGTTTTATCGATTTTAAACATTTTGATGAGATTATAACAGAGACGTGGTATATTTCAGGTTTATTTCAGTTTCTCTTCACCTGATCATATCTGAACAGACAAACAACCAAATACACAGATAAGAAAACGAGTTATATTGCATTGTCATCCAGTTTTGAACTATGTTTAAAGTTTCAAATCTGTAGCTCACCGGGAAGTTAGTTTAAAATCAGTAGCAAAATTTGTACCGAACAGACAGACAGAGAAGAAAGCGAGTTAATAAAAACGTGGTAAAAAACAACCAAACAGACAGACAATAAAGTGAGTTAATATTGCATTGTCATCTAATTCTGAGCTATGTTTAAAATTTCAAGTCTTTAGCTCATCGAGAAGTTAGTTTGAAACAATTGCAACAACTGTACCGAACAAACAGACAGACAACAAAGCGAGTTAATAAAAACGTGGTAAAAGACGGATCACGCATACCTAGAAATAATAGTAATAATAATAAAACACTTCATTTAATTTCGTATTTTCGAGAATACATTTCATCGTTGAAATACTTTTTTGAAGTATAGTATTAATCTACGTGGCTGGACAAAAGTTTAGGTTAGGTAATGAGGAAGTTTCAGCTCATATACTACATTCGGGAATAATATACAGAAGTTTTTATAAATTAAACTTTTACAAACTTTGTGTCATAAAGCTCAAAAATATCGTTAAATGAAATCGACATGTGTTATTTAAAAATTGACACATTGCATTTGGTTACTTAATTTAGCCAACTTGCATGTTTATCTAGCCACATGAATCATCATTTTCCTTCAAAACTTATTTTAGTGATGAAAACTATTCTTAACAAATAGGTCTGTATTTTTTAATATTTATATAAGCCTCAGTTAAGTTACAATAGAGACAATGATAGAAATAAAGTGTTATTTTATTATGATTGCCTATCACAAAGGAAAGGTTAACTATAACAATAATATCCAATAGTATTTATTTAATAAGCGTATAATATTGATAGACACGAAAAACTTTGAAGCATTTTATCCTTATTTTTTTAAAAGATATAGACTGAAGTAAAAAAATACATTTTGTATACGAGCTACGACGTCAACGTCTTTTTTAAATTACAACCCCTTCTTTTTTTAATAAAAATGAAATTCTATATTAGGAGTTTCCTATTTATCTTCACAAGAATTTGTAAGATAAAGATAATATTTTTTGAGAAAAATACAAATAAAGCGAATACGACTTTATTTTTGACAAAAATCTTACTTAGCTTAACACAGTGATATCGAAAATTGAAAAAAAAATTAAATTTTGTTTATCACTTTAAATTAAATTTCCACCTTTTCTGCATATTTTAAAATAAATCGGACAGATCTATCTAACCTAGATTTTTTTTTATAAATTTCAGTTACCGCTGGTTGATTTCATGTACTTACTTTGGTCCTGTAAGGCTTTCTTTAAGTTTGGGAAGTAATAAAAATGTATGCTTATAATAAGAAAATAAGACAGTTTTATTATTAAGTTTTTAGCTACAATCTAATATTGTCCTGAGCTATAGGAAAGGTTATCAATGTCTTAAGTTTCTTCGTAGTGGTTTTTTAGCTTCTATGTTGCAAGTATAATTTTTTTGTAATATGTAGCCACTCTCTGGGTGGATGAGGCAAATTCATTACAGCAAAAAAATACCTCATAGCTTTCATCATTTTCCTGGTCACTCTACTGGTATAAGCAAGCCTTATACTATATTCATAAACTCTATTGGTTTTTCTTTCAATTTCCTTTTCGATCGTAAGAGAATTCATCATAGTTTTTCTGAATGGGCAATTTAAACAGAAAACTATTACTTCCATTGCTAAACCAAATCTCTTTCCAATATATAAACTTAGACCTTCGTTATATTTGCAGCATTTTAGTAAAGAACTCAAAAAGTCACCTAGATTAGTTATACTTAGAAAATCATATGCCGAATTGCTTTCGAAATTATCGTATTCATCAAGTATACCTACCAAGTTTAGCTCCAGACGAGAACAATGAAGAACGCCTCGAAGAACTTCGGCAACTTGATGGTATAGTTGTTTTTTTCCTTTTTCTCTACATCAGAAATTTTAACTCCTGCAGATGTTCAGGCATTGAACTCCTCTTTTGCTCTTTTGTATGAACAAATGAACGAGCATACCTTTTCGAATGACGAGGCACCATTTAACTTTTCACAGAAACACACAAACGCTGAAAGCAACCGTAAAAACACGTACGTTTGTAACTTGGCATATTTCAAAGCTTATTGATCATGAAAGATATAGAATCGACTGCCAAAACGAGACTTTCCTGGAGGCTATCTATTGTTCGTTCGAAAAACTCCTCTACTGAAAAGTTAGGTTTTGTCACTACGAAACTCCTAAATTACTCGAATTTAATAGCTGACAATTTTAAGCCCTATTCTTAAATAGTGTAGAAATACCCTGACCAAGCCGATTTAAGAAATATTGACTAAAAGTTAATAACACATTAGATGTGATGAAATTGTGTGTGTTGATTTTACAGCTTAATAAAGTGGCCAAATTAAAAAAAAATACAAAAATACTTGAGTTTGCGGTATTACTACAATTGTCATAAATAACTGGTTAAAGTTCCAAGTAAAAATATGAAAGCCTTTGAAAGTCATGTGTTCCTAAACCTAGAGATATTTGCCATTTGGATAAGGTGTGATTCAGTGTCTCTTTAAAATGTCCTTTGTTAACAATCGGGGTGGCCCTCGTCATATTATTTCATTCAAG
Organism: Rosalia funebris; assembly: GCA_037954035.1. Taxonomy (NCBI): domain Eukaryota; kingdom Metazoa; phylum Arthropoda; class Insecta; order Coleoptera; family Cerambycidae; genus Rosalia; species Rosalia funebris. The sequence goes on from JAZFAV010000022.1 coordinate 16,098,553, forward strand.
GAACAAATGGCTTCGTCAGAGAAAGACAACAAACTTTAAAAAAATATATATGATATATTCTTCAACGACCATCCTCATTCAATTCTTGTACTAAATATACTGGCTAGAGTGGACCTTATCCTTTTTTTAACATCCATCCAACTGTGGAATGGTCCCCATGATTGTTTAAACCTAGTGGCTTTTATGGAAGCGAGAGGAGAGGATATTCTCGAATTTTATGTTGAATTTAATGTTGTCGCTGACTTGGGATCTGCCTTGTAGAGTTAACATTATTTATTACATTACCATTTTTCGATAATTTTTGGGTGTACTTTGTTGATCTTGAAATATATCTATCAGGATATCCTCGACTAAACAAATGACAAGCCTTCTCGTGAGATCTCAATCTCGTTTAATCTATCACCATATCCAACCATTATTAACACAAGTCTCTCCCGTTCAGTTAATTGAGGCATTTTTATTGATATTTTATTGTTTGTATACAATAATTAGAGGCTTTGCCTGACAAAGTCAACTTGACAATAACAGTAACATAATAAGTAATCAATTTAATGACGTCATATTTCTTCAATTGTTTTGATTTACAATAATTTTCGTTACCTTTTTGTCTTCGAAACTAATATTTAGTCAAAATGTCTGTCTTAATTCGAAATACCTCTGTAGTTACGAAATATTTTTATTAGTATGTATCAATTACATTTTATAATTCATATTTGTTAAAAAAGAGGGTTTGCAATGTAAGAGGGGTTATAATAATGTTACAGCTCAAACAAGATATAAAAAGAATGTGTATGTTGTCAAAATCTTCTTAAAAAATAAATGTATTCAGTTTTTCTAGAATCAAGAAATTAAATAACAAAACTATGATTATTGCACAAAGCCTTATCATGACACTGTATATCATTATGATTAACTACTACAAATGAATCATTAACTTTGTCAATCCTTTCTAATAAATTCTTCATTTAATAAGCCAATACGATACTGACAAACACGATAAAATATATAATACAAAATATAGTATAAAAACACTTATGGATATAAATTCGAGGATATAAATTTAGTGACTTAAAAACAAAGTAGATTTATGAAAAATGTCCAGACCCCTTAATTAATGATTTTAATAGCGCCTTTTTGCCAAGCATCTATTTATGACGTCAGTAATTCTCAGGCTACGACTAGTTTTTTACAGAAAGTTTATCATATCTTCGGAAAATGCCGCCCAGTAAAGTAATACTTAATGCATTTATCCCATATAGTTTTTTCGTTGCTTTCCAGCTGCAAGGTGATTCTCAATTTTTGCCAAAAGCTACATAGCTCTATTTAAACGTTACTGGGACACGATTTGAGATACACTTGACGACAAAAAGATTTTGCAGTTGGAGTAAAATCTGGTGATAGTGGTGGCCAATTAATGGTACACCTCCCCCCAATCCTCGTTTAATAAATTTAGTGATCATGAACAAAATACAAAATATTAGTGCTTTATGTAGTGCTTTGTTTGTACAGAGTTTTTCCCAAAAGTTATTCTTTGAATTTTCCAAGGAATAACTTCTTGTTCGTTAGTTTACGAAAATATTGTATATCGGACCTATGTATATCCTATTAACTGAGATATATCTTGAGTCAAATTATTCAGTTCCTCTAACTATTAACTACCTCTTTCTGGGGAAATAGGGTTATATGGTTGCTTACATATAGTTCATACAAAACAAAAAGCAATGCACGTCACAATGTACCTGATGCGTCAGAGATCGCCACTGTTGCCACATTGCCAAAAATACTATAGAACTCAAGGAAATGTCATAAGACTAAGGTTATGTTATAACTAATATTTGTAAAGTAAAACTTGGAACTAATTGTGCATAATCTTCACTTTAAAGGGATGTATTTATGCACTATAGCCTCCAATAATGTTTTAAAGGGAAAACACTTTTTTGTTATTGATTTTATTTTTGATAAAAGTTTATTATTTAGGTAATAACAAGTTTTACTTACGCCTAAGGAAACAAATCCCATTTCTAGGACATGCATGCAAGTAAAGAAAATGCTATTTGAATTAAAAATAGTTATTATATATTTTGTTTTTATTTAATATTTTAAATATGCCAAATTTACAACCTACCTTTTTCCGTCAATTTTAGTTGTTTTGAGGCGCTTTTTATTATCATTTTGCCAAGAGCGATTAATAGTGCCATTTGGAAAAAATCAGGTCTCATCGAGAAATACAAATTCATACAAACTTTCCTCTTTTTCTTTCATGTATATCCTCCAAAATTCTGTACGTTTAGCAGAAATATTGTCAAATTTCCCCCAAAAGTCCCCGTCTAGGATCATCTTTTTTATACTTGAAACCTATTTGTTTCAGTAAGGTGCTCAGTGACATGCGACAACAATCGAATAACTGTTTTGCTCTTAATTTTTTCTCATAATGACGATAACTTTACATGTTCTCTTGTAAATATGAAAGTTACTCCAAACACTGTACATTACAAACGTTTTTGTGTAAAAAATACCATAGAAAAATAAGTATATAAACACCTACTTCTTTCGTACATGCCATAAATCGTATTATAAACAGCACTTGTATCTAACATAGCTGTATTAGTAACTCTTTTATTATAGCTACATTTTTTGGAGGCGATTTTAACAATTCATTGTTGCTGCGTGCTTGTGAAATTCTACTAATAGTCGAAACATCTATATTCAAAGCTGCTAAAGAAGATTATGTTATATAATTTTCAAACACTAATTTCCAAAAAGTAACTTACTTCCGTAACAGCTGTTAACGGCAGCAATGCGCCTTTGTGTCTCGTTCTTGTTCAAAATAATGAAGCAAAGCTGCTATCAAATCTTTACAACGGATGTTTAATTGTTTCGACATTGTGTAAACGTTAGCTCAACGTATGCAACAGTCCGAATATTTATGGTGCTTGCCGCTGGCTAATCCCAGGTACTTTTGTTCTCAAATGAACAGTTTTCTTATTAACTTGTGGCTAAAACACTTTAGAAATCATAGTCTAAACCGTCTAAACATCCGATAAATTTGGCCCACGCACGACATATGTCAATTGCTGCCAACCTCAAAATGGGCGCCAAATTTAAATTTTTGTTGATTAAAAACGAATGATATTCTAAGTGTAGTGGTAATGAATTACGCCATATGATGACATGCATTGCGTTTTGTTTTGTATGAACTATATTAATTTCCTTTTGGTGTCCTGCTCTGTATTACACAAAAGATATTCAATCGGAATACTGCCTATCTGTATATCTCCTAAATTTGTCCCAATCGTCGAATTGACATCTTTATTTTTGATCAACTGATGCATTATTTATATCCGTAACCGGTTATCGGTTATTTCTTCAACACCAGATTTCCATATAGTGTGTGAACAAAAACAATAAATTCTGATCGTAAACGTATATTTTAAAAATAAAAGGTGGCGTGCTTCCTTTAAAGAATCCGAGGGAAACCCTACAGCGGTCTCAAGCCAGGTCTACGTGATATATTTAGTGGAAATAGTACAGCTGTATTGATTGTTTATTGAATATGTATTTGTCGTGTTAAATATGATTACTTGTAGCATTTAAATAACTTTAATAAATAAATTTAATAACGACTTCTGCTATGGACTTGCAAACGAATTAATTACTATATATTTTTTCTCTTTCTGTAGTGTTAGCTTTATCACATACTTAAGCTATGTTTCTCTTTTGCGTTCTGACTAAACAAAAATGCAAGCCTATTTTTGAAAATAGTTTTCATCTGTAAATAACCGTTAGAGGCATATTGTTAATTTATGTGGCTAATTATAAATTTAAATTTAACGAAGGAGTTTCAAATCAGATATTACGTTTGGGAAAATATACTGAAGTTTTTATATAGTAAACTTTACGAACTTTATGTCAAAATCCTGTTCTGGGGTCTCTATCACGTAAATCGGGAATCAGAAACAGAAAGTTTAATTTTAATAAATAAAAAAATCGAACTACAACCATAGATATTAGTTTGTAAAGTTGCGTTTCTCTATTATTTCATTTGTTTAATCTATATTTCTTTGCTTATCTATTCTGCATTTCATATTCTAATACAGTACTATTACATATTTTCACTTTACATATTGTATTTGTATTTAATTTCTTTTGTATATGTTGTACGTTTTGTATTTCCAGTTTTACTTAAAAATAAAATTATTATTTGCAAAATCTAAAGGCATGAAAAAGGACAATAAAAAAATATTGCTTTTATTGCATATATACGAGTGCAAGTTAGTTCATCAACCAAGGTATTGAGGAAAAGTCTAGAAAAATAAAAATTCAGTACTCTGTAATGTTCGTAAGCATATAAGAAATAATTGATGGTGTATTCAAGTAATCTTACCAATTATTTTCATTTATTTTTCTACATTTGTAGTAAACAATATTTTCCTCTAATATATGGATGCTTCTTGCGAAAATCTTTACAAATCATAAACTTAAATTGCAACTAGACACGAAACAAGTACAGGGTGAGCGAAACTCGATGTCTCAGCTCTATTATAAGAAAAGAACAAAACGATAGAAAAAATCTGAAACAAAGTTCTTAAATGGGATTGAGTAAGGTCCATTCTAAGCTAAATTTACATATTTTTTCATATTTGGAAACTGAAGTAATGACGTCATCGAATTATTTTTTCCCAGAAACATATCTATATTTTGGCATATTTGAAAAGAGCCAATTTTTATGAACAAATTTTGTAAAGGAAGAAATTTGCTATCTTTTTCCGCTAAAGAATTATAAGCAGATTTGTGAAAAAAAGTATTATCAAAAATTCGCAATCGTCACGATTTAAACAAGTAGCCTTTGGAAACAAATAGCAAAGTCGCATCTGTCAATAATTAAACATTATTAATTAGTATTATTTTGGGGAGTATTAATTTAACATTACAAGACACATACTATGTAACAACTATTACTTACCACAGAAAGAAACAAAGTATGTAGGCAGTCATTACAACAAATTGACGTCATTATTTCAGTTTCCAAATATGGAAAAATATGCAGATTTGGCTTAAAATGGACTTTGCTCAATCCCGTTTAAGAACCTCTTTTCAGATTTGTTCTATCATTTTTCCTTTTATTATAATGAAGCCGAGACATCGAGTTTCGCTCATCCTGTACAATATAAAAAATAAACTGTAGAATTGTAACAGTACATACTACATAGACCAATCAAAATACGCACATAAATTTAATACAAAAACATTAAATAAAATTTTAGCAATATTTACAGAACACGTACCAGAATAAAATTATTTCCGGTGTATAGAAAACTTAAAAATAAATAATTGAGTAGCCAATAACTACAACGTAATAACCACGACGATATTTATTAATATTTTAATATAATAATGCTGAAATATGTGTTTCATGCAATTCCTCACCTTGTGTGTGATTATCTACCTATACAGGGTGATACCTCATAAATATTATTAATATCTCAAATATAGATAAAAATAAGTTCAGTAACAAGATAATTGTTTCTAATCTAATTGAAATAAAAATATGGCTCAAATAACACATTTTTCCATATCGTAATTGGTTATTTTACTGGTTTTTAGTCTAAGTCTAACTGGGAGAACAGATTATTTATAATAAGAAAATGAATTTATTATTGAATAAACACATGCCTACTTCTAGCCACAGCGAGGAAGAGTTAGAAGCCGTTTATTCGGACATAGAGCAGGTAATAGGATTTGTGAAGGGTCATGAAAATTTAATAGTAGTAGGAGATTTTAACGCAGTCGTAGGTGAGGGGAAAGAAGGAGAATTTGTAGGGCCTTATGGATTAGGAAACAGAAACGAGAGAGGTAGCAGACTGATAGAATTCTGTGAGAAGCACAAGATGGTAGTCGCGAACACATTGTTCAAGAATCACGTTAGGAGGCGGTACACATGGAAAATGCCAGGAGGGATAGACAGGTATCAGATAGACTACATTCTCGTTAGGAAGAGATTTAGAAATCAAGTAAAAGACTGTAAGAGTTATCCAGGAGCAGATGTAGACAGCGATCACAACTTGGTAGTCATGAAAGCTAGATTAAAGTTCAAAAATCTGAAAACCCGGAAGGATAAGAAACGTATAAATGTAGACATATTGAGGGATCAGAATATGAAAGGTAAGTTCCAGGAGAAAACAGATCAGTTAATAAATAAAGCGAGTAAGGACGAAATCAAGAACGCAGAAACTGAGTGGGAGGGTATCAAGAATAGTCTAGATTCCGCGGCTACGGACGTTTTAGGACACGATAAAAGGGAAGCTAGGAAGCCCTGGATAACGGACGAAATCTTAAACTTAATGCAAAAGAGACGAGACTACAAAAACAGACGAGACGAAGAAGGACTGAAAACGTATAAGGCAATAAAGTGGGAAATCATTAGAAAATGTAGAAAAGCGAAAGAACAATGGATAGAGGAGAAATGCAAAGAAGTAGAAGATAAGTTGCAAGTAGGTAAGACCGATGAGGCTTACAAAATAATTAAGAGGAACTTCAGGGATATAGGAACAATAAGTAGAAATGTTAGGAGTCAATCGGGGGACATACTGATAGGAAGAGAGGAGAAAGCGGATAGATGGAAGCAGTACTTAGGAAATTTATACGAGGGTCAGGAATTAGGAGAGATATTAGAGGAAGAATCTAGCATCGATAGGGAAGAGGTAGGAAAACCTATATTGAGAGAGGAATTTGAAATAGCACTAAGGGGGCTAAAGAATAATAGAGCGCCGGGTGTAGATAAAATACAGGCGGAAATTTTGAAATGTGCGGGACAGAAAGTAGTAAATAGGATGTTTGAACTGGTAAAATACATATACGAAACGGGCGAGATGCCGGAGGATTATAAGAGGAACATTATCGTTACTATACCGAAAAAGAGAGGAGCCGACAAATGCGAGAACTTTAGAACGATTAGCCTAACTTCCCATGCGTCAAAAATCCTAACTAGAATAGTGCAGAAGAGGATGGAAAATAGAGCGGAGGAAATACTAGGAGAAGACCAATTCGGGTTTAGGCGAAATAGGGGAACTCGCGAAGCTATTCTGGCGCTAAGAGTAATGTTAGAGAAAACAATAGAAAAAGGAAAGAACGCTTATATAGGATTTGTAGATTTAGAAAAAGCTTTTGATAACGTAAGATGGGAAAAAATGTTCGAGATACTAAAGAGCGCGGGAATGAAGTATAGAGATAGGAGAGTAGTACACAATCTATACATAGAGCAAACTGCTGTTATAGAAGTAGAAGGGGAGGAAAGGGAAGTAGGTATTAGGAAAGGAGTAAGACAAGGATGTACGCTATCACCACTAATTTTTAATCTGTACATCGAAGAGGCGATTAATGTGGTAAAAGATAGAGTGGATTTCGGGATTAAAGTACAGGGACAGAAACTAAAAATGCTGAGATTCGCGGATGATATAGCAGTATTAGCATCTAGTAAGGAGGAACTAGAATCAGCATTGAACGAAATGGAGGCAGTGTTGACAGAGGAATACGGAATGAGGGTGAATAAAAACAGAACTAAAGTGTTAGTGTGCAGAGGGCGCGAGAGCAGAGCAAAAACGAAAGTACAAATTAATAATGAAAGATTGGAGGAAGTTAAAGACTTCACTTATTTAGGAAGTAAAATAAATTGGGATGGAAGAAGCGATAAAGACATAAAACAAAGAATAGCGCAGGGTCGAGTAGCTTTTAACAAAAAGAAAGCACTTTTATGCTCGGGGGTAATAAACTTAGAAACAAGGAAGAGATTTTTGAAAACATATGTATGGAGCACGGCACTTTACGGCTGCGAAACCTGGACGGTAGGGGAAGCAAGTAGGAAGAAATTAGAAGCTTTTGAGATGTGGTGTTACCGAAGAATGATGAAAATACCATGGACTGATAGGGTTAGAAACGAAGAAGTATTGGAGAAAGTCGGCGAGAAAAGGAGTATGTGGAAAAACTTAAAGAAGAGAAGAGATAGAATGGTAGGCCACTTGCTGAGACATGGGGGAATAGTCCGCGATATTTTGGAGGCAGAAATAGGAGTGAAGAAAGGCAGAGGTAGGCCTAGATTAGACTACTGCTCGCAAATAGTAAGGGATGTAGGTTGTAGCACAATTAGCGAAATGCGTAGGTTAGCACAAGATAGGAGAAGCTGGAGGTTAGCGTCCAACCAGTCTTAGGACTGATGACCTAATGATGATGATGATTGAATAAACGCGGATACAATTCAATAGTATGTCTTACAGATTACGTGACCTACATGTTGCTTTAGTATACATTTGAGTGCACATTGGGGCAATGTGTACATATTTGATTTTGTAATAGAGATATTAATAGAGATATTAGTTGAATATACTCTAGGAAAAGGAAATGCGGCAATATTTAATTAACATTTTTATTTCTGCGCCTATCAACGAGACTCATACTTGAACTGAAACAGGTACATATAATATGGTCCTGATTTAGCACTGGTAGCTTTTGATCTAATCAATACCAATATAAATGTTTAATATTTAGTACAAGGTACAAGACGGTGATTGTATTTATTTTTAAATGAGATTGTTATTAATTTATTTTAAATAAAAGTAAATTACTTTGTCATTTTAAATAAAATCACAACAGTCATTTAATTTTTCATTATTGTTATTAGGGTTTTCACTGTTAACACTAATTATTTCTTGTAGACATTAAAACATACGAATTCCATATTAGAAAAACAGGAGACCAGCTTTCCGCGAACACCGAAAGAAATTTCTCGGCTCACGTTTCGCCAATCAAGTTGGTATCATCAGGAGATGATTAAAAAAGAGTTTGTATCATACCCTGATGATGCCAACTTGGTTGTCGAAACGCGCATCTTGAAATTTATTTCGGTATTCGTTGAAAACTGGTCTCCTGCTTTTATTGTTGCATCGAAGGTTTCAGCCCGTTCCCAGACATTTCATATTGATTTTTGTATTACTTTCAATAATAACTGGCCCAAATCAGATATTTGCAATAAGATGACAACAAAATATGTCTACAAGATCAGGCATTTTTTTATATTCGTGAGATTTTCTTCTATGTAGACATTTTTGCATCGAGATGACAAAAATATGTGTATAATATCATGTATTTTTTATATTCGTATACTTTTCATTTCTCTACTTGGCTTTGGATTACCCTCTCTTGATTGGAGGCTATAGAATCGACTGGCTTTGCCCCACTGAGTGGCGGTTCTGATGGGTCCGTTAGAATACTCTTTTTTACTTTTTGAGATTGCAAAATTCCAAAATTCAATAAGAATTACGTTCACGCTACACACTTACTTTACAACATTAAGGTAGTAACCTTTGTGCTCCATGGCACACTATATTTGATATTGATGTTGCTTTAAGCATTTTTCTTAATACCTTAAAATAACACAATACGGTACATTATAGCTATATGGAATACCTATGTCGATGGAAAGGGAATAGAAACTGGAAGTGGATAGGAAAATAAAAGATGGTTTATCTGAAATAAATATGTTCTATCTGAAATAAACAGTTTAATCAATGTCAAATTCGTCAAACTTCGACTTCCCTTTTTTAAGCACCCTGTATATTCTGAAGAATTTGTAGTTTGTACGTACGTAAGATCCATGTCTCATAAATATATATGGCAAAAAAGTTTTTTATTAGACTTTGTTGTAGCAGTAGTTATTTATATTCATCTATTTAGCTAGTTTTCGTGGGATCTCTACAATGCACAGTTTTGGCTTAAAATCGAAAAACAGCTCAAAAATAATTCAGCGCGCTCTAGCGGCGCAACTAAGCAGAATAGAGTCTACAACATCAAATTAGGTCATGTTTTCCCAAAAATGCATAGTTTTTCAGAAAAACGCAAAAAACCGAAAAAACGGCCAAAAACGCGTACATATATGTGTATATCTAAAAAACAACCCTTTTTTTTTATCATGCGCTAGGTGAAAAATATGTTAACAGAATCCTAACACAACTTTCTGTATAGGTCGCTTGCCTGTAGGAAAAATTTCCCAAAATCAATGATTTTTTTGTCTAATTTGAAGGGACTAAATAGGTCACTCACCGTATTGTACCCTGTATAATCGAAGTTATTTGTTTAAAAAAAACTTATACTTATTACGCCATAGACAAAATCATTCTCCGTGCAGGAACTTTATTTACCATCAATATGGTTTTAAAAAATTAACACATTCGAGATCGATGACCCACAAGATGATTCACCGAAAACTCACACCTGCTTCTAAATATAAAGTCATGGACAAGGGTGTCACTATAAACGCGAACGTCCTGTTATTTCTTCAGTTTTAAATATCATTTCGATATGAGTCTGTGGAAGGATGATGGCAGATTTGACATAAAACGTCTTATAACGTATTTGTTATAAAATAGAGCACTCGGTATAGCCTCTGTGAGTATGTTGCACGATCGGGTTTTGTACATCATGTAGTTCTTAAACGGGCTGTTTGGTAAAGCTGTGGATAAAAGGTATATATTTTAATTGTTCTCCTTTTTTGACCTGTATAGAGTTTTTTTCTCTTCAAAAAACCTATGCAAATGATTTCTGAGTAATAGCTGAAATTATGGGTTTTTTGAGGTTATGGCATAATCCTGATGTAATGGAGTTAAATAGACCTCGAATTCAGATTCACGCAGTGGCGGCTGGTGGTCGAAAACATAGGGGGTTCACAAAATGAAGAACATGCAAATTTTTACCGTACTATCATAATAAAAATACTCACATGCAGTAGGAATCCATTATTTTTTGTTTGTATAGTCACTGTTCACCTAATGTCTAAACTGTATTACATTGCTTGAACGTAAAGTTAATTCTTCTATTCTTGCTCTCATCAAACTTAGTTATAACAGCTTCGTCTGGCAAACCTTGTATAATTTTTTTCTCAATAGACAACATTGCTAAGGCCGTCAGTCTTTCTTGATTAAAATATCTAAAGTTGGACTTTGTAGTCTGCGTCAAATTAAGTTCCGGTTTTGGTCTGCCCGCATTTTTAATTTAAATTTTTTGGTCGTAACTCAAAGAATTAAAATTGTCTTTCAAATATTGTACGGTAAAATTGTTCGTATCCATAATGTTTAATTAAATTCTCGTTATGGTCCATATAAATTTATATCGATATTTATTTAATGCCGTAATGATATAAGAATACTACAAAATAACCGCACGTAGTTCACTGAACGCCTTATAGCGATATAATATTCACAGCACAATCTAGCCTATGGTTCACACCAAATTTGTGCTCCATTTCATAGGAAATATTGTATAACCCCCGCCACCCGCCAAGTCGCAGATGCCCACAAACTCGACGTAAATCACGCCCATTTGTAGCACGTGTTCCGTCGTTGTTACCATTACAACGAAACATACAATATAATAAACAGTAAAGAACAGAGTCCTAAATAAAATAAACATGCAGCGCGCTGCATTCCACAAATTCAAATAATAACACTAATAAAATAACGTTTAGATATTTGTATTAGGGTCTCGTAATATATTTCATTTATTAATACAAAGTACATTTTACATTTATTGTAATGTTTGAATTCTAATTTGCTTTGGGGGTTCACGTGCTCATGTGCTCCTATGCAGAAACCGCCACTGGATTCACGACCTCAAAAACATGTAGTAAACATGGTCAGACCCTAGATCAGAAAGTAATTTTTTGTGTGTGGCTGTGTAATCGAACCCTACGCCTTTTTACCGGGTTTGCGAGGCATCTTGTCCGGGAGTCATTAACCGGAAACCGAATTCTGGTAAAGAAGACATTACAGAGCTTCTTGCGCGACCTTGAAACTGTAAATAACTAGTGAATGCGTCGTGGGCAGGTAAAATGTAATCCAGAAAACGTTTTTTTCCCCTCATTTTTACACTCTTGATTTTGTCGAAGCCCGCAGAAGTAAATAGATCAGAACGATATCGTAATCGAGAGCGCGTCGCTTTGCGTGATGAAAAACGGTTTTCGTAGAGTCACGATCGTGCCGGCAACGATTCGTTTAGTTCTGTGGCAGTTTTCGGCGGCAAAAAAGCGGCGGTTATCGAAAGGAATTTTAAAATTTTATTTTCATCGCCGTCCGATGTTGCACTACTGCGAATCTGCCCAATTTGGGATTTTACAAAGCGTTTCTCGTACATACAGAGAGATTCGAACTGATTGAATGTGCGCTTCCCTAAAGATTTTTTACGTGATGCTCACATGTTTTGTGATGCCTACGAAAATTTTTAAGTCAAAGAATATCAGATGAGGTAAAACTAAATTTAAATAACATTAATAATAAACTAAAATATTGAAATAAAAATGTATTAATTAATTAAATTAATTTCTTGTTGTTAATCACCTGTGGTCTCTCGGGTCGAAATTTTCAACCATATTTTAAATGTCTGTGATAAAGTTTTTGGCTAATTGTATTTTTTAGGGGCCCAAGTAATTCTTCTTCTTCTTGATGCGTAACACAAAAACTGTAGTTTATTTTATAAAAAAGCGATTCTTAACAGACCAGACATTTTCATGTGAAATAAATTTAGAAATAGCAACACAAAGTGCGGGGTGCACCATATTTCTAATCTATACACACGGCAGTATGTCAGACAAGTTCGGAAAAGAAAAGGACGACGCACCAGCGCGGCAGTGCGTAATATTACACGAACCATTTCGAGCTACTTTCGACCCCCCATAACTCATCTACTAAAAAATTAGACCTACACACTTGCAGTTGCGTATCTGATAAGGCTCCCTTGAGTACTTAGAATTATTGTTCTTGAACCTATTATAGTTCTTGAGTTATTACAGTTTGAAGTGGTATTTTTGACTAACTCTCTCATCAAAAACCTAGACCATTTTTAGGTGACTTAGAAACTTGAAACTTGGCATCGAAGTAGATCATTAGATGTATACAAATGAAGAAATCTGAAATTACAAATTATCGATGTTCTGTGTCGAGAAAGTTATTGGTGCAGTTACTTTCAAGTACTAAGTATCGATCAATTAGTTTCAAGTACTAAGCATCAATCAATCTATAAAAAAAGAGATGGCGCCACTACTCTACGTGATTTGCTAAATAAATTATTTTCTTCTTACCAAATATCAAACATAAAAGTAACATAAATATTCATAAGTAATTATAATGAAATAGGCAATTTATATTTTTAGGTAGACCCACAACACCCGCATTGCGTTATATTAAATAAAACTTCAAAAATTAATGATATCTCACCAAAAACATAAATGTGGAAAGGGGTACCAAGTTCGGTACAAACGACGTTCGGAGTTGTCCGCTTCGCCGATAAAAGAGTTGAGATCTGAATGGGTGCCAAGTTCCATGGTATCGGGTAATCGTGGAGGTCACAGGTTACGACTAATTATACTGTCATAAATTTCTTAAAGAAATTTTAAGGTTCCTAGCACTGTGAGCTGTTGCATCGTCTTGTTGAAAATAACCGTCTTGTAGTTCATCCTCATGCAATTGTCTTATAAAGGGTTCTAGAAAATCTATACCGTTCAGCATTTATGGTATCGTCAATAAAAATTGTCCCAATTATTCTATGACGATATACGGTCGGTATATTTAGCATATCGTCGAAATATAGTCACCTAAATTTCAATCTATGGTTGTCACACATGAAATGTCCATTTTTGTTCAGAACAGGCAGAAAACGAAAACATTTACTAAGAAATCAAACATCAGATTTGAAAAAGTTTAAATTTACCAGATAAAACGAAGTAAGAAAACGCCTTTTTAACCTCCGACATTTGCAAATATTTTTCCTCACATAAAGTTGTCCAAGCTGCGAAAAAAGTGGTAGTCTGTAGGGGACAGATCAGGAAAATATGGGGGATGTGGTAAGATAGCCATATCCTGCAAGACAGCTTTGATTCTTTTGTGTCCTTAAATTAATTATATTTTTATAATTACTCCAAAATTACCATTCCAATCAATCTACTCAATAATTAAATGAAATACTCACTAGTCAATAAAGAGTAGAATTTAAACAAGTGCATGACAAATAATGGAAAATTGTTCGATCTACAGCGATCACAAGAAATGTTCTAAATGCTTTTTTTTTTGTTATAGAAAGAAAATATTTCAGAATATGTGCATATTTGAAAATCAATGAAATATGGGTTAAATATACTGTGAGAGTTTTAGTTTCGGACAAAACGTGTTACTCGAAATTGTAAATAACAGTGAATCGCTATTTTTAAACCAAAACTTTAAGTTTTACAGCAACATTTATATTTTTTTAATTTTTTTTCTATATTCACCTAGTAAAAATGAAATAAAGGAGTTTTTTAAAATTGTCTGCATACAGTGACCTTGATTTTGATCAAAGTTTGAATTTCGGTCGACAGCTTTTTCCTATTAATAAACTGATAATTGTAATTGTGGAGAAATATATGTTAATAATAAAGATGTAACTCACTGTTACTTAAAGGGGAGCCCCATGCCATTTATATTTTTTAAATATCAAGTAATATGTATATTATTGTACTCTGTATTGATATATAAAAGTCATCATTATATGTATATCAATACAGAATAAACACTAACATATAAGTCGGGAATCGAGAAAGGAACTACCAGACCGCCAAGCGGTTATCAACTAGTTTCCGAATAGCAAGGCTATTACATAGTCGCTATAGGAAAGAATTATTCCTAGGGCTAACGTACCGTCAGGCATTGCATTACACCTAACAGCGATCCTCGATCTTTTCTCGTGTTTCTGCACGATCAGACAAGGTTTCAAAAAATAAAATTCGCCACGGGTAGGATTCGCCAGGATGGAAATCGAACGAGAGACAGTTGTTTTCGAACTTATTAGTTCTCATCAGTGCCGTACATGACACGCCGATCCAGGACAAATGCGGAATTAAATCCTCTGAGTATGCATCTATATCGATACGATCTATATCAGTAACATATAAGTCGGTATTTGTCCTGGATTGACGTGCCGTGTACGGCACTGATGAGAACTAATAAGTTCGAAACAGCTGTCTGCCGTTGGGTTACCATCCGGGACAGAACTCAAATAATACCCGTGGCGGGTTTTATTTTTTATTTTTTGAAAAGATAGACACTAATATATATGTACATTACTTGATATTAAGAAAATATAAGTGGCATATTGTGTTCTGTATAAGTGCCATATTCTGTATTGGGGCAGGTACCCCATACATGACATTTTTTAAGTCAACTCCAACGAGCTGACGTAGGCCAAACATTTATGAAATATTTTTCACAAATCGGCGTAAATATGTTCATTAAAAAACCTACTAATTTTATTTTTAATATAATAAATATCTGATATTAAACAGCATTTATTAGATGACCAAAAAACTATGTCAAGAATCGGCATTTATACGGTATGTCCCTAAAATTTAGAATAAAGTTATTATAAAAGTTATTTCTGAAATGCTACCTGACACAATTCTTATGTATAGTTTATTTCATCGCTATTTGCCAAATAAAAAATATCAAAACATACCTTGGCTTGTTTTTATGGCTAGGCTCAGATAGACTGTTTTGTTTATCGACCAGATAAGAAAGTTTTTCATTTGGCAAATAGCGATGAAGTGGATAGTAAATGCTGTCCAGGATCGAATAGGTTATTGTAAAATTTAGAATGGTGGTCACTTAGAACTACTGTCGTGAAAATTAATGTCGTTATTTGTACCAGTGAAATTGAATATATGGATCCATTTTTTCACTTTTTTCCGTTATTTATTTATTAATAAAATTTCGATTTTTTTTTGTTGAATTCGGCACAGTAAATATTTTAATGAGGTGTCAAGCGGGCTATTTAGCTGAAAACTTATCCTTGTAGAGGTTACAGGTATTGTTTTGAAAAAAAAAGATATTCTCGATATTCCGTGGAGTTTCTCCAAAAAACGTTCATTTTAATTTGGAAATTTTAGTTCAAGCATTAGGGACACACTGTATATAATATATTAATATCTGAACGATTCTTCTAAGAAACAAAAATTGTATAAAATTTGTCGAATTTACTTTTCGATTATACTGTAAAAATTGTTTAGTTAATACAATGTTATCTTTTTAATTAATCGCGTGCTACGGTCTCTCATAACGAATCTAAGACCTCCCTATACTCAATTATTCGGGAAACTCTCCAGAGGTCTAGCAACAAAACAAAAAACCCCGGTCCGCCCAACCCCCATCGACAATTTTCCCCACGCCTCGGTTTTACAGAGACAGTGGCCTATTGAGTGGTAAGATGGACGTTTTCAAGATAGACCAGTCGCTGAGTGGTAACCTGGGCAGCGCGCCATCCCCCGAAAAAATCAACCCCGAAGTTTCGTTCGACGCCGGACAGGAGTTCAACTTGTGTTTTTTCGACACCCCCGAAGACAACAGCACCCAGGGCTTCAGCGACCCCGGCTCCGTAGGTTCGACCACCGCCAGTTCGCCCCCGCCGCCCCCGCAGCAGCTGGCCCCCCTCCACATACCCCTGGCCGGCAGCAGCACCCCCGTACAGAATCCGGGGCTCCTGTCGCCCCCAGGGGCGACCTCCTCCATTAGTATCAAGCAAGGTATTTTTTTTTTATTTCGGTAGTAAGGTGTGGCTAAGGTGGTCTGTTCTACTCTACTATATAACGCTTAATTTTACTTTCTAATCACATATACAGAGTGAACCAGTAGTTAAAATTTATTCTCTGCAATAAATTTACGAAATTTTAAATACTCGAGTTTTGTGTAATGCTGATTTAAGTTGCTAGATTTTTAATAAGTAAGTCCTGAAAGTGATTTTCCGAGAAGCGCTTGGAAAAAATTACAGCTGGCTATGAATTAAAAAACGGATCTATGTAATAAGTCCAACAAACACAGCTAAAAGATCACTATATAAAAAAAATAAATCATACGGATCATTCGTCCTAATGTAAATTTTAGAGAGGTAACCTAGTTTTTAATGGAGCAGCCTGTATATAGGAGACTTTTGGCTCACTCTGTATAATGGTTACTTTAAAATACAAAATACATATTACAGTAAATATACTGAGGGGAATCACAAGATAAAAATAAGTGTGTAAAAATCTACAAATCAAAGGATATAAATTGACAAGTAATCTAATGTAACTCAATAGAATACTTACAACTTTATTGGGTGAAAAATTACACATTAATTGGTAGAAGAGTAATCAAATCGGCAGTTCGTCCTCGTGATCTGGCATTGTTGATTTGTTTTATGACTTAAAACGTCAGTTGTATATGTACATTTGTTTAATTTTTAAAACTTAAATTTATTCTGACTAACTTACAGCCAGCCATTTTCGATATTTTGAATGGCAAACAACAATAGGCAAATGCAAACAATGATAACCGAAAATATATTGAAATTTTGTTACTACGGTTTTTATTTTTGACTGTATATACATGCAAAATAAAAAAGCACAACGTTATTAAACTTACATTGACTCATATAGATAATACATTTCACATAATATATTTGATTTGTCTTTTATTTTGAACTATTTTGTTTGCTAAAAACGGTTTAAATCAGATTGTAATTAAAAGCTTTTAAAGTATATAAAATATGTTACACACTTTTGTCATTATATATAGGTCTTATCCTAAGAAATAAGTGCTACAACAATTTATCGTTTAATTCAATACAAACATAAGAAGAAATGTGATATCAAAAGACTGTTATAACCAATTTAAAACAGTTTCCAACTATGGTATACTCATATGTATACATACGTCACCAAAATACGTTTTCGTGGATATCGAATAGCAAATGTACTACAAGTTCTTGACATTACTTTATCACATTCTCCATAAATAATAAACAAATTCAAAAAGCCTTTGTGGGTGTAATTTAAACCCGGTGGCATTTTTTTGTCATAAGAGAATGATTGACATTACTGATTGTTTCTAATCATGGCTAATTTGATCAAATTTTTACTAAAAATTCTTGAATATCTAAGAAAATCGCAAATATTTCAAAAATTTGTGACTTATGCCTATACTAGAAAAAAAGGAATTTAATTTTACATAACTTGATGTAAAGAAATATAAGATATTCCATTTGACCTAAACAAGTTTTCGCGGTTTGAAGTTTACAAAATATAACGTCAAAAATGGAACACTTGGTATACCATTCCTGAATGTAATTCAATTGTAGAGTGCAGCTGTCCTTGTGTTATTTCTGCATGCTAAAAAGCAAATTAGCATCTTTTACACGAAGAAAGTTATAAAGGTTACTCTAAACCATCACCTGTCAAACACCTGTCAAAACATTTTTTATATGTCAAGTATTTCTAAAACGGCTGGGTTTAGACATAGGGTATCCTACATGTTTTTGACTCGAAAACCCTAAAATAAATAGGGTACTCTATTTAAAATTAGCATCGACTTCCGATATAACCGGAAGTGCCACATGCTTGTAATTATTTTAGTTAAATTGGTCACACTGCCGTTAGTATCTTCTCAAATTTTCAAAATTCTCTGGTGCGCTCTTTTCCCTATATTAATCAATGCAGGTCCTGGTGAGACACTCCGTATATTCCTTGAGTGGTTAAATATGTTCTGAACGATCTTTTTAAATATTTCTCTAAATATATAACATAGTGAATAAACTAGGCACAAAAATTAAGGGATGTAAAAAAATTTACTTAAATTAAATTGATTTTTTTCTAAAAACGACAAATTCGAACATTTTGAACACAATGAAAAAAAATCGCAGCGCTTTGAAATTTTCAGGTTTGGGATACGAGTACTTTAAGGCTGATATGAAACAGTCAACTTCCTTATTTTATCTGTTATTTGCAAAATTATGCCAAGTTAAGCGAATATCCCTAAATACGCAGTTCTTTTACCTCTTTTTCAATCAACACTCTCGCACTGATAAATTTTATTTTATAAAAAACCAATAACTACGATTTTTTAAAGAATACTTTGTAGTTTTTAAAACATTACTCGAATTTTCTGTCAGATTATTATTTCTCGAGTAATTAATTACCAAAGTTGAACGACGATAAATCAGTGAAAAATCATCGTACAAAATATCTAAAATAGAATAAAATCATCTAAAAATATTTATGACGAAATCACTGAAAAAAAAAAAATCCGTGGACCTTGTGAAAGGCAAACAAAAATTTGGAAAACAAATTTTCCGATGGTTTTCTTATGATTACCCAAAAACTGTTGATGGTAAAAAATTTGAACTCAAGATTTGAAAACTAAAAACTTGGAACGTCAATTGCTCAGCCATTTGAAAATTACCTAAAAATTTAGGACTTTTTTTACATCCCTTAATTGTGATACCTAGTGTATATTACTAGTATTTTTAAGTTCAAAACCTATAATAAGTCCGTTAGCAAGATACCTATGCCACTGTATAATTTTAACAGTCGATGCGAGTAGCTCAGGGACCAACGTTTTGTCTCTTACAGAACTCCTTAAACTGTAAATACATTAATTCGTAACACGAGTAGATACCCAAGTTTTATTAGTATAATTTATTGAACAGCATCAGAATTTATGATTCTATAATCTACTTTGTTAACTAAGATACTAATAATGTAGTATAATGCAAATTTTTCCGTATTTTGTCTAACAGAATGAGTTAGCACTAAAATACAGTGATTCAGATTATTCCAAAATCACAAGGAAGATGCAAAGTGTCACCTATCTCAAGATATCGTTAACTGCAGACCGGTTTCGACCTTATCTTGGGTCTCGTCAATGCAGTGTAAACGAGTATACCTTTGACAGATGAAGCTCACATTTATTAGACGTTGTTACGTTCCACCGCAGTAGAACGTACTAAACGCCATCTCTTGGTGGTTTCGAGAACAATTTAAATCGGAGTAAAGACTTGAGATCATCAGTATAATGCCAAGTTTTACTACACAGAGGGTAGTAATATTCGAACTACAGAAATAAGGAGATTATACTCCTACCCATCTGCAAATGCCTTATATAATAAGGACTAAACAAATTAGGTCAAAACAGCTATTCTCCTGGCTATATACCAAACGCCGGTCTGCAGTTAACGATATCCTGAGCTAAGTGACAATTTGCATCTTCCTTGAGGTTTTGGAACAATCTGAATCACTGTATTTTAGTGCTAACTCTGTTAGACAAAATACGATAAATTTTGTCGTGTAATTCAGCGCTCGGCGTTTGGCATATAGCCAGGAGAATATCTGTTTTGACCTAATTTGTTTAGTCCTTATTATATATAGTTTTAATAATGTAGTCTCACATATATCCCGTTGAGGCTTCGCCAACAACAAGGTCCTTAGATCTTGTTTAGCTAGTTTGTCTTCAATCTACTGCAATTTCTCTATTGCATTGATAGTTTTTGAAGACGATGAATGGTATCTGTTTCTAGTTTTGGTGATATTTCTAACCTATTTTCTGGATGATCTCTTGGACTATGGGGACATACAAATATCATTAGGTATCATCTACTTGGAGATATACCATGGAACGTTTACTATTACACAAAGAATCTTCAGTTGACTCGTATTATAGCAATGGAATTATTATAGATTGTACATCATCATCATCATCATCATTAGGTCATCAGTCCTAAGACTGGTTGGACGCTAACCTCCAGCTTCCCCTATCTTGTGCTAACCTACGCATTTCGCTAATTGTGCTACAACCTACATCCCTTACTATTTGCGAGCAGTAGTCTAATCTAGGCCTACCTCTGCCTTTCTTCACTCCTATTTCTGCCTCCAAAATATCGCGGACTATTCCCCCATGTCTCAGCAAGTGGCCTACCATTCTATCTCTTCTCTTCTTTAAGTTTTTCCACATACTTCTTTTCTCGCCGACTTTCTCCAATACTTCTTCGTTTCTAACCCTATCAGTCCATGGTATTTTCATCATTCTTCGGTAACACCACATCTCAAAAACTTCTAATTTCTTCCTACTTGCTTCCCCTACCGTCCAGGTTTCGCAGCCGTATAGTGCCATGCTCCATACATATGTTTTCAAAAATCTCTTCCTTGTTTCTAAGTTTATTACCCCCGAGCATAAAAGTGCTTTCTTTTTGTTAAAAGCTACTCGACCCTGCGCTATTTTTTGTTTTATGTCTTTATCGCTTCTTCCATCCCAATTTATTTTACTTCCTAAATAAGTGAAGTCTTTAACTTCCTCCAACCTTTCATTATTAATTTGTACTTTCGTTTTCGCGCCCTCTGCACACTATATAGATTGTACATGAAAAATATATTTTCTAGAAACATCCGTGACATTCTGCTAATCAGTTAATGTGTCTCTCTCATTATCAGATCTGCCTATTTTGTTTTTTAATACATGTTTTCTCTAATTAAGTTAGGAGATAAGATGAAATCATAAATATTTTACTCGTGATATTTGGAGTATTTTACGATATCGATGAACTCAGAAGCACACTGATTCTTTCTGAGGCAAATATCGCTTGCTTAGATTTGTGTTCATTGAATTTCATTCTTCATTTGTCGCGACAATTGTATTCCTTCCATTGTATTCCTCATATTAAGTTCCATTTTGAGTTATTTTGTGTAGCAATTTTATTTAGTACCTATTTTTAAAGGCTTGGAAAACAAAATCAGTTCTTTTCAGAACTAACCTCAAAATCCCCGGCAAACGCTTGAATTCACAAGCAAGGAACCTTGTTGCCAATTTAATTAAATATTTTGCAGCCGAAAGGGAAAATGGTGGTCCCTTAATTTCTTTTAATTCCGCCCAGCAGGTAAATTATTCATTGATTATATATAAACCTCTTTATTAAATGATTTTAATATTTTAGCGTATTTTTGACGCTTTGGGAATCTGTTTACGTACTGTTTCCTGCATGGAAATCGGATGGAAATCCCGAATGGAAATATCACTTCCATGTGATATGAATATGTTTGTGAAGAACCTTTTCATTACTCTGTCATAGGTTGGCGGATTTGTATTGTACTAACTATTACCCTAAAATGTGTTTTCGGCACGACACTGTTCAAAAATGTCAATTGATTGAGTCATAGGATTGTTACCTGTGACGCACACAGAGAACCATTATACAAACTATATATTCTCATATTCAACAACAGAATCCATATATGTGGTTCAAGAAGTATTTCTGGTTTCATTATTAAGATATATTTCATCAAGCTTTCCTAAGGAATGTTCTCTATTCACCATGATTAAATATTTGGGTATATTTGTCTTAATTACTACTACTCACCACTGGTAAATCTTTCTTTATGTCGTAAAAAAATGGTTTTGCTTATTGAGCGTGGTCTACTTTCCCCGCCCTCAAAGTTTTCTTAATCCGATACTCGAAAACTTCCCCTAATTTATTTCAGGGAAGACATTTCCGCCCTAATATCGGAGACATCTAACGATATAAAGGGCGCTTTTGTTCCAAAGCAATCAGTGGACGATTTCGAAGTGCCGCCGTGATTAAAAAATCCCCTTTCTAATAATTAGGGAACTGTTTTTTCCGTCACGGTCTCACACCCCGATGTGAGGTTATCGTTTTAGAATTTCAGGCCTTTTCTTTTCAGCGATTACCTCCGAGCAATTTACTAAACTTTCATTGTATTCTCTTTGTATTAGAACAAAGCTTTGTGAACGAGTTCCCTTACCTTAGAACTTAGATTGTTTGGCGCAGCGGCAGGCTGACGAAGGAAGGCCAGGGACGGACTCGATGAATAATAAGTGGATTAGGATAGGATATTCCGTGAGACATTCAATCAGGATTTTGTATAGAAAGCTGTGTTGAAGATAGAGTATTAATACTGTAAAAATTACGTATGGATTTAAATGATATTTTACAGTTAGTGTTAGAACTTGCTTAAAAAAATATTTACGAGGGGGTCCCAAAAGAAATTGAACTAATGTCGTGGTGGGCGGAGTTTTTATAGTACCGCATTCTGCCTCTAGGAGTGTATAGAGCTACCATTCTTGAGTCAGTAATCCAAGCGTCGTCGCTGAAGAAGGTTCCATTCGGCTTGTGTGAATGTTTTAGTAAGATTTTTGTGTTTGTCTTTTTTTTTTGTCTTTTTCGCTATGAGAGAAGTTGTCTATTCAGAATCTGTTCCATAGGGCTAAAGAGCTAACTAGGCCTTTCTACCTGGAAATGTTGGAAGTATGTTGCGCAATTTTGAAAATATTGCGCAACAATTTGCGGTGGAAGAGGCCTGATTTATGGCAGCCGGGCGACTAGTTGTTCCTCCACGATAACGCCCCTGCTCACACAACTCTGTCTGTGCGGCAATTTTTGACAGAAAACTTCGTCAATGGTCCGTCATCGATCTTAGGAGCGACGGATCATTTCAGGATAATTTCACGAATTTCTTTAACATTTTCATCTGTTCGAGCCCTGGAAAGACGATCAGAGCGAGGTTTATCATCAATTGATATTCACCTCTCTTGAAACGCAAAAACCACTCAAACACTTGAGTTTTTCCAATAACATCATCATTATAGGCCGTTTTTAATATTTTAAGAGTTTCTGCGCTAGTCTTTCCGAGCAAGAAGCAAAACTTTATGGCCGCACGCTGTTCACGAGCATCGGCCATTGCAAAAGCGCACAAGCACTTATTGTTGATCTGTAGAGCTCGCGGCAATATCAGTTTCGTTTTGAAAGAAGTACGGACCGATGGTTCTACCAGACCAAAATCCGCAGCAAACAGTGACTTTCTTGGGATGTATTTGGTGCTGGTGTATCTCGTGTGGATTGTAATCTTCCCAAATCCGTCAATTTTGCTTGTTAACATATCCATTCATCCAAAAATAGGCCTCGTCGCTAGAGATAATTTTTTTGGCGAAATTTGGGACAATTTACAACTGATCCAGAGCCCAGAGATCAGCGAATACGCGCATTGTCTATGGTCGTTTACCTTAAGTTCCTGGGTCAATTGGATTTTATACGGGTGCAGACCCAAGTCTCGACGCAAAATTCACCAAGTTGAAGTCGCAGTAAGGCCAAGTTCTTGTGAACGACGAGACATTGATTGCCTCGAGTTTTCCCGTACGCTCTCACGCACAGCAGCGATGTTTTCGTCAGACCTTTCGTTTCGGTGACGTACGGGTGTTGGCTGATTATTTATCAAACCAGCTGACTCGAATTTGGCTACCAAACGTCGAACAGTCGACTCGGCGAGACGGTTGTGTCGAGGATAATAATCACGTAATGAGTAGAACGTTTCCCGAATAAAGCACTGATTTTGAAAATAAAGTTCAATAATCTGTATACGTTGTTGAACGCTGTAACCTCCCACAGTAGTTTGCCATACACCACTGAATAATTTACAATAAGTTTTATAGATGTTACTTTAACAATATGGCCAATATAACCTAACAAATTTCGAGCGTCCCTATTGAAATACCTTTTACATGAAAATAAGTTTAAAAGAAACAAATTCGCATTAATGCCGTAATTTTGTCGTAAAGCCCATTATTTCAATTATTCCCGACCTCTCCAGTAGAATTTAGAAACTGCCGAGATATTTTTATCAAATCATACATTATCTAGAAGTATTATCTAAACAGAAAGTCTTTATTTAAAATGCAAATATAATACACTTAACACAAATCGAATTAGCAGCACTTATATAATTGAATGCAAGCAAAGTAAAAACTATCGTATAATAATTTGTGATTTATCTGCAACAGGTAAAGGCAATGCAACTTAGTATACTCGTATATTGAAAAGTAAGGGTTATGTCACGATTGTAGAAAAAATCTTATAATTACGTAAAATAGTGAAAGTATACCCAATTGACAACATTCTCGGCTATAAATAATTGGAACAGTTATAACCACTTTTGTTTGATTACGAATTTAATTGCTAATTACGGTATAAGTCATGCCTCCCCCATAATAGGCGATTATAGTTAAAGATACCGTATCCACATATATTGCATATATACATCTAGAAAAGCTACAGAATTCTCATCACGACGTATTGAGGATTATCAGACCTTTTCTCATTCTAAATTTGTTTTATAAACTGCCGTGATGTGGAGGCTTATACTACAATCCATCTGTAAGTTCCTTAAACATTAAGGATTAAAACAAATTAAGCCAAAACAGCTAGTCTCCCGACTATATGCCGTCGACGGGCGCCGAATTACATGGCGAAATTTGCCGTATTTTGTTC
This sequence comes from Rosalia funebris, assembly GCA_037954035.1. NCBI lineage: Eukaryota > Metazoa > Arthropoda > Insecta > Coleoptera > Cerambycidae > Rosalia > Rosalia funebris. Next base: position 16,123,702 of record JAZFAV010000022.1, read on the forward strand.
TAACATAGAACTAAAATACAATAATTTGGATTACTCGAAAATCCCAAGAAAGATGCAAAGCGTCCTCTATCGCAGGATACCGCTAGCTACAGACCGGTTTCGACCTTGTATTGGGTCTCGTCAGTGTAGCGTAAGCGAGTATGCCTTTGACAAACGATGCTTCACATCTCATAGACGCCGTTACGTTCTATAGTAGTACTGTAGAATGTAAAGTAAGCGCCATCTCTCGATAGGTTCGCAAACAATTTAAATCGAAATAAAACTTAGGTCATTTATAATGACATTTCACCATGTAATTCAGCGCCCGTCGACGGCATATAACAACAACACCTCTACATATCAGTGGGTGTTGCATATAGCCGAAGGACTAGCTGTTTTGGCTTAGTTTGTTTTAATCCTTAATGTTTAAGGAACTTACAGATGGATTGGTGTATAAGCCTCCACATCACGGCAGTTTATAGAACTACCATCTGAAAACTTTGCGTTATAGATGATTCCTGTCATTGTAAATGACCTAAGTTTTATTTCGATTCGGATTGTTTGCGAAACTACCGAGAGATGGCGCTTACTTTACTTTCTACAGTTCTACTACTATAGAACGTAACGGTGTCTATGAGATGTGGAACCTCGTTTGTCAAAGGCATACTCGCTTACACTACACTGACGAGACCCAATACAAGGTAGAAACCGGTCTGTAGTTGGCGGTATCCTGCGATAGAGGACGCTTTGTATCTTCCTTGGGATTTTTTAGCAATCCAAATTATTGTATTATAGTTCTATGTTAGAATAAAATACGACAAATTTCGCCATGTAATTCAGCGCTCGTCGACGGCAAATAGCCGGGGGACTAGCTGTTTTGGCTTAATTTATTTTAATCCTTAATGTTTAACGATGTTCAACATGGGATGGGCCAACGGCCATCCCATGTTGAACATCGATCCTCGTCCGATCACCGATGTCAAGCAACCTCGGGCGCAGTTAGCACTTGGATGGCTTCCGCTTGAGAAACACCGCGTGCCGTTGCCGTTTCAAGCTCTCCTATCAACACGCATTAGCCAGCGTGATAGGAAAATTGGCTAAAATCCCCGTAAAAACTACGGGAGGCCTATGTTCAGCAGTGGACACAATTGGGCTGATTAAAAAAAATGTTTAAGAAACTTACAGATGGATTGGAGTATAAGCCTCCATATCACGGCAGTTTATAGAACTACCATCTGAAAACCTTGTGTTATAGATACATTTTTTTAATTTACTTAATGAATGTTTAATTCTACCATTTGAAAATATCGTAAATCTAAGAAATATGGTGAAATGTATGAAGAAATAACTTAAATCTTAAGAAATATGAAGAAATAACTTAAATTTACAAAATGCTTTAGGATACTACTTATAATAATCTTAAATTTGAGGCTTTATGTCAATTATTGAAGAAATTAGGAATATAAATAATCAAATTTGATTATTTAATATATGTTAAAAAATTCTGAAAATATTTGACAGTTTTGTAGATTTTTTAATTTCGTTATGAGGCTATCATGTAAAATATAATTTTGTTTACAATTTTCATGTTATTCAGCGCATTAATTACAGACTTTTAATACCCTCTCATATTAGGAATTATTATTGTGTCCTTGAATATCAGTAGGAAAGGAATGAGAGTCCCGAGGCAGAACCCCCACCATTTTCTAGGTCCGCCTACGCTTCTCCGTATTCGACTACTAAAGAAGATGTGGGAGGCTCCAGAGATCTGGTGGGGATATAGTAACACAACCTACTTATGATACGACGACTTCATATAGTATATATTTCAATCTATTTACCTTATATGCGGTGAACTACAGGACTTGAATTGCACGCCATTTCTGTTCTGTCAAAGATAGAGCGTCAATATTTAACGACTGTCGTCTACTAATCATGCGACGTCAGCATGTCTGGATGTCTCATTTGGAACTATAGGATGTGATGAAGTTTGGCCCAATTACTCCACCACTTCAAATGCGCACCAAACCATGCATCTCTGGATTCATTTCTTTTTCGTGAAGAGCATGTGGATTTTCAGCACCCCAAATTCGACAATTTTATTTGCTGACGTATCCGTCAAGATGAAATGTGCGTCACCGCTGAACAAAATTTTGATCCAAAAATCAGCATCGCCTTCTTTCTTTTCTAACACCCAATTAAGAAATTTACGAAGTTGCAGATGGTCTGTAAGTTTTAATTGTTATGTCAACTGAATTTTGTATGCCGACAGATGCAGGTGTTTCCTTAAAATCCGATGCGTGGTGACTCTTGACAGATTCAATTTCTGTGCACGACGAATTGATGTGTTTGGATACCCTCGCTCACTTTGTCTCATTGCAGCAATATTTTCATCTGACCGACCACGACGAGGACGTATTAGTGTTGCCTTATCAGTGACAGAACCCGTCTCTTCAAATTTCTTGATTAAGTTACGAACTGTTAACTCTATAGGCGCTCCATTCTGTCCTAATTTTATGCGAATTTTTCTCAATGCAACTGTAAATGATGGCTCACTTTCATAAAACAATTGTACACAAACTATTCGTTGTTGAACTGTTAATCGCGGTACATTGACGTCGTATGGTTTGTAGATGACAGTCAATAAGTATTGATGCCCTATCTTTGATAAAACACAAATGGCGTACAATTCAAATCCTATAGTTCCAACTTAGACACTCTATATTTATAAGGGTCAAAGGGAATTAAGGCAATATTAGGATCTTACTCATAGTCTCAAACTTTTGGATACTGACAGTGGTGTAATATGTAAAAATTTAATCATCTAAAATTCAATCAGTTTTAGTCATTTGCAGACGATGCCAACCTTGTTGGCGAAACGCGCGTCCAGTGTAGTGTATAGTATTTCGGTGTTTTGTGGAAATCTACGTCAGTGTTATGTAAAAAGTTTAGTTCAAACACCGTCAAAGTGTGGCAAGGACTACAGTAACAAAAAAAATTTAATAAACAAGAACATAAAACACACAACATAAATCAGACAATCCGCCAACTTCAAAACCAAAGCTCTTTGGGTGGAGAATACGTATTGCCATTCCCTCCGACATTGCCAGTGTTGGCGATTGGAATCGAACCAAGATCGCGACAGTTAATAGCTGGGCGTATTTGATACATACGTGCTGTAACCAACTTGGCTACTGTGACTGCTCTATGTACAATGGTACAACTACATGGTACAACTACAATGGTTACAATGGTAACGTCTCTAAGATGATTTACCAAGTAAATCATCTTAGAGGCGTTACAATCTTCAATAGAAGATTTAGAACCCTTAAACAGAAACAAAAAAACATTATCGATACGAATAGTGATTAACGTAACTCTAACTAACAAAAAAGAACAGACAAAAAGAAGTGAATTTTATTTCTCCTTTTGATATACACTGTATATATTGCGAATAAACCGTATATATTGATGTATTTGTTTCGGCACTTTTTTTAAGAATGGCCTTTCTGAATTTAAATATTGAGTTACGATGGCGTTAATCTCATTCTACCATATATAAATCCATTGGCCATTTACGTTCTCAAAAACTTTCAAATTCCAGTTTATCCACTTCGATGATTAGCTCTGAATATGGCTAACTGTAAATCCACTATAACTAGTTTTTTTTTCGGCGATCCATTAATTATAATTATTTTGATTATTCAAAATGGAAGTGCCTTGAACCGCGCAGAACGCTCCTTAACAACAAACGAGGTCCATTCATTTTTCATCTAGCTGGATTTTTTTTTGCCCTTAAGCCTATTATTACTATTAACTCATGCGTACGTTTTATCTCCGATTATGTACCCATACGCTGGAGCTGGATTTGATCCGCTATAATAGCTGATTGATTGGGAACAAAAAAATAATCAACCAGTTCTTCGACTCGCCCGAGAGATTTAATTTTCACATTTGAATTTTTTCATTGCGTTAAAAACTGGGGGTATTGCGCGGCCTTTTATTTCTATTTGTTAATAATTAAAGCGTTGACTCTCAATAATATGCAGCTCATTTTACATGTCGACGCCCCGTTAAGACACAGTGGCGTAGACGCCTGCAACTCCAGCGATCAATTCTGATTTTAATTTCGTTGCGTAAGACAAATTTTTGTTTAAATGCCACAGTTTACACCACAAACTATCGTCATCGGACGCAGAAAAATCGACACTGGATGACGGATAATCTCAGAAAATTATGTTGCGGTGTGATATCATTGAGAAACGGATTGTTGGGCTTATTTATTAGTATTATTTTTTTTTGTTAACATTGACGTGGCAGTAGAGGTTTTGAGGTTGCGCAGTATGATTTACTGTAACGTGACCGAAAAAACATTTAAATTTAAGAAGTAATTCTCTGGCAAAGGGTTACCACCAATTTACATACAGTGCTTTTGTAGTACTGTTAAGTAACGTTAAAAAATCAAGAAAAACTCTCGGACTCAACAAATTTTATTTTTAGTTGCGCAAGTATACGTTGTATTTCGTGACGAATTCTTTCTTTTAAATATTCTAAATTCCCCGGCTTCGTTACGTATATTTTGCTTTTTAAGTATCCCCAAAAAAAATAATCTAAGCGTGTCAAATCTGGTGATTTGGTTGACCACTCAATCGACACCTTTCTCCCTATCCAACGATTCGGGAACATCTCATCTAAATAAGAGCGGACCGGGGCTGAATAATCGGGATGTGCACCATCTTGTTGAAAGAAAAAGTAATTACTTGGAAGATCAGGGTCTTCTACATCTAGATATAAAGTTATTAGTGCAGGAATAAAACCGTCTCAAATAAAATCCAAATATCTTGCACCATTTAGGTTCACGTCAAAGAAATAGGGACTTCTTCTTTCGACTATCCGCATCACACATTCACTTTCTGGGAATTTAGAGTGTGATATTCCATCATCCACTGAGAATTCTTGGTACGATTTCAGTTTCTTATCTGACAGCCATGAAAAACATAATCGATCGCTAAGACTACTGTCAGATAGACAACGGTGCACAATGTTTAAATTGTGCACCGTTGGCTTACTTTGGTTGATTTTTTTAAATAATAATTACCATTAAATTTGATATTTTAAGGTAAGGGTGAAGATTCCCCCGACATAAATCCGGTCTATTTTTTTTCTGGAATCATCTAAAGATATCATCTATCAAAATTCACCAAACTCTACTTCTGAGCCTAAATCTGCTATTGTGGATAAGTTTCGTGAACTGATTGTGAAACAAAATACCATAGCAGCACCTGTGGATAATTTTGTTCGGAATTTGGATCAGGATCCCAGGGATCATGAGGATTCCACTTAAACATATGTAAATTGGAAGTACCCCTCTACCAGTTGCATTAGTACTGGACTAAGTTGGAACCCTTGGTTGGTGTGACTAAGTTTTCCACAAAACATCAAAACACTATACATTACACTCGACGCGCGTTTGACCAACAAAGCTGACACCATCTGGAGATGATTAAAACTGTTTGAGTTTTAATCATCTCCAGAATCACCAACTTTGTTAGCGAACCGAGCGTCAAATGTAGTGTATAGTGTTTTGGTGTTTTGTGGAAAACTAAGTTAGTGTTATCAGTTGCATTAGGTATGTATTTTGTTTGATATGCCGTTTGAAAAAAAATGTTTTGAAAATTAGTGCTTTTTTTGGAAATTTAAAGTGTGGTGTAGCTTCATTCAACTGACACTAAATATTTATATCGATTTTATTAAGGTTACCAAGGAAAAATCTTTTCTTGGTAAGTCCGGTCTGAATTTTGCCAACCACACTATCCACTGTGGATTTTTTACACGCCAGTATTCACAACGTGATTTGTTAAACGGTATTATTACTTTTCCGCACTCAACTATACCAGAGCGGAAAAGTAATCGTGTAAAGAGAGATGGAATTTTTTTTTCTATTGTTTATTTTTCGTTTTTCGGCCTAAAAACCAAGAAAAAATGGTTTTTAAAAATATCTGTCTGTGTGTGTATGTGACGCTGTCGTTGTTGTCGGCATTTTAAAACTTGTTAGCACGATAACTTAACTAAATCGTGTCGGATCGATCGGGTTTCGACTGATTCTGATCGGGGACGTCTCCCAGACGACACCTATTGATTTTGAGGTGGATAGAACACACTCTACCATGTTCATGTGTCATGAAATAGCACGATGGTGGAGTTTTTGAAATAAGTAAAACTGTCGCATAAAACACATATTCTGCATTTATATGTTTATTTTTCCTCGGCCACTCAATTTCGAGATAGGGATGTTCTACGTGCGAAAAAGTCCGTTTTAATGTTTTAAAACTATTTATTTTTGAATATAAAAAAGTGTAGCAAGTTGTATGTTTATGAGTAAAGAATAACAGCCGGTTGGAGGACTCCCCTCACCACTGACCTTGAGCTTATGATTTCTTTGTGGGTGGGCGAGTGACGGAGGTGAGCAACCTTGGAAAAAATCCTTAAAATATGATTGGTTAAGTCCAGCTCAAGGTCACTCGCCTCCATCACTCACACACCCACAAAGGAGTCTCAATATCAAGGTAAATGGTGGGGGGAGTCCTACAACCGATTGTTATTCTCTACTTTTTATTTATTAAAAATTGTATAAAAAGAAGCAACGAATCTTCGATTTATGGTAATTAATTTGATCTCATTTATTTTTAAATTTAATTGCAGATATTTGAACTTTTTTATAAAATAAACATCTTTATTTAAATGTCAAATAATGAATTTTGTTGTATTCATAAAAACTTTATGAATAAAAGAATTCAAAAATTATTTTTATTGCTGTTTAGTGTTCTGTATGAAATTTGGAGAATCGGAAAGTTTTGATATTGTTATTAAAAATTCTTTACAGAACAGTTGTAGGATTTTCCAGTCTCCAACAATATCAATATATACCGCCATTAAAAATGTAAATAAGCCTTTCACGCGGATAAACAAAACACCTCGATGGTTCCATTTCAAAGAAACGCTAGAATCTATTTTTAAATGTATAAAAAGAATAACAGAAAGCCAACGACTTGTATCGCTGCTATAAAAGTAGAGACGATGTAGAGTTTACACACAACCAAGATATTAGATATGTAAATATCATCGTTAACTCATAAATTAACCGAAATCTATTATAAAACCTCTCCCAATGAAACGTTCGCTACACGTACCGAAGAAACTGGAAACGCAGGAAGAAGAATAATATCATCCTACGCATCAGGCAATTACTGCTGTATCCAAAGAGCAACTTTCTCCGAAAATAGTCGGGATGAAACAGCGTCGTGGCTCTCTTCTGTCCAGCCCAAATATAAACGTGACATTGTCCTTGAAAATTACTTATACAGGATTGAGTAACCGAGAATGTTTGGCGGTGGACCACAGATCCGGACTGGCCCCCGCCCGTCGATAGGTGTAGCGAGCTTTGACAAAGGCTACGAATTCTAAAATAAACAGGGCACAGCAAAAACACACACTCTGTATTATACAATACTCGTAATAATACATGGAAATATGTTGGATTTATTTTCTAAAAGATATAGATTTTTTTTACCATCTACTTTTCTCTGATTCGTTTTTAAAATATATATTTTTTTTTTGGGATTTTTGATAATCGCATTTTTTCGCAGGGTATTGTAAGTGACATAAAAAAAAACACGTTTCGAAATTATTATTGTGAAAACCGAGTTGTAGGAAGGGTAAATATATATTAACAAATTTATCCACGACCACTATATTAGGAAGGTTTAATACGTCTGTTTTCCGTGGATTAGAAGCCTTGTAATACACTAGTGGATTGAAATTCATAATACCACGCTTCGATTTTATAGCATTTTATTTAGAATTATTATTAATATTAACGATTAGCCGAACTTCCCACGCGTCAAAAATCTTAACCAGAATAGTGCAGAAGAGGATGGAAAATAGAGCGGAGGAAATACTAGGAGAAGACCAATTCGGGTTTAGGCGAAATAGGGGAACTCGCGAAGCTATTCTGGCGCTAAGAATAATGTTAGAGAAAACAATAGAAAAAGGAAAGAACGCTTATATAGGATTTGTAGATTTAGAAAAAGCTTTTGATAACGTAAGATGGGAAAAAATGTTCGAGATACTAAAGAGCGCGGGAATGAAGTATAGAGATAGGAGAGTAGTACACAATCTATACAAAAAGCAAACTGCTGTTATAGAAGTAGAAGGGGAAAAAAGGGAAGTAGATATTAGGAAAGGAGTAAGACAAGGATGTACGCCACTAATTTTTAATCTGTACATCGAAGAGGCGATTAATGTGGTAAAAGATAGAGTGGATTTCGGGATTAAAGTACAGGGACAGAAACTAAAAATGCTGAGATTCGCGGATGATATAGCAGTATTAGCATCTAGTAAGGAGGAATTAGAATCAGCGTTGAACGAAATGGAGGCAGTGTTGACAGAGGAATACGGAATGAGGGTGAATAAAAAGAAAACTAAAGTGTTAGTGTGCAGAGGGCGCGAGATCAGAGCAAAAACGAAAGTACAAATTAATAATGAAAGATTGGAGGAAGTTAAAGACTTCACTTATTTAGGAAGTAAAATAAATTGGGATGGAAATTGGTTTGGCGATAAAGATATAAAACAAAGAATAGCGCAGGGTCGAGTAGATTTTAACAAAAAGAAAGCACTTTTATGCTCGGGGGTAATAAACTTAGAAACAAGGAAGAGATTTTTGAAAACGTATGTATGGAGCACGGCACTATACGGTTGCGAAACCTGGACGGTAGGGGAAGCAAGTAGGAAGAAATTAGAAGCTTTTGAGATGTGGTGTTACCGAAGAATGATGAAAATACCGTGGACTGATAGGGTTAGAAACGAAGAAGTATTAGAAAAAGTCGGCGAAAAAAGAAGTATGTGGAAAAACATAAAGAAGAGAAGAGATAGAATGGTAGGCCACTTGCAGAGACATGGGGGAATAGTCCGCGATATTTTGGAGGCAGAAATAGGAGTGAAGAAAGGCAGAGGTAGGCCTAGATTAGACTACTGCTCGCAAATAGTAAGGGATGTAGGTTGTAGCACAATTAGCGAAATGCGTAGGTTAGCACAAGATAGGAGAAGCTGGAGGTTAGCGTCCAACCAGTCTTAGGACTGATGACCTCATGATGATGAACATTAACATTTATCTCAAGAACGATCTTGTCATTTGGACCGGGATTATTCAAATTCACTCGATAAGGAGTTTTTGAAGGACTCCCAGTCCTTCCAGGCCCACAACTTCGCCGACATTACGTAGGACCTGGATTTTTTTAGCAATTGCCATCTTGCTGGACAGTGATTCTTCAATATAAATTTCCGCTACCGTAGTCGATTCTCAACCACCGTGACGCTAGTGGTAATATTGCCCCCAGCATCGGCCAATAATGTTGCCGAAGAACGCCTCATTCCATGTCCGTTTTAACTTACCGGATTAGGAAGCAAAACAAATGAGGCCACTTTTGAAAAGGTTTTCGAAATTGTGTTGATGCCTACATGTTGTGTAGTACATTTTCCAGCCACATATCGCAAAAAAAATCTCCTACCGTCAGTTTCAGGTCGCAGATTGATGTATTTTCGACACATTTCTACAGCATTGACTCAAAAAGCTTCTTCCAAGCTTCTTCCGTGAAACTTCTTCAAATGTTTGTTTTCGTATCCGGGATGGGTACGTACAAGTAACTGCCTTTGTTTTGGACATGGCCGATATCCAAAAAAGTTAACTCATTGCATCGACAAGCACCTGCGACGCCCATGATTATTGCAACCTGTAAAGAGTTCAAAATAAAAAGCTCAATGTATAAATTGAAATATTGGAATCGTGTATTTCCTACCTTAACTTGTAAATATTCCTCATCCGGTGCGTTTTTCAAAAATTCTTCGATTTCTTCAGTATCTTTGCCTTCATTGCTTTATAATTTCTTGATCCGGCCTTCAAATATGAAGTAATTTTACCATACTTCGAAATATCAATACCTTTGTGCACTTTCAACATTGATTTTAGCATTTAATACTTTGTTCACATTGAAGAGCCAGCAAACCGTTTCTCCACATTGAAAAAGTAGGATAGCAGTATCTATTTTTCTGTAATTGCTCCTTCTCCTATGCCCCTTTTTTTCGCCAGTTGTTGAATTGCACCAATTCCTTCTCATATACACTTTTGCTTTTCGCTGGTAACAGACGTAATATTGCTTCTTGAGCTTCTTGCTGGATTTCAGTCGTAATGAAGAAATTACCAGCATTTTCACTCACTTTTTGTGTCAATCTTGCAAATAATGCCGGTCTTGTTGACAAATAAACAACCGCATGTCCTAGAAACGACTCCAAGACTTTCTAGTTTTCAGCTCAAAATCAATATTCTTGATCAAAATAAATCTGTTAAATCTGACGTTATTCAAAACCAGAATTTTTCACCTCCTAATTTACCGGTTTTGCCCGTGGTCGTGGATAAAACCGTTGAATTATATAAGGGAATTAACATTTAACTCGCTCGAAAAATGGACTTGGCTGCGCCTCGAGTGCCCATTTCTTCTCATGGATTAAATGGCTTGTTAATTCCCTTATATAATTAATAATTATTATTTAACCATAAATGACGAAGTAAAGTAAATACTCACTTTTATATGACAGGTCATGTTGAATATCACACCAATTTCACACCAAACAGGGTACATATAGGCCGTGACATAATTTTATCGTTCCCTAGTGTGAATTTTCTTAGAGCAAAATAGTAGTAGTAGCAGAGTGAAATTGACACGCAGTCTTATGTACATCTCAACAAATTTAGTTTAAACTTTAACCCAATTTTAATCCTTTTAATACCTAAATTGTGCACTACAAGTTTTCTTGCAACGTATATTCCGGTAATGAAATATCGGAGTATGGTATGTAGCGGTACAAGATTCGGAAACATTTGCAAATAATGTATCAATAGTTTTCAAACTATTTAATAAAAACTTTCATTAAACCATCACTATTATCCACATTATATAGGAAATGATACACATCAATGTACAAGATTTCAGGATAGTTCCTAACATAACTTTATATAAAAGTGTGAGTCAAATATCAGTGAGGTCAAAGATCCAAGTCCTTAAGCCATTTTTAAACAAGCTAATATGGGGAATATCATCCACTGTGTTACCGTATTCGCTCTGAATCTAACGATTTATTAATCCGACACAGTGGCGTTCTGCTGTAGGGGATATGACGTCTTTTATATTGGAATGTCTTAAATTTTAAGATTTGGGTCTTTGTTAGTGGGGTAATTACCTTGCTAAATTTATATCGGAAACCATCCTGCAATTATGTACAGAAAGAATGTAGATATCGAAAACGTGGAATATTATAAACAATCAAATCAATTTTAATACTAATGAAGTCAGTATCAAAAGATTAAAATACCAATCGAATATTAAATCTAATTACACAGGCCTACAAATTTTTACATTTTGAAAGTTGATTTGGGTTTGATAAGTGAGTTATTTACTCTGATATCATATCTACCTTCTGTTTTTGCCCCTCACGTAAGGTGTTTGTTTGATCAAATGAATAACCAGAATAAATTAAAAATTAAAGGAAAAATTACATTTTGATAAACATTATATTTAATAAACATAAAAAAATATTGTAAAAAGTAATAAATTTTTTTCTTGAAAATCCCTCCCTTTATAACAAAAAACTTCGTATTGCAGTTTTTCTTGTGTAATCATTCGTTGGATGTTCTCTTTTGAGCATCCAGCAGTAATCTGCCATCATCGCCACATCCCATCGACCCTGGTACCTCCTTTCCATCTCCTTTATGTCTTGATGAAAATTTTCACATTGTTCTTCACTAACAGCATCAAGATTTTCTGGAAAGTAGTCCAGATGAGCGTGCAGAAAATGAATTTTTTATGCTCATATTACAACCAAGTTGCTTAAACTTATCCAGCATTTTGTTGACAATTTCCTCATACTACGGATGTTTATAATTTCCTAAAACAATTTCTGTTACATTTTTAAAACATATCCAAATTCCTTTTTCAATTTTTGTCATTGTTTCTTCAAATTATTGGTCCTGCATTAATTTTCTTATTTGGGGTCATACGAAAATGCCTTCCTTCAATTAAGCTTCAGAAAGAGGTTAAGAAATTTGCCACATACGAGGGGGATGAAGGGGAACCCAAAAAAACGGGAATTGCGCTGTGGTGGGGAGGGAGAGTGGGGAAACCCATTGTTCGATCCGGTGTCCGTTAGGGACACGTCTCCTGAGTTAGTGTGCGAAGTTCTGTCGCTATGAGTGTATTAGTTCGTCTGTGGGATTTTTTTTGATACAACTTTTTCCATTTCGCCGAAAACGTGATGGCCGATTGTCGAGAGCAACGCGCTGCTGTGAAATTTTGTTTCCTGTTGGGGAGATCGGCCGCGGAAACTATTGTAATACTTAAGACTGCTTATGGGGATGCTGCCCTAAGTAAAACCAGAGTCTACGAGTGGTTTTCACGTTTTAAAAATGGAGAAATGTCAATTGAAGACCAATCCCGTTCAGGACACTCCTTAACGTCAAGAAGTGACGAAAACGTCGAAAAAATTGATGCTCTCGTTCGTGAAGACCGTCGCCGAACAATTGATCAACTCTGTGAGATGTCTGGAATATCAGGGAGTTCAATTCAGAGGATTTTATCCAAAGATTTGCACATGAGAAGAGTTGAAGCAAAATTTGTCCCTCGCCTTCTCACAGGCGAGCAAAGGGAGCGTCGACTTCAGGCATGTTTTGAGCTTCAAAATCAGCTCAAAGAGGACCCTGAATTTTTTTCCAAGGTGATTACTGGTGATGAATCGTGGTGTTATGGATACGACCCCGAAATAAAGGAGCAATCAAACCAGTGGAAGACACCTGGCTCTCCTCGTCCCAAAAAAGCTCGCCAAGTGAAGTCAAATATCAAAACAATGCTCATTTGCTTCTTCGATTGCAGAGGTGTTGTACACGCGGAGTTTGTTCCCCCGGGTCAAACTGTTAACCAGAAGTTCTACTTGGAGGTTTTGAAAATATTAAGGGAGAGTATCCGGGAGAAAAGGGCAGATCTTTGGCGCACAAGTGACTGGTTCTTCCATCATGACAACGCGCCGGCCCACACCGCTCTCTCCGTAAAGCTGTTTTTGACCAAAAACGGCATGAAACCAATTGTCCACCCCCCCTACTCACCTGATCTAGCCCCCTGTGATTTCTTTTTGTTCCCCAAACTCAAAAGGGACATGAGAGGAAAGCGTTTTGCCACTGTGGAGGAGATAAAATATGAATCGCTGGAAGGCCTAAAGAACATCCCGATAAGTGAATTTAAAAATGTTTTGAACAATGGAAGGATCATTTACAGAGGTGCGTTGTAGTCAAGGGAATATACTTTGAACGTGATCAAAATTTGGTGTAAAAATATTAAGAAATAAAGAAGTTATGATGAAATTCCTGTTTTTTTGGGTCCCCCCTCTAAAAGTACTTAAAAAAATTCCTATTTTTATCTATAGCTTTTACTTATTGCTTCATTAATCCTTATTTAATATGAAGTGGTATACAAACAAAAGATTTTTTGCGGATAAAGATTTTTTTGCGGGTGTGAAGTTTATTACAAAATATATTTGGTGTATTTTTACAACTTCTAGGCGTTTTTAAAACAAAATAAATACACACGACGCGATGCGTGTGTGATGGAAACAAAAAGACACTGTTTCTGTAGTTCATGGTATGTAACTAAGCCAAAAAGTAAAAAAAGTTCGATCACAAAATCTTTGTTGGCCTCTACTATTATTAATTAATTGAATAAATTAACCAAAGTAATGGAAATAATTTATGAATACTAAACATTTCTTCATCTTGGTCCTTCGAGCCGGATTTATACCAACGTCGATCGACAAAACTTTATAACGCACACACGCGAAAAAAACCCTTTCAGGTAATATTTACTGCTCTCATAATAATTCCGTGTTCGATTTGTTGAATAAGTAACCCGCGTTCACGTGAAACCTTATTTTCATTGCTGGGTTTGATTAACAATTACAGATTCGTATCACGCATACAGAGTAAATGTTACATGTTATGTAAATAATGCTGCGTTATAGTCCGGGTATTATAAAAGAAGAAAACGATCGTTTTGCGTTAATACCGAGAACCGATGTAATAATTATCTTTTTGTCCGCGTTTTATACGATTTTGTCGCTGCGACGTGTTCATTAAGAATCTCAAAATGTCTGCCGTAATTTTAGATACTATTTTTCATATATAAATATCATCTGGTAAACCAGTTCCGCCACTTCTCATCTGGTATATAAACATGTCATATCAAATATATATTCTGATAAATATATATTTGATATGACATGTTTATTCTCGTCTGTTTTTTCGTTCCTTTTTTGGTCGTAACTTCCCGGGATTTATCTAATTAAATGGTCAACGATACACTAATTCAATTTAAATTCAACTTGTAAAATAATCTTGAAGAAGAAATGTTAATATTAAAACATGAAACGTCGAATGTTGTTCTTCAAAATCTATTTTACGATCACTCCTATTGACCAAGACAAGGATAAGATGATCGTTACATCTGAGTACTTCCGTGATGACCAGGAACGATAAGGAAAAGTCAAATATTCTTGCTAATCATCTTGTGAATACTCTCCAGCCTTACCTACGATCTTTGATAGCCGAAGAAGAAGATGGCATACATAAACACCTTCATTCTTACTTCCAAATAGAACTACCCGTTCGAGAATTCAAAATTAATGAAGTTAAATGAATAATTTTGAAAGACATTACTCCAAAAAAGATACCTGGTATTTAACTTGATGATTGGGAAAGTCTTGCAAGAGGCATCTGACAAATGCTTTGAATATTATTATTATTATATTATATAGGTTTGGGCCTCATCAGCCACTGATCGCATGGGTGGTCCCTTGGCGATCCCCTCTTATCCGGGTCATTATCCAAAAATGCTATCCCATAAAAGGAGCAATTTAGGCACGTCCCCCGCCTTAAGCCTCGCCTCCTCTAGGATAACAGGGGTCCCTAATATAAGATACCTCTTCTCCTCCAGTGCGGGGCAGGTGTAAAGAAGATGAATCGAAGTTTCCTCGTCTTCTTTACAGTATTTGCAGGCCGGGCTATCAGTCAGCCTCAGCTTGTGCTTATATGCATTCAGAGTACTACGGTGGCCCGTTATGATTCCCACAATGCTTTGAAACTATTATTCAAAATTTTAATGCAATTATTAGAACAAATCATTTTCCTAACCAATGGAAAGTAGCACAATCTGTAATTATCGTGAAATCAGAAAAACAACCTGAAGTTGTCAAATCTTACAGACCAATTAGCCCGATTTCGATGTTGTCTACGGCCTTCCAGAAACTGCTCCTTAAGCACCTATAATAGAAGAGCGAAATCTAATTCCCATTCAGCAGTTTCGCTTCAAATATCAGCACAAATCGATTGAACAAGCCCATAGCATAGTCAGAAAAATTAACAGAGACCTGCAAGGAAAGAGATATTGCTCAGCGGCCTTTCTTGATATCAGTTAGGCCATCGACAAGGTGTGACATAATGTTAAAATCTCTTTCATCTACTTGATTTTAAAATCTTATCTAAGTAACAGATATTTTCTCATCAAACACCAAACTGAATATATTGACATTTACCCCATTCAGTCTAGAGTACCACAAGGCTGTGTTCTAGGACCCATTTTACACTTACTATTTACATCTGACTTACCAACAAGAGCCACAATAATTGCCATGTTTGCTGATGATACTGCAGTACTTACATCCCAGGAGGATCCGATAAACTTAAATAAAATACAAGAATGGCTTAGGAAGTGGCGCATAAAGCCAACGAAACCAAATCAGTACACGTAACAGTTACGATGAGGAAGGATATATGTCCGCCAGTTGATTTAAACTACCAAAAAAAATATGTTAAATATTTCGGCATGCATCTGAATAGGAAACTAAGATGGTGCAAACATATATTTACTAAACCCAAGCAACTCGGAGTAAAACTAAGACAGATGTACTGGATAATTGGACGGAAATTCCAACTCTCCATAGACAGCAAAGTATTACTCTACAAAACCATACTCAAGCCAATCTGGACTTAAGGCATACAACTCTGAGAATCAGCACCAAACTCTAATCTGGACATATTGCATAGATTTCAAAATAAAGTGCTGCAAATGATTGTGGATGGGTCATGGTATATGCCTAACAATGCCATTCAATATGACATCCAATTGGCTTCCATCAGAGAGGAGATGGAAGCCAAATCTTTTAGTGTTAAATACGGTCAAAGACTACACTACAGTGTACCCTGATATTCTAGCTAACCAAATATTTACGCTCGATAATGAAGTGCGCAGACTCAAGAGGCTTAAACATTGAGATCTTGTACATAGATTTAATTAAAAAAGACTTAATACTATTTATAGATACTACAAATCATATTGACATACATGTAGATACTACAAACAATATGCCAAATTGCAGAATGTTTGCTAAAATGTCTTGAACATACTGTTAGTCAAGAATAAGAACAAGTCTCTATCGGACCGCCCACGATGTGTGCAGTAAATAGCCTGGTCTAAATAATTAGCCGATTGTTGCCCTCACTCCTTTTTCTACGCATACATAGAGCAATTCCACACTTTTTCCTACTATTGACGAGCTTTACATGCCATTGTGCTATGTTAAACAAAGGCTTATTGTCCATATGGGCAGATTGCTTGCTCTAGGAGTTACAATAGAAAAAATATATACATTAAAACACAACACTTCGAATGTTGTTCTTCAAAAGCTTTTCTGCGATCACTCTTATTGGCCAAGCCAAGGATAAGATAATATTTACAAGGAATACTTCTTCTTTATCCTTCTGAGCAGTGGCGGCTCGTGATGAAATGAAACGGGTGTTCTGCACAGGGCCGATCCTAGGGTATTGACCGCCCGCGTGCAAATTTCAAACGTATCCAAACTACTGGCGCCGTAGGGGCCGCAAAAATATTGCGCCGCGGGAGAAAATTTTCAAGATCACGCGTTTCCCTGATACTTCAGAATTTTTATGTAAAATCCGTTTATACAAAAATTTTTGAAGAACATTCATGTTTGCCGTCATATTCTTTGGTTAAGAGAAAAGGCTTGTAAGGTGAATTTTCTACTAGAGGGTCTATAACACTTAAAATATTTTCCGAAAGAGTTTCAAAAACGTTCAATCGGTTCACCATCGAGAATATATCTTAAAACTACCACTAACTGAGTTTTGAAGGTTAATTTCTTTAATTATTTCTTCATGACATACTTTTAATATACAGTCTAAAAGATCATTTTGTATTTCTTTAGAGGTTCCTTTAAATACTGAAGCATTTTGTAGATGCTCGCTTAAAGTTACATCAAGCTCAGCAGAAAAATTTATCAAACCACGAAATATCCCCGGGTTTTGAGAGGTTTCAGTTTCGTTATGTCCTCGCAGCGCCAGTTCAAAGGCCCCACAAAACTTTATGCAGTTTATAATTTTTGACAAAACGTATCTCTTTTTTGTCACATTATCATTATGCTTTTGCACATTTATCCAATAATCTGAATCTAGCTGCGCTTTAATATTAGTTGTTCCTAATAAAGCTAATTCCATTGTATTATGTAGATGGCTTCTGGAGTTGTCGTGCTTTTTTATTTTTTCAGTTAAGTGCACCAAATCTGTCACCCCTACCTCCGTTCGTGCTTTATCACCGCCAAAAAGTAAACAAGGAAAACAAAATAACGCATTTTTTTTGTTGCACCCACAAATCCAATTGTTCTTCGAATAAATGTCTCGATTAAATTGACGTTTATATGCTTTTCCGCGGCTAACACCTGCAGTCTCAATAACAATATCGGGCAATGGCCTACCATTGTTTTTTAAATCAATTTTTTCTTCATAAGAGTATTTAAAAAATCGTTTCACATGAACTAAATTATAACCTAAATCTATTGTCACTATCACAGTATATAAATATTAATAATTAGTACAATACATCACTACACAAATTCACAAAACAGTATTTAAAATCTCAAATTAACACGAAATACGAAATAGGTACGATTTACGCCCACCAGAGGAGTAGGAAGGAGTAAACATTCACTGATATTGCCTTAGCTGGAAAAAATACAGCTCATTGACCGTGTAAATTCGCGCATTTACGAGCGCCAAGTGTGGATTGTCGCGGGAGTTGAGGGGGAGGACGAGTGTGCCGAGCCGTGCTGAGAACTACCTCGTGTGGCCCAGTTCAATGTACCGCGACGCGCTCGCGTAAAGACCCAGATAATTCATCTGGTCTACTACTCAATAGAGGACGGCGGGCGGAATGCTACTTTAACGCAATAATTTGGCTAGCTGCACCAACTAACCAAATTATTTTATTAATAAATTTTAGTAATTATTATGTCGCGAAAATATACAAATATCTAATTTTTTTGGCAGTTCTGCAGCTCTGCAGCACCTATACACCAGCCGCCCCTGCTTCTGAGTACTTTCGTGATGACCGAATTTCTTTTGATATTCGAAGACAAATTATCTGTATTCGTAGAATCAGTATATATGTTACGGATAAAGCCAGAATGAAGGGTGGGCCTAGGTTTAACCGGTTAATGTGCGGATTATCTGAGCTTTGCGGTTAAAGCTCAAGAAATCTCCAACACTTTAACCGGCCACAACTTTAACAGCCAGCTTTAACCGGCTACAACTGGGGCTACCCAATGCCTCTCGGTTAGAGTCCGTAGAGTCGATCATTCTAGTTCCGTGGTTTGTAAAGCTGAGACTATTTTATGTAATTCCAAATACCACTCAAGTTTATATTGTTACAATAAATAGAATAAACATTCTGTTTCTTTATAGACAAAATTTTGTGGTGATGATAATATTTGAGTTTTTTGAGTTTGATAGTTGAGATAAAACTGTAATAGTTTTAGTTACAGATTTATTTGTTTGATTATTTATTTGTGCGTTGAAATTTGTATTTTTATAAATAAAAAAATATTCTCACTCAGTATTTATTTTTATTTATTTATCACCTAATAAATGCATCACAGTACTAACATATAAAACGAAACTTTGCTCATTAATTAGACCTAATTTTAGCCGGTTAAAGCTAGAAATGCTGGAAACCTTTACTACATAGAGCAAGAAATCTCTAGAAAACTATTCATAGAATCTTTAGAAATACAGAAAATTAGCAAACATTTTGAGAAAGAGGATGGATACTATTATATAGATGAAAGTAGAAGGTTGAGGAGTTGGCAAAAGCTTCTAACCTATTCATGACGACATTCATGGTCAAAGAATTGAATAATAAGGAAATTGGCATGATATTTCTTACTACAATCTTAGATATACAATCATATTGATACTTGATTACATAACGAAAATTAATATCACGATGACAGCTATTAAATACGAAAAATTAGGCATGTGATACGCGTGCATTGTGTTACAAATAAACAGATGTTCGGAACCGTAAACAACGTTACATCTGGTGTAGACTCGTCAGTCGTAAATCAAAAGCACATATTATTAAACTACGAAAATATGCATTTATTTGTTTGGAAACAGAATAATGAAGATTTATTTTCAAAGTGCGGCATTTTTCGTTGGGGTTTTGTTTTTTTTTATGGTAATGACAATTATGGTACTACCTCTATGGAGGTGTTTCATTTTGTTAAGAATTACAACTCGCCAGTGTAGTTTATTAAATGTCGTTCAAGTTTTACCAAGTTTTTTCAAGACCAACCTGGTACTTTAAATTTTCTAGAAAAAACCATCGAAACGTCAGAACAATCTCAATGGGATAAATATGTAAATAATGCCATTAATGAATAGAGTTTATAAATTTGTATATAGGTAAACTGTTTATGATATGTATCACGATTAGGATTGTCACCTTTATTGAGTAAATAAAGTGTTTGGTTGTTAAAGGTAGGACAAAGTACATTGTATTGAAATAAAGTATTATTTATTTTGCTTTATTATTTTGTATAAGAACTTTTTTTTTTATTACTTTTAGCAATATTCAACAAATAATTGTCACTGCTAAACAGCTTCACAGCATCTTTACAGTCTATGTTTAAGTTTACATAAACAAATTATTAATTTTTCATCAAATTCAGAGACGCTTTATTTCTTTCATCCCGCCACTTAATATTCATCACAGAAAATAATCTCTCTTTCTCTCTCTTTCTCTCTCTCTGAATGCTGAAATGGCGGGAATCCACAATAGAAATGAAATTAATTTGTACAAATTTGTAAAATCATCATTCTGTCTCATTAAATATTTGCTGCCATTTTTGTGCAGTGGATAATTCTGCAAAACCTTCAGAAGTATACCATCATTTAAATAAATTATGTCCATATTCACGAATATAATATTTTAAAAGTTATGATTCTCCGCCTAATATACATATAAACAACAAATGCTATTGCTAATGTTCATTAGTTCATCAAATGTACTTTATTGTTATGTATATAAATATAATAATAGGATTATTGATTTCAATATTTCAATATAAGTATTTAAAACGAGTTAATATGGAAATTGATTTTTTTTTATTTTTAACAAGAAGTAATGAGTGTAATTAAATATATGGTTAATGTTATGTTTTATTTTCACAATATATTACTTCAAATAAAACAGTACGAATAGAAGTACAGTTTTAAAAACTAATAACAATAAGCTAAAGATTTCTTGAACCGATGCGATGTAACTTTTTTATCTGTTTATCTAGTTATTAATGAATAAAAATTATTAAACACCTTATATAACTAATTTAGGTAATTCAAATTATCCTACAAACGATAGTACATTTTTTTGCCACTGGATGGTCAAAAAACAAGTCATGCCTTCACCAAGATTCCCAATACGCAAAATTACGATCAACTTTTTTGGTCTTTTAATGATTTATGTAAAATAAATCCTAGAAAAATGAAACTATATGAAATGAAGTATATTTTCGCATACTTTATTGTTCTCAAAGTATAGAGTATAATTGTCCGAAATAACGCACAATACTTTAAATACTATTATAAAGTGCGGGTTGCAACCCTAATCACAATCGGCACTAGAATTTAAGTCAATGCTTTGAAAATAATTTAGAGCACGTGATTCGTGGGTATTTTTCAAGAAAAATAACAAAGTCTATTGCAGAAGTGTATAATTACTATTAATTTCATCGCAATTTGCCAAATAAAAAACTCCCTTATCTTGCCGATAAACGGAGCAGTGTACCTGAGCCTAGCCATAAGAACAAGCCACGGTATGAGATAAGAGCCGTTTAGGATTTTTTATTTGGCAAATAGAGATGAAATAAACTATACTAACACATTGAAGAAAGGATGAAAATGTTTGTACAAATATTTAAAAATGTAGATTTTATTTAACGAGTTAATTATGGCTTTTGCTCTCAAATTGGCTTCGCTCTCTAGTGACCAGAAGCATAGTTAATTCTAATTCTAAAAATTAATTCATTATTGCCTATATTTCAATGAGATGTATTGAAGGTATAATTATGTCGCAATGGTAACTGTTTTTTATAACAATTAGCGCTAATAGTTATTAATTATATAAGGGAATTAACAAGCTTTTAATCCACAACAAAAAACGTCAGATTTGAGAGATTTATTTTGATCGAGAATATTAATTTTGAGCTAAAAACTAGAAAGTCTTGGAGTCGTTTCTAGGACATGCTTTTATTCATTTGGCAACAAGACCGACATTATTTACAAAATCGACACAAAAAATGAGTGACAATGCTGATAATTTCTTCATTCCAACTGAAATCAAGCAAGAAGCTCACGAAGGAATATTACGTCTGTTACCAGTGAAAAGCAAAAGTCTATACGAGAAGGAATTGGTGGAATTCGACAACTGGCGAATAAAAGGGGGCATAGGAGAAGGAGTAATTACAGAAGAGGTACTACTATCCTAATTTTTCAATCTGGAGAAACGGTTTGCTGTCTCTTCGATGTGGACAAAGTATTCGATGCTGAAATCAATGTTGAAAATGCACACAGGAATTGATGTTTCGAAGTATGGTAAACTTACTTCATATTTAAAAGCCGGATCAAAATATTATAAAGCAAGGGAGACAAAGATACTGGACTGGAGAGAAACCAAATCGAAGAATTTTTGAAGAAAAGCACTGGATGATGAATATTTACACTACGTCAATATTTCAATTTATACATTGAGCTTTTTATTTTGAATTCTTTACAGATTGTAACGATCATGGGAGTCGCAAGTGCTTGTCGATGAAATGAATTAATTTTTTTGGATATCAGCCATGTCCAAGACAAAGGCAGTTACTTGTACGTACTCATTCCGGATAGGAAAACAAACATTTCAAGAAGTTTCACGATCTTGGAAGAAGCTTTTTCAGTCAATTCTATAGAAATGTGTCGATAATACATCAATCTGCGACTTAAAAATGCCGGCGGAAGAATTTTCTTGCGATATTTGGCTGGAAAATGTACTACATAACATGTAGGCATCAAAACAATTTCGAATACTTTTCAAAAGTGGCTTCATTCCTTGGGCTCCCTGATCCGGAAAGTTATAACGGACATGGAATTAGGCGTTCTTCGGCATCATTATTGGCCAATGCTGGGGGCAATATTACCACTGTCAAGCGTCACGGTGGTTGGAAATCGACTACGGTAGCGTAAAGTTATCTTGAAGAATCACTGTCCAGCAAGATGGCAATTGCTGAAAAAACCCAGGTCCTACCTAAAGGCGCATTTACACCAAAGTCTTCCACTAAGTTTTCCACAAGTTGCGGCAATTTGTTGCTTTTTCTACAAAATTCAGCAACTTTTTCTGTCTTCCACTTGTGGAGAGACAAATCTTCCACTACATTTTGGTTTCCCGCGGAGTGTCGGTAAAGATCAAAGAAAGTTGACAACTAAAAGTGGAAGATTTGTTACTGCGCGCGTTGCGCAAGCAACTTGTAGGAAACTGGAGGAGAACTTCCCCCTCCACGCGCCCCGGACGTGACGTCGGGCGCTAGCATCACCCCGTCAGTACACGTGTGTACTTCAGCTGCAGGTGTCGCACTCCCGTCGCACCTCAGCTCACCACTCAACGGATCGACGTCATCTTCTCGGAGATCAGCTATCATGTCACTGCCACTGTACCTATCCCTAGCCTTCAACGAGGGTCTTAAACAATATCTTCGGGGACCTCTTATACAGTGGCTGGCTATGATGACACAGGCAGCCGCGGCAATAATTGCGTCTTCTTCGTCCGACATCCTTGACACTACTGCCTAACCTTTCGCGCCAATTCTTTGGCAACAAAGAATTTCTTTCCACTTGTTGCTCTAAATTTGAGAAGAGCAACTTTTAGTTTTCTACAAAAAATCTTCCACTTATTGCTCTAATTTGAGAAGAGCAACTTTTAGTTTTCTACAAACAATCTTTTGTCAATTTTGGTGTAAACGCGCCTTAATGTCGGCGAAGTTGTGGGTCTTTCCAGTCCTTCAAAAGCTCCTTATCGAGTGAATTTGAATAACGCCAGTTAAAATAACAAGATCGTTCTTGAGATAAATGTTAATGTTAATATTAATAATAATTCTAAATAAAATGCTATAAAATCGAAGCGTGATATTATGAATTTTAATCCACTAGTGTATTAGAAGGCCTCTATACCATGGAAAACAGACGTATTAAATCTTCGTAATATAGTACGTAGCATAGTCGTATAGTAGTCGTGGATAAAAAAAAATAAATATAAAAAAAGCTCAGTTAATCTCGCGCTTAGATGAGACTCAAGACAATGCCCATTCGTAAAAATAATGTAAATTTCGTACCAACTTCCATCGTTGATTCTGACGACGATAAAACTTATTCCGTGAGTCCATGAACGACGTAATCGTCGAGAGGAGCACTTACGCACGTCGAAGAAAGGAGATAGGTGCTGCTAGAGAGACCCGGCCCGTCCATACGTAGATGCTAATCTATACGACTTGCCGGACATGACGTACCTATATGACGACGAGCTCTTTACTTATAGAAACTGGTTTTACATCTTCGCCTGGAGCTTTTGTCGATTCCGAACCGGCCGTTGAACCCGATGCCCAAAAACAAGAGCTACAGGCCGATGCTCGGTTCTCTCGCGCGTCCAGGGACGGACCGCCACAGGTTCTGGCCTTGGCGAAGTGGACGAAAGCTCGCCCGGCATGTATTTACAACAGAGGAAATCAATAAAATAAAATAAAATAAAATAAACAAGGTATCCAATTTAACTAATTTCTTTGTACACGTAGGTAAATTCTGAATGAACTCGCAGATCTCCCAGGAACATTGCGTATAATTTTTATGACCCAGACCTAGGAAAATTTCTGTTTGATAGACTTTGTTCTTCAAGTAACAAGTTTTTATTTTTCTATAACACATGCCCACAAAAAATAAAAGTTGTGTGTGCTAAGAAGGAATAAACCATACTCATTTTTTGTTTTTTTTCCTGCGGAACACGAACCTAAAGTTAGAATTAGAGGTTACTGATCAAACTTCTAAGAAAAACCATAAAAACCGATATAAATCTAAATCTAGCAATTTTTTTCTATATAATGGTACTATTCTTATATTGCTTTTCATTTTTGTATACCTTCGTCTTCAAATGATCTATTTAACGGATTTCTGCTTCGTTTATTTCCATTTTTGTTGATTTCTCTCTGCAAAACAGCGAGTTACATGACACACGTAGACGATAACTCAGGAAATAAAAGACGGCACGAGTTCCAAGCATCAACCCGAGTCAGCAGCAACGGCAGCAACACGTCATTTTATTATTATAGTCTAACTTTGTTATATTTTATTTGAAATTAAATTAGTTGTAATTTGTATGTCTTAGAGAATAGACGCAAAATTCACTCAAAAGTAAATTTCTGTTTTTTAAAAAGTCTTTTCGCCGGACAACAGTGTTAAGTAGCGCGCCTTCGCTGGCTTGGATACCACGAAGATGTAGACTAAACGAATAATTCTACACAATACACATCCCATTTTTAGGTCAGTTGTCATCGCATTCTAAATACCCCGTGGTAGCAGGTTTCTGACGGTGCTTGTACCTATCGTGTAAGAAACAAAAATTGGAACGATAAAAATGACGCAAAAATCTGTTTTCAGCGTTAATTTGTGCTCTAACAAAACTATGTGGTTGTAAAAGTTTCTTCGCCATATAGAGGCTAGCATATCATGAGATCCATGGTTTCTAAAGCTATTTGCTTCTAGATATTTTCTTTAATGATAAAGAATTCGTTGCAACCATGAGTCAGGAAAAGGCATCATGGTTGAGTTTTTAAGAAGTGCGAACTGAATTTATAGGCAATAATAAAGATGCTGATTAGAGAAACACTGTGGCAAATATCGGTTTTTATGTTTTTCTTAGAAGTTTGATCAGTAATCCCTAATTCTGACTCTTGATACGTGTTCAACGGAAAAAATACAAAAAGTAAGTATGGTCCATTCCTTAGGACACACAACTTTTATTTTTTGTGTGCCTGTGTAATTTTTCCTGTATAGCAAACATCAAAACTAAATCTAAAACACAAATAAGATCACTGACACTAACTGACACGATCAAGAAGACGGTTGGCTGACATGAACAAAAAACCTTTAGTTAAAGAGGAAAAAAGTTAACACTACAAATTAAAAAATGGGAGAAATCGAAAAAGTCGCCAACAACGACCTGGCAGTTCTATCACATCCCCCCCCCCCCCCATTTTGACTATTTCAGAAGATAGCTGTCTGCATCATAATACATTACTATTATGTAACTTTCATTACAATTGGAAAAAGGAATTCTAATTGACTTAATGGAATTGTTCTTCAAATGGTCCTATACAAAAGAAATAAAGGGGTCTAGGTACCCAAAGATCGAATGCTTCCACCAGTGCGATCTACTCAAATGTGATAATTTTGATCGTATATAATTAACTCTGGGTTTATTTATGATCCTATAAAGATTGGGTAATCCTATATGCATCACTAGAATACTATATTGCAGTAATGTAAGTGCTTCATGGTGTCTGCTACGTAGTGCGTTGATTATTGTGTATCCAACTAAAGTTGTTGTGGTCTGTATGTAGACTTCTTATTGATAAACCAATTTGTGAAAAATTATTATGAATGTTATTTAGGTCTTCTCGGTCACTAGGGTCATTGACCGCCTGCTGAGCTTTTGAAAATGAAAATGCATCATTTGGACTGAGTGCATCGTTATAATAGGTTAGTGCCCCAAGCGAGGCGTTCCAACAAATCACAGCAGGCTGTAGTGGTAAATACGTATTATGTAATTTTTGGCGAAAAAGTTTCAAACACCGTTGTATATTTGAAATATTTATTTAGTGTTTAACAACTACCAATTTAGTATATATTTATAACTCAGTACATTGTAAAATATTTAGATTAGATGTACAGTCCTAAATTGATATATCCAGATACGGATATTTATGTAAAACATAGAATAATAGACATAACCATAATATACTTTTGCGAATATTAAACAAAACTGAGTTAGATGGAGTACTATAATGTATGTTTCATATAATGGTATTATTTAACAAATTTTGTGCCTCCTCTGGAGGGCCTCAGGGTTACGTTTTAAATCCTTTATTATTTAATACATTTATTAATGATATAACAGAGACGATGACCTGAAAGCCTTTGTAGATATTACCTGGATTGGTGCTACCATAACCTGGACAAACTATCACTTTGGTGTCTATTAAAAAGCTATTACATATCAATAAGTGTAATGTTAACTTAGTTACGCATGCGGTGTTCTGGGGGCCGACTAAAATCTGCTCGTATAGCAGGACGGCGTTGGCAGCCCTGAATTCAGCAACGACAAAGTCGAAGCTGGTCTATAATTGCTATGAAGCATTGAACCACTTGGCAGGGAAGGGCCCGGTGGAACTCGTATGGATACCTGGGCATAATGGTATTAAGGGAAATCTAATTGCAGATGACCTTGCCAGACTAGGGACAAGGGAAAACCTCTATGGGCCAGAACCTGCAGTGGGAATAGGTCGGAATCTGATCAGAGACCGCATCAATGGCTGGGCAAGAGACCAGCACAATAAAAGATGGAGAGGAGTAACGGGTTGTCGAATAACCAAACTCTTCACCGAATACTCAGAGATTGAGAAATGGGCCCAAGAATTCATTAAATTGAACAGGCGCAGAGCCAGAACCCTGGTGGGAATCATAACGGGCCACCATAGTAGCCTGAATGCATATAAGCACAAGCTGAGGCTGACTGACAGCCCGGCCTACCCGGCCTACATATACTGTAAAGAAGACGAGGAAACCTCGATTCATCTTCTTTACACCTGTCCCGCACTGGAGGAGAAGAGGTATCTTATATTAGGGACCCCTGTTATCCTAGAGGAGGCGAGGCTTAAGGCGGGGAACGTGCCTAAATTGCTCCTTTTATGGGATAGCATTTTTGGTTAATGATCC
Source organism: Rosalia funebris (assembly GCA_037954035.1). NCBI lineage: Eukaryota > Metazoa > Arthropoda > Insecta > Coleoptera > Cerambycidae > Rosalia > Rosalia funebris. Next base: position 16,151,198 of record JAZFAV010000022.1, read on the forward strand.
GTATAAGAGGGGATCGCCAAGGGACTACCCATGCGATCAGTGGCTGATGACGCCCCAACCTATATAGTATAATAATAATAATAGTTACGCAAATCCACGCATTGTATATTTAATTATCTTATTGAAAACGATGTTCTAACTAGACCCGAGACTTTTCGGAACCTAAATTCTTATTGGATCCTAAGCTAATTGCTCACATTGAAGACATTATGAGTGAAGCCTTGGAGTAGTGAAGAACTTGGCTTTATAGTACGTTGTAGCCGTTATATCATGAATACAAACACACTATAAACTTTATATTGCTGTGTATAAGATCCAAGTTAGAATATGCAGCGCTAGTTTGATACACATAAATGCTCTGTAAAATGTTTAAGGAAAATTTCTATTAATTCTATAAGATCGAGGTTCTTCATATTATGTACCATAATATGAAGAACCTCGATATATAATATCTTCTATAATATTTGGACAAACAGTTTCCCTTGATTGGAAAGAGAAGTGGCTCACCAGATTACCACCATTAGTTTTGTTTCTCTAAAGTTATTTAAAATATATAATGTTTGTAATTCAATCAATATGTTTTGAGGAGTTTCATCAAAGTATCGTCACAAAATGCACTTAATATTTTATGTGTTGTTCACCAGTACTTAGCAACTAAATAGCAACCTTGAAAATGTTCTAAAGACTGTCTCTTTTTGAAAACAAAATATAGATGAACAAATTTATTTCAAATAAATTGTAAACAAAAGTGCCTTTGGCTCATTTGCAATGAGCTGCCCTGTATAAATGATAATTGACAACTCTTGCGGTAATTATGCCTGTAATTATTGCAGATACCTAAACTGTCCGCAACATCATCATTTAATGCGGCTGTTGAAAGTCGAGTAAATAAAATTATTCTGTTAAGTAATTTTTTATACATTAGCACCTGAAGCTTCTAACTAATACGGCCATATCTTAGGTCAGTTAACAGTATTATCGTTACGTCAAACTACTTAATGTTAGAGACATCGGTAGCATTTGAAATAACGAAAGATATGGGAGGGTCTGCCATTGTATTACGCAAGTTCCTTTTATCCTTACGTCCAGGTTTTTTGTGACTATATTCAATATCTAGTTATTATTCAAGCTATTGCAAATGAACTGCTGAAGGGCGATGTGAATTTATGAAAGTTAAAAAAAATTGTGTTAATGTTAATGTTAAAATAAACACACAAATAGGAATGCAATAAAGTACGAATGGATTGAATGGGAAACAAATATTAAAAACAATAAATGGAAACAATGCAATAATAATGAAAGAAACAAATTATGGATAGTTTTAGAAAGGATTGGTACTACATGAATGCAGACAAAGGAAATACGACTACTATATTACATAAAATTCAGTAATACACTGTCTGAAATGTGGTGTAAAATTTGAAACAATTTCACACCAAAGTAGGTGCTGTTAAAACAAGTTTCAAAATTAACAACTTTTATTAAAATAATAGATATTACTATTACAAAACTTCAGTGGACGTGTTTAATTTGAAAGCTAAGAAAGGAATGAATATACTGTTCTACTAATATGTGCCTGCAAGAATTTCGCCGAATCATTATTTTAGAGATTTATAGCTGTTATGACAAATATTATAAACTCATAGTCTCTAATAGATGTACTGTTAGAGACCTTGATTTGTTCGAGCTATGAGTTTATAATATTACCGACAATTCTTTCATGGGTTTACCTCTCAATTCTAAGGGTACGCGCCAATATTCTGGCAATCGTAGTGGGCTTTGAGTGAGGGGTGTAGGTCGAGCAGGACTACTGCTCTTTACCTATTTAAACTCTAAGGGTAGGTAATTACTTCCAACCACTATGATTAATTTATTTTAATAATGTCACGAATGCCTCGAGCGATCCCGAACGCCGGGAATATTCGAAACCTCGAGAGCGTACGGAGTTGACTTCCAGTGCGTTCTATACGAGAAGGTTCGCCAAAGTTCTTTATCTATAAACGTCTGAAGAGACGTCCCACTGCCTATATAAGAATTGTGTCGTCCGGCCAGCAATTAGTTGAATTTGGACCGCGATAGTTAGCGATACGGTGGGAAGAAAGTGAGATTGTGTAAAAGTGAGAAAGTTAGTTTATAAAGTTAAAGTAGAAAGGAAGTTAGTTAGTTAGTTAGACTTGTAAATAGTTGAGTTGTAAATAAGTGTTCGAAATAGTAGATATAAATATATCTACTTGTTCTCGAGCTTTCAACCACATAGCAGGTATTTTTTTTTTGTTGCACCGAGGACGTTGAGCAAAAGTTTACAGAATATACTATACATAGTTACCTCACTTTCCTCAGCACTTTCAAGTTACGGAATCAAAAGCGAGCCGTCGATCAAAAGCGAGCCCCAGTGTTAACTACAGCTATGCATGGCTACCGGGTAGTACGGCCGGCTCGTTGCCAGCAAAGGCTTAACTCAGACGTACCACATTACAACCATATTGGAACCACAGAAAAGTCGTCGCTAGTGGAGAGTAGCAAATTAGTATGGAAACGCAGGTTAACACTCACACGACCGACACCGTGTAGTCGGTTTCGACGACAGTCGCAATGCGTGGTTGATATCACCCACAAAATTGTCGCAGGTAATAACTGAACCCAACTCACACGTGCAACCTACCGTCCACAAACCAACCACAGCCGAACAACTAAAGGCTACCAACCATCGTGGCAGTTGTTCATTCATTCACATTCAACTGCACGCCGACAAAACTGTGGTTGTAATGTGGTCGATAGCTGCGACAGCCCAACGACAATTTTGTCGTTGTAAATTGGTACGTCTCAGTTAAGCCTAAGAGATAAGGCGGGAAAGGGAAACGGCAAATAGAGCCGAGCGTGAGTGCAGTGTCTTGGTATATATTTTGTAAACTTGGTTGAACATTGTAAGTAGATTAAACTTATCTAACAATTTTTGTATCTAGACCTAATATATAGACTTTCCGTAAATGACTGTCCAGCGACACGCTCCACGTAGTACTAATTACTTTGTTCGTGTGATAGACATACAGTTAATATTTCTAGGCCTTTCCACTGTCACTACACTAATTCGAAAGGTTTTATTCTCTTTAGCTATCAAACAACTCCATTCTTGTCGAGTACTGATATTACTTCGACATTTTCAATGTTTGTCTGTAAACCTCTTGATGTTGTTTAAGCATAGGCATTTTCAGGTCGCGATGGATGTCTTCATTGCGGATGTACCATGGTGCATTTATGATGCTGCCTAGTACTTTGTTCTGAAGCATCTGGATTACTTTGATGTTAGAATCTTTGGTGCATTCCCAATGTTGGATGCCACAAGTCCGCACAGGCTTCAGGATTTGTTTGAAGAGAAGCAGTTTATTGTGTATTGACAACTCAATATTATATCCAAGGAGCTAATACATTTACCTAACTTCAAGGTTCAGTTGCTTATATTTTTTCTTTACATATGTTTCCATCGCAGCTCTGCATCTAGAGTCATACTTAGATGATACTTTGCTTCGTTGGCATACGGAATTATTTGCTGGTTAACTATTACTGGTGTTTGCTTCTTGGTGAAATTGACGTGAATCGATTATTTAGTTTGATGCGCCATTTCTTTGTCTAATTGGTGACATTATTGACTGCTGTTTGAAGTTTTTTATAACTGACTGATGAACTGACCGTTTTGGTCGTTAGCGAGCAGAGCGGTGTCGTCTGCGAAAGTTGTCGTGACTACTTAGTTGCTTTGTGGGATGTCGTTGATATACAGTAGGTAGAGGACAGGTCCTAGAACGCTTCCCTGAGGTACTCCAGCACCAACTTCTTGAGGTCAGAGTATTTTTCGTTATGACTTTGAAGCTATGACTGTATAGCAAGTATGTAAATATTATTTTTACATATATTCGCATCACGTAAGAAATATTAGCTGCAATAATGTTATTACTACTAATATACATTTATATGAAAAAAAAAGTTTCTTTTGTCTCTTTAAGTTGATTTATACACGCAAAGCTTTCATTTACTATAAATATATCGCGTGCTTAAAACTGCCATCAGTTTTGATTAAAATGCCGATTTACAAATACCATGCAGTCCATTTTCGTATATTAATGGTACAAAAAAATCGTGTTTTAAAAATACTGAAAGTCCTCCTCTTTAACCTTCCTCTATTGTAGTTGTCGTTTTATATTCAGTTTTTTTATTTTAAATGGAATTAAATTTCTTAAAAAATTTATCAGGGTGAAGTAATGTATACACTTTTAGCAATATGAGAAACAGGAATTGTTGTTTAATTATATGATCGAAATTTAAGACTAAATTACCATAGCACTGTGGTACAAAATTTCATTCTTTAGAAGGTTCTAGCAACAATATGTATAATCAATCAGCTAGCTCGTACTCGTATTACGCGTTATCTGCCGACCGGGCGATGTAATACCATTCATACCAGTATTCACTTTGCCTCCGTTTCGCAGTTTGCTTGCAATGACTGTCAATTTCGGAGTACATTAACACATGTAAGTCAACATGAATTTTATGCATGAAATTAGGGTGTATTATGACAGGTTGATCGACATTCATCTGGAGAAAAATTATATTTCATAAAAAAGGTTGCTTTTGTAGCCAGGGAATCATATTTCAATATTTAAGAGAATCCATGATTTTAATCATTGATCTGTTGAAAAACTAAAACAAATATATTTATACATATATTGTTTTTATTAACTTCAACTATATTATTAACAACTATACAATATAAGTATACGAAGTAATGGAGAAAAGTTTAGAAGTGAATCCTGTTACTCCCATCATATTTTCATTATATTGGCCTTGATAACGGCTTTTGAGGTTTGTAACGTCTAGATGAAAAAGTTCTTGTTTTTCTGAGTATGCTCTCATGTTGTTTTTAAATTTATCTAAATAAGAATGTAGCACATGAACTTTCAGAGACAAACTGCAACCATGTACTTCTTCAAATTCTTTATCATATTTCCAACAAGCTCTTGGTAATTTTCACCTTTATTATTCCCTAAAAAATTCGAGACTACTATTGCTTTGAAATTATGCCAAGCTTTTCTTTGAGCATTAGTAAATAATTTAGGAAATTCTTCATTGCCAATTTTTTTTTTATTTCTGGACCAACAACGATTCCAGCTTTAAATCTGGCTTTTTACAACTTTGGAAAAAAATTCTTAAAAATATCAAAGTTTTAGATTTCTCATCTAATATTTAGATTTCACAGATTGTTTAATTGTCCATAACTTGAAGTGTAGAGGCGGCATTAGCACATCTGCAGGTTGATCAATTGGTTAAGATTTAACGTTTTGTTTTCCCATTTGAGATTCCATCCTTATTGGCCATGATCCTCGAACATAATGCTGAGCATCGGCTCTACTGTCCCATAAACAGAGATAACACGGATATTTTGTATATCCGTCCTGCAGTTCCATTAAGGACCCCAATATTTTAAAATCTCCTATGAACTGTCACTTATAGTCTTGATACTTTAAAGCATCCAGTAAAATGTTAACACTTTCATAGTTTTCTTTGAGATGTTCAGAATGAGCGAGTGGAGGAGATATGAATTAATTTCACTTGGTAAAACGGCTTTCAGGCTTTTTGTAGAGCTGTAGATAAATAAACGCCATTTACTTACAACACAAGGTATCCCAATTGCTTCAAATTATTTTTTACTTTTTCCGCACTCCACTATAATAGCGGAAACGTAATGTAATCGTGTAAAGAAAAATGGATAAAAAAAATTTCTTTTACTTTTCCGCACTCAACTATACTAGCGAAAAAGTAATGTGATCACGTAAAGCAAAATGGAAAAAAACAAATTTTTCTAGCGTTTATTTTTCGTTTTCGGCCTAAAAACAAAAAAAAATGGTTTTTACAAAATTTGTGCCTGTGTGTGTCTTTGTCGTCGGCATTAAAATTTCTTGTTAGCATGATAACTCAACTAAATCGTGTCGTATCGATCAAGTTTTGACTGATTATGATCGGGGACGTCTCCCAGATGACACCTATTGTGTCAACTCTACCATGTCCATGAGTCATGAGAAAGCACGATGTAAATGCTTATGTTCATTCTGAGATTTTAAACATAAACATTTTACGCGTTGCTGATTTTGCATTGAAAAAAAAACATATATTCGGCCTGTGTCATATACGAATGAACGAGAAAAAAGTAATTTCGTTCGATTACAAGCGTCATCGAATTGATACGGCAGATGAAACGTACTGAAGCAGTCGCCAATGAAAAAAGTAAAACTGTCGCATAAAACACATATTCTGCATTTATGTGTTGGTTTATTTTTTCTCGGCCACTCAATTTCGAGATAGAGCTGTTTTACGTGCGGAAAAGTCCGATTTAATGTTTAATGACTCGAATCTCTAATTAAGTAATTAGAGATTCGAGTCTTCTGCGGTAATAAGGCGGGGCTTTGATTATTCCTGTGACAATATAAATTCTTCATCTTCTTCAACATTTTTATTTGAACTTTGATATCAACTTGACTGAGATTTGATTTTAAATGAGACACATGGTATAATTAACATACCTGCCCCCTTCATGTTTAAAATTATTTACTTGATAGTGCCTGTTTGAATACATTTGAAGCGCCATCTATATGATACACATTAACTTTATGTCAAATAGTAGTATAACTCATGCCCAAGAAGACTAGAGTAAGGAGACATAGCTCCTCGAAAAATCAGTAGTGGGGGTAGGACGAAAAACGGCGCCAATATGGCAGCCTCGCGTAGAATCGCGCGGGATCTGCGCATGTACGCATGCCGTTTATCCTCGTCTATCGTCTAGCGGGTCTTCACTATTTAAATGTAGGGTTAGGGTTCTATTATGCTCAGTATGTAAACAGTAAACAATTTTCGCGTGCATTTCTTTACAATTGTTGTTTCCGAATCATTGTTTGGTGAAAACACGCTATGAAAATTGGGATACAGTATTTTCAGTCCTAAATACATAGTATGTACAAAAAATAATAGTTCTGAATGCTTTTCTTTTAGAGCAAGAAATATTATTGCATTTTTTCATCTGTCAATTATAATTTTCTTTTGTGTCTGCCACGAGTAGGATATCGATGATAATTTAGCTTTGTGGAAATGAAATAACATAATGAGCTTTTAGTCTAACGAGTTTTAATCATCCACAGGAAGATTACATATTTTAACCATGGCCACAAGTGGAATTGAAAACGTCGAACTGCGATCACCTTTGCATGGGGAAATGAAGAAGTGTTCGATCTCGGAAGGAAATATTTTGTTTGAAAGTTTACAAAGCAACAGACACTCTATTGAATTGCCAAGCGAAAAATGGTATGCTGAGTCTGGTTTGGACACCAATTTAAACATATGCATTGATAAGAAGTTGAATGTGAATGTGTATTTACACAGTGAATATTTGGAATGGATGGAATGGTATGTGTCGAAGTCTGTACAAGATAATTCAAACATCCAAGAAGTAACCGATAGTTTTCCTGTGAAATTAGCTTGTGAGCTATTATTGTATGAAATGTGAAGTTGTTTTTAAACAATTACTAATCAATTGTATATATTCGGTTAATTTAAAATTTGTGATTTTGTGGTAATAACATTACATATTTACCGACCATTTTGTATGTTGCTTCAGTAAAAACAAAGAATTCAATAAGAGTACAATTTATTCAAATCAGTGTACTATGAAGGCAATTGTGTGATGTAAAATCAATTAATTTTTCAGAATTAACGTTAGTAATTAGACATAAATTGAAGGGTGCAGGAATAAAACAAGAAATGTCACAAAACTATTTATTCAAGAAAATTGAAATTATAAGTTGCATTCTAATGTAAGCAAAGAAATAACATTGCAATGAAAAGAACTAAACTAATGTTTTGAACTAAAGAACTAAACTAAATTACCTAACTAACTTTAACTAACTAACTGTAGTTAAACTTTTTCAATTTAACTAAAAGGCCATAATAATAATAATATAAAATAAATAATATAGGATGTAACCTCTTACTAAAAAAACTATGATAACCAAAAATCTTATTACGGAAACGTTCTGTGGGAAGTTCAAATTCATTATCGTTAAGTGAAGGAAAACTGGTATTTTGAGTTTTCTTTTTCTGCTATTATAAAGTATTCTTTCCTTGAGTTGCATAATATTAAGGTAATACGGTGACAGCACCTACAACCATTTTTCTCGTCTTTCACAGTCCTTAAACGAAATTGAGTTGTAAATTACTATTTGACAATTTATTTCTACATTACACTGCACTTTTACTATTTACTACAAAGTGAGCGTTACTATCGGTGTATACAAATATTACAATACTTGTTTATCGAAAGACTTACAGGAACTTTAAAAATTGTTCGTTTATTTATGACACAATCAGAGTTTCTGCTGGAACAATTCGTAACGCAACAATATCTCGACGCTTTTGGCATATTTAATGGAAAAACTGGAAACGCTCAAAACTTTCAAAACACAGTAAACAAAAATAAACAACCTCGCTCGGTTCTACGCAAGGACCGCCATGATGAAGCATACACGTGATCACCATGCGGACGTTTTCGTCCTACCCCCATCACTCGAGTTATTTCTCCTGTTCTCTAGTCTTCTTGCTCATGCCATTTAATGTAGTTTTAGTAAAATGACGTCTAAGGCTAGCAGTGGCGGAGGGATAACAAACGGTGGCACCCTATGAGTATTTACGCCCTTAAAAGCTCCGGAACGTCAGGAAGCCCATCTGAAATTCAAATCCTCGACTTAAACTCATGTAAACATGGCAGACGGTTCGTTTACCACAATAACGCGTCATAAATTTTTCCAAATGCAACCGTAAATAATGATATAACGTATGAGATAATAACGTCGGCGCACCACACCAAAACGACAATAAAAGTCCTAGTGAGGAAAAAAAAAAGGGTAAAATATTCACCGGGCAACGGTTGGTCGCTCATTGTCATTCCCGGCGAGTAGTACAGTCATGAGAGCGCCGGGGCCGATGACTGCCAAATTTTTAATATTGATGCATCTTATGCAAACGTAAGTCGCTTCGAAATTCAGAATAATAAATCGCTTGTACGAGCCGGAGTTTGTCGAAACGACGAGCCGATCGGCTTTGTGCGGGTAAGACTGAATTAAGGAGCTTTTATACACTCCTGGACAAAATTAACGCAACAGCAACACTTCTCATTATTTCTTGTAATTTTTAGAAGTTTTAAATCCTTAAATATTATATGTAGGTGGCCTAGGATATCCTCTGTCGCTACTGATAAACAATTGCAATTGTTTGACAGATGTAAAGTAACATGTTGCAATTGTTTGTTAATATTAATTACACATTTGTAAAAGACAATAAATTCAGTCACGCTAGCGATTTCTTTTAATTTAACTTTCATCGAGTGAATGAAACACTTTATCAAGTACACTTAGAGTAGAAGAAGTGAATCGTTCACGCAACTTAAGAGAAGATGAAGCAGTGAAAGTGGTAACTCTGGTTAACGAGGGCCATAGCCAACGATATGTGGCTAATTTGTTAGGAGTTAGACAATCAACAATTTGTCGAACAGTTAGACGCTTTAATGAACTGAGAAGTTACTGTAGAACCCCAAAACAAGGTCGTAAGAAGTCTACAGATGCAAGAGGTTAGCGATATCTTATCCAAGTTGCTTTATGAAACAGGCATTCTACCATTTTAGAGCTTAGTAGTGTCGTAGCAGCAGCTCGTAATGTAAAAATTTCTAGACGAACCTTCAAGAGAAAACTTGATGAATGAGGATTGGATTATAGAAGATCAGCTATTTCACCATTGCTCACCAAAGAACATAGAGTTACTAGACTGTGTTTTGCACAGTCACACGTAAATTGGACCATTGACCACTGGAAGCGAGTTTTGTTTTCAGACGAAACAAGAGTAAGTCTTAATTCACCAGATGGGCGTCAACGAGTCTGGCAGAGGCCAGAAGAGAGGTTTGCTGCCTGTAATATCTATCCGAGGATTAAATTTTTTGGTGGATCAATAATGTTCTGAGGAGGAATTTGTTTCGATGGTCGCACGGATTTGGGTCCTATACGAGAGAGGTCCATGAATGCATATTTCTACATAGAAAATATCGTAGAAGAGCGTGTGATGCAATTCGCCCCGTTTGTCGGGGACAATTGCATTTTCATGCGGGACAATGCTCGGTACCACATTGCTGGAGAGGTACTGGACTAATTTTGATTTGTGAATATTCCAACTGTGGACCAGTCACCAAGATCCCCAGATATGAACCCCATGGGATGCACTAAAACGATGAGTTGGATGCCATATACTTGCACCTATGACTCTTAGAGAACTCGAACAAGTCGTTCTTATCGAAAGAGAGAATATTCCTCAGTAACATGTAAGTCGAAAATCGAGAAAGGAACCACCAAGCCGCCAAGCGGTTATCAAAGTAGTTCCTGAATAGCAAAGCTATTACATAATCGCTCTAGGAAATAACTACCCCTCGGGCTAAAGCCCCGCCAGGCATTGAATTATACCCAGAAGCGATCCTCGACCCCTTTCTCGTGTTTCTGCACGATCAGATAAGGTTTCAAAAAATAAAACCCGCCACAGGTAGAGATAAAGATGTATACGCCATAAAGTTCATTTGGCATTTGTCCTGAATCGGCGTACCGTGTACGGCACTGATAAGAACTAACAAGTTCGAAACAGCTGTATGTCGTTCAGTTCCGATCCGGGACAAATGTCGAATCCTACCTGTGGCGGGTTTTATTTTTTGAAACCTTATCTGATCGTGCAGAAACACGAGAAAGGTGTCGAGGATCGCTTCTGGGTATAATTCAATGCCTGGCGGGGCTTTAACCCGAGGAGTAGTTGTTTCCTAGAGCGATTATGTAATAGCTTTGCTTTTCGGGAATTACTTTGATAACCGCTTGGCGGCTTGGTGTTTTTTTATCGATTTCCGACTTACATGTTACTGACAGAGATCGTATCGATAAAGATGTATACGCTATAAAGTTCATTCGGCATTTGTCCTGAATCGGCGTACCGTGTACTGCACTGATGAGAACTAACAAGTTCGAAACAGCTGTATGTCGTTCGGTTCCGATCCGGGACAAATGTCGAATCCTACCTGTGGCGGGTTTTATTTTTTGAAAAGAATATTTCTCAGAAAACCATTCACCATTTGATCAATTGTATATCCAGACGAATGGAAGCAGTAACAAGAGCTAGAGGAGGATATACACGCTATATCAGATATATCAATGTTGAAATGAGAAACTCGTTCCATGTAGAACCACATATGTGGTCACAAAGATGATCCACGGACATAGAACAGCTTCATTCCATGGTCGAGTTGTGTGATTGGACACCGTTTCGCGTTTCTTGGCTATAGAGTTTAAACACACAAAGATCGTCCTCCTTTCCCTAAAGCCTCAGGCTACGGAGGTAAAGGTTACATGTATAGACGAGAATAAGTACACCCTTGTTCAGGGAGAGGTGCCAAACTTCCCCTGTTGGGACTCAAACTCAAACATATAATGGCAGTCTCACATATCGGGCCACTACCCCGGACTACAGTATGAATAAAATGATCGCAGCTACTGCTCGTCAAGAATAAGAAAAAGTGTGAGATTCTTTAGGAATGCGTAGACGAAGGAGTGAGGTAGCATTCGGAGGTAAAAGGATGCACTTTAACGTGCGGCCAGATCGATCTCTGTATATTCATATTCAATATATATTCATCGATATTCACTCTGCAAAGGTCTCAATGCGACTGACTAAAGACCAGGACTACCTATGTACTGCGCACCTCGTGGGCGGTCCGATATAGCAGTTTTGAGACTTGCTCCTATTCTTGACAAGCTGTACCTCTCTAGGCCAATATGATAAGTCACGGATATAATACGATACGCAAGTACGGTATGAGCAAAGTGTTGCACTTTTATTAGCTCAACCTCGGACAACTCACCTGAATGCCCATCGTATTCGCTTAGAGTTTTAATTTTGGTTCTTCGATAAGACCAGGATCGGATCGTCGCAGACCAAATAGATTAAGCCCATTCTTTCCTGCCTGAAAATAAGGATGAATTGAAGCCGCTCGTAGCAACGAGTTGAAGGTGTGTCTTCAAAATTTTTCAATATTCTGTGGTTCGTGATTTTGATATATTTTCGAAGATTTACCATGTTTGATCAAGGATGACAATGGAGAGAAATGAGGAGATCATAATGTAGAGTGGCAGAGCTAAGTGATCTAAGTGCCAAAAACATTTTTCCCGTTTTTTATACTAAAACGTTCAACAAACCAAGACCAATGCAGCACTAAATGATCTATCTCATGATTCGTTGTGAAAGTAGTTCCAAAAGAGGCCGACAGACTTCGTTTGTGTTACTGCATTAGTCTATTCCGAGCTAGTTGATCTAAGTGCCACGCATCAGATAGAGACTTCGCATTAATTGAGAAACGGGCTAAATGCTCAAAACTTCAGGTAGTGGCTGGTGTGAAGAAAATAATCAAGGAAGCTCGTCCCTCAAGGCCCTTTAAAGTACTAAACATGAGTCATAAACCATTATTTGATTTAGACAAAGCTTCAAACCAATACATCGATACATCCCAGTTAGGTATAACCTAAGCTTCTTGGCTAACAATAACAAAATCCTGCCGTAGTTTACTACAAGAAAATACACTTCAGTGATTTAGTAAGATGCGTCGAGTACTAAAAAAAAACGTAAATCTGCAGTCTATTAGGTTTACTGCTCTCTTTGCATTGCCCAAGAAAATACCTCTTAGTGCCAACAAGATAAAGGACATCACGGACATGCTCGATTTCATAGACGAGAAGGAAAGGAAAATCTTCGAAGACTAAGTATAAAATAAACATGTGAAGATCGTATCCAACATAACAATCTAGTATTTAGATCATTTTCAAATATTTTTCACGTTTTAGACGACACAAAATTTTATCCTCAACTTCTTTTTGCAACATTCTTCATTGTGAACATTTGTAATTTGATGCTTTTTCTGGAATAATATTTTTAATAAATTTTAATGAAAATTATATATTCTGTACAGTTTTTCTTCATTTCCCGAAAATTTGGTTTTTGGCACTTAGATCACTTAGCTCTGCCACTCTACAAGATAACTTATAACTGTGGATAACGTAGGAAATGAGATTTACGTTATAAATTTCGAACATCCAAGAGAAAATCGATGTTATGTCTGTGACTCGATTTTCAGTAGCATTCCTTGGGTCCTTAAAATACGATTTCTTGGATATTTTGTTTTCGTGACAGCATCCATATAATATCTAGAGCCCTATATAACAACTAATTTTAAGACTAGTACAACATAATATATAAAGTTGGTGGTTTTTGATTAGTTAGTCTCCATATAATGGTTAATGTCCATAGTTGCGGGTCAAATTTAGAGTATTTCATCAACGTGTACACTGATAGACTTGCTCTGACAGTAGACGCTGGGAGAAAAACGATCATGACGTCTTCTTATCTACATATATTTGTACACGAAGAAGATGGTATGCCAGTGCGTTGTGTGGCTTAAAAACAAAATAAAACCGTGACGAAGAGTGACGTGCGGTAATAGATCAGGGCTGTCAGATGGTTATTAGCTGGCGTATAGGCGTCGTATTTTTATTTTCCGTACATAAGTAACAGCGTTTCGTTCGTGCGCGTATTCTCGCTTTTGTGTAGGTTGTCACAAGCTGTCAAAAGCTTGAAAACGTATAAGAATGTGAATATGCAAATAGACTGTGAAGTATTTATCTGTCCAAAGAGACTATTGCCACAAGATTGTCTGGTTTCTAAAATTTGTTTTAACTTATTTACTTAATTCGGGGTATAGTTAAGAAAAAACACCTACAGCACTTTATATATCTATCATCGGTGTCTAGCAAAATCTAAATCTACATACCAGGTATGTAAGTATGAAACAGGAATGTTTTGTATAGAAAATACACGTTTATTGTATGAAAATGATAAAAAAATATTTTATTCGAAGTATTGTCCATTGTTAGCTATACATTTCTCCCACCTTTTTAACAATTTGTGGATTCCAAAGAAAAAAAATTCTTGTTCTTTTGAGACAAACCAGTCATCGAGCCATTTTCGTAAGAAGTGAAGCCCTGCTCAGCAAGTGCGTATCCCATCGTTTTTGATATTCTGGTCGTTTTTCACGCAAACCTTGATTCAAATCGATCATTTGTTGTCGGTAGGGTTCAGTATTAACAGTTTGGCCAGGTTTTAACAGCTCATAATCGATCATATTCTTCTGATCCCACCAAGCACTCCCACAAGAGCATTGCATTTCGTCCATAGCGATTTCCTTCTGTCTTTCATTCAGTTTATGTGAAATACATTCTCCCATCTTCTGTATCTTTCCCATGGCTTTCAAACGTATGGATACGACTTCTCGTGTCACATTTAATTCATCCGCGAGTTCTTGCTGCGTTTGAATGTCGTTCTCATCCAAAAATTCTTGCAATTCGCTATCTTCAAACTTTTTCGGCGCTCTTCCACGTTCTTCGTTTCTCACATTAAAATTGTCACCTTTGAATTTTTTAAACCACCGAAAGCACTGTGATATACCAAGAACATGCTCACCGTAGGCTTCGACAAGCATTCGATGCAATTCTGCAGCAGTTTTCTTCAAATGGTAACAGAAAATAAATGCTGTCCTCAAATCGTAGTTGCCAGACACAAAATTTGACAAGTTCAACGCTATTAGAAACGATGTTGTTGTATGAAATTTGCATTATTCTATTATGACAGTAACTACATTAGCAGCTAGGCCATCTATGAGAAAATTCCGGTTTCATATTTACGTACCTGGTATGTAGATTTAGATTTTGCTAGACATCGATGATAAATATGTAGAAAGAGTGCTGTTCAGAGGAAACCGTCACCTAGGTTCGAATAAATAAAAAAATCATCATTGCAAATTTCAAAATTTTATTTTTACGAAAATAAACTCCTGCACAAAATTAAGGCATTAGTGAAACTTCACATTCTTACTTCATTTTTTTTTTTTCGAAAACTTCAATCATAGTACCTACGTGGTATTATAATAAAATTATTTCAACTAATGTTTAACAAAATAGAATGGTATTATCGTAAAAACATGATTAAATAACGGAAGGGAACAATAATGTCAAATGCAATGAAAACGGCGTTAACGAAAAACTTTAGAAAAAAAAAATGGATACGAAATTAAATCCTAAGAATTTCAATAAGAAGACCTGCCTTTATATCGTCTTCGTGTACCAAACTTTGCCGCTCATACTTTTAGCGTTGTCGAAACATTAAAAATCACTAAGAAAACTAAATATTTACATTAATATTTATAAAGATCCTATTTGGTCAATGACACTTAGACATTTCTCTTAAAATGCGAAGCTGTTTTCTCTTAATTGCCGTACAGTTATTATTATTCATTTGTTCGCCGGGACAATGGAATAATTAGCATTTTTAATGCGAGAAAACTAGCGAAATGCGGAAACAATAAGCTACACAGTTAGGAATGATGAACATTCTTCTGAAGGTAGTTTATAATGGGAAAACGAGAAAAACACGCCGTAACACGCATTATGCAGATATAGACAAGTAAAATGTTATACAGGGTGTGCATTATGTTTATACAGGGTGTCTTCACATTTAATACGAAACCTGGAATAATTGTTTAAGTATTTTTTTATAGGAGAAGGTCTTGACACGTCAATTGTTGTTTTATAGGAGACATATTTTGATACAAGAGCCGTGACGGTCAGGACTCACTGAGCCACAGTAATAAGTTATAGAAATAGGATACATTGTTAGCAGGGGCGTAGCGTGAGAAAATAATCTAGAGATGTGATAAAAATTTTATAAGGGGGAGAGATATAGTCAGATGTATGGTAGGCCATATGAAAATGGTAAAAATAAAAAAAGACACTAACCTAAAATGATTATGCCGAGGTAGGTATATATCCTAATTCTTAAAATGAAGATCAATTCGTCGGTTTTTGTTTGTCCAGCGAAAACGTTACATTCTTCAAATGTTGGAGACGATCTCATATCTTCTAATAAGGCACTTTCAATATTTATTAATGCTAAAGCTGACAGTCTTTCTTTCTTTTGAGAATTTCGCAGATAAGTCTTTATTCCCTTTAAACATGAAAATGAGTTTTCCGCGGAACTGCTTGTGGCAGGAATAGTTAAAACTAAACGACACAATTTTGATGACTCCGGGAAAACAGAAAAAGAAAGGACATAATATATTGGTGGAGCTCAAACACAGTGCTTTTTTTCATATCGGGATCACTATAAATCACTCAAAGTTCATTTTTTAAACGATTGGCGTCAAAGAATGTTCCATATGTATCTACTAAAGAAGAAAAAAGTTGGTCAGGAAAACGTTTCACGAATGAAGTAAATTGTGTGGAAATTAGATTTAAGAATTTCAGTTTAGAAATTTCACTAAACCGTTCACTAATGTTCAAAGTAATAACATACAAAATTTCATAAAACAATCGTGCGTAGGTGGTTTTCTTACCGTGTACAGTTTCGTGTTCTTAAATTAAATCCAAACGCATTATTTTACTTGGTGGTTGATTTTCTAACATAAATCTGTCCATACGCTCCCAAATGTCACTAAGTTCATTTCTCATTTTTTGAATATGTGATTTGAAATCGGCGATCTTTTTATTGAAGTAACTAATATCTAACATTTTGTCTGTAGAATTTTAAACAGACTCTCGGAATGTGGGAATATTGCAGAAAACACTGCTAAGAAAAAATTAAAATCGAAGTCGCGCAATATAGTTAAAAGGCCTCTAGCACAAATAACGGTTTCTCGATCCCATTCCTTTCCAAAATTTTCATTTTCCACAATTACCTGAAACAGCGCATCCAAATATTCTTTATGTTATGGCGACAGTCGCCAAGATGCGTTCACATAATCGCATAACTGAGTCCGGAAATAACGACAACACCCACTCGAGTTTCACTGTTGACTGCGTAAAATCACTGACCTTTTCGCCCATGTAACGCGTAGCTTGCATGTAACGTGAAGCATCGCATTTCGACACTGCAGCAAGTAACGCGGGAGTCCAATAATTTCGGGCACCTTCACGGCCGATTTGAAATAAAAAATTTATGGTAGCGTTTAAAGTACATAATGTATGTTTGCGGTCAGTTTAAAATAATTAAAAAATTGTAATAATTGAATAAATCGATTGAACTTTTAAATAACACTAATTTGCAAACTTTTTAAGGGATGCGACGCATCACTCGCATCCATGTACGCTACGCCCCTGATTGTTAGTATAAAATTAGTTTTAATCATCCCCAATTGGATGATGCCAACTTTGTTGGCGAAACGCGCGTCGATTGTAGTATATAGTGTTTTGTGGAAAACTAAGTCAGTATTATCTTCATATCAAAAGTTTCAACCTACCCCAGTATATAAGAGCCGTTATTATCACTGATGTCTCTTCCTGTAGATAGCCAACCCTTTAAAATATTCAAATGGTAACATAGACTGGATGATAAATCATTTAAACGGTTTCTCGATCGTGATAACGGCGGTGGCTTTTTGTTGTTTGTTAGATAATTTCTGTAGCCAACGAAACGTTTATTAAAAGTGTAGTTACTTCACAAAACAATTAAGTTAAATTATTTACTTAATTACAGGTTCACAATAGCCACAACCGACTTCTATGCAGTACTACAGTTGTTGTTCAAACTGTGAACTAACTACTTCTGTTGGTAACATCTCTGGTGTTACTCGGTGCTTCATTCGTGCCGTCACAGCTCCTGTAGATTACCATTTTTAGTGTCATAAACTTTCGATTTCAGTGTTCCCTTCTACAGCAACACTTCTTGATGAACTACAGCAATATGACATTTTAAAATTTACATGCACGTGATCTATATATTCTAAAGCAAAAATCGTCAATGACAAATTGCATGAAGTATAGAATAGGAGCAGTATATTTTACAATAAGTAAATGTGGCGAAAAATGGCTTATATCCCGCACGAGCGAAAAATATGTCGAACGAATTCGAACCGAGAGCGAATCAAATACCTTATTCATACTAAATAATAGTTACTTTCATTGGGAAGATGATTAATTCTGAAGTAGGTTGGAACCTTTGATGTGAAGATAACACTAATCTTATGCTAACAATGTATCCTATTTACATGTACCTAAATTTCTGTTGTGGCTCAGTGAATCCTGACCGTCACGGTTGCGGCTCATTGAACTACGACGGCTCCGCCTCAGTGGTTTGAATATATCGTCTGGTCTGTCCAACGTACTTTTGATTACAGTCGTTATAGCTGATTTCGTAAATCCCTGACCTGTCACTTGTGTTCATTTTATCTTTTAAGGTTGCTATCCTGGATAAAAAGGACTATTATGAAAGGGTAGACAACCTGATTAGTAACGGTCCTTATAAAAACTTCCCATAAATCCATTGCTAAAAATGATCACTGAAGTGAGAAATACTCTCAAATCAACAACAACCTTATTAGTCCAGCTCTCAGACAGAAGAAAACACTTAAAGAATAACTTTCTTCTTTAATATTCAATCATTTAATAATTATTTGTATGTCAAGCCGTTGCTGAGTGTTTGTCTAAATAAAGTGGGACACCGTGTATCCCCAATCCAGTAAGAAACTTATTTAGCAGTCTGATTCTGTAAATCGACATTTTATAATAAAGATGTTCGTTGCATATTTTGGGATTCTTTGACAGAAGAAGAAACCTCTAAAGATAGGACAGATTTTACACATCATGAAAATCCGAGAGCTGGAGTCTCGGGATGACTATATCGAGTTAGCACAAAGCGCCTCGTGCACTTCCTGGTTACAGTGTTCCGGCATGTTGACCAATGGCATCGATCCGTCGTTAGCTTGTGGAATGCTCGGTATACTTCAGGCGATCATCTGTAAACTTAGATACATATACTGGGTTTAGAATTCGTCTTCTAGGCAAGAAGGTGACTATAATAAATAATAAAGTAATAAATAATATATTGTAATAATAAAGTAAGAAACAATATAATAATTTATATATTTCTATATAAATTAGATTACTTAGGAAATTTATACGAGGGTCAGGAATTAGGAGAGATATTAGAGGAAGAATCTAGCATCGATAGGGAAGATGTAGGAAAATTTATATTGAGAGAGGAATTTGAAATAGCACTAAGGGGGCTAAAGAACAATAGAGCGCCGGGTGTAGATAAAATACAGGCGGAAATATTGAAATGTGCGGGACAGAAAGTAGTAAATAGGATGTTTGAACTGGTAAAATACATATACAAAACGGGCGAGATGCCGGAGGATTATAAGAGGAACATTATCGTTACTATACCGAAAAAGAGAGGAGCCGACAAATGAGAGAACTTTAGAACGATTAGCCTAACTTCCCACGCGTCAAAAATCTTAACCAGAATAGTGCAGAAGAGGATGGAAAATAGAGCGGAGGAAATACTAGGAGAAGACCAATTCGGGTTTAGGCGAAATAGGGGAACTCGCGAAGCTATTTTGGCGCTAAGAGTAATGTTAGAGAAAACAGTAGAAAAAGGAAAGAACGCTTATATAGGATTTGTAGATTTAGAAAAAGCTTTTGATAACGTAAGATGGGAAAAAATGTTCAAGATACTAAAGAGCGCGGGAGTGAAGTATAGAGATAGGAGAGTAGTACACAATCTATACAAAGAGCAAACTGCTGTTATAGAAGTAAAAGGGGAAAAAAGGGAAGTAGGTATTAGGAAAAGAGTAAGACAAGGATGTAAGCTATCACCACTAATTTTTAATCTGTACATCGAAGAGGCGATTAATGTGGTAAAAGATAAAGTGGATTTCGGGATTAAAGTACAGGGACAGAAACTAAAAATGCTGAGATTCGCGGATGATATAGCAGTATTAGCATCTAGTAAGGAGGAATTAGAATCAGCATTGAACGAAATGGAGGCAGTGTTAACAGAGGAACACGGAATGAGGGTGAATAAAAACAAAACTAAAGTGTTAGTTTGCAGAGGGCGCGAGAGCAGAGCAAAACCGAAAGTACAAATTAATAATGAAAGATTGGAGGAAGTTAAAGACTTCACTTATTTAGGAAGTAAAATAAATTGGGATGGAAGAAGCGATAAAGACATAAAACAAAGAATAGCGCAGAAAACAAAGAAGGTCGAGTAGCTTTTAACAAAAAGAAAGCACTTTTATGCTCGGGGGTAATAAACTTAGAAACAAGGAAGAGATTTTTGAAAACATATGTATGGAGCACGGCACTATACGGTTGCGAAACCTGGACGGTAGGGGAAGCAAGTAGGAAAAAATTAGAAGCTTTTGAGATGTGGTGTTACCGAAGAATGATGAAAATACCATGAACTGATAGGGTTAGAAACGAAGAAGTATTGGAGAAAGTCGGCGAGAAAAGAAGTATGTGGAAAACATAAAGAAAAGAAGATATAGAATGGTAGGCCACTTTCTGAGACATGGGGGAATAGTCCGCGATATTTTGGAGGCAGAAATAGGAGTGAAGAAAGGCAGAGGTAGGCCTAGATTATACTACTGCTCGCAAATAGTAAGGGATGTAGGTTGTAGCACAATTAGTGAAATGCGTGGCTTAGCACAAGATAGGAGAAGCTGGAGGTTAGCGTCCAACCAGTCTTAGGACTGATGACCTCATGATGATGATGATAAATTAGATGTATTTGGTCTTTAGCTTCCCATAAAACAGTTCTTCGGCGCTTATTTGCCGAACAGTTTGCGAATCAATTTGTGCAATATCGATGTTACAGGTACTGTTCATCAAGAATAGGAACAAGTCTCTATCGGATAGTCCACGAGGTGCGCAGTAAATAGCCTGGTCTAAGAAAACAGCCAAATGCTGGCCTCATTCTTTCTTCTACGCACACATAGAGAAATCTCGCACTTTTTCTTATTATTGACGAGCAGTATGCCATGTTTTTTGTTACAGACAACTAAAGTGCCATAAAGTTCCGTACTTGGGCCTCTCCTCGTTGCCATATTCATGAATAATATTGTATTATATTCAGAAGTGCATTATTTGATTATTTTCAGATTTATTCAGACGATCTTAATAAGTGAATAAATACTACTGCTGATTTTCATATGTTGATACAAACTTACGAAATACACTCGATGATAAGTTACTAGTGTACGAACAATAATTCACCATCAAATACTCGTTCTATCAGTTTTACATAAGAATTAAATAACACAGTACTTTGCAGACAATAACTAACTATATAAAAGATTTTGGAGTAATTTTCGATCCTATATTTAATTTCTTGTACCACATCTTGTAGCAATCATATCATCATTTCCTAAAATACTAGCTTTATTAATAGAAAATCAATGTTTACAAATGCTTGATTTATAAATATTCGTTGCCATCTAATTAATTCTGAGTTGTACCGGGCTGTTCCATAACTGCATATCGTGATTTCTTCGTTATTAGGAATCATCAGTGCAAGTACAAATTCGGGACTATACCTGGCGTTCTGAGACTATTACACGGGCCTTTGTACTAAGCTGGCATAAGCATACATATAGAAAATTGTAAACGCCATCTACCTGCTAAACGATATGCAGTTCGAGGACAGTGTGGTGCAACTGAGAATCAATCATTTATCTTTAAGGAAAATTTCTATAAGCAAATAGAATTATAACCCATGCTTCTCATGATATGCTGGATCTCGTGGCTTCTATATGGAGAAGAAATGTTTATAACCACATACTTTTGATAGAGCACAATTTTATGCTGAAAACGAATTTTTGCGTTATTTTTGTCGTTCAAGTTATTGTTTTTTACATGATCTATACAAGTGCCCTCAGAAACCTGCTATCACGGAGTGTTTGAAATGCCATGACAACTGCCCTGAACATGGGATGTGTAGAATGATTCGTTAAGTCTACGTCTTCGTGGTATCGAAGCCAACGAAGGCGCGCTGTTTTGCAGAGAGAAACCAACAAAAAAGGAAAGAAACGAAGCATAAATCTGTTACAGAGATCATTTGAAGACAATCGTGTGTGGACACGAAAATAAATACAAGAATAGTACCATCACATAGAAAAAAGTTGTTAGATTAAGATTTTTGTCGGCTTTTATGGCTTGTCTTAGAAGTTTGATCAGTACCCCTAATTCTGACTTTAGATTCGTATTCAGCGGGAAAAAATACAAAAAATAAGTATGGTTTATTCCTCAGCACACACAGATTTTATTTTTTGTGGGCCTGTATAATTGTTTGGTGCTGGCTTACAATTAGATTGCCGGCTCGAACTAAACTGATCGTGGGTTTGATCCCCACATTACTGGGCTGGGATGTCTAGGTGGGTCCCTGTGACTGTCCAGGAGTTAGGTGGAAGAGTAGTTCCGAGCTAAACATCTCCCCAGTAAAAATAACAGACAATTAAAAAAAAAATAAATAAAAAATAGACTATAAATAGTTTACTTGACTAGTAGTTGTAAGGAAAATATGTCTTTTTTTCTATATTTACACAAAAATGCGACAAACATTTTACTCTCAGTTTTAACTTCTACTTTTGGGGTCATATATCTGTTAAAAAATGTCTACACGATGAAATTTTTGGCATATACAGTGTTTACGAATAGTAATGAATAAATTTGTTATAATTTCAAGGAATAACTTTTGGGAAAAAACTCTCGGACCCGTCTAGTGTAAATCCCATCCCATCTTTAATTGCACATTTTTTAAAATATAATTAACACATACAGGGTGATTCGTGTAGAAAATATAACATCATTAAATTTGAACATTTATTTTAGTTGATTTTTTAAATAATCATTGGCATTAAATTTAGTATTTTGAAATCGCAAAATCGTTTTTCTCTTAAAAACATATCCAAGACGTCATACCTCCTACACGATTCATCCTGTGTATATTAATTATATCTTCAAAAACTAAACTAAATATACTAAACTACTAAAAATAAAATTTGATGGTTTCCACAGTTTTTCCTAAATGTTATTCCTTGAGTTTTTAATAAATTCATTCGTTACTTTTCGAAAGCACTGTATACGAAAAAGATTTACTTGATCCCATTCGGGATTTTTTCTTTTTGATGGATTTATGTAATAACCTACTACCAAGTGCACTGCACAAACAATTTTATAATATTCCTGTAATAGTACAAGATCCGGCAACTGATTTCTGCAGGTATCTGTTTTTTTAATCAAGCTAATTCAAATGAATGATTAATGACAATATACAGTGCTATTCAAAAGTCCCCTCCCCCCCTCTTATCTTTGGAACGATTATACATAAACTAGTGAAATTTGGTAACTGAATATTAAGGGTTGTAAACTTCCCTACTAGTGATGATAGATGACGTATGCGTCAAAGATGACGTGACAAGGTCATTATGACCAATAATTTTAAATGGAACCCTATGGCAAGCGACACCTCTTTTAAAAGGTATCGAAAAAACGTATTTAATGATACTAATATTGTGTCTGTTTACGGCAGTTTTGACAACTGGCTTTCAAAAACCACAAAGCTGTGATGAATTAAATCAGTTAATAATAAAATTACAACCCTTAATATTCAGTTACCAAATTTCACTAGTTTATGTATAATCGTTAAAAAGATAAGAGGGGGGAGGGGACTTTTGAATAGCACTGTATGTAATACACTGCTGCCGGGTTGCCTATCAAAAATTAGCCGCGATTGCCTTTAATTAAATATATGGTGGAATACATTTATTTTAATGAATTATAACTATGTTTTTACGTGAATTAAACGTTATTTGAAAGAAAATGATGTGAAGAATTTTTTAAAGAATGGTTGCCAGCTCTCAGTTAGCCGCAACCTCTAGATTGCCAGACATAAACAGGTGTATCATTGTTAATATATAAGCTCATCGTGTTTTCAATAATATATTATACTAAATTGAAGTTTAAGTTTTGCTGTACACGATAATATATGGTAGCCTTAAAAAAAAGGCCGCAAATAGTAGTTACCATGATTTGAATTAATTACTCTCGCTCTAGATGAGTGTGAGGAAACGAGTGTAAACAAGGGTACAATGGGGTGTAGTTAAAGTAATTTTTCTATATAAAATGTTATCGAAACTTTTCGTTTTGATAACATCTCAGCTGCAACGATTAAAAAAAAAGAATTTATAAATATTGGTCAATCAAGGCAATGAAATTACGATTTTAGTAATTTTTTTTTATTGAAAAATATAAATCATATTTTTTTACCAAATAATGAATTTACTTTAAAAAAATATATTTTTCCAACATGAATTTAATAAACCTAAATTATTTTTTATTCATGTTCTTCTTCTTCTTTTGAACTTCTATCAACTTCATCTGAATTATCAGAGCTTTCATCTATATCCAAAT
Source organism: Rosalia funebris (assembly GCA_037954035.1). Taxonomy (NCBI): domain Eukaryota; kingdom Metazoa; phylum Arthropoda; class Insecta; order Coleoptera; family Cerambycidae; genus Rosalia; species Rosalia funebris. The sequence continues at coordinate 16,175,602 of JAZFAV010000022.1, forward strand.
CTTCATATGTGCCTTCTTTGCCTTCAGAAATTACCTCTTTTGGGCACGGATAAAATGTTTTCGACTCTCATCGGCGTCGGGCTTTCTCACCAATGACCCGCGTTTGATTTTGAAGCACCATCAATTAATGACCAATCGCAATCTTCTGCTTTCAGTTTCACACAACATGGATCTGTTGCATTTTAATCAATTCGATGTAACTACATCGAATTGATTAAAGTAGTTCGCAACATTTTCTGCTTTAACGACATACAACAAGGTGGAATCAGTTTAGAGTCAAAACTAGTTATTTTTTTTTATTTTTCATTAGTTCTTGTTGCTGAATATTTGTTTTGAAATGTCTAATATCTGGCCTTATTACACTTGCACATTTATTGACGCCATACGTAAGAGCGGTAAATTCCTGGACAACATTAATTTTTTTGTCATTGAAAACGTCAATCACGTCAGACAATGACGCGAAAATTTTTTGATAAATCTTGTTCTTTGAACATATTTTGGATATATATTTTAGAAAAACATATTTTTTAAATCAAATTCATTATTTGGTAAAAAAAATATGATCTATATATGTTTATATCTGGCAACCTAGAGGTTGCGGCTAACTGAGAGCTGGCAACCATTTTTTTTTTATTTTCCACATAATTTTCTTTCAAATAACGTTCAATTCACTTAAAAAAATATAGTTGGAATTCATTAAAATCAATCAATTATCATATACTTAATTAAAGGTGATCGCGGCTAATTTTTGATAGGCAACCTGGCAGCAATATATTACATTTTCATTAATCATTCATTTGAATTAAGTTTCATTAAAAAAAAAACAGATATTTGCAGAAAACAGATACTGTCGGATCTTAGATTATAACCTAGGCGGAGAATACACATATTGAAAGTCACGAATATCAAGTAGCCAAAGGTTATGAATATTTTTATCGGCTGACCTAAATAAACGGCATAATCATGAGAACCCATTTACAGACGGACACTTCACGAACCACCCGATATATGTAATATCTTTAGTTTCACAGATTTTTTCTCCAATACTCCTCATTTGCATATGACGATATTTATGCCTATATAACTTAACGTTAACGGAACCATCAGCGATCGAAATTCCATCATTTATTTCCACGAACGCTCAGGAGAATAGCAAAACAAACCTCCGCGATGTGGGCGTCCGAGAAGAGCGAGGTACCATTATTTGCAAATATAATGTGCCACAGAAATATTCCACGCCTATTTCATATTACATAATTAAGTCAAGCAGAATCGAAAAATACACTTTCAAGGATAGCGTGTCAATGACATCCAGATGTTGCACTGTTTTTCTATGTGCCTAGAATGTTTGTTTGCACGTCTACAAAAACCACTGTACGTTGCCAAACTTCCGCGGTCATTATGTTTTTATAAACAGCGATAATGTTACTTTTTGTTGTATTTTGTATAACGGGGACGATGTCTTCGTATTGTACATGGTTGATGTTTCGATTTTGGATATCGGTTTTATAATAAGACTTGGAGATGTGTCCACATCGTGTGGAAAGTTTAAGGTTAAAGGTTATTATCTTAGTTAAGACATACATGAGACCTCTTCTTGAATGACTGTTTAAGATACTAACTATTTGTTGCAAAACAGGCTCGTACTTAGGCTTGGTTAAATCTGTATAAAAACAAGAAATTCCTAACTTCCTAAGGGGCACTATTTATATTTTGAGCCTTGGCAATACTAAGTGTTATCAGATGCCATCTGACGTTTCCAATGAAAAGTTTGACATTTTTTATCATAACTTCTTTAGAATATTTTATTATTTAAGCGTGATTTGTGTTGTTTACAGTGATTTGAAAATTGTATCTCAGCGAAAAAATGAAATTAACTCGTGAACATTTTCGTGCGACGATTTATTACGACTACCGACGTGGATTATCAAGACAAGAGTGCATCGATCAACTTACTTCCACTTTTGGCCATAAAGCCCCATCCTTCGCCACTGTGAAACGTTGGTATAACGAGTTTAATCGTAGCCGCCATTCGCTCACCGATGAAAGTCGTGAAGATCGTCGAAAATCAGTTGTTGTGCCAGAAAACATTGATGCTGTGCAAAAACTCATAATGCAAGATCGTCATGTGACATACTGTGAGATTGAGGCAACTTTAGGCATTAGTTCAGCTAGCATACATAGCATATGTTGCATGATCATTTAGCTGTAAAGAAGGTTTGTTCTCGTTGGATCCCACATAATTTGAAAGAAAAATCAAAAAGATGCTTGTGTCGATTGGTGCAAACAAATGTTCAAGAAATACAGTGGCGGTGCTTCAAGGGCCGTATGTAACATTGTAACAGGTGACGAATCATGGATCTATGCGTATGAGCCGAAGAGTAAGCAGCAATCGACTGTATGGGTGTTTGAAGATGAACCAAATCCAACAAAAGTTGTTTGGGTTCGAAACACTTCGAAACAAATGGTTGCCTGTTTTTTCGGAAAAACTGGTCATGTGGCAACAGTGCCTTTAGAGAAACGTAAAACGATTATTACAGAATTATTACATAATTCTGAATGGTACACAACCATTTGTTTACCGGAAGTCTTCAATGAAATAAGGAAAAGAAACGAGCGCCGTCGGATCATTCTTCATCATGACAATGCGAGCTCTCACACATCTCGTTTAACAACCGAATGTTTGAACACTCAAAAAATCGAATTAATGGGTCATCCGCCGTACAGTCCTGATTTAGCACCCAATAACTTCTCTTTTCCTGTTCCCAAAGGTTAAAAAAATTGCGTGGTCAATGATTTTCGTTGGCAGAAGAAGCCGTTGATGCCTTCAAAAACCATGTTTTGGAGATATCTCAAGCGGAATGGAAAAAATGCTTTGACAAATAATTCGAACGCATACAAAAGTAGTTCCTTAGTGGGACAGGGAAAGCGTTTAGCTCTTAGCGCAGAATCCATTCCAAAGGAAGGGATTCATCATTCATTCATGGAGATCATGAAGAAGAATATTTTGAAAAACGATAAAGTAATTTTCAACGACAAATGAATATTTTTTTTATTATTAGGCTCAATATATAAATAGAAAGATCCCTCGTAGAAAGATCTAAAGAACATACCCAAAGAAACTCAGAAATAGATCCACTGATTCCAAACTGGTACACCAAATAGGTGTTTTGAGAAGTTCGTTAATTACATTTGACAGATTATTTACTCACTATTTTAAGTTTTGATTTTAAAAGTAGAAACGTTGGAACCATGTTTTTCTTTGAACACTTTTAAAGCAACTAAATGTTTTGTCTCAGAAACATTTCTATAAAAAATAAGGGACCAGTTTTCTACGAACATCGAAACATTACACGCTCCTCGAGGCGGGTTTCGTTAACCAAGTTGACATAATCAGGAATTGTTCAAAACTGATCTTATTATGTCAAATAAAAACATGTAATGTTGGTATAGATATGTGAATGAGATAATAGATGATATAAAATTGTCATCTAAAAATAAAACATATTTTAGATATATATAGGGTGTCTCATTTGAAACTATAGAATGTGATTTGTGAATAAAACTAATAATATTTGATAAACTTAGTTTTTTATTCTTTAAAATAAAATGCAGACGCTATGGCTACAAATCTAAAAGAATACCATTGATATGGTTGGCTCGACTCATCTAGTATGAAGTCATTCGTTTAGCAAAATTGTCCATAATTGTACACGAGCACATAGAACTGGCTCTATTTCCTGCATAACACGTTGAATGTTTGCTTTAAAATCATTGATTGTTGCTGATTGGGCAGCATACACTTTTCCCTTGACATAACCCCAAAGAAAAAAGTCCAGTGGTGTTAAATCGCATGATCTTGCAGGCCAATTTATGTCAACATTCCGCGATACAACATGATCAGGAAATTTGGCATGCAACAGAGTTATGGTTGCACGTGATATATGACACGTTGCACCGTCTTGCTGAAACCATATATTGTTCAAATCCAAGTCATCAATTTGGTGGAAAAAGAAATTGTTTAAAATGCCACAATAGCGTTTCGTATTTACTGTGATAGCACTATCAGCTTCATTTTCAAAGAAGTATGGTCCAATTACTCACCAAACCGCACATCTCTACTTGATGATGATACATCCAGTTTTGTCACTATATCTCAAAAGAGATGCCTTAATAAAAAGAATTTAAAACAATAAAAACCGAACTTAATCTTAGACTAAGTTTTAAACCACAGTAAAAAATTGTCTTAATTAATGTATAATGCAAAAGGGAAAACAGTTAAATTCAAAAACATAGGTGTTTGTTTGTTACCATCTCCTGAATGTAATATAGCTCCTTCTATATAGGTCAGACTGGTTGTTCCTTCGAAATATGATACAAGGAACACTTTTGTTCACTGACATTCCACAAACTGTTTTAACATTTTCAATTAAAATTTTAGAATCAAGCCGCTCATTTATAGATCTGAATAGTGTTAATATATCATGAAATAAGCGTTTACAATCGACAGAAGTGTTCAAATTTAGCAATGTTTCCGGTAGTTACCTTCTTAATGACCAATTAAACTTATATAACTATTCCCAGTAAATAAATTTAGGTCTAGTTCTTTAATACCGTTACATGTAATATGTTTTTTTTTTAATGCGTTTTGTGTTTGTACAATTCTCCACACTATAATAATTAATTTAGGTAAATATTAATATGTTTTTATTCCGATTTAGATTGTTCTCGAAACTATCAAGACATGGCGCTTGGTACTTTCTACTGCGGTGGAATGTAGCAACGTCTACTAGATGTGAGCCTCACCTGTCGAAAGTATATTCGCTTACACTGCACTGACGAGACCCAAGATAAGGTCGAAACCGGTCTGCAGTTAACGATATCCTGAGAAAGGTGACATTTTGCATCTTCCTTATGGCTTTGGAACAATCTAAATCACTGTATTTTAGTGCTAACTCTGTTAGACAAAATACGGCAAATTTAGTCATATAATGCAGCGCTCGGCGATTAGTGTACAGCCAGGAGAATAGCTGTAAATAGGAGGAGACTTAATTTGTTTAGTCCTTATTATATAAGGCATTTGCATATGGGGTGGAGTATAATGATCTTTTTATTTCAGTAGTTTTATTTTTTTTTTATAAATAGTACAAGCCATCTTTTCGTGCGTTTATTCATTGAATCGCTTTGGTAATAAAAAAAATATTTTCTTGGAAACTAAATACAGGTATTAGTTACATAATAGGGCGTTTAATATGTTTAATATTAAGCGAGATCATTCTCTCTTAATCATCCGTATCAATATGAATAAAACTACACTAGTTTGTAAATCTGTTCAAAGGGCATCATATCATATTAGAATGGCGAATGAAATAACAGTGTTGTCCACCTTATTGCATTCAGTTTGACAGTGAAGAAATGTCTTAAGTACTTAAAATATTACGTTTTATATTTTTATTTAAAATAAAATATACCTGGCTTTTCTTAGTATCATAGTATTCAATACCTTGAATACTATGATAGTCAATATTAAGAATGAGAAAGAACGTTTAGTCACCGAGAACACGATATTTAGAAAAAAAATGACAAATAAAAAAATGGTGTTCTTCATAGTGTGACAACAGTTGTTTGGCATGCAGGACGTACTGCAATTATACCAGAAAAGTTGAAAGAAAGCTTCGGGAAGGCATTACCTGTCTCTCTTCAGCGCAACGTCGAACAGATTTCAATCATCAAGACAGTTCTTTTGCTTTATATAAAAGAAAATATGGTGAATCGATTAACGATATTAAAAAGATTACAGTTTTTTTTTATTTTCATGTGGTGACATGCTGAATATAGTAGTAAAAATTTGAGAAAACATCACCTGTCTCTCCTCAGCGCCTTGTCTCACAGATTACATTAATCGAGACAGTTATTTCGTGTTATATGAAAGGAAACATGACAAATTCACCAGTGATATTGAAAAGAGTATAGCTTTTTTAATTTTCATGTGGCGATATACTGAATGTATTAGTAAATTTTTGAGAAAACATCACCTCTCTCTCTCCTTAGTGCCATGTCTCACAGATTGTATTTATTAAGACGGTTATTTCGTGTTATACAAAAGAAAACATAACAAATTCACCAGTGATATTGAAAATATTATAGCTTTTTTAATTTTCATATGGTGATATGCTGAATATAGTAATAAAAATTTGAGAAAACATCACCTGTCTCTCCTCAGCGCAATGTCTCACAGATTGCATTTATCAATCAGTGCAGACAGTTATTTATACAAACAATTATGTTTTAGTTATATATACGTGTTATACAAAATAAAACATGACAAATTCACCAGTGATATTGAAAAGAGTATAGCTTTTATAATTTTCATGTGGCGATATACTGAATGTATTAATAGATTTTTGAGAAAACATCACCTCTCTCTCCTTAGTGCCATGTTCCACGGATTGTATTTATTAAGACGGTTATTTCGTATTATACAAAAGAAAACATCACAAATTCACCAGTGATATTGAAAATATTATAGCTTTTTTAATTTTCATATGGTGATATGCTGAATATAGTAGTAAAAATTTGAGAAAACATCACCTCTCCTCAGCGCCATGTCTCACAGATTGCATTTATCAAGAGAGTTGTCTCGTGTTATATAAAATAAAATATGATAAATTCACCAGTGGTATTGAGAAGATTATAGCTTTTTTAATTTTCATGTGGCGATATACTGAATCTAGTAGTAAAAATTTGAGAAAACATTACCTGCCTCTCCTCAACGCCATGTCTCACAGATTCTATTTATCAAGACAGTTATCTCGTATTACAGAAAAGAAAACATGACAAATTCACCAGTTACATTGAAAAGATTATAGCTTTTTTAACTTTCATCTGGCGATATACTGAATCTAGTAGTAAAAATTTGAGAATACATCACCTGCCTCTCCTCAGCGCCATGTCTCACAGATTCCATTTATCAAGACAGTTATCTCGTATTATATAAAAGAAAACATGACAAATTCACCAGTGATATTGAAAAGATTATAGCTTTTTTAATTTTTATCTGGCGATATACTGAATCTAGTAGTAAAAATTTGAGAATACATCACCTGTCTCTCCTCAGCGCCATGTCTCACAGATTCCATTTATCAAGACAGTTATCTCGTATTACATAAAAGAAAACATGACAAATTCACCAGTTACATTGAAAAGATTATAGCTTTTTTAACTTTCATCTGGCAATATACTGAATCTAGTAGTAAAAATTTGAGAATACATCACCTGCCTCTCCTCAGCGCCATGTCTCACAGATTCCATTTATCAAGACAGTTATCTCGTATTATATAAAAGAAAACATGACAAATTCACCAGTGATATTGAAAAGATTATAGCTTTTTTAATTTTTATGTGGCGATATACTGAATGTAGTAGTAGTAAATTTTTGAGAAAACATCAGCTGCCTCTCATCCAATTATCAAGATAATTCTAATAGTTTTTCTTTAAGAGAAAGATGTAAGATTATATCAACCGAAGCTTTTTATGTTAACAGCATTTTAAAAAAATTTCCTGAAGTTAGTTGCTTAAGAAATCATTTTCTTCTTTTCATGTATTTTTTTTATCAAGATATTGAGCCTAAACAAATGTATGTCCTGAAATGTCCATTCTGTAGCTCTCTTATCAACGATCGTGTGAGCTAATGGTATGAAGAAATTAAGGTGTTACTTTAATAAATATATATTTAATTACGTTATCATCCGAACGTATGGTACGCGGGAATTAAAAGTGACGTTAAATTATGTAGCTTCATCCATCAAACATGTACTGGTCTCAGGATTAAAAAAAGACAACCAAATTTACCATTTTTTTACCATTATTAATTGAATGTCTTGCAATACTTTCACCGCTCACTGTATAAGTCATTCATTAGACAATCTATTCGAAACTAAATAATTATATGCGTGGTAAGATATGGCGTATTTAGTAGACAAACTAACTTGATTCCACCTTGTTGACTACCTTGAAACGTTAGTGGCAGGAACAAAAAAAACGAGATGGTTCTATTTACCGACGGAATATATAAAAGTAGGCATCCGCTCCTGCCGAATCAAAAAAAAAAACTGAAAAATAAAAACAAAAACTAAGGGAACTAACGATGGAGTTATGTAAGCAGCCGAGAACTGGTTTGAAGGCCAAACGGTGCATTTCTGTCTCAGAGATTTTTAAAGACGTTAGATCTCATGCGTTATATCATGAGATACAGTAGAGTGCATGAAATATGAATGATTTACATTGATTTTATTTTTATTTCACTTGTTTTCCGTGATAATCGTTATATTGGTACGTTTGAGTTTGTTAAACCATAGTCAGAAGTGGTGATATTTAATTTTGATGACATTCAAATTCTTTGAAAAGAAAACTATTTAAAAGTGCAACTAAACTATTTAAATTTATAAATAAACATTTATTTAAACTATTTAAGACATAAGATATATAGAAGAATATATAGAAGAATATAATAAATGGGGCCTAGAGGTAAATACAGAGAAAACACAGTATATGGTTATAGGAGGTAAAGGAGAAGACATAGAACTGGACAGCGGGATGATAAAAAATGTGACCGAATATAAATACCTTGGGGTTACAATTTGTGAAAATGGGAGAGACGAGAAGGACATCAGGGAGAAGATGGCTAAAGGAAGGAACTTGATAAAAACACTACATCCCATCCTGTGGAAAAGTAATATTACAATTAAAACAAAAAAGAATATTTTTAAATCAATAATAGAACCAGTCATGACGTACGGATCAGAGGTGTGAGTTACAGGCAAAAATATGAACCAGAACATACTTGCAACTGAGATGTCGTATTGGAGAAGATGTTGCAGGTTAACTTCATTAGATCATATCAGAAACGAAGATATAAGAGAAAGAATGACAGCTACAGACACTATTACAGATACAATAAACGAAAAACAACTAAAATGGTACGGACATCTAAGACGCATGAACGCAGAAAGAATACAACAGAAAATCTGGAATTGGACCCCATACAAACGAAATAAAAGAGGAAGACCACGCAAGAAGTGGATAATGAATATTCACAAAGGAATGGAAGAATGACGACTACAGGAAGGAGACTGGAATGATAAAGAGAGATGGCGCTTGGGATGCGAGGAGCGGCGATGATGCTGCAAAACCTCGCTATATATATATATATATATATATATATATATATATATATATATATATATATATATATATATATATATATATATATATATGACATAAGAAGATACGAAAATGATACGAAGAGACTAAAATAATGTTAGGGTGTAAGTTATACAGGGTATCAAAGCAAATATTACAATATTACTCAATATACATATCAGTAACATTTAAGTCGGGAATCGAAAAAGGAGCTATTAAACCGCCAAGCGGTTATCAAGTAGTTCCCGAATAGCAAGGCTATTACATAATCGCTATAGGAAACAACTACTCCTCGGGGTAAAGCCCCGCCAGGCATTGAATTATATCTAAAAGAGATCCTCGACCCCTTTCTCGTGTTTCTGCACGATCAGACAGGGTTTTTTTGAAACTAATATACATAGTTATTTCGGCTATATTTGAAGAGTAAAGGTGGAAAGCGAAGGGTGGAAGACGAAAGAGGGAAGAGAAAGGAGAGAAGGAAAAGGGAAGAGGCGAAGAGGGAGAGGGAAGAGGTAAAGGGGAAAAGAACTGGGAATGAGGAAAGATGGAATGTGAACAAACTGAGTACTATTTTCTTAAATGAAAGTTACATATTCAGGTTATTGAAGTGTACCCTAGAAAACATGGATTTTATCCGATTTGACAAAAGTAATTATTTAAGTAAGTTTATTAAAAAACAGAAGGTCAATTTTCTACGAACACCAAAAGATTACACGTTCTTCGATGCGCGTTTCGCCAACCAAGATTAAATTTTAATCGGGTCCCGATGATACCAACTTGGCTAGAGAAATGCGCATCGAGAAACGTGTAACCTTCGTGGTGTTCGTCTGACTGTATTTAACTGATCTCCTATGTATTTATATTTACAGTAAACCAACATGGATGATGCCAACAAAGTTGGTATCATCAGAAGATGGTTAAAACTGTTAATCATCTCCAGATGAAAATCTTTGAATTATCTCCAGAGAAAAGAGCGAGTTTGAAATTCAATTTTGTCAATTTTGTTGGTGAAACACGTGTCGCATGTAGTGTATAGTGTTTTGGTGTTTTGTGGAAAATTAAGTTAGTTTTATCTTCACCGCAAAGGTTCGCACCTACTCCAGTATGCCCATCAATTCTCGTGATAGAATACTTTTTTTTTTAAATGCATGGGCCACTAGCCACTAGAAATAGCCCCGCTAGTCCTGGACATGTCAACTTTTCAAAATAAACGGAATTTTTATTTTCTACTCCCTTCTGTATTTAAGATATAGCCACCATATTTTACATATTGATTTAAGAAGGACCAATTTACATCCCGCTAAAATACGAATTTAAAAAAAGTTGGACATGTCACCTTTTGAAAGTAAACGATTCAATTATTAATTAATACATCTCTATTTCTTTATTTTGGTTTTGTCTTAACATAACTTAATTAACTGTTATGGCGGTCTTCGGCGTGTTACGTGTAGCGAAATAATACTAGTGGTATATTTATGCCCTAAACAATGTTTGAGCGCGAGATGCTGGAATAGACTGATTTAAAAACTTATCTCAAATGACGACGCCACGCTTGCCATAAACCATTGACCTACTCTGCAAGGGTCTTAACAAGTGGCTGTAGTCACGTAACTTATTGCCTATGATAATTGCGTGTTTACCCATAAGAAACACATGTGCTCTGGTTCCGAGTACTAGCTAAACAAGGGTTTCTGCTTTCTAATATTTACAATACTTAAAACTAATATATACAAAAAATACAATGAGGGCTGCCAATAGGCGTACGTGGAGCCACGTGTAAATATACACATTGTAAACTGTAGAACCGTCCAAATTTGGAAAATTTATGCTTGTCATTTTTAACCTGTCGAAACAATTTCCCCAATCCCTTCTCTAAATTATCGGTATGTTTAGTTTTCCAAATTAAACCATACAATGTGAATTAAACACACAAATGTGAATAAAACCGTACTTTCTGGACGAACTGTACGTCACTTAAACGCGAATTTATTTTTATTTCGAGGTGAATTTAATTGCCACGAAAAAAACCTCGCCCGTATTTACAAACGAATTAGCGTCCAAATTGATGTCGCGACCCGGCGCGTTGTTGGGTCGTGATTGATAAGAGAACTTTTTTCGTGCCACACTTTCTGTTTCAAGTTCAGGCGACGAAAACCTCGCGGTGAAAGTGCCGGTACTCGACGACCGCCGGCGCAAAGGTCAAGTTCAGGAGCGATTTTAATTTGCGATTATGTAATTGCGGTACGTGTCCCTGTTTCTGTCCGCAGAGGCGGCGCATGGAAACCGAAATTGTATCTATCTTTTGTGTCGTATTGCATTTTTAATTATGACCGTGGATACATCTACGAAAGCTTTCATGTTGGCCACTGCCGGGCATTTAGTGTTTACGTTTAAATCAGCTCCCTGGCACTGCGGTAGTTCGCGTGTAAATTACTGTAGGTACAAGGGGCGCTAGTTGTCTTGCAGTGCGAAATTGCCGGTAAATTTGAACATAAATGTTTTTAAATTTTAATATATACGTAACGGATGATATAAAATTAATAACAAAATGAATTTATAGGAAAATTATTGTTTATCGTATAGGTGAAATTGAATTAGGTTCATTTGCAATTATAAAAAATATGTTTTCGTGTGCTCCTGTAATAATTTTATTTACACGTAATATGTACACATACGTATATAATCTGTCTGAAAAGTGCAGAAACTTATTCTATGAATATTTCTGTTACAAATAAGAGAAATCATTTCAAAATATTAATTCACGGAGGCAAATAATATAAGTTTGTACTATAAACTACAAATTATAATATTGTAAATTGGGAGTAATCAAAGCATCGTTGAAGGGAGACTAAAGATATCTATTTCACTGCACTTTACCGAAAACAGAACACGCCACAATATCGCAAATTTTGAACAAACTTGTGTACAACTGTGGATAACAATTTAACATGGTAGGTATTTTTAGTGCAAATTATGTGTCCCAGTGTATTGTGAAGTGATTATAGACAGAAAGCTTCATTGTATCTTTAAGTGAAGTTAAAATTAAGATTTTCACAATCGAGCAAGTTTGTTCTTTTCGTAATTGCATGCGGGCATTATACAACGTCGTATTACACGACGCCCTTTTCTTTTTTACATTCGGCGGATCCTCCATTTTACACTATTATATTCATATATTGCAGATTCATAACAAGTCGTGATTACGCGTTTATTTACATGTACGCGAGGTTATGTTTACTGTTACTGTTGGTGAGGGACGTAAGAGAAAGGGGGAAACGACACTGCAAGAGCACTAGCACCCCTGGCGGCCGTTGTACAGGTAATTGCAAGCTTGCACTACGTAACATACAGGCAGTGCTAGCCCCTGGTTTAAATCTACGAAAGTTAGGTTAGGTTGCTAGAAATACTAGGTACTTCATCATAAGTCTGTAATTAAGTTTAAAGTTAGTGCAATAGCAGAAATGCCCATTTTTGAAAAAGGCAGGACATTTAAATCATTACAAGAACTTATAGAGGTCATAAGGGACTTGAAAACTAACAGTTTATACAATTATTTTAACTTTAACTGTTTTAGATTTAACACTTAATTTTTTGTATACATGGTGAGCCACGTTGGATGGAGTATTAAAAGTATATGGAGAACGGATCTACCGATAGCTTTGAAATTTTGGTTACCAAAATAGTCGAGTATGATCTATGCAACTAAAATTTTCGAAAGTGCGGTGTTGCCACTTATACGTAAAACCGGCAACATCTTCGTTATTTTAAATAGAATACTCTATATATTTTTGCATTTTTTGGATTCTCATCTCTCTCTGAGTAACTTTTGTTAATATTTCCCTATATATATATATATATATATATATATATATATATATATATATATATATATATATATATATATATATATATATATATATATATATCTATCTCAAGCCGTTATCGAGATAATAATTATTTTCTAAATTTATTGCCAAAAATTTTACTTTCAGTAAATCGTGTTTTCTGCTACTTACGCAGCGATTAAAAGATAATTTTTCAGTTGTGGCTAGGCAAGGCCTGGGGGCATCTTCGTCGTTAATCAAATGTTTCCAATATCATGCAGGGTGAGTTAGAGAATGCTTTCTATAAGTGACTTAGAGAAATGCACGAAAGTCAATTTTTTTAAATGGAATGCCTAGTATATTATTACTAATTAGGAAAGGTGATACATTTACCTATTTAAAAATGTTAATGTCCCCTATACCTAATGCGCATTGTTTTCGATTTACAGGCACTTTTCTGTAACCCTTCCAAGAATATTATATCTTTTGGTATGTTGTCATAACGGGTGGGCCATGAAATTTTTATTTTATCATTTTGTAATGACAACAGACATGCTATTTTTCTAAATAAATTTGACATTAGTAATATTTGCACTTAATTTGAATAGATGTAGCACAAATATGGCAGAAAATAATTATACAAACACAGTTTTAATGGATTTGTTTATTATTCATGGACAGTGCAATAAGATTATCAACAGAACTTGTAGAATATTTAATGAGAAATATCCGAATTTGCTGCAGATGAACAACAGAAAGTTTCTACGAATTCAGAGGAATTTTATAAATTTTGGTTCGTCATTAAGAGAACAATAACAACAGTGTCAGTATTAAGAAAAAATAATACCTAAGCAGCAATAACAGTAATAAAGGCTATAAGTAGCAATAACAAATAATACCAATAACTAATAAAATGTAAAAATCTTAAAACTATTGTAATAATTGTTCTAAATGTTGACCGTTAACTTCCAGACACTTTTGTATACGACGATGGACAGCGCTTGTTGTGGCAGCTCTTATATCAGCGGGGTCCAAGTTTTCAATCTCTTGAATCACTCGACGTTCTAATTCTTCCCTGTTGTGGACTAAAGTTTTATAAACTCTATCCCAAATACCCCAATTTAAGAATACCCCAAAGATAAAAATCTAACGGGGTAAGGTCAGGGGACCTCGGAGGTCAATTCTGCGGTCCAAAACGTCTAATCCAACGGTCATCGAAAATGCGGCCCAACTCCATACTAATTTCGTATGTACAATGTGGAGGAGCTCCGTCGAGTTGATACCAACAAGTTCTATATTTTTCAAGTGACAGATTATCAACGAAGTCTTCCACAATTATTCTAATTACATTTAAATATTTTCTGGAATTCAATTTTTCGTCGTATATGTAATATTTTATTTTATCATCCATTAACATACAAAAAACATTGAAACTAAATTTAACTTGAAAACCAGCCTCTCTAGTAATATGGGGGTTGTCTGTGGTCCAATGGCGACGATTTCGTGTGTTACAAATTCTTTCCATAGAAAATTTGGATTCATCAGTACATATAATTTTCTTTAAAAAATTGGGGTCCTCTTGCATACGTACTAGCAACATTTCACAAAATTCTATTCTCCGTAGATAATCCTGAGGCATGAGAAATTGGACTCTTGTAAATTTATAATTATGCATTTTATGGTTTGCTAGTATTCTTAGAATGGATGAATATGGCAATCCTAAATCCTGTTCAGCACAACGTATGGAATACTGGGGATTTACATGAAAATATACTAGCACATTGATTTCATTTACCTCGTCAGATGTCACAAGTTTCGGTAAATTTCCTGGTTCTCTTAATGACGAACCAAAAGTTATAAAATTTCTCTGAATTCGTAGAAACTTTCTGTTGTTCATCTGCGGCAAATTCGTATACTTCTCATTAAATATTGATAATCTTATTGCACTGTCCATGAATAATAAACAAATCCATTAAAAATGCGTTTGTATAATTATTTTCTGCCATATTTGTGCTACAGCTATTCAAATTAAGTGCAAATATTACTAATGTCAAATTTATTTAGAAAAATAGCATATCTGTTGTCATTATAAAATGATAAAATAAAAATTTCATGGCCCACCCGTTATGACAACATACCAAAAGATATAATATTCTTGGAAGGGTTACAGAAAAGTGCCTATAAATCGAAAACGGTGCGCATTAGGTATAGGGGACTTAACATTTTTAAATAGGTAAATGTATCACCTTTCCGAATTAGTAATAATATACTGGGAATTCCATTTAAAAAAATTGACTTTCGTGCATTTCTCTAAGTCACTTATAGAAAGCATTTTCTAACTCACCCTGTATGAAATTGGAAACATTTGATGAATGAAGAAGATTCCCCCAGGCCTTGCCTAGCCACAACTGAAAAATTATCTTTTAATTGCTGCGTAGGTAGGAGAAAACACGATTAACTGAAAGTAAAATTTTTTTTGGCAATAAATTCAGAAAATAATTATTATCTCGATAACAGCTTGAGATAGATATAGGGAAATATTAACAAAAGTTACTCAGAGAGAGATGACAATCCAAAAAATGCAAAAATATATAGGGTATTCTATTTAAAATAACGAAGATGTTGCCGGTTTTACGTATAAGTGGCAATACCGCACTTTCGAAAATATTTTAGTTGAATAGATCATACTCGACTAGTTTGATAATCAAAATTTCAAAGCAGTCGGTAGATCCGTTCTCCATATACTTCTAATACTCCATCCACCGTGGCTCACCCTGTATATATGGCTTATAGATGACAGTCATTAAATACTGACGCCCTATCTTTAACAGAACACAAATGAGACAAAATTCAGATCCTATAGTTTCAATTGAGACACCCTACAGAAACCGATTATTTCTCCATCGATGTAGACTTGTCCTGCATACTACTCTCGCCTAACTGTTTAGGCCTTAGTCTATTAAACGACTAATTAAATTATAAATTGTATAATAAGACATTCAAAGATTAACTTAAATTAAGAGACTAACGACAGCTATCATTCTTCGCGCATTTTTTAATTAAGTCAGACATTAATTAACGAAAGTTACATAATTCAAACAATTATATTAATCTCTGCCATCCATATCATTTAATCACTTGCAGTTAAAATATACGTGGAGTATGGTAAGCAATGGGTCGCAGCTATTATACAGTATTTTGGGGTGGTGGAGTAACTGAACCATAATTCTTTGAAACTAAAGCTAGTAATGCTGTCATGGTAAATGGGGAACGAGAATATAAGCTACAACAGTTCACGACCAAAATCCCATGTATTTTCTTACGAAGATTCATCGTGGTATCTTCAAGGCCATTCCTCACTTGCAGCTAACTTCGCGCCACTTAGTGATCGAGATCAATAGCGGCCTCCGCAGCTAACTAACTTCGCCCGCTGATCCGATCGCGCGAATCCGACTTAGTGTGCGAATCGGATCGGATCAGCGGGCGAAGTTAGCTGCATAGGCAGCTGATGACCTCGATTACTAGGTGGAGCGAAGTTAGCTACAAGTGAAAGATGGCCTTGAAAACACCACGATGAACCTTTATGAGAAATTGCATGGGATTTTGGTCGTGAACTCTTATAGCTTATCTACTGCGTGACATGTTAAACAATTTCTTTTTCGCCAAATTGATGATTTGGATTTGAACAATATGTGGTTTCTGCAAGACATGCGGTATCCATAACACGGGAAAATGCACTTCGTGGTCACCATCAATCATTTCCAATAATTCTTCAACAATTTTCTAGACAACTGCTTATGAGGAACCACTTCGTATCACCTCCATTGATGATCCTAATTTCAGTTCGACGCAAGCTTCTTCCAACAACGAAGAATCTATCGAATCAACCCCTGGGAAATTCAAGCCTATAATATACAGAAACTTATTCATCCCAAGGTTTTTATGCCTGCTATAATATTGATGCTGTTTGTACGAATAATGGAGAAACGCGAACTGTCTTCGTACCAGGAGGACCTTCCACGTTAGAGAACCACGTGCGAGTCGCGTTAATAAATGCCAGTCACCGCTGCACCTAGGGGGAAATTCCGCGAAGACTCCAGCGCACTTCTCCGGTGTCCCCAAATGCGTGTCACGTCGTAATAGTTCTGAATGTTTAAACTGACTGTCGACCGTAGCGCATTATTAATGCGATAATACTCGTTTGTTTACCTCTCCTAAGTGCACAAGCAGAATACCTCGTTAATCTATCATGAACTCAGCAAACTGTTCCTTGCGAGGACACGGTAGGACACGTGAATGTACTGTTTTGCCGCAACGCAAGGAGCTACCATTCAAGAAAATCTATAATTAGATGACACATAGTCGCTCGTCGCGGCTTTGTCTTATTCTTTAATTACATAACTTTACGCTTGTTTGCCTGTTAGGGCGCTGGCGTTCCGGTGAAGATTGAGCTCCTTCATCGAACATAATCAGCTGAACGACAACCTATAATACTGTACCACTTTAACTGGCAGTGATTCATACATAATATCAAAACACTATCACTACGAAGTGTACATACAAATTCTATGCAGTTATTAAGCTTTTAACATCCGCAAGCAATCTTCCGCTTCAAGAAATGGAGCACCGATCGACGTGTCATCTGAATTGAAAGAGCGAACCACACTGAACGCCCGAAAACAGTGCGGAAGGAGCCGAAAGCTACTTACGCTTTCTCCGAGTAGCTTCGATGTTTGCAAATATTTCGAGATTATTTCTCACTGGTTGTCACGTGCTCAAGCATTACCGTAGCATTCGGTATTCTCCCCGGTATTCGGCGTTTAAAATGGAGCTCTCAGCCAGCTGTAATAAAGAAAATGTACTTTCAACACCGAAACTCAAATGTATGCATTTAACGTCCCAGGAACGTAAAATGATTTGCCGTGTGTACGAGGGAATTATGGCACGTAACCTTTTTTTTTTTTTTCGAGGGGAAAATCTTCAAAAGACACCTGGTCTCTGGTGTTCTGTTATTGTTTGTCCAAGTAGTGTCGGATTCGTATACGTCTACCGACTAAAAACCCCCGCTATCCTATCAGTATAATGCCGTAGAGGAACCGCTATCGCTTTACTTCTCTTTGGCAAATCAATCAGGATACTTATTCATTCCCCACTTCCCTTTCCTCCTTCTCTTTTTCTTTCATGATGGCCGTTACCATCTGCTGTTGTCCATCTTTCCCTGTTATCGAGCATGATTGGGACCATGTTATCCACAGTGATAGATAGCATGTCCTATCTTTTGCTCCGCAGCTCTCCTTTCTCCTATCCACCTTTTGCAGTTGAACACTGTGTGGCCCGCATCGTCGACCTCTCCACAGGACCAGAACTCTCTGCTCTCGCGTTTGCCTATGTCCAATAGGTAATGCGTGACACAGCCGTGCCCAGTAAGGACCTGGGTTAAATAATACTCGATATCGCCATTTGCCCTTTCGCACCATGGCCTTATGTTCGGGATTAGCACCCTCGTCCATCTCTCCTGCCAGTGTTCCCATAGGTTCTCCCTTGCTGCACCTCTGTCAGCTCCTCCGTATACCTCCCGTCTCTCCCTTGCTAGAAGGTAAATGGGTGGTATACAGGCTATCACTTGCGTTGCCGCTGCCGATAC
Organism: Rosalia funebris; assembly: GCA_037954035.1. NCBI lineage: Eukaryota > Metazoa > Arthropoda > Insecta > Coleoptera > Cerambycidae > Rosalia > Rosalia funebris. Next base: position 16,194,271 of record JAZFAV010000022.1, read on the forward strand.
GGTCCTGTATGCACTACAGACCCTTAGCGCTGCTCTTCTCTGGACTTTGGTGGGCTCTCTCCTACACTTGTCCCTTCTCAATATATCCACCCATATTATGGCACGTGACCTGAGATAATCGATATCTGATTCGATCGATATCGAATCGATAGTTGATGGAGTGAAACTGTGTAGTGGGTTAACTTAAGTGTCAGTTAGGACTGCATATCGGTGTTTAAAGGAGCAAAAGGGGAAGAGTCAGCGCCTCTTGCAGCGGCGACTAACAATAAGGAAGCGAGGGGCAGAAAGAAGATAGTTTTGGATGAAGACAGAAAATACGCCATTCGTCGATTAATCCATAGTCTTTTTTATCGAAATGATCTGCCAACCTTTAAGAAAACTCAAGTCGTAGTCGCCAATGATGAGAGGCTTCCCCATATTTCAAGTATATTTCAAGAGTACTGAGGCGTACCATTTGTGACTTAAATTTTCGGTTTTTACGGCGTAGTCGCAAAAGTGCACTTATAAACGAATGAAATTGTTATGTGGCGAAGAAAATATTTATAGAAGATTCGGCAACTTCGAAGTGAAGGAACACAAATTTATTATATGGATGAAACGTTGGTGAACCAGGAACATACAGTTTTTAAAGTGTTGCAAAACTTGAACATTATCAATCGACGAGAATCATTTTTGGAAGGGTTCTCGACGGAATTAAAGGCTCCTGCTGGGAAGGGGCGCCGATTGATAATTACCATATCGGGAGTGAAACCGGTTTCGTAGAAGAGAGGCTGTTAACATTTGAGTCCAAGAGGACGGGCGATTACCACGAGGACATGAATAGTGAACATTTTAGCGAAAGTAGAACCTGGCTGTGTTATAGCCGACGGTTAGAAAGCCTACCCACTTCAGCGTAGCACATAGGTCAACTTATGGATTGGTTAACATAAAAAAACATTCCACAAAGTGTAGCCTTTAGAAATTGCGAGCTCGCACAAAAAGCAGTATGTGAAGCATGTAGTGGATGAAATGGCTTGCGCGCATGGGGTTACAGTATTGTGCTTACCGACATACCATTGTGAATTGAATCCTATTGAATTGGCACTCTATATCTCTAATGCAAATATATTTTTATTCACATTTTAAAAATTGTTCCCCTTTTCCATTATCCGCCTATGGTTTTTCGTCCCCTTCCCTCATGTCCCGCCGCAACGCTCCAAATGCTTGAGCATGAGTTACTGCCAGTTAAAGTGGCATCGTATTATAGAATGCTCTCAGTGGCTATTAAGGCCTGGTTACACAGTGTGTGCTAACATACGAGCTGGCCTAGTCAGTTCCTGCACCGTGTGACCGCATCATACGAGTCACTGTCATGTGCGAGTCGGTCAGTAGCTCACATCCGAGTTACGTCAACATTTTATATTTTTACTCGCCAGTCGCCTTCCCCCACCACGCCACAAGTCAGCAGCTCGTATGTGACTCGGACGTCAACTCGCACGATTTTGCGAAACGTCAGTAGCTGGTATGCTCGGACCCTCGTCGGGTGTGTGCGCGTGTTTTCTTTTTGTTTCGACAGTAAAAATATCGACAATAATCCATACGATATCCCAGAAGAAAGGTATGCCAGGGTTATTTCCAACTTCACTTTTGCAGGCATAGCATCCCTCATATGTGTATCAACGCGTTGTATTTTTGGAGCAATTAAATTAAAGAGTATTTCCACTTGTGTAGGTGTCACTTTTATAACTGCTTTATATTCTCGGGGATCTTATATTATATAGCCCTTTAAATATTGTATGCGTTGCCCTTAAATATTTCCTTTGCAACCAATCCCTAACCCAAGTACTTGTACTTTTCCTCTTTTTTGTACAGTGCTTTTAGCGCGAAGTATTTCAGGCGCAAATTATTTTGGTAACCGCTGTTATTGTGGTATGCACTATCATTTGTTGTAGATTTCGCGACATCATTGTACGATACACTTGAAGTCCGACGTAGATATTTGCATACAACGAAATGCACACATGCCTGCAGTATCTTGGGTATACATCTACTTACCTGTGTCATCGCAGCTACTCTCATCGTGTGACCAGTTGAGGTGAGTCGAGCTACGTTCATGCGAGTATACAGTGGCAGTAGCTGTCTACTGCCACGTCAGCAGCTCGTACTGTGTAGTGAAGCCTTTACTCCATCCTTCGGAGTAATTATTTGCTCCGAGGCAGTTTTAAAGCGTGGAAGCAACCGTCCTCTAATAATTGGAAAATGAGGTGATTGGATGCAAGTGAAAGCGTTGTTCTAAAGTAATCCCTCGATGCAATATGACCTTTGTGGTGCCTATAATTGACACGGGGAAGGAATACGTTGGTGATGTTCCCTGTGTGTAAAGCTACGCCAAATTGCTCTAAAAATAACGTCAGCCATAGAACTGTTTTAAAGTGTCGCCATAAATAAAGATTTCGTCTCTATAATGACATTTGCCCAGAATCTACAGAAGACGATGTAGAGTGTACCTGTAAATTTATGCGAATAAATAATGAATAAGGTGGACACAAATGAGATGGCTCCTGAGTCCATTCTTTGAGGATGGATTTTGATATAGGCAGATCAATATCCTCACTGGGTAGAAGAAGGTATTGGGCGGATATGTTCAGAGGAAGCATCATCAATTGACCCATTCTTTCATGGAGAAAAATGATTGGGAAATTTACATAAAAAGTGGTGGCCAATATTACCCTGGAAAATAAATAGTTTTAAAACCTTTTCCGCACGTAGAACAACTCCATCTCCAAATTTAGTCGCCGAAAAAAAAAACCAACACATAAATGCAGAATATGTGTTTTATGCGATAGTTTTACTTTTTTCAATTTGTCTCAAATAGTCCACCATCGCGCTTTCTCATAACCCATGGACAGAGTGGGGTGTGTCTTATTCAAGCTCAAAATCAATAGATGTCGCCTAGATGTCTACGTTCGTAATCAGAATTAGTTGAAACCCGATCGATCCGACACGATTTAATTGAGTGATCGTGCTAATAAAAAAAAATCTGAAATAGTCTACCATTGTGCTTTCTCATGACCCATGAACGTGGTAGAGTGTGCCCTATCCACGTCAAAATCAATAGGTGTCGTTTGGGAGACATCCCCGATCAGAATCAGTCAAAACCCGATCGATCCGTGTTAACAAGATTTTTAAATACACATAGCAACATTTTTTAAAATCCATTTTTTTTTTTGTTTTTAGGCCGAAAAACGAAAAATAAACCCAAACATTTTTTTTACAATTTATCTTTACACAATTACATTACTTTTCCGGAGTACAGAAAAGTGAAAAATGTTTAACAATTACTATTCCATGTGAACTCGAAAATGTTTGACAAACCTCGATTAGTTTCTGACACGATGTCGATTCTGTTTAGTCCAACAGAAATACAAGTTTCTCTTCATTGTAATTTTTCCATAATAAATTCAGGTTCATTCGTCCATGTAACGTTTGACAGAAGATTGGATCCTTTGATTCCTTGTAACATAACCTCATAAGAATATCTTAACAGAATAACCTCTATGATTTTTATTGACATGTATGTATAGTCTTAGATATCACGCCCAGAAGAGGAGGAGGAACTCCGTCCTGTTGGAATGATGTACAGAGATATCTGTAGGATTTAGGTTGGAAAACAAGACTTGAACAAAGTCGAACTGCAAATGAATATGAAAAATCAAATCGCGTTGAAATGCCATTTCAACATTCAATCTAACAATGCGTGTTAATTTTGGGACATACTGTATATTCGCTACGACACTTTGATTACCATTCTGCACATATATTTTAGCTGAGAGTGACTAAATAATATGATGGCAGAGATTAATATAATTGTTTGAATTATGTACATAACTTTCTTTAATTAATGTCTGGCTTAATTAAAAAAATGCTCGAAGAATGATAGCCGTCGTTAGTCTCTTAATTTAAGTTCTCTTTGAAGGTCTTATTATACAATTTATAATTTAATTAGTCTATATACTAAGGCTTAGACAGTTACGTGAGAGTAGTATGCAGGACAAGTCTACATCGATGGAGAAATAATCGGTTTCTACAGTGTGTCTCAGTTGAAACTATATGATTTGAATTGCGCGACATTTGTGTTCTGTCAAAGATAGGGCGTCAATATTTAACGGCTGTTTACAAACCATACAACGGCAACGCCCATTTTGAACTATAGGATGTGATTACCAGTTCCGTTTTCAAAGAAGTATGGTCCAATAGGCCTCTTCATGGTCGTCATGCGCATGCTCCGCCGCCATGTTTTTTCCGCGAAATGTGAAAGTTTCGATCACTTTTGGTGAAAATGGCTGTGCCGGTAGATTTTTTTCGCATAAATCTTGAAGAAAGTGTAATAGATGGTGCCAAATTAGTGCAAAAAGTTGTGGAGCAACACACTTGTGCTCAATTACGACGTTGGCTCAAGTGTCATGGTCGGAAAGTCGGTGGAAGCAAAAATGAACTTGTTGCAAGTTAGGAACCATCTGTCATCTTTCAAGCACATGCTTTGCTTGTTATGACGTATAAATTAGGTTTTTAAACATTGAAATGTTAAATAATAATAATCCTATTAACAATAGCAATTCTGTTAACAATAGAAATGTTATTAAAATGTTATACTTCTTACAGTATAAATTACTTGATTAAGAATAACAAACCTGCTCCCAAATTTCAACGTTGCTGTCTGTGTTCATGATTTCTATTTGTTGTTTCTTAATAACAGAATCGGTATTTCCTTTTTTTAGTGTTTTGTACTTCTCGAACAAGCTGGTTCTTTTTTTACTTTCTGTAAAATATAAACATGTTTTTTATAATCGTAACTTTCAGAGTTAGGTTAAGTTTAGTTTCCAGAATACCTGTTCAATTTTCGTTTTGCTCTGATCAGAGGGAACTTCGTTGACGTTATTTGGGCCACTTTCACCTTCGAAATGAAGGGAACAAATATATGTATATTTCGTTATGTTGTCAATCGTAGAAAATCTCCCATCACCTCGTCGACACGCTCGCACCCACAAATCACATTTCCCGCATTGTTCACGACGTCTTACGTGCTTAATTCTCGAATACGTTATACGTTCTTTTCTGGAATCCAGACACGACTTAGGAAATGGCAAAAAGTAATATAAACAATCATTTTTGTAAGATTTTGAGCGACTGTCACTATTATACACATCAAAACAACAGCGCTTTAAACTCCCCTTTGATATAGCGAATTGATTTTAAAATTTTTTACAATTATTCTAATCAAAAACTATTAAACTGTTGGAAATTTGAGCAATTTTCTGTAATATTTATTAGAAAATTATTAAATTCTTGTGCAGACTAATGCTATTTTATGAAAAGTGATCGAAACAGTATGGCGTCTGATTACGTCAAGCGGCGCATGCGCACAAATATCTCTCCATGAAAAATCCTATTACTCTACTACTCTAAAATACCAAACCATGCATCTCTTTCGATGCATTTCTTTTTCGTAAACATCATGTGGATTTTCAGCTCCCCAAGTTCTGCAATTTTGTTTGCTGACCCGTCAAGGTGAAAATGTGCTTCATCGCTGAACAAAATTTTGTTCAGAAAAATTAGCATCATCTTTCTTTTCTAACACCTAATTAACGACGACGATGTACGACGTTATAAATGCTCTGTAACTTTTAATTGTTGTGTCAACTGAATTTTGTATGCTGATAGATGAGGATCCTTCCTTAAAATCCCATGCGTGGTGGCTCTTGACAGATGCAATTGTTGTGCACGATATCGAATTGAAGTGGTTGGATACTCCCGTACACTTGTTCTCACTACAGCAATATTTTCATTTGCCCGACTACGGCGAGGGAGTATTGGTGTTGCCTTATCAATAACTGAACCTGTCTCTTCAAACTTTTTGACTAAGTTACGAACTGTTAACTCTGTAGGCATTCCAATTTGTCCTAATTTTCTGCGAATTTTTCTTAATGCAACTAAATGATCGCTCATTTTCATGAAACAGTTGTACACAAATTATTCGTTGTTGAACTATGTATCGCGGCATGTTGCCGCCGTATTGTTTGTAGATAACAGTCGTTAAATATTGACGTCTTATCTTTGACAAAACACAAATGGCGCACAATTCAAATCATATAGTTCCAACTGAGTCATCCTATAGTAATATTTTACAAAAGTTTTCACAAATTTTTTATAAAAGTAAAGTTTAAAGTTTTAATTTCGAAGTGCAAATTACAAAAGAGCTCCAAGCGAAAATAACGTTCAATACTCAGCTCACTGAGTATTGAAAACGAAAATACTTCAATACTCAATATTCAGGTTGCTTTCAAAAAACGTTAATTTTTTTAAAGCAGCCGTCCATCTCTTCATCACGCTTCTGCTTCTGGTGCTTCTGGGATGACTAATTGGATGACCAATAATACTGAGTGGGCACCAAGAGAGGGAGAATCTGCAATAATAATTAATTTTTTGTCAAGAGATATTCTCTTTGGAAACAAAAACATTTCAACAGCTATTTCGGGTGTTTCGTTTGAAACAGGACACCCTGTATAAAAAAGTGTGTAACTATGAGCATATTATAACACGAATCTTCGTCTTAAAGTGAAGATAATAATTTAGTTTGAAACTTACTGAATGGAACTGATAATGGGTAGCCTAAAATATGTTTTTTTAATGTAGACAATATGAATATTTATTAAAACGTATACGATATTACTTCATTAACTTCTTACTGAGTATATTCAGTGGTTGGATTTTAGGCACGCGAAATAGGTAAATATTCAAGTATGGCGTGATAAAGGGCTATATAGGAATATTTTTTTCTGAGTCGTTAATCAAGGAAAGGTAGTATTTAAAAAGTTTTTTATAAACGCCCACTATTCGATGAAAATTATATAATGCATAATCATAAATCTTAATTATAGCGATCTTAAATACGATTTTACGCACTGCGCCTTCCTTTAAAAAAAATAACGATCAAATGTCGTGGCATCTTTTACCGTTTCCGGTTTACGAGGTGTTTTTGAAAATTAAGTAATTCCATCGAGGGTCTATATCTTAGTATATAACAACAGCTCTCAGAAATTTCAAACAAACTACGCGAATAATATTCTGAGCAAAATACATTGGCGTAGTATATGTTTTTACAATAGGGGTTAATATTGAAATATGACCCAAGGTTTCTCTTAACGATAACCTCGTGTATATTCATACTAAAAATTGTATTTTTTGTCTCTAATCTAAATTATATATTTGTCTTTAAATATATTTGCATATAATAAAAATATTTGCCATATATGATTGGACAATACACAATAAATTTGACAGATATTGCTTTAACAACATGGTTGTAATAACCTAACAAATTTTGAGCGTCCTTATTGAAAGACCTGAGAAGCTATAAGCAAAAACTGAAAAAATAAATAAATTTTTTTCGTAGTTATTGCTCAAAATGCTCAACCTTTTCGATGTGGTAAAGACTACACCATTTTTCCCACCAAATTCCGTTTTCTGTCCCCTAATAACTGAACATTACAAGGTTCTCTCGCATAGTAGCTGAATAGCTGAGATGGCTTTTGTTAATACTACACATATTAAAAATGTGCCCGTTTCCCCATGAGATAATGCCCTGTCAAAACTCTTATTTATTCGGCCTCAATTAAATCTCGACTTACTGGAAGAAAACCTATTAATCTGGCGGGGTCATCCATCTTCGCCGATGATTACATAAAGCCACTAATAGCCCCAACCACTTTCTTATACATATTCGCCAAGTATGTATGTGGCCATTGATAAACGCTCGGGCGCTCATAAATTAAGTACCGTTCGATGTGCTAAAATGGGTGCCAATTATGAGCGTGGAATAATAATTCACTCGTTTATTTGTTTTTGTGTTGTTACGCCGAAATATTCCCACGCATAGTTGGGGATTTTTTTTCCCCGTCGCGTCGGGTTATTTAGCGAAAACGGTACTTTCTATTGCAGCCGTGCAGACAGGGGACTGCGGTCCGTTCTCTTCATGTTTATAATACTATAAGACAGATTGATATTTTTTTTTTACAAAATTATGTACCGTTATCGGTCTATCAGGCGAAGTTAAAAAAAATGTAGGTGTGGCTGCAACTATGGCTGATTCGCTTCGCGAGCAGAAAGTAAATTGCCGGCTGCTTGATTATAATAATTCTTTTTAGAACAAAGATTTGTTCGACAAGGTTTGCTGGGTCATTATTAAAGCTATACCATAGAGAAAACATGTAACGAAACTCTTTCGTTTCCTGAAACACAGGCTATAATAAAATATAATCATAAGAGGATTAATAGGACGCATAGTTCACTTCAACTTTAAAATTGTTGGCTAAATTTGAGGAGAATGTATAGAAAGTGACTCGTTACTAGAGCCGCTCGTTTCGTCAGCGTGCCAGAGGCGTCCCCTTCAAGGCTTCATAATAATATAAATCTTCTTCTTCCTAGTCTTTATCCCATTTTATTTGGGACCTAGCCTAGTACTGCCTGTACTACATGTGGCCTAATACTACTGCGCCACATCATACGGTTATGGGTTGTCTCAGTTGTTGTATTTGTGATTTTCGGGTCGTTTTTATAGCTTGCGTCCAGGTTACGGAGGGTCGTCCACGGCCTCACTTTCTCTCGTATATGAAAATCACTTGTTTAGTTACGCGATCGTCCTCGCGTCTCATAACATGACCGTACCAGTGCAAGCGGGTCTCTCTCATCTTGTCAGAAATTCATGCAACCTTAAAGGTTCCCCGGATGTATTCATTTTTTTTGTTTAAGCGCATGACATCACCAGACCAGCGAATCGTCTTCATTTCAGTAACATACATTTTCTGTTCGTCCGTATTTCTTGTCGGTCAGCATCCAAAACCATAGAGAAGAGTGGGTCTTACTGCTCTTTTATAAAAATTTCTTTTTATTTTTATTGGTAAACTGGCATTGCATAAGACGCCTGTAAGTGATTTTCATTTTAGCCACCTGTTCTGAATTTTGTTTTGGATATCTTTTCCCGTACAGGTTCTTGATGTAACTATGGATCTGATATATTTAAGCTCTTTTCAGTGGCGTGCTTAAGATGGAATGACTTGGAAAGTTTCCTGCATTGGTCCCGGAAAAATTGCAATACTTCGCATATTCAGTCTTTTATCTGTTGACTCTTAACCCTCTTTTTTACAGAGATTTTTACCATGTCACGAGGTCTGCACTTCTGCTAGTGATTCTGCTATCAGAACTATGCCGTCAACGTAGAGTATTTGACTACGGTGTCGGTTTCTGGATATGTTTCGTAACGTGATCTGTTACTAAGTTGAATAAAATTGGGCTGAGGGTCGAACCTTGGTGGACACTATTTTTAACTTTGACTTCTATTTATAAATAATTCTAATGCTAATAATAATGTCAAAATAACCTTAATCTCTAAAATAAGTAATCTCTAGTCCAAGGTTATTTTGACATTATTATTAGCATTAGAATTTATAAATAATTCTAATGCTAATAATAATGTCAAAATAACCTTGGACTAGAGATTACTTTGACACCTTTTTAAATAATAAAAAAAAAAAAAGAAATTGAGGTCCAACAGATTTTAAACCAAACCTCTCAAACTATGTCTAAGTAGCCCCGGTTTACGGTATGCAGTTCGGGACCAACCTGGTGTAACTGAGAATTAACTAGATAGCAATAATTCTTTAAAACAATATTATTTAAATCCCACTGTCAGAATCGGAACAATCAGTCTATAAAACATGTCCAATTTGGAGGTCGAAGTGTGGAGGTGTCCACTAAGGTTCGACCTCCAGTCGTTTGCTTCTTCCCGCTGGATTGATAACACATGTGGTTATATTGTGATATAGATCTTTTAGGAGTTCAGTGTAGAGTTCCGGTACAAATTGCACTCTAAGTGCCTGCCATATAAGTTTTCGTGGTAAGCGGTGAAAGGCTTTCTCGAGATCAATAAGCACAATATGAAGGTCTTTTTGCACAGCTTATACATTTCCATGAGTATTCTCACTGGATGAATGGCATCTATTGTCCTCACTTCACTAGTGAAACCGCACTGGTTTGGGGTGACTTTTGTTATTCTTATAATCCTTTTTACAAGAACACTGCCAGATTTTTAAAATGTATGAAGTTAGCTTAATACCTCTATAGTTTCCACAGTCAGCAACGCTTTCCTTATTTTTGTAAAAGGGTATCAGGTTGCTAGTTCTCTACATATCCGATATTTTAGCACTTGGAAAGATTGTGTTAAAGAGGGACATTTTCATCCTGACGGATACGTCAGCAAACAAAATTGTTGAATATAGAGTGCTGAAAATCCGCATGCTGTTCATGAAAAGGAAATGCATTCACAGAGATGCACTGTTTGGTGTTCATTTTGGAGTGGTGGAGGAATTGGGCCATAATTATTCGAAAATTTAGCTGGTAATGCTATTACAGTAAATGGGGAACGCTATCGTGACACATCGAATAGGAAATCACATCCTATAGTTCCAAACGAGACACCCGGGCATGTTGAAGTCGTATGGTTTGTAGATGACTGTCGTTAAATATTGACGCCCCATCTTTGACACAACACAAATGGTGCGCAGTTGAAATCCTATAGTTCCAACTGAGACACCCTATAGAAATATCGAAATTTCATTCAATATCGAAATTGTAATCTAAAAAAAATTTGTGATTACATCGAGATCCCGGGGAAAAAACTTACGAGCGTTATACTAATATGGTGTCATCGGCAGTAATGGAACGTGTAACAATCTCTGCCTGCAGCTCTCATTTGACATTCGACGTACAATGCCAATGATACGGTTAGTTTTCCGTACGTTCCGGTAGAGGATCGGGATTGCAAACAAGAAGTAGCGAGTAACGGCCTCATGATCATAACTAATTGTGACAGTGTCGGTCGGCACGCCCTTATGGAAGCGGTAGCGGTACTGAAAAATACCGTGAAGGAAAACTATCGTGCATCAAAGCGACAGCTGCTGCGGTCTTATTCCTTCCTGATTGTTGCCACTGATGTCGTATAGAAGGAACATGTTTTACAGACTGATTATTCCGATTCTGATACTGGAATTTAAATAATATTGTTTTAAATAATTATTGCTATCTAGTTAATTCTTAGTTATACCAGGTTGGTCCTGAACTGCATACCGTAAACCGGGACTACTTAGACATAGTTTGAGAGGTTTGCTTTAAGATCTGTAAGAAATGGCGCCTCTTGTACCCCCAGTTTTTTTATTTTTGAAGTGAATACTTCTTTGGCGGCGTTCTGATATTTGACGAGAATGGAGAGTGAATTGGAAAAAATGTTTAGATGATTTCGTTATATGAGAGAAAAAAAAGATATAACGTAGAGATAAGGAGAAAGAGAGCTATACATTTGGTATATCTAAAACACAGGCTTCGTTACAAGACAGAGTACACAGATATATAACATAGAGAGAAAGAGAAAGAGAGCTATACATCATATATATATATATATATATATATATATATATATATATATATATATATATATATATATATATATATATATATATATATATATATATATATATCAGTTTAGGGGCTTAATCTATCCGCGTCTCCCTATTGTTGCGCATGCGCGCGTTATAGATGTACGCGTCCAGGCGGTATATATTAACAGCTGAAGCAGCACGCGTGTGTACCGAATATTTATCATTGTGTTTTGCAATTATTTACGTTATTTACATCTGTGTTCTGTGATTATTTGATAATATCCTTGAACCGTTTAACTTGTTAAAATCTAGAAGATATAATATATTTATTTCACCGCTCCCTACTGGTTTACAGCCACACAGGTGCAAATGCACTTGGAAGAGGCGAAGACAAAATCCCTTTGATTCTCGGGGGAGATTTCAATCTAAATTTCGTATCCAATGATTCTCTGACGTTGATTAACTTTCTTCGAGAAACATTTGGTCTGCTTATAAAAAACAATCCCAAAGAATCAACAACAAAACCCGGAACAACAATAGATGCAATTTTTACACGTTATCTAGAAAATATCGAATCACGAACATATATTTCATATTTTAGTTATCACAAACCAATCATATCAGTATTACCAATTGAACCACCAGCCGATGATAGTGTAGATAATGAATAAACCGAATATTTTTAACACAAATTTTATATTGTTATATTTCTTTTGAAATTATCCCTCTCCCTTTCTCTCTCTCTCTCTCTTTCAATATCTCACTCTTAATCTCTCTCATTCTCTATTCTAAAGAAGTATTCATTTCTATCACGTGTACTGTGCTGCACATGATTTTTTTTTTATTTATTTAAAAAGGTGTCAAAGTAACCTCTAGTCCGGGGTTACTTTGACATTATTATTAGCATTACAATTATTTATAAATAGAAGTCAACATTAAAAATAGTACGGGTTTACTTTTACACCTTTTAAACAAAAAATATATATGATTTCACGTTTTTATAATTGTTTAAATGGCAAAACAATAAAAAAAGTCTTTGAATAAGAAAAATAAGATATTTATTTAAACAATTTCTTACTCATTAATAGGACTTTGGTTGCAACCTTATAATCAGTCTTCTATCAAAATCAGTCATTACAAATAATTAACAATCTTATTATTATTATCAACAATCTCTTAGAAACATTTAAACTTAACGTTTACAAAAATAAAAAGTAGAAAACTAGCCTGAATATTCACATCGCTCACACTCGTAAGCCAATTTTAGACCCTCTGTTACAAATATCCAGTGGAGACAAGTGACGCGTCAGATCCAGACTTTTGTTGAATTATAGTGATTGTAATCACATTTGCAAATTGTGCACAGGTTAGCCTCATCTCTATTTTTCTTCATCTCACTAAGTCGAATGTTTTCATCTTCAGATGAACTAGAACTGTCATAAAGTGTTTTCGCCTTGTATCTTATTCTTTTCTTTGACTTGGGTATAGATCCAGCATGTTTTTGAGAAAGTCCAGAAGTTGATGCAGTTGTTGGAATATTCTCTTTATTTTGCTCAATAATGCTTCCTCTTCGTTTTGAATCGGAATGGATTCCTCCTCGTTTTGCTCAGAAACTGCTCCCTCTTGATATTGCCCAATAGTCGCTTCAGCTTGTGTTGCCTTAAAAGACTGTGCTTCAACATTAATCAATAAAGTTCCTGGTTTGTGGAGGATTTTTGTACCTCTTCTGTGGCGCAATGTTTCTGAATTGTAGCCCTTCGTTTCTTTGAGGAATTCGAGTAAGCTATTGTCGAGAACTCTTCCTGATTCTTGTGTCTGCTCCGACGGAATCTTTCGCAGCACAGCTTGGGGATCAAATGGATAAAGTCCGCAAGTGCTTTACCAATTTCAACATTGTTTTAGTCTAGTTGGTTTTCGTATTTTTGAGAAACGTTGATTGGCTTGATTTATGACCTATTAGGATATTAACCACTTGTGTTTAATCACTAATAGGGAGCGGACCAGGAAGCCACGAAATTTATTGTTTAACGAAATACACCAACATAATTTATAATTTTTTGATATGGGAGATGTGTGGAATAATTCTATATGAATCACAGCTATCTATTAATATAGCTATAAATTAATTTTATCTGGCCTATATCACGTTTATTTTTTTCCTTAGTACCAACTTAGATTAAAACGTTACTTGTCTCGGCAAGGAAGTGAAAATATTGGTTTAATTTAGTTAAATAGTCGTGGTATAAAACAAGACGCTGCCGTTTTAACCTACCAGAACACTGAACCGTGTATTAATAAAAATACAAAAAAGACCGGAAACGATTTTCCTTAAACTTTGCTCCTTTAAAATGTAATCGCCGATGACGATGCTGAACTTGTTTATGATTTGCACATTAAATAGAAGCTTCTTGTAAAACTGACTGAAGGTCTTAAATTCGATATTGTGCATATGTTTCATACTAAAATCGATTTCTTGTTTCAGAGCATTACGTGGCTGCTGATTCTAATAGTTCATCAACCACCAAATCCTTTGTACCGTGCAAGGTCTGCGGAGATAAGGCCTCAGGGTACCATTACGGGGTGACTTCATGCGAAGGATGTAAGGTATGTTCACACAGTGAGTGTTAGATGGATGAAAACGTACAATAAAATTAGGTATAGGGTAGTACAAAGTCGATGGGATTTGGGGTTCGCTCGAAAATAATGAAATATTGAGAAAGATCGACGTAGAATATTTGAGCACTTTGAGAAAAATCAATGACGGAAACTGCAGCTTCCTATCTCTTTTTGTTTCAAAGATAAGCAAGCATTTCTTAATAACTTCAAACTTATCTCTGTATCTGAATATATGATAAAGAAAATGGAAACACATTGTTAAAAGTGCATTTTTAAGTAGAATCCAATAATGTTAAAAAAAATTCAATAATGCTAAACTAGCTCGCGCATTTTCAGTCGACGGTCATCCAATACCATTTTATGGATTTTCTTCACCATTTCTAGCGTTGTCACTCAGTTGGTAGACCACTGCGATATTCATCTTGGCAGCTCGTACAGCCTCATTTAAATTCTTCCACCCAATATTTTATTGTTGTAAACGAAGGAGCAGACTCCGCCAGTGTAGAATCTAGCTCCGCTTTGATATCGGTTGGACTGAGGCCTTTCAAATGAAAGTATTATATCACATAAGGATGGCCCATTTTTCCCATGTTTACAAACTCACTGAGAGCGGTCACTATCGATGGCTGCCAAACAAATACTAAGCAACATAGCGTCGTCAAACTCCAAACTTAAGTTTTATAAGGTTGGTACTTTTTACCATAGTCATTCTTTTCAAGCAACAACCGCCAGGTCGGGTACACCTGGAACTACCCTTGTATGTACATACAATGCATAATATACCCTGTACAATAAAAATGTTATGCCCTGGCCACTCCGGAAGTCACCATCAAGGGATTCACTAAACTAGAGGCACCAGGAAGGAATTACATTGCAGGAACATTGCCTTTCCTGCAAGACGACCACGAAGATGCTCTTTGATTTTAGCGAGACTCGTTTATGAGGCGATTCCTGCCTTCCTCGATCGGCCATTCATCGGCATCGCTTTGTACGCCTTACCAAGCACATGTCTGTATCTCCCCCTTCTGCCCTGCTCCCCCCTTGCAGCATGGAGTGTTCGACGACGATCGCCTAGGAACGCGGTAATTGCACGGGACGAGAGAAAGGAATCCACTTCCGCCCGTTTTGTATGCTAAAATACACGATAATGGATATTATTTTTCACCGCCTATAGGCATAGGCGGATGGAATTTCGAAAGAATGTGAGCATCCGATACGAATGTTTCCGCAAATCGATACCGTGTCATATCTATATTTTTCCAAAAATAATAAATTACTACTTGTACAGGGGTGTTTACTCAATTTTGAGGTTAAGTAAACTTCGTAGTTATTGACAAATTGTCTGTCACTATCGAATAATTTGCCGATCATAGTACTTACCTTTATAAAAATTGCCTAGAAATAATAAGAAATACGTTTGGATGTATACAAATTTACTTAACCATTGAGTAATAATTCGAGTCTATTGTTGAAGCGAATAAGTATAATTTATTTCATCGCTATTTGCTAAATAAAAAATCCCAAACGGCTCTTATCTCATACCGTGGCTAGTTTCTATGGGTAGACTCAGGTAGGGTGTTCTGTTTATCGGCAATGTAAAAGAGTTTTTTATTTGAATAGCGATGAAATGAATAGTGCATATAGTTCATATAAAACAGTAATGCACGTCATAATGTACCTGGTGCGTCACAGACGACCACTGTTGCCACGTTGCCAAAAATACTATAGGACTCAAGGAAACGTCATAAGACTAAGGTTATGTTATAACTAACATTTGTAAAGTAAAATTTTGAGCAAATTTTGCATAAACTTCACTTTAAAGTGACGTGTCTATGCACTATGGCCTTAAATTGTGTTTGTAAGAGAACAATTTTTTTAGGTATAACAAGTTTTACTTTCGCCTAAGTAAACAAACCCCATTTCTAGGACATACATACAAGTAAAGAAAATGCTATTTCAATTAAAAAATATTTATTACAAATTATTTTTTCTGTTTAATATTTTGAATATGCCAAACCTACTTTTTATAGTCAACTTTAGTTGTTTTGAGCGATTAATAGTGTCATTTTGGAAAATCTAGGTCTCATTGGGAAATACAAATTCATACAAACTTTCCCCTCTTTCTTTCATGTATATCCTCAAGAATTCTGTACGTTTTGCAGAAATATTGGCAAGTTCCAAAAGTCCCCGTCTAGGACCATCTTTTTTATACTTGAAACCTATTTGTTTCAGTAAGGTGCTCAGTGACATAAGTAGTAATATAAAGCTGCTTCTAGCGGAGTTTCAAGGCCACCGAGCTCCGGATGGCATGTGTCCATCAGGTGTGACCAAAGATCGGTTAGTTCGTGTGGGGGCTGCCCGGATTTTCTTGGTGTCGCTGTCGTAGTTCTGAAAAAATGACGTCACTGGTGCTTGTTGGTCAACGACCAGAGGGTCTTCTTCGGCGAAGAAGAAGGAGGTGGGGTAAGAAAAAAAGGCATGGTGGCATTAAGAAAAAAACATGGCGTCAGAAAAAACACGGCGGCAAAAAAAAATGATGTCATTAAAAAAAAACATGGCAGCATTAAGAAAAATATATGAGTTATGTTTTTTCTTAATGCCGCCATGTTTTCTTCTTAATGCTGCCATGTTTTTTTCTTAATGACGTCATGTTTTGCCGCCATGTTTTCTTCATGACGTCATGTTTTTTGCTACCATGTTTTTTCTGGCGCTATGTTTTTTTCTTAATGCCACCATGTTTTTTTATTACCCCCGTCCCCTTCTTCTTCGCCGAAGAAAACCCTCTGGTCATTGACCAACAAGCAACAGTCACGTCACTTCTTCAGAACTACGGCAGCGATACCTAGAAAATCCGGGCGGTCCCCACACGGACTAACCTCATCTTTGATCACTCCCGATGGACATATGCTATCCGGAGCTCGGTGGCCTTCAAACTGCGCTAGAAACGGCTTTGTAAAAGGTGGTCCAAACAAAACGCACTATATTAATTGTAAGTAAAACAAAAAGTTTTCAGAGAATTATATTAATATTTTTTATTTTGATAGAAGGATCTATGACAATTATGTGTGAAATAAAATATCGGCCAAATTCTCGCCACGACTTCGGTGGCATACCTCTATCCGATGGTCCATATTTTCAATGACTCTGAGACATAATTGAGGTTCAATGTCGTTAATGTGCCGAATTATCTCATCCTTTAGCTCTTGAATTGTTCTTGGCTTATTGACGTACACTTTTTCTTTTAAATATCCCCAAAGAAAGAAGCCCAACGGTGTCAAATCACATGATCGCGGCGGCCAATTAATATCGCCACGCCGTGAGATAACACGTCCATTGAATTTCTCGCGCAAAAGTGCCATTGTTTCGTTGGCTGTGTGGCAAGTGGCACCATCCCGTTGGAACCACATATCGTCCAGGTCCATATCCTCAATTTCTGGCCACAAGAAGTACGTTATCATCTCGCGATAGCGAACACCATTCACGGTAACTGCTTGGCCGACCTCATTTTCGAAGAAGTACGGCCCGATGACGCCGCCATAAACCGCACTAAACAGTCACTCTTTGTGGATGCATCGGCTTTTCAATAATCACTCGTGGATTTTCATTTGCCCAAATGCGGCAATTCTGCTTGTTAACGAATCCACTGAGGTGAAAGTGTGCCTCGTCGCTGAAGATGATTTTCTTTGTAAAGTCACCATTCACTTCTGTCTGTTCAACCAACTATTCGGCGTATTGACGATGCTTGAAATGGTCAGTAGGCTTCAGCTCTTGAGTCAATTGAATCTTGTAAGCGTGTAAATTCAAATCTTTATTCAAAATTCGCATCAGTGATGTTCGTGAGATGTTCAATTGTTGGGCACGACGACGAGTCGAGGTTGACGGCTCTTCTGCTACACTATCGCGAACAATAGCAATGTTTTCCGCAGAACGAACTGGGCGAGCATGCACAGGTGTTTTCACATTTTCTACAGACCCGGTTTGCTGAAAGTTGCGCACAATTCTCCCGATTGTGGACACATTTGGTCGATTATGCTGACGAAAAAAGTCACGAAGTGCACGAAATACATTTTGATTTGAACGCCCATTTTCGTAAAAGGCTTCAACAATCTTAACGCGCTGCTCAATTGTGTACCTCTCCATGGTTGAATTTGTCAAACACTGAAACAAAGAAATGTCAAATTAAGTTGGGCAAAAAACTTGACGTTTAGGTGTGACTCACAATTAACATCATGCATTATGGTTGGACCACCCTTTATTACTATTCTGGGTATTACGTTTCTTTAAAATAGGAAGTATAATATAATAGTTTCTTGACTTTTGTCCACCACTGTACACCAACGAATGTCAGCCTTGATTGCCATCAAAAGAAAAATTGAAAATCAGTTCAGATTTTTTAAATTACTTTTTGCATACTGTCTGCATGACATTAGTGATATAATATAAATGAAGAACTTCTGAAAATAGCGACTTTTATTACTGTTTTTAACGAGAATAATTTGTTCCTCTTAAAATAGAATTATCTTTGTGCATACAATATATGTATATTTAAATGATTTTCAGACATTATTAGCGCAAAAAAAAACAGTCGCCAAACAGTCGCTGCGTATTTTGCCCGACAAACATAATAAAAACATATTAATAAGTATTCCGATCGAAATGTACTTATTTATTTAATATGGCTCTCCGTATTCTGATTTCTGTTTGAAAAACATCAAAATCGTACCGAAGTAAGCCATGGCCTTAAAGGCACAAAATATATTTTCCTTTGAAATTCCGACTTATTGTCGCTAAAGTTTCCATGGCAACGGCTTCGTTTCGCGTATTGATATCGAACAGAGCGATCTCTCATTTTTTTCTTTGCCTTTCAGGGCTTTTTCCGGAGAAGCATCCAGAAACAAATAGAATACCGATGCTTGCGAGACGGCAAATGCCTCGTGATACGACTGAACAGGAATCGATGTCAGTATTGCCGTTTTAAGAAATGCCTAGCCGTTGGAATGTCTAGGGATTGTAAGTATTAGTATTAGAGCCAATATATATCCGTTAAAAAAGTCATACTAGTTTTAGATACTTAGCAGATAATTAATAGTTAATCAACCAATTCATACTAGAGTAATATTATTGAGTATGTGCGAGTTAGCTTCTAGCGCCACTAGTGGAGAATGCAGTCCCCAACGAAGGGTACTTTTATGTTGTTTACCATTGTTGTAAATGCAAAATCGGTCGTGCAAAATCTAAAAATGTAATTAATAATACAGTTGTGAGGAAAATGTAAGTGCAATAAATAAATAAAACAAAGGTTAAGGAATACAAGGAAGTCATCACCACAGATTATCATAGTCATAGATTTACATAAGAAAATTGTAAAATATGGAGAGAATATTGAGATTAGGATTTGGAGCCTCTAGTCACACAATAGATTTTATATAAATATATTTATTACCATTAGTTTTATTCCTAGTCATATATAATACAATTATGAATATATTACAATTTATTTTTATTCTATTCTATTCTATTATCGCTGTCTTTTATAATAAGTGGTTGGAGTTTACTAAAACACAGCACATAAATAATAAATTATCGCTATAAGGCAACATACGAACAGATATTTTGTTTAAGATATTATAAATTTCTATCCTTTGCATAATTTTTTCCACGTGAATTTTCACTCGTGCTACTTTGTACGTATCTGATACTTGTTTTGTAGTAAATTTATTATTTTCCAGAAATGGTGGCATAACTAACAGAATTCCCTTTCCGCTCTTATCTAATTGTGCTTTTATTTGTGGAAATCCCTTATCAGCAAGAATATCGGGTTTGCACAGAAGCATCTGACAAATCTCCATGAATATAATGAGCGCTTGTAAACACCATTGAATCGCTTGAATCGTCTAAGAAATCTACTTCGACTGACTGATTTACCTTTAGTGAATTTTCTGAAATTCCAGTTGAATTAATTTGTACGATTTCATTCATCGCTTCCACGATATTTTCAAATATTCCTCGACGATTTCCTCCCGTCAAATGAGAAGTGTTCTTAAGAATGGGTTGTTTTTGTCTTCTTAAATATCGTTCAAACCTGACGAAAAGATTTATTTGTATCTTTCTATGCATTAGTCGTAATTTTTATTTTAAAAAATGGTGTATTTCTTACCTGTCAATCTTGTTTCACACTGCTCTCTTGTAAGTAGTAAGGAAAATTGTTGGATTAAAACTATATGTATTTGTTTAGTTGCCAAAGATTTCCATCAACTCTGTCATCATCATGAGGTCATCAGTCCTAGGACTAGTTGGACGCTAACCTCCAGCTTCTTCTATCTTCTGCTAACCTACGCATTTCGCTAATTGTGCTACAACCTACATCCCTTACTATTTGCGAGTAGTAGTCTAATCTAGGCCTACCTCTGCCTTTCTTCACTCCTATTTCTGCCTCCAAAATATCGCGGACTATTCCCCCATGTCTCAGCAAGTGGCCTACCATTCTATCTCTTCTCTTCTTTATGTTTTTCCACATACCTCTTTTCTCGCCGACTTTCTCCAATACTTCTTCGTTTCTAACCCTATCAGTCCATGGTGTTTTCATCATTCTATCTCTTCTCTTCTTTATGTTTTTCCACATACCTCTTTTCTCGCCGACTTTGTCCAATACTTCTTTGTTTCTAACCCTATCAGTCCATGGTGTTTTCATCATTCTTCGGTAACACCACATCTCAAAAGCTTCTAATTTCTTCCTACTTGCTTCCCCTCCTGTCCAGGTTTCGCAACCGTATAGTGCCGTGCTCCATACATATTTTCAAAAATCTCTTCCCTGTTTCTAAGTTTATTACCCCCGAGCATAAAAGTGCTTTCTTTTTGTTAAAAGCTACTCGACCCTGCGCTATTCTTTGTTTTATGTCTTTATCGCTTCTTCCATCCCAATTTATTTTACTTCCTAAATAAGTGAAGTCTTTAACTTCGTCTTTAATTTGTACTTTCGTTTTTGCTCTGCTCTCGTGCCCTCTGCACACTAACACTTTAGTTTTATTTTTATTCACCCTCATTCCGTATTCCTCTGTCAACACTGCCTCCATTTCGTTCAATGCCGATTCTAATTCCTCCTTACTAGATGCTAATACTGCTATATCATCCGCGAATTTTTAGTTTCTGTCCCTGTACTTTAATCCCGAAATCCACTCTATCTTTTACCACATTAATCGCCTCTTCGATGTACAGGTTAAAAATTAGTGGTGATAGCGTACATCCTTGTCTTACTCCTTTCCTAATACCTACTTCCCTTTTTTCCCCTTCTACTTCTATAACAGTTTGCTCTTTGTATAGATTGTGTACTACTCTCCTATCTCTATACTTCATTCCCGCGCTCTTTCTCGAACATTTTTTCCCATCTTACGTTATCAAAAGCTTTTTCTAAATCTACAAATCCTATATAAGCGTTCTTTCCTTTTTCTATTGTTTTCTCTAACATTACTCTTAGCGCCAGAATAGCTTCGCGAGTTCCTCTATTTCGCCTAAACCCGAATTGGTCTTCTCCTAGTATTTCCTCCGCTCTATTTTCCATCCTCTTCTGCACTATTCTGGTTAAGATTTTTGACGCATGGGAGGTTAGGCTAATCGTTCTAAAGTTCTCGCATTTGTCGGCTCCTCTATTTTTCGGTATAGTAAGGATAATGTTCCTCTTATAATCCTCCGGCATCTCGCCCGTTTCGTATTGATTTCTAAATCTCTTCCTAACCAGAATGTAGTCTATCTGATACCTGTCTATCCCTCCTGGCATTTTCCAGGTGTACCGCCTCCTAACGTGATTCTTGAACAATGTGTTCGCGACTACCATCTTGTGCTTTTCACAGAATTCTATCAGTCTGCTACCTCTCTCGTTTCTGTTTCCTAATCCATAAGGACCTACAAATTCTCCTTCTTTCCCCTCACCTACGACTGCGTTAAAATCTCCCACTATTATTAAATTTTCATGACCCTTCACAAATTCTATTACCTGCTCTATGTCCGAATAAACGGCTTCTAACTCTTCCTCACTGTTGCATTCAGCGAATGTAACATACCAACACACTTTTCATATTTCAAATTACTTATGCGTTTACCCTTTTTCCCCTCGAACATCCGAATGTTGTTTTCCTGATTTTTATAGTCATTACACCAGAGAGAGGAACTATACATTTCAATATAAACGTACGCTGTCAATACAAAGAAAATAAGACTGTAATTTCCACAAGCAGTACGCTCGAAACACAGATCACCATACATAAATAGAAAACCAATTTATTCGTCCTGGAGAGCCGCGGGAATCGGTTCCGGGCCGCATACGAACCTTTACAAAGGTAGGCAATCTCCGGAACTGGAAAAATAAGAACGTTCCTATATATTATACGAGTGGAGTTTCCGAGGATACCCTCTTGAATATAATGAGCGAACGTCCACTTCCATAGATTTATTTCTCTCGAAGAGTGTTGCGAGTTGTAAGAGGAAGCGGGGGAGGAAACGGAAAAGCGGAATTAGTTTCGAGTTGCAGGAAAAGCGAGAAAATACGTGCGGTTGTATGAATTAAACAGAAGGCCATCTTTCCGCAATGTTTCAGAAACGCTATACTACAGTCAATGTATGTTTTGCCAAATTGATGTTAAAGAAATATTACACAGGTCTACAAATTTTAAAATTTTGAAAGTTGATCTGGGTTTGATAAGTGATTATAAGTGAATTATTTACGCTGATTTCATATCTACCTTCTATTTTTGCCCCTCACGTAAGGTTTTTGATCCACTGAATAATCAGAATAAATTAAAAACTTTAAAAATTATATTTAAAGTTAAATTACATTTTAATAAACATTAAAAAACATAGAAAAAAGCAACAATACAAATAGTTTTGAGTCTCTAATTTCTTTTTTTCTTTGTAAATCTCTCCCTTTTTAACAAAAAACTTTGTTTTGTAGTTTTTCTTGTGTAATCATTCGTTGGATGTTCTCTTTTCAGCATCCATCTGCAATCTGCCACCATCGCCACATTCCTTTATATCTTGATGGAGCCTTTCACCTTACTTCTTACTAACAGCACCAGGATTTTTTGGAGAGTAGTCCAGATGAGCATGCAGAAAATGAATTTTTATGCTCATATTACAACGAAATTGCTTAAACTTATCCAGCATTTTGTTGACAATTTCCTCATACTGCGAATGTTTATAATTTCCTAAACAAATTTCATTACGTTTCGTTACATTTTTAAAGCATATCCAAGATTCTTTTTCAATTTCTATCATTGTTTCTTCAACCTGTCGGTCCTGCATTAATTTTATTATTTGTGGTTCTACAAAAATGCCTTCCTTTAACTGTGCTTCAGAAAGAGCTGGAAATTTGCCACAAAAGTACTTAAAACAATTTGCATTTTTATGTATAACTTTTACCTTATAACATTTTAGGATTAATGAAGCAATATGTGCTTCATTAATCCTAATTTAATATGAATTGGTGGCAAAAGAATTTTTTGCGAATCAACCAAATTTGCATAGATAACGTTTTTCGAACCAAGTATTAAGTTGATAATAAAATATATTTGGTGTATTTTTACAACTTAACTAAGCATTTTTAAAACAAAATAAATACACATGACGTGATGTCACTAGTAAACGTACACACATTAAAAACGTACTACATCGACTATGTAAATACCCGAATAGTATAAAACTGTAATATTCCCACTGGTCAACTCTGTTTCGATAAATGCCCCACACATTTTTACAACTTAACTAAGCATTTTTAAAACAAAATAAATACACATGACGCGATGTCACTAGTAAACGTACACACATTAAAAACGTACTACATCGACTATGTAAATACCCGAATAGTATAAAACTGTAATATTCCCACTGGTCAACTCTGTTTCGATAAATGCCCCACACTTGTGTGTATGTATATTTCAACCCGATTAAACACAGGGGCGCCGCAAAGATTGAGGTAAAATTTAATTTTATAGAACCTCGGTTTTAAAAACTACAAATTACTGTACAGCATACATTTTCAAATACTGGTGCGTGATGGAAACAAAAAAAAACAGTGTTTCTGTAGTTTATGGTATGTATGTGTATGTGTATGTGTTATTAAAGCAAAATTCTAAATCACTTTCGTTTTGCCTGAAGTGTACAAGTACCAAAATATCAGAAATTATCTTGGACATGGTCTATAATTTAGTCTATAATCTCTAAATAATCTTCCGAGTTATGCTGTGGTCGTCATCATATTCCTCTTTGGCGTTCAGAAACAATCATCTTCAGAGGAAACCCAAAGACTAAAGTCCATGCTTTGGATTTCTTTTGGATTTGGACAGAAAGCTAGTGTTTGGATTTCGTCTCAATAAACTGACAGAATATTAAGTAAAACATCAAGATGAATTCGATGACCATCACTATATATTCGGAAGAATTTGCTTTAAACGTTTTCACCTTATTTTCTTGATAGATTCCAGTTTCAATTGGATCTTATGGCGAACGGTTCATAACACAGGTTAACAACGATTTTGTGATCGGGGTTTTTTGACTTTTTGGCTTAGCTACATATCATGAGCTACAGAAACACGATTTTTCTGTTTCCATCACGCACCAGTATTTGGAAATGTACATTGTACAATAATTTGTAGTTTTTTACCGATAATTTACCGAAATAGAGTTGGTCGGTGGGGATATTCTGGTTTTATACTATTCGGGTATTTACATAGTCGCTGTAGTACATTTTTAATGTGTGTACGTTTACTCGTGACATCGCGTCGTGTCTTTATTTTGTTTTAAAAATGGCTAGAAGTTGTAAAAATACACCAAATATATTTTGTTATAAACTTAACACCCGACTCAAAAACCGTTATTTACCCAAAAACTTCTTTTGCCGCCACTTCATATTAAATTAGGATCAATAAAGCAATATGTACAAGCTATGCTGGATAAGTTTAAGCAACTTGGTTGTAATATAAGCATAAAAAATTTCTACATGCTCCTCTGGACCACTTTCCAGAAAATCCTGGTGCTGGTAGTGAGGAGCAAGGTGAAAGGTTTATCAGGACATAGAGGAGATGAAAAGGAGGTACCAGGGTCGATGGAATGTGGCCATGATAGCAGATTACCTCTGGATGCTGAAAAAAAACATCCAACGATTGATTACACAAGAAAAACTACAAAACGCATTTCTTTGTTAAAAAGGGAGAGATTTTCAAAGACAAAAAGATATTAGAGGCAAAACTATTTGTGTTGTTGTTTTTTTACTATGTTTTTTAATGTTTATTAAATATAATGTTTATTAAAACATAATTTTTCCTTTAGTTTTTAATTTATCCTAAATATTCAGTTGATTAAAAACCTTACTTGAGGGGTAAAAACGGAAGGTAAATATGAAATCAGCGTAAATAACTCACTTATAATCACTTAGCAAACCGAAATCAACTTTCAAAGTGTCAAAATTTGTAGTTTATCAAATTCAAATCAGCTATAAGTTCAGTTACAGCTGATTTCTTCAGGGCTGTTTTTAGACAATTACGTAATTAAATTGATGACAATTGACGGAACATTGCCATCCATTGGATACGCTGACTTGGAAAACTTTAAGACCGGCCGCAGACTACACAATTTTTATCGGTCGGCAGTTTATTTGATTGTTTGTTGTTGAACATCAGGAGATCTTCCCCTAAAATTATTTACTCTGAAAATTAAATTTTAATTACCTTGAGTTGGTCCTCGAAATCTGAGATACTCTACTATTAGGCCAGCCGCACACTGCAAACTTTTGATCGGCCTATAATTGGATTGATATTTTAATTAGCATGAAGACATATGCGAGCGCGCACACTCAAAAGGCGTGCGCACTCCATAAAGTTATCATACTAATAAGCAACCAACTAACTGTCGGCCGATAAAAAGTCTGTAGTCTGCGGCAGATCTTAAAGTTATCATACAGACAAGCAAACAACTAAATGTCGGCCGATAAAAAGTCTGTAGTCTGCGGTCGGTCTAAACTACATATTTCTTCTCCGGTGGTAGAATAGCATACGATTATCTGAAATCGGGCTTTTTTCTTCTAGCTGTTCGGTATGGGCGAGTGCCGAAGAGGTCAAGGGAGAGAAGTGCTGAGGAACATTCCCGAGTGACGACTTCGGACGCCGATCAATCGGACGCCGAAACGAAACAATTGGCGGTCTACGACGTCATCCTCACCGTATCCCAGGCCCATCACGCCAATTGCGGGTAAGTTATAATCGTGTTTTTGTAGATTCTAGTATTTTTAAAACTTTGTACAACCTTTCACTGTAGTTTCCTTGGTCCTTTGACACGAATAATTAGTACTATATATATATATATATATATATATATATATATATATATATATATATATATATATATATATATATATATATATATATATATATATATATATATATATAGGGTCTTTCAATAAGGGTGCTCGATTTTTAAACGTAAATAAAACAAGTTATGTGTGAGAATATACACTCAATTTGTTTCTATTTGAAAGAATATTTTATGGCATTTAGTATAGAATATAACATTGTTCAAATATCCACCGCAGTTTTGCCTGGTGGTACCCATTCGGGAGGTCCCGATGAATTTTCGATGACTTTGTCGCATAAATCTGGCTGAATTTGCTGGATGGCATTCGTTATGTTGACTTTGAGCGCATCAATTGTTTGCGGTTTATTCGCATAGACCTGTGATTTATGATAGCCTCAAGGGAAGAAGTCTAAAGGCGTTAAATCATGCAGAATGTCCATCGTGGCATGCGCTGTGCGGCATGTACCACTGCGCCGTCCTGTTGGAACCACATGTCGTCGGTATCTATCCAGTCTAGTAGTTTAGGCCACAAGAAGTTGCTTATCATCAATCTGTAGTGCTCGCCGTTGACAGTTATAACAATGCCAGTTTCGTTTTGGAAGAAAAGCGGACGGATGATTCCGCCAGACCAAAATCCGCACCAAACAGTGACTTTCTCGGGATGCATTTGGTGCTGGTGTATCTCGTGTGGTATCGTATTGTCGTATTGTCCCAAATCCGACAATTTTGCTTGTTCACATATCCATTCATCCAAAAATGGGTCTCGTTGCTAAAAATGATTTTTTTGGAGAAATTTGGGTCAACTTCCAACTGCTCCAGAGCCCAATCAGCGAACACACGACGTTGTCTATGGTCATTTACCTTAAGTTCCTGGATCAGTTGGATTTTATACGGGTGCGAACCCAAGTCCCAACGCAAAATTCGCCAAGTTGAAATCCCAGAATGGCCAAGTTCTTGTGGACAACGAAAAATTGACTGCCTCGGATTGACAGCAGCGATGTTTTCAGCAGCCCTTGCGTTTCGGTGACGTACAGGTGTTAGCTGATTATTTATCAAACCGGCCACCAACCGTCGAGTAGTCGACTTGGCGGGAAGATTGTGGCGAGAATAATAATCACGTAATGCGTGGAACGTTTTTCGAACGGATCACTGATTTTGAAAATAAAACTTGATGATTTACACACGCTGTTGAACGCTATAACCTTCCATGGTGATTTTCCATACACTACTGCACAATTCACAATAAACTTGACAGATGGTGCTTTAACAACATAACCTAACAAATTTCGAGAGTCCCTATTGAAAAACCCTATACAAGATGTTTTACAGTTTTCTGTTTTTCGGAACGTTATTCAACCCTATGAGGTTATGGAACCGCACCCTCAACCTTCGAGTTAGATATTTAAAAATTATACCATTATTTTTGTAATAAAATCAAAATCCGTGATTAACAGTTAGTGAGGTTTGCTTTTCATAAGTTTGGACTTGACTCTGCCACTGGATACATGTCTGTGTCTCATTATTCTCAATAGACCTCCACCACAATACGTGTGCATGGAAACATCCAACAACCTGTCGGTTATTTCGATTATTTCTTTTAGGTACACCGAGGAACACACTAGGAACTTAGTTAGGAAACCAATTATCCTCCCCCCGGCTAGCCCCGAGGTGGACAACGAGGTGGCCTCGTCGACAGCCGAGTCCATGGAGACGGAGAGGTGCTGGCTGTGGCAGCAGTTCGCCAGCAACATCACTCCCAGCGTCCAGAGGGTGGTGGAGTTCGCCAAGCGGGTGCCGGGATTCTGCGATCTGAGCCAGGACGATCAACTGATACTCATTAAGATAGGTTTTTTCGAAATTTGGCTGAGCCACGTGGCCAGGTTGACGTCGAACACGTCGCTGATGTTCGACGACGGCACCACCGTCACCAGGCAGCAGCTGGAAACCATGTACGATGTAAGTTCTTAAACGTTTAGATGCCCTATAGTCTTCACCCTACCCTATTGGAGGTCACTATTTACAAAACATTCATCGGGAATGATTCCGTCACAATTATTTTAATTTTTTACACGTTACGCATCAAAGGTAGTACGCATGTAAGGAAGCGGGAAAAGTGGTCCGGGTACCATAGGTAATGGTAGGTACGTAATATAAAATAACATAAGTAATAAGTAAAGCTGTGGGCGAGTGCTGCATACTGTTGGCGCTTCATGTGGTAGCATGAATATTTTTACTGCAACGAACGTTTTGTTTAACAAATCCACAAATCTTAGCTATTCTAAAATAATATTCATAAAATTTTATAATACTGAAATGAGGTAAGTGATCGACGTAGTGGAG
Organism: Rosalia funebris; assembly: GCA_037954035.1. Taxonomy (NCBI): domain Eukaryota; kingdom Metazoa; phylum Arthropoda; class Insecta; order Coleoptera; family Cerambycidae; genus Rosalia; species Rosalia funebris. The sequence continues at coordinate 16,223,031 of JAZFAV010000022.1, forward strand.
GCGAATCAGCAATGCATTTTTAAGGGCCGCAGGACTATAATTGATCTTGATTTATAGATCGAGGTGTATGTACAGTCTCCGCTGTATTAGATGAAACGATTTAATATAATAATAAAGTATATCGCATGTGCAAAACCCAGAAAACCTTTATATGTTCACAAAGTCAAAAAGTCTATTGATGAATTTAATGATTTATTCTACGATGGAGTTAAAGTAATGTGTAAAGTATGCGATAAATCGATATGCTGGTCTAGATTCGACTGTATATGTCACGCGAATTCTGTGCAACATCAACATACAAAAGAGGACGTGCCGTTGCAAACTCAATTTAGGTTTAATTTATTATTAATGTTGATAGCCTGTAATATTCCATGTCACATACTAGATAAAGAACCTCTTCGAAGTTTTGGCATAAACAGAATACATAGTTTCAGTTCCCAAGTCACAAGACAGAGCGATCTATCAACTTTACGTGACGACATTATAGAAAAGATTGTACATAAATTACAAAATAGTCGACTGTGGTTATGTGTTGACGAGATGACCCATTGTAAAAAACATTCTATTCTAAGTATTATAGTACATGTACTGGACCCTCGGCATTCGACATTTCCATTGCTGCTAGCTAGCAAAAGACTCACTGAGTGTACTGCCAATACGCAGTGCTGGAGACCACCTTGGAAAAATTTCAAGTGTCAACAAGTCAAATATTGATGTGTGTGAACGATGGTGCCGCGACAATGCGTGCAGCAGGCAATTCTCTTTCACAACATGATTGTAGATTGTTACGTGTTACGTGTAACATGCTTTACATTTTCTGGCAGAAACTATTGGACAATGTTTTTCCAAGGTAGATGCATTAATAGCGAGTACAAAAAAATTTCCTTAAAATTTCTTAAACGTCTTCGCGAGTTTTATAAAAGGGTCCTGGAATTTCCGAACTACCAGAGCCTACCCTTACACGATGGGGAACATAGTTGAAGGTAATTTTTTATTATGATGAAGACGATATTTATTAGCAAATAAGACCTGGAATACTACAGTTCAACTCTACCGAGGTTGCAGCTATTAAGAAAAGCCAGACACAATTTCTAGATATTTCTATTGAAACTGATTTAAAAGCTATTCATATCAACTATAAAGAAGTGCATGACGCAATTAAGAAATTACAAAATAGTGCATTGGCGTTAGCGGAGTCCCTGCAAATAGTGAACCAAGTAAATTCACTGCTACACACTATAGATGATGCAAAATGACAAAAGTTAAAGAAAGTCATCGATTTGAACAGATTAGTTGTTAAAACATATTTGTGATGATATTGTTAATTGTGATAATGCATCTACAGATCCATTAAGTGAATAAAGAGTATTTTACGTATGCCTGTATTACATTCGCTGACTTCGATTTTTTCAACCAGTTCTGGATTTTGTTCATGTTTGCTTGTAGGTCTCTCGAGGCATGCGCCGGATCAACATATAATGCTAGTACCGCTATGTGTATCACAGTTGGTTTCTTGAAAGTTGAATTTTACATTTCCGTCGTCGTCGGCGGCATTAATAAAATTTCTTGTTAGCACGATAGCTCAACTAAATCGTGTCAGATCGATCGAGTTTTGACTGATTCTGATCGGGGACGTCTCCCAGACGACACCTATTGATTTTGAGGTGGATAGAACACACTACCATGTTCATGGGTCATGAGAAAGCACAATGGTGGACTATTTGAGAATTTCCTTTTGTTAGCACGATCACTCAATTAAATCGTGTCGGACCGATCGGGTTTCGACTGATTCTGATTAGGGACGTCTGCCAGACGACATCTATTGATTTTGATGTGGATAGGACATATTCCACCCTGTCCATGGGTCATGAGAGCACGATGTTGAACTATTTGAAAAAAAGTAAAGCTCTCGCATAAAACACATATTCTGCATTTATGTGTTGGTTTATTTTTTCTCGGCCATTCAATTTCGAGATAAAGATGTTATACGCGCGGAAAAGTCCGTTTTAAGGTTTTGAAACTGTTTATCTCTAATGTACTTAACATCATCCTCATAATTGATACACAGAAATATCAATAACTATTAACAACAACTATTTTCTATTTTCAGAACGAATTCACATCATCTGTCATCCACTTCGCAAGCACTTTCAACGCGTTATCCCTTAACGACACCGAGGTCGGGTTGTTTTCGGCTGTTGTGTTGTTGACTGCCGATCGACCAGGAATCACCGATGTCAAATCCATAGAACACCATCAGGATAGGCTAATAGAAGCTTTAAAAGTCCAGGTAAGGATTTAGATACTTCACATGTAGTGAAGACATGATATTAGACAAAACTGATCATTCATTAAAAAAATAATCGCTTTGATGTTAACTTTCTGTTTGTTTTTAACAAAAACTTATCACTTTTCCTTATCAGGAAAAAAATAGTTAAAAGAATATCAGACTAGTGTCAGCTATCTTGGATTCAAATGAATTAAAATTCCTAGGTCGGTTGGATTTTATACGGGTGCAGCGATGTTTTCAGCAGACCTTGCGTTTCGGTGACGTACGGGTGTTGGCTAATTATTTATCAAAACGTCGAACTGGCGGAACGGTTGTGACAAGGATAAAAGTCACGTAATGCGCGCAATGTTTGTCGAACGAAGCGCTGATTTTCAAAATAAAATTTGGTAATTTTTACACACTATTGAACGTTATAACCTTCCGTGGTGATTTGCGATACGCTACTAAATTATTCACAATAAATTTGACAGATGTTACTTTAATAAAGTGGCCGCTATAACCTATCAAATTTCGAGCGTTCCTATTGAAAGACACTGTATTTTACGAAATTGAAATTCAAATATTCTCTGGATAATCAATTGTTGTTCACCAACAGTTTTGAATTTGAATTGTCAGCTGGTAAATGTAAGAATTGGTCAACAGAAAAACTGCATCCTTGAGAATTAGGCCCACTGAATATTAGAAATGTAATTTTCTTCGAAAGGCGAGGCATAGAGGCATAGAATTTAGTCAAATAAGTTACATTCTGGTCGATCCACTGGATTCGAACGATGTGTAAGATGCGAGGAATATGGTTACGATTTTGTTACAATCGCTGGTCAATTGCAACAATATCTGTTGCGTCATTAGGCGCATTGTCAATTAATTAAAGCGATTTTTGGATGAGGCTGTGGTTCATCTAAAATACTCTGACTTGTTTGAAATCCAGATGATAGAATAAGGATAATAAGCATAATAATCCTGTTGTAGATTAAGGGATCTAATTTTAAGATTAAGATCCTAAATCTGTACTATACGGTGTTTTCATAAAGCAATGGAATAGTACTCTTTTAATAGTATTTTCCTAATCGTTGAATAAGGAGAAAGGGGCCGATTGAGTGACCAGCCAGATCACTAGATTTGATATCGCTAGATTACCTTTTGTGGGGATACTTTGAAAGCAAAGTATACGTTACTAGGCCGAAGAATTTAGAGGATTTAAAAGTAAGACTTCCTCATAAAATTCAACGTATACATTCTGAAGTTATTGACAATGTCCAAAAATTATTAATTATACTGTCGGAGAACACAATCACTTTTCTTCATTTTTTTTTACGTACATATCCTCGGTAATAATTACAATATTATCGAGTACCGTGTGTAAAAAATGTGCTCTTTCTCATTTCATAATGAAAAAAGACGGTGGCCATAAAAAAACCCCGATGAAGGGAACTAACCTAATCATTACATTTCATTTTGACACGTTCCTTATGTTTCTAGGTGGGCAGGAACCACGCGAACGAGCCCCAGATCTTCGCGAACCTCCTGATAAAGCTGCCGGAGCTTCGGAACCTCGGCGCGCGGCACACCGCCCACCTGGATTGGTTCCGAGTGAACTGGACGAAGCTGACGCTGCCGCCCCTGTTCGCCGAGATTTTCGACATTCCCAAATCGGAGGACGACCTGCAGTGACCTCGGAAAAGGACGAAGACGAAAACGGCAACCGAATAGTGTTCGGATTCGTTGGCTTTCCAGTTTGGCAAACGGGAGTAAAAAAAAATAATAATATATGTACATTGTGATCGCCATGAATCTTGCTGTCGCATGCCTCTACTTGCTCAAAACGTGCTCCAAGGCTGAAAACGTGCGGGAAACAAGAATTCTCGAGAGTTCTATTGGGAATTTCACATCAATCCGTGATTGACAGGGTCTTCAAGCTTTTTTCATTACCTAGTGATTAAATTTAGGTTTTAGGTCACATTTTTGACATATTGTTATATACATATCATTGTGGATGATTTTCAGTGTCTAGCGTATCTATCTTGTATATATTGTTGCGACTTTTTATTTTTAATTTTGGTGTGGAAGTTTGATTTCGCGCTTCTGCGGTCGAAACCATTTTTAGCCCTCTAAGGAATCGCATACTGCGAGCATAAACTGATACCTGTATCAGTTAAATTACAAAGAAAATGCATAATTTTTTCAATTTACCTATTTAAACATTTTCTTTTAATATCGTACCATTCCAATCTCTCTGAACTACCATATTTTAATCCAACGACACTAATATGTGAAAAATGCATTAGACTGAACCATAGCTCACTTTAGACGAAACAACAAAACATTTAGCAACACCGCATGGAGTTAGTTCTCTAGTTCTAATCATTTCCTTCAAGTATAATTTAAATTACAAAGAAACTATATACCTTTTTCAATTTAACTAATTAAAAATTTTTTTTAATGTAGTCTCCAATCTTTCTGAACTACCATTTTTGATTCTAACGTCACTAATACTTAGAAAATACGCACTGGACGGTATCATAGCTCACTTTAGATAAAACAATGAATCATTTGGCAACACTGCATGAAGTCAGATCTGTAATTCTGTTTATTTTCTTCAAGTATCATTTAAATTACAAAGACACTACATACCTTTTTCACTTTAATTAAACATATTTTTTAATTTCGCATCCTTCTATATTTCTGAGCTACCATTTTTTTTTAACCCGACTCCACTAATGCTTAAAAACTACGCACTAGACGCCCATATTTCACTTTGGACGAACAATTTGGCAACACCGCATGGAGTTAAATCTGTAGTTCTAATCATTTTCTTCGAGTATAATTTAAATTGCAGAAGAAAATACGTATCCTTTTGAATTTAACTAATTAAATATTTTTTTAAATTTTCTGGCCTTCCAAACTTTCTAAACTATTATTCTTAAATCCGACGACATTAATAGTCACTTTGGACGAAATAACGAAATACTTGGCAACACCGCATGGAGGCAGATCTTATCCTAATCATATTCATACCAAGTATATTTTTATTCATGTTCAATTTCGATTTAATTTTAGTAATGAATTCAAGTTAAAACGGGCAATAGTTTTATTAGGTTCAGAATTCGAGAACGTCTCACAAAATTATCAAAAACTTGTGTAAATAGATCGGTATTAACGTCTAATCGTTACTAGGGAATAGCCAACCTATTAACATGATTTTGAAACCACTTCTACGTATCATACAAGGCGTGAGTGCCAAAAACAGTACTGACCGTGTGCTCTGACGGTCTACAGCCTACATGCAACGTTGCCAAAACTCACGCTCTTTATAGCTAAGTAGTTTAGAATCCTCTTCAGTTTAAAAACCTGCAGACCTAGTCATTTACAGTGCGTTATATATATATATATATATATATATATATATATATATATATATATATATATATATATATATATATATATATATATATATATATATATATTATTTCTAATGTTTTTTAGTTTATTTTTGAATAATTAAGGAACTATCTATCCTTGGTTAAAATAAAGTAATAAAGTTGGAATACTTATAATATCGACGGACTACATGCGACGTTGCCAAAGTTCACGCTTTGTAGCTAATTTAGAGTCTGATATGGTTGGGCGAATGATGAAGTTACCTATCAGGATTGTTATCTATGTATATAAATACCAGGCTTCTTTATCAATTTTATTATAAATTAGGTGATTTTTTGAAAAGGCCCATCGTGAACAATTCGATTCTTGTTTTTAATGATAAATTCTTGAAACATAGAAACATGAAAACATCATTTTATTTCGAGGAGGACACATGGTATAGTGAATTCAAATGCACAACTTCATTCCATTGACCGGGGTGACCACTCCTTTTTATAGCGTATTAGGGTGGAGTGATCCATCCCATATGGAAGAGATTTCAATTTTCTTTGTAAAGATTCACGATACTTGGGGTTTAGATTGACGTTTCCAAATTTTATTCTGTAAAGCTTTTCAAATTTCCATAAAGTTGGTCAATGGGGTAGAGCGGGTGAGTTGCAACAATACATCAAAATTAATGGAAATTGATGTGTGATGTGGCACTTTATTATTGCATTATTTTCCGAAATATCCAACGTGGGTCATTAAATTTTTTCAAAAGATAACACCAGCCACAGGTAGGATTCGACATTTGTCCCGAATCGGAATTGTTAGTTCTCATCAGTGCCGCATACGGTACGCCGATACAGGACAAATGCCGAATGAACTATGAATGATCCGGGAATGGGAATGATCCGGTAACTAGGAATGATCCGGGACAAATGTCGAATCCTACCTGTGGCTGGTTTTATTTTTTGAAACCTTATCTGATTGTGCAGAAACACGAGAAAGGGGTCGAGAATCGCTTCTGGGTATAATTCAATGCCTGCCGGGGCTTTAGCCCGAGAAGTAGTTGTTTCCTAGAGCGATTATGTAATAGTTTTCCTATTCGGGAACTACTTTGATAGCCGCTTGGCGGCTTGGTGGTTCCTTTCTCGATTTCCGACTTATAAGTTAGTGGGTCATTAAAAACAATTGAAAATTTCCATTTTCAAATGTTTAACTAAAGGACTAAACAAATTAGGTCAAAACAGCTATTCTCCTGGCTATATGCCAAAAGCCGAGCGCTGAATTACGAGTACATGACAAAATTTGTCGTATTTTGTCTAACAGAGTTAGCACTAAAATACAGTGATTCAGATTGTTGCAAAACCACAAGGAAGATGCAAAGTGCTACCTATCTCAGAATATCGTTAGTTGATATGTACAGGTGTGGACGCACGACAAAGTCTGTAGATTATCTTTAGTCCTATTAGACTGTCTATAGACAAAACCAGCGATTTGTCTATGGATAGTTGCGCGACTTTGTCTATGAGTGTGTACTAGCCTTTACAGTCTGATTATTGATGGTCTATGCGCGACGTTGCCAAATCTACCGCGCGCTTTTTTAAAGATTTATTTGGCTTATGTTAAAAATAACATGCTGTAATCTCGTGTCTTGTTTTCCAAATTGTTCAGCAGTCTTATCAGCAAGGCAATGCCTTGTACCTATGAATTATTAGTTAATAATAGTCACTGCTATTTACGGAACGACTAAAAATGGTTTTGGGGTGAAGGAGCGTGAAATCCCGGGTATTATATAATAAATAAACTTAATGTTAGTGATGTAATAAAAACGATGTCGATAAAGAGGGTAGTCTTGGAACTACTGTGCTTATATAAAGTGAAGTAACAATCATATCGCCGTGTATCACTAACCCTAGTTCTCTTCATTAGGGTGTTGTTATTTATATATTTTAGAGTACAAAAATAATTCTTATAGAATTATCAATTTTTTTATTGACGGTACGTAGCGATTTCATTGTTCAGAGGATGAGATTCTCTTTAAAAGTATTTATTGCGGCCGAGACGATTTCCGACGTTGCCGGTTGATTCCGTGAAGGTTACTGAGTGGCCACGCGGAGACCGTTTCGGCGTCCGCTGGGTATATTTAAGTTTTAGATGTAATATATATTATTAAAGAGCAAATAAAACTCAACTATGGTACATATCTTTTAAAAATAATTTTATTTTGTATTATATATTAACATATGACTGAGGTTTCGTACTTACATTAATGAGGTTAGTGAGGGAAGGGTCTATATATGGATGGGTCGGCGCACTCTTCGTGTGCAAACTTCTAGAAAGGGTAAGCAGGGTGAGGGAAAATACTGGGTGAGAAACATAAATGGAAGAATAATATATATTTTAACACACAAGATGTTAAAAAATTCAGCTGTATGTATTTTCATCTCGGTCACTATAAGAGGCAGAGAAATAAAAAGAAGTGAAGTTTTAGAGAATTAAAAAATAATTTGTTTTGAAAATTTGCCAATTTCGTACAATTTTGAAAACAATTTGGAAAAAATTTAAGTGTTGCTATTCTATTTTTCTCTATAGACTATTTCTTTCGGCTTTGGTCATTTTCACATTAATACATCTTATTAATTAGTAATCAGTAGTATCGCAAAAATGTGAAGAACAGCATTCGTCTAAAATTGCTGTCAAAATATTATGACATTTAGGCTAACTTTTTTTGAAATTAAATTAAGCACTTATAACCTTTGTACGATATAATTTTGCTAAGAATAAATTCGCTTTTTGTTAAATTATGTGATAATATTGTATTTCTGTTTGAATAGAGACAATATAAAGGGAAAAACAGATGTTCAGAGCATTCTAGAAATTTCTGCATAAAGATTGTGCCTATCCTAGGTACATTAGGGTTCAAAATACCTTTTGCGATTAATCGTCATAAAGGAAGATGCACCCTAGTGTATACGAGGTGCTCCAAAAATACACGACACATTCAAGGATTTATTACTATTTATTGTAACCCATTCATTATACGGTAAAATAATGTTAAAAAAATACGTGGAAGGAAAAGTGTAGATCTTTGTATCTTTACCATTGTACCAATGTATTAAAGGAAAAAGCTTTGTTTGAGGCCTTATATAGGGAAAGAAGTAAAAAATTAATTTTTGCTCATTTTTTAGTTATTTTTATAAACTTTTTACATTATACACGTTTCGAGATACTTAATTGCATACCTCACCTCAGCGTCTTGGCTAAAAGTTGTCACCATTAACTTACAGACCTGAATTTTAATTAATTTTAAAGTACTCTGTTTTTAATTTTTGTCATTATCGTTATTTTGTCATTATCCTAGGAAGATATGCCTAGGAGGCATCAGTACCAATAATGCTGATGCCATTTGATTTTTGCAAACCTCTTTAGCTATATTTGAAAACCTTGACATTTTTACACGTTTCGAAATACTTACGAAATGCATGCCCCACTTCAGCTCATTGGCCAAGAGTTGGCACCATTAACTAATAGACCTGAACTTTAATGAATTTTAGAGGACATTTTTAATTGTTGTTATTGTCGTATTTTATCGTTATGCTATCATTATCATCGGTCAACCATGAGGCCACTTGATGGTACCCCACTTATTCCTCACTTGGTGCTGATACCTAGGACGCATCAGTACCAATAATGCTGATGCCTTCTATTTTTGCAAACCTTTTTAGCTATATTTGAAAACCTTTACATTTTTACACGTTTCGAAAAACTTAAATGCATACCCCACTTCAGCTTCTTGGCCAAGAGTTGGCACCATTAACTTACAGACCTGAATTTTAATTAATTTTAGAGTACTCTATTTAATTTTTGTCATTATCGTTATTTATCGTTATTTTGTCATTATCATCAGTCAACCATGAGGCCACTTGGTAGTACCCCACTTATTCCTCACTTGGTGCTGATACATGGGACACATCAGTACCAATAATGTTGATGCCTTCTATTTTTGCAAGCCTTTTTAGCTATATTTGAAACCCTTGACATTTTTCACGTTTCGAAATACTTGAATGCATACCCCACTTCAGCTCATTGGCTAAGATTTGGCACCATTAACTAACAGACCTGAACTTTAATGAATTTTAGAGGACATTTTTAATTGTTGTTATTGTCGTATTTTATCGTTATGCTGTCATTATCATCGGTCAACCATGAGGCCACTTGGTAGTACCCCACTTATTCCTCACTTGGTGCTGATACATGGGACGCATCAGTACCAATAATGCTGATGCCTTCTATTTTGGAAACCTTTTTGGCTGTATTTGAAAACCTTGACATTTTTACACGTTTCGAAATACTTAAATGTATACTCCACTTCAGCTTCTTGGTCGAAAGTTGGCGCCATTAACTGACAGACCTGAACTTTAATGAATTTTAGAGGACTCTTTTAATTGTTGTTATTATCGTATTTTATCGTTATTTTGTCATTATCATCGGTCAACCATGAGGCCACTTGGTAGTGCCTCACTTATTCCTCACTTGGTGGTGATACCTAGGAGGCATGAGTACCAATAATGCTGATGCCTTCTATTTTTGCAAACCTTTTTAGTTATATTTGAAAACCTTGACATTTTTACACGTTTCGAAAAAATTAAATGCATACTCCACTTCAGCTTATTGGCCCAAAGTTGGCACCATTAACTGACAGACCAGAATTTTTATTAATTTCAAAGTATTTTTTTATTTCTGTCTCACTTTTGTGCTAAAGTACTTTTTTATAGTAGTATCCCATCCCTTTTGACAGGGTGCTATTGTGCATGTATGCAGGAGGCACTAGCACCATGACGAAGTTTTAATAATTTTAACTGACGATGTGGGTAATGGTCTTTGATATACAACTTTTACGAAAACTTTCTAAAGTTGAAATAATTATTTGTTTTTCCACAAATAATTATGACCTATTTTTCCCTTTAAAGAATGTTTTCAATTAATCACATGGAATAATTTTAAAAAATAGTTCCAACCACTCATAATGAGATTCACGGTTATTATTTAATTAACACTATATATATTGGTAATGGTATATATGAATGAATGGTATTCTGAGTATCAAAATTGAAAACTCCGTTTACGTCGTGTATTTTTGAATTACGCTGTATAACGGGAGGATATAATTTAATGATAAAATGATATTACTCTATGTGACATGACAAAAAGACAAGTACATGTACCTAATTTTAATACTTAGTCTGTATTGTATATGGTTCTATACGTTTTATATATTGTTATAGAGTATTTTATTATCTTATTTTTATTTAATGCAATCGGGACGTAGACTTGACCGCAGCCAGTTGATCCTTGTACACGATTATAGAGAATATGTACTTAAAAAATATATTATTCGGGAACACCGAATCATAAAGTAATTAAAATAACAAGCCTGACCAAAGAAATCTGTAGTTCTTAACTATTTTAATATTTGTCTGAAGGCTATGTAAACAGAATATTTAGAAATCGCTTTTCGTTCTTTGTAAAATTTTTTAAAACATACCTAGGCAACAAAAGTTGCGAAAAGCTGAGTTTCTGATTTTGTACAATTTTATTTTATTAATCCTGAGCCTATTTATAATACTGCGTTTAATTTTTGTAAAAATCAGCCTTGAAAGATCAACTAGGTGTTACTTAATTCTACCGCGAGCGTTCCATTTTGTTTGCCATATGTAATAATTCACTTATACAGTTTCTCCTTGCTGTTTGTGAAAAAGATCTACAAAACAACTTCGATCTAGAAAAGATCCATTAATTAATTCACTAAATAAAATTTAGTAATATCTAAAAATCATATTTCGCTGTTTATAAAACTTTTAAAACATATCTAGGCAACAAAAGCTGTGAGAAGCAGAGTTCTGCTCTCCCGGGTCTGTTTATAATACTACGTTTCATTTTCGGCAAAAGTTGGGACGCAAGATCAACTAGATGTTGCTTAATTCTGCTGCGGGTGTTCCATTTTGTTTGCCCTATGTAAGAATTCCCCTACGCGGTTTTTTCTGGCTGCTGTCGAGGCTGCGTCTCTGTTTATTTAATTGGTCTGTTCTTACGCAATTCCACTGCCTTATCCATTTATCATGCCATTTCAGTTATTTATTTGCAAGTTGCATTTAGTTTTCCCGATTATATCAAGCGCGCTTTCATGAACACCATCATAACACACACATACACGCTCACACACACGCATACGCATGTTGTATTGATGTGTTTGTAAGATTTTTTGTATGTGCTCATACTTTGACAAACATTTAAATATAAATAAATGATAAATAAAT